>CM065371.1:21798389-23073389 GCA_033032245.1 Poecilia picta
TTAGAAAATAAAAAATGAGGTTTTTATAGGCAGAGGTGGGCAGAGTATCCAAACACTGTACTCAAGTAAGAGCAGCACTACTTCAAAATATTTTTACTCAAGCAAATGTAAAAGGTAACCGTCCAAGAAATGACTAAAGTAAGAGTAAAAAAAGTATTTGATTAAAAAAAGTCTACTCCAGTTTATAAAATGTAAAAATTACATCATTGGACAGAACAAAATATAAAACTCAGTGGACATTTTTGATATTTTATCAATGAAATTTACAATAATTTATTTAAGTAACAAAAAAATAACAAAATCAGGCTAAAGAAACATTTTCAAATCAGTTTCTTTCAATATTAAATTTATGAAACTTTTAACGAAAACTGCAGGTGTGTGTCTACATTTTAGCTTAAACGTGTTTGTTTTCCACTCAGTGGGTAGAGAATCCTTAAATTTTACTAAAGTAAAAGTAAAAAGTAAAGCATGGTGAAAGTACTCTTAAAAGTGCATCTTTTTTTCTAAAAAGTGGCATTTTGAAGGCCTTCAAATCCTCTTAAATTGAGGTTTAACATGTTGGTCTATTACAAGTCCTGAGGTTAACCCTGAGCGGAGCAGTCAGGTCCATTAGAGCAATAAAGCCGTGTTGAGATCTGATTTTAGCCTTCACTTCACACCAGTGTACATTTTGTTCCATCATCAGGGACTCCACATTCAAACCAGGCTATGGAAGCATGAAAGTCGAGCTTCAACTTGCCAAAAAGGCTTGTTAGAAATCCTTATTTTCTATTTCACACGCCAAGTGCTCAAATGCCATCCTCCAACTTTGCACCATTCATCGAATTTTAGCCAGCTGATGCGTTTTAATCTGGTCTTTGAGTCGACGTTCTGTTGCACCGACACCTGCAGCTAAAAACGAGTCCAAGAGAGAGAGAGAAAAATAAATAAGCAGATGCCAAACACTGGACTCACTCCAAGTGTCATTTTAAAATGGGTTTGTTCAGATCACGGGAGGTTTGAGCGGAGGTGTGTGTCTGCCGAAGGGTGTGTGCGTTAAATTAGGGGGGCAGGAATGGGGAAGTACGCAGCAAGCGAGCTTGATTTACATTTTAATGGCTGCTTTTGTGGAGTGTAATAGTGAGGCACAGCATGTCTTGCGGTTTTGAACAAAGTGAGGAACAATTTGTGGGAGGCAAGAAGCATCTTTGAGATTCTAAATACTGTATAAAAAATGACAATGTTCAGGTTTTACCCCCCTTGCAGATTTAACCGGAGGGAGTGTGATCTCTGGAAAAAGGGTTGTATAAACCAACCCAACCCTAAGAGATCAAATAATTGCACCCTCAGCCTAATAACTGAGTGTGCAGCATTTATTTGAAATACAAGGTAGAGATCAGAGAGATGTTCTGCTGCACAAGCAGCTTAGCCATCCAACTCCATCGTTTTTGACTGTCTAATGTTTATTTATTTATTTGCATTTGTGATGTCACTTTAAATGTTGCCCTTTTTTATGATGCTATTCGAGTAATTTTGGTTGGCTAAGTACTGTTCCAGTTTTGGATTTTTGTCACTTTTTGTGTTCCTTCTTGCTTTGTTTCCCACTTCTGTTCTTACTTAGTGATTGTAGTTATGTTTTTTCTTGTTTCTGATTATTTTCTGTTCTAGTTTATCATGTTTCTTTAGTCTTAAGTTATTCTTTTTAGTGTTGGTATTACTTCCTGTTCCCCTGTGTCACTTTCTCTCCTGCATCTGGAATCAATCAGCTCATCAACCCAGGCCTTTTGTTAAGCTTCTCATTCTCAGTCACTGCTTGTTGGATCCTCAGGCCTACTCCCTTCACTTCCTCCTACTCCCCTTGCTGGATCTTTTTACATTGACTTTTGGCTTTTGTAAGTTTGGTTTTTCATATTCTTTATTAAAGTTTCATATACACCGACTGCTTCTGTCTCCTGCATTTGGGTTCTACTTCAAACAACCACAAACTCATGATGGCTCCAGGTTTTCTCCATTTGTTAATAATTCCTCTTGTTGTGATTTATTCTCAAAACTCCAGAAATGCATCCTTTTCAGACAGAGAGAGCAGCTTTCTGGATTCTTATAGTTCAAGGCATTGTGCGTCGATCTGTTTAAGTAATCAGTATTACAAAAGAAAAGACAAAAGAAGATAGTTAATTCATATTGCTTAATTATATTTTCAACATATCCAATTGGGTTTGGGTTGCTCTTTCACAGATTATCTGTCTCATAATTTACTGTCACAACATGGTGAAAAAAATATTTTTTATAAACGTTGCACCCTGAAACTTTATTAAATAAAATTATTGGCTTTTCTCTATTCACTCAATTTATTTTGTCTGACAATAAAGCAAAAATACAAGAAATCTTTTCACTGATACTTTTTTTTACTACATAATATGGCATGGTCATTGTCTAAAACACATGTCAAGCTCAAGGTCCGGGGGCCAAATTTGGCCCACTGTAGCTTGATATGTGGCTCTCTGGACTCCAGATAATATCAATAAGTCTCTCCAGTTTTTCACAAATCTTCAAAATTCCTACAAAATCCACCTTTTTACGATTTTGTTAACATTTTTCTCTCAAAAATTGGTCAAAAAATTGGTTTTAATTGCTGCCTCAGCCTTACTTGATGTCAAATTATAGTCTCTGATCAATACAGCGAGTAACCTCATACTTTAGCGGAAATATAGTAATTATTTACATATATTTATATAAATTAGCGAAAATATAACAAAACAATCACAAGATCATCTTTTCATTAGTATTTTAACAGTTTAATGTTTTATCAATACATTCTAGCAAACCGGCCCTTTAGGAACATTCAGGTTTTTGATATGGCCAAAAATTAAATGTTTTTTTAAAGTTTAAAAAATCTCCATCAATTCCCACAAACTCAATTCTTGAACAGAAGGAGAATGTCGGAGAGCAAATGTCCCAGGTGAACCACGTGACCAGCCGTGTGTGAGTTCGCTCTCTCGCTCACACACAAACTCATCAGCTGACTCAGAGGAGCCCGGTCCTCGCTTTCCTGCCAGCTGCATGTCTCACACACCTGAACCCTGACGATGCACAGAGCATACCTCCTTCCCTCAAAGCCTGCATGTGTGCACACATCCCTTTAAACGACGCTCAACTCACTCACAACCAGAGGTGGGAGGAGAACCAAAGAACGGTACTCAGGTAGGAGCAGCACCGCTCCGAAGTATTCTTACTCAAGTCAAAGTAAAATCCAAGAAATGACTCAAGTGAGGGTAAAAAAGTATTTGGTTAAAAAAAAAAGTCTACTCAATTACTTAGTCACTGATCAAATTATCAATCATTTAATATTTAAATATTACATAATCAGACAAACAAAACAAAGTTAAATGGGAATTTAAATATTTTAGGGACAAAAAATGACTAAATCAGGCAAAAGAAAATGTTTCCAAATAATATTTTCTCAATATAAAACTTATGAAACGTTAACAGAAACTGCAGGTGTGTCTCTGTCTGGTCAGGTTTTAGTGAAAACATGTTTGTTTTTCATTCAGTGGGCAGAAAATCCAGAACTGTTACTCAAGCAAGAGTAGCAATACGCATTAATAAAATTAAGCAAAAGTAAAAAGCACTGCATAGTAAAAATACTCCTAAAAGTACATTTGTTCAAATAGTTACTCAAGCAAATGTAACTAAATGTAACTAGCGACTACCCAACTCAACTCCATCCCAGTAGGAAACGAGCCAAATCACATGTTGCTTAAAAACCGTTTCTGCTCTGATTTATGGAGACGCTTTGGGAAGCTGATGCTGATAAACGCTGAAGTACAGCAGGAGTGTCCAAAACTTGGCTTTTAATACAGACGATGTGCAAAATCCTTATAGCGTTTAGGATGGATTAACATTCCTGTCTTCCACAAAAAAAAACACACACAACTAAATCATTAACTCCTTTTTTGCTTGTATTTAGAGTCTTTTTTTTTAAAGAAAAATTTGGGCTCTCCTGCTGCTGAGAAAGAGTGGATCTGATTTATTTTGAAACTTATCACCGCTCTTATCAGGTTTCGCAAAATGATGAAGGCGTTTGCTGGATGAGAGATTAGAAACAAAGACATGGTGTGGAGAAACATTTGGTGATGTGATACCATATTTTAAAGATCACAGATGAACTTTTTACATAAACGTGGGAATTTCACGACTGGAGCAAAGTGTTCTCATGGCTTTGTGCGCAAACATCTCTTTCTGTTTCTGAAAAATGCAGAGCAACTTCACTATGCATGGATGTGTTGTGTTCCTTTATTGCAGATTCTCACTTACATGTGTAAATATTCAAACTCAGAGCCAGGCAGAGGGCTGGTGGGTCATTAACCCTTTAAGAGCTGACACTTGCAATAACATCAAGACTCAAACAGGTTAAATTCCTACTTCCATAAGGAAAGCACTCGAAAAACTGTATGCACTAATCCGTAAAATATGCCTGCTGATACATTATCACAGCTTTGCTATAAAACATTGTTAGCCTTGAGGCTGTAACCTTTTCAACCACAGTTTGGTTTTCTTTTCCTAATTGTCTCAACTTTGTTTAGAAGCCAGATGAAGCTTAGCAGTCTTGTTTTTGAAAAGATCATGGGAAACTGAGAAAGAAGCTGAACGTTTTCCAGGTTTTTTTTGTTGTATTTTTGCTTTACAAGCCCTGATTCGACTGCATAAGGACTAATATCTCTTCAGATCCTAAATTTTATCAAAGGAAAATTCCAAAAATATGTTTGTTAGAGAGAAATAAATGGAATGAAAAGATGGGGAGAGACAAAGAGCATTGTTTATTGCTTCTGGTTTCCCTTGCCAAGTATTTTTCTCTCATTTTCAGTGCAAATATCTTAGTAAATTTGAATTAAGACAAAACTAACTTACAAGTAACTTACCAGCAAGATGTTGGAGCTTGTTTTAACTAAATAATTCCTTAATATTGCTGAAAAAGTCCAAGTTTCACTGGCAGATAGATTTACTTGTAACAAGACACATTTGATTGATATAATTTGCCAGTAAACAGATAAAAACTGCATTGATCTGATTGATGCCATAATATTTAATCACACTTAGTGTTTACAATCGAGAGGGTTGGATTTGGCCTTGAGTTTAACACATATGCCCTAAAATATTGGGAAAAAAACATTTTAATTTACACAATAATTCCACTTTCTTTTGATGGAACAACACAGACATTTGCACTTTGGAAACAAATGCATGAACTTTTTAAAGCGGTGAGCGTTAACGTGCACAGCTGAAGGGAAGTAAGCGCTCATTCGCTCGACCTTTCTCTCGACTCACAGGCCGGAGCCGTGGCCTCTCAGCGCAGCTGTCCGTCGGGCCAGAACACGAGCAGCGGAGAATGCTGCAAGCAGTGTCCACCCGGCGAGGGCGTCGTCACGCCCTGCGGCGCCAAGCAGACCGAGTGTGCGCCGTGTCTCGACAGTGAGTACCAAAGAAACATCATCTTCTCCGCCAAGTTCTGTGTTTGATTACACTGCCTGCAGTAAAAGCAGAGGAACAGGGAAGATTGCGACAACCTTTTCAATCAATCAATCAAATTTGATTTGTATAGCACATTTCAGCAGCAAGACATTTCAAAGTGCTTTACACAATTTAAAATAAAAAATAAAAATGAAAACAGAAATAGACAGAGATTTTGAAAATGATTAGAAAAAGATAGAGACATTATTAAAAGTAAAAGGTTTTCTCCATCCATCCATTTTCTTGACACCCTTGTCTCTTAGTGGGGTCGGGAAAACATTGGCAAAAACATTTTCAACCTTAGATTAGTTGCCAACTGGAAAATCTGCATATTTTTAACCCTGATTTTGCTGGATGATAAATTATTCCAGATCTTATTGCGATAAACAATAATATTGTTTTTTTGAGACTATTTTCAAGTAATATAACACTTAAGAACATATTTTGAGAAATCAGTAAACTTTAAATTATAATGAACATTTGACACTGGAATTGGAAGACGTTAAATTTCCTAAATAAATAAATAAAACTACAAACAAAATGAATTATGACATCTCTGTAAGCACCAAACTGCTTGTTATAATTTATTACGTGACTAATTAATTTATTGTTTACTGTGACAGGCCCAATTGTGCATTCCTTCTAACAATCAGAATGAGTTTTTCTGAAACTTAACTGGTTCAGAAAAAGTTGTTTAGTGGCTCAACTTTCCTCAAAGCCACAATTCAGACTTTATTTGTGCCCGAATCTAAAATGCTACGTTTATGACCTCATGTTGAAGGTCATACACAGAATGACCATAAATACATTTATGGTCAAAGCACAATTTTTATTAAACTTATGATAGACAAAATTCATGTCAAGACTGAAAGCCATTTCTTAAGAAATAAGAAACAAACTTTAATATGTACATTTCAGGATTTTTCCATCGTTTCAATCAGAATGATCATAAACATGATCAGTGTTTTTTCTTAAATCTTTTTACTCATGTAAACGTTATCAAACATTAAAGAACATGCTTATCACATGTCCTAACATGTGTCTTTTACTAGATTTTTCCAATTTGTTTATAACTTCTGAGGTTGAATTTATTTTTAAAGACACATACTTATAAATATTCAACCTTTATTTTTAATGTACGGCTCTTAAAACTTTGTTTTTGTGGTAAAAGAAACCAAACCACACAAATTCAGTTTTTTCCTTATCATTATGCAGTCAATGTATTTTGAACACTTTAGGTTGTTACTGCTTACAAACGAAGACTAACAATTTTAACTTGGAAGAAAAAGTAAAACCCAGTTTAATCTTCTTTGAGATTCTGGCTGCTGATGCTGCTGACCGTCCAGCTTATCAGCAGCTGAGAGTTCAGCAGCCAGTCATCTGCAGCAGATATGCATTAATACACTTTGGCTCTGATGATAAACAACCTCATCGATTTTAAAGCAGCAGGTGGAGCGTTTGGAAAATCCTCGTCTACTTTAGCAAGGCGATGTTTTTCAGGAGGGAAGTGGATCGCCTGACGTCGCATGATAAAGAACGAATCACACAGACATAAACAAAGCTACAATTATTCCTCACAGTCATTTTTTTTCACAATGCGAAACATAAACACAAAATCTTGCCAAGTATTTTTGATCTAGTTTCTGTTTCAAACCAAATGATATTTAAAATCGTATCCAAACTGCAGGAACTCCTGAAGGCATCTATGCTTTTAGACCTGATGGCAGCATTAAATACAAAAACACATTTTACCAAGTATTTTAGGTTTTAGTGCAAATATACACTTGAAATAAGACAAAACTAGCTTATAAGTAACTTTTCAGCAAAATATAGTAGCTTGTTTAAAGTAAATGCATAATGTTCCCAAAAAAGTTCTAGTTCCATATTGGCAGATTAAAACAAGGAAAAAATGTCCTTCATCTAACCATGGTATAAATACTTTTGTTAAAATCAATTATAAGGAATTATTGACTTAAAACAAGCTCTTATACTTTACTAAAAAGTTACTTCTAAGTTAGTTTTGTTTTATTCCAAGTGAACTAGACCAACTAGACCCAAAAATACTTGTCAGGGTTTTGTGTTTTTGCAGTGTAGTCACAAGGAGTTACACGCATCTACACACATCCATTTCTCTTGGAACAACAAATCAGTCAAAATTAAACCTGAAAATACTTCATATAAAATCTGAGAAAGGATCAAGTGGGATCCAGGTTTGAGTTTCTTCTAAGCTTGTATATCTTGCTCAAAAGTTTAAGTTAGTTTTTGTCTTATTTTAAGTGCATTAAGATATTTCCACTAGAAACCAGACCAAAAATACTTGGTAATATTTGTGTTTTTGCAGTGTATGTCCTAAACTCTGTGCAATATCTGTGTTTCCTCAACAATTAGAGCGACAAAAAGCATAAATTATCATTCGCAAGCATCTTTTTTTCGTTCAAATGAAAGTGCAAAAGACGAATCAGAGCTGTGCAGCAGAGTGTCTTCCTGCACAGCTGCTCTCATCCTGGCCTTCGCCATGTAGGGAGAGAAGCTCTGGATGACGGATAGACACGAGGACAGTAGCGTAAAGAGGATAAAAGAGTGGGATCCGCTCCAGATGCAGCTGAACGGATTTCCAGGGGGAGACACTTAAAGTATCGGATACGTTACTGAACTATAATTAAAGCGGCATGCATTGTAAATTCAAACGGGACAAGCGCAACCGGTGGCTGGAGAAGTCTGCATATTTTTAAAGGGTTGCATCTTTGAGGCGAATTTATGCTTGAGAGTAACCATTACATGAGGTCAAAGGTTACCGTCTCCTCGGCGGAGGACGGGGCTGGTCCTCTGCCAGCGTTCCCAGAGATTTTCCACGTATGAATTCCCTAACTCTCCCTCATCCTGCCCAGGAAGTAGACGTCAACCTCTTTGGGTCAGTGAAACATTGTAAACCATAAGCGAAGGATTCAAATGAAGGTCATGAGAGAAGTCACGGAGATGGAAAATTTATTACAGTGTCTGCAAAACGCCTTTGGATGGATTGATACTGCACCTAAAATCAAGAGTCAAACCCCCAATTTTCTCCTTGTGCAGTTTGGGATTAACATGACCTCCTTTCTCGGAGACATTCTCGGATGTTTTGTCTTCCTGTTGTACAACATGAAAGTTTTTAGAGGCGATAAATACCAGTCATACACTCCTTTTTCTGCTCAGACATGAGCAAACGCACCATGACAAGCCATGTGCATTTAATCATGGACATGGAGAAATACAGCTAGCTATCTGTCAGATTTGATCATACAAATTAAGATGGACTGATATGATGTTTAGCACAAGCATGTAAACTATTTATTTCACCCTGGCTGAAAGGCGTTAAACTCTGACCTTTCAGCTGCAGAGCGTTTTTAAATACCTGCTTCTGAAATAATAACTAAGCTGTTAAAAAGCAACATTTTCATGACTCCAAAGGTTAAAATGTTAAAGCGATTAGCTGTTCTTCCTGTAAGCACTAGGATAATTGGGAAACAGTTGTAAAGATTAGGCTAATCTTTTAGCGAATACATTTAGGTTGCTGATATGAGTAAACAGTGAGGAAAATAAAAATTTGGAGCTAATGTTCAGCTACGCTAGCATGAGGTCAAATGCTAATGTTAGCATTCTGAATGTTAGCATATCTTTGCACTTGTTTGTTATTTTAAGAGGTAATATTAGTGACTGCAACTAATTGTTCAGAAATTACATGTTTCAAAACATTTAAAGGGTCAGAAGGTAATTTTTATTTTAAAGAAGTAAATATTCTTTAAAACTGTCACTATGTCATGACAGTGTAACATGAGACAAGGTAATTGGTAAAAAAAATTGAGCTCCACCTTCTCCCAGTGCTAACGAAAAACAACCACTCAGAGTCTGGAGGAGGGACTTAGTGTTGTCAATCACCCTTCGGGTGGCGCTGCTCATCCTCCTCCTTCTGCTCCCTGCTTGCTCTCTGCTGTGCTGCAGCTAGGAGAGTATGTCGTAAATGCTAAGGCTAGTGA
The DNA here is from genome assembly GCA_033032245.1 of Poecilia picta. Taxonomy (NCBI): domain Eukaryota; kingdom Metazoa; phylum Chordata; class Actinopteri; order Cyprinodontiformes; family Poeciliidae; genus Poecilia; species Poecilia picta. The sequence continues at coordinate 21,807,890 of CM065371.1, forward strand.
GAACAGCCACCGACAATGGCAGACAAACGGTTCTCCTTTCTTCACCGTTAGCACATTTAGCAGCACGTTCATGGGATTGATTGACAGCGCTAAGACTCTCCTCCTGGCTCTGATTGGTTGTTTTTGATCAAGAGCAATCGCTCCATTGCTCTGTGATCTTTTCACAGACTATCTGTCTCATAACATTATTCTACAACATGGTGACAGCTTTGACAAGTATGTAAAAACATACATATATTTTTTATAAAAAAGTCCAAACTGCAGCTTTTTCAGTAGTTTATATTTTACACTAGGTAAGGTAATGTTATTTATATAGCACCTTTTCAGCAACAAGGCAGTTTAAAGTGCTTTACACGAATTAGAAGGAAATACAAACAAAACAACAAAACCGAAAGAAAGACAAAATGGTAAAAATATAAGATGTTGAATCTCCATGTTTGATTCTACTGTATTAGTAAATATGAAGCTAAATGTTGGTCTAAAGTAATACGTTCTCTACATGTGGAAGCCCAGTTTCATTTGGGAAACTTCACATGTTTACATTTTGTGGTGATGGGACAGGCATCCTTCCTAAACAACTGATTGCCATGTAAATAACATTTAATTGTTGCTACGGAGACAGCAGTTTGTGCTGCAGTTCCCTGGCAGTGAGCTTTGGAGATTTATTTATCTTCCTTAACATCCTCCTCTCTGTGTGGCAGCAAGATAAACGTTGGTCCTCATCTAGCCGAGTGGCTTATGGCTAAGAGAAATGATCTCCTGTGTCACATCATATTTAGACCCAACGGTAACAGGAAGTCATGCATTACTAATTAGAAGATCTCAGACTCTCTGATCAACTTAAAAGAGTAAAGTATGAGTTCATGATGCTGCATCATTCTGTGTCTTCTCCAAGCAGCAGCCATTATGCTCTGGTTAAATCTGTTCTTCATCGCTTTAGGCCTGCTTGGAGTTTTGGTTGCTGGAAAAGTTAAATCCTAAGTCCCTTTATTGATTGCAAACGGTTTGTGCAGTGAGCATTTAAGGCAAAAACACGCAGCAGAGACTGAACAAGTTACTGGACTTCAGTCTGTGGTAATTCATTCTATAGTATTGATCCTTGAAAATATAACAATATCAAAATAGCATCAGTGTGTTTAAGCTGTTAGAAAGGGAGATGTTTATCACCACAGTCGTGTCCACTCAATTCAGCCTTTTAACCACAAAACGCGGCTTCGTTTCTGAAAGTTTTTGTGTTTTATTTCGTTAGCTTGACCTGCAGGTTACGAACATCCAGGGGAAACTCAGGAAAAAAACTCATTTCTGATGGTTTGTCAAAGGCTTTACTGCTCTGTAGAATGGAGGAAACTTTGTACATTTATTTTGGGATGGTAGGACATGATATGCATTTTTTTTTCTTGCAAAAAACTGGTGTGAATGCAACAAGCTAACGGTGCTGCTTTCATGCAAAATTGTCAATCCTAAAATGCGTCTCCTACTTCCCCAGCAATGAAACTGGATGCTGTTTCTCTTCTTGTCTCACCTCCTTCCTCGTTGTGCATGGTTGCAAACAACCGCCTGTTCTTGGATAAATTGCCTATTTGTAGATTTGTTTTGTAGAGCACATCTAAAATTTTAAAAAGAAAAAGCAGCAACAGGTTAGCTCAATGGTACTTCATATGCTATAAACCTGCCAACCCAGGAAGTTGCGCCAATTTGGTTTCCGCTGCTTATATTAATGCATATTAAGACACATTTGGTGCTTGAACTATTAAATGGGCAGTTTTAAGCGTTTTTTAGTGGGAGTAACAAGTAAATGCGGATTTTAGCTACTAAATGGGGTTCTGTCTTGTTCGTCACAGTTTTTTCTGTAATTCCTTAAAGTTTGGATACCAACAAATCCTGCCTTATGAAAATATCTATTTTCCTTGGATGGCAAATACATTTGTCTTTCCCTTTTTAAAGAGTGGCCTAAAGAAAGGGACCATTGTGAAGCAAAAGAAACAATGCTTTAGCTGCCTTTATCATACAGCTGGGATCAAATAACGATGGCACTTCTGATTTATTTAATCAACTGCATGTCTTTCAACCTTCTAAATAAACTGATGAAAAAAAAATAATTTCCAAGTGTAGAATTAGTTCATAAAGGCTTTTTTGAACATGTAAATCAATGAGCTGTTACTCAATGTCTATAATTTCCCATATGTTGGAGAAGGCAGAATTTTCTGCCACAAGTTTCTATCTAGAGTTTCCACATAGGCTTCATTTTGAACAAATAACCAGAAGTTTGGCTGAAAAGCTGCAAAGGATATCCAAGTGTAAAACAACAGAGGAGTTTGGACGAATGAGCAGATAACTGGAGATAAAACAGAACAAGAGGAGTTGGAATGGAGACAAAGGAACATTTTTAGTCAAGAGTCGAGGCATCATGCACACTCACACACACACACCGCGGTGGGCGACGTTAGAGTCCTTATTTGGGTGTTAAAACAAACGAAAAGACGGCATGTTTGACCAGTGGCAGCAGAACTGACATCTTGTCCTTCAGAAGGAGAACTCAGTCCGCTTCTCTCCCCATTCTCCCATTTCTCTCTCTCTCTCTCTCTCCAAGCTGCAGCCACTGTTATTAATGTATTGACTTGCATTATTGATGCATGGCATTATGATAATGGCTCCGAGAGCCCTCACGGGGGACAGTCAGGGTAGTCTGAGTGTGTGCGTTTGTTTGAGTAGAGCAGATAATGGGGGGGATTGCAATACATGACTGGACACCAATAAGGCCTTGATGGTTTCTAGTTCTGAAAAAAGACAATTAAGCAAAAATGCGAGGGACCCACATTTGACACCATCAATTAAAAACACAACGAACTGAGATTGGTCTGCTGCTCAGATGTCTCTGATTTCTTTTGTCTCTCTGCCTCAGGGTCTATCTCTTCTCATCTCTGGTTTAATCTCTGTGGCATCGGAGCATTTGGCGTTATTGGTGGGCAAATATAATGCAGGCTGAGAACTTGATATGCACCTCCCACAAGCTCCTAAACGCCATTTCTTTCCTGTTTAATTTAACGCTGTATGGAAAATAAACTGATAGAAACAAAACTTTAAAAGCTTAATAAGTTGCATGAGAAGCACTTTTCTTTGTGACAAAAATATAGGAGTATTTAGGTTGGTTTTATTGTCTTACACAGGGAAGATGGTGGGGGAAAAAACAACAGGAAGGAGAGATCATCTGTAAAATGGATTCTCCTGATTTGTTTTCACGTCTTTTACTTCTACATTTTACTTCAAACAAGATCAAACAAGCAGGCAATCTCAGTGAATTAGCAGCTGAGTGTCCACATTAATAATAATTATTAAATGGATGACGTAGTAAAATGGCCAGCATGGCGGGAAGCCGCGACAAAACACAATTATAACATGTTGAAGCTCGTTTTTTAATCCAGAGTAGCTAAATCTTTCTCTACGGTTTTGTGGGAGGAGTGGATTTCTGTTATTTGTGTCTCTTACTTTGTTTCATGAATCATCCAATGACAGTCATAACTAGAACTTATTGATTTCTTCTCAGAAAGTAAAAACGACCCGACCATATTCTATTTCTTTACACAGTGATATAGGATATGAAGTCTTCTTGTTTTGAGTTTTCTTGAATTCGGTTTACACTCCTTACCAGTAGGTGGCAGTAATCAGTAATCCTCCATTAAGTTGTTTACCAACAACCGACAAGAAGTAAAAGAACTGATCACAGTCCCTGAAATACAGCATTACAACACCTCATTACCATAAAAATTAGACAAACTACTCAGACTCGATGTCAGCAGCTGATTAAATCACTTTTTAAACTCCTTGGGAGGAAATTTTAGGCTAATATAAGAACTCTGAGAGAAAACACCACAAATCTTTAAGAGTATTGTATTCATAGTATTTTTTTTCATGCGCCGTTCCAGCTCAACTTTACACAAACATGCAGTGAATAAGTTGATTTTTAGTCTGTTAAGAAAATACAAACACATTTTCATTTAGGCTCTTTAAATATCTGTATATATGTGTAAATGTCAATTTTAAATTAGCATTTGAGACGGTATAGAAAATAGACCAGGGTGTATTTGCTTATTGCGAGGGAATGCAAAAGAAAAATTTCCCCCATAGGGGGCGCCGTAAAATACAGGTCCAGGTTTTTTATGTATTCTTAAATTATTTAAACTTAAACTCAAGTGCACTTGAAAATAAAACAACATATCTGGCATTTTTAATATCACTCTCCAGACCATTCCACAGTTTTACTTCCTGGATTGAGGATTTATCTGCTCCCTTATCAACTCTCTCTTGGATGTTAGAAGGTAACATGTTTGTAAACAGAATACAACATGTCAGATTCAGGTCACATTTGAAAAGATCAGATATCGGATAAACAAGTGGCCTGTGTCGCATTTGGGAAAAAAAAAACCCCAACCTGTGTTGTTCAGACCGTCATGAAAAGATCAGATGCAGATCGCATTAAGGCAAAAAAAAAAAAACATTGCATTTGGGTCACTTCAGCCTGCAGTGTGAATGAAGGCAAAATGTTTTTGCACTCCTGATGACTGAGGTGAGTTGCACAACAAAACAACTCTACCCACCAAAGAGCAACAATTAAAAAGGAAAAATCATCAAGATGAATAATTCTACCAATGTGTTCTTCATTCACGGAAAATATGGGATTCAGGTGTGAAATGACTGGCCCCTACAGAATCCTTTTCTGGGATCAGAGCAAAATCTTTCAAAGTAAAAACACACTGGAAGATATTCAGTGTATTAACAAACTGCAACACTTTGGTTCCAAATCATCTTCTGTGAGAGAACCAAACATTTTTACCAGTTCATATGCAAATATCTATTTGCCTTATTGCTGCAGACAGGAAATGGTCACAGACATGCAGCAAACGTCTCAAGGATCAGAATCAACCCTACAACACAGGTCGTCCCGGAAATTTGTGTTCTGATTGAGTCCAGATGTTTTACATGAACCATCTATAGCAGAATTAAGAAAAGTGAAAGTAACATTTTCAATTCAACTTCTAGGGTTGCAAATAACACTTGATTTATTGAATAGTTCAGTCAGTGAGACAGATGATCCTTGAGTTTTTCTATCAGTTATTGATCCTGTGCAAATAAGATATAAAACTCAATATTTACCATCATATTTGATACAGAAAAGTTAAATTACCAAACAATAGATGATGCCAACACTGTCATGAGATGAAGTGGTGAGGAGAAACGCAGGGAGACCCAGGAAGTGAGGAAGATGATGATTTAATGAAGAATATGCTCTACAGTCCACAAAGGCAGCACGACAGAAACGTAGCACACAGCTAATACCGGTAGCAACTGAATATCTACAGACTGACAACTGTTAAATCCTAGCCAGGATTTAACAGTTCAACTGGCACAGACAAACTAGACATACGACAAATGAGGAACACAGACAACACGTGAGACTAAATACACACGAGGTAATCAAGGGAACGAGACACACCTGGGAGACAATCAACGGGAAAAAACACAGTGACAGAGACTCACAGGGAACAGGACTGCACAGAAAACTCAAAAATAAACACACAGAAACACAGATCACAACAAACACTGTATTAGCAAATAAATAAATGATGAACAAATCAAATCAGTTTGTGTGTCTTGAAAACAGAAATTGTGCAGTCATATTTGCCTTGCAATCTCTCTTATAATTTCATTTCTTTTGCTTTTTAGTCTTGCACACATACACATACACATACACACACACACACATTCTCTGCTTTTACAAATGGGTCTGTTGCATAATTTAGTGCATTTCCCAGTTCTCTTTCCAGCTGAAATACAATTCCACCAACCATGAAGTATCGATTGTAACCTTTGCAGATATGTCTGTCCGAGGAGTTCTGGCAGGTGTTCAAAACATATTATTGACATCATTATCATTTTCAAAACAAAAAAAAACATTTATGAAAATATTGCTGCACACTTTTAGTATGAAAGAAATATTTTCCTGTTCAGGTGGAGAAGTTTATACAGAAACAGTTTTGGGTTTATTAAATGAAGGCAAATGTGTACTGGGGACTCAAAACTATCAGTGAGTTTTGAACTTGCATGAATTTTATTACAACCACAATCAAAATGGAAGCAGCTAAATTTGATTCCAACTTTATTATTGATTTATTTGATTACATATTTCTGCATGTGAACAGAATGGTTTGTCTTGTACAGACAAAACAAAAGTATTGCATTCTTTCACAATGATTAGCAAATATACCATAGTCTATTTTGTATACAGTCACAAATGTCAAATATAATGACCTGCTTAAGCTGTTCAAACTTTTTCTTAAATTTTGGCTTTTTTTCTTAAATGTGTTCCCAAAACCGTTGTGACATAAAACCAAAAAGGTGATGTTTCCTCCTGCCATTCTTCTTCCAGGTGAGACCTTCTCAGAAAACTTCAGCCACACAGAGAAATGTCAGCCTTGTACAAAATGCACAGGCCTGCTTCGCATGAGCACGCCCTGCACCGACACCAACGACGCCATTTGCACATGCAACTACGGCTACTACCACAACCAAACCATGGATCGGTGTGAAGCCTGCACCAAATGTCCCGAGGGCCACGGCATGCTGTACAGCTGCGAGATGGACCATAACACGGTGTGTGAGGCGTGCGACGCCGACACTTTCTCAGACCAGAACAGTTTCAGGGACCCCTGCATCCCCTGCACAACTTGTGACGAGGATGATGAGGTGCTGCAGGATTGCAGTCCTGTCAACGACACCATTTGCCAATGTAAGTCAATTATATTAATTTTTGGCCATCTAAGGCTACGTTCACAGTGCAGCCTGAAGTGACCCAAATCCGACTGGTTTTGTGAAATCGGATTTTTCCAAATATATATGAACTGCAAACGATCTGAAAGCGTCCTATATGCACAGTAGAGGGCGCCAGCAGCGCTGAGTGTTTGCGGAAGTAAACCTGGATGCTAACGGTGGAGCCATAGACATTAATACGTATTGATGTCTGTGGGTGGAGCATAGCTTACGGAGTTGTTGTCCAACCAGAGACAGTATATTAGCAACTTAATCCACATTACAGTCCACCATGGTTGTTGTTTTTCTTCTCGCTTACGGGTATCAGGGCGCAGAATAGTGATGTTTGTCGAGTATCAGGACCTGGACGTTCAGATTCAGGTCACATTTGAAAAGATAAGATATCGGATAAACAAGTGGCCTGTGTCGCATTTGAAAAAAAGAGAACCCAACCTGTGTTGTTCAGGCTGTCATGAAAAGATCAGATGCAGATCGCATTAAGGCAAAAAGAAACATCGGATTTGGGTCACTTCAGCCTGCAGTGTGAACGAAAGCGAAATGTTTTTGCACTCCTGATGACTGAGGTGAGTTGCACAACAAAACACAACTCTACCCACCGAAGAGCAACGATTAAAAGGGAAAAATCATCAAGATTAATAATTCTACCAATGTGTTCTTCATTCACAGAAAATATGGGATTCAGATGTTGAAATGACTGGCCACTATAGAAACCTTTTCTGGGGATCAGAGCAAAATCTTCCAAAGTAAAAACACACTGGAAGATATTCAGTGTATTAATTAAAAAAGTGTAACATTTTGGTTCCAAATCATCTTCTGTGAGAGAACCAAAGATTTTTACCAGTTCACATTTATTTGCCTTAATGCTGCTCAGTTACCTTTTCTTATTAGTAATATAACACGTTTTTTCTTTACGACAGCCAACTTGGTATTTTATGTGTCGTCGAAATCTAATTTCAGGATATATCGGTTTATGCAGATGACGAGATTAATTCCCTAACTTATTTATCATGTCGATTTATTTTGCTAAAGTTATGCAGCTGCACAAATCATTGGCTTAGATCATTTAAAGACCTAGAGAGCCTGATCCAATGGACAGCTCTAAAAACACGAACAGTTCTGTTGAAATATTGCAGTGGATTTTTTTTTATGTTAGCTTATAAACTAATACATATGGAGTTGTTCTGTCTGACCAGTAGGCACATTTATCAAACTTTTGTGCAGAGTGAAGTTGATTTACTGGGTTCACTGGCCAGGGTCACACTGAAGTCAGTGGAATATAACTGAGTGCATATTTGCTGAGCGGACAGTTCAATGACTGGACAGATAATTCATCAGCCGCATTATCAGCTCATCTCAGTGCAACACTGTCGGCATTGTTGGCCTAAATGCCATGTTCAAGCCAGGCTCGTTGTCTTCTTGGACTCATCCCCTCGCTAGGAACAAGGGCTACAGTCTTTTTTATATATATATTTTGGATTTCATCAGGGTCATATCTATAAACAGGGCTTTGAATTTTTCTTCCTTTTCTTTAATATCATTGGACCCTGTGGGTATCATGCTCCAAATCACAAATTCCTACAGACCACAGTCACTTCTCATTCCAATGATCTGATGCCTCCCAGATTAAATCAACGCTTTTGTGAACTGACAATAAGGAGTCTGTTGATTAGCCATGCAAGCGCTCTGAACGATGTGATCACAGCGTTACTCTCCAGCTGAAGGGAGTCTGTTGTTCGACTCTAATGAACTTGTGTGGCCGGTGAAGAGCTTTGAGGATGCACATAGATGCTGTCTGTAATTCATAATTTTAACCATTTTTTAAAAAAAAAAGTCATAATACTGTTTTTGAAAATTGTTGATTTTGTTTTGACTTTGGTACTTCCTAGGACTTAAGGTTTAGCCTGTTTTACCCAATTAGGCTCCATAAAGGTGACAGTAGTTATTAAAGCAAGCTGAGATGCTGCTCAGAAATGTGAAATAATTTCCAGGGTTCCTATGCAATTCTGGAAAGTTTTATTTGACAGTTTTCCAGGTTTGATAAAAATTTGATTTTACGTATTTTTATTCTGCAATATTCTAAACCTGTAGTGTTTTTTATTTATTTATTTATTTATTTTAAATTATATAATTTTATATTTAATTGTCAATTATCTTGATTCTCAACATTTTATCCATCAGAATTTTGGTTTTGTTGACTGGCTGCTCACTTAAGAATAAAATAAAACTTAAAATTTAGCAGTTTTTAGACTTTAGACAACTTGCAATTCAGGTTGAACTTGTAGTCTTTAAACTCAATTGATACTATTGATACAAAGTGTACCAAATGTACAAATAGAAGAGTTACTGTAAAAGTTTGTGAGTACAAGAGTTAAAGATTTTGAAATGGAGATGAGAAAAACAGTGAAATGGAAATATGCCACTCACTGAACAGCCAAGTTTAGCACCGTTTTGTTTCTTGTTTTGTGAAACCAACAATAAAATGACAAATTTAGTAGCTCAGAATGAGTTTGAAAAAATTTAAAAAAATAAATAAATTTCACAGTTAAAATGTAGAAAACTTTCAAGAGAGAAATAATCTTTAAGTAATTTACCTCATGTATAAGACATTTTATATAATTTACATCATTTAATTGTGATTAAACTGTAAAATTTGAGTGAGTGTAACGGTAATAAAATGTTTGTCGTCTTCCTGGCTTTAGAAGGAGCTTGGGAAATAGACTGCAGATGGATTAGGTTATTCGACAAGCAAAAGTGGAAAAACACGTATTGATGTTTTCCACCAAGTGCCCTGCTACTGTTAGCAACAAACGCTTTAACAGCTTAATACAGGCTGTGGTCTCTGAGTGGGAAACGCGTTTGGCTGAATGACGCAGCCAAGATCAAGGCACAAGAAGCCAGAACTCCAACGGTAATACATCCCTTCTGATAACAAATCAACTATAGATCATGGGTATCACAGGAATTAACTGTGATTGTAAACATGATGTCTTACAGCCCACTGCCTATGAGCTTTATTGTCATATCCTACTCCTCCCTCTAACCCAATCATGTGCCTTTTATTTCCAATTTAATCTTTTTAGGGAAGAACACGCGTTATCGGCGCTGACGAATCTGTGGCGCTGCCAGATGTCCACATGCATTAATGTTGTGGAGTCAGGCGAAGCAGGCCTAAAGGCTAAACACAGCCAGGAAGGTAACAGGGCAAGCTGTAACTTGAGATACTAGAGACATAGTTTAGCTGTAGGTGGAAAGAACAGAACATCACTTTAATCAGATTATCCTTTGAGAGAAAGCTAGATTTCCTGCTTCTCTGTTTTGATTGTGCTTAAATTTAGCGTCAAGGGCAAATTTTCCCCTGTGATAATTTGAGATTTATGCTATTTGGTGGGAAACACACCCAATTTCCTCAAACTCCTCCGGTGGGATAGTTCATGTTTTGAGTCACACTCACAAAAAATCCTCTGTCTTCATCTTCCTCTACAATACTGAGCAGGCCTTTTCAGGCTAGGCCTCCAGAGTTGACACTTTGACAGCCAGATGGTTATCTTAAGAAGTGTGATATGGCTTCCACTCCTCTGTAGGCCACAGAGCAAGGTCAAAGGTTGAAGATCATGGGAGGCTTGTATTTTAAGAGGGATTATCAGGCAGAGTGAGCTCCCACCAGAGCTGAACAACACGGTATATAATCCGATCAGTGGTCAAAACATCAAATCAGTAACAGTGAAAATGAGGGTAATTAGTTAATAATTAAAGTAATAGAGCACAAATAACTCGATATATTCACAACTGCGACTCTGATCAATGTTTATAAGATAATTAGTCAAAGCATGTAGCAAAAAAGGGAGCCAGTTAATTTTTTAAGTATAAGATAATGTGCTTTTCTGCAGTATTAATCTTAAAGATTAAATGTTTTATATTTTCTCTATGGCATTACAGGATCTATGTTCTCCAGAGGAGTGGTTTTCAATCTTTCCAGCTTCTTAGCCACAAAATAAAAATATGAAAGTGTCATGACCCCCGGCTTTTGGTTGAACATTCAAGCATTTCTACTGTCAGTTAAAAAGTTGCACAATCTGCATCAACATGTTGGTCAACATGTTACTTTTATTCACTTTGAGATCTTGTTTTTTTTAAAACTATATTTCAAAAATGCAAGTGATTTCTCATAGTCATTGGACCCCCCAACTTCGCGTCTTGGAACCCAAATTAACGGCTCCAAATTGCAGCTAATTTATGTTTCAAGTTTATTTACACTGAACTAATTCAAAACAATGTAATCTCAAGTCATTGTAGAGGACAGACTGGTCCAATTTACATCCAGAAAAATGCAATTAAATAAACTCAGTACAATCTATGCCAGTCAACTTACATTCACACTTAATTCCAGTTAACATGAAATATTTACAACAAACGTTTTTAATTTGAATTGGTAAAAAGTTCCAACAAAATAGCACCGTGTGTGTAGAAAATACAAAACACAAGAGATCACTTTAAACCTAATTTTGGAGACCTTCACCTTTACAACTGTTTATTTGGAGGGTTGTGGTTGTTAAAAACATGAGACCTGTTCTTGGTTAATGTAGCAACATTTTGTTTTGCAACAGTGGAAACTTAAGATGATTAGCATCATGTTGAGATGGGGGCAACACGAGACTTACTGCCCCCATCTCAGAAATGTCTGAATCCTATGAAATCAGTACCACTAAGACACTTCTGTTGCATCAACTTGGCCATATTCACACTGGTAGACCTACAAACCATCCAGCTACACAGACAGTGGCACAGTGTCGCCTGCAGCTGTGCGTACCTTTGAGTAAAAATAAAATATTGTAGTTATTGTACTTTATATTGTGTTTCCCCTATGCTATTCACAAGATAGTGGGATAAAATAAAAATGGTCTTTTGTGTCAAAATATTCTGTATGTAGCCCACATCTACACAGGCATATTTCCATCCTAAACCTTATTGTAAAAGATAATGTTATTGTAATACTTTGTGTATTTGGCGGCTTGGCACTCTTTCTGTAAGCTGAATGTGACCATGCAGTGAAGCTAGCTAAAAATGAAGAAGTGGACATTAAACCCTCATGGAGTTTTAAGAAGGGTTGAGTGAATCCCGCCTGAACCTTTTATCCTGTGCGCAGTCCGCCTGCGTTTATTTTTGAAGCATTCAATCGGTTTGCCATTGACAGACCATGACACCTGCCGCGCACTTCACCTGTGCCACGCTATACTGGGAGAGTGAAACAGTTGAATCGATTCAAAACATTGGTCAAAAAGAGTAGAAATTAAGCAAACATTATCGCTTCATCTCGTCCTCTTCTGGAAGTCTCAGACACACCACCTGACCTGGGAACCATTCCCCTCCTCCCGTGGATCTGTCTTTATTTATTTAGTGCAATTTATCAAAAAAAGTAGGCTATGCAGGCTATAGTGTGTGGTGTGTGTGTGTGTGTGTGTGTGTGTGTGTGTGTGTGTGTGTGTTGTGTGTGTGTTGTGTGTGTGTGTGTGTGTGTGTTGTGTGTGTGTGTGTGTGTGTGTGTTGTGTGTGTTGTTGTTGGCTCATTTGGGCTCATTGGGTGTTGTGTGAATCAGATCTGCTGTTTCTTTTCCATCACATCACATTGTGACAGCGTTCATGAGGATTAGGTGCAGTGATAGTTTTGTGCGTATCCTCTGATAATATCCTGCAGGTGCCCCAGGTTTCGATAAGTTAAGTGTTGGCCTGATCTAAGAATGATCATGTAGGTGGAACAGAGAGCTGATTTGAAGTAATGCACATTAATACCACAGAGATTATTTCAAAATACATAATTAATAGGAGTGGGGAGCCATACTAGCTCGGCGTTTCAAGGCCCTTTTATTTCCATGATTAAAGATGAATGACTTGTGCTTGAGTTTGACAAAGTTGGTGCTGCCCGTTCTTATCAGGCTGAGGTTTTGGCCAACCTCCCTGAAGGACAGAGATGTTCAATGGCAGTGTCTGCCTTGGGATTCTACCCAGAACTGACAGCGCCGATGTGAGCTAACCTTTCACCCAAAGCTAGAGGTTCCTAACATTCTGGTTCTAAGGCTGCAAAAACACCACCACCACATGTGAAATCATTTTACTTGTGCAAAAAAAAGAGAGGAAAGTTCAAAGGATTCGTTCACTGTGAGTCACCAAAAAACTAAGCCACGTATGTTTTCTTCCGGGCACTGATACTCAGCACAGATTGAAATCAATAAGATGACTGATTGAACATCACAGATGGAAAGATGAAGGTTTAGAGGAAGGGAGGCAGAAATTGACTGGGTCAAGTCCATTCTGGTATTGAGTTGATAGGTGAGAAGGCCAGGAGCCTGTTTCCCTCCTGAATTCGGTTGACCTTAACAATAGACAGCCTGGCCTCTGCAAGCGAGAAAGCAAGATCGACTAAGCGGAATAATGCACAACCTCTCTGACACAAAGAGAGGGACGGGAGGAGAAGGTCAAATGTGTAAAGGATTAAGGTGCATGAAAAGAGCGGAGGAGGACGGATTAGACACAAAACCTCATATCTGTCGTTGGCGGATGTCGTTTTTCTCATTCACTGATTTGTGCACACAAGGCAAACATTACAGACTAGAAAGAAGAGGTATTGATCCACAAAATGAATAATTAGATGAGAAAACACTAACAAAGAAGCAGAAGAAATTAAAATGGAGAGATGGAAAATTTTTTCTTTGCCAAAATCACTTCTAGAAATAATCATTTAGTCCATTATTTTTGGAAAGGTGACAATATTCAAGGGTTACGATACTTTTTTCATTTCTTTTTGGCAGTAGTTTTCTGATTTTTATTATTAGTAGTAATAGTGGTATATTTCCCTAATATCACTTGTTTTAGTTCATCTAGGGCCACATTAATCTTGGGCAGAAGTGGGAAAGAAGAAAAAGACATAAATAAATTAAAGAGTTAAAGAATATGGTGGTTTTTTAACCTTTTATTTATCATTTACAATAAATTTGTAGGCATCAGTTCTATTGTGATAGTTTTAATGGTTTTAATATATTGAATATTATCAATATTACTAATATTCCCTATGGGTGCAAATCATTTTTTCAAAAAAATGGAAGATTTAGTACCTCTTATTCTAGTCAGTATATAAAGTTAAGGCCTAAAATATTCAGTGAGACAGGCATGTCTCAAAAGATCATCTCAAAAGTCTCTGTTTTACGTTTAAGAAAGCAGATTATAACGTGTACAATTTTCATCAAAAATGTATCTGCATTTTTTTTGTCTGCTAATATAAAACACACTGACATTTATCCTTTTAATTTAAAAAAACATGAATAATCTTTGAATAAATTAGTAAACAAATGTGTCAAAAAACTTCTCTTACATTATACATACACATATACAGCTCTGAAAAAAATATATTTTACACATCACTTTAACATGATGCAACTTTTAACCACCAAACAATAAATTAGTGATCCTTATGTGCATTTGAAAGGAATCTGACAGACAAACAAAAACCCTGAGACAAATGGGGGGAAATGACAAAAGAACAAAATGCCATGAACATTCCTGATTTTCTGCGTGTAAAACCACATCAACTCCACAGATATGAGGAATCCCCAAACCCACTCCCACTTAACAATTGTCAGTCTTTGTACATCACAGTCCGTCTTTGTGTGGCTTATAGCTTGGATCACTTGTACTGACCTATATCTCAACTGAGCTGGGGTGTACGGCCGCAGCTGACCTCCTCTTTTTTACCCTCTTGATCCTTGCTCCACACAGTATGCACATTGTAACGATGAGGGACGTTTTTAAAGGCGACAACATGTATGCACCCTGACTCCATCTCCTAAAGCTGCCAGCCAGCACGCAGGAATTTGCCCTGACATTCCAAGCGAGAAAGTTTTTGGGGCGGGGGGTGATTTTTGCACGAGCGAATGTGTCGGGTGGCAGGGGTGAACACAACAGTCCCTGTGCGCACTCGTGCCGTCAATTCGTTGTCAAAAGTTCAGCACGTTTTTTTTTTCCTCGTGAAGATTGAGAGTCTTGTGTTGGTTGAAAGTGTCTTTGTCAAGTCTGGTCCCTTTCACATTGATGTTGTGTTTTAATGTCACATAGATGTCTCCAGTGGAGTTGGTGTAAAGTGGCATAGGACTCTCCTACAAGTTTCGTTCACGCTGCAGCTTCAAGTGACTCAATTCCGATTTTTTGGCAATTCCGATTTTTTTGCCGGGGCCGTTCACACTGCCAGTAAATGTGACCTGTATGTGTTCTGCACTGTAAACGGGCAAACGACCTGAAAGTGTCCCGCATGCGCAGTAGAGGGCGCTATAGCGTCAGCGTTCTCAGTGATCTGCCAACTGCCATAAAAAAAAAGAAGAACTCAGTGTTTGCGGAAGTAAACATGGAGGCTAACGGTGAAGCTTATCTTACAGATTTGAAGTTGTTGTCCAGCTGGAGCAGCATATTAACAACTTAATCCTCATATAGTCCGTCATGGTTGTTGTTTTTCTTCCCACTTGCGTGTATCAGGACACAGAATAGTGAGATTCGTTGAGAATCAGTGACGTTCAGTTTGGATGAATGAGGCCTGGACGTTATGGTCGCATTTGCGATACGCATACGTATCGGATATGGGTCACATTCTAAAAGAATCTGACCTGAGCTGTTCACACTACCATGAAAAGATCGGATACAGGTCACATTACGTCAAAAACAATCGGAATTGGGTCACTTCAGGCTGCAGTGTGAACGCAGCCATAAAGTGTGACAGTTCCTGTCGATAATAGATGGGTTTTCTGCAGTATACTTTTAAATAGCGTATTAGAATAAAACACAAACCGATGTTGATTGGGAATCGTGTCAAAGCAAGTACATAAAACTAACTTTTCTGCAAGATATAGGAGCTTTTATAGGACAATAATTCCTTAGTAATAATAAAAAAGTACTAGTTGCACTTGCAGAATATTTTACTTATAACAAGATATTTTATGGTACAATATTAAGGAATTATTTACTTAAAACAGGCTCCAATATCTTGCTGAAAAGCTACTTGTAAGTTAGTTTTGTCTTATTTCTAGAATACTAAGATTTTTGCACTAGAAACTTGACTGAAACTACTTGGTCAGATTTTGTAGTTCCTGCAGTGAACATTGCGCTACTGTCCTATTATCTGCAGCAACTGAACTAAAATGCTCCCGTTTATCTTTTCAGTGACTTGAAGCTTTTCTGTTCCACAAATAGACAATGCAAGCAATAAAGACTCTCAGGTTTGTGGCTTAAGTAGCAAATTGATACCACATATATCAAGGAAATCCATCCTCTTAAAAATATTGATATTAAAAAATATGAACTTTGACGGTAAACGGGAAAGAGAAACTGAGAGCTTCACAAACGAAAGAGACAGAACGCTTCTGAGGGTGCAGAAGGAGAACAGATGCTCAGAATGTGGCTTGGTCGATAAAACCGATGGAGTTACTCTTCTGCACTCTCGGGTTTCTCAAGTTGACCTCTACGAGTGCCGATCACATTCTGCCGCAGAAGAGGCAAACACACACATCCACTGGAGCGTCACGCGTGCACACATGGCAGCTTCCCCTCCACAAACATGCACACTTAGAGGTGTGGCTCAAGTATGCGTGTAGAAGATTGAGATGGGTCAAGTAAGCTGGGATCACAGCCAGAAGTCTCAAGGAGAAAAGAGAAAGTTGTGAGAGAGCAGATTAAAACAAACAAAGATAGCTTTATCTGTTGTTTCTCTTTGCTGCTTGTTTTCCGCTCTGGGTTTGTCTTGTTTTCTTGTTTGGGTGCAGCTTATGAAAAAGAAGCCCCTCCTTTCCTTTACATTTAGACGGCAAAGTATTGAAACATCAACACCTGTTTGCAAGAGGCTGCAAGCAGCTGGAATTACAAGTTAAACTCAGGTGTGGCTGAATAACCTATACAAACTCACACACACACCCGTCGCACACAGAGCACTCATCCAAGGGTGTAAGGCAACAACAGTTTCTTCCTATATAATTACTTGCTTGACAACACATGCAGGAGTAGATTTCCTACTGCAAGTCGTTATCAGATGAAGCCCGAAGGAAAATTCTTTTAATATTACTAACAATCAGACTTAACCTTAAAAATATGGATTAAAAGGTTTTGTCACTGTTATACTTGGTTTCCAGCTGACAGATCCTGCTAATTTAGAAGCTCTGCACTTTTCAGTTTTAAAATATTTAATGACAAGGTTGGGTTATGTGACGGTGGAGGCACCTGGATTCTGAAGCCTCCAGGCTTGATTTGTATCCTCCTCATTTTTTAAATGTTTAAAGCTGAGGGTGTAGGGGACAGTCACACATTACTGAACAGGTTTTCCTTCTGAAGCAAACTAATGTTCTCTCATAGATCCAACAAGGTGCCCGATGTCCTTCTCAGACTTTTTGGTCCATACTGGCAGGATAACATCACACAGCTAATGCAGATTTGCCAACTTAACAGTCATATAGCTCAGCATAATGGATGTATTGGAATAATGAAAGTTAAACATGTAAACATGTAATCTAGAAGGTTACATAGCAATAATCTCGTGGGACTTAGAAGCACGATAAATGAATACAAAACTGACTAAACAGAAGGTTGAAAACTGATAGCAGCACGAGGATAAAATGTAGAAGACTGGAAGATGAAGAGAGATGGTGGGGAGGGGACATTTGTCCTGGACAAAGGACATTTTTGTCAATGAATAGTGTCCTGTTTCCTGAGTACATATATCTTCTAGGGGGTAAAAGATAATGGGGTGAGGTGACGTAACTATGGTGATACTGGTGCATCTTTTTGTCTTGTGCTGAAGATGGCTGGATGGGACATGATGTATTTTCTCCTCAAAATCTAAGCAAATAAATAACCAAAAAACAACCATACAGATTCACTCCATTCAAAACTATAGTCTAAACTTTCATTGATATTAACTCAATACATTTTAAACGTAAAACTTAACTTTGATCTCCTATAGAGTACTTTAATGCAAACACACTCAGTTCACTCCTGGGGGGTGTTGACCTTTTGGTTGGAAGACGACCCCCTCCTCAGTAAATCGTAGCTGCTGAGTCATAGCTACTAGAAACCGTGGAGCGCTGCATGATGAGCCGTTTACAGATATTTTTAACACTTTGCTTGAGACGTGCCATTTGTCAGACTGTTGTAAATCCTACACCTAAAATAATCACAGCACACAGGACCGAATGACCACATAGAAGCCTAGAGACTTTAATAATACGGTTTCTGTAAAGGTCTGTAATTCCTGAGCTAGCTGAATGCAGTTGGTACGGGGAATCTTTCTGTCATAATTTGAGAGAACACATTTTCAATTTGAAAGCAGGATTTCATGTCTTTTGTACTCAAAATTTCTGCTCTCTTTCAAATATTCACTGTCTTTTCTCAAACCCGTTTCCTCATGCTCAAAACGTGTCTCTGCTCGAATCAAATCTCCACTTGCAAACCTCTCAGCTCGCTTGCGAATTATTTTCTGCTGGAGCTTGGAAGAAAAACTACTGTTGCCTGGCAACCTCTCACCCAATAGAATGAAAGTGTTATACTGGGTGCGTTTGTAGTCACACAGGCACTCCCACTAGAAGGAAACAAACGCACCCAGTATAACACTTTCATTCTATTGGCTGAGAGGTTGCCAGGCAACACTACTTTTTGTTCCAAGTGAGGACAGAACGATTCGCAAGCGATCGGACGGGTTTGCAAGTGGAGGTTTGATCCGAGCAGACACGTTCTCAGCATGAGGAGAAAAATTTGAGAAAGCACGGAGAATATTTGAAAGAGAGCAGAAATTTTGAGTACAAAAGACATGAAATCTTGCTTTCAAATTGAAAATGTGTGTTCTCATGTATAGCAGAAAAATCCCCACATAAATTGGTTATTTAACAAATATTA
Organism: Poecilia picta; assembly: GCA_033032245.1. Lineage (NCBI taxonomy): Eukaryota > Metazoa > Chordata > Actinopteri > Cyprinodontiformes > Poeciliidae > Poecilia > Poecilia picta. The sequence continues at coordinate 21,826,631 of CM065371.1, forward strand.
AACAGTCAACAGTTCAGTAAGTGGAGCAGCAAAGGAAGGAAGAGAAAGATACATTTTATGAATATCCAAATCTGATAACAAAATCAATTGATTTGCAGCGTGTTGAACACCAATAAAAGGTGCCTCAGTTTTGCTGAGGCTTTAGACTTTAGCATAATTGTTCAGGAAGGTTGTCATAAGACTCGGTTGGAGCACATAAAATAGCCTTAAGAACGGTTTCCAGTCCTTAACAAGTAGGAAAGTGTTGGCATTTCCACAAAGCACTTTTCTTATCCTTGGAAACTCCTTTGCCAAAAGCTCCACAGCAGCTCACCACATCGTCTTGTAAACATTTTCACCTCCTCAGTGAAAAATGGACGCCTTGCACTCAGCAGCTCTCCTGAGGTATTTAGAGCCCTTAGAAGCCAACACGCTGATTTCCTGTTAATGATGTGAGCAAGTGTAAGTAAGTGACAGGCGAGGATAGGTTTCCATATCCGCGGTAAGGAGGGAACGTGTCCGCTAATGGTTGGAGGAATGCGGGCAGGACTGGATGGACAAACTTGCTCTTACGCTCATTAATGGTTCCTCTGGGATTTGGGGGAAATGACAGTGATGTGGGATCCGATGTGTGTCTGCATTTAGAGCTATGATGGATTGAGGCTGAAAAAGAAATAGGAGTGTGTGATATTTAAAAGCATGTTGCTCCATCTGCCACAACTTATGGAGGAGCAAACACTGTTAAGGTACAATCCTTATAAATAAAAGATGATGCAATATAGACAGCTTCTACAGTCATGGCCAAAGGTTTTGAGAATGATTCAAATGTTAATTTTTACAAAGTCTACTGCTTCAGTTTTTATAATGGCATATACTCCAGAATGTTATAAAGAGTGATCAGCTTAACAGCAATTAATTGCAAAGTCAATATTTGCCTAGGAAATGAACTTTATCCCCCAAAACACATTTCAATTTCATTGCAGCCCTGCCTTAAAAGGACCAGCTAACATTGTTTCAGTGATTGCTCCATTAACACAGGTGTGGGTGTTGATGAGGACAGGGTTGGAGATCAATCTGTCATGATTAAGTAAGAATGACACCACTGGACACTTTAAAAAGAGGCTGGAGCTTGGCATCATTGTTTCTTTTCTGTGAACCATGGTTATCTCTAAAGAAACACATGCAGACATCATTGTACTGCACAAAATGGCCTAACAGGAAAGAGTATCACAGCTAGAAAGATTGCGCCTCAGTCAACAATCTATTGCATCATCAAGAACTTCAACGAGAGAGGTTCCATTGTTGCCAAAAAGGCTCCAGGGTGCCCAAGAAAGACCAGCAAGCCCCAGGACCGTCTCTTAAAAGTGTTTCAGCTGCGGGATCGGGCTACCAGCAGTGCAGAGCTTGCTCAGGAATGGCAGCAGGCAGGTGTGAGTGCATCTGCACCCACTGTGAGGCAGAGACTCTTGGAGCAAGGCCTGGTCTCAAGGAGAGCAGCAAAGAAGCCACTTCTCTCCAGGAAAAACATCAGGGACAGACTGATATTCTGCAAAAGGTCCAGGGAGTGGACTGCTGAGGACTGGGAGAAAGTCATTTTCCATGATGAATCCCCTTTCCGATTGTTTGGGACATCTGGAACAGCTTGGTCGGAGAAGACGAGGTGACGCTACCACCAGTCTTGTCTCATGCCAACTGTAAAGCATCCTAAACCATTCATGGTTGCTTCTCATCCCATCTTAAGGGAGTCGGCTCTCTTACAGTGTTGCCTAAAAACACAGCCATGAATAAAGAATAGTACCAGAATGTCCTCCGAGAGCAACTTCTCCCAACCGTCCAAGAGCAGTTTGGTGATGAACAATGCCTTTTCCAGCATGATGGAGCAGCTTTCCATAAAGCAAAGGTGATAACTAACTGGCTCAAGGAACAAAACATAGAGATTTTGGGTATATGGCCTGGAAACTCCCCAGATCTTAATCCAATTGAAAACTTGTGGTCAATCATCAAGAGACTGGTGGACAAACAAAAACCTAGGAATTCTGACTAAATGCAAGCATTGATTGTGCAAGAATGGACTGCTATCAGTCAGGATTTGGTCCAGAAGTTGAGAGCATGCCAGGGAGAATTGCAGAGGTCCTGAAGAAGAGGGGTCAACACTGCAAATATTGACTTGCTGCATTAACTCTTACTGTCAATAAAAGCTTTTGTTACTCATAATATGATTGCAATTGTTTTTCTGTATGCGATGAAAACATCTGACATACACACATGAAAACCAGAGGGCAGCAGATCATGTGAAAATATAATATTTGTGTCATTCTCAAAACTTTTGGCCATGACTGTAGAAAATCAAATATGTAAGCACTGATCTTGTGATTCTTGTTATTGTTCTGTTTTTTTTAAGTATTAATTTAGTAGAAAAAGATTTTTAAGACTCATAAGTTCTAACGTTTTCTGGTATTTTGATCCAGTTGTGAGAAGCTGTCACTGATAATGAGTTTTAAATAAATGTACAAAGTCTAAGACTAAGACCAGAGATTTGCAAACATGGTCAAGCACTAATTCAAATAATTAGTAAATGTTTATAGCCTGGAGAAACTGGCTGCAAACAGAAAGCTGAAAGGAGGAAGAAAATTGGAATGACACTTAGAGGCAGCCAAAAGGAGCCTAACAAGCTAAAGCCTGTTACTGGAATGCCGGTTTTCTACTGTAGTTATGATACTTGTTTATATGTGGTTGTTTTTGCAGCAAACTACCAACCTACCACACCTGATGCCAGTTTCCCAGGGACGTTTGTGGAATACAGTACGCTAGAAATCCTCCCACCAGAGGCGCCTATTCCCAACACCACCATCATCACCGCCACCATAAATGGAGACTCCAAAGAAAGGCTCTACCAGAGGATTAATGACAAACTCATCCCCATCTACTGCTCCATCCTGGCAGCTGTCGTCGTGGGACTTGTGGCCTTCATCATCTTTAAGAGGTGAGTACTCCATGGTTAAAGACGTCAGAAAGAATCCTACAAACAAAGCAATTGCAGGGCTTCAGATGACGCAGCACAACGTCACCCAATGCAGATGGAGGGCAGGAAGTAAATTAGCCCCTTGACTTCTGTTGATCCAGCTTCAAAATGCCTAAAGTTTGAGTCCTACACGGTTGCTCCAACCGTTCTAATAGAGAGAAAGATATAAGTTATTTTTGTGTTTCGAAGGTAGCTGGTCATAAGGGAGTTAATTTTTAAAAACTTACCGAAAAAAGATGAGAAAATTGGATCAACAATCTACAGCTAAAAACAGGAGGTACGGAAACTAACAGTGCCAGAGTTTGCAGTGACCACTTTCTAACAGGTAACCATTGGATCATTTAAATTGTATTTTCAGATACTTCATTGGACAGCAAGACGCGAACCGTCGACCTATGACTCAACATTAACACACAACTCCAGCATGAATTTGGGTTTACAGAAGCTAAATAAATAATTTACCAGGAGATCCAAGCACATAGAAATAACACGGTAGCTTTTTGTCAGCATTATCATCATAAACTAATTCCTTAGAATAGCACAACTCACTACTCTCCCAGCAGCAACAAGTTTCAATGCTTCTTTTGATCTTAAATGATTGACCCAACCTGAAACTAAATCATTGTATGCTTCAGGCTTTTGAAAGCTTTCTTTTGGCTTGTCGTATAATATGAACTCTGCATCTACGTAATAAGTTATGTCGATCGCCTTAACGCCGGATAAAACCTCAAGATTATATGAAAAGTCTTTCTTTGCATAGACAATATGGATCATGTCTTAAATATATACTGATTTTTTTCGAGATACCTCGTTTGTTTCAGGCCATTTAGGGGATTAGCTACTCGTTGTGATCCATTTTGCCCTGTTTTGAACCAGATAAATCCACTTCCTGACCCCAATCTGACTTTTGCACATCATCCAGACCACGTGTCTAAAACTAGCAATATAATGAATCCATGAAGATTCAACTTAAGTCTTTAAATAAATGTTGAACTTACTGGATTTAAAATATGGTTGTTACAGTTTTTTCATATTTAATTAAATCGTCTGCTGCTACATTTCAATATGGCACAATCAGCTTGTTTTATGGGTCACAGTCTCCATTGTCCCATAAATGTTGCATGCACAATATGTTTAGGTATTAATAATAACTAGACACAAGAAATAAACATAATAAACTAGAATCACTAACAAAGGACTAAAGAAAAACAGAAACAACAATGATCTAACAAAAATAGGAAATTAACACAAAATAATAATAAAACTACAAACAAACTACATTTACAACCCGGAGAAGTGAATCGAGTGTTGTAAGCAGGCAGGTGCTGCATTTCTCTCCGTCTTCGTCCCACAAAGCAAAGTTCAGGGTCATCCTTTTTGGTTTGCACTGATTTTCCTTCAGGTGGAACAGCTGTAAGCAGAACAAGCAAGGAGCCAACAACTGCACGACCAACCCAAACCAGACTCCGTCTCCGGAGGGGGAGAAGCTCCACAGCGACAGCGGCATTTCTGTAGACAGCCAAAGTCTGCAGGAGCAGCAGGGACAGACTCAGTCACAAACAGGTAACATTCAGTTAAAAAAACAAAACACTACCTTTATTTAAAGACATGCGCACTGTAAAACATCTGTGGCACATTTAGGTGTGTCTACTATCTTTTGCTCTTTAAGTCAAATAAGTTGAGAGAGTTTTAGAGTTTGAACCTAAATGTGTGAGTTTGTGTAAAATAAACATATGTAACCCAGTGATTATTGAGAATAGGGACAAAACAGGTCCTCTGGATGAAGCACAAAATTTGAATAAAATATACACAAAATATAATGTTTTCAAATATCTGACTAAACTAACCTGGATCATGTGAGACAACAATGTATATTTTCCAGGTATTTGCTGAATATTTTTTTATTTTAAACATTGTAGTCGGTGGATGATGCCTGTAAAAGCCTTTGTCCAGGAGCAGAACTCAATACATTATAATAGTTTAAAACAATTAAGAAAATACTAAAATTATATATGACAATTAAATATAAGTAGTCATATAAATAATTATATAAGTATCAATAAATTGAATTAAAAATCATTTTTATATATTTTCCAACTCCATTGAAATTTGTCCCTAGTTTTTGTCAACACCGTCAGAAATGAAAAAAATGTTTAAAAAAATCAGGCATTATTGAGGGGCATCAGAACTTCTGAGGACCCCATGACCACTTCCTTTCTCTCCCATTGCTAAGAGAGCTAGTTAGCTTTGGTTAGCTTATGTTATTCTTTAGTTTTTTCTTCTTTTTATTCCTAAGTTTTTTGTCACAACCATGATGTGTCAACACCGTAACTGACAGCAGACAGTGTTTTGATTGTTATAAGGGGATTTTTTTCCCCCCTCTGTCTTTTTGGTTAAAAAGGAAAAAAAGTCAAATTTCAAAACTCAGCTTTTTATAGTGCTGTGTAAGAGAACAGCTTTTGCAAAAGTCATGCTTTGTTGCGGAAGTTGGCGGAAGAAAAAAAAAAACTAAAGTTTTATAGCTGTGTCTAAATTCATAATTATTGTTTCCGATATTGAACTGAGTTATTGAAGATTAGATATTTATAGATACAAAGTGCCATTCAGAGAAATTAATGCCATGTGTGTCCTTGAAAATAGTAACACTCAGAGTTGGTTAGTAACATTTACTCAATAGCTTTTACTTGAGTAACTTTTTTGAAAAAAATTACTTTTAGGAGTATTTTTACTTTGCTGCACTTTTGAGTAATTTTATTATGAAGTATTTCTACTCTTGAATGAAATTTCTGGATTTTCTACCCACTGAATGAAAAACAAACATTTTAAACAAAAATTCACCAGACACAGACACACAGCTGCTGTTTTTGTTAAAGTTTCATAAGTTTTTTATTGAAAGAAACTGATTTAGAAATTTATTTAGCCTGATTTTGTTATTTTTTTCTTACTAATATGAATTATTGTAATTTTTGTCCTTAAGATACCAACATTTCCACTCGACTTTATATTTTGGTCAGTTTTCAGTATGTAATTATTGAAAATAAATTATTGATAATTTGATCATTTACTCAGTAGACTTGTTAACAAATAGTTTTTTACTCTTGAGTCATTTCTTAGACAGCTACTCTTTTACTTTTACTTGAGTAAAATATGCTGAAGTAGCACTACTCTCACTTGAGTACATTTTTAGGTACTCTACCCACCTCTGGTACTTTTACAGCAGAGAAAAATATTACACTGTATTTAATCAGTACGGCGGTGTAATTTGCAGGAAAAAACACAACTTCACATCTCAGAGCTGCTGACAAGCATTAGAGACAACAGCCATTTGTATTTGAATTTAAATCATGCAGAATTTGGATAAAACATTTACATCAGTTTTTGTAAGTAAATAATTCGGTAACATTTTGAAGGGGTGTGAATAAGACTGTCATGACACTGTCATAAACATGACATAACACCTGTCATGAATAACCCTTCATGAATATTTATGACTGTTATAAATTCTGTAAATCATGACATTTTTAATACAAAATAATCAAAATGTCTTTGACAACTTGACATTAACCAAGAATCATTATATGTCATAAGTATATCATAATAGTAGTCATAATAATGCCATTAGTGTTATTACACTGTCAAAATCTTTAACAAAACAGTAATTAATATTTCCCCGTACCTGAAATAAAGCTGGAGAAGTAGGACCATCAATAAAGATTTCATTAAGTGCTACTACACTGTCAAATGATTTAATAACAGAGTCACTAATGTAAACCTTTACCTCAAGTAAAATGAAACAAGTCGCACCAGTTATGAAGATGTCATTAAGTGTTATTACAGTGTCAAGTACTATATTAAAATAGTCTCTGATATTAAGTCTTAACTCAAGTAAAGTGAAACAAGTAGCACCAGTTATGAAGATGTCATTAAGTGTTATTACAGTGTCAAGTACTACAGTATATTAAAATAGTCTCTGATATTAAGTCTTACCTCAAGTGAAGTGAAACACACTGGATTACTTATAACTAAAATCATAGCTGTAGAACAAACCCTTTGTACATTGGAATAAAACAAAAGATGACTTGTTCTTCAAACAGAAGGTTTAATGTCTGGTCAGTATGTTGTTACTCTGAAATACTGATTGAAAAACTAAAACAGAATTACTTATTCTTTAACTGTAGGTTCTCTCAACAGTAACATTTTTTGCTTTGATTATGTCAGCCATCTCCTTCGTTATAGTCTTCCTGTAATGCTCTGAAAACAGGAGATCTTCTGGTTGTCTTCATTTCCCGGAAGCAGCTCTTTAAAAGTGTCCGGACATGCTCAGAAATCATAGCTGTTCTTGCAATAGTTGTGGTCAGTGTTAATCTGCTGAAAACCTTTTCATGAATTCAAACTCTCTTCTGGACATCCTCATAGTGGGTGATGACTCACTCCATTGTGGTCACTTCAAAAAAGGAGCAAAAACAAATAAACAAAAAATGTAATGTCATCTTAATTCAGCATTTATTTAAATACCATTCCAAAAATGTCTCTTTCTGCACACTGTCAGAATGGTAGACTGGCAGACAAATGTCTAGTTAATATGACTGGTTGTTATGAAGTGCAATACAATTATTGGAGCTGAATTACGGGAGCTGAACAAAATTATTCTGATCAAATATTTGGCAGAAGTTCAAAGGACTTGTTGTTATTCAGATGAAGCAAATTGTCACATTAGCCAAGTTGCTAAATAATGTGCATAAAGGATAACTTTGACTAACATATTAGCTTTTAATTTGTTAGATTAAAATTGTAGGGGAAAAATCTAATTGCCTGCCTTTAAAATATGTTTTATATTAAGGGCTAACGTTACAGTAATGGAGTTTAATAACTTAAGCTAACATTAACTTACATCAAGGTAGGATTGGCTTGAATTGCTCATAGCTGACATTACAGAGAAAGAGAACATAGTCAATGCTATTTTCTCAAAGAAAATGTAAAGTTAATAAGACACATGCCTCATATGTATTAGGTGACAAACTTCAAAATAAAATAAATCGTGCCTAATTTCTCCTTGCAGTTGTGACCATCGACGAAGAACCGTGTCTGCTCCTTCCTCTCATACCAGAGAGAAAGTGGAGAAGCTGCTTTTCCAGGGCAGTGAAGGGAAAAACTGCAACCACATACAGGACAGCGACTGGTGCAACCTGGCAGGCCTTCTCGGATATGAGGAAGAGCGAATCGCAACCTTCCAGCAGGAAGAGCATCCAGTCCGAGCGCTGCTGTCCGACTGGGCGAGGAAGGATTGTGCAAGCGTTGACGCGTTGTGCACAGCGCTCCGCAAGATCAACCGTAACGACGTCGCGCAAAGTCTGGTGCTCAGCCCAAGTGGCACAAAGCCCACTGCTACCTCTGTGGTGTAGCGTCACTCCGTTCCTGTCTGAAACAACTTAACACCTGGACCTTAACTTTCAAATATTTCAAATACAGCGTCTTAGATTATTCCACATAATTCCTGCTGCAGCTGCTTGACACTATATCTTTATGATGCAAGTCGGAGAGATGATCCTAGAAACCCCTTTAATAAATCACTCTGAATCTAAAATAAATGAGCAAAACAAAGCAAAGTTAGGTTTTCCAAATGACTTAAACTTGCAGACAATGGAAAATTAAAGCGGTTTAAAATTAGGAAAGGCTCATTTCATTTTAAATCATGGGGACATCAGGTTTAAACTCCTCTGACTGAACTTGCCGTGGAGCAGTTGTCTGCTTTGAACACAAACTTTTGTGGATCACTTCCTGTTAGTTTCTTTCAGCTCCTTTATGTCTCTTTTTCATCGTATGTTTGTATCCTCTGTGGGCCTTCCACTTATTACATTGCGTCTTTCTTTTTATGTTACCAAAGAAGCTGAAGTGTTTTTCAGACCCAACCTGTTCAGCGACATTTATTTGCCCTGTCAAACTTTTGGAATTTAACGTGACACGTGGCTTGCGTCTGTAACTACTGTGCCTGTTTCTTCTACTGGATGAAGAAGTATCTGGATCGACAACCTGAGGAGGTTCTAATGGACTCATTTCAACTGAACCTGCTTCCTCGCTCCCTTATTATTATGAGTATTAGATAAAAGCGCAAAGCAACAGTGCATGAGGATGTTATCTCCACGTCTCTCCATCTGTTTCTGCTGACTCTTGTTTTGTTAATTCTCCCTGAGGCGCTGTGAAGAGTTGGCATGTACGCCTCGGCTTGCTTTTAGCCGCTCAAACATCATTCCAGTGTCACAGTTTCTCATCCTTACCCTGTAAATGGTAGAAACTCTGTAAAAATCCTCTGCACTATATTTACGTGACAAACAAGTAGATATAAATGTAGTTGTAGTTGACGTAAATACACACCTACAGTCTGTAGCCCTGCATGCATGTACTGTGCTCAACAAACACACATTTGCATTCAAAGTTAATGATGATAAAACAAGAAAAACTTTATTCTGCCACATATATGACCTGGCTCACTCAAACGAGGGACCACATACTGTTTATTGGACATATTTGTTGCAATTTGTTCAATAACTTCTAAAGTCTAGTTGCTTTTGTTGGTAACAGGCAGGAAATAAAGCTGACTAACTTATTGCTCTGTTTTTTATGAACACATAGCTGACTCAGGACATACAGCTGCAGTCTACAATATATTTACAACTTCCTCTGGCTTGACATTTTGCTCTACACCTAGCATTTTCGTGCGTCTGGTTTAGATTCAAAGTCTATGTTGAGACGGTCACATTCGCTTTAGCCATTGTTTTCTGCTGCTGGCCTATTTGTTGGACGTGATGGACGCTCTTGACATGTCAAACGGTTCCAATCACGACGGGACGGGACCTCGACGCACCTCCACGTAGACTTTAGATGTAAACCATACCCGCCTGATGCTCCAAACACGTTTGCTCTGAACGCACCATGACTTTAGCATTTTCTTCTGTTTTGATATAATCCTTTAATAATTCAGTACACACTTAAAAGGTGCAGCAGCCAAGATAGTCTCTCTTTTCACTCATTTTAAACCATCAGAAATACTTCTCCCTCCGCCAAATAAACCCAAATAGCTAGAATCTAGAGTAAAATTCTCAGGGACATTGACTCAAATCTCAAACGCTCGACAACTGAATAAACACGCTCCGACGTGACAAAAGAGGCCATTATTCTCACGGCTGACAATCCTTAAAGCTGATTAATTAGACGCAGAAACTGGTCAGCAGAAAAGGAAGGAGAAAATGAGGAGGAGAGTTTCACTTCTTCTTTGTTTAGAACAATGAACGGCGGATAAAAGACAGGCCAGCTGAGACAAAAGTCACAGGATGCATGAGAGAAACGGAGACGTCTCAGATTACTTCAATCAATGCAAAGGAGAAACCCAGGGCTATACGTTAAACGACCTGTTCAGATGTATGCATGTTGAATTTTTTTTTTTTTATTTGAATTTAAGAAAATATTTTCTTCATCTCGTGTTTTATCTTTTTTTTTTTTACAATTATGTTACATTTTTTGTTCACCAGAAAACACAAACGTAGAGCTAACTCACCCGACTCGAAGCACATATTACTATTATTCCCTTGTACACGGAGCATATTGCTGTTGTATTACTTTATATGAAGGTATTCTTACTACTATTAGTACTCCTAACAAGCAATTTTTAAACGGTATTACATTTATGGTTGTGATTGAAGCACTTAAATATGTAATCATTTATGTTTTATGCATCACAAGTGCCTGGGAACTATTTCAGGTGTATGTTGATGTTGTACATTTATTGTGTTAAAGAATTTGTAAGTGTAATTCTAGGTTATTTTACTTGTAAATAATTTGTCTTTATCTTTTATTTGTAGTTTTGTTGAAGCAACATGTAAACAGGGCTTACTTTCTTATTGTCAGTACTGTCCTTGTTTATTAGTAAATAGCAAAGGGACATCAACTTCATTTATAATTACTGACCAGGTATCTTAAAATTAAGGAGACAAAAATGAAAGTTAAAAGTCTGAAAGTTATCAGGTGTTTTAGCAAATACACCTTACACCAGTGGTTTACCATATTTTATGCATAAACACACAAAGAAGAGAAATTTCACAACCAAAGAACAACAATTTCTCATAAAACGTCTAATGAAGCTAAATGAGGCATTTCTGTAAGACCCTATTAGTGCCATATAGTGAATTTTGTTTAATTGTGAATAAGTTATGAGAGGAGATGCATGCACCACTTTTAAACTCCTGAAAATCTGCAATTATAAGTTTGTTAATGCAACTGCAGGGAGGCATGGTTGTGAACTATTTATGCTAATTTTACTACTTTATTAAATTTCCAAATTGAAAAAGTAAGCCTTCTTTTCCCCTAAAATAAAAAGGTATTTTATCATTTATGTCCAGATGTCCAGGTCGTCTGCAAAGGTTTTCAGTTCTGGTGGTTGTGTTGTAGTATTCACACATGTGCACTATTACAAGCTGTAGCATAAAAAATTGTCATAATATCACATATTACAAATAAATTACAAAACATTCCCAGACCAGGGTATTGGAAACATTTGCACCAGCAAAAGCATAACTCAGTTTAAGTCTCTAGTTGAGCTACAATAAAAAATACATTATTCTACCAAGAGAAATTTTAGTAAATATTTATAATATCTAAGGGATTTCTCATGCTCATACTGATAATCTGTTCGTTCAACATGTACCTTGGTTTATCTAAATTATGTCAAAAAACATAAATGATTTTTTTCTCACTTTTTCTGCCTAAGACGCTGGCCTACATGTACAGTTGAAGGTGAATGTGACGATATTGCACTTGAGACACAAGTTACAACCTAATTATGCAAAAAGGGACTGAGAAATATAGGTTGGAGTGAGAGAGTAAGGGTGAAAAACTGTTTTGGGTAAAAAACAAACAAACCCTGATGGTAAACAGTCATGAGAATGACTGTAAACCAGGACTGAATTGTACAGAAACACTGAATGTTCCATGTATACTCACACATATACTGTCCTATACTGAATGTGAATTTGCTTTAAGTTCTACAATAGACAAGCAGTAAATAAAGCTCTTTAATTCACTCATGCTCTTTATTGATCCAACATAATACAGATGAGTGTGTCACATTACAAGCTTCACACAGTGAATAATTAAAGGAGACGAGAAAAAAAATGTAAATATACAAAAATATTGGATTTGAGTGAATTTAGAAATTATTCTTTGGATTGCAACACTTTTATTTTCTACTCTTTTTTGCCTTGTAGTTAGTTAGCTAGCAACAACAAATATTTTTCACATTCCCAAGGTCAAGCTGAACTCAAATGTTTTTTGTGACAAAGCTCTGTAAAAAAATGTAAAAACCACTTAAAATTATCAGTTTCTCTGATTTTACTCTTTATATGTACATATCTGAGTAAAATCAACATTGTTCTTTTATTCTATGAGCTACTAACGACATGTCTCTGAAATTCCAAGCAGAAATTTTGCATTTATTTGGTCAAAATAACAAAAAGGCTGCAGTGCTTTCAGGCATAAAATAATGCAAAGAAAACAAGTCTTTAATTAATTTAGAAACAACACAATGTTTTAACTCAGAAATCAATATTTGGGGGAATAACCATCAGGTTTTCAATAGAGTTCAGTGCAGAGGGCTCTTCATTTTTTCCAGAGCCAAATATTTATTATTTTATTATGAATTCTTACTGGATATGAAAACAAAATAAGATCTCTTGAAAATTGGTTGGATATGAATTTGCAGAGAAATCAATACAGAAAAATGCAAAACCAACAACTCTAGATCAACATGCCTTCAAATGTAGTTTTTAAACATCGTTATTTATAAGTGGTTTTTTTAAAACCAGGTTTTATTTGAAAGAGATTTGCCTTCAGCACCAAAAAGGCATATTCCTTCATTCTAACTAAACAGAGGAAGAGTAATTGTTTAATGTTAAAAAAAAGTATGTCTTCCTCATCGCATCAACCCAACTGCATGAAATACGGCGCTGCATGTTGTAATCGGTAGCCCTGCTCTATTATGATAGCCTGTCAGCGCTGCTTCCTTTGTCTGACGAGTGATACGGAAAACAAATGGTGCATGAAAAGGCAGAACAGATGGAGCTTCTACCAAGAGTAACGAGTTTTCACTGGAAAAAAAGAAACACAAGATGTCATGACATACCTCTAATAAAAATAAATAAACAGAAAAAGGGTAAAATTTTATTTTCACAAAACCTATAGCAACAACATAATGATTTGTTGATTTTATGACTACATTGATTTTGTGTGAGGTGAAATGTATCTTTAATTTTTAATTTATTTGATTAAACTTAAAAACTGTGTGTTTTTTTATGGTAATGGGTTCTGGTTGAGTAATAAAATGGGATTTATCTTGCAGCATTTTGTAGATGCAGTCAGAGAATATTAGATTTGTAAAGCATTTTTACACATTTTTCATGTAAACTCAGACTGGTTCAGAATGTGGAGAAAAATTAAACATTTTGCGTAAATATTTAATTACAAATCAGAAAATCCTCTCAGAAAATCTTCCAGACTGGAATCTTGATTTATTGATCTATATCATCCAAATCTCATCTTACGTTTCTCATTTCTTATCAACTCTTTCTTGTGTTATACCGATTATTTACAACATATTTAATATTCATGTCAAAACTGTGCATGCTGCACAACTTGAACATGAGTATTTCTCACAAATAAAAAATTGATTTATATTTGAGATAAAGTATATTTTCACAAGGCTAAAGCTGTCAAAATTGGTCTCTAACAATCATCTTAAAACCAATTTTACGAGCTCCTAATCCGTATAAATCTGGTGTAAAAGTCTGCATTCTCTAACCTCGCTCCACCTTGATCTCTCTCAGCTTGTTCAGATCAGAAATTACATAAGCAGGTCGTAAAAAGGCCCCAGCACCCAATATCAGTTTCCAAGTGACCCCTTCCCCAAATGGAAAACACATTTCCAAGCTAACTGCTGCCCCCCAGTGAGCCGTTAGCGGGAATCGCTCCACGTGTGAAGGGATCCATGTGTGCAGATGTGACATGTGGTGGTGAAAGGCGATAAGTCAGCCTGAGGTGAGGTGACCAGTTAGATATGGAGTGAATGTTAAAGAGAGGGAAGAAAAGCTGCTCTCGCTTTAAGACAAACTGCAGTTCAACTGTCTGCAATGAATCAAAAGGACAGGACTTTGAGTTTGGAAGATTACAGGGACATTAGAGGAAATAAAGGTGTTACAGACGAGAATGTGGTTTGTCAAGCAAACGCAATAAAGTCACGAGTACGAATGTTGTCAGTGAAGTTTATTTGTACAGCACATTTCAGCAACAATGCAATTTACATCTTAAGAACATCCAACTACAACAGTAACAAGTGCGGGAATCTTGGAAGATCATAAAGAAGAATTGTCTGCATTTACTCTAAATCAGGAGAGTCAAACTCATTTTCATTTTGGGCCAAATCAAAAATCTGAATGTTATTAAAGGGCCGGTTGTGCCTGTATACATTTTAAATCCTTCTACAGCAAAACCTGCTGTAGAAATGAAGACAATGCAGATTAATTGCATTTCATAATGATTTTATCAATCTGTTAAATGTTGTGCATGCAGTTTTAGTGTTGATTAAATATTAGGATAGATGCTTGAAACTGGCCTTCCTGGTGCAGCTGGTGATTTTTTTATGAATAAACCTTATATATTTATTCAAGTATTTACACAAACAAATTGAAAATGTTTCCGTTTTGCTGTTAAGCTGTACAGTAAGTGTTTTCCTGTGCTTACACTCAGTTCTCAAAGGGGACAATCTAACCCATATTCTTACAAGCTGTCCATCTAAACAATGAATTGATGCGGTTTCCAACTCTGTTCTATTATTCTGCTCATAATCCTCCCCATCACCTGCCTCTGTTTGCTGAAACACACAGCCAGGCTCTCCCTGAGACCCACACAATTAAGTGAACACTGATGAAATTATCTGTCTTGTATGAGCAAATGGACGGATGAGTGGATGGAAAGGCAAAGTGGGATGGAGGGAGAGTCCATTCTGCTTCCCTCTGAGACCAGGGGAAATTCTATTATGCTCATAATAGAGCCATTTTTCACCTTCCCCCACATCATCCTATTATTATTTAATCCCTCCTGTCGTTTCTCTTCTTTTTGTTTCTCTCCATAGTCGGTACAACGTCATTACAGGGTTGCCTCTCCTACCTTTTGTTTGTGTGTATTGTACAAAACATCCATCCTGCTTTTCAGCTAACTTGATTAATTAATATGATAAAGTGTTCCCTAGATTATAAAAACTAACTTTTAATGATTGGAAGTCAGATTCTGAAGTAAATGTCTGATTTGAAGCACAGGAACAAAAGTTATGTTGGTGTTGCTTGAAACATGCACAAATCTAATGAGGCCTTTAGTCAAATTTCAACAGAGAAATATCATTATTAATATTTTTAATATGTGCTTCAAAACATCTAACTTAACACTCTAATATGAATCTGTGTCTAGAAATGCATTGCTTAGGAGTAGAGTTGAGAAGTGACTTGTTACATTTACTCATTTACATTAATTTGAGTAACCTTTGGGAAAATGTTTACTTGTAGGGATATTTTTACTGTGCTTTACTTTTTGCTTTTACTTCAGTGATTTATTATGAAGTACCTCTGCTCTAATTCGAGTGAAATTTCTGGATTCTCTACCGGCTGAATGAAAAACAAACATGTTTTAACCAAAAATTCATCACACACAGACACACACCTGAAGTTTCTGTTAAAGTTTCAGACGTTTTTTTTTTTTATTATTATTATTGAAAACCTGATTTGGAAGAATTTTATTTTGCCTGATTTGTGTCATTCTTTTCCTACTTATATGAATTATTGTAATTTTTCATCCTTAAAATACAAAAAAATCCACCTAGCTTTCTATTTTTGTCCATCTAATGAAGGAATTTTTACGTTTTAAACTATTGATAATTTGATCAGGAGTTGAGTAAACTTTTTAAAACATACTCTTACTGGAGTAATTTTATTTTTACTTGAGTAAAAATATGTTAAAACGTTTCTACTCTTAGTTAATAGTACCCAATATTGGGGTACTCTACCCACCCCTGCTTAGGAGACACAAAAGTCCACA
This sequence comes from Poecilia picta, assembly GCA_033032245.1. NCBI lineage: Eukaryota > Metazoa > Chordata > Actinopteri > Cyprinodontiformes > Poeciliidae > Poecilia > Poecilia picta. The sequence goes on from CM065371.1 coordinate 21,842,763, forward strand.
AAAAGTTTTTTTTAAGTTTGTTTCATGTAAAGTTTTAGCAACTTTGCAACATAAAGACTCGTTTGATTTGATCATTTGCACAAGAGACTCTATTAAGTTTGTGTTAATTTCAAAATGCATCAAAAGTTTCCAGAGGATTTCTCTGATGCCAGACTTTAAGTCTGCCTTATAGCCCCCCCTTTCACACCGTTTGCAGATTAAATACAGATAAAACCAGATACTTGCATAAAAAGAAACAGTTTTCCACCTCTGTCAATAAATCAAATTACAATGAACCTCGAGCTAAATGAGGTTCTAGATTTTCTAGATTTTTATTAAAATTATTCATGAAAAAATGTCCTAATTTTGGACATTTTTGTGAAGCAGATTTTAAATATTCAAAAGCTGAATATGTAGGCGCAGCGCTACCTGACTCGTTATATGAACTTGTTGACCCAATGAGGAGTGGCGATAAAGCTCTCACTATTCAGAAGAAAATACTGAGACTTCAACGTATTAATTGCATTTCATGTAAAGCAAATGTCTTGTTCAGAGTTTCCACTTTTTGTCTCTTGTGGCTTTACCAGGAAATATTAGTCTTTCCACCTTTTTTATTCTTTTGTTACATAATCCTGACAAGTGAGTCATTGAACTAAAGGGATCTGCATGTTATAACAAAGAAAAGGTCCACAGTTCACTCACCCAGACAGGAAAGTTCCCTCCAAAGCTTTTGTGCACCTGAAGATGAAACCTGCTGGAGTGAAACAGATACTCTGTGTCAGCTTTACATTACAAAGAGCAGGGAGTTAAAAGCACTGCAAACGTTTACAATGCAGTGATTTTGCATGATGTCAATGAAACGTGTTAAGTAAAAACAAAAACACATTATTAGATTTTCCCCTCTAAGATTCTGAATTTGATTCCTTCTGTTACACCATATCATGTGCAGCAATTGTTCTTAAGGTTTGAGTCTCTGTTCTTCGAATAATATGTATACATTTTTTATTGTTTCCAGAGATTAACTGGGAGAAAGAAAAAAAATATTGGGACCATCATAATTCTATCATTATGTAAATAACTAATCTAAAATAATGTATTTTTGATCTTTAAATTAAATCACTTGAAATTATTAAACATTAACTATGTTGATATTAAAATCTATTACATAAAATAGTCCAAAAGTGGATTTCTTTCAACTCTGTGGTCTTCACACTTTAATTTGTCTTGATTTCCTGTCTTAAGCAACAATAATTTATGCAAATATTATTTTTTTGCTATTAATATACTAAGTAGATAAAGATCAAAAGCTCACAAATGTGGAAAATATATTTCTAAACATGAACAGGCTACATACATATAATCTTTATGTTTTTCAGTAAATACAAACTGAATGGAAAACTAGTTTCTCTTTGAAACAAATTTTTTTTTCTCTAGGTTTGAACCAATTAACTTGCATCATTGATTTTAATCATTCTGAAGCGACTGTTGCAATCATCAAACATGGAAAAAAAAACACCTTAAATCTTACACAAACGATACAAATTATGAGCTTCTTTATCAGAAAACAAGCATTCAGCATGCTGAGATGAGTGACTCATTATCAGGATATACAGAAGTTCAACACTGCGTTGCATGAGATTCATTAATATTACCACTCATGGCTCATGTGACATTTTGCAATAATTTCTGAGGCAGTTTTGCTAAGCTAGATATTACAGAACTTCTTCTATACAGATGGATAGAAGAAGATTCTGTTGTGTAATTTCTTGAAAGCATCGCATAAGTCAATACTCATTCAATTCTGTCTTTTTCTAAATATTTCACACCTTTTTGTGTTTCTAAATCAATATTTTCAATAGCTATTCACACTATCTTTACAGTGATACACATACAGTATTAAACCTCTTCAAACTTGGTGTTAGCTTAGCTTGTAGAACACAGTTATGCAGTTTTCATACCCTAGTATTCATTCAGATGATCAGCTGACTTTACATTTTCATTTAAAGAAGATGAACAATAAAGAATAATCTTTTTGTTTCAGTGTGGTGCTTATGTAGGCAAGCAAGCATTTAGAGCAAAATCTTATCTGAGTGATAAGTAGTGAGATCAGATAACTTGTTTCAACGACTGTGAATCAAGTAAAGCAAAAAGTTTCAGAAGCATCTTAACATAATCCCGTCAGACATCAACCTCTTTCCGCTCATTTTTTAAGCAAAATACTGCCAGAGGAATCTACTGTAAGCTGTTTGCTAGGAGAAAAAGCATACAGAAACTTTGGTCGCCATATTCTGTTGCTTGAAATCTGATCAGTCATCAGAACAGCCAAGGACAAGCGCCAATGTTCTGCGTCTCATATAATACACAGGCTCAGGTTTTGATTGCAGCAACTTGTCTGTGCGGTGAATGCAGGTATAGAGTGATGGTCATGATGTCACATTGATATGGCCTCTAAATAATGGAGTGATGTAATATTGCACTCTGGATGCGGAAAAGGCTAACAGGAGAAAATTACTCTACTCCTAAAAAAAGATAGCGCTCTCTAGCAGGACATGGCGCTTTCTCACATTTATCTGCAGATCCCGGAACGAGAGCTTCACTCGGATGTTCTTTAATCCAATGTTGCTTTTGTTATCACATGATGTTGTTCCCTGTTGAGATGGAAATGTGAATAAAGGAAGCAGATACTGTCACTTATACAGAAGCATCTTTTAATAGACAGTAAATTGTGAAAATAACTTGCTTGATATTAAAAATTCCAGCTGGATGAATAAAAGGGCAAATATATTTACTCACAGGACATTTAAAGAACTGTGTACAATTAAAATGAGTAAAAATATCCAGGCGAACATTTAAATTTAGGATATAAACAGTTAATACATTTTAACATGAATGAAAAAGTACCAGTTTCAGTGATAACAATACATTTTCCCCATCTTTTATGACTTTTTTAATTTAAATATTGAAATAAATGTACTAGTGTTCCAATATATTAACATGCAACCCATGTCAAGCTATAATTCTAATAATTTGTGGCATTTAGATGCAACTAAAACTGTGTTTTGATGTAGATTTACAGTAAATCCTCTCAGTATGTATGAATCTGACAGTTTTCACTGTATTACTCAAGCCTGCTCATGTTTTGTGATGACAGACAGGAGCCTAGTGGGTCAACACGCGCTGCATGGATGACCTGAGGCACAATCTGTCGCAGCTTGTCTGTTTGTGATGTTTCCGAAACTGGATTGGGAATCTCTCAAGTCAAGAGTTCAAGGCATGTTTTGATCTTTTCTGTAAGAACAAACTGTCAGACCAAACCAGTAGCATTGAGAAGGGCAAAGGTGGCTGAAAAACAAGCAACTCATTACACAACAACAGTGTTTTCAAGGATTCGTTAAGCGGATACTGTTTAAAAGGCTTTCATCCAGTTTAATGCAGACTCTTTAATTACTGATGTCTCCAATAGAATGGGTTTCTTGCAGCTGGTGAGTAATACTTACACAATCCCCTGCAGGAAGAATACAAATGCAAAACTATGAAAAGCTCATTAGATGTCAAAGTATTCTGTTTTGTTTGGTAATTCACTGCAATATCAGAAGGAGATGCTTACAGGTGTGCAAGCTGCCACACTGTTGATGTCGAGACACTTCTTAGTTAAAAAAAAAAGCAAATGATGTTGGGATAATAATGTAACTGTTTGAATAAGACACACATAGACTTATAAACACCTATAGACTTGTCCAACACAAAGTTGGACAAGTCTATAGGTGTTTATAAGTCTCTTATGTCTGAGAATTTGTAGTATCACATCTGAAAGGCATTTACTATTGTTCTTCAATCTCTTTGGCAACAGTGGGGGAAAATAATTTTGAGTTATTGTGTCTTCAAGTCGCAACAAGCCGCATGAGGTAGACTTGGTTTGTTAGAACCATGACAACAATCTGTCTCGGGTTTAAAAAGGCGTGAATATTTATGTTCTCCTTCAGTTCATTATATTAAACATTGGGTCAGAGCCACATAATAATAGAATAAGGCAATGCCAAAACCTTTATGATTGATTGGGGTCGAACTGGAAGGTGGAGATAAATGCAGCCAGAGAAGACTACCGGGATGCAAAAAGGAGTCCGACATAAGGTTCATGCATCAAACATTACAGCCAGAGAAAATGTACTTATGTCTCATAAATAATTTAGAAAAACATCATGGTCAATACTTCATTCCTCCTACTTGCAGTCGGTTGGCCCTTCATTGATCTGTAGGCAGGGTACAAACTCTCACAGATTGTAAATCCAAAAAGACGTTTTTACAATAAAGAAGAAAAAAGTGAGAGAAATTTACCTGAAAGCTTTGCTGCAGATCACCCCACATGTTTTCTACAGGATTAAGGTCTGATGAGAGAGGTGGCAATAAAAAAAGAGGATTTTATGAGCGGCGAACTATTTTTGTGTTGACTCACAAATATTTTTATTTCACTCACCTAATGAAACACCCAATCACTCAATCACAACTCATTTTCTGTGTCTTAGCAGACATTACATATACATAAAATTTAAAAACCACTTAAAATTTTCAGATTTTACATTTTATATGTATATATTTGAGTAAAATGAGCAACGTGTGTCTGATATTCTAAGCAAAAATTGTGTTTTTATTTGCAGAAAATGATAAATGGTCAAAATAAAGAGCTGCAGTGCTTTCAGACCTCAAATAATGCGAAGAAGTTCATAATCATTTAGAAACAACAATACTAATGTTTTAACTCAGGAAAAGTTCTGAAATCAGTATTTGGTGGAATAACCAGGAGGTTTTCAATGGGGTTCAGTGCAGTGGGCTCTTCCAGAGCTGTACATATATTTAGATATTTCAAAGAGATTGGAGTTGGAAGAGAAACAAGCCCATAAGTTTGAGAACTACTGAAAATGTAGAAAATGTGTATTTTTCAAGTTTAAAACATGTTTATGAGGCAGTAGGTTCACAGATAATTTGCACCAAACAGTGACTTTATGCTTTATGTTTTGAATTATGAATAAAAAAATATATAGTTAATCACTTCAACAATAACATACTAAATGTATACAGCTTACTTCACTGTTAGCTAGACTTTCTGTAAATGGAAGAGATCACATGTGAACATCCTGTCGATATAAATTATAATCCAATGTCCAAAATCTCCAATAATGTTCATATCATACTTATCAAATATGCAGAAACCAATGAAAGTAGTAAAAATTAGACTTTTGTTAACCCTGCAGGCTTTTCTATGCTATATTTCAGGCTGTGACCTCATGCAGTGAGCTTAACCGTAAGGGTCACCGTGTCTGTCTGGCATACAACACCAGATACGTCGGCATTCAGCTGCCCTCCTCTCAGACCTGCACTTCTCTTCCCATTCTGGATATCTACAGAGGCAGGATCCAGTGTCAGGTTCAGATACCAGATCGGCTGTCAGGGACTGGAGTTAGATCAAAGTGGGAGGCTGAAAAGAGTTAGATCCACACCCCAAACTCCAAACCGTACAAAGAAGTGAAGGAGCAAGCCCCTCTCCCATGGGAGTTGTAATGGGAGCGACCAATTACCCCGGAGTAAATCTGTTTTGCCCAGCCAGGGGGACCCACAAAAGGCCACATATATGATTATCAGTGACCCCGCAGCTCTCTGAATTTCTGCAAAGAGAATTGCTCTGCTGTGATTACGTCAGCTCATTAAATGCAATGTTTCCTGAACTGAGAAGACCAAAATTCGGCCAAGTGCTATTCCTGTCAGTCTGGTGTTGTTTTTATCTGATTCATCATAAAAAGCTATCCTGCTCTCCCTGCTTGACAAACCAAGATAAAATGAAGTTAGAACCGATCCACTGCCCAATTTATCTCAAATCCTCGCCAATGCAGATCTAATTTCAGCCTCTTAGTACCACAAACAGGAAGAAGAGTCAGTCGATAAGCAGTCCATGGTGACTGTTGGAGGGAGTAACGAGGTGGAGTGGTGGCGGGGGTGGAGAAACATGGTAACACATTGGAAAAGAAAAGCAGAGAGGTTATTACCCTGCGTCCAGTCTCCTGCTCCATCAGCCCCTGGCCTTATTCCTGGGCTAAACCTAATTAGAGCGAGCAAGTAAATTAGCTAAAAGGATTTTAAGTAAATAGAAAATACTCAGAAAACTTTACACAACTGGGCCAAAATAAATCACCGGAAAACTGAATAAGGCTTTGATTTTCTCAAACATGATCTAAGTTTGTTTGAAAATAATAACAGGAGGTGGAAGAAGGATAGCAAAGGAGAAAGAACTGCTTTTGGCTTTAGGCCATAGTTACACATTTCATCTAATGCAGTTTTCTGAACTCAGAGATGACGATCAAATAAATGCTTTCAAAACAGCGAGTGGTCATGAGGCTTGACCCAGGCCATGAAGCGTGGTTTACTATAAATAAAAATAACTCAGTCAAACCTGTGACCAACAGCGTTCTTTTTACATATTTCCAAAATTTTATATTCTTTTAATTTCTCAACAACTCTGTTACGTAATTATCTCTAAGTATGTCACAGGAAACCGCCCCTACATATCATATGACTAAAAGCAATTCATCAGTGTCAGATATTTCAAAGCTTACTGTTTCTAAAGCTTACTGCCTACATTACATGTAAATGTCACTAATACAGTGACGTCACACGCGCAAGGTCCCGCCCCCTTCTCTCTGCTGTTTTTTTCAACACTATAACTAGATAACAAGGTCAAGAAAAAGTTTTAATTAAGAAAGAAAAAAAATATATTGTTTGACTTTGACAACCTTATAACATTTAGATGTGATGTGAAATTCGGTGTGTTTCGATTCAGCGACAAAATAAAAAAAAAGCCGACCTTCAACTTTGACATTATAGAGTAGGTGTTCACAAAAACACACATGAAGCCTAAAAATATAATACTGTAGGGATGAATGTTATGTTTTTGTTCTGTTCTTTGCGTGGAAAACCCCGAAGCATGTAGTGGTGTTGTTGTCAGTTGCTATGGCAACGAGTCTGCGCAGTGAGAGCGAGGAAAAAAGTGGATTTGAGTTATTCTTAAACAAATGTTGTGTGTTATTTTCCCTTTGCGCTCTGAACTAAAATTAATAGCACCTACATCTCTAGGTTTCATGGACCTTGCCGAGCTCCGCCCAGAAATGCCCCTCGAAAGTTTCACGTGACTTCATGTCTCACAAACAAAGCCCTCTGTGCTTAGTTTCTATGTGTAATTTCATTTCGACTGACTTTCTGCAGAGTATTTCTGAGTCGATTAGTTTAGCATTTCTGCCGGATTTTCAAAAAATATCAGCCACGACTATGGACAGGGGAACCAACAAGTTCATGTCATCTTTTGACATGAACTTGTTGGTTCCCCTGTCCATAGTCGTGGCAACATTGGAGACATCACAATATTGATGTCTCCAACATTGTGCGCGTCACAGCTAAATTCTACCGGTGGATGAGGAACACAGCAGATCCTCACACCCACAGCATAAATATAGCTGTGGACAAGATCACTGATGTCTATTGTCCTTGCAAGGACAATGTAGTCCTTGGTACTAATATTTTGTAGCTTGTGTTTGTGAGACGGTCACGCTCGTGGTAGCTGCGCTGTGAACGCGGCCCCTGTGGTAAAGTCCATTTTGTAAACGGAATGGCAAATAGCCACGGCCAGCATTGTGCGCATGCGCAAAATTTCCGGAGTCCATAGAATCTGTGGGATTTACAAAAATCGGGGACAGCAGATTAGAAACCGAATGGAAATATTTTCTCCAACACGGATCATGACCAGAAAACATCAAAGGTAGGACTGAATTTATGTTGTTGTCTTCATGAAGTGAGCCTTATTTTGTACTCTTCATTGGCATTTATGTTGCACCAGTGTTGCTGCATGTGTTTTATGTTTAGCACTGCTGCTCAACATAAATGCAGGTTTAGAATTTACGTATTATTATTATTATTATTATTATTATTATTATTATTATTATTATTATTATTGTCTAGCAGGGAGTAGTGCATTATTTTGGCATTGCTACTTACTTTTCCTTGTGTCTGCTGTAGATTTCTAATTAAGCTAAACATAAATTCGTGCACTTAAGTCAGCTAACAAGCTAATATTCACTCTAAACATTCCCTCACTACAGAAAAAATGTTTTGCTGTGATTTTATTTAAACAGATTTAATATCTACCTTCATGGTGGTTACACAAAATCTAAATTTTTTCGTTAGAATAAGTTTGCTCCTCTGAAAGTTATCTGAACAGCTGTCATTTTTATAAAATAAGAACAAAACTTAAATTCTGTACTTAGCACTCTCCATTAAAATAATTATCTATGTCTGATTTCTAATGTCCACTGCATTTATTCTAACCTTTGGTTAACGTAACTTTAAGGAGAATATTACGTAAATACATATCCATCCATCCATCCATCCATTTTCCTACACCCTTGTCCCTTTAATGGGGTCGGGAGGTGCTGGTGCCTATCTCCAGCTGGCGTTCCGGGCGAGAGGCGGGGTACGCCCTGGACAGGTCGCCAGTCTGTCGCAGGGCAACACAGAGACACACACAGGACAAACAACCATGCACTCACACCTAGGGGCAATTTAGAGAGACCAATTAACCTGACAGTCATGTTTTTGGACTGTGGGAGGAAACCGGAGTACCCGGAGAAAACCCACCATGCACAGGGAGAACATGCAAACTCCATGCAGAAAGGCCGGGGCCGGGAATCGAACCCAGAACCTTCTTGCTGCAAGGCAACAGCTCTACCAACTGCGCCACTGTGCAGCCTCGTAAATACATATATATATATATTTAAAAAAAAAATTAATTTAGAATAAAAAAAAACCACATTTCTGCGAGTGGCGTCACTTTGTGACTTTTTGTTTCCAGCTTCTCTTGGGACTTCTACCATCACCCTGACAACTGGAGCCATGTTTCTGAATTGTATTGAAAAATAATGGGATCTACCTTGTTTGGTAAGTTATATTTATTTGTATCATATTCTGACCAAGCACAAGGCTGGGGCGTAAAAATCCATGTATCACCGGTGCTACATGGCAGAAGTAGGACCATTGTCTCAAACTTTATAGTTTCTTTTATTATTGAAAGTTGAAGAGCAGCACTGAATTACTTTGTTTTTCTTGTTAGCAAAAGTTTTTAAGTTTTCTCTAAATAGCATTAATTTATCTTATGGTGCTAGCTAGATTCAGTTTCTACAAGCTTCTTGGAGCAAGTGTAACAAATGTTATAATTACACAAAATGATTTTTTTGGGGTTATTTGTATGGTTCCTTACCTGACTGAAACACCTTTTAAAAACTCTGTCATTGTTTTAATAACTGTGTTACTTTAAGATTGGAAGCCCCTCCTTTTTATTTCTTCTTCTGTGGTATTGTCTTTAAATTGTTTGTGCCCTTAAACCCTCCCCTTTCGTCATGTTGTCCTGCGGGAGAGGTGTGTAATGTAAATATTTAAGTGAACCTATGATTGTGAAATAGTAGGATTAACTTTAGTTTTGTACTTTTGTTTTGTGTAGGACTAGGAACAGGTGGCCTATAACACGGTTGTTGTTCTCGTCAGAAATAAATTGAGAATCCATCAATTTCAAAGAAATCCTATGTCACGGCCCTGATCATTCAATAAAACCAGCACAACGCAGAAAGGATCCAGTTGCACAAGTAAGTTCTATATTTGCACATGAGTTTACTAATATCCTTCAGACATAACCGTAATAAAGCCATGTTCTTTCACCAAGCCACCACTGAAGACAGACATTTCAAGAATTTTCATAAGTCAAATAATTGCCTTAACAAAAACAATCGTCAAGTGTTAAAATCTGATTCAGGGCCCAAAATAGCATGGTACCAGCTTTCATCTTAATGCTTAATGATGTAACTACAAATTAAGATTCTGATAACCTTTTTCTTCTTGGTCTTGGAGATGTTTCTGACAAGGTCAAAGTCTTACTGAAGACTAAAAAAGAACAATATTAAATTGATTTAAGGTGTTCTTAACTTAACACCAGTCCTTTATTGTGTTTGTTAGCCATGTAAGAAAACATTACACTATTAGCAGTACTCGGTCCTGTTCAAAGACTAGGTAAAAAAATACCCTTGTTTCCCCCCCATGTCTGATATAATAAAGAAATGTAACTTCAGTTTCCGTTATTATTCAGCATTTATATTTTTCATTAAATTGCAACATTCACAGATATATTTTCACAATATTAGTATAAATGAAATGAATAGGTAATTGGGCCAGATATTGTTTTCCTATTTAACAAAGACAAAGTTGAGAATGCAAAAAAAGGATGCAACTACTAGACCATAACAGATTAGATTCACTTTAGTTTGAAAAACTGAGATTTAACTGTCATATCACTAATCTTTGCAGAGTAGCATATCATCAGCTGGGCAATACCACTAAGGTTTGGACTGTGCTTTTTAAATCCAAATATGTAATTTATTCCTATTATTAATGAGAAAATGTATGGGTTATACAACAAAGTCTCAAGTTTAGATTTCACCTCTCTTTTTGCAGCCGTTCGGAGGTGATCAACAGGGCTGACATAAGGTCTGGTAAATGGGGAGTAAGCAGGTCAAACGTCAGACGGTACCCTGGCTGACCCTTTCAATACATCACACAGGAGACTTCATGAGGGAATCCAATTTGATCCACTGGGTCCCCAGCAGCTAGTAAAAGTCAACAAGCTGTCACTCATATTTCCCCTTCACATGCCTGCATAGTCGACTTCCCTCTCAGCTTTCTTTCTGTTTTTCCCTTGTACTGGACATCTCACTTTCTCTTCAGAGCCAATAATACTTATGATAAGTAAATATGTTTTAAATACAAACAAAAAAATAGGTTACTTTCCCTTACTTTTACTAAATCTACTGTCTGAATGTAAAGAGTAATTTTATTTATATAGCACATTTTGAGCAACAAGGCAATACAAAGTGCTGAACAGCCCATGTAGAAGTGTCGTCTCACAAGGAGAACATGACAAAGTGATGCCCTAGCAGCAGATGATGAATGAACGAGAAGACAGAACTTTTCCCAAATGGGAAGTATGTTTGACAGAAGATTTAGGAGTTTTAAACTCTTCTATTTTGTATCCAGTCAACTGAGCTACTCACAGGATAGATGATCAGATGAAGAAGAAAAAGCAGATAAACATCACATTTTTAAAATATTAGTACCAAGGACTGGGTTTGGCTAGATCTGCTGGTAATCTTTGTCAGATAAGCTTTGCTCTACCGCCATCTAGTGGCTGAAGACCAGATCTCCAACTTCATCCTGAGTTATAACAAGGGAAAAACAAAATGATATAATTCTAACTGCTTATTAAATATTATAGGGACAAAAATCATGTCTAATTACAGATGTTTACCAACCACTAATGAGACTAATGAAAATGAGAATATTTACTAAGCCATTTTTACATCTGTTGATGTTATAAGCTGTTCCATAACAACAAGCTGTTAAGATCCTTAGCTGAATAAAATACAATACAGAACATGTCAGACCTAAAACATAGTTTATTAAGAATTTTATCAACAGGAAAAAGCATGAAAGGCTTTATTTAAATTCTTTATTAATCCCCTTTTTAATTGAGTATTTTTCCCACCACACAAAACATCCTTAAATATAATTTAAACAATGAGAAATTTCTTCTTAATTTCATTCAGTTTGGCAGTTTAAGATCTTTCTGTAAACATTAATTAGCTTTATATTCATATATATCCTTAGTTTTATCCAAGCACACGATTAATATTTTATAATCTCTAGTATTGCCAACGGTTAATGATAAAAAATTCCACAGAAAAAAACAAACGTTGCATTAGTCCCATAAATGGTCTACAGCACAATGGTTCCCCAAATCTTAGAAGAGCACATTTACTTTGCATAAATACAATTACAAGCCAAAACCCAGATAGCACCTTTTACCAACATGAATCACAAAACAAAAAATTTACTGGATTTTAAAGTATGATTATTCTTTGATCTCATTTGACCAGAATTCTGGTCATCAGCAAACTGACAATCAGGGTAACAACTGATGCCAGATGGCCTGAAGCACCATTTCTTTGGATTAGTCCTCCTATGTAAAAAGGAGATGTGGATAGATTTTGTTAATAAAACACAATATTATCTTTGTCTTTATAAAGAAATGAAAGTGTGATAGAACTTTACCAGTTTTCGGTTGTGTCCCGAGTACCAGTGGTCCAATTGACAGAGCTCCAGAGTCATGATAAGATACGTCCCTCCTGAAAAGAGCGTGGTGACCTGGGTAGCAGTGCTGGACACAAAAAAAAGTAAAACAACATTGAGGCTTCTGCAGATGTTCAACTTAATTACACATGATATAGCCACAAAAAGCGCGAAAACACTCACAGCTCTGCAGTTGTTGTTTCTCAAAAGACACAAGTGGACACTGCAGTGCAAGAAAATCTGTGTGTGGTTGGTGAAGGTGAACATCCTGAAGGAGAAACGAGACACAGTGGAGACACCGTTCTGAATCACCTCTACGGTTCCATCTTCTGGATTAGGACACCTGTGAAGCAGAAGCAGGTGCATCAGTTAGAATGTCAGCAAGAAGACACTGAAATAAATTATAAAAAACGACAAGATGATCTCACTCACTGAGAGGCAATGAGATCCCAGCGGACAGGGTAGTTTGCTTGGTTGACTGGTGTGGCCCAACAAGAGTCCAGAACTGTGGCAAATTGGCGCTGATCCACCCCTTCGGTTCGCACCTCCACGTAAAACATCTGATCAACTTCCAGTTCTATGTTTTTGTTAATGCTGAAGGGGAAGCGGAAGCCTTCATCCTCATATGGGATCATTCTCATACGATATGACCCAATGCCAACAGGAAGCTTCTTCCTCAAAATGCTGTAAAATAAACATTTATGTGACCAACCAGTTAAATGCATCTGATAGGCTGACTAAACTTCTCTAATTTGTTTACAAGATTACATTATTACTAATCAACAACTGGTTGGACATAATTCTCCCCTGTGAGCATATGGAGAAAACAGTATTATCACCTCTCCACAGGGTTGATGCCCACAGCCATTGACAGAGCTTGAGCCAGAGGGAAAATACAGGAGAAATCCAGATGAAGATTCCTCTGACGGCTGATCAAACCTCCATGAGGATCCACATTCCCCTGAATAGTGTTCTCATACATGAAGTGAGTTCCATTGCTCTAAACAGTGAAATGACAGAATGCTATCAATCAAGTGAAGTAACATATTGGAAGCTTTAAAGAAGATGTTCCAGTTCATGAACTTTACCCTAAGAGCTGTCCCACACAGATGGTCATCATTGTCAAAGTGGAAGACGAGTCGTCCGTCCTGGAGAGTCCCGTTGCAGGAGCTGTCTTGGAGATGGAGAGCACTGGAGTGGAAGCCCGCTTCAAACAGCTGGCAGCGAGATACTGACATGGTGCCAGAGCTGCTGGAGCATTCGATGTTTGAGTCTGCTCACCAAAGACAGAAAAATATATAATAACTAAAACCAGATAATAAAAAACCTTGTTGAGATCTACAGTCTCTTTTCCTAACAAAAAGCCTGGGAAGAAAGTTCATACTGGGTGTAAGATTTATCATAAAAAAAATTATCATCAAAAAAGAGGGACGTAGTCAAACATTTATAAACATGATTGTCTATGAACAAAGAGAGACAGATGACAAGCACAATGATATACTGAGTCCTGTTTCTTGAGATATTGTTCAGGTGAATTCATTAACAAAATGTAACCGTAATCCATGGTAACTTTAGTGACCAACTCAGGGGTGGGCAATCCTGGTCCTAGAGGGCCGATGTCCTGCAACTCTTAAGATGTCTCCCTGATCCAACACACTTGAATCCAATAGCTGAATCACCTCCTAAGTGCAGTCAAGTTATCCATAGTCAGGCCAATGATCTCATTATTTGACTCAGGTGCGTTGAAGGAGAGACCGGTCCTTGAGGCCTGGAGTTGCCCACCCCTGACCTAAACCATCTAATGCAGTAAAAATTATGATGCTTGAAACTTGGAGAACACCAACAGTAAAGTACCAAAAAACAAGTTTGGCTCTATGTGACTATCATTAGTTCCTCATGTGAACAACAAAGTTTAAAAGGTGTTCCACTCACCGTAGCTCTCATTGTTGGGTCTATGATGGCGATCATCACAGAAGCAGCCATACACACCATCTTTCTTACCACACCACTCATACTCTGCACAATCCAGCTGTTCACAGGGGTCAGTCTCAGCTGAATTGAATATATCAAAAGGGCAAAAAGAATTTCATCGCATATGACCAATATATTGCTCATTGTTCTGAGAATGTATTGAGCCAAGCAAACATACCACAATGCAAAGGAGAGCGCCAGACGGGGATGCTTAGACCCAAATTGGTGCAGGTTTTCTCATAAGCAGAGACAGCAGAACATAGCATGCCATTGGCTGGTGTGTAGAGGCAGAGATCGTAAACACAGGAAGTGAAAAATGGCTGTGGGTCAGAATGCAGGTGACAAGAACTGAATGGGCCGCTGGTGTTGGTGATGACTCTGCAGAGTTCTGTGTATTCATCTATGAAGCTGCAGTCACTTAGTCCATCACCACTTCTCTCATCAGTGGATTCACACCTAGAAAAGTTGTTAGACATAAAGATTGTAAAGACAGCAAATTTCTTAACAAATGTTTACAATTGTTGAGATTTTTTAGGGTAACTGCAGAAAACTGAAGTCTGAGCTCACCCTGCTTTGCTTGTCTCTGATCTCCAGCTGTGGCCAAACTGGTTGTCGTTTTGGGCCAAAGTACCGTTGGGCAAAACTTTGTCATCAGCAGGATCACCATTGAAGTTCCCACACATTCCACTGACTCTGTTCTGATAGTTTCGGCCCATCCTGACCAGTAAAGTACTAGAGCCATCAAACTGGACTACAACATCAACAGCATCAAACACTATGTAACTTCCCTGCCTCATCACATGACCAAAAGTTCCTGCAGTTGTGGGAAGAGAAACCTCAGCTCCATTTACCTGTTATGATGAGAGTTCAGAGAGTAAGACCATAGGTTTTAACACAAGATAACTTGTTTTGATCTAGAATTTAAAGTAAAGCTTACCTTCACTCTCTTGTTAGGTCCGAGCCTAACATGAACACTCTCTGGATGATTTGAGAGGTATATATCCACTGATGATACGAAAGACACAAGATTGTTTCCTCTGTGTTTGTTGGTGGCCACGACTTTGTACTGAGTTTCATTGCTGCTGTGTTCTAAACTTTCAGTGATGATATAAGAGCATGATCCCTGAAAATGAGCCAGGGCTCCATCGAAGGTGACGTAATGTGGATCACCCCATACAGTACAAGTAGACATGGCATCATAACAGCCCAGCTGGCCATCTCTGATGGTGCACTCTTGTGCAGGAGTGCATGATGAAGGATTACAGAGCAGGACATTTGATGCGCGACATTCACACTGTTGGGAGCAACCGTCTGTCAAGAAGGACTCACCAATCTGCAAGTTTAAAGAATAGTTTAAGTATTAAGTTGTGTGAGAACAGTAAGAAGACAACATAGCTGCAAAACTGCATCATGCAGACTCTGATTCAAGATCTGCCCTTGCCATGTTTCCACTCTTTCCTGTCAGTTAAGACTTTAATTATTGAGGGAATTTCAAAAATGGATACCAAACAATTGCGTGAGATGATGTTTGCAACCTGTCGTTATACTTGATTTTTGCCTCGAAAGCATGTACTACCCAAATAGTTAAAGGGGAATTACAGTAAATGTTGTAGTAAGTTTGCTAATACTAGTATTAGCAAACTTATAAAAACTCAAAAAGTCAATGGAAATGGACCGAATGTAGGTTTTACAGTTTTCATGGCCACTCAATGTACTTTACATAATAGCCACATTCATGCAATCGCAATTGATAACCTGGACAAATTCAGACACCGATTCGCAAATTGATAGGAAACTAATGTTCCAGGGAGACACTAACATGTCAAAAGTGGAAACTGGAATCAAACCCACAACCTTCAAATATTCTGGTTGATGTCTAAACATTTTAGTTCATTCCACATGATACCATTTTATTAAGTAAAGGGCACCTGACCCTTCAATGTTGAGTTGCATATGGAGTTATGCAGAATTATACTCTGCTCTTTAGGTTAATTTTGGATTAATGGCTACTTCCTCTCTTAGTGGCAATAAGTCCAGCTTCAGTCAGCATCTTGTTTTTGCCTCTGAAACAGAATCATCCTTACATATGCCAACAGGAAGCAACAGATGACAGAAACATTTTCAGATACCTAGAAATTGTACTAAGGAGACTTGTAAAGGTCCATGCATATCTTAAAATTTTGGCAGATTCTTAATGATTTTGCTGATATGTCCCACAAGAAGGCATTATGTTTATGTTGTAGCCTTGAAGTGCAACACCACATGATCTTTTCATATTTCAAAGACACTCTGGAAGTGTTACATCAGCTCTTACATTGTAACTTTCTGAGCTAATTAACATACATTGAAGTAGAATCCATCATGCTGGCAGCCACAGCTCTCCACAGGGACACAGCTTGTTCCACTCCTGGAAAAACCTTCATCACAGAAACATCCCTCAGAGCAAACATGGTCACAGGCAGCATCGATGCTGCTGGCACAGTGTGGCCACAGTCTGTTCCACACAACTCATAATGGCTGTTGGCTGGGCAGTCCATTCCTGTATATATGAGAAGAAAAAAGATGACAAATTGGTTAAAACAAGTTCAAGCATAGTAGATGACACATCTGAGAGATTTGAGGACAACACTTGCTCGATTGATAACATACTGCTTTCCATACTCACTGCAAGTGGTGTTTTGCCTCCAAGGGTAGACTTGGACATTAACAGACTGACAGGCACTGACGTACGTCTCTAGAGCCCTGCACAGGAGATCACTGCCTCGATTTCCCGACACACACACATCAAAGACACAGTCGCTGAAATACGGTGCTGGATCCACCTCCTCGTGGCAGAAGCTGAAGGGGCCGTCAGCTGCCTGAATCACCTCACACTGGGCCCTGGCAGATCGGTCATCGTTGCATTGTGCACATGAAGAGCCACAGCCGTCACTACAGGTGTAGTTCCCAGGAACCTTCCAAGCTGCTCCAAAAGCATCTGCTGAGTTGGACATTGGTCCAGTTGGAGTGTGGAAGTCATCATTTGGATTTCCATTGAAGTTTCCACAAAGTCCACACATGTTTCCTCTGATCAAGATAAAAAAGACAATTTCTTTTTGTACACTTTAATGACAATGAGAGTCATTGTCATTAAACACACAATTGCAAGCAAGAAAACACAACATATTGTAAAAGCATTACATAATGATTAAACATGATAAGATTGGTATTTGCAATAGTTAGCCATTTAACTTACCAACTATAGTTGTAACATAACTAGCTAGTTAGCATCATTCAAGTCTAAAGCTCTGAGCATTATATGTACCAAAATAAAATTTCAGATAAGATTTTCAGATGAAATCAGGTGATGATGCCAGGATTGGGAAATTTTTGGTCCACAGCTGCATGGCATTACAAAAACATACCATGCACCACCCCCCCCCCCCCCCGTTGTTTGAAAAGGGGTGTGGGTTTAGGGTCCCTCCCTGCCTCCCCCGCAATTTTTTTTCTTCTGCCAATTTGAAGGGCTGAACTTCGACTTGGCAGGAAAATTTATGTTTTTGATTGTTTATCCAATGTTGCATGACTCTATTTTTGTGTTTAATGATGTGAAGCACTTTGAAATGTCTTGCTGCTGAAATGTGCGATACAAATGAAATTTGATTTGATTTGAAAAATACTCACAAAAAATAGAAATAAAATATTCATTTCTATATAATAAAACAGTGTCATCAAATGAATATATATGTTTTGTGCAAATGTAGCAACAATGGCATACTCTACTACCAGTAATTAGAAATAGAATTATAATTAGAAAATTCAATATAAACTTTGAATTTGGGCTATGTGGAAGGCTACCTGTAGCTTGGGGGGACAGAAATGGACACTGTGCTACTTCCATCATACATTACACTCAGTCCAAACTCTGCATTGACAAATGTTTGAGATCCACTTCCAAAAATTGACAGGCTTTTATTGAAGACAATTGGCAGGTTTCTTGTGATTCCATTCACCTGTGAAGAAGAAAAATATTTCATGGAAGAAGAAAAAAATTTCATGGAAGACACACAACTGATATGTTTGGATTATTACTGATGTAGATATTTAAGGACTAAATGGTGTAGGTTTGTGATGCACCCAGTTGTTTTGGCTTCTAAAAAGTACTTTGTAAGATTTCCAAACTACTTCAGATGGTTTTAAATATCTTCAGCAGTCTTCTATCAGAGAAATCTCCACTTACCTCCACAGTACCCCTCTTGCCTCTTGACATACGCACTTCATAGCCCAAAATATCTACATAAACTTCAGCCGTGATAGAAACTGGCAGTCCAAACCACGGTTCATTCTTTGCTTCAACAGAAAACTGATGAAGGTCCACAGTGTCATTGCAAACTGTTGCCAGAACATAGCGGCAGGTTCCTTGGAAGTCATAGGCCTTGCCATCAAAGGTCAGGTAATGAGGGTCTCCAGAGGCAGAGCAGGTGCCATGAGGGTTGGGATGGCAGCCAAACTCACCATCCACAACATGGCAGGACTCCTGAGGGCCACATGAATTTGGGGAACACTGGATTACACCAGTTACACCATTACAAGTGCAAAAGCTCTGACATTCTTCCCCGTCCCAGAACTGTTCGCCAGCTTGCCGATAGCGTCCATCGTGAAAGCATCCACAGATGTTGGAGGCACACACTGGTTACCATTGAGGACAAACCCATCATTACACTGGCAGCCCTCCTGACACTGAGTGTCACAGGTGAAGGGGAAGGAGAGGCTGGGGCAGGAAGACGGACATGAACTTCCACAGAGTTCATAATGACTGTTTGATGGACAGGTTAGTTCTGTTGGGGGCACAAAGTTGAAAGAAGTAAAAAGTAATGAATATGTTCATTTCAAACACATCTCTATCAAATGTGGTACTAGAACTTACACAGCCTGTTGCATTCCTCCACTGTCCCAGGGATACACCGTTATGTTGACACATCAGTGCATAATCTCGTAGGACCTCACATAGTGTTGATGCTGGATCATCAGAGCGTTGAAGGATTCCTACACATGCATCTACCTGCTGCCATGGGTTCACTGCAGCCCAGCATGATATAAATGGTCCAGTGTGTGAAGTAAGAACTCCACAATACTCAGGGGAACTGAAATTGGTTGCAGAGGAACGAGGTCTGTTTTCCACGCAGTGATCTGCCAGGGAGCCATCTCGCCAACTGTCCCCAAACACCTGGGAGTCACTGACCAGAGTGCCATTGGGTGTACGGAAATCATCATGCTTGTCAGCATTGTAGTTTCCACAAAGTCCACCCAATAAACCACTGTAGACACCTGGTGCAGTGACACGGACAAAGTGAGGCCAGACAGTCTGCAGAATTACACCAAAGTCTGTGCGAAGGATGACGCTGTTAGTGCTGCTTTGGAAGATGTGGATTCTGTTGGACCCAGAGCTGAATGGCAGTCTGATCAGCTGGCCATTAACCTTTAACACATAGAAAAATCAAGAAGGTCCTTAGTGTAGATGTTAAAAGTATTTCAAAAAGCATAGTCATCAAATTTGTCCTTTATCACTGGAGAATGCTTCCAAAAATAACTCTTGATAATAATTTTTTCTTTATTGTTTGTAAACATACTGCAAATATATGTTTTCCTTCTTACTTTTTTGGTCAGAAGTTGAAGATCACTCCACTCTATGTAATCAGAATATGTACACTAAATTTTCTCAACAGGCTTTGCAGACATAGTTGCACCCAGGATCTAAGGCCTTATTAATGCCTCTTTAAAAGCACTTATTTTCAGACAGTCTTTTGGCACATGTTAACGATTACTTGTAAATCTTCCATTTTTGGTCAAATAATCTAAAATCTGTGTTTTGTGTGAAATTTCATAAAACATTAGCTTTATGTAATTGACTTCAATTAAATCTTTTGTTACACTTCATTTTAATAACTTGTTTTTATCCATAGAAAATGATTTCTATTACTTACCTTAACAGTGCTAGTACTTGCCATCTCGATAGCAACTTGTGTTCCTTCTGCATCAAACTTTAACACTTTGGAGAAACCCTGTTCTCCCTGTGGAACCTTTTCCATAGTGACCTGGAAGTGTGAGTGATCAGAGGATCCCATAACTTTGGCAAGGGTCAGGCGACATGCTCCTGGGTACTGGTACATCACTCCATCAAATGTATGATATGATCCTGGGCCTCTGATCCAACATGTTGCAAAGCTGTTAGGTGTACATCCTCTTACTCCATTCTCCACCCTGCAGGATTCATGTTGACCACAGCTGTGAGAGCTGCAATCATGGAGCCATAGCTGCATGTGCAGCGCCTCCCACAGTCTGCATCCAGTATGACAGTTTCTCCTGAGTGGTAGTAGTGACCCTCAAGGCTGCAGCCACAATCAGCATGAGGGACACAGTCCCCTCCACTCAGGAGGTACCTGAATTACAGACACAGCTCTCTTGATCAGGCAGGGGGCAGTTGTAGGTGGAATTGGGGTTGACACATGTAGATGGACATCCTGTACCCTGGGCCTCATAGTGGCTATTGGCTGGGCAGGGGATTTCTAAACACAAGAAACATTTATTCTCAAACTTTGAATATTTAACAACACTTATATTGTAAAATTATTGTGACTGACTGGCAGACATACCACAGAAGCCAGAGGTGCGCCAGCTTCGTGGCTGGATCCCATTTTGTTGACACTGACTTGAGTAGACATTTAGGGCTTGGCACAGAATGGGCTGATACCCTCCACTCACACAGAGATCATACACACAGCTATCTACAAAAGATCCTGGAGGGAGTTGTTGATGGCATGCAGCAAAGGGTCCTGTGCTGTTCTCCAGAATACCACAGTGGGCAGAGTTTCTGTACAGTGTTGTCTGAGCTGCTGTGCAGCCGGCACAGGCCAGACCTGAACACTGAACATCACAGCCTGGCTCATCATCTCCGGACACTTTCCAGCTGTTGGCAAAAACCACATCAGAGCTCACAACTTCACCTTGACGGGTTCGAAAATCATCTCCAGGGCGATTGTTGAAGTTTCCACAGAGACCACATGTGCTATTTTGGTAAGTGTAGGGCAAACTGATCTGGACATATGAATACATGTCATAAGACACCATCAGGCCAAAGTCAGTGCTGACGATCACAGAGAAACCTGACTGATAAACCTGGATAGAGCCGTTTCTGAGGGAAAATGGAGCTGTTGCAAAGCTTCCATTAACCTGTAAGAATGGCAACAAAAATAGTTACAAATGTGAACAAAGGAAAAATACATGCTATATGTTAAAGTAACTAAGAGACTCCTGTTACCTTGGCTTGACCCTGATATCCTTTAACCAGCTCAATAGTTTCATCATGAACAAAGACTTTGACTAGCCGTGTCCATGAAACATGAGTGCTGCCGCGATGCTCGTTCTTCCCCTCCACTCTATAGTAGGGCAGTCCGTTCTGACACTGCTCTGACAGAACATAAGTGCATGTGCCTTGAAAGTGAAACACTGAGTTGTCAAAGGTGTAGTAATGTGGATCTCCACTGATGGTGCAGGTTTTTCTTTGCACTGTCTGGCAGGAGAACTGAAAGGCAGCTGGCCGACAGATTTGGGAGAAGGAGCAGGGATTGTTGGAGCATTGCAGCCCTTGGTTGGTGCAAGTGCATTTCTGTGCACAGGTGCTGTCACTCCAGAAAGAGTCATCAAGTTGAACAGTTTGACCTTTAAACAAAGAAAGAAAATTAGTCATTTTAAGGCTGCTTTAATGATTAATTAATTCACAATTAGAATGTCTTAAAACGTAGGTGTCAAACTCAAGTCCTAAAGAGCCACTGTCCTGCATTTTGAGTTACCACTGATTCAACACATCAGTATCAAATGGCTGAATTACCTCCTTAGTATGTACACAAGTTCTCCAGAGTCCTGCTAATTAACTAATTATTGGATTGAACTTTGTTGAGACACATCTAAAAGTTACAGGACACCATCCTTCGAGGTCTGAAGTTTACCATCTGTAATCTAAGAAATTAAGTATTTATACTATAGAGGAAGAATTAAACTAACTGAAGAACTGTTTAGGGTTCAGGACTTTTAATAGCCCTATTGTTATACTTATATTCACAGATCGGAGTTTTCCCTTATTTCCATGATACATGTGCAAATTGTTATAAAGCAATTTATAACCATTTGAAATTCACCATTTGTTGATGAATTTGTGCTCCTACCATTAAAAGTGCAGGTTCTGGAACCATGATCTACTCGAAATGCCCAGCGACCGGGCACGTTGACGTTGCTGTTGAGACTAAAGGCTGAGTTTGGTCCAGTTGCCTGACTAGAGAATGATCCAGGGATGGTGAAGTGGTGAGGGGAATTCATTGTATCATATCCAGCCTGGAAAATACAAATGCATAAGTATATTTTTTCATGTTTCATAGAAAATTAAAAAAAAAATTATATATATATAATATATAATATATATATATATATATATATATATATATAATATATATATATATATATATATATATACAGTATATACAGTATATATAATAATATATATATATATATAAAAAATCATAATATGTATTCATTCGAATGTGTCTAACCTGTACAGACATTGGTGTGGAGGCTATTGACCCATAATTCATCAGCACAAATGAATAATGGCCATCAGTAGTCAAGACTGCCTGAAAGGTTGTTTGCTGGGAAAAATACAAGTATTTATTGAGAATTAACTTTCAGATTAAGCAAAGGTTGTCTCCTTTTCTTTGTACATTAAATATGTTTTAGTAGTTACAAACATATCACTTACTGTTCCAGTTGTTGGAAAATAGGCAATGTCATGCCATGTTGCTATAAAGATCCAGTTTGCCTGAAAGTTAAGTGCTGGGAAGCATGTGTTGATGTCCTGTGTAACTTGTTGGAGAAGAGAGCTGTTGGTGTACTGAACATAGTAGATATCACCATTCTCTCTGTTGTCTAAATCAGTCCAGAATGGAGCAATAATATCTCTGGTTCCATACATCGGAAAACGTTGGGAAGAAAAACTTGACCATTGATAATCAAAGGTCAGATGTCCGTTGTGGTTCACCTGAGAAAAAGAGCTATAAGTTAGGTATTACTATTTATACACTTTTATGTTTACATTTTGTCTTGAAGATTACTTGAGGATAATTTGGAAAGTGAATGGAAGTACATGTAGTCAGGTAACATACGTAAATCTGAGAGTAAGACTGCCCAAAATAGTTGAACGTGCGTAGGAGAGGAATTCTAGGTGAGCTTCCATCGTCTGATCGAGAGCTTATTGTTCCTTCAAGTGGGTAGAGGGGTCCTGCAAAATACAGGAGAGAGCACTTGATTAAATTACACTTTTTAGATAAAATCAATCCAAAAGTGTCAGTGTTGTAACAGTTTATTTATCTAGACATAAAGTACAAGGTTATATGGATACTTTGTGTCCCTAAAGCCAAGATAACTGACAGAAATAAAAACTATAAAAACTATTTCATGTGAATTTAAATGTTTAGACCATTACATTCATTGGAACGTATAGTATTTTTTATGTAACTGCCCTAGTTTCAAAACAGTAACTTCTGTTAAACAAAATTTTGCCTTCTATTGAAACAGTAATAACAGACCGAAAAAACTGTCAATTAAAAAGAACTGTTTTGTGTGTGGAAAGGCTTTAAAACATTACTTTAACTGTAATGACAATTATTTTTACAATATAATATACAAGTTTGTCAACCTAGCAGTACATCATTTCATAAAAGCAATTCATAAAAAATCTATTTAAATAATTGCTTTAAACTTTAAGCTTTACTCCAGTTGTAAAAACACAGAAATTATTGATCATGAAATTAAGATGAAAATGTCAATGTCAAAAAGTAATACCTGATTTTGTGTGTGACAAAACATAGACTATTACTTTTTATTAAAACATGTTTGTGTCAATTAATGAAAAATTAAATCAATAATGAAAAAATAATAGCTACAAGCAAAGGAGAATAAGTCTAAAATTTAAGCTAGCGTCGATTAAGAGTTGTCACTAGAGCTATAAAAAGACATCATTAAACATGAAATTATGATGTAAGGATCAAGCCATCACATTCATAGGAATAACTAAAGTTTCACAATGTAATGTATACTTATGCATCAATTATTTCAAAAAGAAAAAAAAATCTCATGATGAATTCCAAGAATAAGTCTAAAATTGAAGCTTACTTTGACGAGTTGTGGTTGGAGCTTCTGTTGTTGCTGGATCTACTGGGATTGGAGCTGAAGTGGTTGTGGTTGGAGCTATAGTGGTGGTTGTTGCGGTTGTGGTTTGAGCTGCTGGGATTGGAGCTGCAGTGGTCGTGGTCGGACCCACAGTGGTGGTTTTCGTTGTTACAGCTGTTGTGGTTTGAGCTGCTGTGTCTGGAGCTACGGTGGTTGTTGTGGTTGTAGTTGGAGCTGTTGTGGTTGTGGTTGCAGTTGTGGTTTGAGCTGCTGGGATTGGAGCTGCAGTGGTGGTGGTTGTTGTTGCAGATATTGTGGTTGTGGTTGGAGCTACAGTGGTGGTGGTTGTTGCAGCTGTTGTGGTTGTGGTTGGAGCTACAGTGGTGGTTGTTGCTGTAGCTGTCGTGGTGGTGGTTGTTGCAGCTGTTGTGGTTGTGGTCGGAGCTACAGTAGTGGTTGTTGTGGTTGGAGTTGTTGTGGTTGTGGTCGGAGCTACAGTGGTCAGAGCTACAGTGGTGGTTGTTGTTGCAGCTGTTGTGCTTGGAGTTGTGGTTGTAGCTGTTGTGGTTGTAGTTGGAGCTGAAGTGGTTGTGGTCGGAGCTACAGTGGTGGTTGTTGTGGTTGGAGTTGTTGTGGTTGGAGCTGCTGGGATTGGAGCTGCAGTGGTTGTGGTCGGAGCTACAGTGGTGGTTGTTGTTGCAGCTGTTGTGCTTGGAGTTGTGGTTGTAGCTTCAGTGGTTGTTGTTGTGGTTGTAGCTGTTGTGGTTGTAGTTGGAGCTGAAGTGGTTGTGGTTGTGGTCGGAGCTACAGTAGTGGTTGTTGTGGTGGAGTTGTTGTGGTTGGAGCTGCTGGGATTGGAGCTGCAGTGGTTGTGGTCGGAGCTACAGTGGTCGGAGCTACAGTGGTGGTTGTTGTTGCAGCTGTTGTGCTTGGAGTTGTGGTTGTAGCTGTTGTGGTTGTAGTTGGAGCTGAAGTGGTTGTGGTCGGAGCTACAGTGGTGGTTGTTGTGGTTGGAGTTGTTGTGGTTGGAGCTGCTGGGATTGGAGCTGCAGTGGTTGTGGTCGGAGCTACAGTGGTCGGAGCTACAGTGGTGGTCGTTGTTGCAGCTGTTGTGCTTGGAGTTGTGGTTGTAGCTGTTGTGGTTGTAGTTGGAGCTGCTGGGATTGGAGCTGCAGTGGTGGTTGTTGTTGCAGCTGTTGTGCTTGGAGTTGTGGTTGTAGCTTCAGTGGTTGTTGTTGTGGTTGTAGCTGTTGTGGTTGTAGTTGGAGCTGAAGTGGTTGTGGTCGAGCTACAGTAGTGGTGGTTGTGGTTGGAGTTGTTGTGGTTGGAGCTGCTGGATTGGAGCTGCAGTGGCTGTGGTCGGAGCTACAGTGGTCGGAGCTACAGTGGTGGTTGTTGTTGCAGCTGTTGTGCTTGGAGTTGTGGTTGTAGCTGTTGTGGTTGTAGTTGGAGCTGAAGTGGTTGTGGTCGGAGCTACAGTGGTGGTTGTTGTGGTTGGAGTTGTTGTGGTTGGAGCTGCTGGGATTGGAGCTGCAGTGGTTGTGGTCGGCGCTACAGTGGTGGTTGTTGTTGCAGCTGTTGTGCTTGGAGTTGTGGTTGTAGCTTCAGTGGTTGTTGTTGTGGTTGTAGCTGTTGTGGTTGTAGTTGGAGCTGAAGTGGTTGTGGTCGGAGCTACAGTAGTGGTTGTTGTGGTTGGAGTTGTTGTGGTTGGAGCTGCTGGATTGGAGCTGCAGTGGTTGTGGTCGGAGCTACAGTGGTCGGAGCTACAGTGGTGGTTGTTGTTGCAGCTGTTGTGCTTGGAGTTGTGGTTGTAGCTGTTGTGGTTGTAGTTGGAGCTGAAGTGGTTGTGGTCGGAGCTACAGTGATGGTTGTTGTGGTTGGAGTTGTTGTGGTTGGAGCTGCTGGGATTGGAGCTGCAGTGGTTGTGGTCGGAGCTACAGTGGTGGTTGTTGTTGCAGCTGTTGTGCTTGGAGTTGTGGTTGTAGCTTCAGTGGTTGTTGTTGTGGTTGTAGCTGTTGTGGTTGTAGTTGGAGCTAAAGTGTTTGTGGTCGGAGCTACAGTGGTGGTTGTTGTTGCAGCTGTTGTGCTTGGAGTTGTGGTTGTAGCTGTTGTGGTTGTAGTTGGAGCTAAAGTGGTTGTGGTCAGAGCTACAGTGGTGGTTGTTGTGGTTGGAGTTGTTGTGGTTGGAGCTGCTGGGATTGGAGCTGCAGTGGTTGTGGTCGGAGCTACAGTGGTCGGAGCTACAGTGGTGGTCGTTGTTGCAGCTGTTGTGCTTGGAGTTGTGGTTGTAGCTGTTGTGGTTGTAGTTGGAGCTGCTGGGATTGGAGCTGCAGTGGTTGTGGTCGGAGCTACAGTGGTGGTTGTTGTTGCAGCTGTTGTGCTTGGAGTTGTGGTTGTAGCTTCAGTGGTTGTTGTTGTGGTTGTAGCTGTTGTGGTTGTAGTTGGAGCTGAAGTGGTTGTGGTCGGAGCTACAGTAGTGGTTGTTGTGGTTGGAGTTGTTGTGGTTGGAGCTGCTGGGATTGGAGCTGCAGTGGTTGTGGTCGGAGCTACAGTGGTCGGAGCTACAGTGGTGGTTGTTGTTGCAGCTGTTGTGCTTGGAGTTGTGGTTGTAGCTGTTGTGGTTGTAGTTGGAGCTAAAGTGGTTGTGGTCGGAGCTACAGTGGTGGTTGTTGTGGTTGGAGTTGTTGTGGTTGGAGCTGCTGGGATTGGAGCTGCAGTGGTTGTGGTCGGAGCTACAGTGGTGGTTGTTGTTGCAGCTGTTGTGCTTGGAGTTGTGGTTGTAGCTGTTGTGGTTGTAGTTGGAGCTGAAGTGGTTGTGGTCGGAGCTACAGTGGTGGTTGTTGTGGTTGGAGTTGTTGTGGTTGTGGTTACAATTGCTGGCATTGGAGCTGCTGTGGTTGTGGTTGGACCTGGTGTGGTTGTTGTTTATTAAAAGCAATTCAAAGCAGTAATAATATCTGGCGGTAAAGTCAGATGATCGTTCATAAATTTAAACTTACCTTGATCATGAGTTGTCATTCCACCTATGAAACACATATATCATTGTACATAAAATAAAGACAAGTTATACGAAAAGATAAGATCTGCAGCAGAAAGCAGGTAATGTAATGTCCAACTCCTGAACTGCTTTCATTTGTTGGAATCCACTTTTATTCACAAACTAATCGGATCTAATTCCTAAGCATTCCTAATATTGGAGACCTCACTGCCAAATTCCTCCCAACCACTCAAACTTCTTCAATAAAACTCAGAGCTGATCAGATAAGAAATGATCTCACAGCAAAAGGAAGGCTTGAATCCTAAAGCCTTGTTGTTGGAGTCAAGACAAGGTTTGACTCCAAGAGATCCAAGAGCTCTAAACAATTTGCTTCTAACCTGCTGGTTAGGAAGAAAATTAGGGCTAAATTAGGTGATTTAAACTAAAGCTATTGAAATTGCCTTTCTGTTGCCTGTTTACTTAATGCTTTTATGATTAACATGGAAGACTCAAAACAGCAAAGCAACAACATGAGAAAAGAGTTTCACAGCATATAGACTGTCTGGATCTAGAATACTTAAATTTGCTTTGCTAGTGCTCATTGGCCCCTGTCCACTTCAGTGTTTCCTTTCCGCCTCCTCACCTTTCTTTTTTAAGAAATGCACATCCACTTTGCAGTCATACAAAGCCTAAAACCATGTTGCTTTTGTCTAGCTAAATACATGCCTGATTGTATGGTTGATTTGAGTTTTATGACCTATTGAGAAAAAGTGGTGGGCAGGTCTGAGTCAGTGACTTAACTTCTTTCACCTTTGGTTTGCCTCTGATACTCCCTGGTCAAAGTGCGGCGGATGCTCTGTTCTGTGACACCATTGAGCTGCATTTGTGGTTCTGCGAATCCGATTTTTCCTTTGTCTTTTTATTTAAATTAATTAGTTCTGAATTTAATTTCTCACTCTAATAAATGAAGTATGAATTTAATTTTTTTATTGTTCATTCATTAATTTGAGTTTGATCCTCATTTTCAATATATTCCCTTTGTGCTGTCAGTAGTTTGAATGCATGGCAGTTGTGAAAAAAAGTTATTCACACAAGAATTTAGTGTGAATTTTTTTTAAAGTAATTCAAAAAAAAAAGTAATTTTTTTTTATTTTATCCTGATGATATATTTTGTTAATACATTCTCAGACTTGACTAGAGATAATCATGTCAGTGAGGAATACTTGATTAAGACATTCATGTAACAAAAGTGAAAAAGAAAAAGAATTCTAGAGATAAAATCAGTGGATAGATATAAATAAAATTTCAACTTACCTTGAGAAAGCGTTGTCATTCCACCTAAAACAACACAGACATCATTGAACATAAAATTATGATGATGTCAGTAAATAAGAAGTGTTTGATTTGTGTGGTAATGTTTAGATCAGTGTTTCTCAACCTTTTTTGGCTCAGCGCCCCCCTAGCCCTTATCCAGGTCCTTCACTGCCCCCCACCAAAGAATTTGCAGGCTACTTTGCACTGACCATTATTTTATCATTAATATTACTATCACTATTGTAGATGTTTTGATTTTAATGTTTGTTTCTGTATTTATCATCAAAAATAATACATAATAGAAAAATAATACCGGCGTCTATGAAAAATACAATGAACATTCAAGTTAAAATCGTAGGCCTAACAGCAGCCAATCAGAGTGGAAAAAATATTCTTATTCTTTGCCATTTTCTAGTTATTAAATATTCCACAGATAAAAGATGTTCAACATGCCAGTTTAAACTTTTTACTATTTTCAAACCGACTGAGCTCTGCAACATTAAAACATGGATAGAACTGTAACTACATTAGTCATAGCTTTTCTTCTCTTCAGTGTTTTTGTCGGTTTCTGGTGGTGCAGCTCTGTGCTGCCTTCAGGATAATGGGACATCAGAGCATCATCCATAAAATTTCACCCACATGGTATTTATTGTGCAAACCAGAGCTTTCAGTGGAAAAACAAAAGTTCAAGATCCTTTTAATGTCATACAAATATGAAACAGAAACATTGATTATATCTTTATATAGACCTGTCTATTTATTTATAGATTAATAGTTTTACTGGACAGAAATTACAAAGAACAAATCTGGTTCTTAATCAAATCCTAATGAGTCAAATTGAAAGTGTCATGGAGTCATCAGCCTCATGACATTAACATTGACATGGAAATAATATTGAAGAACTAAATATATCAAATCAAATTCTAAACATAAATAAGTGATCAGTTATTTAATGCTATGGTCTGTAAGATATATTTATTCTCAGTACTAGACATGGTCTCAAACCCATGACATTTCAACAATATTATTTTACCTTTTATCTGGAAATAGTGTCTGTTTATTCTTGCCATACAGTCCTCTGGATTAATTATTGTTCGAAAGGTCTTGCCATACCAGTTTATTCCTCTGTATTTACTTTAGTTTCTTAGTTTATTCTTGCATTTTGTTCTTCATTCATTTCCATTTAGTTTCCTTTGATCAGTATTATCCTCTCTTGGTTTATTGCTATGTCCACTTTAGTTTCTTTCCTGTTGCTATTTTTTATTTTATCATTTATTGACGCTCACCATCAGCGTCAATAAATGATATTGTCTCTGAACTCATCACCTGCTGCGCCGTCTAATCATCATGTGTTTCACATCATGTGTTGATTTTTTCATTGTTCAGCTCGGATTCTCTGTTTTTATCCCATAATTCCCATAATTCACATCTAGTTCGTCACTCTGGTTTGCGCAATGTGCGCAAAACAGAGTGCACGATGGGGAAAAGGCATTTCTGCATTCTGATTACTGAAATTTAAATGTGTTGTGTTGTTCTATCACCCCCGTTTCATACCGGACCACTTTCAGCTCCGGTGTTAACGCTATAAAATGAACGCTCTCTATCGTGGAATCACCCATGGAGGGATTTCTTTATTTAAATGGGTTCATTTTTCAGAGGGATACACAGTGAGGGTATCGTGATTTTAGCTACCAGTAGCAGGAGAGGAGCTGCGCCAAGAAGCTACAAACACTGAATAGAAGAAGAGCTGCCATCGATACAGTTGCAGCCAAGCATGTTTAAATGTTACACAATACAGTTTTACCAAGTTGCTCAAAGTCTAAACTGGTATTGTTGTGCATTTAAGGTGTAAAGTTTACCTTCGACCAAACGCCCCCCTAAGGCATCCCAGCGCCCCCCTTTTTTAAAAATGTCTGCCAGCGCCCCCTGCAGTCCTCTGAACGCCCCCTGGGGGGACGGTACCGCCCACGTTGAGAACCGCTAGTTTAGACCATTACTTTCATTGCACTGGCTACAATTTTTCCAATGTAATATGCAGGTAGCCTTATGTATTAGTCCTTCAAGTAAGAATTATCATTAGCTAATTAGTCAAGAAAAATTGCTATGATGACATGTTGAAGGTGTCAAAAGGAGCACCAGCTTCCTAATGAGAAAGAGGCCAATTTCCAGGTGTCAAACTTATGTGTGACAAATAAAACATTTTTAGAACTGAATTTAATATAATTGCTTCACTCATTACGTAATGACACCATGTGCCTGGAAAATACACAGTACCGCCTTAGGTTACATTTTCAGGGTGATTGGTTGCTCAGTGTTTGCAGAAGCCATAGTCCTCCACTCTGTTTTCCTGGGCTCGATTCTTGTTCTCACACCATTTACTGCTGGTCTTCCCACTCTTTCTCTTCCCTATTTCCTGTCAATTTACTGTTCAATGTTTCACTAGCAAGAAGTAAGTAATTCCTCATAGGGCTGAACGTAAATGGTATAAAACTCAACTTCAAATGTATTATGATATCTAAAAAGTTACCACACCAATCCTAATTTGCACAGTCCAGCTGTTCATTTGAGTCAGTTGACTCAATCAAAAAAGGCCAAGAAAATCAATCAATAGCTCATTGTTCTGATAATCTATTGAGCCAAAGAAACGTACCGCAATAGAAAGGAGAGCGCCAGTAGGGAATGCTTAGTCCCAAAACGGTGCAGGTTTTCTCATAAGCAGAGACGGCTGAGACAGCAGAACACATCTTGCCATTGGCTGGTGTGTAGAGGCAGAGATCGTAAACACATGCAGTGAAAAATGGCTGTGGGTCAGAATGCAGGTGACAAGAACTAAACGGGCCGCCGGTGTTGGTGATGACTCTGCACAGTTCTGTATATTCTTCTATAAAGCGGCAGTCACTTAGTCCATCACCACTTCTCTCATCAGTGGATTCGCATCTGGAAAAGATGTTAAGACATATAAAAGTTGTTAAAGACGCCAAATTTCTGAGCAAATATTTGCAACAGTTACGATTTTTTATGATGACAGAAAACTGAAGTCTGAGCTCACCCTACTTGGCTTGTCTCTGATTTCCAGCTGTGGCCAAACTGGTTGTCGTTTTGGGCCAAAGTACTGTTGGGCAAAACTTTGTCATCAGTGGGATCACCATTGAAGTTCCCACACATCCCACTGACTCTGTTCTGATAGTTTCGGCCCATCCTGACCAGTAAAGTACTAGAGCCATCAAACTGGACTACAACATCAACAGCATCAAACACTATGTAACTTCCCTTCCTCATCACATGACCAAAAGTTCCTGCAGTTGTGGGAAGAGAAACCTCAGCTCCATTTACCTGTTATGATGAGAGTTCAGAGAGAAAGATGAAAGGTTTTAGCACAAGAAAACTTACTTTTGATCCTGAATTAAAATAAAGTTTACCTTCACCCTCTCGTTAGATCCAAGCCTTACATGAACACTCTCTGGATGACCTGAGAGGTATATATCAACTGATGAGACAAGGTTGTATTCTGTGTGGTTTTTGGTGGCCACTACTTTGTACTGAGTTTCATTGTTGCTGTGTCTCAAACTCTCAGTGATGACGTAAGAGCACGATCCCTGAAAATGAGCCAGAGCTCCATCGAAGGTAACGTATTGTCGGTCGCCCCAAATGGAACAGGTAGATAAGGCGTCGTGACAGCCCAGCTGGCCCTCTCTGATTGTGCACTCTTGTGCAGGAGTGCATGATGATCGATTACAGAGTAGGACATTGGGTGATTGACATTCACACCGTTGGGAACAACCGTCTGTCCAGAAGGACTCACCAGCCTGCAAGATTAAGGAAGAGTGAAGAGAGATTAAATGAAGTTGTGTGAGAACTAATGAGCATAGTACTGCAAAGCCTCCTATCTGAATCAAGTCATATTTGTAGAACTGCATCATGTAGAACCAGATTCAACTGCCAAGTCTCAACACTTACTTGTCAGTTGAGGTTTTCATTATTTATTTTTCATTTTGCTGTAATGTCACACAAATTATGTGTGAGTTGTTACCTTGAAATGTAACACCTCAAATCATCTCTCATTCATCAATTCATCAAAGTTGTCTTATGTTCTAATTTTCTTAACTGATCAAGAATAAAGTGATTTGAAATTACATACGTTGTAGTAGAATCCATCATACTGGCAGCCACAGCTTTCCACAGGGACACAACTTGATCCACTCCTAGAAAAACCTTCATCACAGAAACATCCCTCAGAGCAAACATGGTCACAGGCAGCATCAATGCTGCTGGCACAGGTGTGGCCACAGTCTGTTCCACACAGCTTATAATGACTGTTGGCTGGGCAGTCAATACCTTTATATGTCAGAAAAAGAGGATAAGTCAAAGTTAAATCAGGTTCAAATGAAAAGATTACATATTTCAATAGACTATTGAGCAAAACAATATTATACTGCCTTCCATACTCACTGCAACTGGTCAAATGTCTCCAAAGTTCGATTCGGACATTAGCAGAGTGACAGGCTGTTACGTACGTCGCAATAGCTCTGCACAGAAGATCACTGCCTCGATTTCCCGACACACAGACATCAAAGACACAGTCTCTGAAATATGGTGCTGGATCCACCTCCTCATGGCAGAAGCTGAAGGGGCCGTCAGCTGCCTGAATCACCTCACACTGGGCCCTGGCAGATCGATCATCGTTGCATTGTGCACATGAAGAGCCACAGCCGTCACTACAGGTGTAATTCCCATGAACCTTCCAAGCTGCTCCAAAATCATCTACTGAGTTGGACGATGCTCCACTTGGGGTGTGGAAGTCATCATTTGTATTTCCATTGAAGTTTCCACAAAGTCCACACATGTTTCCCCTGACGAAGATGAGATAGGAGAAGATAATATAGACTGAATCAAATTTGATGCATTAAAAAAAACAATGAGACAGATAACACAACAACATAAAATGCTAGTTAGCATGCTTGCTGTAGTTCTAGATATCATTAGCAACATACAAATCTAATGCTACTTTTTGTCAATAGCTAAACATAGTTTATTTTTAGGTAAAATAAAAGAACATGTACTTTATTGATCCCAGTATTAGGATTTTTTGGGTAGTTTCAGCAGTAAACAGGAAAATATACTAAACAAATATGGAAAATAAAATCTAAAAAACATACCACAGTGTTCTAAAAATGTAAATACATAGTTCATGTAGATATAAGAATGATATAATCTTGGTCAGTCCTTAATGGGTATTAGAAAAAAACATAACTCAACGACATTAGAGATTTACTTTTAAGCTGTGTTAAATAGGCTACCTGTAGCTTGGGGGTATTGAAATGGACACTGTGCTACTTCCATCATACATAACGCTCAGTCCAAAGTCTGCATCGACAAATGTTTGAGATCCACTTCCAAAAATAAAAAGGCTTCCATTGAGGACAATTGGCAAGTTTCTAGTGATTCCATTCAGCTGTGAAAAACAAAGTATTTCATGGGAGACACACAACTGATATGTTTGAACTATTACTGATGTAGATATTTAAGAACTGAACAGTTTTTAGGTAGTGCACCAAGAAATTTTTAATCTATTTCAGACAGCATTATCTTCATCAATCTTCTGTGAGAGAAAGCTTCACTTACCTCCACAGTACCCCAGTTGCCTCTTGACATACGTACTTGATGCCCAAAGATATCTATGTAAACTTCAGCTGTGATAGAAACTGGCAGTCCAAACCACGGTTCATTATTTGCTAAAACAGAAAACTGGTGAAGGTCCACAGTGTCATTGCAAACTGTTGCCAGAACATAGCGGCAGGTTCCCTGGAAGTCGTAGGCCTTGCCATCAAAGGTCAGGTAGTGAGGGTCTCCAGAGGCAGAGCAGGTGCCATGAGGGTTGGGATGGCAGCCAAACTCACCATCCACAACATGGCAGGACTCCTGAGGGCCACATTTGTTTGGCGAGCACTGGACTATACCAGTTCTACAGTTGCAAAAGCTCTGACATTCTTCCCCATCCCAAAACTCCTCACCATCTTCCCTGTAGCGTCCATCATGAAAGCATCCACAGAACGTTGGAGGCACACACTGGTTACCATTGAGGACAAACCCATCATTACACTGGCAGCCCTCCTGGCACTGAGTGTCACAGGTGAAGGGGAAGGAGAGGCTGGGGCAGGAAGATGGACATGAACTTCCACAGAGTTCATAATGACTGTTTGATGGACAGGTTAGTTCTGTTGGGGGCACAAAGTTGAAAGAAGTAAAAAGTAATGAATATGTTCATTTCAAACACATCTCTATCAAATGTGGTACTAGAACTTACCACAGCCTGTTGCATTCCTCCACTGTCCCAGGGATACACCGTTATGTTGACACATCAGTGCATAATCTCGTAGGACCTCACATAGTGTTGATGCTGGATCTCTGGAGCCTTGGAGGATTCCTACACATGCATCTACCTGCTGCCATGGGTTCACTGCGGCCCAGCATGATATAAATGGTCCAGTGGGTGAAGTAAGAACTCCACAGTACTCAGTGGAATTGAAATTAGTTGCAGATGAATGAGGTCTGCTTTCCGTGCAGTGATCTGCCAAGGGCCCATCTCGCCAACTGTCCCCAAACACCTGGGGGTCACCGACCAGAGTGCCAATGGGTGTACGGAAATCATCATGCTGGTCACCATTGTAGTTTCCACAAAGTCCACCTAATGAACCATTGTAGACAGCTGGTGCAGTGACACGGACAAAGTGAGGCCAGACTGTCTGCAGAGTTACACCAAAGTCTGTGCGAAGGATGACGCTGTTAGTGCTGCTTTGGAAGATGCGGATTCTGCTGAACCAAGAGCTAAATGGTAGTCTGGTCAGCTGGCCATCAACCTTTAACACACACAAAAGATTTTTTTGCACATTTTCATCGTGCAACATTTCAAAATGCATGTTATTTCTAGACAAAGCTGTCAAAAATAGTAAATGTTTCCCAATGTACTTATTGTTTGTACTAAGAATAGTTTATTTTCTTTAACAGTTGAAAAGTTTTGATTCAGTTGAGCTGATGAAAAATTAAATACTTTCTGTCCTGCTTTTAAAATATATTTGGGTTGTTCTGATCAAAGAGTTTGAAGATCTGTCCACTGAAGGTAATCACATAATATTCAATATGTACATTTGAGGAGGAGTTGCAAATATAGTAAACTGAAGATGTCGGATTTTATTCACTTACATATAGCCGTATTTATTTTAGACAGTCTTTTTGTTAACCCACATAATTAACTATGAATGCTTCTGACTTAGTCAAACAACTTCTCCCAAAATTTCCCAGAAAATCTAAATCTAATTTTACTGAAGCAAAATGTTGAATCTAGCTCAAGTAGATTAAAAATGATTTTATTCAGGCACTAAAGTTGTGGAAATTATGACACTTATCCTAACATGTCCTAGTTATAATGCCTTTTATATGCAGAGCAAAATTTAAAAGCTGTTCTATTTGTGACATTTGTTTAGTGTGTGGAATTTATTTAAATGTCACATTTATGGAATAAATTTCAAGCTAATCTGATGTTGCACTTCATTTTATGTTAGTTGTTTTATCTGTAGAAGATTGTTACTCACCTTAATGGTGCTACTAGCTGCCATCTCAATAGCTACTTGTCTTCCCTCTGCCTCAAACTTTAGCACATTGGAAAAACCCTGTTCTCCCTGTGGAACCTTTTCCATAGTGACCTTGAAGTGTGTGCGATCAGAGGATCCCATAACTTTGGAAAGGGTCAGGCGACAAGCTCCTGGGTACTGGTACATCACTCCATCAAATGTATGATATGATCCTGGGCCTCTGATCCAACATGTTGCAAAGCTGTTAGGTGTACATCCTCTTACTCCATCCTCCACCGTGCAGGATTCATATGGACTACAGCTGTGAGAGCTGCAAGTCATGGAGCCATAGCTGCATGTACAGCGCCTCCCACAGTCTGCATCCAGTATGACAGTTTCTCCTGAGTGGTAGTAGTGACCCTCAAAACTGCAGCCACAGTCAGCATGAGGGACACAGTCCCCTCCACTCAGGAGGTAGCCTGAATTGCAGACACAGCTCTCCTGATTAGGCAGGGGGCAGTTGTAGGTGGAATTGGGGTTGACACATGTAGATGGACATCCTGTACCCTGGGCCTCGAAGTGGCTATTGGCTGGGCAGGGGATTTCTAAACACAAGACACATTTATTCTTAAACTTTGAATATTTAACAGCACTTTCTTTTACAATTGAGACTGACAGACATACCACAGAAGCCAGAGGTCCGCCAGCTTTGTGGCTGGATCCCATTTTGTTGACACTGACTTGAGTAGACTTCTAGGGCTTGGCACAGAATGGGCTGATACCCTCTGCTGGCACAGAGATCATACACACAGCTATCTACAAAAGATCCTGGAGGGAGTTGTTGATGGCATGCAGCAAACGGTCCTGTGCTGTTCTCCAGAATACCACAGTGGGCAGAGTTTCTGTACAGTGCTGCCTGAGCTGCTGTGCAGCCGGCACAGGACAGACCTTCACACTGGTCATCACAACCATCGTCTCCGGATACTTTCCAGCTGTTGGCAAAAACCACATCAGAGCTCACAACTTCACCTTGACGGGTTCTAAAGTCATCTTCAGGGTGATTGTTGAAGTTTCCACAGAGCCCACATGTGCTATTTTGGTAAGTGTAAGGCAAACTGATTTGGACATATGAATACGTGTTGTAAGACACCGTTAGGCCAAAGTCAGTGCTGATCATCACAGAGGAACCTGACTGATAAACCTGGATAGAACCGTTTCTGAGGAAAAATGGAACTGTTGCAAAGCCTCCATTAACCTGCAGGCATGACAACAAAAAATAGTTACAAATATAAACACAACAAATGTCTGATACAGAAAGTAAAAGGGTCCTGTTACCTTGGCTTGACCCTGATGTCCCTTAACAAGCTCAATGGTTTCATCATGAACAAAGACTTTACTAATCGTGGCCGTGAAACAAGAGGGCTGCTCAGATGTTCACTCTCTCCTTCCACTCTATAGTAGGGCAGTCCGTTCTGACACTGCTCTGACAGAACGTAAGTGCATGTGCCCTGAATGTGAAACACTGAGTTGTCAAAGGTGCGGTAACGTGACAAGACTGTGCAGGTACGCCTTTGCACTGTCTGGCAGGAGTACTGAAAGGCAGCTGGCTGACAAATTTGGGAGAAATAACAGCGTTCATTGGAGTACTGTAGCCCTGCTCTGGTGCAGGTGCACTTCTGTGTACAGGTGCTGCCAGTCCAGAAAACATCATCAAGTTGAACACGCTGACCTTGAAGCAAAAACAAAGAATAGGAGTAATTTTAAGGCCTGCTTCAATGATGAATTAGGTTTTGTGTTTCTGACATCACAATTAAAATGTTCTAAAACAGGGGCTTCAAGCACCGGACCTTAAGAGCCAATATCCTCATACATTGTTATTAAACTATGTACTACTGGTCCAACACACCGGAAACAATTGGCTGAATGAGCTTCTCAGTATTTTGGCAAGATCTCCAGAGTCCTGCAAATGACCTAATTGCAAATGATCAGGTGGGTTGTAGCAGAGATCCATCCAAAACTTGCAGGACACTGGCCCTCTAGACCTTAATTTTGACAACTATAATCTATGAAAAGATAGGTTTATAGAGGAAGAATTAAAGTGAAAAGCTTTTTGGGGTTCAACACAATTATATTAAAATTATGCTGTTCTACCATGAGGCACAGAATCGAGTTAATCCTGGTTTTCGTGATAAATGAGCTTATTAATATGAAGAAGTATTCTTGGTGAGTTTGTGCTCCTACCATTAAAGGTGCAGCCCACTGAACCATGATCGACACGGAAGGCCCAGCGACCGGGTACGTTGACGTTACTTAAGAGATTAAAAGCTGAGTTAAGTCCAGTTGAGCGACTAAAAAATGTGCTGGTGATGCTGAAGTGGTGAGGGGAATTGATCGTATCATATCCGGCCTGGAAATTAAATATACATAAAAAATAAAATTAATTTACATTTCAGAGAAGCATACTCTTCTTAGGAAAAATAAAAAACAAAACATATTATGGTATGAATTCATTTGAATGTCTCTAACCTCTATAGGTAACATTGTAGAGGCTATTGACCCATAATTCATCAGCACAAATGAGTAACGGCCATCGGTAGTCAAGACTGCTTGAAAGGTTGTTCGCTGGGAAAAATAAATGTATTTATTGAAAATGAATATACAGATTGTCAACCTTATATTATTTAAATTGTACATCAAAATCTTTTTCAGAAATTAAAAACAGATCACTTACTGTTCCAGTTGTTGGAAAATAGGCAATTTCATGCCATGTTGCTATGAAGATCCAGTTGGCCTGAAAGTTAAGTTCTGGGAAGTATGTGTTGATGTCCTGTGTAACTTGTTGGAGAAGAGAGCTGTTGGTGTACTGAACATAGTAGATTTCACCATTCTCTCTGTTGTCTAAATCAGTCCAGAATGGAGCAATGATGTCTCTGCTTCCATACATCGGAAAACGTTGAGAAGAATAACTTGACCATGGATAATCAAAGGTCAGATGTCCGTTGTGGTTCACCTGAAACAAAGAGCTGTAAATTAGGTATGACAATTCATAAACTTGTTGTAATTGTTTACATTTTGTCTTGATGATTACGATAAAAACTGATAGGAAGAACAAGATGGCAGATAACGTACGTAAATCTGAGAGTAAGACTGCCCGAAATAGTTAAAGGATCTTAGGAGTGGAATTGTAGGTGAGCTTCCATCATCTATTCCAGATCTTATTGTTCCACCAATTGGGTAAAGAGGTCCTAGAAAATACAAGAGAGATCACCCAATTAAATTAGACTCTTTGTCTGGATAACATCATCATGTTAAGTGTCAATGTTGTAAAATAGTTTCTTTATCTTGAATTAGAATGCAGGGTTATATTTTTTACTAAAGTTATAAAGCTAATGGCACGAGAGCCATAAAAGCAGATTTTTTTTTTTTTACATCAAACTGAGATATCAAAACATAAGCCCTGTTGGATATGAATTGAAAGTGTTAAAGCATTACAAAGTTTTTCCATCATAATCTACAAGTATGCTATTGTATCAACCAAGTAAGTAATAAAAGCAATAAAAAGAAATAATATCTGGGAAAAAAGTCAGCGGAAAACTAAAAGATTTAAGTTCACCTTGATGAATCGGAGTTGCTGTGGTTGTCACTGGAGCTGCTGCATTTGTTGTTAATTAAAAACAATCCAAAAAAATTAATAATAGCTGGATGTAAAGTCAGAGGATAGTTTATAAATTTAAGCTTACCTCGATCATGAGTTGTCACCCCACCTATGGAAACACACAGATATCATTGAACATGAAATTAAGATGACCAATATCAGTAAATAAGCTGTTTGTGCGGCAAGGCCTAAGGAACTGCTTTAATTGAGATTACTAAAATTTTTTCACATACAGGAATATGTATTTATTAAAAAAATATCTAATGAAAGCAAAAAAATTAAATAGATAGAATCAGAAGATTTATGTAATTACCTTGATGATGAGTTATGACTCCAGCTATCAAAAAAAATGACAATTAAACATGGAATTAAGATAACAAATGTCAATAAGTAACCTCTGTTTTTGTGACAAGGTTTTCATTATTAGCATTATTGGAAATACTTTTTTCCCCAATGTATCATACAAAAATATTTGTCTGGTAAATAATTTGATATAAACTGTAATAAAGAATAATATGTAGAGTTAAAGTCAGACGACACGTCTAAAATTTAAGCTTCCCTTGAGGACGAGTTGTTACTCCAGCTATAAAAACACAATGTTTGCATTGAACAAAATTTTTCCAATGTAATAAACAGGTTTAGTCATGTATACATTTACTAATAAATAAAAGCAATAAAAGAATTTACATTTAAAAATATGTCAGAAGATAGATATACCATTCAAGCTTACCTTGATCATGATTTTGGGTTGGAGCTGCAATGGTTGCAGTTGGGGATGTTGTGGTTGGAGCTTCTGTGGTTGTTGTGGTTGTAGTTGGAGCTGCAGTGGTTGTTGTGGTTGAGGTAGTAGCTGCTGTGGTTGTTGTTGTTGCAGCTGTTGTTGGAGCAACTGGGATTGGAGCTGCAGTGGTTGTAGTTGGAGCTGCTGTGGTTGTTGTGGTTGGAGCAGCAGTGGTTGGAGCTTCTGTGGTGGTAGTTGGAGCTGCTGTGGTTGTTGTTGCAGCTGATGTGGTTGTGGTTGGAGCCGCTGGGAATGGAGCAGCAGTGGTTGTAGTTGGAGCTATTGTGGTTGTTGTGGTTGGAGCTGCAGTGGTGGTGGTTGTGGTTGGAGCCGCTGTGGCAGGAGCTTCTGTGGTAGTTGTGGTTGTAGTTGGAGCTGCAGTGGTTGTCGTGGTTGTGGTAGGAGCTGCAGTGGTTGTAGTAGGAGCTATTGTGGTTGGAGCTGCAGTGGTGGTGGTTGTGGTTGGAGCCGCTGTGGCAGGAGCTGCTGTGGTTGTTGTTGTTGCAGCTGTTGCGGTTGGAGCCACTGGGATTGAAGCTGTAGTGGTTGTAGTTGGAGCTGCTGTGGTTGTTGTGGTTGGAGCTGCAGTGGTTGTGGTTGTTGTGGTTGGAGCTGCAGTTGTTGTTGTTGGAGCCACTG
Source organism: Poecilia picta (assembly GCA_033032245.1). Taxonomy (NCBI): domain Eukaryota; kingdom Metazoa; phylum Chordata; class Actinopteri; order Cyprinodontiformes; family Poeciliidae; genus Poecilia; species Poecilia picta. Next base: position 21,884,054 of record CM065371.1, read on the forward strand.
GGATTGAAGCTGTAGTGGTTGTAGTTGGAGCTGCTGTGGTTGTTGTGGTTGGAGCTGCAGTGGTGGTGGTTGTGGTTGGAGCCGCTGTGGAAGGAGCTTCTGTGGTTGTTGTGATTGTAGTTGGAGCTGCAGTGGTTGTCGTGGTTGCTGTAGGAGCTGCTGCGGTTGTTGTTGTTGCAGCTGTTGTGGTTGGAGCCACTGGGATTGGAGCTGCAGTGGTTGTAGCCGGAGCTATTGTGGTTGGAGTTGTAGTGGTTGTGGTTGGAGCCACTGTGGCAGGAGCTTCTGTGGTTGTAGTTGGAGCTGCTGTGGTTGTTGTGGTTGAAGCAGCAGTAGTTGTAGTTGGAGCTATTGTGGTTGTTGTGGTTGGAGCGGCAGTGGTTGTAGTTGGAGCTGCTGTGGTTGTTGTGGTTGGAGCGACAGTGGCTGTAGTTGGAACTTTTGTAGTTGTTGTGGTTGTCATGGTTGTAGTAGGAGCTGCTGTGGTTGTAGTTGGAGCTGCTGTGGTTGTGGTTGGAGCTGCAGTGGTTGTAGTTGGAGCTATTGTGGTTGTTGTGGATGTGGTTGTAGTTGTAGTGGTTGTGATTGGAGCCGCTGTGGTTGTTGTTGGAGCCACTGGGGTTGGAGCTGCATTGGTTGCAGTTGGAGCTGTTGTGGCTGCTGTGGTTGTGGCTGGAGCTTCTGTGGTTGTTGTGGTTGTTGTTGTTGCAGCTGTTGTGGTTGTGGTTGGTGCCGCTGTGGTTGTTGTTGCAGCTGTTGTGGTTGGAGCAACTGGGATTGGAGCTGCAGTGGTTGTAGTTGGAGCTGCTGTGGTTGGAGCTTCTGTGGTTGTTGTGGTTGTTGTTGTTGCAGCTGTTGTGGTTGTGGTTGGTGCCGCTGTGGTTGTTGTTGCAGCTGTTGTGGTTGGAGCAACTGGGATTGGAGCTGCAGTGGTTGTAGTTGGAGCTGCTGTGGTTGGAGCTTCTGTGGTTGTTGTGGTTGTTGTTGTTGCAGCTGTTGTGGTTGTGGTTGGTGCCGCTGTGGTTGTTGTTGCAGCTGTTGTGGTTGGAGCAACTGGGATTGGAGCTGCAGTGGTTGTAGTTGGAGCTATTGTGGTTGGAGTTGTAGCCGCTGTGGTTGTTGTTGGAGCCACTGGGGTTGGAGCTGCGGTGGTTGCAGTTGGAGCTGCTGTGGTTGTGGTTGTAGCTGCTGTGGTTGTTGTTGGAGCCACTGTAGCTGGAGCTGCGGTGGTTGCAGTTGGAGCTGCTGTGGTTGTGGTTGTAGCTGCTGTGGTTGTTGTTGGAGCCACTGTAGTTGGAGCTGCAGTGGTTGTAGTTGGAGCTGTTGTGGCTGTTGTGGTTGGAGCAGCAGTGGTTGGAGCTTCTGTGGTGGTAGTTGGAGCTGCTGTGGTTGTTGTTGCAGCTGATGTGGTTGTGGTTGGAGCCGCTGGGAATGGAGCAGCAGTGGTTGTAGTTGGAGCCACTGTGGCAGGAGCTTCTGTGGTTGTTGTGGTTGTAGTTGGAGCTGCTGTGGTTGTTGTGGTTGAAGCAGCAGTAGTTGTAGTTGGAGCTATTGTGGTTGTTGTGGTTGGAGCGGCAGTGGTTGTAGTTGGAGCTGCTGTGGTTGTTGTGGTTGGAGCGACAGTGGCTGTAGTTGGAACTTTTGTAGTTGTTGTGGTTGTGGTTGTTGTGGTTGGAGCTGCAGTTGTTGTTGTTGGAGCCACTGGGATTGAAGCTGTAGTGGTTGTAGTTGGAGCTGCTGTGGTTGTTGTGGTTGGAGCTGCAGTGGTGGTGGTTGTGGTTGGAGCCGCTGTGGAAGGAGCTTCTGTGGTTGTTGTGATTGTAGTTGGAGCTGCAGTGGTTGTCGTGGTTGCTGTAGGAGCTGCTGCGGTTGTTGTTGTTGCAGCTGTTGTGGTTGGAGCCACTGGGATTGGAGCTGCAGTGGTTGTAGCCGGAGCTATTGTGGTTGGAGTTGTAGTGGTTGTGGTTGGAGCCACTGTGGCAGGAGCTTCTGTGGTTGTTGTGGTTGTAGTTGGAGCTGCTGTGGTTGTTGTGGTTGAAGCAGCAGTAGTTGTAGTTGGAGCTATTGTGGTTGTTGTGGTTGGAGCGGCAGTGGTTGTAGTTGGAGCTGCTGTGGTTGTTGTGGTTGGAGCGACAGTGGCTGTAGTTGGAACTTTTGTAGTTGTTGTGGTTGTCATGGTTGTAGTAGGAGCTGCTGTGGTTGTAGTTGGAGCTGCTGTGGTTGTGGTTGGAGCTGCAGTGGTTGTAGTTGGAGCTATTGTGGTTGTTGTGGATGTGGTTGTAGTTGTAGTGGTTGTGATTGGAGCCGCTGTGGTTGTTGTTGGAGCCACTGGGGTTGGAGCTGCATTGGTTGCAGTTGGAGCTGTTGTGGCTGCTGTGGTTGTGGCTGGAGCTTCTGTGGTTGTTGTGGTTGTTGTTGTTGCAGCTGTTGTGGTTGTGGTTGGTGCCGCTGTGGTTGTTGTTGCAGCTGTTGTGGTTGGAGCAACTGGGATTGGAGCTGCAGTGGTTGTAGTTGGAGCTGCTGTGGTTGGAGCTTCTGTGGTTGTTGTGGTTGTTGTTGTTGCAGCTGTTGTGGTTGTGGTTGGTGCCGCTGTGGTTGTTGTTGCAGCTGTTGTGGTTGGAGCAACTGGGATTGGAGCTGCAGTGGTTGTAGTTGGAGCTGCTGTGGTTGGAGCTTCTGTGGTTGTTGTGGTTGTTGTTGTTGCAGCTGTTGTGGTTGTGGTTGGTGCCGCTGTGGTTGTTGTTGCAGCTGTTGTGGTTGGAGCAACTGGGATTGGAGCTGCAGTGGTTGTAGTTGGAGCTATTGTGGTTGGAGTTGTAGCCGCTGTGGTTGTTGTTGGAGCCACTGGGGTTGGAGCTGCGGTGGTTGCAGTTGGAGCTGCTGTGGTTGTGGTTGTAGCTGCTGTGGTTGTTGTTGGAGCCACTGTAGCTGGAGCTGCGGTGGTTGCAGTTGGAGCTGCTGTGGTTGTGGTTGTAGCTGCTGTGGTTGTTGTTGGAGCCACTGTAGTTGGAGCTGCAGTGGTTGTAGTTGGAGCTGTTGTGGCTGTTGTGGTTGGAGCAGCAGTGGTTGGAGCTTCTGTGGTGGTAGTTGGAGCTGCTGTGGTTGTTGTTGCAGCTGATGTGGTTGTGGTTGGAGCCGCTGGGAATGGAGCAGCAGTGGTTGTAGTTGGAGCTATTGTGGTTGTTGTGGTTGGAGCTGCAGTGGTTGTAGTTGGAGCTGTTGTGGCTGTTGTGGTTGGAGCAGCAGTGGTTGGAGCTTCTGTGGTGGTAGTTGGAGCTGCTGTGGTTGTTGTTGCAGCTGAGGTGGTTGTGGTTGGAGCCGCTGGGAATGGAGCAGCAGTGGTTGTAGTTGGAGCTATTGTGGTTGTTGTGGTTGGAGCTGCAGTGGTGGTGGTTGTGGTTGGAGCCGCTGTGGCAGGAGCTTCTGTGGTAGTTGTGGTTGTAGTTGGAGCTGCAGTGGTTGTCGTGGTTGTGGTAGGAGCTGCAGTGGTTGTAGTAAGATCAATTGTGGTTGGAGCTGCAGTGGTGGTGGTTGTGGTTGGAGCCGCTGTGGCAGGAGCTGCTGTGGTTGTTGTTGTTGCAGCTGTTGCGGTTGGAGCCACTGGGATTGAAGCTGTAGTGGTTGTAGTTGGAGCTGCTGTGGTTGTTGTGGTTGGAGCTGCAGTTGTTGTTGTTGGAGCCACTGGATTGAAGCTGTAGTGGTTGTAGTTGGAGCTGCTGTGGTTGTTGTGGTTGGAGCTGCAGTGGTGGTGGTTGTGGTTGGAGCCGCTGTGGAAGGAGCTTCTGTGGTTGTTGTGATTGTAGTTGGAGCTGCAGTGGTTGTCGTGGTTGCTGTAGGAGCTGCTGCGGTTGTTGTTGTTGCAGCTGTTGTGGTTGGAGCCACTGGGATTGGAGCTGAAGTAGTTGTAGCCGCAGCTATTGTGGTTGGAGTTGTAGTGGTTGTGGTTGGAGCCACTGTGGCAGGAGCTTCTGTGGTTGTTGTGGTTGTAGTTGGAGCTGCTGTGGTTGTTGTGGTTGAAGCAGCAGTAGTTGTAGTTGGAGCTATTGTGGTTGTTGTGGTTGGAGCGACAGTGGCTGTAGTTGGAACTTTTGTAGTTGTTGTGGTTGTCATGGTTGTAGTAGGAGCTGCTGTGGTTGTAGTTGGAGCTGCTGTGGTTGTGGTTGGAGCTGCAGTGGTTGTAGTTGGAGCTATTGTGGTTGTTGTGGATGTGGTTGTAGTTGTAGTGGTTGTGATTGGAGCCGCTGTGGTTGTTGTTGGAGCCACTGGGGTTGGAGCTGCAGTGGTTGCAGTTGGAGCTGTTGTGGTTAGAGCTGCAGTGATTGTAGTTGGAGCTATTGTGGCTGTTGTGGTTGTGGCTGGAGCTTCTGTGGTTGTTGTGGTTGTAGTCGGAGCTGCAGTGGTTGTTGTTGTTACAGCTGTTGTGGTTGGAGCAACTGGGATTGGAGCTGCAGTGGTTGTAGTTGGAGCTGCTGTGGTTGTTGTGGTTGGAGCTGCAGTGGTTGTAGTTGGAGCTATTGTGGTTGTTGTGGATGTGGTTGGAGTTGTAGTGGTTTTGGTTGGAGCTGCTGTGGTTGGAGCTTCTGTGGTTGTTGTGGTTGTTGTTGTTGCAGCTGTTGTGGTTGTGGTTGGTGCCGCTGTGGTTGTTGTTGCAGCTGTTGTGGTTGGAGCAACTGGGATTGGAGCTGCAGTGGTTGTAGTTGGAGCTGCTGTGGTTGGAGCTTCTGTGGTTGTTGTGGTTGTTGTTGTTGCAGCTGTTGTGGTTGTGGTTGGTGCCGCTGTGGTTGTTGTTGCAGCTGTTGTGGTTGGAGCAACTGGGATTGGAGCTGCAGTGGTTGTAGTTGGAGCTATTGTGGTTGGAGTTGTAGCCGCTGTGGTTGTTGTTGGAGCCACTGGGGTTGGAGCTGCGGTGGTTGCAGTTGGAGCTGCTGTGGTTGTGGTTGTAGCTGCTGTGGTTGTTGTTGGAGCCACTGTAGCTGGAGCTGCAGTGGTTGTAGTTGGAGCTGTTGTGGCTGTTGTGGTTGTGGTTGGAGCCGCTGGGATTGGACCTGCAGTGGTTGTAGTTGGATCGGCAGTGGTTGTATTTGGAGCTATTGTGGCTGTTGTGGTTGTGGTTGGAGCTTCTGTGGTCGTGGTTGGAGCTGTTGTGGTTGTGGTTGGAGCCAATGGCGTTGGAGCTTCTGTGGTTGTTGTGGTTGTGGTTGGAGCTGATCAATCAATCAATCAAATTTTATTTGTATCGCACATTTCAGCATCAAGGCATTTCAAAGTGCTTTACATAATTAAAATAAAAACAGCATGTGACAGTGAATAAACAGTTAGAAAGACAAAGATTTTTTTAAATTAAAGAAAAAAGGTTAATGAAGATAAAAAAAACATTAAAACCCACAACCCTTATAGGACTTCAGTTAAAAGTTTCACACATCAGAATTTTAGTTAAGATGTAATTTAACAAGGATTCTCAAGCTGCTAGATAGATTTGTTTAACTGGGACGTTTTCCGGGGCGGGCTTTAAGCTTACCTTGATGACGTGTTGTCTCTCCTGCAATAAAAACACACACGTTGAACATAAAATTAAGATAAATAAGGTAAAAAAAAGACTTGTTTTTTGTAATGACTAACATCTTTTTATTGACTACTTACAGGAGTAAAAAAAAATTATCGATGTAAATATATTCAAAATTTCAGCTTACCTTGATTAGGAGTTGTCATTCCTGCTAAAAAAACACAGATATCATTGAACATAAAATTAAGATTATGTCTGTAAATAAGAACGTTTTAGTTTATGTGGTAATTTTTTGGTCATTACTTTCATTGGAATTACCAACATTGTTGCAGTGTAATGAACAGGTATACTGCTTCAATATATTTACGTAACAACGGTTGTAAACAAAATAGTGGAGAAAAGTTGCTGTGATTACATGTTGAAGGTGGAGTGTCATAAAGAGCAACAGCTTCTTAAAAAGAAAAATTTCAAGGTGTTAAATTTATCTTATGTGTTGCAGAATTTTCATAACTGAATTGAATGTAGTTGCTTGATTGTGCTATGAAATTACTATCAAGCTGTCTTGGACACAAGACATCACAACTTTCCTTAAGAAAGTTCTGCCTGTCATTGCATATGATCTGATTTAAATAGAAAACTCATCCCCCTCGTCAGGTGTTTTCCCCCAGACTTTAAGAACAGAACCACAGCAGAATTAGAGGCCAATCTCCAACCTTCCATTTATCAGAAAAATTATTGAAAAAAAAACATTGTTTAAACAGTTAAATAGCTTCCTAATTACAACCAACTGTTTTAATGTCATTCAAAGAATAAAGATGCAGCAAGCACTTAAGAAGGTATTGCCCTGTAGCTTTCATTGTTTATTTCTATTCACAACATAAACATTGCATTCGACCAATTAGTAGCTCATTGTTCTGATAATCTATTGAGCCAAATAAACATACCACCGTAACAGCCCAGATGGCCGTCTCTGATGGTGCAGTTTTGTTCAGGAGTGCATGATGAGGGATTACAGATCATCACATTGGGTGCTCGACATTCACATCGCTGGGAGCAACTGTCTGTCCAGAAGGACTCGCCAGCCTGCAAGATGAAAGAACAGTGAAAGTTTTAAGTTGCATGAAAACATGAAGAATAAATAAAGCCTGAGCTAAGAAGCAATGCGCTGAATTGCAATGAACTGCAATGCCACCATTCTGATTCAAATATTTGTAAAACTTCATCATGCAGAACCAGAGTCATGATCCACCCTTGTCAAGTTTCCCCTCTTGCCTTTCAGATAAGACTCAACTCACATGATTTTTAGTTCATTTGAGGTGATGCGTACATGAGAGGCACTTAATTACTTTTGAAGTAATTGATCAAGAGTAAAGTTAACTGAATTGACCTACATTGAAGTAGAATCCATCATGCTGGCAGCCACAGCTCTCCACAGGGACACAGCTTGTTCCACTCTTGGAAAACCCTTCATCACAGAAACATCCCTCAGAGCAAACATGGTCACAGGCACCATCGATGCTGCTGGCACAGGTGTGGCCACAGTCTGTTCCACACAGCTCATAATGGCTGTTGGATGGGCACTCAATACCTTTATACATGAGAAGAAAAAGGATGACAAATCAGTTAAACAAGTTCAAACTGAAGAAATGACATATTTTGAGAGACTTTTAAGATTTTATGATTAATTACTTTAATAGCACACTGCCTCCCATACTCACTGCAAGTGGTGTTTTGCCTCCAAGGATAGACGCGGACATTAGCAGACTGACAGGCACTGACGTACGTCTCTAGAGCCCTGCACAGGAGATCACTGCCTTGATTTCCCGACACGCAGACATCAAAGACACAGTCGCTGAAATATGGTGCTGGATCCACCTCCTCGTGGCAGAAGCTGAAGGGGCCGTCAGCTGCCTGAATCACCTCACACTGGGCCCTGGCAGATCGGTCATCGTTGCATTGTGCACATGAAGAGCCACAGCCGTCACTACATGTGTAGTTCCCAGGAACCTTCCAAGCTGCTCCAAAAGTATCTGCTGTGTTGACCCAATCTCCACTTGGGGTGTGGAAGTCATCATTTGGATTTCCATTGAAGTTTCCACAAAGTCCACACATGTTTCCTCTGATGAAGATAAGATAGACTGAATCAAAGTTTATACACTTAAACAGTGGCACAGACATATTTACAGGCAACAAAACAGAAAGTGCTATAAAAGTAATAAAAATAAATTCCATGTAAGTATTGAACATGTTTAAATTGGTATTTTAAATAGAGAGCTAGTTAGCTTACTAACTATGGCTGTAAAATATAATTAGCTAGCTAGCTGACTTGCTAGCTTTAAATAATACCTAAAATAAGATAACATGTACTTTATTAATGCCAGAATTGGGAATTTTTGGGCAATAACAGCATTACATTGAGAAAACAAATATATTCAACAAAAAATAAGATGTTCATTTTTATATAAGATGGATGGATGTTATATATAAGAAGACATCCATCCATCCTACTTGTGTAACAGTGAAGTGGGAAGGGGTTCTGGTGCCTTTCTTCAGCGGTCAACAGGCAAGAAGCAGGGTACATCCCTGCACAGGTCACCAGTCCAACCCATGGAAACAGAGACAAACAGGACAAACAATCCTGCACGCACACACACACATGCCACACACACACACACGCACTAACACATACGTAGAATTTAGACACCTGCGGTTTTTGGACTGTGGGAGGAAGCTGGAGTACCAGGAAAAAATCCATGCATACACATGGAGAACATGCAAACTCCATGGAAAACACCCTGGGCAGGGAGTTAAACCCATAATGTTTTTTGCTGCAAGACAACAGTCCTACCAACTGTGCCACTGTGGAGCCCCATAACAAAACAGTGTTATCTAAAAATTAATATTTTGTGCAGCTGTAAGAATGATGATATACTCATGTAAAAGCCATGGTTGAAAAAGGCATTCATTAGGAAAAATGGGATTCAAGAGAATATGAGGTTTTAATTTAAGCTGTGTGGAAGAGTATAAAGGCTACCTGTAGTTTGGGGGTACAGAAATGGACACTGTGCTACTTCCATCATACATGACGCTCAGTCCAAAATCTGCTTTGACAAATGTTTGGGATCCACTTCCAAAAATTGACAGGCTTCCATTGAAGACAATTGGCAGGTTTCTTGTGATTCCATTGACCTGTGAAAACAAATGTTTTTCATGGAGGATGCACAAGTGATATTTTTGGACTATTACTGATGCAGATATGCAAGAACTAAGGATTTTATTAGTAATGTAGCAAGATTAAATGTTTTGGCATTTAAAAGTAGTTTCCAAAAGTTACTATCAATCTACTTTCAGTTTTAAACATCTTCATCAATGTTATATCAGACAAAGCTTGACTTACATCCACGGTACCCCAGTGGCCTCTCGACATACGCACTTGATAGCCCAAGACATCAACAAAAACTTCAGCCGTGATAGAAACTGGGAATCCAAACCACGGTTCATTCTTTGCTTCAACAGAAAACTGATGAGGGTCCACAGTGTCATTGCAAACTGTTGCCAGAACATAGCGGCAGGTTCCCTGGAAGTCGTAGGCCTTGCCATCAAAGGTTAGATAGTGAGGGTCTCCAGAGGCAGAGCAGGTGCCATGAGGGTTGGGATGGCAGCCAAACTCACCATCCACAACATGGCAGGACTCCTGAGGGCCACATGCATTTGGGGAACACTGGACTACACCAGTTACACCATTACAGGTGCAAAAGCTTTGGCATTCTTCCCCATCCCAGAACTGTTCGCCAGCTTGCCGATAGCGTCCATCATGAAAGCATCCACAGGATGTTGGAGGCACACACTGGTTACCATTGAGGACAAACCCATCATTACACTGGCAGCCCTCTTGGCACTGAGTGTCACAGGTGAAGGGGAAGGAGAGGCTGGGGCAGGAAGATGGACATGAACTTCCACAGAGATCATAATGACTGTTTGGTGGACAGGTTAGTTCTGTTGGATGGTAGTGGGTGGTTAAAAGAAATTCAATAAAAAGCAATTATGAATGTGCTAATTTCAAAGGCATCTCTATAAAATGTGGTACTAGAACTTACCACAGCCTGTTGCATTCCTCCACTGTCCCAGGGATACACCGTTATGTTGACACATCAGTGCATAATCTCGTAGGACCTCACATAGTGTTGATGTTGGATCTCTGGAGCCTTGGAGGATTCCTACACATGCATCTACCTGCTGCCATGGGTTCACTGCAGCCCAGCATGATGTAAATGGCCCAGTGTGTGAAGTAAGAACTCCACAGTACTCAGGGGAACTGAAATTGGTTGCGGAGTTACGAGGTCTGTTTTCCACGCAGTGATCTGCCAGGGAGCCATCTCGCCAACTGTCCCCAAACACCTGGGAGTCACTGACCAGAGTGCCATTGGGTGTACGGAAATCATCATGCTGGTCAGCATTGTAGTTTCCACAAAGTCCACCTAATAAACCACTGTAGACACCTGGTGCAGTGACACGGACAAAGTGAGGCCAGACAGTCTGCAGAGTTACACCAAAGTCTGTGCGAAGGATGACGCTGTGAGTGCTGCTTTGGAAGATGCGGATTCTGTTTGACCGAGTACTGAATGGCAGTCGGATCAGCTGGCCATCAACCTTTAACAAAAAACATTTAAAAAAAAATTGTGTAGGATTTCAAAATACCTGGAGAAGACAGATTTTAACTATAGAAAGATTCCAAAAATAAGTCTTACTCATAAAAACCTTTTTCAATGTATTCATTGTTTGTAGAGTTACTGCGAGTTGCTCATTTACCACAACAGTTGTTTTGGTAAATGCTTTGATTAATTACGCTTACTTTTAAAACGGCTGTTCTGATCTAACAAATGTTAAATGTTAAACATCGGACAAATCAGGGTAACCTAACAATATGGAATATCTACCCAAAACTTGATTTTATCAATTGATTTTGTTAAGGATCTACATACAACCTTATTCACCCTCTTTAGAAGCATTTCGTTTTAGACAGTCCTTTTGCACAGGTTAATCATCGACCTGTACAGGATGTACCCTGCCTCTCGCCCATTGACCACTGGAGATAGGCAACAACATTTCAATTTTGGGCAAATGCCTTCTCCACAAATTAGAAGCAAAATCTGAAACTAATAGAACTGCATCAAAACCCCAAAACTAGTTGTAATGCATTTTATATGCAGACCAAAATCTATAAACTAGGCTTGTTTTGTGAGTGAAATTTCATCAATCATTAGTTTTATGTAGTCTTCAAACAAAACTTTTGCTACCATTCTTTTTTTGTCACTCACCTTAGCAGTGCTATTACTTGCCATCTCAATAGTAACTTGTCTTCCCTCTGCCTCAAACTTTAGCACATTGGAGAAATCCTGTGGCCCCTGTGGAACTTTTTCCACAGTAATCATGAAGTGTCTGTGATCAGAGGATCCTGTAACTTTGGCAAGTGCTAAGCGACATGCTCCTGGATACTGGTACATCACTCCATCAAATGTTTGATATGCTCCTGGACCTCTGATCCAACATGTTGCAAAGCTGTTAGGTGTACATCCTCTTTCTCCATCCTCCACCCTGCAGGATTCATGTTGACCACAGCTGTGAGAGCTGCAAGTCATGGAGCCATAGCTGCATGTACAGCGCCTCCCACAGTCTGCATCCAGTATGACAGTTTCTCCTGAGTTGTAGTAGTGACCCTCAAAGCTGCAGCCACAGTCAGCATGAGGGACGCAGTCCCCTCCACTCAGGAGGTAGCCTGAATTGCAGACACAACTCTCCTGATTAGGCAGGGGGCAGTTGTAGGTGGAATTGGGGTTGACACATGTAGATGGACATCCTGTACCCTGGGCCTCAAAGTGGCTATTGGCTGGGCAGGGGATTTCTAAACACAAGAAACATTTATTCTCAAACTTTGAATATTTAATAGCACTTACTTTTAAAATTGAGACTGACAGACATACCACAGAAGCCAGAGGTGCGCCAGCTTTGAGGCTGGATCCCATTTTGTTGACACTGACTTGAGTAGACATTTAGGGCTTGGCACAGAATGGGCTGATACCCTCCACTGACACAGAGATCATACACACAGCTATCTACAAAAGATCCTGGAGGGAGTTGTTGATGGCATGCAGCAAACGGTCCTGTGCTGTTCTCCAGAATACCACAGTGGGCAGAGTTTCTGTACAGTGTTGTCTGAGCTGCTGTGCAGCCGGCACAGGCCAGACCTGAACACTGAACATCACAACCAGGCTCATCATCTCCGGATACTTTCCAGCTGTTGGCAAAAACCACATCAGAGCTCACAACTTCACCTTGACGGGTTCGAAAATCATCTCCAGGGCGATTGTTGAAGTTTCCACAGAGACCACATGTGCTATTTTGGTAAGTGTAGGGCAAACTGATCTGGACATATGAAATCATGTCGTAAGACACCATCAGGCCAAAGTCAGTGCTGACGATCACAGAGAAACCTGACTGATAAACCTGGATAGAGCCGTTTCTGAGGGAAAATGGAGCTGTTGCAAAGCTTCCATTGACCTGTAGGCATTACAAGAAAATAGTTACAGATATAAAAAAACAAAATGCATTGTCTATATTACAGGAAGTAAGAGGATCCTGTTACCTTGGCCTGACCATGGTGTCCTTTAACCAGCTCAATAGTTTCATCATGAACAAAGACTTTGACTAGCCGTGTCCATGAAACATGAGTGCTGCCACGATGCTCGTTCTGTCCCTCCACTCTATAGTAGGGTAGTCCATTCTGACACTGCTCTGACAGAACGTAAGTGCATGTGCCTTGAAAGTGAAACACTGAGTTGTCAAAGGTATAGTAATGTGGATCTCCACTGATGGTGCAGGTTTGCTTTTGCACTGTCTGGCAGGAGAACTGAAAGGCAGCTGGTCGACAGATTTGGGAGAAGGAGCAGGGATTGTTGGAGCATTGCAGCCCTTGGTTGGTGCAGGTGCATTTCTGTGCACAGGTGCTGTCACTCCAGAAAGAGTCATCGAGTTGAACAGGCTGACCTTTGAGTAATAAAAGAACAGTAGTCATTTTAAGGCTTTTATTATGATGAATAAATTTGTAAATAACATCAATCAATAAATAACATCAATTAAAAAGGAAGAACTGTAGTTGTAGTTGTTTGGGTTCAGCACACAATTAGCCCTACTGTTCTACCATGAGACACAGAGTGGGGTTGTTCTTTATTTCCCTGATATCGACCCCTATGATGAGGAATAACTTTGGACTTGGTGTTCCCTCACCCGGACAATGTCACCGGGGCCCCACTCTGGAGCCAGGCCTGGAGTTGGGGCACGATGGCGAGCTCCTAGTGGCTGGGGTTTTACCCATGGAGCCCAGCTGGGCTCAGCCCGACGAGGAAACATGGGTCTCCCATTCCATGGGCCCACCATTCTTGAGAGGGGCATAAGTGGCCGGGTGCAGTGTGTGATGGGTGGTGGCCGAGGGAGGAGACTCTATGGGTGTGACCCTTGGCTGCAGAAGCTGGCTCTTGGTATGTGAAATGTCACCTCTCTGGTGGGCAAGGAGCCAGAGCTAGTGTGTGAGGCTGAGAGGTTCTGGCTAAAAGTAGTCGGTCTCGCCTTGACGCTTGGCTCTGATTCTGGAACCAGTCTCCTTGAGAGGTGCTGGACTTATTTCCACTCTGGAGTTGAAAAGAGTGCCCATGGTAAAAGGCGCCAGGCAGGAGTTGGCATACTTGTTGCTCCCCATCTCAGCACCTGTACATTGGGGTTTACCCCGGTGAACGAGAGGGTAGCCTCCCTCCGCCTATGGTGAGAGGATGGGTTCTGAATGTTGTTTGTGCTTAAGGGCCAAACAACAGTTCAGATAATCCACCCTTCTTAGAGTCCTTAGATTGGATACTGGAGAGTTCCCCTCCTGGGGACTCCCTTGTTTTGCTGCGGGACTTCAACGCTCACGTGGGCAATGACAGTGAGACCTGGAGGGGCGTGGTTGGGAGGAACGGCCCCCCTGATCTGAACTCGAGTGGTGTTCTGTTGTTTGACAGAACTGCTGGCCCTTTGATATGGGCTGTTAGGTCCCTGTACGACCGGTGTCAGAGTCTGGTCCGCATTGCCGGCAGTAAGTCTGGCTCATTTCCAGTGAGAGTTGGACTTCGCCAGGGCTGCCCTTTGTCACCGATTCTGTTCATTACTTTCATGGACAGAATTTCTAGGCGCAGCCAAGGTTTTGAGGGGTCTGTTTTGGTGGCCTTAGGATTGCATCTCTGGTTTTTGCGGATGATGTGGTCCTGTTGTCTTCATCAGGTCGTGATCTGCAGCTTTCGCTGGAGAGGTTCGCAGCTGAGTGTGAAGCGGCCTCCAAATCCGAGGCCATGGTCTTGAGCCGGAAAAGGGTAGAGTGCCTTCTCCGGGTCAGGGGGGTCGTCCTGCCTCAAGTGGAGGAGTTTAAGTATCTGGGGATCTTGTTCACGAATGAGGGAAGAAGGGAGCAGGAGATCGACAGGCGGATTGGGCGGCGTCTGCCGTGAAGCGGGCGCTGTACCGGTCCGTCATGGTGAAGAGAAGCTGAGTCAAAAAGCAAAGCTCTCGATTTATCGGTCGATCTACGTTCCCACCCACATCTATGGTCATGAGCTTTGGGTCATGACCGAAAGAACGAGGTCCCGGACACAAGCGGCCAAAATGACTTTCCTCCAAAGGGTGGCTGGGCTCTCCCTTAGAGATAGGGTGAGAAGCTCGGTCATCCGGGAGGGACTCAGTAGAGCCCCTGCTCCTCCATGTCGAGAGGAGCCAGTTGAGGTGGCTCGGGCATCTGGTCAAGATGCCTCCTTTACGTCTCCCTGGTGAGGTGTTCCAGGCACATCCCACCAGGAGAATGCTCGAGGGAAAACCCAGGGCACGCTGGAGGGAATATGTTTCTCGGCTGGCCTGGGAACGCTTTGGGATTCCCCTGGAGGAGCTGGAAGAAGTGGCTGGGGAAAGTCTGGGCCTCCCTTCTAGAGCTGCTACCCTCGCGACCCGATCCCGGATAAGTGGAAGAAAATGGATGGATGGATGGATGGAGTCATTATTATGAAGTACATAAGTACATGTATTGAACCTCTATTCTCTTACCATTGAAATTGCAGCCTATTGAACCATGATCGACACGGAAGGCCCAGCGACCTGGTACGTTGACATTACTTCCGAGACGAAAAGCTGAGTTAGGTCCAGTTGCGTTACTAGAGAATGATCCAGGGATAGTGATGTGGTGAGAGGAGCTGATCGTATCATATCCAGCCTAGAAATTAAATGTGCATAGATTAATAAAATTATTTATATTTCAGAGAAATACATTTGCTGTGACCAAGACAAGGCAAATAAAACATTTATATAGTGGGGAGAACAAGTATTTGATACACTGTTGATTTTTCGGGTTTTCCCACTTGCAAAGCATGTAGAAGACTGTAATTTTTGTCACAGGTACTCTTCAACTGTGAGTGATGGAATCTAAAACAAAAATCCAGAAAAATACAATGTATGATTTTTAAATAATTAATTTCCATTTTATTGTGTAAAATAAGTATTTGATCATCTAACAACCAGTAAGAATTTTCGCTCTCAGACATGTTAGTTCTTCTTTAAGAAGCCCTCCTGTTCTCCACTCATTACCTGTATTAACTGCACCTGTTTCAACTGTTACCTGTATACAAGACACCTGTCCACACACTCAATCAATCAGACTGCAGCATCTCCACAATGCCCAAGACCAGAGAGCTGTGTAAGGACATCAGGGATAAAATTGTAGACCTGCACAAGGCTGGGATGGGCTACAGGACAATAGGCAAGCAGCTTGGTGAGAAGGCAACAACAGTTGGTGCAATTATTAGAAAATGGAAGAAATACAAAATAATGGAAAATCTCCCTCGGTCTGGGGCGCTATGCAAGATCTCACCTCGTGGAGCATCATTGATCTTGAGGAAGGTGAGGAATGAGCCCAGAACTACACGGCAGGACCTGGTCAATGACCTGAATAGAGCTGGGACCACAGTCTCAAAGAAAACAATCAGTAACACTCTACACCGTCAAGGATTAAAATCCTGCAGTGCACGCAAGGTGCCCTTCCTCAAGCCAACGCATGTCAAAGCCCGTCTGATCTTTGCAAATGACCATCGGAATGATACAGAGGAGGAATGGGAGAAGGTCATGTGGTCTGATGAGACAAAAATAGAACTTTTTGGTTTAAACTCCACTCGTCATGTTAGGAGGAAGAAAAATGATGAGTACAACCCCAAGAACACCATCCCAACCGTGAAGCATGGCGGTGGAAACATCATTCTTTGGGGATCCTTTTCTGCAAAGGGGACAGGACGACTGCACCATATTGTGGGAAGGATGGATGGAACCATGTATCGTGAGATTTTGTCCAACAATCTCCTTCCCTCAGTAAGAGCACTGAAGATGGGCTGTGGCTGGGTCTTCCAGCATGATAACAACCCAAAACACACAGCCAGGGCAACTAAAAGAGTGGCTCCGTAGGAAACATCTTAAGGTCCTGGAGTGGCCTAGCCAGTCTCCAGACCTGAATCCAATAGAAAATCTTTGGAGGGAGCTTAAAGTCCGTGTGGCCCAGCGACAGCCCTGAAACCTGAAGGCTCTGGAGTAGATCTGTAGGGAGGAGTGGGCCAAAATCCCTGCTGCAGTGTGTGCAAACCTGGTCAGGAACTACAGGAAACATCTGATCTCTTTAATTGCAAACAAAGGTTTCTGTACCAAATATTAAGTTTCTCTTTTCTGGTGTATCAAATACTTATTTCACACAATAATATGGAAATTAATTATTTAAAAATCATACATTGTATTTTTCTGGATTTTTGTTTCAAATTCCATCACTCACAGTTGAAGAGTACCTATGATAAAAATTACAGTCATCTACAAGCTTTGCAAGTGGGAAAACCTGAAAAATCAAGAGTTTATCAAATACGTGTTCTCCCCACTGTAGTATGCATTCATTTGAATGTCTCTAACCTGTACAGACATTGATGTGGAGGCTATTGATCCATAATTCATCAGCACAAATGAATAATGACCATTAGTAGTCAAGACTGCCTGAAAGGTTGTTCGCTGGGAAAAATAGATGTATTTATTGAGAATTAATTTGCATTTCAAGTAAAGATTATACATCAAATATATTTCAGCTAACAAAGATCACTTACTGTTCCAGACACTGAATAATAGGCAACCTCATGCCATGTTGCTATGAAGATCCAATCGGCCTGAAAGTTGAGAGCTGGGAAGTATGTGTTGATGTCCCCTGTAACTTGTTGGAGAAGAGAGCCGCTGGTGTACTGAACATAGTAGATTTCACCATTGCCTTTGTTGTTTAAATCAGTCCAGAACGGGGCAATGATGTCTCTGGTTCCATACATCGGCAAGTGTTGAGGAGAATAACTATACCATGGTGCATCAAATGTCAGATGTCCGTTGTGGTTCACCTGAAAAACACAGCTATAAATTAGATATCACCGTCTGTATACATTTGGTAATTTTAAAAATTTTGTCTTGATAACTACATTACAATGAAAAGTTACTGGAAGGATAAGGATTCAAGTAACATACGTAAATCTGAGAGTAAGACTGCCCAAAATAGTTAAAGGTTTCTTGGAGTGAAATTGCAGGTGAGCTTCCATCATCTGCTGGAGGACTTATTGTCCCACCAATTGGGTAAAGGGGTCCTGCAAAGTAAGAGATCATCTGATTAAATTAGACCCTTCTAACCTGCTTTTATCCTACACTTTGCCCTGGTAAAAAAAAAAAAAAGTATACTTTAGTATACTAAATTTTAACATACTTTAGTATACTTTTAGCAATGTACTTCAACTGTGCTATTTTGGAACAACTTTTTTTGTACTAAGTATACTTTAGTAGTATTTAAATTGTTTAAAAATACAACTAATAGTATACTTTAGTATACTACACATACTTTTTTGGAACTACTTAAAGTGTACTTAAAGTATACTTTTTAAATTTCATATTTCAGAGCTTTATTATTACATTTTGATACAATTATTATATTATGAGTGTTATTATTAATTATATAATTATGTCTCAAAATTATATAATATATATATATTTAAAATATACTTCAAATATATTTTAAATATACTAATTTAATAATTTATTTAAATTACAATTAATTGTTATTTTTTATTTCCTGCTCTTAATAATAAACTACAACTTTATTCGTGAAAGTCTTAATTCCTACGTACCTATTTTGTACATGACATGCATAACAACACTACAGTACTTACATTGTTTTAGGCTAAAATTACATGGAAAGATTAATTGCACAAGATGCCCAAGGTAATTCAAATATTTTTTATTACAGGCATTTTAAAATTATCCAATTTTACTCACAACTTTATGAACTTTACATAAATTATCAGTTTACACATCAAAAGTGAACACATGAACATGAAAATTTAAGTGTGACAATAAAACATAACAGTGAGGATCAACGACAGAACATTCCTGTTCACTGCACCTTATAGAAACCTACAAAAAAGAACAATAGAGCAATTAAACAGAGAAAGCATTTATATTTAAAGACAACAGAAAAATGGCAAATAAAAAATAATACTTACAATTTCAAGACGTTGTGGACTCGCTATGTACAGTATGTGGCATCATAAGAACTGATGATGATGGCATCATAAGAACTGATGATGATTGGGCCCAGATGCCTGGGGTAGAAAAACATTTCTGGGTGTCTTCTTTGCCTGTTTATGTTGGAAGTAGAAAAAAATGGTCACCCATGTCATAGAGTCAGATGATGTTGGCATTAACTATGAAGCTGTTTTAAGTGTGGACTTAAGGAGACACACTGATCCTTGCAGGGTGGTGAAGGGGGTTGGTGGTGCCCATCTCCAGCAGCCATCAGATGAGAGGCAGGTTCACCCTGGACAGGTCATCAGTCCATCACAGGGCCCTGAAAGTCAACTACAAATAAAAAAAAGAAAGATAAATGTTAGATTAAGAAGAAGAGAAAAATTCTTTACAGTTACCTTTAAATCAAATCATGTTTATTAAGCACTTAGTGTTGGTAACAGCAGTTTTTGTTGTCAAAAATGTAGCTTACACCATTAAGCCCGATGTGGAGGTTCATCCTCATCTTATCTCTCTGGCTTCCTCTTTCGTCTTCATTTGCTCAGTTAGACTGCAAACATGTGTTGAAGATAAAAACATTGATGAACGAGTTAGAACAACAACCTCACAATATCAAAGTCTCTCTGTCTTATGGAGCTTAATTAAAACCAGGTTAAGTTTATGAATTAAAGTAAAAGTCGCAACAAACAGCCTCCATGCAGTTATAACATGAAGCTGAATGTTTCCTATTGTAATAATCATACAAATCACAATAAAATTGATAAAATAATTATTTAAGAAACCAACTTAAGTTATATATTTTTACTGTACTGTTTATAATTAAACGAAGATAATTAATAAGCAAACTTACCACCAGCTAGCAACACTTAGCAGCCTTCGTCCCCCGAGCTCCTTTTGTGACACACATTTCATTTCCATCGGTTGTTGTCCAGTTGTGTTGTCGTCTGACTCGGACTAGTACGTCACCAGATTGAATTTAACTAAATAAGCAATATTATCAAGGCCCTTTCTACTTTTAAGGCAATATCATGCGAGTAAAAATGGCGAATTTGAACGTCTGTTATCTTCCCTGCTTCAAGTTTTTTCTTCTCTTTGTGGCGTTTTTTAAATAAATGAAAATGTGCAATACCGCCACCATCTGGTGTGGAGTGTGAACTGGAGCTAATACCGTTGATTATAAGGTTTTACATCACACATCTGAAAATTGATTGGGTACTTTCTTAAAAATTACATCATGATTATAATTTTTTTATGGTATGCAATTATAATAAATAGTAAAAGATTATTAAGGCACTTAAAAGTTCATACATATTCATTCATATTTTCTTCACTTAAAGCATACTTTTATTTAATATATCAAAAGTGTATTTTTGTACAATTATGTTTAAGTGTGTTTAGAGTACTAATTTCGAAATTGGTAAAAGTGTATTTTTAGTATACTTCAGATATACTGATAGGTAGTACACTTAATAATTAGCATACTTAAAGTGTACTTTCACAAATGAAAGTATGTTTGAAGTATACTAAAGTATACTCTTTTTTTTTTCTTTTTTTTTTTTTACCAGGGTGAACATGCGGCTTACAGCCCGGTGCAGCTTTTCTGTGGATTTTTCTTCAACCACCAGGGGGCTCTTTAGCAGGAAGTGAATCATTTGAATTTAAAATTGTAAATCAAAGAAGAGTGTGCTAATTTTCATTTAGAACAAGCACATGCTAGCAGCAGGCACCACAGAGAAATGTTTTCAAACTCATGATGCAGCTTTTAAGTTGAGGGCTATCGATCTGGCACTACAGGAGGGAAATAGAGCCACTGCACGTAAGTTTGGTGTGAATGAAACCATGGTTCGGCTTTGGAGACAGAGGACTGCGTCCTTAATATATCCAGCAGATTTATTAGGACGCAGCCCTCTGCTGGGTCCTTATGGAAAACAGAGCAGAGATACCAGCTGCTTATTGCCCCATGCGGCTTATACGTTTCCAGGTTGTTGTTTTTTTTGTTTGTTTTTGTTTTTCAAAAAATTTGATGGTGCGGTATGGTGTGTCTATAGTCTGGAAAATACGGTAATTGGTCTTAAAAATATTTTTTTTAAATAAATGAATTATCTGCAAATAATGCCATCTTCGAGTGTCTCCTGTGGTAGTGACTAGCAGTGTAATCATGTCATTTTCTTACCACTAGATGGCAGTAGATACAGAGCATTTTACATTAAAACATTCCTATTCAAGACACTTTGAGTATCTTTTTCCATTTTTGGTTGGTGGTGTGCCTCGGGATTTTTTCAATTAAAACTATGTACCTTCGGTCAAAAAAGGTTGAAAAACAAGGACAGACAGATCTCAACTTACCCAGATTCCGAGTTGTCAATCCAGCTACAAAAACACACATATATCATTGAATATAAAGAATATTGTGTGTGCCAAATCTTAAGTCATAGCTTTATGTTGTATTAATACTTTTTTAAATGCCAAGAACTTTATTAGAGATGTGTTGGTTAAAACCAAATCCAATGTCATTCAAAAGATACGCTCTGTCTTCTTATGGAAAGGTTTACCAGCCATTACTTAGAAACTTTGACATAGTTTCGAGAGCTTTGATGGACAGTTGTTTTTCATGAACATAGTTAATTTTTTTTGTGTAATGTTTTTTATTGGTGTCTTTTAAGTATTATTTTGTAATTGTTGCTTTTCTATTGCTAATGCTTAGGATCTAGGATGTTGGGGCCTATTAAGTATTTCACAAACTATTTCCAAAATGGTAAATACTATTACAGTTTTTCTTAGTCATTCCACTTATAAAAGCACACAGATATGATTGAGTATAAAAGAGAACTAATGTAAATAAATAAGACCTCTTTTGTTTGTGACAAGGTGTAAAACATTACTTTTATTGGACTGACTCACATTTGTCCGGTGTATTATGTAAGTTTTCTTATATATTGATTAATTAGTAAAAGGAGTATAAAAAATATATATGTTGAGGTAAAGTAAGAGGATATGACAAAACGTTCAGCTTACCAGGATTCTGAGTCGTCACTCCATCTGAAAAAACACACAAAAATCATTGAACAAAAAAGACAACCACGATAACTAACATCAATAACTCAGGTTTAGACCATCAGTTTTATTGGAATGACTAACATTTTTTTCAATGTAATATTGAAATACTTTTATCAATTTATGTATTTATTTTTTAAAGGTGTAAAGACAACAATCTGGAGGTAAAGCCAGAGATTGTTTTTTTGATTTTACAAATTAAACCCTTGGGTAACATTATTGTTCTTGAGCAGTCTTTTGCCGACAGACAGACAGACACACAGACAGATCTTACTCAGATTCTGAGTTGTCACTCCACCTATTAAAACAGACAGATATCATTGAATATAAAGTTGACATAACTAATGTCAAGTATGCTTATTTATCAATTAAGTAATTCATACTAAATAATAACAATAAATGTTTAAAAAGTTCAAGATTTATTTCATGGAATACATAACTTTTTATACGTATCAAGATATAATTGTTGTATAATTCATTTCATAAATACACGTTTTTTCTCATGTATTTAGTAGATTTAGAATGTATTTAATCTGTAGGAATTTATTTTATTTATTGCATCTGTTACAGTTCTTGTATATTTAAATTGTTCTGCTGTAATTATTACAATGTTTATGGAAACATATAGGTTTAGTTAAGTTATAGATTAGCAATGATAATATCCAAATAGTGTAATGCTGGTATTTATGCTCAGAATTTCATTTTTTGCATGCAATCATTTAAGACTAACTTGAGTAGCTACTCACCTATCACTGACAGAAACAGCACAGGCAATATGACTTTTCCTGCCATTTTTCAAAAGTCAAACCTGATTTAAAAATACAAAGAATAAAATATTACAATATTTCAATGCAAATGCTTCCAGGCAAAACAGTGATTTTTACCTATAGACTTATGTGAAATAAAACATATCTGCATCCAATTTTTTCCCTTTTGCCTCAACAAAATGTTAGCATTTAATTTATTGCAACAAAAAAACACTTTTTACCTTGTCTAAGTGTCTCTCTGAGGTGAAAACATCTCGAGTGACAGCACAGGGCTTCAACAATGCTTTATAGAATGACACCTGGCAGATGTCCAATAATCTTTCTTTTCCAGTAAGCTGTTTTGAAACAATGCACAGCTGCTTCCTCATATTTTAGCACAATTTGATGAGCAAGGTTATTTCATGCCTTTTAGGTTAAATAAATATTGGTATGATTTTGTCTGTTTTATTGGACAATTTCTATTTGTTGTCTCTGCTTTGCTGACAGACTGTGGTTTATGTTATATTTTTTGATATACCGTATTTTCCGCACTATAAGGCGCACCTAAAAACCTTCAATTTCCTCAAAAGCTGACAGTGCGCCTTATAATCCGGTGCGCCTTATATATGGACCGATATTGAGCCACAACAAGTCTAGCAATCATCTCTGAAAATGAAGCCGCCGACTTCATTTTCGCCCGTAGAAGAAGAAACGGGCGGTGCATGCTGGGATAGTTGTCAAAATGTTGGTTTGTTAATAAAGTTTGACTGACCTATGTACCCACCGACCGTCTGGATTCAGGTCGTCTGCAGGTCATCTAGCATCACGTTCTCCACCAACATGCTGTGGGCAAACGGAGAAGGGTCACCATCGTCCGGCCCAGACGACCCGGCCCAGTCGCAGAAGGCTCCCCTCGCTGACCGGAGTCGGACAGTTTTGTTGATATTCCATTTAGTGCAGCTCCATTTAGTGGATGCATAGCATAACTCCAGTCTGTACTGTAGTGTTTGTTCTATGCGCCTTATAATGCGGTGCGCCTTATAGTGCGGAAAATACGCTAATAGTTTTTGTCAGTTTTAGCTCAGTGATTGCCTGGTAACCTGCTCTATCACTTCTGAAAGCTTGGATAGACTATAACATCAATCAAACACCTTGTCAAAAATAAGCGGGACCATCCCTTATTTCCATGCATAACAATAAAAAATTAAGCATAATCACTTTCGATAATAGTGAAAGGCCCAACAAGAGGAATGTGCTAAAGCTGCATTAGGGGTCTTTTATAAAATCTATTGTTTAGTAGAATATGAGGCAGATAAAATAATAAAAAAATCAAGCTAGTCTGGCTTCTCCCTGTAGTCACACTGTCATATGCATAAATAGATCATTCCAGGTCAGAAACCACCAGTCAGAGCCACAAGGAAGGACTTCACTATGTCAGTGACACATATATACATGCAGCTTATACATGGAGGTATTTTAAGCAAAAGTATTTTGCCATGTAGATGTGAAGTCAAAGAGAATTTTTTTTTTTTGGGCGTTTTGTAATTGTAGATTTTTTTCAGTCTTTCACAAACACAAAACAAGTGACACTTTCAAATTCTTAAGTACAACAAGTTTTATTTTTTGCATTTAAAAAAAGTACACTTACATAATTGACCCAAAGCAAATAGAGCGAAACAAACTGGTGATGTGAGTCACTAATGCACCTTTATATCCCACACCCTCTTTTTTCACTTTTCCATTTTTTGTCACTATTTGTACAAATGTCTGTACAGCAGGCGGCACTGCTGAACTGGACTTAACAAACCAGAAATACCACCAGGCTTATGACTGCAGTGTAGTTGTTGGGCTGTGCACATTTAGTTGCCAAAGCATTGCCAACTCCTTAAGATGCTTGAACTAAATCAGTCCGTGCTAAATGTAGTTTTACTGTTTGCTTAACAGAACCGAAAGATTTTAGTTTAAAATAAAATGTGACAAAAAATAAGGAAAAGGAGGAAATGACATGATGACCATTAAGACTTAGGAATACTCACATTTTATATCAGAAGTAAATGTACATTTCTGGTTTAGAAAATCAGAAAAAATAGTTTAGGCTTAAAAATGTCCCACATCAAGCACAATATGTGCATGTGAATTTATGACAATGCTTATCAAAAATAAGCAATAACATGCTGCTAAAACTAAAAATCTAATTAGATTAATCAGATTTTAAAGTCTCTGGAAACTGGAGTCAAACATGCAGGAACAAGTCATTACATTTTTGAAACAATAATATTACAATTTGGTTTTTTTCCTGAGACAATTTCACTGACATTAGGTTTTGATTGTGAAACTAAAATAGAGGTTTTCCAGTGTCGTGAAAGAAGAAAAATGTTGTTCCTGGTTGGAAACGTAGCAAAACTTCCAAAGCTGTGCAGCAGGTTCAGCTTGTAAATGTTCTGCATTCTGCAACTATGTGCTGACATGTCAATCATATGCAGGCAAAGGAAAAAATGAGATAATAATAAACAAACTCACCATTTCTTTAAAAATGAATCCATTATATAAAGCAGGCAACACTATTGGTAACACAGTAAGTACAGTTTAGCTGCAAAAGTATTAAAAGTACATGACAGTGTTCACATTTCAACTTTTATTTTATTGGATTAAGAGTTTGATTTTTTTTGATTCACCTCATTTTGCTGAACTTACATCCAATCCAACTAATCTATCTGCTTCACCTATGTGTTCTTCCCTCCACACCAGGTCATTATTGTAAATAAGAATTTGTTCTCAGTAACTCACCCAGTTAAATACAAGTTAAATAAAGAATAAATAACAAACAAGATGGCATGTCATGTTTTTCACAATTTTTGCCACTGATGCTAAAATTGGCACTAAACATGCCAATTAAAAAATGCCCAGCGTTCATAAACCAGTGATGTGGTTTGCAGTTCTGCTGATTTCAATCAGTCTACGTGACCTATGCCATCGTAATGCAGAATGCAGTACTGTTGCATGGCGTAGAGTTCAGAGCCAGAAGAATAGTTCAAGCTGAAAATGTACAAGCTTCAATAACACAATACAACCAAAGACAATAAAGCTGCTGCAAATCCAGAATATAATGATTCACAAAGAATAGATAGAGGTGGATTTAAGTATGCTGAGATGTGTGCAAAATCTACAATTTTTTTTTAAGAAATAAGATGAGAGGTTGTAAGGAACAAATGAAAGTAAAATGCACCAAAACTGAAAAACTGTTTCCCACTCCAGCACAACTGATGCAAATGATCACAAATTACCTCCTCAATCTGCCTAGAATTACTGCAGAAAACTCACTCATTCATTTAATCCTGGTGTAAAATGCCTAAAACATGCAAGAATGTGTTAAATATTGAAACAAGAGCAAAGACAGGCAAGGTAGACCTAAGAAAATCTGGAAGAGAATCAAAACCAAGCTAGTGGAGCAAAGTGGAAGGTAAAGCAAGTTCATTCATTCAAGTTATTCAAGATGCATTCCAGAAAGAACCAAAGATTAAAAAATATCTGAACGATCAAAAAGATGAACCAGGCATCACATAAAGGCATAAAAGCATCAGATATAACTGCACTAAAAAAATCTAATCAAGAATTGAGATCAGATAGAAATGATCAAGATATCTTTGGCATTTTGTTCATCCTGTATTTAAATAATCAACAGTTTCTGCTCCTCTCAGGTTTTCAGGCCGTCGGTTCTAGACACCAGTTTAGTTCTGGTCCTGGAGAGAAGAAATCTGTGATTGTTTATACCAGAAAGTCTAAAGAATATTTAGGCCCAGGAGCATTCAATGTTTCATGGAGTATTAATTTATTTCCTTTGACGAACAGGAGCTGTGATGTAAAAACTGGTGCAATGGGATCCAATTCCTGGATTTGGTCTTGATTAAATGATATTGAAACATTTGGATCTATGATCAAGTAACTGATGTTAGATGTGTTTTCAGAGAACAGAAATATCGCAATTACTGTAGTTCAAAATGTACAAAAACAAAGTACACAAATGGTGTACAAACTTATCCAGCCAAATATTTGCAACTATTTTTTTAAACAAATTATTTTATTTTTCAATTCAGTTAAAGATAGTTTGACACATTAAAGTTTTTAAATGATTTATTACAATCTATTTTTTAACCTGGCAGTTTGAAAGTGTGTGCACACTTTAAAAGTCTGAAAAATTATATGAAGATGGCTGAAATTAATTTCAATTTAATCAGACCAGATGATCGGTGAAAAGGAATATTTGTTTTGGACTAAAAACGCCTATACAACCAGGTCATGGCTGATCTTTTCAGACCAGTCAATCAAAGCAAAGGAGAAACCTTTGTGGTAATACCAAAATAACACAGACAGGTTTCAATGTTTGATTAAAACCTGCCAGTCAGTGCCGGCCCCGTCTGATTCACCTGAATTTCCTGTAACTTAGGGTTCAACATATTTGAACGAGGTGTGTAGCATTTTCTCTAAAGCAAAACTATGATGCAAGCAAACATTTTGAACACCATCGTGATTTCCAGTCATGTGACTGATTTAATGTGACAGACACTGACATCTTCATCTCTGCATTCACTTTACACACACTCACATATTGTGAAGACGCATTTTGTCTTAATGAATCAGAATTAATCCTACTACTTTCTGTTAGCATTTTTAAGACAAACCGGTATAAATTAGCTGTGATATTTGTTTTAGAAGTGGTATAATATTGACATGATGCAGATTAGATGCATAATAAATATTTGTTAAATGTTTCTCTGTGATGTTACCAGCATTTTATCTGTCTTGAAGTTTTGCAAAACACTCTCCAATCTTATTCTTCTGAGCTAATATAATATAAATTTGTTGTTGACTTTACCTTTAAATTATCAAATCTTCACAACAGCTGACAGTAGATTTGTATTTCCAATGTCTTGTCATTCGAATAAGTCAAGCGTCCAAAATATTGAATGTGCACAATGTGCTAAGTCATCCCTGCTCCAGCTTCTGCAGGTGCATCAAAAACACAAGAAGGCTGAGTACACTGCAATTCTATCCAAAACTTAAACTTCTTTGTTAAATCTTGGCATTTTCAAATAAAGTGTGACCTAAGTCATGCTTTTTATTGCAGAGAATTTTTTTTTTTTCAAGTTTCTTCAACTGAGCCCAAAAGAAAGAGCAAATTGGGTGCTTTGTAACGCTTTGACCTATAAGGAAAACCCCAGTGACTTCAAGTAATTCCTGCTTGGGGGCCTTTTTGCATGACAAAGTTGGCAGTAGATTTGTTTTTCTATCAAGTTGCCGAACAAAGAACTGAATGAATGTGATGTGCAAAAGCCCTGAGGCTACAAAATATGCTAAATCATCCTTACTCCACATTCATTGTGCCTTCAGGTTAATCAAAGACAAATAAACATGCGAGTCCAAAGCTTGGCCTGTTTATTGTTGTAGTCATTCACTATAAATATCATATGTTCAACCAATTAAACTGAATTTCTATTTATTAGTTTGTGTCTGTAGTGACACTAATGTTAGAGGAAAGGCTCCCAAACAATTAATCGACATAAAATCAGATTAGAAAAGGATGAAACCAACATGAAGAGCAGATTCAAAATGTTCAAACAACATAAAATCTAGATATTCCTACAATAATTCAAACAACAACAAAGAGAGAATCACAGGCATGCAACTGGAAACAATTAGCCATCTAGTCAACTTACTGAATTTCAAACCAAATATCATATTAGAATTGTAACATAGCAATGCAGGCTAGTCTGAATATTTGAAAACTGTCTGGAAAAAAATCTTGTAAACTTTTTTAACCATAACCCATAATCTCTCTGGTTTACCAGGAATAGAAAATATAGTGGCAGTTGTGTGGACGTGTCGTTCGAGACAACAGAAAAACTACAGTAGCTCAAATGACTACTTGTAACAACCAAGATGTCCAGAATACCATCTATGAATTATTATTATTATTATTATTATTATTATCATTATTATTTCTACGTACCTGTAGATTTTCTTGTCTTGTTCTGAGAGAGTTGCTAATAATTTTTTCCATGTAATATTTATTTTTGGCTCTTTAGCTCAGTATATTGAACAGGCACATGGTTTTAATTATAAACTAATGCCGTCAGGTAGGATTAGAACCATATTCACTTCTTCCTACTACTTTTCAAACAGAAAAGTAGAAGTAAGCTAGTTTTTTTTCTTGGTTTTCTCTGTCCTACTGATTGCTTGTTTTCTTGTTTTTAATTTGGGTCAGTTATTATAGACTCACCTTATTACTTACTTAAAGTTTACTTACTTACTTATTAGTGTCTGAGCTAGATTAGCTCTACCTTTTCTTTTCCTGGCATAGATTCAACAAGGTGTGTTCACATTTTAAAGATGGCATCACAGGATTGCTGCAGATCCATCTCATTCACAGCCAAGATAAGAATCTCGCATTGCTCCACGTACCATAACTGCTCCGTTGGGTTGAGATCAGTGGTAGAGTTCAGTGGAAAACAATAGACTCGTTGTCCCTAACACTAGTTGGAGAAGATTTAAGATTTGCAACATGGTCAGAAACAATATTATTTCCACCAGCAGCCCAAACCATTGATAGAAGCCATAATCAAACCATAACTTTATATTGTTCATGTCAAATTCTTGACCTAAAGTCTGAATGTTACTGCTGAGATTGAGATGAAGAAAATAAGACAATTTTCCAATCTGTTATCTGTGTTTGTTGTGATTTCAACTGATCTGCTGCTGCAGACATAAAATTAACTTTATTGAGCTTTACATAATGTTAGAACGTTATTCCCTCATCAAAAACGGCCTTTTCCACGTTGGGAACTTTCCGACTTGGAAATTTGTTAAAGACTAATTGCTAGCAGCAATTAGCAAACCAGATTTGCTAATTGCTTCTAGCAACTAGCAGCAATTAGCATATTAACTACTAACAATTAGCAAATCTGGTTTGCTAATTGCAAACCTGGTGTTTACAATTTGCAAACACCTCGTTTGATTTGATTTATTTATTTCAAACGGGTTTTTAAAGGTGAATCGACTGGAAAAAGATTTTCCAGGTGAAATCTATAAGCAATGGCTCCGCGGACAAGGGAAGGGATTTATGTTATAGTTAAAATCAAAAGGAAATAAACAGGTGATACAAAATATAAACAAAGCATTGCATAAAGGACTAAAACATTACACACAGCCACATTTAATTATTTAAAATGACAAAATCTAAGCAAATAAAGACCTGGGAAAAGATAGAAATGATAAAACAATCATTGGACTTCATGGGTGAGATGAGAGAAAGATTTTCAGTTGGCATTTGGAAAAACCAACAGTTTCTGCAAATGTCATTTTATCAGGCAATTATGGGGTGCTGTTTTTAAAGCTACACAGTCAACAATTATTTAGACTTTAATAATGGGTCTATTTCTCCAAGACATATTTTCACCATTTTATTTCATTTGTGAAATAAGATGACCTTGTGCTTTAGGTCATCCAGTTTGACCTAAAGCACAAGATGAAGGTGAGTCCGCTGAAAGAAGCACTTCCTGGTAAAACCTGTAAGCAATGGCTGAGATCACGCGTGTCAAACTCAAGACCCGGGGGCCACATCTGGCCCAAATCTGGCCCTCTAGACTCCAAATGATCAATAAGTCCCTGCAGTTTTTTACAAATCTGCAAAACTCACAAAACTCACACCAAATCAACAGATTCCAACTTTTTTTTCCAGATCTTTACTACAAATATGTCTCAAAGTTGGCAAAAACACTTCATAGTCTGTGATTGATACGATGATTAATAAAAAGTTACATTTAACATCATACATGCAGACATTAGCATAAATATTGTCAAAAATAGTATCACAAAATCTGTGATTTTGATTGCAAAAATTTCCAAAATAATCAAGAAATCCTGGATGGACTGACCAATGTGAGAGGAAACACTTACTGAATGCTAAAACAAGCATATATTTATTGCAGTTTTAACAGTTTAATGGATTTTATCAACACATTCTGGCACAAGTGGTTCTTTAAGAACAGATTTTTTGATTTGGACCAAAATGAAAATGAATTTGACACTCCTGGTTTAGATGATCAAGAAATGGAGTCGGACTGCAGTGAAACAATGTCGTCAGTTTGGATGTTTTTCAAATGTGAAAAACTGATAAAATGATACTCCTATTTTTCTTCCATGAACTGGAATCAATTTGCAATAAGATGAGCAGCTGCTGTGGACGAACAAGGAAGTTTCAGAACTATGATCGGAAATAAGAGTTGCACATATTCTATTTTATTTTATTTAGGTTTTTTTTTTTTTTTTTTACTACAATACAATCATGAGTAAACTCACTGCTGCAGTCATGTTGGTAGTCATTGCTACTGTTGGCTCAAATCCATAAATGTGTTTATTTTCTTTGAACTTTGCAACAGTCAGATGATAAATTGTTAGTGACTGAACTGACAGCCTGACAGATAAGTTACTACATCAACCAGGAGCCGTTTTTACTTTCGTTATTGCTTTATTTCATTTTTTCATTGTGAAATATAGCAAATCTATAGAAACTTCAATAAAGACTTAACTTGAAGTAGGATTATGTAGACAAAGAACTAAAAGCATTTCAACCTAAAGTAGATAACCTTGCATGAGATTTCATTCTGTCATCATTTCAGTAAACACAAAGCCTGGCAGCCAGCCAGACTCTGCTAAATAAACTATTTTATTAACTCCTCAACAGACATAACTACCTTAATAAAAGCATTCATTTATAATAAGTTTTAACACACAGGTTTTAACGCAATGCCAAGTTGGTAAGACCTCAGCAATGACCCTAGAACAGCTGGGAAGAGCTTTAAGGTAATTTGCAAACTATTAGAAGTCCATCACTCAACAGTGAGGATGATCGTTCACAAGCTGGAAAGATGCCAACCTTTACAGACTAGATTGTAAAGAGAAATTCCTCCTGAGGTTGGGGCGTGTGGTGCTGGGAAAGATGGCAAAAAATACCCAGGAGCTCTGTCAGAAACAACACAGGCCTCAGGTGTTTAGATAAATGACAGGAAAATCAGAAACAGACCAAACAAGTTTGACTTGTTTGGAAAGGTTGTCAGGAGAAAGATTTCTTTTTCAAAAGAATGCAGCAGCATGGCTTTGGTTTGCAAAACTGAATCTAGGCTACTTTTAGCCTGAAGTGTCTGAAGTGCCTGAAGTGTATGTGCAAGTGCAATATTCCAATCGTTCTGGTTTTGAAAACAGACAAGTCCAAATATCACCTCATTCATGTCTTATGATTTCAGTTTTTTTAAGTTGCTTTTCTGGATTTCTCAGAACACAATTTAAATTTCAAAATGACTTGTTCAACCTTCAAATCATTGTGCCACTTGTGCATATTGGCGTAACTGGTGCGAGGTACACGTGCGACATGTCTCCTGCACAACGTGATTTTCCAAGCCGTCTCTAAACGCACCACGAGGGTCACACTTGTTCCATGTGCATGTAGTCATCAAAGCAAGACAAGCTGCAGAGAGCGAAGTTTCAACATAGGTATTATGTTCAGCAGTTAGCCAGAGTCAAAAGACAAAAAGCTTTGCTGTTTTCCTCCAAACAAACTGCGTAAGTTGAGCAGCTAATGTTGCTCTATGCATAATGTTATCTAAATGATGACTAGTTAATCTGTGCCCTGTGGACATGTGGATAAGGTGCAATGATAGTTGATACCCTCTGATATCCTATTGGATCTCTTGCCCTGGTGCTGCATTATTTTTTCCTACATTTTAAATCATTTTGTCATGTTGATCAAAATGCATTATACAACTTTCTGTATAATATTTCAACAATGCTCCACAACATTTGAGCACAAGTTAGTTGTATGTCTTTACAAGCAAAATGCTTGCTAAAATTTGCCTCTCATATTTGCATTCATCTTTATTAGATTATTTTTCAATAATTTCTTGGCAAGGTTGCTTTAAGAAAGTGCAAAACATGATCTTCATGGTTAGTTACCATAGCTACAGTCTGTTTTTCTCACGTTAGCTGTGCTCTACCGCCATCTGGTGGCTGAAGAGCAGATATGAACCTTCCTATTGAGTTTTAATATTGGAAAAACAGCAATTAAAGATTTTAGCGAGAAATATTGTGTAATCACAAATATTTACTGATCACTAATGAAGGTAAAATACAGCAAGCTTTATGAACTAATGGGCAAAATTCAATAAGAAGCAAAAAAAAAACAATTCAACATGAAAACAAAACTCATTTATAACAGTCTATGGTAGCTGAATGCAATTGATTGTGTCTGAAATGTTAGCAAAAAAAGAAAAATCTTTTAGAAAAAGGCTAAAGAAACAGAACTTGTCTGTATCTGTGAAGGTAGGTCACTAAACAAACTCCAGTCCATCAAGATCAACCACCCTGCCCTCTTCAGGAACCCACGCTTGCACAGCACTGCTCTTTCTCTAATACACTTAGTTAGCTCTGCAGCCAACAGGAAACATTTCCAGAAATCATTGAGGCCATTTTCAATCTCTTCAAATGCTAGCTCTTCTCAAACCTATATCTAGAATCCTCAGCCTTTGCAGTTTTATTCCTAAAATTGCACTTTTTCTGTTTTGAAATGTCATGTGTTGATCCATTGGGATTGTCCCAACCACCAGATCATGGCTACATATCTGAATATATTGAAAATCTAACCCTAGATGTAAAAGGCTAGTATTAGGATTAAGGATACTATCAGGGGCATTAAACTTGAATCTATATTAGTATCATATATAAATAAACTGAATTGAATTGGTCTGAATGACCAGGGTGTACCATGCATGGCACCATGCTTTGTCCAGCATGTTATTTTCTCAATTTCTGTCTTTTCTACAAACTAATACAGAGATGTCCATAAAGATGTTGCAAAAAACTATTTTTATATTGTGGGATTCCGTTTGGTTGCTGGAGGCTAGAAACAGTTTTTGTTTCACCAGCTTGTAGGCTCCTGTCTGGAAACCATTGCATTGCTATGATGTTAGATGACACAAAAAGGCAAAATGTACATGGGATTGGCACCAGTTATGTTGTTGGGGGCCAGCTTCTCGACTGAACCCATAGTAACTCCTTCAACTTTACCACAGAAAAGACAAGCAATCCGGAAGCATCCGGAAGAACATCTGTCTCACTGGTTTTGCATCATTTATGAGAACTCAGGCCAGCTGGCATAGTGATCACCCCTCCAAAGTGATGACTATTTACTAAAACCATTTTTATAACCGATAATGTGCCATAAAAACAAAGATTCTTAACCTTTGATAATGAGTCAGAACATGCCACACTCCAAATATACTGTTTATTAAGGCTTTTATCAAAAGCAAAAAGCATAAAAGGCCGATGATCACATTAATGTGAATTTCTTTATTCTCTTTTATAGCTCAGTGTACATATATGTTATACCATATATCAATGTTCAATCCAAAACAAAATTTAGACAATGAGAAAATCAATTCTTAAATTCATTCAGTTCGACACCGAGATCATTGCTTCAGACGTTAATTAACTTTTTACATATATGTAACCTTAACTAAATCCAACCATACAATATTTTACTCTCTCAGATTTTCCAACAAGTAATGATAATAAAATCCACTGAAGAAACAAAGAACTGATTATATTAATCCCACAAAAGGCCAAAAGCACAGTGGTGCACCAGATGTGTGAATTACTTGTTTCTTGACTAATTTTAAGCACAAACCAAAACCCAGAAAACACCTCCTATCAACATAGATCATAAGTAACAAAATTTTACTTGATCTTAGAGTGTGATTATTCTTTATCAGTTGACCAGAATTCTGGTCATCAGCAAACTGACAATCAGGGTAACGACTGATGCCAGATGAACCTCAGCACTGTTTCTTTGGATTAATCCACCTGTGTAAAAAAGAGATGTGGATAGATTTTGTTAATCAGTTCAATATAATTACAAAACAATGGTGATATGATAGAACTTTACCAGTGTTTGGTTGTATCCCAAGTACCAGTGGTCCAATTGAGAGAGCTCCAGAGTCATGGTAAGATATGTCCCTCCTGATTAAATGTGGTTATCAGGGTAGCAATGCTGAAAAAAAAAAGCAAGTTAGCAACATTTTACGCCTCTGAAGATGCAACTACATGATATATTCACAAAAACCACACAATAAAACTCACAGCTCTGCAGTTGTTGCTTCTCAAAAGACACAAGTGGACACTGCAGTGCAAGAAAATCTGTGTGTGGTTGGTGAAGGTGAACATCCTGAAGGAGAAACGAGACACAGTGGAGACACCGTTCTGAATCACCTCTACGGTTCCATCATCTGGATTAGGACACCTGTGAAGCAGAGGCATCAGTTAGACTGACAGCAAGAAGACACTGAAATAAATTATAAAGAACAACAAGATGCTCTGATTTACTGTGCAGTAATGAGATCCCAGCGGACAGGGTAGTTTGCTTGGTTGACTGGTGTGGCCCAGCAAGAGTCCAGAACTGTGGCAAATTGACGCTGATCCACCCCTTCAGTTCGCACCTCCAAGTAAAACATCTCATCAACATCCATTTCTATGTGTCCATTAGTGCTGAAGGGGGAGAGGAAACCTTCATCCTCATAGGGGATCATCCTCATACGATACGATCCAGTGCCAACAGGAAGCTTCTTCCTCAGAATGCTGTAGAATAAGGATTTATTATGGCCACCCTTAAATGTGTCTGACTGGCTGGCTAAGCTACTCTAATTTGCTTACAGGATTACATTACAAATAATAACCAATTAAAACATAGAAGTGTAATTGGACACAATGCTCAAAGGAAGCAAACAGAGAAAACTGTATCAAGACCTCTCCACAGGGTTGATGTCCACAACCATTGACAGAGCTTGAGCCAGAGGGTAAACACAGGAGAAAAGCAGATGAAGATTCCTCTGATGGTGGGTCACATTCCCCTGAATACTGTTCTCATACATGAAGTGAGTTCCATTTCTCTAACAGTGAAATGACAAAATGGAATCAATCAACTGAAGAAACACAACTGAAGCTTTAGAGAAGATGTTATAATTCATTAACTTTACCATAAGGGTTGTACCACACAGATGATTGTCATTGTCAAAATGGAAGACAAGTCGTCCATCCTTCAGAGTCCCGTTGCAGGAGCTGTCTCTGAGATGGAGAGCACTGGAGTGGAAGCCCGCTTCAAACAGCTGGCAGCGAGATACTGACATGGTGCCAGAACTGCTGGAGCATTCAATGTTTGCATCTGCCAACCAAAGACAGAAACATTTAACCTTTATTTACTCAGATGAAAAAAAAACCCTGTCTACAATCTCAATTTCAATGGGGACCTGATAAGATAGCAGCACCATTTACAAGAATCGTCATTTACGCTCAATCAGTGAAACACCTTAAGTTTCAAAGACATCAAAGCATGCAATAATAAAAGCAACTAACAAAAACATGAATATCAAAAGCAATGGCTGTTAAAACTCTCTTCTTCATGGTTGTTCAGTAGTGTTTTTAGTTCACCAAGTGTCACTTCTTGTGTCAATTTAAATTCTTCCTGGAAGAGTCCAAGCATAGGGGGCAACGTGTTTAAATGCTGTCTTTGCAATATCTGTTCTAACTCTGGGCACAAACATATGGAAAAAAGCTGCACCCAAAGTTCAAACCAGGTGTGAGATTTACCAAAAATGTAGTCAGGTAAGAGGGAAGTAGTCCCAGTAATTTATAAACAAAAAGGAACACATTTTGCTGTCTACAAATACAGATAAAAAGGTGACAAGCAACTTTATAGAAATAACAGCGATGCTGCACTGAGTGCAGTTTCTTGAGATATTACATCCATCCATCTTCTTCCGCTTATCCGAGGATCAGGTCGTTAGGGTAGCAGCCTAAGAAGGAAGACCCATACTTTCCTCTCCACATCCACTTGCTCCAGCTCCTCCAGGGGATTCCCAAGGCATTTACAGCCCAGCTGAGAAACATAGTCCCTCCAGCGTGTCCTGGGTCTTCCCCGGGGCCTCCTCCCGGTGGGACATTCTCAGAAGACCTCACAAGTGAGGTGTCCAGGAGGCATCCTAGCTAGAGACCTAAGCCTCCTCACCCTATCTCTAAGGAGAGCCCAGACACCCTTTGAAGAAAAGTCATTTCGGCCGCTTGTATCCGTGAGCTTGTTCTTTCAATCATGACCGAATGCTCATGACCGTAGATGAGGGTAGTAGGAATGTAGATCGACCGGTAAATCAAGAGCTTCACTTTTTGACTCAGCTCTCTCTTCACCATGACAGACCCGTACAGCACCCACTTCACTGCTAATCCGCCTGTCGATCTCCTGCCCCCTTCTTCCCTCATTTGTGACCAAGATCCCGAGTTACTTAAGCTCCTCCACTTCGGGCAGGACATACCCTTTGACCTGGAGAAGGCACTCTACCCTTTTTCGGCTCAGGACCATGGCCTCGGATTTGGAGGCTCTGATCCTCACCCCAGCTGCTTCACACTCGGCTTTAAGCTGCTCCAGCGAACACTGTAGATCACGATCTGATGAAGACAATAGGTCCACATCATCCACAAAAAGCAGAGATGCAATCCTAACGGATCCTAACTATCAAAACAGATCCCCTCAACACCTTCACTCAGTGACAAAGGGCAGCCTCAGCAGAGTCCATATCTCACCGGAAATGTGAACCAGACTGTGACACCGGTCATACAGGGACTTAACAGCCCGTATCAAAGGGCCTGGCACCCCACAGGGCTCTCTGAGGGACACGGTCGAACGCCTTCTCCAAGTCCACAAAACACATGTAGACTGGTTGGGTGAACTCCCATGCACCCTCCAGGGCCCTGCTGAGGGTGTAGAGCTGGTCCAGTGTTCCATGACCAGGACAAAAACCATATTGCCCTTCCTGAATCCATGGTTAGACTATACAATGGAGCCTCCTCTCCAGGACCCTGAATATATCTTGTCAAGGAAGCTTAAGAGTGTGTACCCTCTGTAATTCAAGTACACCCTCCGGTCCCCCACCCAGGTCTGCCAATCCAGGGGGACTTCCCCCAATGTCCATGCAATATTGCAGTCCATGTTAACCATCACAACCCTACAACATCCAGAGCCTTAAGGAAGTCCAGATGAATCTCATCCACCTCCGGGGCCTTGCCACTGAGGAACCCTTTAACCACCTCGGCAACAGCATCAACAGAGATTGGAGAGCCCGACCCAGAGTTCCTAGGCTCTACTTCCTCGATGGAAGGCATGTTGGTGAGATTGAGGTCTTTGAGGTATTCTGCCCACCAGACCACAATGTCGCCTTGAAGCCCTGTGGAGGTCTTTCTCCATAGACTCTCCGAACTCCTCCTTCACCCGACTTTATGCCTGGGCAACCATCAGAGCCGCATGCCGCTTAGAATGTCGGTACCAATTAGCTGCTTCTGCGATCTCGGAGGCCAAAAAGACTCGATAGAAGTCTCTCTTCAGCCTGAAAGCATCCCTCACCAAAGGTTTCAACCAACAGGTTCAAAGGTTGCTGCTGTGACTGGCACCAACAACCTAGTGGCCACAGCTCTCATAAGCTGCTTCGACAAAGGGGATGCAGAACATGGTCCACTCAGACTCAATGGCACCCACTTCCCTTTTGAGACACTGTTCAGGTTAATTCATAAACAATGTGTGAAAGTATTCATAGTTTTGATGTTTGGAGACCAACTACACTAACTGATGTAAAGATTATGCTTGAAACCTGGAAAATACCAACTATAAAGTAGTGAAAAAAACATTTTTGATGATGCTGTGTGATTATAGCTACCTCTTGTAGTATTAAAAACATTTAAAATGTTTTGACCTTACCGTAGTTGTCATCGTTGGATCTATTATAGTGCTCATCACAGAAGCAGCCGTACACACCATCTTTCTTACCACACCACTCATACTCCAAGCAATCCAGTTGTTCACAGGGGTCAGTCTCGACTGAATTGACGAGATCACAAATGACACAGTGAAATTCATCGCATATGATCAATTAATATCTCGTTGTTCTGGTAATGAAGTGAACCAAACAAACATACCACAATTCAAAGGAGAGCGCCAGTTAGGGATGCTTAGACCCAAGACGGTGCAAGTTTTCTCATAAGCAGAGACAGCAGAACATAGCATGCCATTGGCTGGTGTGTAGAGGCAGAGATCGTAAACACAGGAAGTGAGAAACGGTTGTGGGTCAGAATGCAAGTGACAAGAACTGAATGGGCCGCTGGTGTTGGTGATGACTCTGCAGAGTTCTGTGTATTCTTCTATGAAGCTGCAGTCACTTAGTCCATCACCACTACTCTCATCAGTGGATCCACATCTAGAAAAGTTGTTAGACATTTAAAAGATTTTAGAGACAGCAGACATATGCACAAACATTTGCAATTGTTGAAATTTTATCAG
This sequence comes from Poecilia picta, assembly GCA_033032245.1. Taxonomy (NCBI): domain Eukaryota; kingdom Metazoa; phylum Chordata; class Actinopteri; order Cyprinodontiformes; family Poeciliidae; genus Poecilia; species Poecilia picta. Next base: position 21,922,431 of record CM065371.1, read on the forward strand.
GTAAAGGCAATTAAATGAAGCATGAGCTCACCGTTCTTGGCTCGTCTCAGATTTCCAGCTGTGGCCAAACTGGTTGTCGTTTTGGGCCAAAGTACCGTTGGGTAAAACTTTGTCATCAGTGGGATCACCATTGAAGTTCCCACACATCCCTCTGACTCTGTTCTGATAGTTTCGGCCCATCCTGACCAGTAAAGTACTGGAGCCATCAAACTGGACTACAACATCAACAGCATCAAACACTATGTAACTTCCCTGCCTCATCACATGACCAAACGTTCCTGCAGTTGTGGGAAGAGAAACCTCTGTCCCGTTTACCTGTTATGATGAGAGTTCAGAGAGTAAGATGAAAGGTTTTAAAACAAAAAAATGTTTTTAATACTTAATTTAAAATAAAACTTACTTTCACTCTATTGCTAGATCCGAGCCTGACATGAACACTCTCCGGATGATTTGAGAGGTATATATCCACTGATGATACAAAAGATACAAGATTGTTTCCTCTGTGTTTGTTGGTGGCCACGACTTTGTACCGAGTTTCATTGTTGCTGTGTCTCAAACTCTCAGTGATGATGTAAGAGCATGATCCCTGAAAATGAGCCAGGGCTCCATCAAAGGTGATGTAATGTGGGTCACCCCATACAGTACAGGTAGACAAGGCATCGTGACAACCCAGCTGGCCATCTCTTATGGTGCACTCTTGTGCAGGAGTGCATGATGATTGATTACAGAGCAGGATATTGGGTGCTTGACATTCACACCGCTGGGAGCAACCATTAGTCCAAAAGGACTCACCAGCCTGCAAGAATAGTGAAAGTATATGACAACAGTAAGCTGCTAAACTGCAGAATCAGATTCATGATCCGCCGTTGCCAAGATTTGTTAATTACTGAAGGGATTTTTAGACTGGGTTCCAAACAAATGTGTGAAATGTCTCTGTGGAAGCTAGAATCAAAGCCCAAACCTTCACACCTTAAAGAAGACGTCTAAACATTCATGTTCATTCCACATTACACAATTTTAATAGGAAAAGGGCACCAGTCACTTCATGGTGAGTTGCATTTGGAATTAGGCCAAATTATATGCTGCTCTTTAGGTTAATTTTGTAACAATGGCTGCTTCCCCTCTTAGTGGCCATTCAGCCCAGCTTCATTGAGCATCTTCTGCCTCTGAGAAACAGAACTATCCTTGTAATTATCAGAACAGGCCATTTTCAGATACCTTTAAATTTTACCAAGGAGACTTGTAGAGTGCATAAATATTTTTTGGGAATTTTGGCAAATAACAACTTTCATGAGATGTCCCACAAAGAGGCTTTATGTTTGTTAAGTTGACTTGAAATGCAGCACCTTAAATGATCTTCAAAGCTATTCTGAAAAAGTTGCAATAACTCTTATGTGCTGACTCTCAGCTAAAAAATCAAGAATAAATTTAATTGAGATGACCTACATTGAAGTAGAATCCATCATGCTGACAGCCACAGCTCTCCACAGGGACACAGCTTGTTCCGCTCCTGGAAAAACCTTCATTACAGAAACATCCCTCAGAGCAAACATGGTCACAGGCAGCATCAATGCCGCTGGCACAGGTGTGGCCACAGTCTGTTCCACACAGCTCATAATGACTGTTGGATGGGCAGTCAATTCCTTTATACATGAGGGAAAAAAGGAGGACAAGTCGATTACAACAAGATACTTTTGAGGAAAACACTTGTTTCATTGATTACTTTAATAGACACAGGCCTCCATACTCACTGCAAGTAGTGCTTTGCCTCCAAGGGTAGATTCGGACATTAGCAGACTGACAGGCACTGACGTACGTCTCTAGAGCCCTGCACAGGAGATCACTGCCTTGATTTCCCGACACACAGATATCAAACATGCAGTCTCTGAAATACGGTGCTGGATCCACCTCCTCATGGCAGAAGCTGAAGGGGCCGTCAGCTGCCTGAATCACCTCACACTGGGCCCTGGCAGATCGGTCATCGTTGCATTGTGCACATGAAGAGCCACAGCTGTCACTACAGGTGTAATTCCCAGGAACCTTCCAAGCTGCTCCAAAAGCATTGCTGAGTTGGACAATGCTCCACTTGGGGTGTTGAAGTCATCATTTGGATTTCCATTGAAGTTTCCACAAAGTCCACACATGTTTCCTCTGATCAAGATAAGACAGACTGAATCAAAGTTTATACACTTATACAATGGCACAGGGAGGCAAGAAATGAAAAAAAACAGCGTCTATATTTTTAGATGAAACAGTTTTATCTCAAAATACATATAGGCGTCAGTGACAATACATTTGGTCTAATCAGCAATGATGATATACTTCTATAACAGCCCTAGATAGGGCATTAATTAGGAAAAACGGAATGAAAAGAATATGAGCTATAAATTTAAGTTCAAGTATATAGGCTACCTGTAGCTTGGGGGAACAGAAATGGACACTGTGCTACTTCCATCATACATGACGCTCAGTCCAAACTCTGCCTTGACAAATGTTTGAGATCCACTTCCAAAAATTGACAGGTTTCCATTGAGGACAATTGGAAGGTTTCTTATGATTCCATTCACCTGTGAAGAAGTCAAGTATTTCATGGAAGATGCAAAACTGATGTTTTTACACTAGTACTGATGCAGATATTAAGAGATGAACAGTTTTTGGTGATATTCCAAGAAGAAATCTTTCAGCTTCTGAAAGTTTTTGCAAAAGTAATTTCCAATCAACTTCAGACAATGGACCTTACCAAGTTCCGCCCAGAAACGCCCCTCGAAAGTCTAACGTGACTTTATGTCTCACAAACAAAGCCCGCTGTTCTTAGTTTCTATGTGTAATTTCATTCCAACTGATTCTCTGCAGAGTATTTCTGAGTCGATTAGTTTACCATTTCTGCCGGATTTTCAAAAAATATCAGCCACGACTATGGACAGGGGAACCAAGAAGTTCATGTCATCTTTTTTGGATGACATCAACGTGTTTGAGCCACGCGTTACCACCAAGATTGTGCGCGTCACAGCTAAATGCTACCGGTCGATGAGGAACACAGCAGATCCTCACACCCTGAGTCCACAGCTAAATATAGCTGTGGACAAGGTCACTGACGCCTATTGTTCTTGCAAGGCTGGGTAAGTCGGGCATTCATGGTTTTGAGGGTGATTTCTCTTGGCAAATGTTCGAATGTGCCTATTCCTGATACATGGTTCTAGGTGGCTAACACGAATAGTGTGGCTAACACGATTACAGTTTAGTAAAAATCTTTTTCATATAAAATTAAATCTTTAATGTATGTCAGATACGGTACACATTGCATATTGATCTGTTCAGCTAACGTAAGACTGTAACAGACAGGCTTCAAGGTGTAGAAGTTGTATCGGTACTGCCATTATGCTGTACTTGGCTAAAAGGTTTTCATAATGGATGTGTTTATTATTGACTTTTGTTCATTCACTAAACACAAAGAAAGCAAAGTAATAATACTTACACCAGCATACACTCCTTTGTTCTTATTGATCCTATGACGATAATGCGGCTGTGAAAAAGTTTAATCCAAGCAAGGCATAACGTTTCAAATTTGGAAATCTGTGAATTTTAGTTCCACAAATACGATCAGATATCTGACATCCCCTGTACAGATTCCCCACAGACGGTGGAGAACCATTCTTTTTCGGGTTCTGACGCAAAAACTTTCTGCCGGTCTGCTAGTCCACAATGTACATTAGCATGTGTTTACTACTGTAGCTTGTGTTTGTGAGACCGTCACGCATGTGGTAGCTGCACTGTGACGTAAAATTGGCATTAGCAATGAAAAGCGGCCCGTGTGGTAAGGTCCATTTGAAAATTGAGAAATCTATCAGAGAAAATTGACTTACCTCCACAGTACCCCTGTGGCCTCTCGACATCGCACTTGATCGCCAAAGACATCAACAACAACTTCAGCCGTGATAGAAACTGGCAGTCCAAACCACGGTTCATTCTTTGCTAAAACAGAAAACTGGTGAAGGTCCACAGTGTCATTGCAAACTGTTGCCAGAACATAGCGGCAGGTTCCCTGGAAGTCGTAGGCCTTGCCATCAAAGGTCAGATAGTGAGGGTCTCCAGAGGCAGAGCAGGTGCCATGAGGGTTGGGATGGCAGCCAAACTCACCCCCCACAACATGGCAGGACTCCTGAGGGCCACATGCATTTGGGAACACTGGACTACACCAGTTACACCATTACAGGTGCAAAAGCTCTGACATTCTTCCCCGTCCCAGAACTGTTCACCAGCTTGATGATAGCGTCCATCATGAAAGCATCCACATGATGTTGGAGGCACACACTGGTTACCATTGAGGACAAACCCATCATTACACTGGCAGCCCTCCTGGCACTGAGTGTCACAGGTGAAGGGGAAGGAGAGGCTGGGGCAGGAAGACGGACATGAACTTCCACAGAGTTCATAATGACTGTTTGATGGACAGGTTAGTTCTGTTGGGGGGCACAAAGGTGAAAGAAGTAAAAAGTAATGAATTAGTTAATTTCAAACACATCTCTATCAAATGTGGTTCTAGAACTTACCACAGCCTGTTGCATTCCTCCACTGTCCCAGGGATACACCGTTATGTTGACACATCAGTGCATAATCTCGTAAAACCTCACATAGGTTGATGCTGGATCTCTGGAGCCTTGGAGGATTTCTATACATGCATCTACCTGCTGCCATGGGTTCACTGCAGCCCAGCATGATATAAATGGTCCAGTGTGTGAAGTAAGAACTCCACAGTACTCAGTGGAACTGAAATTAGTTGGAGAGTTACGAGGTATGTTTTCCACACAGTGATCTGCCAGGGATCCATCTCGCCAACTGTCCCCAAACACCTGGGAGTCACTGACCAGAGTGCCATTGGGTGTACGGAAATCATCATGCTGGTCAGCATTGTAGTTTCCACAAAGTCCACCTAATAAACCACTGTAGACACCTGGTGCAGTGACACGGACAAAGTGAGGCCAGACTGTCTGCAGAGTTACACCAAAGTCTGTGCGAAGGATGATCGCTGTTAGTGCTGCTTTGGAAGATGAGGATTCTGTTGGACCCAGAGCTGAATGGCAGTCTGATTCAGCTGGCCATCAACCTATAAAACATTTTTAACATGTTCTTAGAAAAATTATAGGGGTAGATGCTCAAAATATTTCAAAACGGGTACAGAAATTAACTTTTGCACTTTTTGTCACTATAGAAAGCTTCCAGATATAATCAACTCCTAATCATAGAAAATTGTTGATATTCAATGTATTTCTGGTTTGTATATGGAAAATAGCTTATTTCTCAAAACAGTTAGAGTGTTGGTTCAGTGTAACTGATAAAATGTTAGAAAATTAAGTTCTTATTTTTTAACACATACTCAGGATGTTCTGACCAAACCATAAAAATTATTTCATGCATGATTATCTCTCAATATGCAATATGTACACTAAGATTGTTTATGTCAGTAGATTTACCAAATGTAGTTGCATTAATAACTTGAGACTTTAGTCATCTTTAGGAACCTTTCTTTTTTTTAGCACAGGTTAATAATCATAATTAAAGATTAATATTTCAATTTGGGGAAAATTCCTTTCCAAAGATCGCCAACAAAATCTGAATCTACTAAGACTGCAATAAAAAACTGAATCTTACTGTATTAAAATACAAATTATATAATTCATGTAATAAAGCTGTGAAATTATGAAAATTGTAATTTTACAAGTCATGACTAATTATATTATATCAATCATATTATATGAAGACTAAAATCTAAAAGGTACGCTATTTGTGACAATTGCTTTGTGTGCAAAATGTCATAAAATATTAGTTATAATTACTCATCTTTAAACAAAACAGATTATTTACTTGATTTATTTCTAGAAAATGATTTCTATCACTTACCTTCACAGTGCTAGTACTTGCCATCTCAATAGCTACTTGTGTTCCCTCTGCCTCAAACTTCAGCACATTGGAGAAACCCTGTAGCCCCTGTGGAACTTTTTCCATAGTAATCATGAACTGCGAGTGATTAGAAGATCCGATAACTTTGGCAAGTGCTAAGCGACATGCTCCTGGGTACTGGTACATCACTCCATCAAATGTATGATATGATCCTGGGCCTCTGATCCAACATGTTGCAAAGCTGTTAGGTGTACATCCTCTTACTCCATTCTCCACCCTGCAGGATTCATGTTGACCACAGCTGTGAGAGCTGCAATTCATGGAGCCATAGCTGCATGTACAGCGCCTCCCACAGTCTGCATCCAGTATGGCAGTTTCTCCTGAGTGGTAGTAGTGACCCTCAAAGCTGCAGCCACAGTCAGCATGAGGGACACAGTCCCCTCCACTCAGGAGGTAGCCTGAATTACAGACACAGCTCTCTTGATTAGGCAGGGGGCAGTTGTAGGTGGAATTGGGGTTGACACATGTAGATGGACATCCTGTACCCTGGGCCTCATAGTGGCTATTGGCTGGGCAGGGGATTTCTAAACACAAGAAACATTTATTCTCAAAATTTTAATATTTAACAGCACATTACTTTTAAATTGAGACTGACAGGCATACCACAGAAGCCAGAGGTCCGCCAGCTTTGTGGCTGGATCCCATTTTGTTGACACTGACTTGAGTAGACATTTAGGGCTTGGCACAGAATGGGCTGATACCCTCCACCGACACAGAGATCATACACACAGCTATCTACAAAAGATCCTGGAGGGAGTTGTTGAGGGCATGCAGCAAACGGTCCTGTGCTGTTCTCCAGAATACCACAGTGGGCAGAGTTTCTGTACAGTGTTGTCTGAGCTGCTGTGCAGCCGGAACAGGCCAGACCTGAACACTGAACATCACAGCCAGGCTCATCATCTCCGGATACCTTCCAGCTGTTGGCAAAAACAACATCGGAGCTCACAACTTCACCTTGACGGGTTCTAAAGTCATCTTCAGGGCGATTGTTGAAGTTTCCACAGAGCCCACATGTGCTATTTTTGTAAGTGTAGGGCAAACTGATCTGGACATATGAATACATGTCATAAGACACCATCAGGCCAAAGTCAGTGCTGACGATCACAGAGAAACCTGACTGATAAACCTGGATAGAGCCGTTTCTGAGGGAAAATGGAGCTGTTGCAAAGTTTCCATTAACCTGTAAGGAAGACATCAAAAATAGTCACAAATATGAACAAAGAAAAAGTACATGCTATATGTTAAAGTAACTAAGAGACTCCTGTTACCTTGGCTTTACCGTGATATCCTTTAACCAGCTCAATAGTTTCATTATGGACAAAGACTTTGACTAGCCGTGTCCATGAAACTTGAGTGCTGCCGCGATGCTCGTTCTTCCCCTCCACTCTATAGTAGGGCAGTCCGTTCTGACACTGCTCTGACAGAACATAAGTGCATGTGCCTTGAAAGTGAAACACTGAGTTGTCAAAGGTGTAGTAATGTGGATCTCCGCTGATGGTGCAGGTTCGCCTTTGGACTGTCTGGCAGGAGAACTGAAAGGCAGCTGGCCGACAGATTTGGGAGAAGGAACAGGGATTGTTGGAGCATTGCAGTCCTTCACTGGTGCAGGTGCACTTCTGACACAGGTGCTGTCACTCCAGAAAGAGTTGCCAAATTCAACAGGTAGATCTTTCAAAAATAATCCCAAAAAAGAAAAACAGAAAAAAGCTTATCAATTTTTTACAGTCAATATTTCTCTCAAAATCTCAACAGTTCAGAAAATACTCAGAAACCTTCTTTGAAAATGTTCTAAACATCCTCCTAATGCTCTTTTGCAGTTATTTTACTCAATATTACCAACTAAATTCCATGGTAAATAGAAGTTCAACCTTACTAATCCTATTTCTTGTTCATTCACTGGAGGTCTCAATGTGACTATGGGGTGCTTAACCCCCAAAGGTCTAAAAACAAGGGGTCCATTGGTGCAGCACTACTGGTCTTACTGTTTAAAGTGCAGCCTCTTGATTCATGATCCAGTCGGAAAGCCCAGCGACCAGGTACATTGACGTTACTGTTGAGGCGGAAAACTGAATAATTGCCTGAAGGGTTACTGGAGAAAGATCCAGGAACGGTGAGATGGTGAGTGGAATTAATTGTGTCGTATCCAACCTGGGATAATAAAACATACATAATTAGTATTTAATATGTGCATAGTTTAAATTAATCTTAATTTTTACATCTAAGTGAAGAAGTGTACAGTAGATTAGATTTAAAATTGAATAACATGAATATACTTGCTCTAACCTGTACGTTCCATCTGTTTGGGGATATATTCCCATAGTTCATCAGCACAAAGGAGTATTGGCCTCCAGAGATCAACACAGCCTGGACTGTTGTTCGCTGAAAAAATAAATAATTCATTACTTTTGTTATATGGTATTTAGATAAAAGCATACCCATCATACATTTCAAAGAGAAGAAAACTTACTGAATTATTATATAGCCAATACGGCATTTCATGCCAAGTTGCTACAAACACCCAGCTTGCAGTAAAGTTGAACTGTGGGAAGTAATTATTAATGTCCTCTGTTGCTCTGTTGATGATGTTGCCACTTGTATATTGTTTGTAGTAGACCAGACCAGTTTGTCTGTTGTCAAATTTAGTCCAGAAAGGAGCGATTATGTCCATGGTCCCATACATTGGAAAACTTGAGGTACGTTTATCCCCCATGGATTATTAAAGGTCATATGTCCATTATGGTTCACCTAAAAACAAAAGAACAAGCAAAAATGTTTATCTTCTGTCAAATAAGTATGAGTTTTTTAATTTAACTTGGAGGACATTTTTACATACATAAATCTGATTGTACGTTGTCCAAAATACACAAAAGGTCGTTGTAGAATAATCCGAGGGGAGCTTCCATCGAGAGCTCGTTCAGTTGTGTTTCCAGAAATTGGGTAGAGCGGTCCTACAAAAAAAACAGATTTCATTAGACAAATATAAAACAAAAACACAGTAGAAGTTTGTTTGTGCTGAAGTGTCTCTTGGCTGAAAATGCTTAGGATATAACCACTTATCCCACCATGTTTTAATTAAGGATCCCTAGACATGATCCCCAGAAATGAGGCAGCTCTTAATATTAATTCAATATTTCAAAGCATGGAAAACAAAAGGTTAAAAGACGGTTGCCCTTACCGTAGCTCTCATTGCCGTGTATAGGAGAATGCTCATCAGAAAAGCAACTGTACACACCGTCTGTCTTACCACACCACTCATACTCTGCACAGTCCAGCTGTTCACAGGGGTCAATCTCAGCTGAATCAAATATATCAGAAAACAACATTTTAAAAAATGAACATTGCATATGACCAATCAATTGCCCATTGTTGTGATAATTTATTGAGTAAAACAAACAAACCACAACGCAAAGGAGAGCGCCAGTCAGGGATGCTTAGACCCTTATTGGTGCAGGTTTCCTCATAAGCAGAGACGGCAGAACATAGCATGTCATTGGCTGGTGTGTAGAGGCAGAGATCGTAAACACAGGAAGTGAGAAACGGTTGTGGGTCAGAATGCAGGTGACAAGAACTGAATGGGCCGCTGGTGTTGGTGATGACTCTGCAGAGTTCTGTGTATTCTTCTATGAAGCGGCAGTCACTTAGTCCATCAACATTACTTTCATCAGCGGATCCGCATCTAGAAAAGTTGTTTAGACATTTAAGAGTTTTTAAGACAGTATAATTTTAAACATGTTCCATTGGAATTTTATCAAGTAAATATAGACAAATTCAGTCTGAGCTCACCCTGCTTCGCTTGTCTCAGATTTCCAACTGTGGCCAAACTGGTTGTCGTTTTGGCCAAAGTACCGTTGGGCAAAACTTTGTCATCAGCAGGATCACCATTAAAGTTCCCACACATTCCACTGACTCTGTTCTGATAGTTGCGGCCCATCCTGACCAGTAAAGTACTAGAGCCATCAAACTGGACCACAACATCAACAGCATCAAACACTATATAACTTCCCTGCCTCATCACTTGACCAAACGTTCCTGCAGTGGTGGGAAGAGAAACCTCTGTCCTGTTTACCTATTATGGTGAGAGTTCAGAGAGTAAGACCAAACGTTTTAGCACAAGACAACTTGTTTTTTTATCCTGGATTTAAAATAAAGTTTACCTTGACTCTCTTGTTAGGTCCGAGTCTGACATGAGCACTATGAGGATGATTTGAAAGGTATATATCCACTGATGACACAAAAGACACAAGATTGTTTCCTCTGTGTTTGTTGGTGGCCACGACTTTGTACTGAGTTTCATTGTTACTATGGCTCAAACTCTCAGTGATGACGTAAGAGCACGACCCCTGAAAATGAGCCAGGGCTCCATCAAAGGTGACGTAATGTGGATCACCCCATACAGTACAGGTAGACAAGGCGTCGTGACAGCCAAGCTGGCCATCTCTGATGGTGCACTCTTGTGCAGCAGTGCATGATGATTGATTACAGAGCAGATAATTAGGTGCTTGACATTCACACCGTTGGGAACAACCGTTCGTCCAGAAGGACTCACCGGCCTGCAAGATAAGAAAAAAGTGGAAGTATTAAGTTGTGTGACAACATTAAGAAGAACTGTTTCTTGAGGTAATAAGGAATGGACTACTGACTGCCATGCTTCTTCTCCAGCCCAAATCATATTTGTAAAACTACAACATGCAGAACCTGATTCCTCATCCACCATAGCCAAGTCTCCATTCCTTCCTGTCAGTTAAGGCTTTTCTTAATTACTGAAGGAATTTCCAATCTGGGTACCAAACAAAGGTGTGAGATGATATCTGTAACCTGTCCGACTTGACTTTTGTTTCAAAAGGACAGACCACACAAATAGTTACAGGAAAATTAAAGTAAATGTGCTTGTGCTATTTGCATATTTATAGAAAATTCAAAAAGTAAATTGAAATAGACTAAATTTCAGTGCATTTAAAGGCCATGTAAAGAACTTTATACTATCACCACATTCACCCAATTATACTCGCCATCGTGTACACTTTCATAAACCAAGTCACAAATCGGTAGAAGAAATCAGGTTAGAAAGACTAGAATCAAACCCACAACCTTCAAACCTTATGGCAGATTTGGATATATCTTCATACCATATATTGCCATTTTATTTGTAAAGAGCAACAGTACATTATCTGTTGGATTGCATTTGAAAACTGCATTTACACTTTTGGCTGTTTCTTGACCAACCGCTGCTTCCTCGTTGAGTGGTATGTGAGACTTTGTAGGCACAAGTCTCAATCTGTTTCAGATACTGGCTCTCACACCAGCTTCATCCAGCTTTCTTCTCAAAGTCATCAGCATTGTTTTATTCATTTATTAGTTTGGTGATGGGGTATTTGGTATGTGCACATTTTGAACAAAACTCTATGAGGCAGAATCATCCTGAACAGTACAATTTCTAGATATGCCTGTAACATTTCTAATTATATATAACTATTCCAACAGGTGAACATGACACTTTTAGGCACCTAGAAATTGTATTCAAAGATAAACCAACACAGAAGCTCACAATATCTTGACATATTGACTGATTGTTTTTGATTTTCCTGTGATGTCATACAGAAAAGGAATTATGTTTGAGTTTGATGCCTTCAAATTCAACAGCTCAAATGATTTTTAGTTCATCAAAGTCACTGTGGAACTGTTGTTTAGGTACTTTCTGACCCAATAGATGAAGAAGAAAGTGACCTGAAATGACCTACATTGAAGTAGAATCCATCATACTGGCAGCCACAACTTTCCACAGGGACACAGCTTGTTCCGCTCCTGGAAAAACCTTCATTACAGAAACATCCCTCAGAGCAAACGTGGTCACAGGCAACATCGATGCTGCTGGCACAGGTGTGGCCACAGTCTGTTCCACACAGCTCATAATGACTGTTGGCTGGGCACAAAATTCCTTTATACATGAGGGAAAAAAGGACAAGTTGATTAAAACAAGTAAAAACAAGGTACTTTTGAGGAAAACACTTGTTTCATTGATTACTTTAATAGCACACAGCCTTCCATACTCACTGCAAGTGGTGCTTTGCCTCCAAGGGTAGATTTGGACATTAGCAGACTGACAGGCACTTGCGTACGTCTCTAGAGCCCTGCACAGGAGATCACTGCCTCGATTTCCCGACAACGCACACATCAAAGACACAGTCTCTGAAATACGGTGCTGGATCCACCTCCTCGTGGCAGAAGCTGAAGGGGCCGTCAGCTGCCTGAATCACCTCACACTGGGCCCTGGCAGATCGGTCATCGTTGCATTGTGCACATGAAGAGCCACAGCCGTCACTACAGGTGTAGTTCCCAGGAACCTTCCAAGCTGCTCCAAAAGCATTTGCAGAGTTGGACAATGCTCCACTTGGGGTTTGAAGTCATCAATTGGATTTCCATTGAAGTTTCCACAAAGTCCACACATGTTTCCTCTGATCAAGATAAGATAGACAGAATCAAAGTTTAAACACTTAAACAATGGCACAGGGAGGCAAGAAATGAAAAAGAAAACAACCTCTATATTTTTAGATGAAACAGTTTTATCTCAAAATACATATAAATGTTTGGTCTAGTCAGCAATGATGATATACTTCTATAACAGCCCTAGATAGGGCATTAATTAGGAAAAAAGGAATGAAAAGAATATGAGCTATAAATTTAAGCTCAAGTTATAGGCTACCTGTAGCTTGGGGGGACAGAAATGGACACTGTGCTACTTCCATCATACATGACGCTCAGTCCAAACTCTGCCTTGACAAATGTTTGAGATCCACTACCAAAAATTGACAGGCTTCCATTGAGGACAATTGGAAGGTTTCTTGTGATTCCATTCACCTGTGAAGAAGTCAAGTATTCCATGGAAGAAGCACAACTGATGTTTTTACATTAGTACTGATACAGATATTAAGAGCTGAACAGATTTTTGGTGATATTCCAAGAAGAAATCTTTCAGCTTTTAAAGGTTTTTGCAAAGTAATTTCATTCAACTTCAGACAATTTGAAACATATTGAGAAATCTATCAGAGAAAATTGACTTACCTCCACAGTACCCCTGTGGCCTCTCGACATATGCACTTGATAGCCAAAGACATGAACAATAACTTCAGCCGTGATAGAAACTGGCAGTCCAAACCACGGTTCATTCTTTGCTAAAACAGAAAACTGGTGAAGGTCCACAGCGTCATTGCAAACAGTTGCCAGAACATAGCGGCAGGTTCCCTGGAAGTCATAGGCCTTGCCATCAAAGGTCAGATAGTGAGGGTCTCCAGAGGCAGAGCAGGTGCCATGAGGGTTAGGATGGCAGCCAAACTCACCCCCCACAACATGGCAGGACTCCTGAGGGCCACATGAATTTGGGGAACACTGGACTACACCAGTTTCACCATTACAAGTGCAAAAGCTTTGACATTCTTCCCCATCCCAGAACTGTTCACCAGCTTGATGATAGCGTCCATCATGAAAGCATCCACAGGATGTTGGAGGCACACACTGGTTACCATTGAGGACAAACCCATCATTACACTGGCAGCCCTCCTGGCACTGAGTGTCACAGGTGAAGGGGAAGGAGAGGCTGGGGCAGGAAGACGGACATGAACTTCCACAGAGTTCATAATGACTGTTTGATGGACAGGTTAGTTCTGTTGGGGGGCACAAAGGTGAAAGAAGTAAAAAGTAATGAATATGTTCATTTCAAACACATCTCTATCAAATGTGGTTCTTGAACTTACCACAGCCTGTTGCATTCCTCCACTGTCCCAGGGATACACCGTTATGTTGACACATCAGTGCATAATCTCGTAGGACCTCACATAGTGTTGATGTTGGATCTCTGGAGCCTTGGAGGATTTCTACACATGCATCTACCTGCTGCCATGGGTTCACTGTAGCCCAGCATGATGTAAATGGTCCAGTGGGTGAAGTAAGAACTCCACAGTACCAGTGGAACTGAAATTAGTTGGAGAGTTACGAGGTATGTTTTCCACACAGTAATCTACCAGGGAGCCATTTCGCCAACTGTCCCCAAACACCTGGGAGTCACTGACCAGAGTGCCATTAGGTGTACGGAAATCATCATGCTGGTCAGCATTGTAGTTTCCACAAAGTCCACCTAATAAACCACTGTAGACACCTGGTGCAGTGACACGGACAAAGTGAGGCCAGACAGTCTGCAGAGTTACACCAAAGTCTGTGCGAAGGATGACGCTGTTAGTGCTGCTTTGGAAGATGTGGATTCTGTTGGACCCAGAGCTGAATGGCAGTCTGATCAGCTGGCCATCAACCTATAAACACATTTTTAACATATTTTTAGATAAACTATTGGGGTAGATGTTCGAAATATTTCAAAACGGATATAGAAATCAACTTTTGCACTTTTTGTTGCTATAGAAAGCTTCCAGATATAATCAATACCTACTCATAGAGAATTAATTGTTGATATTCAATATATTCCTGGTTGGTATATGGAGAATAGCTTATTTCTCAAAACAGGGTGTTGATTCAGTGTAGATGATAACTTGTTAGAAATTTAAGGTCTTACTTTTTAGCACATACTCAGGTTGTTCTGATCAAACCATAAAAATGACTTCATGCAGGATTACCTCACAATATGTACACTAAGATTGTTTATGTCAATAGATTTACCAAATTTAGTTACATCAATAACTTGAGACTCTAGTCCTCTTTTGAAACCTTTCTCTCTTTTTTTAGCACAGGTTAATAATCATAATTAAATATGAATATTTCAGTTTGCGGAAAATCCATTTCTAAAAATCGGCAACAAAATCTGAAACTACTAGTACTGTCAATAAAAACTGAATCTTACTGTACTAAAATACAAATTATATAATTCACGTAATAAAGCTGTGGAAATTATGAAAATTGTATTTTTTCTAAGTCATGGCTAACTATATAATTCAATCATATTATATGAAGACCAAAATCTAATAGGTACGCTATTTGTGACAATTGCTTTGTGTGCAAAATGTCAAAAAATATTAGTTATGATTACTAATCTTTAAACAAAACAGATTTACTTGTTCTATTTCTAGAAAATGATTTCTATCACTTACCTTAACAGTGTTATTACTTGCCATCTCAATAGCTACTTGTGTTCCCTCTGCCTCAAACTTCAGCACATTGGAGAAACCCTGTAGCCCCTGTGGAACTTTTTCCATAGTAATGATGAACTGCGAGTGATTGGAGGATCCCATAACTTTGGTAAGGGTCAGGCGACATGCTCCTGGGTACTGGTACATCACTCCATCAAATGTATGATATGATCCTGGGCCTCTGATCCAACATGTTGCAAAGCTGTTAGGTGTACATCCTCTTACTCCATTCTCCACCCTGCAGGATTCATGTTGACCACAGCTGTGAGAGCTGCAAGTCATGGAGCCATAGCTGCATGTACAGCGCCTCCCACAGTCTGCATCCAGTATGACAGTTTCTCCTGAGTGGTAGTAGTGACCCTCAAAGCTGCAGCCACAGTCAGCATGAGGGACACAGTCCCCTCCACTCAGGAGGTAGCCTGAATTACAGACACAGCTCTCTTGATTAGGCAGGGGGCAGTTTAGGTGGAATTGGGGTTGACACATGTAGATGGACATCCTGTACCCTGGGCCTCATAGTGGCTATTGGCTGGGCAGGGGATTTCTAAACACAGGAAACATTTATTCTCAAAATTTGAATATTTAACAACACTTACTTTTAAATTTGAGACTGACAGACATACCACAGAAGCCAGAGGTTCGCCAGCTTCGTGGCTGGATCCCATTTTGTTGACACTGACTTGAGTAGACATTTAGGGCTTGGCACAGAATGGGCTGATACCCTCCACTGACACAGAGATCATACACACAGCTATCTACAAAAGATCCTGGAGGGAGTTGTTGATGGCATGTAGCAAACGGTCCTGTGCTGTTCTCCAGAATACCACAGTGGGCAGAGTTTCTGTACAGTGTTGTCTGAGCTGCTGTGCAGCCGGCACAGTACAGACCTGAACACTGAACATCACAACCGGATCATCATCACCAGATGCTTTCCAGCTGTTGGCAAAAACCACATCAGAGCTCACAACTTCACCTTGACGGGTTCTAAAGTCATCTTCAGGGCGATTGTTGAAGTTTCCACAGAGCCCACATGTGCTATTTTGGTAAGTGTAGGGCAAACTGATCTGGACATATGAAGACATGTCATAAGACACCATCAGGCCAAAGTCAGTGCTGACGATCACAGAGAAACCTGACTTGTAAACCTGGATAGAGCCGTTTCTGAGGGAAAATGGAGTTGTTGCAAAGCTTCCATTAACCTGTAAGGATGTCAACAAAAGTAGTCACAAATATGAACAAAGGAAAAGTACATGCTATATGTTAAAGTAACTAAGAGACTCCTGTTACCTTGGCTTTACCCTGATATCCTTTAACCAGCTCAATAGTTTCGTTATGGACAAAGACTTTGACTAGCCGTGTCCATGAAACTTGAGTGCTGCCGCGATGCTCGTTCTTCCCCTCCACTCTATAGTAGGGCAGTCCGTTCTGACACTGCTCTGACAGAACATAAGTGCATGTGCCTTGAAAGTGAAACACTGAGTTGTCAAAGGTGTAGTAATGTGGATCTCCGCTGATGGTGCAGGTTCGCCTTTGGACTGTCTGGCAGGAGAACTGAAAGGCAGCTGGCCGACAGATTTGGGAGAAGGAACAGGGATTGTTGGAGCATTGCAGTCCTGCTCTGGTGCAGGTGCACTTCTCAGCACAGGTGCTGTCACTCCAGAAAGAGTTGCCAAATTCAACAGGTAGATCTTTAAAAATAATCCCAAAAAAGAAAAAAGCTTAACATTTTTTTACAGTCAAGATTTCTCTCAAAATCTCAACAGTTCAGAAAATACTCAGAAATCTTTTTTGAAAATGTTCCAAACATAATGCTCTTTTGCAGTTATTTTACTCCATATTACCAACTAAATTACCATGGTAAATATGAATTTCAACTTTACTAATCCTATTTCTTGTTCATTCACTGGAGGTCTCAATGTGACTATGGGGTGCTTAACCCCCCAAAGGTCTAAAGACAAGGGGTCCATTGGTGCAGCACTACTGGTCTTACTGTTTAAAGTGCAGCCTCTTGATTCATGATCCAGTCGGAAAGCCCAGCGACCAGGTACATTGACGTTACTGTTGAGGCGGAAAACTGAATAATTGCCTGAAGGGTTACTGGAGAAAGATCCAGGAACGGTGAGATGGTGAGTGGAATTAATTGTGTCGTATCCAACCTGGGATAATAAAAGACACATAATTGTATTTAATATGTGTATAGTTTAAATTAATCTTAGTTTTTACATTTAAAGTGAAGAATTGTACAGTAGATTAGATTTAAAATTGAATAACATGAATATACTTGCTCTAACCTGTACGTTCCATCTGTTTGGGGATATATTCCCGTAGTTCATCAGCACAAAGAAGTATTGGCCTCCAGAGATCAACACAGCCTGGACTGTTGTTCGCTGAAAAAATAAATAATTCATTACTTTTGTTATATGGTATTTAGATAAAAGCATACCCATCATACATTTCAAAGAGAAGAAAACTTACTGAATTATTATATAGCCAATACGGCATTTCATGCCAATTTCGCTACAAACACCCAGCTTGCAGTAAAGTTGAATTGTGGGAAGTAATTATTAATGTCCTCTGTTGCTCTGTTGATGATGTTGCCACTTGTATATTGTTTGTAGTAGACCAGACCAGTTTGTCTGTTGTCAAATTTAGTCCAGAATGGAGCGATTATGTCATGGTCCCATACATTGGAAAACTTTGCGGTACGTTTATCCCCCATGGATTATTAAAGGTCATATGTCCATTATGGTTCACCTAAAAACAAAAAAACAAGCAAAAATGTTTATCTTCTGGCAAATAAGTAAGAGTTTTTTAATTTAACTTGGAGGACATTTTTACATACATAAATCTGATTGTACAGTTGTCCAAAATACACAAAAGGTCGTTGTAGAATAATCCGAGGGGAGCTTCCATCGAGAGCTCGTTCAGTTGTGTTTCCAGAAATTGGGTAGAGCGGTCCTACAAAAAAAACAGATTTCATTAGACAAATATAAAACAAAAACACAGTAGAAGTTTGTTTGTGCTGAAGTGTCTCTTGGCTGAAAATGCTTAGGATATAACCACTTATCCCACCATGTTTTAATTAAGGATCCCTAGACATGATCCCCAGAAATGAGGCAGCTCTTAATATTAATTCAATATTTCAAAGCATGGAAAACAAAAGGTTAAAAGACGGTTGCCCTTACCGTAGCTCTCATTGCCGTGTATAGGAGAATGCTCATCAGAAAAGCAACTGTACACACCGTCTGTCTTACCACACCACTCATACTCTGCACAGTCCAGCTGTTCACAGGGGTCAATCTCAGCTGAATCAAATATATCAGAAAACAACATTTTAAAAAATGAACATTGCATATGACCAATCAATTGCCCATTGTTGTGATAATTTATTGAGTAAAACAAACAAACCACAACGCAAAGGAGAGCGCCAGTCAGGGATGCTTAGACCCTTATTGGTGCAGGTTTCCTCATAAGCAGAGACGGCAGAACATAGCATGTCATTGGCTGGTGTGTAGAGGCAGAGATCGTAAACACAGGAAGTGAGAAACGGTTGTGGGTCAGAATGCAGGTGACAAGAACTGAATGGGCCGCTGGTGTTGGTGATGACTCTGCAGAGTTCTGTGTATTCTTCTATGAAGCGGCAGTCACTTAGTCCATCAACATTACTTTCATCAGTGGATCCGCATCTAGAAAAGTTGTTTAGACATTTAAGAGTTTTTAAGACAGTATAATTTTTAACATGTTCCATTGCTGGAATTTTATCAAGTAAATATAGACAAATTCAGTCTGAGCTCACCCTGCTTCGCTTGTCTCAGATTTCCAACTGTGGCCAAACTGGTTGTCGTTTTGGGCCAAAGTACCGTTGGGCAAAACTTTGTCATCAGCAGGATCACCATTGAAGTTCCCACACATTCCAATGACTCTATTCTGATAGTTGCGGCCCATCCTGACCAGTAAAGTACTAGAGCCATCAAACTGGACCACAACATCAACAGCATCAAACACTATATAACTTCCCTGCCTCATCACTTGACCAAACGTTCCTGCAGTGGTGGGAAGAGAAACCTCTGTCCTGTTTACCTATTATGGTGAGAGTTCAGAGAGTAAGACCAAACGTTTTAGCACAAGACAACTTGTTTTTTTATCCTGGATTTAAAATAAAGTTTACCTTGACTCTCTTGTTAGGTCCGAGTCTGACATGAGCACTATGAGGATGGTTTGAAAGGTATATATCCACTGATGACACAAAAGACACAAGATTGTTTCCTCTGTGTTTGTTGGTGGCCACGACTTTGTACTGAGTTTCATTGTTACTATGGCTCAAACTCTCAGTGATGACGTAAGAGCATGACCCCTGAAAATGAGCCAGGGCTCCATCAAAGGTGACGTAATGTGGATCACCCCATACAGTACAGGTAGACAAGGCGTCGTGACAGCCAAGCTGGCCATCTCTGATGGTGCACTCTTGTGCAGCAGTGCATGATGATTGATTACAGAGCAGGATATTAGGTGCTTGACATTCACACCGTTGGGAACAACCGTTCGTCCAGAAGGACTCACCGGCCTGCAAGATAAGAAAAAAGTGGAAGTATTAAGTTGTGTGACAACATTAAGAAGAACTGTTTCTTGAGGTAATAAGGAATGGACTACTGACTGCCATGCTTCTTCTCCAGCCCAAATCATATTTGTAAAACTACAACATGCAGAACCTGATTCCTCATCCACCATAGCCAAGTTCCATTCCTTCCTGTCAGTTAAGGCTTTTCTTAATTACTGAAGGAATTTCCAATCTGGGTACCAAACAAAGGTGTGAGATGATATCTGTAACCTGTCCGACTTGACTTTTGTTTCAAAAGGACAGACCACACAAATAGTTACAGGAAAATTAAAGTAAATGTGCTTGTGCTATTTGCATATTTATAGAAAATTCAAAAAGTAAATTGAAATAGACTAAATTTCAGTGCATTTAAAGGCCATGTAAAGAACTTTATACTATCACCACATTACCCAATTATACTCGCCATCGTGTACACTTTCATAAACCAAGTCACAAATCGGTAGAAGCATGATGCATGGACTCATTGACATGTAATGGATTGAAGCTAGAATCAAACCCACAACCTTCAAACCTTATGGCAGATTTGAATATATCTTCATACCATATATTACCATTTTATTTGTAAAGAGCAACAGTACCATTTCTGTTGGATAGCATTTGAAAACTAGCATACTACACCTTTGGCTGTTTTCTTGACCAACCGCTGCTTCCTCGTTGAGTGGTCTGTGAGACTTTGTAGGCTACAAGTCTCAATCCGTTTCAGATACTGGCTCTCACACCAGCTTCATCCAGCTTTCTTCTCAAAGTCATCAGCATTGTTTTATTCATTTATTAGTTTGGTGATGGGGTATTTGGTATGTGCACATTTTGAACAAAACTCTATGAGGCAGAATCATCCTGAACAGTACAATTTCTAGATATGCCTGTAACATTTCTAATTATATATAACTATTCCAACAGGTGAACATGACACTTTTAGGCACCTAGAAATTGTATTCAAAGATAAACCAACACAGAAGCTCACTAATATCTTGACATATTGACTGATTGTTTTGATTTTCCTGTGATGTCATACATAAAAGGAAATTATGTTTGAGTTTGATGCCTTCAAATTGAACACCTTAAATGATTTTAGTTCTTTAGTTCAAAGTCACTGTGGAACTGTTGTTTAGGTACTTTCTGAGTCAATAGATGAAGAAGAAAGTGACCTGAAATGACCTACATTGAAGTAGAATCCATCATACTGGCAGCCACAACTTTCCACAGGGACACAGCTTGTTCCGCTCCTGGAAAAACCTTCATTACAGAAACATCCCTCAGAGCAAACGTGGTCACAGGCAGCATCGATGCTGCTGGCACAGGTGTGGCCACAGTCTGTTCCACACAGCTCATAATGACTGTTGGCTGGGCACAAAATTCCTTTATACATGAGGGAAAAAAGGACAAGTCGATTAAAACAAGTAAAAACAAGGTACTTTTGAGGAAAACACTTGTTTCATTGATTACTTTAATAGCACACAGCCTTCCATACTCACTGCAAGTGGTGCTTTGCCTCCAAGGGTAGATTTGGACATTAGCAGACTGACAGGCACTTGCGTACGTCTCTAGAGCCCTGCACAGGAGATCACTGCCTCGATTTCCCGAAACGCACACATCAAAGACACAGTCTCTGAAATACGGTGCTGGATCCACCTCCTCGTGGCAGAAGCTGAAGGGGCCGTCAGCTGCCTGAATCACCTCACACTGGGCCCTGGCAGATCGGTCATCGTTGCATTGTGCACATGAAGAGCCACAGCCGTCACTACAGGTGTAGTTCCCAGGAACCTTCCAAGCTGCTCCAAAAGCAACTGCAGAGTTGGACGATGCTCCACTTGGGGTGTTGAAGTCATCAATTTGGATTTCCATTGAAGTTTCCACAAAGTCCACACATGTTTCCTCTGATCAAGATAAGATAGACAGAATCAAAGTTTAAACACTTAAACAATGGCACAGGGAGGCAAGAAATGAAAAAGAAAACAACTCTATATTTTTAGATGAAACAGTTTTATCTCAAAATACATATAAATGTTTGGTCTATCAGCAATGATGATATACTTCTATAACAGCCCTAGATAGGGCATTAATTAGGAAAAAGGAATGAAAAGAATAGAGCTATAAATTTAAGCTCGAGTATAGGCTACCTGTAGCTTGGGGGGACAGAAATGGACACTGTGCTACTTCCATCATACATGACGCTCAGTCCAAACTCTGCCTTGACAAATGTTTGAGATCCACTTCCAAAAATTGACAGGTTTCCATTGAGGACAATTGGAAGGTTTCTTATGATTCCATTCACCTGTGAAGAAGTCAAGTATTCCATGGAAGAAGCACAACCGAGGTTTTACACTAGTACTGATGCAGATATTAAGAGCTGAACAGTTTTCGGTGATATTGCATAAAGAAATTTTTCGCTTTTAAAAGTCTTTGCAAAAGTCAATTCCAGTCAACTTCTGACAATTTGAAAACATATTGAGAAATCTATCAGAGAAAATTGACTTACCTCCACAGTACCCCTGTGGCCTCTCGACATATGCACTTGAAAGCCCAAAACTTCAACAACAACGTCAGCCGTGATAGAAACTGGCAGTCCAAACCACGGTTCATTCTTTGCTTCAATAGAAAACTGGTGAAGATCCACAGTGTCATTGCAACAGTTGCCAGAACATAGCGGCAGGTTCCCTGGAAGTCATAGGCCTTGCCATCAAAGGTCCGATAGTGAGGGTCTCCAGAGGCAGAGCAGGTGCCATGAGGTTGGGATGGCAGCCAAACTCACCCCCCACAACATGGCAGGACTCCTGAGGGCCACATGAATTTGGGGAACACTGGACTACACCAGTTACACCATTACAGGTGCAAAAGCTTTGACATTCTTCCCCGTCCCAGAACTGTTCGCCAGCTTGATGATAGCGTCCATCATGAAAGCATCCACAGGATGTTGGAGGCACACACTGGTTACCATTGAGGACAAACCCATCATTACACTGGCAGCCCTCCTGGCACTGAGTGTCACAGGTGAAGGGGAAGGAGAGGCTGGGGCAGGAAGACGGACATGAACTTCCACAGAGTTCATAATGACTGTTTGATGGACAGGTTAGTTCTGTTGGGGGGCAAAAAGGTGAAAGAAGTAAAAAGTAATGAATATGTTCATTTCAAACACATCTCTATCAAATGTGGTTCTTGAACTTACCACAGCCTGTTGCATTCCTCCACTGTCCCAGGGATACACCGTTATGTTGACACATCAGTGCATAATCTCGTAGGACCTCACATAGTGTTGATGTTGGATCTCTGGAGCCTTGGAGGATTTCTACACATGCATCTACCTGCTGCCATGGGTTCACTGCAGCCCAGCATGATCTAAATGGCCCAGTGTGTGAAGTAAGAACTCCACAGTACTCAGTGGAACTGAAATTAGTTGGAGAGTTACGAGGTATGTTTTCCACACAGTAATCTGCCAGGGATCCATCTCGCCAACTGTCTCCAAACACCTGGGAGTCACTGACCAGAGTGCCATTAGGTGTACGGAAATCATCATGCTGGTCAGCATTGTAGTTTCCACAAAGTCCACCTAATAAACCACTGTAGACACCTGGTGCAGTGACACGGACAAAGTGAGGCCAGACTGTCTGCAGAGTTACACCAAAGTCTGTGCGAAGGATGACGCTGTTAGTGCTGCTTTGGAAGATGTGGATTCTGTTGGACCCAGTGCTGAATGGCAGTCTGTTCAGCTGGCCGTCAACCTATAAAACATTTTTAATTTTTTTTAGAAAACTTATTGGGGTAGATTGTTCAAAATATTTCAAAATGGATATAGAAATTAACTTTTGCACTTTTTGTCGCTATAGAAAGCTTCCAGATATAATCAATACCTACTCATAGAAAATTAATAGTTGATATTCAATGTATTCCTGGTTTGTATATGGAAAATAGCTTATTCCTCACAACAGAGTGTTGATTCAGTAGAGCTGATAAAATGTTAGAAATTTAAGTTCTTACTTTTTAACACATACTCAGGTTGTTCTGACCAAACCCTGAAAATTATTTTATGCAGGATTATCTCACAATATGCAATATGTACACTAAGATTCTTTATGCCAATAGATTTACCAAATTTAGTTTCATCAATAACTTCAGACTTTAGTCCTCTTTAGAAACCTTTCTTCGTTTTTTTTAGCACAGGTTAATAATCATAATTAAAGATTAATATTTCAGTTTGGGGAAAATTCCTTTCCAAAAATCGCCAACAAAATCTGAATCTACTAGTACTGCAATAAAAACTGAATCTTACTGTACTAAAATACAAATTATATAAATCATGTAATAAAGCTGTGGAAATTATGAAAATTGTAATTTTACTAAGTCATGGCAAATTCTATAGAATCATTTTACATGAAGACCAAAGTCTAAAAGCTATGCTATTTGTGTCAATAGGGTATATGCCACGGACTTCCGTTTTAGCACTTCCGCATTTTTTGCCACTTAGAATGGTTCTGGTGCACAGGCAACAGTGTGTTAACAGTTGCTCCTCGGTCGCTGCAGGACTATTAATGATGCCTATAGAATTATTCAGACGTCCTGAAAAGCTCCAACAATAACAAACGATTTAAGCTGGGTGTGTCAAAACTTCGCAATAAGTTCGAAGGTAAGTTAATAACTTGTTTGTATTCACCATAATGCCTCATATCTGACGAAGCTAACAGGGATAAGCTTACAAAGATGCTATCTAAACGTTATGTGTTTGGATTAGCTGTGCAGTGTGCGATATATATATATATATATATATATATATATATATATATATATATATATATATATATAACATAAATAAATCTGTCTATTGTGCCCAAGCTCAGTCGGAGATGACGTTAGCTTCCGAATGTAGCATCTAGTTCGGAAAATAGCTAAAGGGCGATTACACTTAATTTTTCACTATCTTGAGCTTTTTTAATGTGTTGTACTTTAAAAACAATACCTAGATATTTGAAACTTAACTAGATTATTCTGTACTGATAGAAGAATAAATAAAACATTTGTAAAACCTTCTAATTGAATGTCAGTAAGATTCCAGAACATTTTTTGCATCTTGAACACATTACATCTGAATTATCAAATTGTAATTATTTGTTATTTTAACTTTCTGTTTTCTTTCTCTTTTTTTTAATTTTTATTATAGTTGGAGTTGGATAGGAGTTTTGTTTGATGGCTTCCTGGAGGGAGAGATCAGCTGAGTTAATGTTGCCAACAACTTTTCTCCTTCTACTAACTTTTTTTGCTTTTCTTTATATAGAAAATATTTCTATCAGTTGCTCTTTGATTCTCTTGATTACTGACAAAATGTCAGAACCACATGGACTGAGCTGGTTACATCAGATCAATCTGAATCTTTATTTCTTATTAAAATTACTTCTTGTCATTTGAAGACATTGTTACAAAATTGCGTCTTTTTTCTGCTGACTGCATTCTTGCAATTAAAAAATCTTGTATCCTGACCATAATGCTCTCTTATACTACTCACAGAATGATGATTGAAATAAAGGCACGATTTGAAAGTATTCTTATAGAAATTGAGGACGGGAGGAATCGATTAAAATCAAAACTGGTTTGAAAAAAAATCTTGCAAGTCATATCATCCAGCCTTATTCAGTATATTAAATTATATGACTAACTACAGATTACCTAATATTAAGATTTCACTTGAATTCCTGAGCTACATGCAAATACTTGATACAACGTAAACACTGAGAAAAGGGGAAAAAAAAGGTTTGTGAAATGTAACGAGATAAAATTTTATTGTAGATACAAACAGGATAGGGCTGCACAGTGGCGCAGTTGGTAGAGCGGTTGCCTTGCAGCAAGAAGGTTCTGGGTTCGATTCCCGGCCCCGGCCCCCCTGCATGGAGCCTTGCATGCTCTCCCTGTGCATGTGCAGGTTTTCTCCGGGTACTCCGGTTTCCCCCCACAGTCCAAAAACATGACTGTTAGGTTAATTGGTCTCTCCAAATTGTCCCTAGGTGTGTGTGTGCATGGTTGTTTGTCCTGTGTGTCTCCGTGTTGCCCTGCGACAGACTGGCGACCTGTCCAGGGTGAACCCTGCCTCCTGCCCAGAACCCACCAAGGGACAAGGGTGTCAAGAAAATGGATGCATGGATGGATACAAACAGGATAGCAAAATGGTCCAGGTGGTTGGATCCAATGGAAAAGTAATCAGCGCAGCGATCATGGCTCAGAAACACATCACAAGGTGTTGCGATGTAAACCTGAAAAATTAAAAACAAAAAAACTAATAAGTGTTAATATTTAGCTACACAAAGTAATCAAAACTAATAAATCCTCAGCTCTTTTTGAGAGTTTTGCTTGAAAATAAATTAACAATATCAGGAAATTAAATGTTTAGGTGAAATAGTTCTGGTATCACAAAGAAACTGCAAAAAATGTTTCAGAGGTGTAACATCACTGAAGTTACTGAATAAGTGTGAAATGAAATATTTACTACTTAGAAAATGCATGTTGAAATCTGAATACTCTTGAAAGTGTGCAGCTGAAATTCATTTAAACTACTAGCAGGCATAGCACAGGGTTTGCTCATTACCAACAGTAATACAAAAAATTCTGCATATAAGAGGCATAAGATTATAAAAGGCAAGGCAATCCTAAATTTACCATTTTAAAAACAAAAAGCAGGGGGAGGATGTATCGGTATCGGAGGGGCTCGTTGCTCCGACTGCATGTTAAATGTATTTTATATAATTGTCATAACAAAAGCTAAGGAGTTGCCTAAAAATAATTTCATACTCCGTATAACACAAATGCATCAACACACCCGTATTGACTTACCTTGTGCCGAATCGCTGCCTCTGTTCTCAGCCTGTTCCCGTTGCAGTGGATTTCCTCCGGCATTATTTTCCTCCAACAAATTATTTCAGTGAACGAAACATGTACAGCTCCCTTTTAAATTCCATCTTCCCATTTCTGACGCTGGATCTTCAATATCCTTAAGCTTTGAAATAGCCGGCAGCTACAAACCGTGCGTTAGCTGTAGTAGCTAAGTTTTGGCTACAGTCTGCTGTTGCCTTGATATCAAGAGAAACATTTAAAAAACTAACCACAGGATGTTACCAGCTAATTACTGGACACAACAGCACACCACAAAACTCAGTTGTTGTACCAGTAGCTCGCAGATATTTTAACTTTTGCGTCTTGTTCATGGTACAGATCTTGCAGCTTTGTCTAAAACAATAGGAGCAAGTAGGATCCAGAACCAATCTATGTGGCATAAATTTAAACGGAAATACGTCACCACCTCGAGTGACATATACCCCATTGCTTTGTGTGCAAAATGTCATGAAATATTAGTTATAATTACTAATCTTTAAATACAACAGATTTACTTGTTCTATTTCTAGAAAATGATTTCTATCACTTACCTTAACAGTGCTAGTACTTGCCATCTCAATAGCTACTTGTGTTCCCTCTGCCTCAAACTTCAGCACATTGGAGAAACCCTGTGGTCCCTGTGGAACTTTTTCCATAGTAATCATGAACTGCGAGTGATTAGAAGATCCCATAACTTTGGTAAGGGTCAGGCGACATGCTCCTGGGTACTGGTACATCACTCCATCAAATGTATGATATGATCCTGGGCCTCTGATCCAACATGTTGCAAAGCTGTTAGGTGTACATCCTCTTTCTCCATTCTCCACCCTGCAGGATTCATGTTGACCACACTGTGAGAGCTGCAATTCATGGAGCCAAAGCTGCATGTACAGCGCCTCCCACAGTTTGCATCCAGTATGACAGTTTCTCCTGAGTTGTAGTAGTGACCCTCAAAACTGCAGCCACAGTCAGCATGAGGGACACAGTCCCCTCCACTCAGGAGGTAGCCTGAATTACAGACACAGCTCTCTTGGTTAGGCAGGGGGCAGTTGTAGGTGGAATTGGGGTTGACACATGTAGATGGACATCCTGTACCCTGGGCCTCATAGTGGCTATTAGCTGGGCAGGGGATTTCTAAACACAAGAAACATTTATTCTCAAAATTTGAATATTTAACAGCACTTACTTTTAAAATTGAGACTGACAGACATACCACAGAAGCCAGAGGTCCGCCAGCTTTGTGGCTGGATCCCATTTTGTTGACACTGACTTGAGTAGACATTTAGGGCTTGGCACAGAATGGGCTGATACCCTCCACTGACACAGAGATCATACACACAGCTATCTACAAAAGATCCTGGAGGGAGTTGTTGATGGCATGCAGCAAACGGTCCTGTGCTGTTCTCCAGAATACCACAGTGGGCAGAGTTTCTGTACAGTGTTGTCTGAGCTGCTGTGCAGCTGGCACAGGACAGACCTGAACACTGAACATCACAACCTGGCTCATCATCTCCGGATACTTTCCAGCTGTTGGCAAAAACCACATCAGAGCTCACAACTTCACCTTGACGGGTTCTAAAGTCATCTTCAGGGCGATTGTTGAAGTTTCCACAGAGCCCACATGTGTTATTTTGGTAAGTGTAGGGCACACCGATCTGGACATATGAAGACATGTCATAAGACACCATCAGGCCAAAGTCAGTGCTGACGATCACAGAGAAACCTGACTTGTAAACCTGGATAGAGCCGTTTCTGAGGGAAAAGGGAGCTGTTGCAAAGTTTCCATTAACCTGTAAGGATGACAACAGTAAAGTAGTCACTAAACAAAACAAAAAACGTCAGTGTCTATGTTAAGCCCAGTTCACATTACAGAATTTTAGAATTGTAGGCCGATTTTCAATACCTGACATCACACATTAGATTACAAAATGTCATAGCTATAATGGGTTTGATTGGGTTCAATCATGGGGTGTATAGCCACACTGCAAGAGGAGTGTGGATTCCAGAAAGCAAATCTTGTAAAAACAAACTATATCACATGTGAGTGAACAATGTTGGTGGACAACCACTCTCGCTGGGATAATCGGACCAAGACAATCCAACATGTTGAATATGTCCGATTTTAGATCAAAGCGGTCCCAATGTTCTAATGACTGAAACCGATCATTCGTAACACACCACACACTACAGGATGATTTGTTAATGTTATCGCAAGCAACAATCTTGGAAGGCTGACCAATCGATCTAAGATTGTTTTAAGGGGAAAATTGGGGGAAAATCGTGTAGTGTGAACTGGGCTTTGCAGGAAGTACAGGAAGTGTTACCTTGGCCTGTCCCTGATGTCCTTTGACCAGCTCAATAGTTTCATTATGGACAAAGACTTTGACTAGCCGTGTCCATGAAACTTGAGTGCTGCCGCGATGCTCGTTCTTCCCCTCCACTCTATAGTAGGGCAGTCCGTTCTGACACTGCTCTGACAGAACATAAGTGCATGTGCCTTGAAAGTGAAACACTGAGTTGTCAAAGGTGTAGTAATGTGGATCTCCGCTGATGGTGCAGGTTCGCCTTTGGACTGTCTGGCAGGAGAACTGAAAGGCAGCTGGCCGACAGATTTGGGAGAAGGAGCAGGGATTGTTGGAGCATTGCAGCCCTTCACTGGTGCAGGTGCACTTCTGACCACAGGTGCTGTCACTCCAGAAAGAGTCACCAAGTTGAACAGGTAGATCTTAAAAAATAGCAAACCCCCCAAACAACAAAACTTAACATTTTTCTTACAGTCAAGATTTCTCTCAAAATCTCAACAGTTCAGAAAATACTCAGAAACCTTTTTTGAAAATGTTCTAAACATAATGCTCTTTTGCAGTTATTTTACTCCATATTACCAACTAAATTGCCATGGTAAGCAGAAGTACGATTTTACTAATCCTATTTCTTGTTCACTCACTGGAGGTCTCAATGTGATCTTGGGGAGATAATTCCCCCAAGGTCTAAAGACAAGGGGTCCATTGGTGCAGCACTTACTGTTGAGAGTACAGCCTCTTGATTCATGATCCAGTCGGAAAGCCCAGCGACCAGGTATATTGACGTTACTGTTGAGGTGGAAAACTGAATAATTGCCTGAAGGGTTACTGGAGAAAGATCCAGGAACGGTGAGATGGTGAGTGGAATTAATTGTGTCGTATCCAACCTGGGATAATAAAAGACACATAATTGTATTTAATATGTGTATAGTTTAAATTAATCTTAGTTTTTACATTTAAAGTGAAGAATTGTACAGTAGATTAGATTTAAAATTGAATAACATGAATATACTTGCTCTAACCTGTACGTTCCATCTGTTTGGGGATATATTCCCGTAGTTCATCAGCAGAAAGGAGTATTGGCCTCCAGAGATCAACACAGCCTGAACTGTTGTTCGCTGAAAAAAAACAATGCATTACTTTTATTATATGGTATTTAGATAAAAGCATACCCATCATACATTTCAAAGAGAAGAAAACTTACTGAATTATTATGTAGCCAATAGGCATTTCATGCCAAGTTGCTACAAACACCCAGCTTGCAGTAAAGTTGAATTGTGGGAAGTAATTATTAATGTCATCTGTTGCTCTGTTGATGATGTTGCCACTTGTATATTGTTTGTAGTAAACCAGACCAGTTTGTCTGTTGTCAAATTTAGTCCAGAATGGAGCGATTATGTCCCAGGTTAAATACATTGGAAAGCTTTGAGGACTGTTCATCCAGCATGGATTATTAAAGGTCATATGTCCATTATGGTTCACCTAAAGAAAACAAGAAAACACTTTTATCATCTTCTGTCAAATTAGTAAGTTTTTTCTTTACTTAACATTTAGACTATTTTTACATACATAAATCTGACTGTACGGTTTTCCGAAATACACAAAAGGTTGTTGTAGGACAATCCGAGGGGAGCTTCCATCGAGAGCTCGTTGAGTTATGTTTCCAGAAATTGGGTAGAGCAGTCCTACAAAGACCAAACAAGCACAGAAAATGTTTGGGATTTAGTCACGTATGCTACCATATCTTAATAAAGGATTCCTGAATAGTATTATCTCTGATATGCAAGTATAGTCATTTGGAGACATGGAGACCTTTTATCAGGCAGCAAACATTCAAAAACACTGGTTCGAAAATATGATGGAGGCAAGAAAATAAACATATTTTCAGTGTATAATAAAACTTTGTTTATTTCTTGAGGTGTGTTATGGTCCTCTGGGCATTCCATACCAGAGGCGGGTTATGTACATGTATGGTGTCCGGTGAGGGTCACTTCAGAATAATAAAAGATGCCGGCCGGTTAAAGATTAGCTGTTGTCAGAGTCCTCAATTAATGGTCCACAAATTACTACATTTCTAACACTTCTATTGGAGTCTGTAAGACTGCAAAGTAAAATCAAAATAATTTCTGCTCCTAGCAGATTGAAATGTAAGGTTTTCATCAAAATCTTACCAGAGATCCATCGCATGTGGTAAAAATTTAGGTTTTTTTCAATGATTCTGAAAAAATCAAAAATGTGTACATTTTTAAAAGCCACTGAGAATTAGGGTGGCATGCTTTTTGACTTTTTTTACAATATTTGTAGGTTAGAATATAGCTTTGCAAGTCTAAAATATCTTCTTGGCTCATCAGTGCATCACCTAATTGCAATATTGCTCCAACATTTTCAGAGATGTCTGCTCCCGCTGCACTACCAGCCAGCTCCTACCGCCATCTGTCAGCTTCAGGTTCGGTTTATGGTAGGGTTGCACTTTTCAGAAATTAAAATAAGGGACCAGTCCCTATACATGTAAAGTGGGGGGTTAGATGTGGGGGACTGCGGCGGCAGCGTGTTGGTTGCTCTGTGTTAGCCAGAAAGCAGTAGGGCACAATATCGCAACACCAACACTGTGAGTCAAACAATGACTGGAGCAGCCTACTATATAAAGTACTCTGGGGCCATTTTTTAATTTTACACATGCACAATTGTAGAATATGGAACAAATTGCATCCCATATCAGTTCAATACAGGACGGTACATTTAACAGCCAATTACAGTACGGTTCCGTATTTTACGGGATGGGTGGCAACCCTAGTTTATGGGGAGAGAATGCCTAGTCACGGCACATTGTTTTAAAAATGTCCCACTAGCTTTCCCCCAATGGGTGGAAGTTAAACATTGATATTATTCAACCAGGTCTTAACTGAAATTTGGAGAGTGGTAAATTTGTAAATGAATAATTTGCTTTTATGTATTCCTTGTAGAAATGTGCAATACACATTTGAACATTTAGAATAAAAATAACAGTTTTCTCTTTTACAATGAAACAGCCTTTACTATACAAAGGGAAGAATAATACAAATATCAGGAGTATTGCATGGCTAAAAAACAAACTTCAACTGAGGGTTTTTTGTCGCTGCGCTATGCTACACGCTGCTACAGTTGCTAAGCAACATAAGATACGCTGAGATGGAGGCCAAACAGTTGGCTGAAGTCTAGTTGTTTGGCTTTGGTTTGGTTCTGGTTGTGGGGATGCACAGCCATAGAGTGATTTATAAACTAACAGGTAGAAGTAAGCAAGCACCAACTGAAGCAAACAAAAGAAGACATTGTTGAAACTTGGAGAATACCAGCATATATTGTGATTATCAATACTTCTCTTCATATCAAAAACAAAAGGTTAAAAGGCTGTTGTCCTTACCATAGCTCTCATTGCCGTGTATAGGAGAATGCTCATCAGAAAAGCAACTGTACACACCGTCTGTCTTACCACACCACTCATGCTCTGCACAGTCCAGCTGTTCACAGGGGTCAATCTCAGCTGAATCAAATATATCAAAAACAACATTTTAAAAAATGAACATTGCATATGACCAATCAATTGCCCATTGTTGTGATAATTTATTGAGTAAAACAAACAAACCACAACGCAAAGGAGAGCGCCAGTCAGGGATGCTTAGACCCTTATTGGTGCAGGTTTTCTCATAAGCAGAGACGGCAGAACATAGCATGTCATTGGCTGGTGTGTAGAGGCAGAGATCGTAAACACAGGAAGTGAGAAACGGTTGTGGGTCAGAATGCAGGTGACAAGAACTGAATGGGCCGCTGGTGTTGGTGATGACTCTGCAGAGTTCTGTGTATTCTTCTATGAAGCGGCAGTCACTTAGTCCATCACCACTTCTCTCATCAGTGGATCCGCAGCTAGAAATGTCATCAGACATTTAAGAAATTTTAGAGTCAGTAGAATTTTGAAGAAAAATGTGCCATTGCTGAAATCTTGTCAGATAAATGTAGACAAATTCAGTCTGAGCTCACCCTGCTTCGCTTGTCTCAGATTTCCAACTGTGGCCAAACTGGTTGTCATTTTGGGCCAAAGTACCGTTGGGCAAAACTTTGTCATCAGCAGGATCACCATTAAAGTTCCCACACATTCCACTGACTCTGTTCCGATATTTTCGGCCCATTCTGACCAGTAAAGTACTAGAGCCATCAAACTGGACCACAACATCAACAGCATCAAACATTATATAGCTTCCCTGCCTCATCACCCGACCAAAAGTTCCTGCAGTGGTGGGAAGAGAAACCTCTGTCCCGTTTACCTGTTATGATGAGAGATCAGAGAGTAAGACCAAAAGTTTTAGCACAAGACAACTTGTTTTTTTTATCCTGGATTTAAAATAAAGTTTACCTTCACTCTCTTGTTAGGTCCGAGTCTGACATGAGCACTATGAGGATGATTTGAAAGGTATATATCCACTGATGACACAAAAGACACAAGATTGTTTCCTCTGTGTTTGTTGGTGGCCACGACTTTGTACTGAGTTTCATTGTTGCTGTGTCTCAAGCTTTCAGTGATGACGTAAGAGCATGATCCCTGAAAATGAGCCAGGGCTCCATCGAAGGTGACGTAATGTGGGTCACCCCATACACTACAGGTAGACATGGTGTCATAACAGCCCAGCTGGCCATCTCTGATGGTGCACTCTTGTGCAGGAGTGCATGATGATCGATTACAGCGCAGGACATTGGGTGCACGACATTCACACCGTTCAGAGCAACTGTCTGTCCAGAAGGACTCACCGGCCTGCAAGAAGAAAGAATAGTGAAAGTATTAAGTTGTGTGACTACACTGAGAAAAATTGAAGCTTGAGGTAAGAAGTATTTCATTACTTCTCCCATTTAAATCATATTTGTAAAAGTACAGCATGAGAACCTGGTTCGTCATCCAGGCACACAATTCCTTTATACATGAGGGAAAAAAGGAGGATGAGTCGATGAGTTTCCACTCCTTCTGTCAGTTAAGGCTTTGTTAATTTCTGAAGGAATTTCCAAACTGGGTGCCAAGCAGAAGTTCACGAAGATGTATATGCCTATTGTCACACTTGAGTTTTAAATCAAGTGTGGATGCACCACCCAAATAATACAGGGAATTAAAGAAGAAGTGCAAATCCTTTGCAAATTTATAAAAAAAATATTTAAACACCCAAAAGGTAAGTTGAAATTGACTAAATTTTGCTGCTTTTCAAAACTTCTTAAAGCACCAGGAATCAGACTGGCGATCCACCAACTGCAGGACAGGCTTTTATCACCTTCAGCACAAATTCACCCAATCACACTCACTACGGTGGACACATTCCACCGTAGTTAGTGCAAATACCAATTTGCAGATCAGTAAACAACTAACAATCCAAGAGCTCATTGACATATAATAGATGGAAGCTAGAATAAACTCAACCTTCTGGCTAATATATAAAAATATGTGTTCATTACAAATAATACCAATTCATTGTGAATGGCACCAGACACCAGTGGCACCTGAGTTTTTTTTCCTTTGGGTTGCATTTGAAAACTATATCCTGTCATTTAAACCAGTGTTTCCCAACCGTGACTCGGCTAAATATGGTTGAGCAGCCATCAATTGGAATCACCTGGGCTGAAGCAAGGAAAGAAATGAAACATGCATTGAAGTGTGCCTTGAGGACTAGGGTTGGGCTGTATTTGGAAGAACGGCTGCTTCCTCTCCAAGTGACTTTTAAGCCCTTGTAGGCAGAGGACTCGTTCCATTGCAGATATTGACTCTCACAACAGCTTCAGCCAGCTTTCTTCTCAATGTCATCATCATTTTTTATTTATTTGGTAGTGGTGTATTGGGTATGTGCACATTTTGAACAAAACTAGTCATTTCTATGAGGCAGAATCATCCTGAACAGTACAATCACTAGATATACCTATGATGTTATTTAAACAGACACCTAGAAATTGAACCCAAGTATAAACCAGACATGTGGAGGTCTACAATTTCTTGAAATATTGATTTATTTTTTATTTATTATGTTTGCTGCCTTCAGATTCAGATTCAGAACCTCAAATGAGATTTAGTTCATCAAAGCCACCCTAGAAATGTTGCTTAGTTGTTATGTTCTGTCTTTAAATCTAGACTAAAGTGACATAAAATGACCTACATTGAAGTAGAATCCATCATGCTGACAGCCACAGCTCTCCACAGGGACACAGCTTGTTCCACTCCTGGAAAAACCTTCATTACAGAAACACCCCTCAGAGCAAACATGGTCACAGGCAGCATCGATGCTGCTGGCACAGGTGTGGCCACAGTCTGTTCCACACAGCTCATAATGACTGTTGGCTGGGCACAAAATTCCTTTATACATGAGGGAAAAAAGAGGACAAGTCGATTAAAACAAGTAAAAACAAGATAGGTTTGAGGAAAACACTTATTTCATTGATTACTTTAATAGCACACAGCCTTCCATACTCACTGCAAGTGGTGTTTTGCCTCCAAGGGTAGATTCGGACATTAGCAGACTGACAGGCACTTGCGTACGTCTCTAGAGCCCTGCACAGGAGATCATTGCCTCGATTTCCCGACACGCAGACATCAAAGACGCAGTCTCTGAAATACGGTGCTGGATCCACCTCCTCGTGGCAGAAGCTGAAGGGGCCGTCAGCTGCCTGAATCACCTCACACTGGGCCCTGGCAGATCGGTCATCGTTGCATTGTGCACATGAAGAGCCACAGCCGTCACTACAGGTGTAATTCCCAGGAACCTTCCAAGCTGCTCCAAAAGCATCTGCTGTGTTGGACGATGCTCCACTTGGGGTGTGGAAGTCATCGTTTGGATTTCCATTGAAGTTTCCACAAAGTCCACACATGTTTCCTCTGATCAAGATAAGATAGACTGAATAAAAATGTTGAACACTTAAATGACAATGAAACAGACAATGATGGAATACTGTTTTTACAGTCCTAAAAAGGGAATTAATTAGGATTGAAGACAATGAGATTTAAATTAAAGCTGTGTTGAAGAGTTTATAGGCTACCTGTAGCTTGGGGGAACAGAAATGGACACTGTGCTACTTCCGTCATACATGACGCTCAGTCCGAACTCTGCGTTGACAAATGTTTGAGATCCACTTCCAAAAATTAACAGGTTTCCATTGAGGACAATTGGAAGGTTTCTTGTGATTCCATTCACCTGTGAAGAAGTCAAATATTTCATGGAAGAAGCACAACTGATGTTCTTACACACGTACTGATGCAGATATTATGGGCTGAACAGTTTTTGGTGATAGTCCAAGAAGAAATCTTTCAGCTTTTAAAAGTCTTTCCAAAAGAAATTTCAAATAAACTTTAGATAATTTGAAACATATTGAGAAATCTATCAGAGAAAATTGACTTACATCCACAGTACCCCTCTTGCCTCTTGACATACGGAGTTGAAAGCCCAACACTTCAACAAAAACTTCAGCTGTGATAGAAACTGGCAGTCCAAACCATGGTTCATTCTTTGCTTTCACAGAAAACTGATGAGGGTTCAGAGTGTCATTGCAAACTGTTGCCAGAACATAGCGGCAGGTTCCCTGGAAGTCGTAGGCCTTGCCATCAAAGGTCAGATAGTGAGGGTCTCCAGAGGCAGAGCAGGTGCCATGAGGGTTGGGATGGCAGCCAAACTCACCCCCCACAACATGGCAGGACTCCTGAGGCCACATGAATTTGGGGAACACTGGACTACACCAGTTACACCATTACAGGTGCAAAAGCTCTGACATTCTTCCCCGTCCCAGAACTGTTCACCAGCTTGCCGATAACGTCCATCATGAAAGCATCCACAGGATGTTGGAGGCACACACTGGTTACCATTGAGGACAAACCCATCATTACACTGGCAGCCCTCCGGGACACTGAGTGTCACAGGTGAAGGGGAAGGAGAGGCTGGGGCAGGAAGACGGACATGAACTTCCACAGAGTTCATAATGACTGTTTGATGGACAGGTTAGTTCTGTTGGGGGGCACAAAGGTGAAAGATGTAAAAAGTAATGAATATGTTCATTTCAAACACATCTCTATCAAATGTGGTTCTTGAACTTACCACAGCCTGTTGCATTCCTCCACTGTCCCAGGGATACACCGTTATGTTGACACATCAGTGCATAATCTCGTAGGACCTCACATAGTGTTGATGCTGGATCTCTGGAGCCTTGGAGGATTCCTACACATGCATTTACCTGCTGCCATTGGTTCACTGTAGCCCAGCATGATCTAAATGGTCCAGTGGGTGAAGTAAGAACTCCACAATACTCAGGGGAACTGAAATTAGTTGGAGAGTTACGAGGTATGTTTTCCACACAGTAATCTGCCAGGGATCCATCTCGCCAACTGTCCCAAACACCTGGGAGTCACTGACCAGAGTGCCATTAGGTGTACGGAAATCATCATGCTGGTCAGCATTGTAGTTTCCACAAAGTCCACCTAATAAACCACTGTAGACACCTGGTGCAGTGACACGGACAAAGTGAGGCCAGACTGTCTGCAGAGTTACACCAAAGTCTGTGCGAAGGATGACGCTGTTAGTGCTGCTTTGGAAGATGTGGATTCTGTTGGACCCAGAGCTGAATGGCAGTCTGATCAGCTGGCCATCAGCCTATAAGACATTAAAAAAACTTTTAGAAACCTTTTTGGTCTTTTTTTTTTTAGCACAGGTTAATAATCATAATTAAAGATGAATATTTCAGTTTGGGGAAAATTCCTTTCCAAAAATCACCAGCAAAATCTGTACTGTAATAAAAACTGAATCTTACTGTACTAAAATACAAATTATATAATTCACGTAATAAAGCTGTGGAAATTTTACTAATTCATGGTCAGCAATCATATTATATGAATACAAAATCTAAAAGCTACGCTATTTGTGACAATTGCTTTGTGTGCAAAATGTCATAAAATATTAGTTATAATTACTAATCTTTAAACAAAACAGATTTACTTGTTCTATTTCTAGAAAATGATTTCTATCACTCACCTTCACAGTGCTAGTACTTGCCATCTCAATAGCTACTTGTGTTCCCTCTGTCTCAAACTTAAGACATTGGAGAAACCCTGTGGTCCCTGTGGAACTTTTTCCATAGTAATCATGAACTGCGAGTGATTAAAGGATCCCATAACTTTGGTAAGGGTCAGGCGACATGCTCCTGGGTACTGGTACATCACTCCATCAAATGTATGATATGATCCTGGGCCTCTGATCCAACATGTTGCAAAGCTGTTAGGTGTACATCCTCTTACTCCATTCTCCACCCTGCAGGATTCATGTTGACCACAGCTGTGAGAGCTGCAAGTCATGGAGCCATAGCTGCATGTACAGCGCCTCCCACAGTCTGCATCCAGTATGCAGTTTCTCCTGAGTTGTAGTAGTGACCCTCAAAACTGCAGCCACAGTCAGCATGAGGGACACAGTCCCCTCCACTCAGGAGGTAGCCTGAATTACAGACACAGCTCTCTTGATTAGGCAGGGGGCAGTTGTAGTGGAATTGGGGTTGACACATGTAGATGGACATCCTGTACCCTGGGCCTCATAGTGGCTATTAGCTGGGCAGGGGATTTCTAAACACAAGAAACATTTATTCTCAAAATTTTGAATATTTAACAGCACTTACTTTTAAAATTGAGACTGACAGACATACCACAGAATCAGAGGTCCGCCAGCTTTGTGGCTGGATCCCATTTTGTTGACACTGACTTGAGTAGACATTTAGGGCTTGGCACAGAATGGGCTGATACCCTCCACTGACACAGAGATCATACACACAGCTATCTACAAAAGATCCTGGAGGGAGTTGTTGATGGCATGCAGCAAACGGTCCTGTGCTGTTCTCCAGAATACCACAGTGGG
This sequence comes from Poecilia picta, assembly GCA_033032245.1. NCBI lineage: Eukaryota > Metazoa > Chordata > Actinopteri > Cyprinodontiformes > Poeciliidae > Poecilia > Poecilia picta. The sequence continues at coordinate 21,961,174 of CM065371.1, forward strand.
CAGAGTTTCTGTACAGTGTTGTCTGAGCTGCTGTGCAGCCGGCACAGGCCAGACCTGAACACTGAGGGTCACAACCGGGATCACATTTTTAGAAACTTTCCAGCTGTTGGCAAAAACCACATCAGAAGCTCACAACTTCACCTTGACGGGTTCTAAAGTCATCTTCAGGGCGATTGTTGAAGTTTCCACAGAGCCACATGTGCTATTTTGGTAAGTGTAGGGCAAACTGATCTGGACATATGAATACATGTCATAAGACACCATCAGGCCAAAGTCAGTGCTGACGATCACAGAGAAACCTGACTTTTAAACCTGGATAGAGCCGTTTCTGAGGGAAAATGGAGCTGTTGCAAAGTCTTCCATTAACCTGTAAGGATGACAACAAAAATAGTCACAAATATGAACAAAGGAAAAGTACATGCTCTATGTTAAAGTAACTAAGAGACTCCTGTTACCTTGGCTTGACCCTGATATCCTTTAACCAGCTCAATAGTTTCATTATGGACAAAGACTTTGACTAGCCGTGTCCATGAAACATGAGTGCTGCCGCGATGCTCGTTCTTCCCCTCCACTCTATAGTAGGGCAGTCCGTTCTGACACTGCTCTGACAGAACATAAGTGCATGTGCCTTGAAAGTGAAACACTGAGTTGTCAAAGGTGCGGTAATGTGGATCTCCGCTGATGGTGCAGGTTCGCCTTTGGACTGTCTGGCAGGAGAACTGAAAGGAAGCTGGCCGACAGATTTGGGAGAAGGAACAGGGATTGTTGGAGCATTGCAGCCCTTCAATTTTGCAGATGCACTTCTGAGCACAGGTGCTGTCACTCCAGAAAATGCTGCCAAGTTGAGCAGTTTGACCTTTAAACAAGGAAAGAACAGGAGTTATTTTAAGGCTGCTTTAATGATTAATAAGTTTATGTGTTTCTAATATCAAAATTAAAATGCTTTTAAAACAGGAGCGGTATTCAAGAGCCACTACCCTGCATATTTTAGATATACCACTGGTCCAACACATCAGAATCAATTGTCTGAATTACTTCTAAAGTATGTAAATAAGTTCTCCAGAGTCCTCTTTATGACCTTAATTACCATATTTTCTGGACTATATAGCGCACCTCACTATAACCCACACAGTTTTTAAAAAAAACCTGGAAGCATACATATATAAGCCGCACTGGGATATAGTTCGCTGGTATCTCTGCAGCGCTCAGTCTTTCACAGCAGAAGGATGTAAAATCTCCTTAATAAATCTCCTACTAAAGACTCAGGCCCGCATCTCCAACGACAAACCATGGATTTGTTCACGTCGAGCTTACGTGCAGCGGCTATCGATTACTTTCACTTTCTGCTAAAGAGCCCCCTGGTGGTTGAAGAAAAATATACAGAAAAGCCGCACCAGGCAACAAGCCGCGTGGTTCAAAGCGTGGGAAAACAGTTGCAGCTTATAGTCTGACAAATAAGGTACTTGGTTGAAATGTGTTGAGACTCATTTAAAAGTGGCAGGACACCAGGCCTCGATGCCTTAGGTATGACACATGTAATCTAAGAAACAAAGGGTTTAAAAAAGATTAAACTGAAAAGCTGCTTAGGGTGCAATACACTTATTTTAATAGCCCTATTTTTCTGCCTTGAGACACACAAGTCTCAAGGCAGTTTCCATGATACTTTATTGTTATAAAGAAGTTCCCTCATGACTATGTTCTCCTACCATTGAAAGTGCAGCCTTTTGAACCATGATCTACTCGAAATGCCCAGCGACCAGGAACGTTGATGTTGCTGTTGCGACTAAAAGCTGAGTTTGGTCCAGTTGCGTTACTAGAGAATGATCCAGGGATGGTGAAGTAGTAAATGGAATGTTTTGTATCATATCCAGCCTGAAAATGAATTGTGCATACATAGATAAAATTAATTCATATTTAAAAAAATATACACTGTTTGGGACCAATTAAAAACAAATAAAGCATGTCTTGGTATAAGTTCGCTTGAATAGCTCTGACCTGTACAGATTTTGATGTGGAGGCTATTGATCCATAATTCATCAGAACAAATGAATATTGGCCATCGTAGTCAGGACAACCTGGAAGGTTGTCTTCTGAAAAAATAAATGCATTTATTGAGAATGAATTTACATTATTTTATTGTACATCAAATACACTATATTGCTTTAAATATTTGCTCACCCATCGAAATGATCGGAATCAGGTGTTCCAATCACATTCATGGCCACAGGTGCATAAAATTAAACACCTGGGCATGTAGGCTGTTTTTACAAACTTTTGTGAAATAATGAGTTGCTCTCAGGAGCTCAGTGAATTCCAGTGTAGAACTGATAGGATGCCATCTGTGCAACAAATCCAACTGTGGAACTTCCAGGCTCCTAAATATTCCATAATCAGCTGTACTCAGTAATCAGAATCTACTGACCATACTTGGTCAGTAGATTCTGAAGCACATAGTGCAAAGAGGTCAATGACTTTCTACAGAGTCAATCATTACAGACCTCCAGACTTCATGTGCCCTTCAGATTAGCTCAAGAAGAGTGTATAGAGAGCTTTATGGAATGGGTTTCAATGGTGAAGCAGAAGATCCAGTGCTGGATCCAACCATACATCACCAAGTGTAAAGAATCAGATGCAGTGGTGTGCCGTCATTGGACTCTAGAGCAGTGGAAGCACGTTCTCTAGAGTGACCATCTGCCAATCTGATGGATGAGTGTGGATTGGGTGGTTGCCAGGACACTTCTTCAGGTACTTGTTTGAGTACACTGTGTGAAGTGTAAAGTTTGGTGGAAGGGGGATCATGGTGTGGTGTTGTCTTTCAGGAGCTGGGCTTGGCCCTTTATTTCCAGTGAAAGGAACTCTTGAATGCTTCAGCATACCAAGACATTTTGGTCAATTCCAGGCTCCCAACTTTGTGGGAAACAGTTTGGAGTTGACTCCTTTCTCTTTCAACATGACTGTGCATCAGAGTCTGGTGTGGATGAACTTGACTGTATGATCACAGTCCTGACCTCAACCCGATAAGACACCTTTCGGGTTCACCTAGGGATGGACTAGAGTGGAGACAGAGACCCAGACCTTCTCATCCAACATCAGTAGGTGAACTCACAAATGAGCTTCTGGAAGAATGGTCAGAAATCCCCATAAGCAGCCTCCTAAACATTGTTGACAACAAGGTTCCCTGAAGAGTTAAAACTGTTCTTGCTGCAAAGGGTGGACCAACGTCGTATTGAACCCTAAGATTTATGAATGGAATGTCAAGGCAGGTGAGCAAATACTTTTGGCAACATAGTGTAGGTTTCAGCAGTCAACAACAGATCACTTACTGTTCCACTCATTGGATAATAGGCAACTTCATACCATGTTGCTATGAAGATCCAGTTGGCCTTGAAAGTTAAAAACTGGGAAATATGCATTGATGTCCTGTGTAACTCGTTGGAGAAGAGGGCCACTTGTGTACTGAACATAGTAGACTTCACCATTGACTCTGTTGTCTAAATCAGTCCAGAACGGAGCAATGAAGTCTATGGTTCCATACATCGGAAATTGTTGAGGAGAAAATGATGAATTTGGATCATCAAATGTCAGATCTCCGTTGTGGTTCACAGCCTGAAGAAAAAGAGCTATTAAATTAGGATATACTATTATTTCGTGAAAGCCAAAATAAGACAGTAACCTGATTATTAGCTTCGGATAAATCACGCTGAAGGTGTAAAGAAAAAAGTAAGGAGGTCATGTTATGATCGATACTCCAAGGTAAGTGTATAGGTTGATTTCTAGAATTAATGTTATCTAAAATTATTTGTAATTAAAACCTTTAGTTGCCATACTACAGTATGTTTCAACTGTAATCCAAACTGTAAAAAAAAATCTGTAGGATTTAAAAATGTAAAATACTAACACATTATACTAAGACATTTAAGCTTTTCTGTGGTAAAGCTTAAACAATTGCTTTAATTCGAATAACTAACATTTTCCAATACATTCAAGTAGACTTGTATATCAATTAATTAATTTGTACAAAGAGTAAAGAAAAAAATCTATAGGTAATGTCAGAGGACAGGTATAAACTTTCTACTTACCTGGATTCTGTGTTGACACTGCAGCTGTAAAAATATACAGCCATCATTGAACATAAAATTAAGAGAATTAATGTCAATAAATAATAAATGGTCAAAACATTTGTGGAAAAGTTTTGACCATTTTTTATTTATTGAAATGACAAAAAATGTGTCCAATGTAATATTGAAATGCACTTATTTAATTCAGTTATTAATTAATTGGAGGAGTAAAGAAAAATATAATGTCAAGAAGTAAAGACAGAGGTCATTTTGCTATTTCATGTTTTACAAATTAAACATAGATAACAAAACCACATTTTGCCTTTTGTTGAAAACAATCCTGCTGTTTTGTTAAACAATTACAAGAGCAGATTGTCATGTTCCGTGTTTCTGTGTATTTATTTTAAGGTTTTTCTGTGTTCAGTTTCTGTCCTGAGTCTCTGTTTCTGTGTCTTCCCAGTGTCTCATTCCATGATTAATCTCCCTGTGTATTTAAGCCCACCTATTGTCTCTGTCCTTTGTCAGATCCTTGTCAGTTGTCGTCAGTAGTTCTCAGTCGAACTGTATAGTCCTGAGGCTTCTTTGCTCTATGTTCAGTCTTTGTGCCAGTTGCTACCGATATTTAGCTGTGTGCTTTTTGTCTCTCCTGTGCTGCCTGATCTGGACTGTTTGAGTCACTTCATCATTAAATTCATCATCACTTTCTTCTTAACCTGGACTCCTGCGTTCATTCTCACCTTCACAAACCCCCACCACATGACACAGATAGACAAATGTAATATTTAGATGTGAAGCCCAAGTTCTTTTCATATTTTGTGTTTTAAAAAAAATTGATATTAAGGTAACAAAGTGGTTCTTAACCATTTTTGAGGAACCGAACCCACAAATTTCATATGCGCATTCACTGAACCCTTCTGTAGTGATAAATAAAATGATTTTTTTTTTACCCCCAAATTCAAGACATAGGGATGACCCAACTAGCATTTAGTTGGGTTCTAAAATGTCTTCAAAATTTCTTCAAAAAATAGTCAGTGTTTTCAGCAAAGTTGAGCTGACTGTCTGCAGGAACGACCCAAGGTATTTAAAATGTGCCACAGTTTCAACAGGTTGACCATCGACAGAAACTGGAACCACTTTAAGGTCTTGTTTAGATTATTTAATTAGCTCTACTTTCTTAAGAGAAAGAAAAATTTATAATAAAGACTTTGTGGTATTCTGATTTAATAATGTAATTATATTAGTTGTGTTACCACCCCCACGCCACTAGAGGCAGTAGGAACCCCGAAAAGATGCGACTAAGAAGAGATTTAGAAGTACACCGAAGGCTACAGAATTTGGTAAAAACTGTGCGTTTTGCTGAAGTAATTAAAGACAGAAGATCAAATTTATGATGAGAGTGGAGCTCCTTCAATCAGAGCTCCTCTGCAGCTCTGATTGGCTAAGCAATGTAACGTGATCCTCTGAAGCAAGTGATGGCAAAGCGGGGGTCAACACGACTTTACACAAGTGTGTCCACCGCAGAGGCTCCGCCGAACCCCTGGGGTTCAGTCGAACCCAGGTTAAGAACCACTGAGGTAACATATTGTACTGTCAGAATATTGTGTCTTCTTTTAAAAGATCATCTTGTTAGACAATAACAAGAGCAGACATAGATTCATAGATAAAATTGACATAACGAATGTAGATGAATAATACCTGGTTTGTGTGAGTTTTAAACCGTTAATTTCATTGGACTAACAAACATTTTTTCAGTGTAATATAAAAGTACTCTTATCTACCAATTAAGTAATTACTACTACTAATAGTAACAGTGTTGTATAGTAACGAAGTAAAAATACTTCACTACTTTACTTAAGTATATTTTGGAGTACTTCATACTTTCCTGGAGTATGAAAATTTTTCATAACTGTCACTTTTACATCACTATATTTCCAAACTTAATTGCATACTTTTACTCCGATACATTTTCAATGTGAGGTTTAGTTACTCGTTACCAAACAGTGAAAAAGAGAAACGCTGGTGTTTTGACCCCACCTACTGATTGGCTGCTACAAAGTCGGTAGCCTCCTTGCCTGGGCTTGTTCATCACCACCAATAGAAAACACCTGTTTCACTTCTCCCATTAAACACTAAGTCTCATGATGAGCAGCAGCCACATGTCCCTAATGCCACATAATGACCAGTTGTTGCACCAATAGTTTATGAAGTAGAGAAATCAACGGCTTTTTTTCATGCCGCTTTTTCTGTACTGACTATTTATTTTTCTCCTTTTCAGCACTGACCTTACTTGAAGGGAAGCTTAAGGCTTACAAAAACTTTATATTTTCTGTCCTGGAGGGGAAACTAAGAAGCTGGTTCAGTTGTAAAGCAGGTTAAGTTAACCTTGTAGGTAAAGCACCTAATTTTCTTAACTAAATGATGCCTGCAGGTTTATCTATTAGCAGGTTTAATTTTGCCTGTCACTTGGTTGTGTTTATTACTTTAACTGTATTTGACAAGTTTACCAAAATATGAAAAAGGTCATTCAAACTGCATTTGCCTTGTTTTAATTTTTACTTATACTTTTCATTACATTACTTGAGTACATACATTTTTACTGTAATTTCCATACTTAAGTACAAGAAACGTCAGATACTTTAAGACTTTAACTCTAGTAGCATTTCAGTCAGTGACTTGGACTTTTACCAAAGTCATATTTTGGAGAGGAACCTATACTTTTACTTGACTCTGAGATTTCAGTACTTTATACAACACTGAATAGTAATAACAATAATGACAATTGTTTAAAACATTTAAGATTTATCCATTTCACTTTTATTCGTATCACTTTTTATAACTATCAGGATAGGACTTTTGTAAAATTCATAACTTGATATTTCACAAATACAAATTTTCTGTTTTCCTCTTAGGTATTTAGTAGATTAAAAATACGAAAAACATTTTCTTTCCATTTTCTTCTGCTTTATGTTGATATAGCATCTATCTATCTATAATTCTTTACGTTTCTATTTTTAAGTCTAAGCCACCAACATCAAATACCACTAAAGCCATTATATAAAGAAAAATAACTTTTGGGAGTTTAAATGCTCTTAATCTGCAGGAATTGATTATATTTAGAAGAACTTATTTGTTATTGTACATTTATATTCTACTTTAATGATTTAATGTTCATGAAAGCCTAAATTGTTTCACATCTCTGGATAAACTAAAATAGATTCATTTAAGACCAACTTGAGTAGCTACTCACCTATCACTGACAGAAACAGCACAGACAGTATGACTTGGCCTGCCATTTTTCACAAGTCAAACCTGATTTAAAAATATTAAAAGACACAAAATGGTTCAATATTTAAATACAAATGTTTCAAAACAATTATTTTTACCCACAGACTTATGTAAAACAAAACATTGCAAAATATTTTTCCCCCTTTTGCTACAACAAATGTTAGCATCTAATTTATTGCAACAAAAAAATCTTTTTACCTTGTCTAAGTGTCTCTCTGTGGTGAAAACATCTCGAGTGACAGCACTGGGTTACAACAATGCTTTATAGAGGGAAAACTGGCAAATGTCCAATATTCCTTTTATTGAACGTCTAAAGCAGCTGCTTTCTCGTATTAACACAATTTGGTGAGAAAGGTTACCTGATACCTTTCAGATTAAATATTTATATAAATATGTCTGTTTTATGGATGATTTCTATCTGTTGTCTCTGCTTTGTTGACAGACTATAGTTTGTTATATTGTTATATTTTTTGATATAACAGTGATTGTCTGGTAACCCGCTCTATCACTTATAACAGCTTGGATAGACTACAACACCTATCAAACACCTTGTCGAAAACAGGTGAGGCCATCCCTTACCTCCATGCATAACAATAAAACATTAAGCATAATTAATTTCAATAAAGTTCTTAAAGGAGCCTAGCAACAAAAGTCTTGTATTAAAGATGCAGTAGGTAATTTTTATAAATTGTACTTAATTTTTTTTTTACACATTTGTTAAAACTGTTGTCTTGACAGTAGAATATGTGACAGATAAACTGTCACTGTACATCATTACCTCTACATTGTTACTGGTTTTATTAAAGTTAGACCAATGTTAGCAGACCGATCTAGAATTTTAACATTTGTATATATACAAATTTTACAATGAGTTTATCAATGCTGTTAAATTTGATTTAACGGCTTCAGCATAGATAAAATATTTTAAATTGTTTGATATTTAAACTTAAGATTTAAAAGAAACTGGCAGGTTTACTTTGTAAAAGTGCAAAGAACTATCTCCATAGTTTGTTTTGTCATCTTAGTTACAATCTTATTCTATGAGTTTAATCTTTGAGCTCTGTTTGTTCACAAACATATAAATAATAATAAAAAACCAGCAGCGCTTTGCCTGCCAGGCCTATAATGCACAAGGGGAAACCCTGAAAAAATATAGTCACCATGTGCACCAGGATCCCTTACACAGGTTCTTTTCAAAGTCAGTCACGCTTTTTCTGTGTAGTTCCTTCCTAGGAGTTTTCTGTTTAACCCTTTTGACTGTCACACTAGTCTCATCATGACAGTTAAATGGGTTAACAACAAAACATCTAGACTGACCTGAAACACAAGATGAGTCTTTCACCCGACGCTTTTAATATGAGTTAGATAACAGAAATGGTAGCACATAAAACCTGGACATAAGGGCTTGGATGATCAAGGAATGGTGTCATATGACAGTAAGTTCTCAGAACATTGAAGTACGTTTGATGCAAAACAATGTGAATCACAAATTTTGAAAAAATGTTTACTCCTACTTTTCTTTCATGAGTTGGGATTGATATGCAGGAAGAGCAGCAGCTGTGGGTGAACCAGGAAGTTGCAGTATTGTGGTTGGAAAAAGGAGTGGCGCACTTTCTATTCTCTTTTATTTTTCTTTTATCAAAGTACAATCATGAGGAAAAATCCCTGTTGCAATCACGATGGTAGTCATTGTTCCTGTTGGCTTATGTCTATGAACTGTGACTGTTTATTTTCTAACTGAATGCCAACACACGAGCTGTCAGTTCATAAAAAAAGTTGCGTCATTCAAACCTGTTGAATCCATAACTCTTGTGTAAAGAAGGCAACTCCAATTTCTCCAAAATACAACATATATAGACTCTCCAAATGTAAGGAGTGTATTGCTCCAGTGCTTGCATAAGATGCTGACGTTGCCTTTGATTGGTTGATAAGTGGTAGCGCCATGACTGAATTATCAGTATATCTCATGTAATTGTTTATTTCTGCCACTGATATGAGTTTTAATGATTTTTGCATGAAAAAGCTAGTTCTCGTGTAATTTTGTAATTATGTTAAGTTATACACAGGATCCCAGCCAGAACTGAGTGCAGTAATCTGTCCTGGATGGTTAACATGACCATTAGATGCATCAGATTTCCCTACAATGTGAGAGAACACAAGTCCATGAAAACCTAATTTGTGGATTTCTATCTATCGGAGCCAATGTACTGATGCACTATTCCACTACAACCTGTAGGGGGCAGTGGCTTCCAACTCTCTACCTCACTCACATGGTTTTTCTGCCATTGCTTTCCCCATGGTTGCCATTGTTAATCATGAAGTAACGCAATCAGGTGACTCATTAAAATACACCATGACATTCATGAGATGCTCTACACTGACTGTTGGGTTAACCGGTTCTTCCACATTCAGTCTGGGGCAGATTGATTCTTCTCTATATTCAGATCCTGCACAGTTCCTCCTCAGAGAACTGAGCCAAGCAATTTCACTGACAGCAGATGTGCTTGTAATCAATTTGTTTGGGTTTTTTCTTTAGGTGTGCATATTTTGACAGCATTACTTTAATCTAAAAGGTTGCACATTAAACAAAGAAAAAAAAACACACACAACTTAGATAGCAAGCTAATCGGCTATTCTGAATTGTTGTCATTATGCTTGGGCTGGCAGTTAATTTCTACAAGACAAAATGAAATATATCTGGGTTTATATGAGTCCATCAAACCACAACCTTCACATTCTCGTCGCTGACCTTTGTTCACATTTTCCTGCACATACAGTATTCACACACGGAGAAGGGACTTAACTTGTTAGGAGTATCGTTTCTATGAAAAGATTATTTGTGGCCCCCAATACCTCCATTTAACAGTGGTGCAATTCAGACTGGCGCTTTGTCATTTTTAGGTTAAATTTTAACTGAAGTTATCTTTGTTCTTTAAATGGAAATTAAGTACAACAAAGTTTTTGTCTTTTAACAATCATGTTTTGTATTGCACTTTGAAAACTGTGACAATGAACATCTGCAACTTTTAAGAAGGAAAAGACTTGGGACACATACATCCATCCCATAACTCCCTTTTTAGAGCAACAAAAAACAATACTTAAAAAAAACTGACTACATTGTTTTACTAAAAGAAATATTGCAAGTTTTAGTTCTTGCCAACATTTTTTTAATTGGGACAAATCTTTGGCTCTCAAGGAAGTGAAAATTGACTAACTTGGGTCAGAGAGGTTTTTTTTTCTAGCCACAAGATGGCACAATTTTATTTAATATGACTGGACTCTTAATTTTAAGTTTAAAGGTGAAACAGACCCAAGTGCTGATATTTAAAAAACAAAACGAATGAGGACGAACTGTACTGCTGTTGATGACACCAGTATATTGCAGGTGTGCGAGATCCACCTTTCATGTGCCGGTCCTATGGCGCCCTCTGGTGACTAAACATTAACCACACAGAGAAAACACCAGATCCTGGTACATAGGTGAGGCAGCGCTCTGAAATATATATATGTTTGAAACAAATACAGGAATATGCTTCAACAAGTGAGGAAATGCAACAATTATTAATTCATAATGCATCAAAATAGTTTTTAGCTGAGGACAGAATGGTGGTCAGACACTAATAGTGGAATGAACAGTGATTTACAGTTTGTTTCTTTAATAAAACAGCCTGAAAGAATTTCAAGAACAAGAACTGGGGCCAGGAGTTTGCATTTATTAAATTTCTGACATTATGTTTTCAGGATTTTGTTTTTAAATCACTCTTTCAATCAAAAATAGGAAATAGATATTAATCACCCAAACGTCAGAATGCTAAGCAGGCATTAATTAAAGTGGAATTAAATTATTTTGTTTACAAATTGTACTTTCTGAAATCCATGGCATTATTAAGCCTTATTGAAATAGAGTATATTTCCCACCACACAAAACAAAATTTAGACCATAATAAAATACTTGTTTATTTCACTCAGTTTGACACTTATCACATTTATATAGGTAATATTTTCCAAACCCTATTACCAACAGTTAAATAAAACGAAATCCACAGAAGAAACAAAAAACTGAACATAACATTTATCTCATAAATAGAATAAAGCACAATGCTGTTGCAGATGTTAGAAAAGTAAAATTACATATGTCTCTCACCAAATTTAAAGTACAAACCAAAACCCTGAAACACCTCTTACAATGTTGAAAAGTAACAAAACTTTACTGGGTTTTAATATGTGATTATTCTTTCATCTCATTTGACCAGAATTCTGATCATCAGCAAACTGACAATCAGGGTAACAACTGAAGTCAGATGACCTGAAGCACCGTTTCTTTGGATTAGTCCACCTGTGTAAAAAGAGATGTGCTTAAATATTTGTTAAACAACCACAATATTATCTTTGTAATTACAAAATAATAAAGATGTGATAGAACTTTACCAGTGTTTGGTTGTGTCCCGAGAACCAGTGGTCCAATTGACAGAGCTGCAGAGTCATGGTAAGATACGTCCCTCCTCAATAGAGTGTGGTGACCCTGGTAGCAATGCTGGAAAAAAAGAAAAACAGCAACATTGAGGCTTCTGAAGGTGTGCAACTTAAGAATACACAATCTAGCACACAATAAAACTCACAGCTCTACAGTTGTTGCTTCTCAAAAGACACAAGTGGACACTGCAGTGCAAGAAAATCTGTGTGTGGTTGGTGAAGGTGAACATCCTGAAGGAGAAACGAGACACAGTGGAGACACCGTTCTGAATCACCTCTACGGTTCCATCTTCTGGATTAGGACACCTGTGAAGCAGAAGCAGGTGCATCAGTTAGACTGACAGCAAGAAGACACTGAATTAAATTATAAAGAACGACAAGATGATCTCACTCACTGAGAGGCAATGAGATCCCAGCGGACAGGGTAGTTTGCTTGGTTGACTGGTGTGGCCCAGCAAGAGTCCAGAACTGTGGCAAATTGGCGCTGATCCACCTCTTCTGTTCGCACCTCCAAGAAACACATATCATCAACTTTTAGCTCCAACTTTCCGTTAGCGCTGAAGGGGAAGCGGAAGCCTTCATCCTCATAGGGGATCATCCTCATACGATACGACCCAGTGCCAACAGGGTGTTTCTTCCTCAAAATGCTGCAAAATAAAAATTTTAACAGTTAAATCACATCAGATGCATTTAACTGGATGGTTAAGTGCAGCATGGTTTATCCCTGTTGCTTGCATTCTGACTAAAGCCAGAAAAAAGTCCACATTACCCCAGTTTTAAAGTCCCTATACACAGACTCCCTATAGCTCAGAGAATAGACTTTAAAATACTGCTGTTAGTTTATAAATCACTGAATGGCTTAACACCACAAAACATTAAAGATCTGATGTTGCTGTATCAACCTTCCAGAGCTTTCAGGTCTTCTGGTTCTGGTTCTGCTCTGCATCCCCAGAACCAGAACCAAATATGGAGAAGCAGCATTCAGCTTCTTGTTCAGTTCTTTTAAATGAAGGCTAAAAATTTACCTCAATAGTGTTGCTTTTGACCCATAGGCATTTGAACATTGATGAACGTATTTGTGTTTTGATTATTGTGATAAAGGGAATCGACTAAACATAACCAATTGGTGACTGTATGGTGTTTTTATAACTTTATTTCTGTCTTTTTAAAATGTAAAGTACTGAACTGTTGTTGAAATGTGCTATACAAGCCAACTTGGTCAACTGATCAAACTGGTCAAAATAAACAGTGAAAACAGTATCATCACCTCTCCACAGGTTTGATGTTCACAGCCATTGACAGAGCCTGAGCCAGAGGGAAAATACAGGAGAAATCCAAATGAAGATTCCTCTGACGGCTGATCAAACCTCCATGAGGATCCACATTCCCCTGAATAGTGTTCTCATACATGAAGTGAGTTCCATTGCTCTAAAGAATGAAATGACAGAATGCAATCAATCAAGTTAAGTAACATATTGGAAGTTTTAAAGAAAATGTTCCAGTTCATGAACTTTACCCTAAGAGCTGTCCCACACAGATGGTCATCATTGTCAAAGTGGAAGACGAGTCGTCCGTCCTGGAGAGTCCCGTTGCAGGAACTGTCTTGGAGATGGAGAGCACTGGAGTGGAAGCCCGCTTCAAACAGCTGGCAGCGAGATACTGACATGGTGCCAGAGCTGCTGGAGCATTTGATGTTTGAGTCTGCTCACCAGACGGAGAAACATTTTCAAATTTAATTACCAACAACACAAACTGAAGCACAAAAGCAGTATTCAAGTTTGTCGGTGTTCAAAGTTGAACACCGACAGTAAAGCACCAACAAACAAATCATGTTTGGAACATGACTCTCATGACAGTTCTTCATATGAAAAATAAAAGGTTTAAAAGTTGTTCCACTCACCATAGCTCTCATTGTTGGGTCGATGATGGTGCTCGTCACAGAAGCAGCCGTACACACCATTTTTCTTTCCACACCACTCATACTCTGCACAGTCCAGCTGTTCACAGGGGTCTGTCTCCGCTGAGTCAAATATATCAGAAAAAGCCAAGAAAGTTTCAAGATAAACATTGCATGAAATCAATCAATAACTGTGGTAATTTATTGAACAAAACAAGCATACCACAACGTAAAGGAGAGCGCCAGTCAGGGATGCTTAGACCCAAATTGGTGCAGGTTTTCTCATAAGCAGAGACGGCAGAACATAGCATGCCATTGGCTGGTGTGTAGAGGCAGAGATCATAAACACAGGAAGTGAAAAATGGTCGTGGGTCAGAATGCAAGTGACAAGAACTGAATGGGCCGCTGGTGTTGGTGATGACTCTGCAGAGTTCTGTGTATTCTTCTATGAAGCTGCAGTCACTTAGTCCATCACCACTTCTCTCATCAGTGGATCTGCATCTAAAAAAGTCGTTAGGCATTTAAAAGATTTTAGAGAAAGCAGACATATGCACAAACATTTGCAATTGTTAAAATTTTATCTGTTAAAGCAAACAAATGCAGTCTGAGCTCACCCTGCTTGGCTGGTCTCTGATCTCCAGCTGTGGCCAAACTGGTTTTCATTTTCCACCAAAGTACCGTTGGGTAAAACTTTGTCATCAGCAGGATCACCATTGAAGTTCCCACACATCCCTCTGACTCTGTTCTGATAGTTTCGGCCCATCCTGACCAGTAAAGTACCAGAGCCATCAAACTGGACTACAACATCAACAGCATCAAACACTATGTAACTTCCCTGCCTCATCATCTGACCAAACACTCCTGCAGTTGTGGGAAGAGAAACCTCATCTCCGTTTACCTGTTATAATGAGAGTTAAGAGAGTAAACCAACTTTGGGAGAAGAAAACTGATTTTTTTTTTATCCTGGATTTAAAATAAAGTTTGCCTTCACTCTCTTGTTAGGTCCGAGCCTGACATGAACACTCTCTGGAGGATTTGAGAGGTATATATCCATGATGACACAAAACACACAAGATTGTTTCCTCTGTGTTTGTTGGTGGCCACAACTTTGTACTTAGTTTCATTGTTGCTGTGTCTCAAACTCTCAGTGATGATATAAGAGCATGATCCCTGAAAATGAGCCACGGCTCCATCGAAGGTGATGTAATGTGGATCACCCCATACAGTACAGGTAGATAAGGCATCATGACAGCCCAGCTGGCCATCTCTGATGGTGCACTCTTGTGCAGGAGTGCATGATGAGGGACTGCAGATCAGGACATTGGGCGCTTGACATTCACACCGTTGGGAGCAACCGTCTGTCCAGAAGGACTCACCAGCCTGCAAGATGAAAGAACAATGAAAGTATTGAGATGTGTGAGAACAGTAAGAAGACATGAACATTGAGGTAATAAAGAATGCACTACTGCAATGCTTCTTCTCTGAGTCAAATCATAGTTGTAAAACTGCATCATGCATAACCTAATTCTTAATTTGCCCTTGTGAGTTTCCAGTTCTTCCTGCCAGTTAAGACTTTTGTTAATTACTGGAATAATTTCCAAATTGGGTGGCAAACAGAAGTCTGAGATCATGTATATATAATGTGTTGTCATGTTTTACTGTTGACCAAAAGCATGTACTACCCAAATAAGTCATAGGGAACACTTAAAGTACTTTACACTATAGCCAAATTCATCACACCGCAGTGTGTATGTAATGTATGCACTAACATGCACACATTCATACACAGATTGGCAGATTAGAAGGCTACTAACAATCCAGGAGCTCATTGACAGGTGGAAACTAGAATTAAACCCACAAACCTGCCTTCAAACCTTCAGGGTGATATTAGAACTCTATTGTTGAAATTAGTAGATAAATTATGGTCTAAAACTTCAACTAAATTTAGATCCATCCTTCAATCAATATATTCTGATTAGTAGAGTATATCTTTTGAACATAGCACCACCAGTTGAATGAAAATAACTTGGTCTGTGTATTTCTGGTTAGTGTGCAAATTCAGGGTCAAATTGTTGCCCTCAGCCACTCTGTGACCTGCACTCTCCCAAAAAGAGGGTAATAAATATGTCTTGTCTAAAGTACTTAAAAATGTCCTGTTTTCAGACACAAAACAGGTTTGGTTGTAAATCATCTTCCAGGCCGATAGAGGCACACCCCTGTTTTACATATGGTAATGAGGAAGGAACGCCCCGAGGAAGAAAAGCTAGCGGTTTGAGCCATAGACATATTATTATATTATGTTTATGGTTTACGCTAGGATAGTAGGAAGAGAAGGCGGGAGGGCTCCTGCTTTGCAATTTTTCCTTTGTTCAAGCAGATTGTATATGGCTACTAACAATCCAGTGTGTTGATCGCTTTGTCTTTTCTACAATTCACTGTGTCAGTTTTCTGTTCTCCAATGTTTATTAAATGTTGTTTGATTGTATTTGAGCTGCGATGTCGGTGTCTATGTCATCAGTGGCGCAAAAAGTGGGTATGCAGCGTATGCAACGCATAGGGGCGCAGCACCAGAGGGGGCGCCAAAACCCCGTCTGGAGGGGGCGACGCGCCGATGATGTTTTCCCAAACACTTCAGCGCCTTTCGCTCGTTTACCTCACGCACATAATGAGGTAAATGTAGCGAGTTTTACCCTTCACGTATCGTCGCCTGGGGGGTTGAGGTGGGTGTTGAGCGAGTGAGCATCGCTCCTTCACCCCGACGTTCCTTCCCTCGGGGGATATCATTTCATATCACTCAATATATTCAAGGGTACATCGAATACCATTGTACCACTGGTATTCAATGGCACAAGGACACCATTGTAAAAATTCAATGAATACCATTGAATACAATGGTATTCAATTGGAAGGTTTCTTGTGATTTTATTCACCTCAAGGAGACATTATGTTTGTCTTGAAATGCAATACCTTTAATCATCTTTAATTCATCAAAGCAACTCTTGCAGTGCTATTTTAGCACTTGCATTCAGACCTTCCAAGCTAACTTGATGAAGACTAAAGTGACATGAAAAGACCTACATTGAAGTAGAATCCATCATGCTGGCAGCCACAGCTCTCCACAGGGACACAGCTTGTTCCACTCCTGGAAAAACCTTCATTACAGAAACATCCCTCAGAGCAAACATGGTCACAGGCAGCATCGATGCTGCTGGCACAGGTGTGGCCACAGTCTGTTCCACACAACTCATAATGGCTGTTGGCTGGGCAGTCCATACCTTTACACATGTGAAGAAAAAGGATGACAATTCAGTTAAAAAAAAAAAGCTATCAGCAGTGGAGATGCAACATTTCTAGATACTCAAAAACAACAATTTTGAAGAAACTGCCTTCCATACTCACTGCAAGTGGTGTTTTGCCTCCAAGGGTAGATTCGGACATTAGCAGACTGACAGGCACTAGTGTATGTCTCAATAGCCCTGCACAGAAGATCACTGCCTCGATTTCCCGACACGCACACATCAAAGACACAGTCACTGAAATACGGTGCTGGATCCACCTCCTCGTGGCAGAAGCTGAAGGGGCCGTCAGCTGCCTGAATCACCTCACACTGGGCCCTGGCAGATCGATCATCGTTGCATTGTGCACATGAAGAGCCACAGCCGTCACTACAGGTGTAGTTCCCAGGAACCTTCCAAGCTGCTCCAAAAGTATCTGCAGAGTTGGACAATGCTCCACTTGGGGTGTGGAAGTCATCATTTGGATTTCCATTGAAGTTTCCACAAAGTCCACACATGTTTTCTCTGATCAATAAGATAAGATAGACTGAATCAAAATGATGAACACTTAAATGACAATGAAACAGACAATGATGAAATACTGTTTTTACATTCCTAGAAAGGCATTAATACGATAATTATGGGATAGAAGACAATAAGATTTAAATGAAAGCTGTGTTGAAGAGTATATAAGCTACCTGTAGCTTGGGGGTACAGAAATGGACACTGTGCTACTTCCATCATACATGACGCTCAGTCCAAACTCTGCATTGACCAATGTTTGAGATCCGCTTCCAAAAATTGACAGGCTTCCATTGAGGACAATTGGAAGGTTTCTTGTGATTCCATTCACCTGTGAAGAAGTAAAGTATTTCATGGAAGAAGCACAACTGATGTTTTTACACTAGTACTGATGCAGATATTAAGGTTTGAACAGGTTTTGGTATCTTTAAGCTTTTAAAAGTCTTTGCAAAAGAAATTTCCATTCAACTTTAGACAATTTGAAACGTATAGAGAAATCTATCAAAGAAAACTGACTTACCTCCACAGTACCCCAGTGGCCTCTCGACATACGCACTTGATAGCCAAACACATCAACAACAACTTCAGCTGTGATAGAAACTGGCAGTCCAAACCACGGTTCATTCTTTGCTTCTATAGTGAACTTATAAAGGTCCACAGGGTCATTGCAAACTGTTGCCAGAACATAGCGGCAGGTTCCCTGGAAGTCGTAGGCCTTGCCATCAAAGGTCAGATAGTGAGGGTCTCCAGAGGCAGAGCAGGTGCCATGAGGGTTGGGATGGCAGCCAAATTCACCCCCCACAACATGGCAGGACTCCTGAGGGCCACATGAATTTGGGGAACACTGGACTACACCAGTTACACCATTACAAGTGCAAAAGCTCTGACATTCTTCCCCGTCCCAGAACTGTTCGCCAGCTTGATGATAGCGTCCATCATGAAAGCATCCACAGGATGTCGGAGGCACACACTGGTTACCATTGAGGACAAACCCATCATTACACTGGCAGCCCTCCTGGCACTGAGTGTCACAGGTGAAGGGGAAGGAGAGGCTGGGGCAGGAAGACGGACATGAACTTCCACAGAGTTCATAATGACTGTTTGATGGACAGGTTAGTTCTGTTGGGGGCACAAAGGTGAAAGAAGTCAAAAATAATGAATATGTTCATTTCAAACACATCTCTATCAAATGTGGTTCTAGAACTTACCACAGCCTGTTGCATTCCTCCACTGTCCCAGGGATACACCGTTATGTTGACACATCAGTGCATAATCTCGTAGGACCTCACATTGTGTTGATGCTGTATCTCTGGAGCCTTGGAGGATTCCTACACATGCATCTACCTGCTGCCATGGGTTCACTGTAGCCCAGCATGATGTAAATGGTCCAGTGGGTGAAGTAAGAACTCCACAATACTCAGGGGAACTGAAATTAGTTGGAGAGTTACGAGGTCTGTTTTCCACACAGTAATCTGTCAGGGATCCATCTCGCCAACTGTCCCCAAACACCTGGGAGTCACTGACCAGAGTGCCATTGGGTGTACGGAAATCATCATGCTGGTCAGCATTGTAGTTTCCACAAAGTCCACCTAATAAACCACTGTAGACACCTGGTGCAGTGACACGGACAAAGTGAAGCCAGACTGTCTGCAGAGTTACACCAAAGTCTGTGCGAAGGATGACGCTGGTAGTGCTGCTTTGGAAGATGTGGATTCTGTTGGACCCAGAGCTGAATGGCAGTCTGATCAGCTGGCCATCAACCTATAAGACATTTATTTTTATTTAAGAAGGTTTTCGTGTAGATATTTAAAGTATTTCAAAAAGCATTAGGACATCAATTTTTGCCATTATTATCACTCTAGAAAGCTCCCAAAAATAAGTTTGTTTATTTACTACTTTAATCTGGAGAAAATTATTTTTCACTCACCTTAACAGTGCTAGTACTTGCCATCTCAATAGCAACTTCTGTTCCCTCTGCCTCAAACTTTAGCACATTGGAGAAACCCTGTGGCCCCTGTTGAACTTTTTCCATAGTAACCATGAAGTGCGAATGATCAGAGGATCCCATAACTTTGGCAAGGGTCAGGCGACATGCTCCTGGGTACTGGTACATCACTCCATCAAATGTCTGATATGATCCTGGGCCTCTGATCCAACATGTTGCAAAGCTGTCAGGTGTACATCCTCTTACTCCATTCTCCACCCTGCAGGATTCATGTTGACCACAGCTGTGAGAGCTGCAAGTCATCGAATCAGAGCGACATGTACAGCGCCTCCCACAGTCTGCATCCAGTATGACAGTTTCTCCTGAGTGGTAGTAGTGACCCTCAAAGCTGCAGCCACAGTCAGCATGAGGGACACAGTCCTGTCCACTCAGGAGGTAGCCTGAATTACAGACACAGCTCTCCTGATTAGGCAGGGGACAGTTGTAGGTGGAATTGGGGTTGACACATGTAGATGGACATCCTGTACCCTGGGCCTCATAGTGGCTATTGGCTGGGCAGGGGATTTCTAAACAAAAGAAACATTTATTCTCAAACTTTGAATATCTGACAGCACTTACTTTTAAAATTTAGATTGGCAGACATACCACAGAAGCCAGAGGTCCGCCAGCTTTGTGGCTGGATCCCATTTTGTTGACACTGACTTGAGTAGACATTTAGGGCTTGGCACAGAATGGGCTGATACCCTCCACTGACACAGAGATCATACACACAACTATCTACAAAAAATCCTGGAGGGAGTTGTTGATGGCATGCAGCAAAAGGTCCTGTGCTGTTCTCCAGAATACCACAGTGGGCAGAGTTTCTGTACAGTGTTGTCTGAGCTGCTGTGCAGCTGGCACAGGCCAGACCTTCACACTGAGGGTCACAGCCGGGATCATCATCATTAGGTACTTTCCAACTGTTGGCAAAAACCACATCAGAGCTCACAACTTCACCTTGACGGGTTCTAAAGTCATCTTCAGGGCGATTGTTGAAGTTTCCACAGAGCCCACATGTGCTATTTTGGTAAGTGTAGGGCAAACTGATCTGGACATATAAATATTTGTCGTAAGACACCATCAGACCAAAGTCAGTGCTGACGATCACAGAGAAACCTGACTGATAAACCTGGATAGAGCCGTTTCTGAGGGAAAACGGAGTTGTTACAAAGCTTCCATTAACCTGTAAGGATGACAACAAAACAGTTACAAATATGAACACAACAAAAAATGCAGGGTCTATGCTACTTTAAGTAAGTAAGTCCTGTTACCTTGGCCTGACTCTGATGTCCTTTAACAAGCTCAATAGTTTCATTATGGACAAAGACTTTGACCAATACTGTCCATGAAACATGAGTGCTCCCCTGATGCCCGTTCTTCCCCTCCACTCTATAGTAGGGCAGTCCTTCTGACACTGCTCTGACAGAACATAAGTGCATGTGCCTTGAAAGTGAAACACTGAGTTGTCAAAGGTGTAGTAATGTGGATCTCCACTGACGGTGCAAGTTTTTCTTTGCACTGTCTGGCAGGAGAACTGAAAGGCAGCTGGCCGACAGATTTGGGAGAAGGAGCAGGGATTGTTGGAGCATTGCAGCCCTTGGTTGGTGCAGGTGCATTTCTGTGCACAGGTGCTGTCACTCCAGAAAGAGTCACCAAGTTGAACAGATTGCCCTTTAAATAAAAATGGAAAAAGAGTCATTTTTTTATTACATCCTGTAAACTGTGATTATGTTGAATTAACTTCAGTTTGAATTAATTTGTAATGATTTTAACATATCAGTTTCAAAGATCTGCAAAAATGATGGGATTAAAGAGGAAAAATTAACCTGGAGAAATGTTTAGGGTTCAGTGCACGTTCATTAGCCCGACTGTTCTACTATGAGAAACAGACTGTTCTTTATTTCCCTGGTACTCATACTCAATAATACTCATTATTATAAAGAAGGACCCTTGGTGACTTTGTGTTCTTACCATTAAATTGACAGACTAATGATCCATGATCGACTCGGAAGGCCCAGCGACCGGGTACGTTGACATTACTGCCGAGGCTAAAAGCTGAGTTTGGTCCAGTTGCGCTACTAGAGAATGATCCAGGGATGGTGAAGTGGTGAGAGGAACTGATCGTATCATATCCAGCCTAGATATGGCATGTGTAGAGGCAAATAATATAATTTATATTTCAGATAAATGTTGGGACCAAGAAGCAAATAAAACATAATTATACCAAGCATTTATTTTAATGTTTCCAACCTGTACAGATTTAAATGTGGAGGCTATTGAACCATAATTCATCAGTACAAATGAAAACTGGCCATTGGTAGTCAACACTGCCTGAAGGGTTGTTCGCTGGGAAAAATAAATGCATTTATTGAGAATTAATTTAAAGATTAAACGAAAGTCATTTCATTTTTTCATCAAATAGGTTTCATCAGTTAAAACAGATCACTTACTGTTCCAGTTTTTGAATAATAGGCGACTTCATGCCATGTTGCTATGAAGATCCAGTTGGCCTGAAAGTTGAGAGCTGGGAAGTATGTGTTGATGTCCTGTGTAACTTGTTGGAGAAGAGAGCCACTGGTGTGCTGAACATAGTAGATATCACCATTCTCTCTGTTGTCTAAATCAGTCCAGAATGGAGAAATTATGTCTGTGGATCCATACATCGGAAAAGGTTGAGGAGTGTAAGTTGACAATGGTGCATTAAATGTCAGATGTCCATTGTCATTCACCTGAGAAAAAATAAATAAATTGGGTTTCACTATTTATACACTTTTAAAAATGTTGTCATGATGATTTTTGTAAGATGGAAAGTGATAAGAAGAAGCAGTGTGGTAGCATACGTAAATCTGAGAGTAAGACTGCCCAAAATAGTTAAAGGTTTGTCTTAGTTTAATGGGAGGTGAGCTCTCATCATCTGTTCCAGAGATTATTGTTCCTCCAACTGGGTAGAGGGGTCCTAGAAAGTACAAGAGGGATGAACTGATTAAATTAGACTCTTTTTGTGCATAACATCATGTTAACAATATCAATGTTGTTACACATGATTTCTGTTTCTAGAAGTATGTGTCTTGGAAATTAAAACATTAGGGAAACATTATTGTGTTAAAACAATTGTTTGCCAATTGTTAAAATATTGCCTACAGTTTTGTAGGTAATAATTACAGAAGAACAGGCAGGATAGACAGTCAAATAGATCTAAACTTTTGGCTTACCAAGATTTTGAGTTGTCACTCCAGCTATAAAAACACATAAAATTAACATCAAATTAAGATAACTACGGAAGCGCATTGCTGTCACGCAGGAAAGAAAATCGAGCGCTATCTCGTTAAAACGAGATATGTATGTCCTTAAAACGAGATACGTATCTCCATAGGCGTAAGAGAATATAAGTACACCCTTATATCCATCAGATTTTGACAGGTAGTGTTCAAGGTGGGTGGTCTAGAGGAACAGGTGGTCCAGTGGGGGAGGGGGCGACGTGGGTGGTCCAGTGGGGGAGGGGGGGGCAACGTGGGTGGTCTAGAGAAACAGGTGTTCGAGGTTTATAACCATCAATCAGATTTTGACAGGTAGTGTTCACGGTGGGTGGTCCAGTGGGGGAGGGGCAACGTGGGTGGTCTTGTGGGGGAGGGGTAACGTGGGTGGTCCAGTGGGGGGAGGGGCAACGTGGGTGGTCCTGTGGGGGAGGGGCAACGTGGGTGGTCCTGTGGGGGAGGGGCAACGTGGGTGGTCTAGAGAAACAGGTGTTCGAGGTTATGAACACCTGTTTGGGGACATCAGAACACCAGAATGGGGACATCAGTAACTTTTGCTTAGATAAATGCTGGTGGTGACTGCGGACTATGTTTTCCTATCCAAATATCATAAAGTTTCAAGATGTGCAGGATAAATTATGCATGAATCATTAGCGCACTGTGTTAGTCAAGATTTACGATTTTATTCAAAAATAATTTTGTTTTATTCAAAAAGAATTTTGCTCGCGTGTCAGAATTAAAAGACCAGAGTGAGTTGTTGCATTTTTATGTTTTAAATGTCTTTTTTTTCAATAGCTAAATCATATCCTGATTTTTTTTTAAATTTTAACAGAAAAGCTGGTGGGACAGTGTGCGGTCCTTAAACAGGATCAACGTTTCATATACTATCTGGTAAATAAGCCGCGGTCAACTATACAGCGAGTGTCCAAAATTGACTCATTATTTTTTTTCTTTTTTTTTTTTGGTAACTCTATCTTTCCTATTATGTATATCAGATTACCAAGAAAAAAGCGAGTCAGAAACCGACATATATCGATCTCAGACAGAGTCTGGAAGACATGAAATCTCACTGCGTCGAAAATAACGTGAAAAAGAATATCACTGCCTCAGTCCGTAGTCTCTTCTATGGACAAATACACTTAAGTCTTCTCTATTTGAATAATTGAACACATTGTTTTATTTCCTTCAGAATTGGATGCGGCCTAGATCGGCTGGAGTGGACAAAAGTCTCACAGATTCTGCAAGAGGTCTTTAAACAGACAGATATTACTCTGACTATGTACAGCTTGCAGTAATGGGACACCGTGACATTCCCACTGTTTTCTTCAAATTAGTTCCAGACACTTTACGGCAGGTGTTTCTGCAATCACCCTGTTTTTTTGAAGAAGACTCTATTCATTCCAAGGTTCTAGACATCCCGGCACCTTTCTTCATCTTTAGATCACTTTCCTGTCAGCGAGAAGGGTGGATCCTAAACTCTTTTTTTTTTTTTTTTTGCAGTAGTTTGGACAAGACTCTGTTCATTCCAAGACCACTGCTGATCCGATCCTATCCAGGTACATATTTGCTGCGGGGTTTTTTTTTTTTGGGACTTTTTTCTTTTTTTAACGGGAAAGCTTACATCCCGATAATGTCGGTGCTTTCTCAACTACGACAAAATAGTAGGCAGTAAGTTACAGCACTCTTTTTTTTCATTTTATGTATTTTACGTATTTTTTTCTTCAGATCTTGTCTCACAAGATACGGACTGGACGGTCATACCGTAATTAGTCTGCGGTCAGTATTTTAGCACTCCTCACCCTCCACCATCGCATAACAAAACATAATAATAATTACAGCATTTTAACAAATTTACAAGGGATGACTCGTTACTCAGTTAACTTTTAGCTTTTTGCAATTAAAGTGAGAGACAACACCTAACATAGATCCCTTTCCAGAATTTGTCCTCACATCATTGTAAATACTACTTTGCTTCAGTCTTTTTCCTGTTGTTGATTCAACACTGATCTTCTCAGTGCTTCATGGTTTCTCCAAAATAGTAAAGGTTAGCTATAGATTTTTTTTACTGTAACACCTGCTAGCGCGATACATTTCAGTAAATGTTCCTCATCTGTAAATTTTATTTCTTAAGAATATGTGGGCTAGGCTACTAATATTTGTATTTCAGTTTTCTCCAAATGTGAACGTTTTTACAGTGCACAACCAGGCTCCAAAAAGTTGCTTCAACATGGTAAATTGTTTGGTTATCTTTAAAATGATCTACAGCTTTTGTCTCTGACTACGCTGTATGTTTCTTGGCCCTAATTTTACAGTGCACAACAAGGCTCCAAAAAGTTGCTCCAACTTGATAAATTGTTTGGTTATCTTTAAAATGATCTCCAGCTTTGTCTCTGACTTATATGGTGTATGTTTCTTGGCCCTAATGATTCTTTTACTCCATCTTACACGCTTAAGTGTGTTCACTAACAAAACATAGTACACCTGTAGTTGTTAAGGTTCCATTACTAAAACATATAAATGATCAGTGTGAGCCTGTTTTAAATATTTAAGACAATTTGTATTATTTATTTAGATTTTATGTTTTCATGTGAGCGCTTGGATTTCTATCGATTTATTGAATCTATGTAAATCTATATTACATATAAATCTATATTACATAGAAATATTTATCAAACTGAATGGTCATTCTTTTTCTTTTCTTTCAATATTTGTTGCAAAAATTCAAATATATGCTTGCTATGAACCAACAATTCAATCAGTGAATCTTTGCTTCTTTTTTTTCTCAAGTAGCCCCTCTCACTGAGACTTACTTACATCTTCTGACACCTGGTCCAACTTATAATAACATTGACTAAGTTTGCTATTGGTACACTTTACCTAAAAAAAAAAAAAATAAAAAATAAATAAATAAAATGACATACTCACTACGCAACCAGGCTCCATGAGTTGGTCACAACGTGGTGAATTGTTTTGATACCTTTAAAATTATCTAAAACTTTTGTTTCTTGGTCCTAATGATGCTGCTGTTCAATAATGTTCACTAACAGACAGTACACCTCTTGTCTAATCTTACCAAATTTTTACCGTAGAGCAAACAGGTACTGAGTTTGAAGTGGTCTTTTGAGACAATTGGTTTGCATAAATTTAAGCAACTACAACCTATTTTCCTGCTCCACATACTTGGCTAGCAATTTGTCAGGTAGCTTCCCAGTCTGAACGTCTGGACAATGTCTTGATTCAGTCAATTCATCTATCCTGTATCTCCTGTACTCTGATATTCTACGAATTAATTCTGTGAATGATTCGTTTGCTTTGAATGCAGTATCTGGTTTCTCTTGCTTTAACCCGACCAACTTGCACCTGATTGGCATGTCAGCCTTTCGATTCCCTCCCAGTGAGGCGGTGCTTCACCAAGCAAACTGTTTGTCAAACTGTTGATCTCCCTCAGAAGATGAGAAGACATGGAGACTGAGTTTTAGACACTAGTAGCGCCTTTTTACTAGATGGCAGCCCTAAAAGTATATACCTTTAAAATATGAATAAATACGTACAATTCCATAATTATTCGATCCAGCAGTTACAGAAGTTTAGTAGTAATGCAATTCGGGGACTGTGGTTCCTTAATGTCAGTGTTTATGCTACTGGAGTGAGACAGTGAGAAGACAAGGAATAGGGTTAGAAGAGAATTTAGAAAGAAAATAGTTGATAGCTGTATTTACCAGGCTACCACTAGTTATCAGGACAGAATGAGGCCTGTAAAACTGTTGGGTCCATATGATCCAAGGAGAGAACCAGTCATCTGCTCCAACAACGTATCACTATAGGAAATATGTTTGGACACAAGGAGCAGGAACATCACAACATCAGATGTATTCTTCATCCTTATATCAGTGACTTAAAACTATTTCTAATTTTTGATGCCATACGATGAACTGCAAAGTTGTGCATGAATGTAAAAGTAATTTTTTTTCACCGATAGAAAAATGTAATGCGTTTATGAGTAGGATTAACTGAGCTGAAGGAAAACAAAGAAAAAGGAGAAATAAATATTCATTGATACAGAACCGAATTAGCAAATATGAACTTATGAAACTATTGAAACCTTCAAAAATCTTATGTCGTGTAAGATATTTAAGAAAATACTGAAACCGCATACATGGATTTCTTTATTTGACTGTTATCTCTAAAATATGTTACTTTTTATGTTGAACACCAGACATCTCTCCTCTTTCCCACAGTTTTTCACTTAGTTCCACGACTGCAGCGGACTGTTAAAAGCAGCACAGAGTCTGAAGCGATGGAGGAAATTTATGTCAACATGGAACCTGTTGGACAAACTGCATCTAATCACACAGGTAGTAAGGAAATTACATATAATTCTAGCATGTATTTAATTACATTTTGCTAAGGCTCAGGTTTTTGTTAAGATTCGAACAGCTCCAAAGAGGCTCTGCCTCTGTGTGGCTTTGGGAATCCTGAATGTTTTACTTTTTGACCAAACTCATCGCCTTCAGTGTACGCAGTGAGTCTTCTTCTAGTCATCTTAAAGATGGGTACATTTTAATAGAGGAAATTTTATTTTTCTGTAATAAAAGAATATCATCGGCTCCTCTGAAATCAAACTGACTAAATAGCAACGGTTTGAAAATTATAAAGCTTGGTGACTCAAACTGTTGCACTGTGTTACATGAGTTTGATTTACTTTCAGCATTTACTGAAAGTTACTTTCAGCAATTGATGCATTTGCAAACATTTAGGTTAGCATGTCTTTAATATCTCCTCTTTTTCCCCACTATTTACACGATTTATTGTTCAGTGTTACCTCAGTTTACAGTCTACAGGCATAACCAAAATCATGAAACAATTTTATAAGTTTTAAGTGAAACTACGATGCGATTTCTTTTTCTTTCTTTTTTTTTTTGCAGACATGCTTGTTAATTTTTTGTCCAGCTCATGACATGACAGCAGATTTTTCTGACATTAGGAACATTATGACTGAGCAGAACAACGACATCAAGGTTCCCTCTACGAACGTAACTTCACGGAAACGACTTCAGAGATGAAGAGACTTTAAGGCGTGTCAAAACTTAAAAAAAAAAAAATGTGGATCTCATTAAAATGTCTAAAAGCCTTTTTCCCTCTGAATTGTAGAGTTTAACAACTTTCCTGTTGTGGCTAAATGAATATAATGTAAATGAACAACTTTTATTTTAATTTATGAAGTACTGTATAATTTGTGCGCTCTAAAAAACAACCATGTAAAAGAAGCAAAACTTTGTTTTTTCTTACATAATGAACAAACATCAGTTGTTCCTGTTAATTCAGGGGCTGCAGAAGAAGAAGAGAGGAGCAGATCCAGTAGAGATTTATGATTAGGATTCGTGTTCAGCGTGATATTATTTACCAACAATAATGCAGCTTATTAGAATGGTGTTATATAAAACCTAAAGATGAAATGTACACTTGTTGCGGCTTATAAAACAACAATTTTACCAGTTGTACTCCGCATTTTTCTTTCTTGTTAAAAACTCTGACTTGATAAACAAACGTTGGAGGACGGTTGTGGAGAGGATCAGTTCAGCATGAGGCGTTCTGATTGTGTCTTAATGTGACTTTTACTTCGAGACTTTAGCAAACGTGCATGTTGGTTCCACAATGTTCCCCTGAAAATATGGATAAAATCAGTCATTACAGGGTAAAAGTAATTTGAACAGGGGGTAGCATATAACAATAACAAGTCAGTGACATGATGCAATCTGCATTTTTAACTCGTATAACCTTATTGTTTTACTGACTTAAATAATACATTTAAATTGCTACGCTGATAAGTAGAATGGAAATGACTGTTTGGTAAATTGTCTTGAGATTACCTATTGTAAATTTGTGTTTTATAAATTAACTAAATTGTATTAAGAAAGGTTACAATTCCCTCCACGAACCTTGGACTGGATTGAAGAGAAATGATGAGGAATGTTCGATATTTTTAGGTAACATCAAAAGTACATTTTTGAGGCAAAACTAAGAAACATTTTTCCAATACATTTTGCCACATATTATAGCTTGGTCTGAGCAGGTAAACGTCACCTCTTGCAATAATGAAAAGCTGTTGTCAGAAACCATGATGTTAAGTTTTATTTACAAAGCAATAAGTCACAATATCCTGTACAATGTAATTTGCAGTACACAAAGTCTAAAAAAGTGTAAGAATCACCATAAAGTCATGACACAGAAGGTTTGTGAAAACACACTTGCTCCTGAATTTGGGTCAGGAAAATAAAGCTCTTTCACAATTTAAATTTATTGATTTACAAGAAGGTTACACTTTCAACAACTATATAGTTTTAGAATAACAAAAAATGAAATTAAAAAATGTAGGCATAACTATTGTATTTCACATGCCTCATCTTCTTTGTTGGATCTTTTTTTTTTTGTAGCTTTGACTTAGTAGTAGTATCATGTTGTTTGATAGTGAAAGAGTGCAACGTCAGTGTTAGCAATACATTTTGCATTTGAATCAATGGTAGGAAACAGTTTTCATTGAGGTACTTTTATTTTACGAGTATGTTGATGATTCTTTTTTTGGGCCAACTTTTCAGTCTCAGGATTTTTTGAAAAAAAAAAAAAAAAGCATTAACGTTTTAAGTTTTGACAAATAATGACTTTTTCTTAAAAAGAATGTGTCCCTTTTACTATATAATATATTTTATTCTTGGAATTGTAACATATCCTGAAGTTATGAATCATTTATGGCTGTATTGTAAAGAAAAAACAGTTTTCTTTACTCATTATTACTGACAGCATTGAAAATATTGGTAATTTCAAAAACGTAATTCAATATTTGCATTTATTGGTCTTCAATTCCCAACATGGCACAGACTGTAGAGCATTGAAAATATTGGTAATTTCAAAAACGTAATTCAATATTTGCATTTATTGGTCTTCAATTCCCAACATGCCACATACCCTCTACAGTCTGTGCCATGTTGGGAATTGAAGACCAATAAATGCAAATATTGAATTACGTTTTTGAAATTACCAATATTTTCAATGCTCTACAGTCTGTGCCATGTTGGGAATTGAAGACCAATAAATGCAAATATTGAATTACGTTTTTGAAATTACCAATATTTTCAATGCTGTCAGTAATAATGAGTAAAGAAAACTGTTTTTTCTTTACAATACAGCCATAAATGATTCATAACTTCAGGATATGTTACAATTCCAAGAATAAAATATATTATATAGTAAAAGGGACACATTCTTTTTAAGAAAAAGTCATTATTTGTCAAAACTTAAAACGTTAATGCTTTTTTTTTTTTTTTTCAAAAAATCCTGAGACTGAAAAGTTGGCCCAAAAAAAGAATCATCAACATACTCGTAAAATAAAAGTACCTCAATGAAAACTGTTTCCTACCATTGATTCAAATGCAAAATGTATTGCTAACACTGACGTTGCACTCTTTCACTATCAAACAACATGATACTACTACTAAGTCAAAGCTACAAAAAAAAAAAGATCCAACAAAGAAGATGAGGCATGTGAAATACAATAGTTATGCCTACATTTTTTAATTTCATTTTTTGTTATTCTAAAACTATATAGTTGTTGAAAGTGTAACCTTCTTGTAAATCAATAAATTTAAATTGTGAAAGAGCTTTATTTTCCTGACCCAAATTCAGGAGCAAGTGTGTTTTCACAAACCTTCTGTGTCATGACTTTATGGTGATTCTTACACTTTTTTAGACTTTGTGTACTGCAAATTACATTGTACAGGATATTGTGACTTATTGCTTTGTAAATAAAACTTAACATCATGGTTTCTGACAACAGCTTTTCATTATTGCAAGAGGTGACGTTTACCTGCTCAGACCAAGCTATAATATGTGGCAAAATGTATTGGAAAAATGTTTCTTAGTTTTGCCTCAAAAATGTACTTTTGATGTTACCTAAAAATATCGAACATTCCTCATCATTTCTCTTCAATCCAGTCCAAGGTTCGTGGAGGGAATTGTAACCTTTCTTAATACAATTTAGTTAATTTATAAAACACAAATTTACAATAGGTAATCTCAAGACAATTTACCAAACAGTCATTTCCATTCTACTTATCAGCGTAGCAATTTAAATGTATTATTTAAGTCAGTAAAACAATAAGGTTATACGAGTTAAAAATGCAGATTGCATCATGTCACTGACTTGTTATTGTTATATGCTACCCCCTGTTCAAATTACTTTTACCCTGTAATGACTGATTTTATCCATATTTTCAGGGGAACATTGTGGAACCAACATGCACGTTTGCTAAAGTCTCGAAGTAAAAGTCACATTAAGACACAATCAGAACGCCTCATGCTGAACTGATCCTCTCCACAACCGTCCTCCAACGTTTGTTTATCAAGTCAGAGTTTTTAACAAGAAAGAAAAATGCGGAGTACAACTGGTAAAATTGTTGTTTTATAAGCCGCAACAAGTGTACATTTCATCTTTAGGTTTTATATAACACCATTCTAATAAGCTGCATTATTGTTGGTAAATAATATCACGCTGAACACGAATCCTAATCATAAATCTCTACTGGATCTGCTCCTCTCTTCTTCTTCTGCAGCCCCTGAATTAACAGGAACAACTGATGTTTGTTCATTATGTAAGAAAAAACAAAGTTTTGCTTCTTTTACATGGTTGTTTTTTAGAGCGCACAAATTATACAGTACTTCATAAATTAAAATAAAAGTTGTTCATTTACATTATATTCATTTAGCCACAACAGGAAAGTTGTTAAACTCTACAATTCAGAGGGAAAAAGGCTTTTAGACATTTTAATGAGATCCACATTTTTTTTTTTTAAGTTTTGACACGCCTTAAAGTCTCTTCATCTCTGAAGTCGTTTCCGTGAAGTTAACGTTTGTAGAGGGAACCTTGATGTCGTTGTTCTGCTCAGTCATAATGTTCCTAATGTCAGAAAAATCTGCTGTCATGTCATGAGCTGGACAAAAAATTAACAAGCATGTCTGCAAAAAAAAAAGAAAGAAAAAGAAATCGCATCGTAGTTTCACTTAAACTTATAAAATTGTTTCATGATTTTGGTTATGCCTGTAGACTGTAAACTGAGGTAACACTGAACAATAAATCGTGTAAATAGTGGGGAAAAAGAGGAGATATTAAAGACATGCTAACCTAAATGTTTGCAAATGCATCAATTGCTGAAAGTAACTTTCAGTAAATGCTGAAAGTAAATCAAACTCATGTAACACAGTGCAACAGTTTGAGTCACCAAGCTTTATAATTTTCAAACCGTTGCTATTTAGTCAGTTTGATTTCAGAGGAGCCGATGATATTCTTTTATTACAGAAAAATAAAATTTCCTCTATTAAAATGTACCCATCTTTAAGATGACTAGAAGAAGACTCACTGCGTACACTGAAGGCGATGAGTTTGGTCAAAAAGTAAAACATTCAGGATTCCCAAAGCCACACAGAGGCAGAGCCTCTTTGGAGCTGTTCGAATCTTAACAAAAACCTGAGCCTTAGCAAAATGTAATTAAATACATGCTAGAATTATATGTAATTTCCTTACTACCTGTGTGATTAGATGCAGTTTGTCCAACAGGTTCCATGTTGACATAAATTTCCTCCATCGCTTCAGACTCTGTGCTGCTTTTAACAGTCCGCTGCAGTCG
Organism: Poecilia picta; assembly: GCA_033032245.1. Classification (NCBI taxonomy): domain Eukaryota; kingdom Metazoa; phylum Chordata; class Actinopteri; order Cyprinodontiformes; family Poeciliidae; genus Poecilia; species Poecilia picta. The sequence goes on from CM065371.1 coordinate 21,993,599, forward strand.
TGGAACTAAGTGAAAAACTGTGGGAAAGAGGAGAGATGTCTGGTGTTCAACATAAAAAGTAACATATTTTAGAGATAACAGTCAAATAAAGAAATCCATGTATGCGGTTTCAGTATTTTCTTAAATATCTTACACGACATAAGATTTTGAAGGTTTCAATAGTTTCATAAGTTCATATTTGCTAATTCGGTTCTGTATCAATGAATATTTATTTCTCCTTTTTCTTTGTTTTCCTTCAGCTCAGTTAATCCTACTCATAAACGCATTACATTTTTCTATCGGTGAAAAAAAATTACTTTTACATTCATGCACAACTTTGCAGTTCATCGTATGGCATCAAAAATTAGAAATAGTTTTAAGTCACTGATATAAGGATGAAGAATACATCTGATGTTGTGATGTTCCTGCTCCTTGTGTCCAAACATATTTCCTATAGTGATACGTTGTTGGAGCAGATGACTGGTTCTCTCCTTGGATCATATGGACCCAACAGTTTTACAGGCCTCATTCTGTCCTGATAACTAGTGGTAGCCTGGTAAATACAGCTATCAACTATTTTCTTTCTAAATTCTCTTCTAACCCTATTCCTTGTCTTCTCACTGTCTCACTCCAGTAGCATAAACACTGACATTAAGGAACCACAGTCCCCGAATTGCATTACTACTAAACTTCTGTAACTGCTGGATCGAATAATTATGGAATTGTACGTATTTATTCATATTTTAAAGGTATATACTTTTAGGGCTGCCATCTAGTAAAAAGGCGCTACTAGTGTCTAAAACTCAGTCTCCATGTCTTCTCATCTTCTGAGGGAGATCAACAGTTTGACAAACAGTTTGCTTGGTGAAGCACCGCCTCACTGGGAGGGAATCGAAAGGCTGACATGCCAATCAGGTGCAAGTTGGTCGGGTTAAAGCAAGAGAAACCAGATACTGCATTCAAAGCAAACGAATCATTCACAGAATTAATTCGTAGAATATCAGAGTACAGGAGATACAGGATAGATGAATTGACTGAATCAAGACATTGTCCAGACGTTCAGACTGGGAAGCTACCTGACAAATTGCTAGCCAAGTATGTGGAGCAGGAAAATAGGTTGTAGTTGCTTAAATTTATGCAAACCAATTGTCTCAAAAGACCACTTCAAACTCAGTACCTGTTTGCTCTACGGTAAAAATTTGGTAAGATTAGACAAGAGGTGTACTGTCTGTTAGTGAACATTATTGAACAGCAGCATCATTAGGACCAAGAAACAAAAGTTTTAGATAATTTTAAAGGTATCAAAACAATTCACCACGTTGTGACCAACTCATGGAGCCTGGTTGCGTAGTGAGTATGTCATTTTATTTATTTATTTTTTATTTTTTTTTTTTTTAGGTAAAGTGTACCAATAGCAAACTTAGTCATTGTTATTATAAGTTGGACCAGGTGTCAGAAGATGTAAGTAAGTCTCAGTGAGAGGGGCTACTTGAGAAAAAAAAGAAGCAAAGATTCACTGATTGAATTGTTGGTTGATAGCAAGCATATATTTGAATTTTTGCAACAAATATTGAAAGAAAAGAAAAAGAATGACCATTCAGTTTGATAAATATTTCTATGTAATATAGATTTATATGTAATATAGATTTACATAGATTCAATAAATCGATAGAAATCCAAGCGCTCACATGAAAACATAAAATCTAAATAAATAATACAAATTGTCTTAAATATTTAAAACAGGCTCACACTGATCATTTATATGTTTTAGTAATGGAACCTTAACAACTACAGGTGTACTATGTTTTGTTAGTGAACACACTTAAGCGTGTAAGATGGAGTAAAAGAATCATTAGGGCCAAGAAACATACACCATATAAGTCAGAGACAAAGCTGGAGATCATTTTAAAGATAACCAAACAATTTATCAAGTTGGAGCAACTTTTTGGAGCCTTGTTGTGCACTGTAAAATTAGGGCCAAGAAACATACAGCGTAGTCAGACACAAAAGCTGTAGATCATTTTAAAGATAACCAAACAATTTACCATGTTGAAGCAACTTTTTGGAGCCTGGTTGTGCACTGTAAAAACGTTCACATTTGGAGAAAACTGAAATACAAATATTAGTAGCCTAGCCCACATATTCTTAAGAAATAAAATTTACAGATGAGGAACATTTACTGAAATGTATCGCGCTAGCAGGTGTTACAGTAAAAAAAATCTATAGCTAACCTTTACTATTTTGGAGAAACCATGAAGCACTGAGAAGATCAGTGTTGAATCAACAACAGGAAAAAGACTGAAGCAAAGTAGTATTTACAATGATGTGAGGACAAATTCTGGAAAGGGATCTATGTTAGGTGTTGTCTCTCACTTTAATTGCAAAAAGCTAAAAGTTAACTGAGTAACGAGTCATCCCTTGTAAATTTGTTAAAATGCTGTAATTATTATATTATGTTTTGTTATGCGATGGTGGAGGGTGAGGAGTGCTAAAATACTGACCGCAGACTAATTACGGTATGACCGTCCAGTCCGTATCTTGTGAGACAAGATCTGAAGAAAAAAATACGTAAAATACATAAAATGAAAAAAAAGAGTGCTGTAACTTACTGCCTACTATTTTGTCGTAGTTGAGAAAGCACCGACATTATCGGGATGTAAGCTTTCCCGTTAAAAAAAGAAAAAAGTCCCAAAAAAAAAAAACCCCGCAGCAAATATGTACCTGGATAGGATCGGATCAGCAGTGGTCTTGGAATGAACAGAGTCTTGTCCAAACTACTGCAAAAAAAAAAAAAAAAAAAAAGGTTTAGGATCCACCCTTCTCGCTGACAGGAAAGTGATCTAAAGATGAAGAAAGGTGCCGGGATGTCTAGAACCTTGGAATGAATAGAGTCTTCTTCAAAAAAACAGGGTGATTGCAGAAACACCTGCCGTAAAGTGTCTGGAACTAATTTGAAGAAAACAGTGGGAATGTCACGGTGTCCCATTACTGCAAGCTGTACATAGTCAGAGTAATATCTGTCTGTTTAAAGACCTCTTGCAGAATCTGTGAGACTTTTGTCCACTCCAGCCGATCTAGGCCGCATCCAATTCTGAAGGAAATAAAACAATGTGTTCAATTATTCAAATAGAGAAGACTTAAGTGTATTTGTCCATAGAAGAGACTACGGACTGAGGCAGTGATATTCTTTTTCACGTTATTTTCGACGCAGTGAGATTTCATGTCTTCCAGACTCTGTCTGAGATCGATATATGTCGGTTTCTGACTCGCTTTTTTCTTGGTAATCTGATATACATAATAGGAAAGATAGAGTTACCAAAAAAAAAAAAGAAAAAAAATAATGAGTCAATTTTGGACACTCGCTGTATAGTTGACCGCGGCTTATTTACCAGATAGTATATGAAACGTTGATCCTGTTTAAGGACCGCACACTGTCCCACCAGCTTTTCTGTTAAAATTTAAAAAAAAATCAGGATATGATTTAGCTATTGAAAAAAAAAAAGACATTTAAAACATAAAAATGCAACAACTCACTCTGGTCTTTTAATTCTGACACGCGAGCAAAATTCTTTTTGAATAAAACAAAATTATTTTTGAATAAAATCGTAAATCTTGACTAACACAGTGCGCTAATGATTCATGCATAATTTATCCTGCACATCTTGAAACTTTATGATATTTGGATAGGAAAACATAGTCCGCAGTCACCACCAGCATTTATCTAAGCAAAAGTTACTGATGTCCCCATTCTGGTGTTCTGATGTCCCCAAACAGGTGTTCATAACCTCGAACACCTGTTTCTCTAGACCACCCACGTTGCCCCTCCCCCACAGGACCACCCACGTTGCCCCTCCCCCACAGGACCACCCACGTTGCCCCTCCCCCCACTGGACCACCCACGTTACCCCTCCCCCCACAAGACCACCCACGTTGCCCCTCCCCCACTGGACCACCCACCGTGAACACTACCTGTCAAAATCTGATTGATGGTTATAAACCTCGAACACCTGTTTCTCTAGACCACCCACGTTGCCCCCCCTCCCCCACTGGACCACCCACGTCGCCCCCTCCCCCACTGGACCACCTGTTCCTCTAGACCACCCACCTTGAACACTACCTGTCAAAATCTGATGGATATAAGGGTGTACTTATATTCTCTGGCGTAGGAAGCGGGGGGGACGGGGGCCCCCCCCCCCCCCCCCCAATAATTTCACCGCAGTTGTGAAGAATTTTTAAATTTTCCACTTGCGTGCTTTTATTTTGAAGGCGCACCACAGCGCATTTAGGCGAGCACTTCCTGCCCCTCCCCCTCTTAAGGCTCAGAGCTTAGAGGCAGCAGCGTCAGAATGAGGGAAACCGTCTGTCAGGAATGTTGCCATGAATATTTATAACATCTTGTTGTCAGTTTACTTTCATATATAGAACTAAATCTTTTTGGTTAAGCCGTTTTAATTCTGGAATACTTACATGTCCAAAATTTTACTGATAACATTGTTTAAAAGTTAGCTAGGCTAGATACAATGATTTAGAATGAGACTGAAACAGCAGCGAAATGAGCCTTTTTATTATTTAAAGTGAGCAACACCTGATCATACTGACCATTTAACATGTATTTATATTATATTATTTAGATATTTAAGAGAACAGCAGTGCTAAAATAATGTTGAAGAAAGGTGAAGAAGCTCTGGTGAGATCTTCATTGAGTTTATTGAAATATATATTAACTGTTTTTAAATTTTAAATAAACTAAACTATTTTATTATGAGATGAGCAGGTCAGGTAAAACATGGGAGAGCCAGGTGGAGTTTCAGAGTGTGAAGATTTAAAAATTATATTAATTTCAATAAAACCAGAAAGGAGAACAGGTGGAGACTGATGTCTGGTTGATTTCTTTCAAGTTTCAATATTTTGTTCTTTATTTCCACTCTGTAAGGTTAATGGTTAGGAAACATGAAAAGAAAAGCGCTTGAGGAGAGGTTTAAAAATAAATGAGTGAAAATTTGTGTTATCGGAAATAGGTTACACAGTAAATAGCTGAGATCTATAATAATATAAAAATTTCAAATTTAAGTTGTTTAAATTCTCATTCTGTATGATAAAAACATACTTTTTATATTTAGTTCACATTCTGACACTGTACATTACTGTAGTGTCTGGTGTAAATCCATGAATCCATGCAGGAACATCAGGCTGCAGAGAGTCAGAGGGAGGCAGAGACAGAAACACATATCCGTAGATATTTTAGTTAGATGTTTGTGACTGAAAATGACAGGAGAATAAAAACATTTAGGCTTTTTGCCTCGATGTTTTTATGGATCATGTTTGGTAAGTTATTGAATGCAGGGCTGGAACTGAGTTAAGTGAGGAGCCAAGATGTCTGTTAGAAGTGAAAAGTATTTTTATTTTGTAGATCAAACTGCTGCACTAATGTAGAGAGTTGTTCAAGAAGAACAAAACTTGGTTTTTAGATTTTATTTTTGTTGGTCAAACTGCTGTATTGAGTTTAAAACTGCTGGTTTTAGAAAGAGGTAGAACCAATTCAATTACCAGTCAATTTATATCAATGCATTCTGACCAATAATCTAATGTCTTTTGACCATATAGATATTTCAGAATCTGGTAGTCTGTGTGCTACCGGAGTATGTAGCTTGCTAGTTGTGAGGCAAATTCTAAAGTGAGTGTTCATCCTGGAATGACGGTCATTATGGTACGCGGATGCATAACTTTAATCTGATTATTGGATTGTAAATACGTAGTAATGTGTTAGATTACTTGTTACTGAAACCAGGGTCAGATTAGAGTAACACATTAGTGATGTGTTAATGGCGCAATAGTTGATGACATTTCTGCTCAAGCTATTTACTGATCTGTCAAGTTTCCGATATGCGTCCCCCCCAATGACACTCATTCCTACGCCCTTGCGTATCTCGTTAAAACGACATACGTATCTCGTTAAAACGTGATAATTCTATGTCCAGGAAGTGGCGGTGTTATGTTAGGCTATTACAGTGGCTAACATGAAACATGCTTGGTTACGAACAGCTGTTGCCGTTATTCAGCAAGTGTACTGTTAAAAAACAAAATCTGAACAGAAAATGTTCAGCAAATCCATCTGAGCCTCGGTTATAATCGCTCTTTAGCCATTTCCCGAATCAGAAGCTACAATCTGAAGTCAACTGCAGCTTCGACCCAAACAGTCAGGAACGGCCCACAGCTAGAGGACCGAACTGACGTTTCCTTCTGTGCATCCGGTTCTGTTTAGGATCCTGCTGATGCTATTAATGGTTTTAACCACAGTGCAAAGCAGCTTCCGTATCCGTGTGGATCAAACATGAAGGGAAACCTGACCAATTCATGTTAGCCACTGTAATAGGCTAACATAACACCGCCACTTCCTGGACATAAAATTATGACGTTTTAACGAGATACGTATGTCGTTTTAGTATCTCGTTAAAACGAGATAGCGCTCGATTTTTTTTTCCTGCGTGACAGGAAAAAAAATCGAGCCGGATTGTTTATAGGTTAAATCAACAACATGGCAGCTCCACAAGACAAAGCTTCTCGGGAGAAGAGTCATAGTCCACACACACACACAGGAGCAGGAAGCTTCCAGGACATCTGGCGGAGAAAGACCTACCTAATTCAGAGAAGTCAAAGCCATCATCCAGCAGCTGATCTGAAGAACCTGAGAAGAAAAGTGTTTCATGGGTAACATAGTGATGAATGAAGAGTCAGATGTTTAACTACTATAACAAAGGAGATTGCTGATGCCACTACAACAAAGAAAATAGTGGAAAACTCTTCCAAATAATGTGAAGTACATACACTTAGCAATGTTGAAAGAACCTTTCTTTGTTAAAGAACAAGTAATTAATTTTTTTTTTCCTAGTAATTTGTCAGAAGTTGAACTCTCCAAGAAAGAGCAAATGAAGCAAATTCTGTGCAAATACAATAAAAGAGTATCTCTTGGCAATTTTACAACTTTGGTTAGGGTATTTTAGGCCATTCCCTGGCTAAGAACACTTAATGACATCTTTCGAACTAGTCCAATGTGTTCCACTTTATTTGAGATGAGGGAAAATAATAATGATTTATGAAAAAAATGGGATATTGAAAAAACACTTAATGACATCTTTCTAATTTGTCAATTTTTTTTCCACATCTTGATGATGTGAAGATGATATATATTATTTAACTTTAAGAAGTTCTTATTAAATGCGCTTCCGTAGATAACTAACGTCAATAAATAAGATATCTTTTTGCGTTTGGGAGACTTATATAATTTCTCTCATTGGAATTATATATTATTCCCATGCATAGATTGAAAAAGCTCAGAGTATGAGCATGACCTACCTGATCCAGAGGTTTTAGAGTCAGCCAACAGCAGCAAATTACTAATAACTCTGTTTGCTGTGTAATAAAACAAAGACATCTTTATTATTGATCTTACTTGTTCCACTTTATTTCAGACATGGGAAATATTAATGAATGTGTTATTCAAGCTTTTGACAGTGTAATAACACTTAATTACATCTGTAACTAGTCCAATGTGTAAGGGGAAATATTAATGACACAATTACAATGGTCTCGTGACTGTCACAGCTAAGACTAACAACAAATGACAAGGTAATATGATAACACACAAAGACATATTTATGACCGATGGTGATTCTTGGTTAATGTCAGGTTGTCATAACAAAGACATTTTAAATAATGTCAACTTTGCATTAAAAGTGTCATTATTTACCAAATTATACTTAATGACAACAGTCATAAATATCCATAAAGACTTCTTCATGTTCATGAAAGGTGTTATGTCATGTTTATGACAGTGTCATTTCAGTCTTATGCACACCCATTCAAACAAAGTGTTACCTCATCATCTTTACCCTCATACCCCCAATAAACCTTCTAAGCTGCCCTTTTGAAGTTGGCCTATTCCTTCTTACTGAGGAAGATTCAATTGTTGAGCAATCTGCATTAGCACATGTTAAACGCACAAGTGGTCCTTCGAGCCGGATTGTTTATAGGTTAAATCAACAACATGGCAGCTCCACAAGACAAAGCTTCTCGGGAGAAGAGTCATAGTCCACACACACACACAGGAGCAGGAAGCTTCCAGGACATCTGGCGGAGAAAGACCTACCTAATTCAGAGAAGTCAAAGTCATCATCCAGCAGCTGATCTGAAGAACCTGACAAGAAAAGGAAACAAAGAAGTCCGTCATGGGTAATGGAGTGTTGAATTCCATTACCCATGGAATTCAACCCAGATGTTTAACTACTATAACAAAGGAGATTGCTGATGCCACTACAACAAAGAAAATAGTGGAAAACCCTTCCAAATAATGTGAAGTACATATACTTAGCAATGTTGAAAGAACCTTTCTTTGTTAAAGAATAAGTAATAATTTTTTTTCTAGTAATTTGCCAGAAGTTGAACTCTCCAAGAAAGAGCAAATGAAGCAAATTCTGTGCAAATACAATAAAAGAGTATCTCTTGGCATTTTTACATCCTCCTTTTTACTGAGGAAGATTCAATTGTTGAGCAATCTGCATTAGCACATGTTAAACGCACAAGTGGTCCTTCGAGCCGGATTGTTTATAGGTTAAATCAACAACATGGCAGCTCCACAAGACAAAGCTTCTCGGAAGAAGAGTCATAGTCCACACACACACACAGGAGCAGGAAGCTTCCAGGACATCTGGCGGAGAAAGACCTACCTAATTCAGAGAAGTCAAAGCCATCATCCAGCAGCTGATCTGAAGAACCTGATAAGGAAAAGAAGCAAGCAAGTGTTTCATGGGTAACATAGTGATGAATGAAGAGTCAGATGTTTAACTACTATAACAAAGGAGATTGCTGATGCCACTACAACAAAGAAAATAGTGGAAAACTCTTCCAAATAATGTGAAGTACATATACTTAGCAATGTTGAAAGAACCTTTCTTTGTTAAAGAACAAGTAATTAATTTTGTTTTCCTAGTAATTTGTCAGAAGTTGAACTCTCCAAGAAAGAAATGAAGCAAATTCTGTGCAAATACAATAAAAGAGTATCTCTTGGCAATTTTACAACTTTGGTTAGGGTATTTTAGGCCATTCCCTGGCTAAGAACACTTAATGACATCTTTCGAACTAGTCCAATGTGTTCCACTTTATTTGAGATGAGGGAAGATAATAATGATTTATGAAAAAATGGGATATTGAAAAAACACTTAAGGACATCTAATTTGTCAATTTTTTTCCACATCTTGATGATGTGAAGATGATATATATTATTTAACTTTAAGAAGTTCTTATTAAATGCAGAGACAGCTCTTTATTAATTCTTGCAATCATTTGTTAATGAGTTTTATCAATACATTCTGGCACAATTGGCTCTTCAGAACATAATTTTGATATGGCCCAAAATAAAAAAGAGTTTCACACCACTGACTTCAAGTTTTCATACTTCACTGCATAAATTAACATAGATGCATTAATTAAAGATTGACTTCAGTACTTACCTAAAGCTGACAGAAGCAGTACAAAAAGTATGATTTGACCTGCCATTTTTTGAAAATCAAACCTGATTTAAAGATATAAAAAATAAATGAATTATTGCAATATCTGAATACATATTGATCATGCATCAAGTTCTCCAGACAAAAAATATATTTTTAACCACAGTAAATTAAAACATCTATGAATCCAATTTATTTCCTACAACAAAATGTTAGATATTATTTTATTTATTGCAAATAAAAACCTCTTTTACCTTCTCTAAGTGCCTCTCTGGTGTGAAACATCTCAAGTGACAACGTCAGGCTGCAACACGTCTTTATACAATGGCAGCTGGCACAAACCCAATATTCTTTCTTTTCCAATAAGTTGTTTGGAAAGAATACAATACAGCTACTCTCTTATATGCATCACAGTTTAGTCTAGAAGATTACCTCATAGCTTATGGGTTTAACATTGTAAGCTTGAATTTGGCTGTTTTACTGGACTCCTTTTCTTTCTTTGTTTTGGGTTTCAGCCATATTGATGAACTGAGGTATATGTTATATTTTATGATAGTTCTTAACAGGGCTGCACAGTGGCACAGTTGGTAGAGCTGTTGCCTTGCAGCACGACGGTTCTGGGTTCAATTCCCAGCCCCAGTCTTTCTGCATGGAGTTTGCATGTTCTCCCTGTGCATGCATAGGTTTACTCCAGGTACTCCAGTTTCCTCCCACAGTCCAAAAACATGACTGTCAGGTTAACTGGCCTCTCCAAATTATCCCTAGGTGTGAGTGTGTGTATGTGTGTGTGTGTGCATGGTTGTTTGTACTGTGTCTCTGTGTTGCCCTGCAACAGACTGGCGACCTGTCCAGGATGAACCTGCCTCTCACCTGGAACATTAGCTGGAGATCGGCACCAGCAACTCCTGACCCCACAAAGGGACAAGGGTGTAAAGAAAATGGATGAATGGAGTTCTTAATTTTAGCTCAGTGAAAGGCTGGTATCCTGTTCCAGATTAGCCTGGCCATTGCCTTCCTGTGCAACTCTACTCAAAAAAATTACCGCTGACAGTACAAAAAAAATATCACCTTTTAATGGGCTTTGTTGCTTATACTTGGATTCTCTCTGGTAGTTTTTTGACCGGGTTCCCTTTTTTCCCATGAACTCCACAGTCGCCTGATCTCAACCCAAAAGAGCACGGATGGCATGTTGCGCAATGTGAGATTTTGATCTTGTCTGTGCATGAGACAAATCCGCAAAACAATTGTGAGAAAACATCATTTTAATATGGACTCATGTCTCTACACCATGTTGAATCTGTGCCAGAAAACGTTAAAGGAAACGAAAGCAACGGTAAATCTAATCTAGGTCAGGCACTAATAACGGGTATAATAACTAAACCACATGTCAAGTCAAGTTTATTTGTGTGACACATTTCAGCCATAAGGCAGTTCAAATGAAGTGAAAGTAAAACCATCAGCTATCAACTACATTTTGTCAAATGTCATCATTAAAATCATCAAGCATATAATATCAAATATATTGATAAATGTTGTAGTTACTACTAATCAAAAGCAGCTCTGAACAGTCTTGATTTAAAGGAACTCAGTGTTTCAGCTGCTTTGCAGTTTTCTGAAAGTTTGTTCCAGATTTGTGATGCATAGAAGCTGAATGCTGCTTTTACGTGTTTGGTTCTGAGGATGCAGAGCAGAGCACTACCAGAACCAGAACCAGAACATAGATCTGGAAGGCTGACACAAAAATTTATTTCATTTGCTTTCTTCCGGGTTTCAGCCAGCAGCAGTGTTCTGGATCAGCTGCAGCTGTCTGACCAGAACTGCAGCTGGGCAGACAGACTTGTCCAAGACACTGTTGCTGTAATCAATGTGACTAAAGATAAACACATGGACAAGTTTTTCTAGATCTTGCTGAGGCATTAGTCCTCAATCCTGGAAATGAAGGTCCAGGTCCAACACAACTCTCTTGTCATTTCAGTAATATATCATGATCTGCAGTGTCAAAAGCTGTGCTGAGGTCCAACCACCACTTTGGTTCTTCCACAGTCTTTTTATATGTTTATCATTGAACACTTTGACTAGGCTGGTCTCAGAACTGCAGTGAGTATGGAAACCAGACAGAAAGACATCAAAACAGCTGGATGCAGTTAGGAAGCTGGAGATCGGCCTGTAATTCTCCTGTAATGATTTGTCCAGATTGTTCTTTTTTTAACAGTGGCTTGTTCATATGTTTTTTAAAGCCTGACAGAAAATAACAGATGAGCGGAATGAGTTTACTGTTTGGATCAGATCAGATGCAATGACAGGCACAACTTTTAAAGACATTTGTTGATAGGATATCAAGACAGGAGGAAGTGCTTAATTGATTTATAATTTTTTCTGGGTTTTCTTGGTTGAGTTGTTAAAGTTTAGTAATTTTCTCTGCATCTGTTATGCTTGGGGATTGCATTGAAACTGATTTGGTGTTAATGTGCAGTTTAACCTTTTCATTTTTGAAATTTCTCTCCAAAGAAGTTGGAAAATTTACTATGAAGCCTGTAAACTGTGCCAAATAAGATGCAATCATTGTTTATGTTTTTATTTATAATTTTTGCAAAAGACATTTCTTTTGCATATTCTAGTGCGGAGTGATAGCTTTGCATTCTTTCTTTACAGATTTCATAATAAAATGTAGTCAAGTTTTATTATAGTTAAAAACTGTCTGCTGTATTGTGTATAAAAAAATAAAAAATAATACTATTTGTTTTGCTAAATGAGTCAATGGAGATTGTATTTCCAAAGACAATAGAGACATGATCAGACAGGGTGACATCAATTTCAGAGACGTTAGAAATTTTCTTGCCCAAACAGATCCAGAATGTGTCCTCAATTGTGGGTTGACAAGCTGACTAAGATCCAGGTTTTCAAGCGTAATGTAGGTTTTTGGCACCGATGGCTGCAGGCTTGTAAACATGGATGGCGAAGTTTCCCATGATTATTAAGCAGCATCTAAGCAGCAAAAGATCATTGAAGTCACTGAAAAAATTTCCACGTACTTTGGGGTTTTGCACAAAGTTAGTGTCAGAACTTATTTATGGCCTTTTACCTTGATTCCTAAATATTCAGAAGAATCACATTTTCTCACAGAAACCTCTCTAAAGTCTAGATAATTGTGAACTATTGTAGCAACACCTCCCTCTCTTATGCTTTCTATTCTTACTTCAGAAAAATCTTAATTTGGAGGCGCTGATTCAGTCCGTACGATCCAACAATGTTTCTGTTAGAAACATAACATTAACATTTTGCTCAGTGATAAAGTCATTAACTAAAAGTTATTTTGCTGAAAAGGATCTTATATTTAGCAGAGCCAGTTTTAGTGACTTGGTGATAGACATTTATTCAATTTGAGATTGGTTTAGACGGGATAAATATGAGGCTTGAATTTAACTTTTCTGTTGTCTGATCATTTTTTCTAATCAAATCAAATTTTACTGGTATAGCACATTTCAGTAACATTGCAGTCCAAAGTGATTTACATCATAAAAACACAAAAATCAACAAGTGAAACATTACATTTTGTCCAGTGTCATCATCACACATCAAAATGTTGGTCAGTGTTTCATTTATTATGGTTTAGAAACCACAAACTCTAAAGGAACTCAGTGTTTCAGCTGTTTTACGGTTTTTCTGGAAGTTTCTTCCAGATTTGTGGTGCATAGAAGCTGAATGCTGCTTCTCCATGTTTGGTTCTGGTTCTGGGGATGCAGAGCAGATCAGAACGAGGAGGCCCGAGTGGTTCTGGAAGGTTGCTATGACAACAGCAGATCTTTAATGCATTGTGGTGCTCAGCTCTGTTTGTGTTACCAATCTGGCCTGGGATTGTCCTGTATCGCAACCCCCATTCTTGAGGAAGACTGGTGTACAATTAAAGTCTGAACCCCCATCTCAGACTTCAGACAGGTAGAGTGGATGTGGTTCTTCTGGGGAATCAGAACCATTTGGTTCTGTTGTAAAGTAGTCTACTTTTTAGGTGCTTAAAAGAAAAACACATACTGATCAATACATGTGGTCCACTGACGTGCAGTGAGGTTCATTGCTGGTGAGGCTCTGACTTATGACTTAGACACCATCCATGTTATTTCACAGAAATTTCACGCATGCGTACAACGCTGGGGGGCAAAAAGACTATTCATTTACATGTCATCCATGGCCGCGTTAACTCAGTGAAACTTAGAAATGTAGGTATTAATTTCGTGTTATGATCCACAGCAAAGTGATTTGTATTCCCCATATTCGCAGACTCGTTGCCATAACAACTGACAATAATGTCACTTCATGTCTTAGGATTTAACACCAAAAAAAACATTCAAGAATTTTGCACACAGAACAGAACATTCAGTCTGTTGTGGTATGTTTTAGGCTTAATGTTTTATTAATACTTGCTGTGGTAGATTAGCTACCGCTTCTACTTTACTGAATTATTTAGACATACAAACTGTAGCCCACAAAACGCACATTTAATTAAAAAACTAAACAAAAACATCTTATTGCTGTCTTACCTTTACCTACCAATTAAATCCATGCACTGCTAATTCTGCACAAAAATATCCGTTCATCCAAAGCCAAGTCTATCATGTCTTTTCTACTCCATTTGAGAATCATCAAACTGTCTTGAAGTAAAACTTTCAGCTCCGGTATTGAAAACATTTCTGTCTTGGCTTCTAGCAGGTGACTTTAATGAAGGAGTGGTGGAGTTGATGGGATAAAGGACCAATAGCTCCATCTTCAACTGGTGTCTTGAGAGCTGCCTGCTTATCCGTTGGTTTTGGAACAAAATCGCTCCGATATGCAGTTCATTTCATCGCTATCAGACGTTTTTGAGTCTGTTCTTCTTTGTTGGTAATCTTCTTGTTTTTCATCAAATAAAAAAAGTGTGCAATAAGTTTTTCTCCAGCTTTATTAAAACCGACTCCATTTTGTAGAGATAGCGCTCCCAGAAGATCCTGTGATTGACAACGACGTCCACTGACCTGCAGACCATAATATTTACCTTTTCTTTAATCCTAAACAGTCTACTCTATCTTTCATCTCTATGTCGAACTGTCTGTAGTGGTCCACTGATAGATTATTAAAGTATTTTTTCAGAATTTCTGATTTTTTTTTTTAGTTTGATAATATCAGTAGTACTAATGTGTATGATTATATTATTAATATCCGGCTGATCAGTGGTTAGTGAGAGAAATGTCTGTTTTCTCAATAATTTCCAGCTGGTTCCTTGAACATGACAATGGGTTCCCTTTTTTCCCCTGAACTCCACAGTCGCCTGATCTCAACCCAGAAGAGCACGAATGGCCTGTGGCGCAATGTGAGATTCTTATCTTGTCTGTGCATGAGACAAATCCGCAACAATTGTGAGAAAACATCATTTTAATATGGTCTCATGTCTCTACAACATGTTGAATCTGTGCCAGAAAACGTTAAGGGAAACGAAAGCAACAGTAAATCTAATCTAGGTCAGGCACAAATAGCGGGTATAATAACTAAACCACAAGTCAAGTCAAGTTTATTTGTGTGACACATTTCAGCAACAAGGCAGTTCAAATGAAGTAAAAGTAAAACCACCAGACAGTTATCAACTACATTTTGTCAAATGTTATCATCAAAATCATCAAGCAAATAAACATCCAATATGTTGATTAATGTTCTTGTTAATACTAATCAAAAGCAGCTCTGAACAGTCTTGATTTAAAGGAACTCAGTGTTTCAGCTGTTTTGCAGTTTTCTGAAAATGTGTGGTGCATAGAAGCTGAAAGCTGCTTCTTCGAAAACATGAGATACAAAATATGTACTTCATTTGGTTTCCACATATGTAGAAGGAATCTTTATTGTCACAAAAAAGCAAGGAGTCAAGGAGGAGTAAGGTAGGATTATAACCTGCTGAAAAAATATATTTACTACAATTAGAAACCAAGCACTTATTTGTACAGGGTTTTACAATATTTCAAAATTATTACTCATTCGCTCTCCAAAATATAGGTAGCACAGAGAGAAAGTCAGGTGTAGTTTATATATAGACGTTTTTACTTTTAAGGGTGCGTTCACACTGCAAAAATGGTAGCAGAAACAACCACAATAAATATTTTTTTATTATTCTACTGTACAATCACAAGATGTGAATATTACCATTGTACTATTATCGTTAATGAAGAAAATACTATTGTATTATTTTAGCATAGCTGGGCTTATTGCATAGAACGACTCAAAATGAGGGAAAACAGAGCTAAATGTCCTAAAAGATATTTATGCACAACTGAAATGTTGTATTTTGTGTGGATAATGAACTGCTGTGGAAAATGAGTGTAACATTGAATTTTCCACTCAAAGAGTGGAACATTGAGCAGCAAAGATATATGACCAGACACACTTTGGTCACATATATCCATACCTATCAATCTATCTAGCTATACGGACACATATAGATAGATTTATCATTAGTTTATCTGATGAAAGCAGACTAGTAAAAAAGTGGGTCGACTTCACATTGTTTGAGCATTGTGAACATTGTTTGAGCTTTCACTGTGTCCAATTGCTCAAACATTGTTTGAGCTTTCACTGTGTCCGTAGTTCCCCAGTGCCGCAAGCAGATTATGGTGGTTGATAGCCCTGAACAACCGCCGCTTGACCTTTTTTGCCATGCGGCCAGTGCAGAGACTCAGGGAAAACAGTATCTGATGGGGAACTGTGAATCAATGTAACACCCAGCACTACTAGCAGAACATCCGCCTCACCAGGTTGGGAGTCCTCATGGAGAACTCAGGCCATTGATCACCCCTCCAACAGCACAGAATTGAGAGATTCCAGGAAAAGCAGACTGGTTTCACCCCTGGTTGTGACAGACCCCAGTTAAGAGCTACTCTTGTTCCACAAAGTGGAAACCTATGAGGGAATATCGTCTCAAGATCTGCTCATGATCCAAGACCCTAGTCCTTCAAAGTGTCTTAAACTTTATTTTCCAAGGATTTAACTGGTGATTATTTACTAACCCATTTTTACAACTGCTGAGGTTGAATGCTGTACCATGAAAACAAAATGTTAAGATCCTAAACTGGGGAAAATATAATACAGAACAACTCATACACGAAATGGACAACTTAAGGCTTTTATCATCAGGAAAAAGCATGAAAAGGTACACAATAAAATCCATTTGAATTTTTTATTAATCCATTTCATAATAGAGTACATATATCTGCCACCACATAAAACATCCTTAAGCAGAATTTAGACAATGACAAAATCATACTTAATTTCATTCAGTTTGACACTTCAAGATCATTCCTCCAAACATTAATTAGCTTTATATGCATATATGTAACCTTAAATTCAAGAGTTAATATTTCACATCTTGTGATATTACCAAAAATAACTGATTAAACAAATCGCGGAAAAGAAACAATAAAACTGAACATTACATTAATCCTAGAAATGATTTAAAACACAACAGTGCTAGATGTTTGAAAAGCAAAATTACTACTGATTCTCCCCTAATTAGGAGTACAAACTAAAACAGAGACAACACATCATATAGGTAAGAAAATTTACTGTGTTTTAACATGTGATTATTCTTTGATCTCAATTGACCAGAGTTCTGGTCATCAGCAAACTGACAGTCATGGTAACAATCGATGCCAGATGGCTTGCACCATCTGAGGGCAACATCTTTGGATTGGCACCATTTCTTCGGATTAGTCCACCTATAGAAAAAAGAGAGATGTATAGATTTTGACAGTCAACTGCAATATAATCTTTGTAATTACAAAATAATAAAGATGTGATGGAACTTTACCAGTGTTTGGTTGAGTCCCAAGTACCAGTGGTCCAATTGACAGAGCTGCAGAGTCATGGTAAGATACGTCCCTCTTGAATAGAGAGTGGTGACCCGGGTAGCAATGCTGGAAAAATAGGAAAACAGCAACATTGATGGTGTGTATAATATGGCTATAATAAGCACACAATAAAACTCACAGATCTGCAGTTGTTGCTGCTCAAAAGACACAAGTGGACACTGCAGTGCAAGTAAATCTGTGTGTGGTTGGTGAAGGTGAACATCCTGAAGGAGAAACGAGACACAGTGGAGACACTGTTCTGAATCACCTCTACGGTTCCATCTTCTGGATTAGGACACCTGTGAAGCAGAAGCAGGTGCATCAGTTAGATTGTCAGAAAGAAGACACTGAAATAAATTATAAAGAACGACAAGATGATCTCACTCACTGAGAGGCAATGAGATCCCAGCGGACAGGGTAGTTTGCTTGGTTGACTGGTGTGGCCCAACAAGAGTCCAGAACTGTGGCAAATTGGCGCTGATCCACCCCTTCGGTTCGCACCTCCACATAAAACATCTGATCAACTTCCAGTTGTATGTTTCCATTAGTGCTGAAGGGGAAGTGGAAGCCTTCATCCTCATAGGGGATCATCCTCACACTATACGATCCAATGCCAACAGGAATCTTCTTCCTCAAAATACTGCAAAATTTAATTTGACCTTCCAGTTAAATGCATGCAATAGACCAACAAAGCTACTCTAATTTGTTTAGAGGATTCAATGATAATGAATAACTGATTAAGATATAGAAGTAGAACTGGACATAATGGTCAAAGGAAGCAAACAGAGAAAATGGTATGACCACTTCTCCACAGGATTGATGCCCACAGCCATTGACAGAGCTTGAGCCAGAGGGTAAACGCAGCAGAAACGCAGATGAAGATTCCTCTGACGGCTGATCAAACCTCCATGAGGATCCACATTCCGCTGAATAGTGTTCTCATACATGAAGTGAGTTCCATTGCTCTAAAGAATGAAATGACAGAATGCAATCAATCAAGTTAAGTAACATATTGGAAGTTTTAAAGAAAATGTTCCAGTTCATGAACTTTACCCTAAGAGCTGTCCCACACAGATGGTCATCATTGTCAAAGTGGAAGACGAGTCGTCCGTCCTGGAGAGTCCCGTTGCAGGAGCTGTCTTGGAGATGGAGAGCACTGGAGTGGAAGCCCGCTTCAAACAGCTGGCAGCGAGATACTGACATGGTACCAGAGCTACTGGAGCATTCGATGTTTGAGTCTGCTCACCAGACGGAGAAAAACACTTTGAGATTTTGTGATCATCTAAACCAACTGATGCAGAAAAGCAAAGATTATGCTTCAAACTTGAACACCAACAGTAAAGCATCATCAACCCAATCATGTTTTATTCTGGGATGTGACTCTCATTACAGTTCTTCATATGAAAAATAAAAGGTTTAAAAGTTGTTCCACTTACCGTAGCTCTCATTGTTGGGTCGATGCTGGTGCTCGTCACAGAAGCAGCCGTACACACCATTTTTCTTTCCACACCACTCATACTCTGCACAGTCCAGCTGTTCACAGGGGTCTGTCTCCGCTGAGTCAAATATATCAGAAAAGTTTTTAAACAAACACTGCATAAAATCAGTCAATAACTGTGTTTTAATTTATTGAGCAAAACAGACATACCACAATGCAAAGGAGAGCGCCAGTCAGGGATGCTTAGACCCAAATTGGTGCAGGTTTTCTCATAAGCAGAGACAGCAGAACATAGCATGCCATTGGCTGGTGTGTAGAGGCAGAGATCGTAAACACAGGAAGTGAAAAACGGTTGTGGGTCAGAATGTAGGTGACAAGAACTGAATGGGCCGCTGGTGTTGGTGATGACTCTGCAGAGTTCTGTGTATTCATCTATGAGGCTGCAGTCACTTAGTCCATCACCACTACTCTCATCAGTGGATCCACAGCTAGAAAAGTTTTTGGAGATAGAGAATTTAGAGACATATTTTTGTATAAATGTTTGCAATTTTGAGATTTTTAGCTTAACAGTAATCACCCTGCTTGGCTTGTCTCTGATCTCCAGCTGTGGCCAAACTGGTTGTCACTTTGGGCCAAAGTACCGTTGGGTTAAACTTTGTCATCAGCAGGATCACCATTGAAGTTCCCACACATTCCACTGACTCTGTTCTGATAGTTTCGGCCCATCCTGACCAGTAAAGTACTAGAGCCATCAAACTGGACTACAACATCAACAGCATCAAACACTATGTAACTTCCCTGCCTCATCACCTGACCAAACACTCCTGCAGTTGTGGGAAGAGAAACCTCAGCTCCATTTACCTGTTATGATGAGAGTTAAGAGAGTAAACCAACTTTGGGAGAAGAAAACATTTTTTTTATCCTGGATTTAAAATAAAGTTTACCTTGACTCTCTTGTTAGTGTTAGGGTCTAGCTTTGTTTATTTTGTTTTTTTTCCTTCTTGGGTTTTGTGTTGGGTGCGCCTGCTGCTTCCCCCCCTCTCCACCAGGTGTCGCCGGGTGCCTGGGTCCCTGGAGAGAGGTGTTTGACGACTTTGGACACACCTGTTGGCTATTTAGAGAGGACTGCTGTGCAGTACTTAAGAGGCGGCTGGCCATCACTCCAGTGCCTGAGTGTTTACTAATTATGGTAAAACGTTTCCCTAGAAGGCCCTCCGAGTTATCTTTTCTTGAGTAATTGCTCGTTGTGTTTCCCTGCGTAGGTGAACCACTGATCCAGAGATCTCCAGAAGCCCAGGAGCTACCAGGATCCAACTAAGCCCGACGGCTGCGTCTCTGACCTTTCCTGTGGATCGCACCTCCGTTGTCCGCCGCCAGACCTTACCTGTTCCGCCCTCCAACGTTCTCCGACTCTTCAGTCATCCGGTGCCTGTATACCACTTGTACGACACCATCCAAAACTCTCGCCGCGACCTCCAAACCGTAAGACACCTTATCTGCCACCCATGCCGTTGATTCCCACAGCCTTGAACTCACCACTAACCACCTTCATTTCATTGACAGTCAGAAGACCTGGTTCCTTCCCTGTTCCCCGAACCCCTTCTCCTCACTACCTCAATATTTCATTAAAGTTATCATTTATCAAACGCTTCTCCTGATTGTGTCCTTGCATGTGGGTACGAAAACTAGACCCCATCATGACAGAACACTCAGGCCAGCAGTCAACCCCCGCAGACGCTATCAGGAAAGCTTTGTCGGAACAGCACTCCCTCATCCAGTCGCATGATTTGGCGCTGAGAGAGTTAGGTAATCGACAGGCAGAGACTAATCGCCGTCTTACTGAATTGTCGAACTTCTTGCAAGACACTGCTCAGCGGGCGCAGAGTGCAGCTCCCGCTTCACAGCCCGATCCTGCTCCGCAAGTCCACTCCACATTTTCGGACGTCCGCCCCCCAGCCCCAGAGAAATTCGCAGGAGACGTACACAAGTGTAAAGGCTTTATTCTTCAATGTTCAATAATATTTAACCATTCTCCACAGAGTTTTCCACACGATAATGCTAAGATCGCTTATATGTTGTCCCTGCTGACGGGCCGAGCGCTGGAATGGGCAGAAGCCAAATTCACATCAGTCACTGATTTTGGATGCACATTCGCTGATTTTCTAAAGGAACTAAAGCAAGTCTTTGGTCAGGAGACCGACAAGACGTCTGTCTCACGCGAGTTGGTGAACCTCAAGCAGGGACAGAGAAGTGTTTCCGAGTTTGCAATTGACTTCAGAATAAAAGCCGCCGCTTCAGGCTGGAATGCGGTCGCTTTAAAGAGTGCGTATTTCAACGCTCTGTACGAACAAATGAAGGATGAACTCGCAACTCTAGATGAACCCGAGACGCTAGAAGAAATGATCAGTCTAACCATTAGACTAGACAACCGGATTCGATCTAGAGCCAGAGAAAGGAACCGCCGTAATCCCCCCGTCAGAGCTCTCCCCGTCGCATTAAACAACCCCGCTCAAAGCATCCCGGGTGCACAACCTCCTCCAGAACCAGAACCCATGCAGATAGGCCATACCCGTCTTACACCCGAGGAAAGGCATAAGAGGATGTCATCTCGCCTATGTTTGTACTGCGGAGCCTCCACTCACTTCATCGCTCACTGCCCCGTTCGTTTAAACCTGCAGGTCCGGCAGTAACTGCGAGGAGACTGTCGGAGCAGCAAGAATCCAAGAAATCTCGCCTGCTCTTACCTGCTACTCTAATCAATAATCAATCCTCCATTTCTTTGTCTGTTTTTCTAGATTCCGGTTGCGAGCAGAACCTAATCGACTCCTCCCTAGTCCAACAGATGGCGATCGAGGTCGAACCGTTGTCTGTTCCTCTCCGCGTCTCGGCGCTTAACGGAGGGGCTCTGCCCAAAATAACCCACAAGACCAAACCCGTTCGCTTAGTCATCTCTGGTAACCACTCCGAACTGATCTCATTTTTTGTCTTCCGCTCAGCTGGTTCCCCCATTGTGCTGGGTTTCGATTGGCTACAGGAACACAATCCACATATAAACTGGTCTGAGTCTCACATAGAAGCTTGGTCCGGTGAATGCCACACCACTTGTCTCCGCTCCGCCATCCCGTCCAACCAAGGAGCGGCAAAAAGGCAGGAGGCGGATCCTCCCGACCTGTCTGCGGTTCCGGCAGATTATCATGATTTAGCCACGGTTTTTAGTAAATACAAAGCCCTCTCGTTGCCGCCCCATCGCCCGTATGACTGCGCGATTGATCTGCTGTCTGGCGCGCCTCTCCCCAACAGCAGGTTATATAATATTTCCAGACCTGAACGCCAAGCGATGGAAAAGTATATAAACGACTCGTTAGCCGCAGGCATAATCCGCTCTTCTTCTTCACCCCTAGCTGCTGGATTCTTTTTTGTGGGCAAAAAGGACGGTTCTCTGAGACCCTGTATTGATTACAGAGGTTTAAATCAGATTACTATTAAGAACAAATATCCACTACCTCTCCTATCTTCGGCTTTTGAACCGGTCCACGGGGCCACTGTGTTCACCAAATTAGACCTCAGAAACGCCTATCACCTCCTTCGCATTCGCGAGGGGGATGAGTGGAAAACTGCATTCAAGACACCCATGGGTCACTATGAGTACCTGGTGATGCCATTTGGCTTATCTAACGCCCCGGCATTCTTTCAAGCTCTTATCAATGATGTTTTGAGAGATTTTATCAACGATTTTGTCTTTGTGTATTTAGACGACATCTTGATATATTCCAAGTCTCCAGAGGAACACAGAAGACACGTCCGTCAGGTGCTCCAACGCCTCCTGGAAAACAGACTGTATGTTAAAGCAGAAAAATGTGAATTTCACCGCCAGTCAGTCACCTTTTTGGGCTACATTATAGAGGGCGGACAGGTGAGACCGTCGGAGGAGAAGATCAGGGCTGTCCTGGATTGGCCAAGACCCGAGACGCGTAAACAGCTCCAACGTTTTCTTGGTTTTGCAAACTTCTACCGCCGATTCATACGAAACTTTAGTCAAACGGCCTCTCCATTAACAGCTCTCACCTCAACCAAAACAACCTTTACCTGGACGTCCCAGGCCGAGACGGCCTTCAAACTGTTAAAGTCTCTGTTCGCTAACGCACCCATCCTAGTCCAGCCTGACCCCTCCAAGCAGTTCATTTTGGAGGTGGATGCTTCGGACTCAGGAGTTGGAGCAGTGCTGTCCCAAATCTCCAGCAAAGATAACAAGACTCATCCGTGTGCATTTTTCTCACGCAGATTAACACCACCAGAGCGTAATTATGATGTGGGTGACCGTGAGCTTCTTGCCATCAAGCTCGCCCTCGAGGAGTGGCGACACTGGCTGGAGGGAGCAGAACACCCCATTGTGGTTTGGACCGACCACAAGAACTTGGCTTACCTCCAGTCTGCGAAACGGTCCAACCCCCGACGTTCCCGATGGTCCTTGTTTTTTTCCCGATTTAACCTTTCCATCTCCTACCACCCAGGTTCCAAGAACATCAAACCTGACGCCCTGTCCCGACTCCATGCCCCTGACGACGCCGATGAGGGACCGGCTCCCTTACTACCACCCAGCTGCACTGTGGGAATGGTTTCTTGGGAAATTGAGGACGTCATCCGGCAGGCCCACCAGGCGGAACCACCCCCCCCCAGGGTGCCCTACTGGAAAGATCTTTGTGCCCGCTTCAGTTCGTTCTCGGTTTCTCCAGTGGGTCCATGCGTCCAAGTTCTCCGGACACCCGGGAGTCAGTCGCACCATTGCATTAGTCAACCGGAGATTTTGGTGGTCCTCCATCCACAAGGATGTAAAAGAATTTGTTCTAGCCTGTTCAGTGTGTTCCAGGAATAAGTCCTCTCACCAACCTCCGGCAGGATTGCTCCAACCTTTACCTACCCCTAAACGACCCTGGTCGCATATCGCTGTGGACTTTGTTACCGGACTCCCCACTTCTAAGGGTATGACTGTCATATTCACAGTCATAGATCGATTTTCTAAGGCCTGCCATCTGATTCCCCTTCGAAGACTACCCACTGCCTTCCAAACCGCTCATCTACTGTTAAAACATGTTTTTCGTCTGCATGGAATTCCTAGGGAGATTCTATCTGACCGTGGGCCTCAGTTCGTTTCCCAGGTGTGGAGGCAGTTCAACTCGGCGCTAGGGGCTAAGGTAGCTCTTACCTCCGGCTATCACCCTCAAACTAATGGCCAGACAGAAAGAATGAATCAGGAGCTAGAAGCTACCTTGCGTTGCCTGACCGCGTCCAATCCTGCTGATTGGGTTCAGTATTTACCATGGGTAGAATATGCACACAATAGTCACGTTTCTGCGGCCACAGGTCTCTCCCCGTTCGAGGTCTCTCTAGGCTACCAACCTCCGCTCCTCTCCTCAGATGAAGAGATGATTTCAGTAACATCAGTCCAGCATCACATTCGACGCTGCCAGAAAGTATGGAGAGACACTATTGCTGCACTGAACAACACGGCGGCACGTAACAAGCGCATAGCCGATCGTAAGAGAGCCCCAGCACCTTCTTTTACTGCCGGCCAAAGGGTCTGGCTGTCGACCCGTGATGTCCCCTTGAAAGTCGCATCTAAGAAGTTGGCTCCTAGGTACATCGGCCCATTTGAGATTCTGTCTGTGATCAGTCCGGCAGCCGTCCGTCTCCGCCTTCCCCCATCCCTTCGTATTCACTCCACCTTTCATGTTTCTCAGTTAAAACCAGTTCAGTTCAGCGTACTTTGCCCTCCAACCGAACCCCCTCCTCCCGCCCGTATCATTGATGGTCATCCGGCCTACTCCGTCAGCCGGATCTTGGCCTCTCGTCGGCGAGGTCGAGGCTATCAGTATCTTGTTGACTGGGAGGGTTACGGTCCGGAGGAACGATCTTGGGTTCCCCGTTCCTTTATCCTTGACCCCTCCCTGATCACAGACTTTGCCTCTTCCCTCCCCTCCACGTCTGCTCGGTCGCCAGGTGGCAACCGTTGAGGGGGGGGTACTGTTAGGGTCTAGCTTTGTTTATTTTGTTTTTTTTCCTTCTTGGGTTTTGTGTTGGGTGCGCCTGCTGCTTCCCCCCCTCTCCACCAGGTGTCGCCGGGTGCCTGGGTCCCTGGAGAGAGGTGTTTGACGACTTTGGACACACCTGTTGGCTATTTAGAGAGGACTGCTGTGCAGTACTTAAGAGGCGGCTGGCCATCACTCCAGTGCCTGAGTGTTTACTAATTATGGTAAAACGTTTCCCTAGAAGGCCCTCCGAGTTATCTTTTCTTGAGTAATTGCTCGTTGTGTTTCCCTGCGTAGGTGAACCACTGATCCAGAGATCTCCAGAAGCCCAGGAGCTACCAGGATCCAACTAAGCCCGACGGCTGCGTCTCTGACCTTTCCTGTGGATCGCACCTCCGTTGTCCGCCGCCAGACCTTACCTGTTCCGCCCTCCAACGTTCTCCGACTCTTCAGTCATCCGGTGCCTGTATACCACTTGTACGACACCATCCAAAACTCTCGCCGCGACCTCCAAACCGTAAGACACCTTATCTGCCACCCATGCCGTTGATTCCCACAGCCTTGAACTCACCACTAACCACCTTCATTTCATTGACAGTCAGAAGACCTGGTTCCTTCCCTGTTCCCCGAACCCCTTCTCCTCACTACCTCAATATTTCATTAAAGTTATCATTTATCAAACGCTTCTCCTGATTGTGTCCTTGCATGTGGGTACGAAAACTAGACCCCATCATGACAGTTAGGTCCGAGCCTGACATGAACACTCTCTGGAGGATTTGAGAGGTATATATCAACTGATGACACAAAAGACACAAGATTGTTTCCTCTGTGTTTGTTGGTGGCCACGACTTTGTACTGAGTTTCATTGCTGCTGTGTCTCAAACTCTCAGTGATGATATAAGAGCATGATCCCTGAAAATGAGCCAGGGCTCCATCAAAGGTGATGTAATGTGGATCACCCCATACAGTACAAGTAAACATGGTGTCATAACAGCCCAGCTGGCCATCTCTGATGGTGCACTCTTGTGCAGGAGTGCATGATGAGGGACTGCAGATCAGGACATTGGGCGCTTGACATTCACATCGTTGGGAGCAACTGTCTGTCCAGAAGGACTCACCAGCCTGCAAGGTAAGAGAAAAGTTAAAATATCAGGCTTTCTGACAACATGAAGAAGAAATTAAACTTGAGGTAAGATGGCACCATTTGTTGTATTACTTGTATCATTAAAAGCATTAGACTTGTGCAATGTCTCTTGCCCGTTGACCGCTGGAGATAGGCACCAGTACCCCTGGTGACCCTACTAGGGATACGTTTGTAAAGGGGATGGATGGTGAAGTCATCCATCCATTTTCTGTACACCTCTCCAGCTAACATTCAGTGGGAGAGGTGGGGTACACCCTGGCCAGGTCACAGAGCAACACAGAGACAGACAGGACAAACAACCATACACACACTCACACCTAGGGAGAATTTGGAGACGCCAATTAACCGAAGAGCCATGTTTTTGGACTGTGGGAGAAAGCTGGAGTACCTGGAGAGAACCCACGCAGGCACAGGGAGAACATGCAAACTCCATGCAGAAAGACCCCAAGGCCGAGAATCAAACCCAGAACCTTTTTGCTGCAAGGCAACAGCTCTACCAACTGTGCCACTGTGCAGTCCTAGTGAAGTCATATTCAATAAATTAGAATATGTGTTCTAATAAGATTCATTTGTCAGATTTAAAGTACACTATACTGTCAAAAGTATTTGCTCACCACAATCTGATGGATGAATCTGGGTTTAGTCGGTTGCCAGGAGAACGGTACTTGTCTGACTTTACTGTGCCATGTAAAGTGTAGTGGAGGAAAAATTAGTTTGTGGGGTAGTTTTTCAGGAGCTTGGCTTGGCTCCTTAGTTCCAGTGAAAGGAACTCTGAATGCTTCATCATTCCAAGACATTTTGGATAATTCCCTGCTCCCAATTTTGAAGGAACAGTTTGGAGCCAACCCCTTCCAACATGACTGTGCACCAGAGCTAAAAGCAACGACCGTAAAGACATGGTTGGCAGGTCAAAAATCCCCATAAACACACTCCTAAACCTTATTGCCACTCTTAGGACTTGAAGCTGTTCTAACCTATGGATTAGGAACTGGATGTCACATAGCTCATGTGTGAGTCAAGTGAATACTTTTGGCAATGTAGTGTACCTGTGGATAACCTTTAAGACCCCATCTCTTAACCCACCTGTGGTCTTAAAAGATGGGGTCATTTGTTCCCCACAAGTTTTTACTCTGTTTGTTGTCCGGCAGGGTTACACTGATCCCAGTCCATTTCAGGGTAACACAAAGACAGACAGGACAAAGAACCAAACATGCACACACCTAATGAGAATTTAGAGAGAAAATGTTATGTTTTTGCACTGTGGAAGAAGCCAGAGTTCGTGGAGTGAACCCATACATGCACATGGATAACATTCAAACGCCATACAGAAAGACCCCAGGCGAGGATTTGGACCCTGGATCTTCTTGCTGTAAGGCAACAGTGTTACCAATGGCACCTCTGTTAAGCCCCAGAAATTTCCAAACTGAGTGCCAGTGTGTAACATGATCTCTATGACTTATTCTCTAACGTAACTTGGAAGCACATACCACCCACATAGTTGCAGGGCAATTAAGATAAAGTCACTACAGCTAATTTCTCCCAGAAATGGACTGAAATTTAGCGCTTCTCTAGTCATAAACGCAACTCAAAACCTTTTAAAACATGGCAGCATTCACCCATTTAGACTCATTAAAGTGCATACTGATTTGCAGCTAAAACATTTACCATTGTTCCACATTATGCCATGCAATTTGGTTAAGTGCACCAGTCTCTTCAATGTTGCATTTCTTGGACGACTATCACTTGTCTTTTATGTTAATTTTGGATTAATAGGTGCTTCAGAAACTTTATTAAGAGTACAATTGCTAGAAATGCCTGTAATGTTTATACATAGACACTAGTTTGAACAATATTTGTTAATTTATCAAAATACAGTGAAAGTGAAGAACGTTGATGCTTTCAAATAAGTAAAAATTGTATCCAAGAATGAAATAGATTCGTGGAGTTCCACAGATCACCTCTTGATACTTGGTTGATTATTTTGTCATGTCAAACCAGGAGTAATTAAATTTAAGTTGTTACTTTGAAATCCAACAACTCAAATTACCTTCAATATATCAACACCTCACAGAAGTGGTTTTAGGACTTCAACCTTCAGAGCTAACTTGATGAAGAATAAAGTGACATGAAATTACTTACATTGAAGTAGAATCCATCATACTGGCAGCCACAGCTCTCCATAGGGACACAGCTTGTTCCACTCCTGGAAAAACCTTCATTACAGAAACATCCCTCAGAGCAAACATGGTCACAGGCAGCATCGATGCTGCTGGCACAGGTGTGGCCACAGTCTGTTCCACACAACTCATAATGACTGTTGACTGGGCACACAATTCCTTTATACATAAGGGAAAAAAATGAAATGAGTTTGAAGTCCAATTTGAAGGAGTGTAGAGAAAAATACTTATTTGATGGATTACTTTAATAGCACACAGCCTTCCATACTCACTGCAAGTGGTGTTTTGCCTCCAAGGGTAGATTCGGACATTAGCAGACTGACAGGCACTAGTGTATGTCTCAATAGCCCTGCACAGAAGATCACTGCCTCGATTTCCCGACACGCACACATCAAAGACACAGTCACTGAAATACGGTGCTGCATCCACCTCCTCATGGCAGAAGCTGAAGGGGCCGTCAGCTGCCTGAATCACCTCACACTGGGCCCTGGCAGATCGATCATCGTTGCATTGTGCACATGAAGAGCCACAGCCGTCACTACAGGTGTAGTTCCCAGGAACCTTCCAAGCTGCTCCAAAAGCAACTGCTGAGTTGGACGATGCTCCACTTGGGGTGTTGAAGTCATCATTTGGATTTCCATTGAAGTTTCCACAAAGTCCACACATGTTTCCTCTGATCAAGATAAGAAAGACAAAAGCTAATTTCATACAACTGAATAATGATCAGATGGATCCAATCATAGGCAAGAAAAGACAAAATATTATAAAAGTATAGAAAATTAATAGGACAAATCATGTTTAAATTGGTATTTTCAGTAGCAAACAAAATAACTTGCTAGTGTCGTGATATTGTGTGGTGGAGGTGAGGCAAACGCAGCAGGACCCAGGTATAATGAAGAAAAAATATGATTTTAATGAAGAATCCACAAAAACAAAATCCAAAAATACAGGCAGCACAGGGAAGAACTGAAGGCAAAAGGTCCACAATTGGCACAGACTAGCACAGAAAACAATGACGTACGACAAGGACCCAACAAGAGACAAAGACACCATTGCACCACCACCACCCTGAACCATTGATAAAATCCATGCTTTCATGTTGTTGACGCCAAATTCTGACCTGACCATTCGAATGTCGCAGCAGAAATTGAGACTCATCAGGCCAGGCGAAGTTTTTTCAATCCTCTTTGGTCCAATTTTGGTGAGCCTGTGTGAATTGTAGCCTCAGTTTCCTGTTTTTAGCTAACAGAAGTGACACCCGGTGTGGTCGTCTGCTGCTGTCGCCCATCCGCCTCAAGGTTCAACATGTGCATTCAGAGATGCTCTTCTGCATACCTCGTTTGTAACGAGAGGTTATTTTACTTTCTGTTGTCGTTTAATCAGCTTGAACCAATCTGGCCATTCTACACTGACCTCTTGTATCAACAAGGCATTTGCACCCACAGAACTGCCGCTCACTAGATATTTTCTCCTTTTTGGACCATTCTCTATAAACCCTAGAGATGGTTGTGTGTTAAAATCCCAGTAGATCAGCAGTTTCTGAAATACTTAGACCAGCCCATATGGCACCAATCACCTTTCTTCCCCATTCTGATGCTCAGTTTGAACTGCAGCATATCGCCTTGGCCATGTCTACATGCTTCCATGTGATTGGTTTATTCTACATTTGCGTTAATGAGCAACATATATATATATATATATATATATATATATATATATATATATATATATACACAGTCCAGTCACATTAATTAATTAATGTGACCATCTGTCAAAAGCCAGAATAACCACCTTTCGCAGAGCGAACTGCTACGAGACGTGCAGGAAGAGAGTCACTTAGGTCCCTGAAGGTCTTCTCTGGGATGTTGAGCCATGCCGACTCTAATGCCGTGGCCAGCTGCGCTAGATTACGCGGTTGAGGATCCATGGCGCGAACAACTCGATCGAGATGGTCCCACAGATGCTCGATTGGGTTTAAGTCAGGTGAGTTTGCTGGCCAGGGGAGGACGGTAAACTCATCCTGGTGCTCTTCGAACCACGCACGTACACTGGCAGCTGTATGGCACCTCGCATTGTCCTGCTGGAAGATGCCATCATCCTGAGGAAAAACAATGCGCATGTAGGGGTGGACATGGTCCGCAAGGACAGATGCGTACTTGTATTGATCCATCGTGCCTTCCACAATAATCAGTGAACCCAGAGAATGCCAGGAAAACATTCCCCAGACCATAATGCTCCCGCCTCCAGCTTGGACCGTTCCTGCAATGGTTGCAGGGTGGTTCCTTTCAGAGGTTTCACGCCTTATACGCCAACGTCCATCTGTCCGATGGAGCATAAAACGCGATTCATCTGAAAACGCTACCTGTCGCCACTCAGTGGACGTCCAGCTGCTGTACTGGCGTGCAAATTCTAGCCTTCGTCGTCGATGAACACCAGTCAGCATAGGTGCACGAACCAGGCGTCCGCTTCGGAGGCCCAGACGCAGCAATGTTCGCTGAATAGTGGTTTGGGAGACACTTGTGGTAGCCCCTTGGTTCATTTTAGTGGTCAGTTGCTCAACGGTAGCCCGTCTATCTGCCCGAACGCATCTCCGCAACCGTCGTTCGCCTCTGTCATCTATGGCCCGTGGTGCACCACATTTGCCACGTCGTTGATTTTGGACAGTCCCATTTTGCCATGCACGGTACACTTTTACCACGGCGGCACGCGAACAGTTCACAAACTCAGCCGTTTCGGAAATGCTTCCACCCTTGGCCCGAAAGCCAATGATCATGCCCTTTTGGACGTCGGATAAATCGCTTCGTTTCTGCATTACGCCAACGATTGAAATGTTTTCCGAAGCCCACACACACCCTTTATATACGCTCAACTGCACTGTGCTGCCACCTGCCTTCTGTGATTGGTTATTTAACTCTGAAGTGGAAAGTACGTGGTGGTCACATTAATGTGACTGGACTGTGTATATATATATATATATATACTGTATATATATATATATATATATATACACTGAAGAGTTTTAATAGCTCTGTTCTACCATGTAACACAGATTGGAGTTGTACCTTATTTCGCCAATACATGTGTTCATTGTTATAAAAAGGTGCACTATGTAACTGTGGTCTTACCATTGAAATTGCAGCCTATTGATCCATGATCGACACGGAAGGCCCAGCGTCCGGGTACATTGACATTACTGCCAAGACGAAAAACTGAGTTAGGTCCGGTTGCCTGACTAGAGAATGATCCAGGGATGGTGAAGTGGTGAGGGGAATTGATGGTGTCATATCCAGCCTGGAAATTAAATGTGCATAGATGAATAAAATTGTTTATATTTAAGGGAAACATACATTTGCTGGACCAAGACAAGGCAAATAAAATATGTTATATTATAATTTAGTATAAGAATATCTGACCTGTACAGGCAATGATGTGGAGGCTATTGACCCATAATTCAACAACACAAATGAATAACGACCATTAGTAGTCAAGACTGCCTGAAAGGTTGTTTGCTGGGAAAAATAAGAGTATTTATTGGAGGTTAATTTTCAGATTATACAAAAGTTGTTTTATTTGTAGATCAAATTGGTTTCAGAAGTTAAAAACAGATCCCTTACTGTTCCACTTCTTGGATAATAGGCAACTTCATACCATGTTGCTATGAAGATCCATTTGGCCTGAAAGTTAAGAGCTGGGAAGTATCTATTGATGTCCTGTGTAACTTGTTGGAGAAGAGGGCCACTGGTGTACTGAACATAGTAAATTTTACCATTGCCTCTGTTGTCTAAATCAGTCCAGAATAGAGCAATAATATCTGTGGTTCCATACATCGGAAATTGCTGAGGAGAAAAACTTGACCATGGTGCATTAAAGGTCAGATGCCCGTTGTCATTCACCTGAAAAAAATAATAAATTAGGTGTAACTATTTATATTGTTTTGTAAGCATTTACAAAAGTGAGGCGACATACGTAAATCTGAGAGTAAAACTGGCCAAAATAGTTAAAGGTTTGTTGGAGTGGAATTCTAGGTGAGCTTCCATCATCCGTTCCAGACATTATTGTTCCACCGATTGGATAGAGAGGTCCTAGAAAATACAAGAGGATCACCTATTTAAATTACTCTTTTTCTGGACAACATAATTTTGTAACATATACTTTCTTTATCTAGAAGTAAGGTGAGAGGTTATATTCTTAATTTGTTTCACTCTGACTACAAACAATTATCATTGACTATAAAATTTGATTTGACTATAAGATTTGATGTTCAATGTATAAAAAAACCTGTTTGATTATTAATACAAGTTTTCTATCAGTTTTTCGCTCTTACATGTTTTAGTAGATTTTATACATTGACTTTCTTTCTATTTCGCCTTTTTGTTATGGTATGACATTAATCAAACATTTTTTTGCTTTCTTTACTTTTTTTTGTTGCTTTTTGTGGACGTTATAAAAACATTTGGTCTGGCTGAGAAAAATGCACAGACACGCCAGGATTGCTGCCCAGAAGGGTATATTTATTGTTGTTGTCACTATAATACTTTATGGACCTGATCTACAAAGATTTCAGTAAATTGCATGAAGAAAAAAGCTGCTGTGGTTTTTGTTGGACCTGCTGAGGTTGTAGTTGGAGCTGCAGTGGTTGTTGTTGGTGCTTCAGTTGTTGTGGTTGGAGCTGCAGTGGTTGTAGTTGGAGCTGCAGTTGTTGTGGTGATGCTGCAGTGGTTGTAGTTGGAGCTGCAGTGGTTGTAGTTGGAGCTGCTGTGGTTGTGGTTGGTGCTTCAGTTGTTTGGTTGGAGCTGCTGTGGTTGTGGTTGAAGCTGCAGTGGTTGTTGGTGCTTCAGTTGTTGTGGTTGGAGCTGCTGTGGTTGTTGGAGCTGCAGTGGTTGTTGTTGGTGCTTCAGTTGTTGTGGTTGGAGCTGCAGTTGTAGTTGGAGCTGCAGTTGTAGTTGGAGCTGCAGTTGTTGTGGTTGGTGCTGCAGTTGTTGTTGGAGCTGCAGTTGTGTGGTTGATGCTGCAGTGGTTGTAGTTGGAGCTGCAGTTGTTGTTGGAGCTGCTGTGGTTGTGGTTGGTGCTTCAGTTGTTGTGGTTGGAGCTGCTGTGGTTGTGGTTGAAGCTGCAGTGGTTGCCGTTGGACAAAGTAGAATTATATAAAGTAGATTTTATACATTAATTGTATTTCTGCCTTTTGTCTTTTATGTGTTGGTGTGAGATTAAACATTTTTTTCCTTTCTTTACTTTTTTGTTGCTTTTTTGTTTGGACTTTATAAAAACAATTGGTCTAGCTGAGAAAATTGTATAGATACGCAAGGATTTTTGCCCAGAAGGGTATATTTATTGCTATTGTTACTATAATACTTCATGGACCTGATCTATAAAGATTCCAGTAAATTGCATGTAGAAAAAAACTGTAAGTGCAGTAAGTGTGTGTTCTGCACCCACTTTTCAATAACTGACTGTGCAACTGATTACAGGAGCATCAGTGGTGCAGACTGCCCTATTTAAAGGATGATAATACAATTCACTAAAATAGTATACAACGTGGTAGAATACAACAGTAAAAACACTTAACGATCAATCAAAATAAAACTCTCTAAACCTATTTAACGCCACACTCTCCACTGACACACCTTGTTCAGCTCCATCGGCTCAGTGTTATCTCCAATCTTAATGTTACCATTTCAAAATAAAAAAAAATTATTTACATGACAAAAATATTGCAAAGGAAGGTATGCTCATAATGATCTTTTATCTGACAAGTATGCTTCGTACAAGCTAGTAAAGGAACTTTACATTAATATTGTCAGGAGGCATTCGACAGACCTGTACAATTCGTGAAAAATGCAGTTGATATAATCTGCATCACATTTTCAGGGCAAAATAGACACACTCTTGCAGAGCATCAAGTCATAGCAGTGGTCTGCCATTAAGTGATGGTGCGCTGGAATTATTCAATAATCCCGCAGCTGAAAAATCAGCATTGCTAGATGATATTTCTAATTTATTTTGCCATTATTTTTTATTTTGTTTTGTTTAGATGTTCCAAATAGTTGACAAGCAATGACTTATGTCATAGACACAATGACACACAATGTATGATATGTGTATTTTTAAAAGTATTATCAAAAGTATAATTTTAATAATATACTTCATTAGAATTTTAAGTATAGTTTAGAAAAAAAGTGGACCAAAATAAATTTCTAAAACAAGTATTAGAAGTGTGATTTTAAAATTATATTTATTTTACATTTTTAATCTAATCTTATAAGTATATCCAATTTATATTGTACTAAAAATGTATTTCGAAAAAATACAGCATATTTAAAATATACTGAAATAAATAATTTTTTCACAGGGGAACACAAAAACTTGATGGATTGTAATTTTCAATTTTGCCACATGCACAAAAAAGTCTTTCTAACACAAGAAATGTCACTCATATTCTGCTTTTGTCAAAGAGATTGACAGACAGACACACCACTGATGTGTAGCACTGAGCATGAAACCTTCCTTATAAAATAAAGAGCTTATATTGTGTGGACATTTTGTATTCTGTCACAAGAGGGAGCTCTTATGCAGCATTATTTTAAGCTGCTCCGACCAGCTGCAGGACACCTGTCAGAGTCTGCAGCATCGTCGCACTTTGTTTCTTAATTGCAGCACTGTAATGACTACTGCAGATAACTCAGGAACCACAAATCCCACGTTAATCAGAGATATAGTTTTTGTTCTCTTATGTACAAAAAATATATCAGAACTTTGTGCTCTGATTTACATACTGATACAGAGCACAAAGAAAAGTGAAAAATCTCAACTTTGACAGGTGTGTGGCGGCGCAAGTGTTGTCAGAGTTTCTGCAACACTATTGAGCAAGAGTGTGAGGGGAAACGTGCACAACACAAACTATTACTTGTTCACATTTGTACTCGGATCAGTCTTTTTCTATTTGTCTCCACTGTATAAAGTGGTCTAGTCATAACTTAGTGGCACAAATGATTTGAACAAAAGAAAATCGTAAAAATGATAAATACAGTAGCAGTAAAGACATAAAATTGATCCCTTGTTCAGACTGCTTCAGGATTTTAGTTTTACAGTTTCTCTCTTTTGCTTTGGTGCATTTCTCACATCACTGCTAACATTCATTCATTTCTAATTTGCTCACAGCATTGTGCAAAAGCAAAGCACAAAATTATTTAGAACAAATATAAGAAACACTCTTTGGGTAAACCTTTGCACTTAAGCAAATAACTTAAAACATTTTTCAATCTGGAAAATGTTTTCTTGTAAGAATCACAAACAAATGCATACAATTGACAGATAGTGAGAATTTTTACACAGAACAACTTCAGCATTCATTTGTGTAGTTAATTTTGACTGACATGACGGAAGTAAATTAAAATTTGATTAATTTACTTCTGTCAATTAATCTAGACTAGAAATGTAAGCATTTTTTCTGTATTTTTTAAAAACCAACTAATAAAATGTTCAACTTTGACCCACCTGAAGCTTGAAGACTTACTCCACCTGTGAAAATGAACACATTTGATCAAACAATTAATTATTGTTAATATCAACCGAATGCATCACTATGCAAAGATTTTTCTGCAGATAAGCAAAACGAAGGATGTGATGTAAAATACTCACTTAAGGTCAAAAGCAACACGAGCAAATTGAGTTGACCTGCCATTCTCTAAACCTCCGAACTCAAACGTGTTGACCAAATGACTAAATACATTAAATACGTATCAGTACGGACTGATAGATTTCAGTTTCAACCTGATATGTTTTAATGTACCCCCTGTACCTCTAGTGTTCATGAGGTAAGACAGAAATGTTGTAGGGATTTTATTCAGTAACATTTGGCACATCTCCAAAAAAGGGGCTGGATTATCAAGTTTATTTCCTCATAGAGGCTAATTCTGACATTGAGCCATGACAATGATCAATGTCAGAAAGTAATGAAAGTCAGACTTTGAAAGTCCAACTTTCAAAGCTTTGAAAGACTTAAAAGTAGCCTTGGTTCAACAAATAAAACAAACAAATAAATATACAAATAAAGCAAACAATCCAAAACTGTATATTTATATCCAAGGTGTTCCAGTATCCTCATGTCAAATGAAGTAAGAATACAAGATACTGTAATAGAAACTGTTTGGTCTCAAATTTTCAAAGATTTGAAAATTTTCAAACAAAGATTTGCTTCAATTTTAAGAAGTGACTTTGGGTAACACTTTATTTTAAGGGGGTTGCATAATACTGTCATAAACATAATATAACACCAGTTTTGAACATGAAAGAATCTTCATGAATGTTTATGACTGTTGTCATGAAGTATTATTCTGGAAATAATAACACTTTTAATGCAAAGTGGACACTTTTAATGGACTTTTTAATGCAAGTTTTAGTATAACTTTGCATTATTGATATTATTTACTGAATAACTCTTCATGACAGTCATAAACATTCATGAAGACTTCTTGTGGCCATCTACTGTATGTAATGTTCGCAACTTGTAATTTCTATTTAGTTTTTTACTTTTGGAACGTTAGAATTAAGTTTGTAGTTAGTTTGTATATTAGAATTGATTATGTTGGTAATTGGTTAGACCCTCCCATTAATTTAGGTAATTAAAAACACACCGGGTGCTTGGTGGAGGGATTGTTTTGCAAATGTTTGGTGTGTACGGGAGGTTTGGTAAATGATTTTTTGACCACTTTTTACTTTACACTTTACACTTTTTTACTTGAAACGCCATATTAAGTTTACTTTAGTTACTTTAGTTTTTGACTAAGCTATAGGACATTTTTTTGGTAATTATTTTGTTACAAATTTTATAAGAAATAAAGAATCTATTTTTTCAAACAAATCAAGCCAGGAAGTGCGTTCAAATCAAAACCCACCTGTTGACACACACGGCCTTGGTTGGAGTATTGGAAACTAGAAGGCTGCGACAAGACTCTTTCATTGACCATTGTTGTGTCATGTTTATGACAGTATTATCTCAGTTTTATGTTCTGCCTTTCCAATAAAGTGTAACCCATTTTTGTTTGTGAGGTACTGCATCTTGCAAGCCACTGTGCAGATAAATACAGATGTCGTCATTTAACATTTTATTGTATGGAGAATATGTCACCTATGTTCATAAATTTAGATGACTGAGACAAAAAAAAGAAATAATTTCCAAAAGTTTAAAATTAAACTTACTGACGAGTCTTCCCCCTTTTTATTTATTACTATTTTTAAATCATTTTTATTTTTTGAACCAATTGTTTGCCCATAAGGTCAAAATTACAAAGAGTTGACAAGATCAACCGTTGTTTATCATTTAGAGAATATAAGTACAAATTTAAATATAAAAATATGTACACGCAATAAAAAAAATGGGCTTTATACATTTTCTTATTGAATTTGTGAAAAATACCAAAGATAGCATGATTAGAAAGACTGAAAACTGCCAGCGTGGCTCACAGTTGATCAGCAAATAAACATGTATCTTTTAAATGTGATTTGTTTTTTATAAGACTTGACTTTCAGATCTACTGTAGATGTTAACAGTGTCTGCTTGTATATAGTATACTTGATATACTATTTATTAACATAAGCAGATTAGAACATGTAATTAGAAGGAAAATATGCATAAATAACAGAAACCTATGAAAACGCCAAACAACCAGACATGGCAGGCTTTATTGCTCAATTCAGATTTTCTGTGAAATCCTAATAATTTTTGCGTGGTCGTTCACAAATCAAAATATATGTGACTTCTCCTAATCAATCAATCGATCGATCAAGTTTATTTGTATGGCATATTTCAACAACCAGGAGGTTCAAAGTTCTTTGCATCATAAAAACACAAAAACACAAAGTCGTCAGCAATTGAAATTTAATTCTTCCAAATGTTAATACACTTCAGAATATCGGTGAGTGTTTCACTTATCATGTTTCAAATGCAACTCTAAATAGGTGGTTTTAGTCTCAGTGTTTCGGCTGTTTTGCAGTTTTCTGGTCGTTTGTTCCAGATTTGTGGTGCATAGAAGCTGAATGCTGCTTCTCCGTGTTTGGTTCTGGTACTAAGGATGCAGAGAAGACCTTTCATGTACTGTGGTGCTAAGACATTCAGTGCAGTCTTGTATATAGTCTCTTAATGTGAACTGTCAACAACCTGAAAGTGTCCCGCAAGCGCAGTAGACACATAGCAAGTGTGCTCAGTGTTTGTAGAATCAAACATGGATGCTAATGATAGAGCGTATCTTGTGATTTTGAAGTTTGTTGTCCGGCCAGAGCCAGCATGTTAACAACTTAATCCTCATTATTGTCCGCCATGGTGGTTGTTTTTCCTTCCTGCTTGCAAATATCAGGGCACAGAATAGTTTGTCTATTCAGGTTGGATGAATGCGACTCGGGTCAGATTTGAAAAAAACTCTTATATGTATTGGATGTCCAAGTGGCCTGGGTTGCATTAAAGAAAATCCAATCTGTATTGTTCAGATTGTCATGAAAAGGTCAGATACAGGTCACATAAATAAAAATGGAATTGGGTCACTTCAGGCTGCAGTGTGAACGCAGCCCAGGACAGCACTTGATTCACAAAGAACAGGGAAGCAAAGCCCATTGAAACTGGCCTTGTGTAAAGGTAAGTGCTGTACACAAAGGTGTGTCTAGTTGAATGTCAAACATGAAAACCCATAACTAAACAGAAAGAGGTAAACCCAGATTTAATGTTTTACACTCCTGACCAAAATAACTTAATACACTGTGTGAGGTTTCTTGGTCATGTTTGGATCCTAAGGCAACAACGACCTGAACAATGTTCTGGTTAGAGGGTTGGGACAGTGACTCACTTCTTTTCATTTCCCCATTAGTGATTTTAAAGGCCTTGAAAGTCTTATTTTACAGAATTACCAAGTCATAACATTTAGATGGTGCTAAGTTTCATTTTTCTTTTCATTTATAAAAACAGTAAATCAAAATTGCATAGAGTGTTCAAGCTGTGTATCTAGAATCAAACAATGCTTTGGAAATAATAAAATTTTTCAGGTGTTATTTTGTCCCATTTAGTTTAGAGAAACTTATTTTTAAAAATTGAAGTCAGGTGAATCATGCATGGAGAAACAGTTTATTAAATTCTTTGAAATAATAATAATATAATTTATTTTGTGCCTGAGATTATTTAACTATCATTTTACTTTTGTTCATCTTCTTCCATGATCAGGTGAAACTTGCTTGTGAGAACCCTCCTGTTTGTTTAATTTGGTTGAATATATCTCAAAGCTTCCAAAGCGGAGCAGCGACTTAATCTTGTCATAACTTCAGTATTTTGCTACTTCTAGTACACCCAGTGGCGCAAAACGTGGGTATGCAGGGTACGCAACGCATAGGGGCGCCGTCTGGAGGGGGCGACGCGCCGATGATGTTTTCCCAAACAGCGAGTTTTACACTTCACATATCGTCGCCTCGGGGGGGGGGGCGATTTATGTTTTTCGCATCCACTTGAAAAATGTGTAGTTGCGCCACTGAGTACAGCTACTGCAAATAGACCATTGTGTAAAAGTGCCACATGTCTTGGATGTTTATGGAGATCAGTTACAAATAAAAGAAAATATTTCAAGCTGTAAACAACTCAAAATGTCAGGCTTCTGGAAAGTATGTACATTTCTAAGCAGTCAATATTAAACTCAAAATTGGGCCTCCTTTTGTATGAATTAATGCATAAATGCACCATAGCATGTGGTATTTGTGTAATGAAGGGGCCGATTACTTTGATAGCTGCTGTCAGGTAATCTGTCTTGTTGGATCTGGTGTCTCTCATCTTCTTCTTGACAACAGCCCATGGATGTTCTATTGGGTTCAGGTCAGGGGGATTTGATGCCAATCAATTAAAGGAACACAATGGTCATCAAACCAGCTCCTGGTACCTTTGGCAATGTGGGCAGCAGCTCCATACAGTTTGTCAGTAGAGGGAAGCATGAAGTGCTCTTGAATTTCCAGGTAGATGGCTCCATTGATGTTGGACTATGTTTTCAGTTTGATTTCAGAGTTAGAGTTAGGGTTAGAAACAGACTTGTTATATTCACCTGAGCGTATGTCTGTGTCCTTACAGCTGACCTTAATTTGAAGGAGGTGTGCCATGTTTCCTGTAAAGTGAAACTGTGTCAACCAAGAGAACAAAAAGCCTGAAAGTAGTAAATAAACACTTGAGATAAAGAGATTTTCAGGCTAGCATGAGTCATCAGATGAAAGCGTTGTGCTTTAATGTGGCAGCGACTCGCATCCTTATTTCTCTCCTTTGACTTTTCAGGTACACACTGACAGCAAGACACATTTTATGAACAAATGTTTGGTCTTAAAAATAGATTAATCAGAACTTGGTTTTATGAATCCTTTTATGTTACAACTTTTTTATTAGCTGTGATATTTTTCTTAGAATTGGAATAAGACTTCACTTTTGATAGCACTTTGGATCTTGTGCCCATAAAGTACAACATTCTTTATAGGAACAGATTAAAGGTGTGTCAGTAATAGAGTTTCCAGTGAAGTTTTGTGAAATATGGTAAATGCTTCATCAACCCCAAAGCACTTCACGCTACATTCAGTTATTATCTTTGGGTCTTAAGAGGAAGGATCTCTATAGTGAATGCAGAGCTTCAGTTATTACAGATAGAAACTGTAGATCAGGTCTGAAATCTGCGAGTAGTGATTGACTCCGACCTGAACCTTCAGAGCCACATGAAGGCAGTTACAAAGTTGACCTTGTATCACCTGAAGACCATTAGAGGACTAATGTCTCAGCAAGATCTATAAAAACTCATCCATGTGTTTATCTTTAGTCGCATTGAGTCTGCAACAGCGTCTTCACAGGTCTGCCTAAAAAAATCAATCAGATCCAGAACGCTGCTGCTGCTGCTGTCGTTCTGACTAAAACCAGGAAGCAGTAGCACATCACCCAGTTTTAAACTCCTTACACTGGCTCCCTGTAGCTCTGTCTTAGTCTGTGGTGAGCATGGAAACCAGACTGATACATGTTAAAGCTGTTGGTCATTGTTAGAAAGCTGTTTAATTGTTTAAACAGCTTTTCCAATAATTTTGCTCATGAATGGGAGGTTGGAGATCGGCCTGTAATTCTGCAGTAGTGATTTGTTCAGATTTCTCTTTTTTATAAGTGGTTTGATAACTTCTGTTTTCATAGAAAACATCTCATGAGATGAATGAGTTTACGATTTCAATTAGATCAGATGCAATGATAGGTAGAACTTTCTTAAAGAAAGTTGTGGGTTGGATATTAAGACATCCATCCATTTTCTTACACACTTGTCCCTTAATGGGGTCGGGAGGTGCTGGTGTCTATCTCCAGCTGGCGTTCCGGGCGAGAGGCGGGGTACGCCCTGGGCAGGTCGCCAGTCTGTCGCAGGGCAACACAGAGACACACAGGACAAACAACCATGCACACACACACTCACACCTAGGGGCAATTTAGACAGACCAATTAACCTGACAGTCATGTTTTTGGACTGTGGGAGGAAACCAGAGTACCGGAGAAAACCCACCATGCACAGGGAGAACATGCAAACTGCAGAAAGGTCGGGGCCGGGAATTGAACCCAGAACCTTCTTGCTGCAAGGCAACAGCTCTACCAACTGCGCCACTGTGCAGCCTGATATCAAGACAGTAGAAGCTTAATTTATTTATTATTTCTTCTAAGTTTTCATGGTGAATTGGTGAAAATCAGCAATTTTCTCTACATTTGCTATGTTTGGGCATAGTATTGGGACTGCATTGCACAGTAAGCCTCTAATTTTTAAAAATTTCTCTGTCAGAATGTTGGAAAATTCATTGCGGACCCCATTAGTGAAGTTCAGATACTACAGTCACAGGAGGGTTTGTCCTGTGTCTGTGGCCAACAAGGCACAGGCATTGTTTATGTTTTTGTAAATGATTTCCACAAAGAATGTTCCTGTTGTGTGTTTTAGTGTTGAATGAATAATTTGCTTTCTGTCTTTGTAGATTTCATAATTAACTCGGAGATGAGTTTTACAAGCCTACGACAAAAGTTTCTTTCAATTTTACTAATGGAGCATTTCTTCACGGGGGCGTCTTCTTGACTTTAATGGAAGCAATGGAGTCAATGATTTTAAAATGGAAACTATCTACAAGCCCAACTACTGGGTTACAGGATGAGGAAGAATAAGTTAAATTATAGAGGAGAAACTCACAGATTATCTGCTCTGAAAAAATGAATTATTGAACCAATTTAATTCAATTGGTAACAAGTAATTCAATTACGTTTATCCAACTTAATGGATTAAATTGGTTTAATTTTCTAAATTTAAGTCTGTCTTACTGAAATAATTTAGTTTACTTGAAGTAAAGAATTAAACTAATAAAATATTTATTTGACTTTTCAGTAAAAGTCTGGATAAACTTGGCTTTACATTTTAAGACTTGGTTATGAAATACGAACACTTTTCTGCACTTTACATTTCCTATGGAAAACGATTATGTTCGTAAAAATTTAAAGTCTCCATCTGTATCTACAGGCAAAATTTGTATCCTTTTTTTAATTGCAGTTGGGGGCCGCACAAAATTAGTCCCAGGGCCACAAATGGCCCCCGGACCACACTTTGGACACCTCTGTTGTAGGTCCTTCCACTGGATTAATTTTCTTGTTTTTCCTGCTTTTTTTATCGTGCCACTTTCTTGTTTTAAGGTGCCACTTTTACTCATGCTTAACTTTATTACACTTTTTCCTGCTCCATCCCAACCGTCAGCCTTTTACGGGAAAGATCTTATAAACTGGAAGGTTCTCCGTCCTCAATAAAAACATCTAACAGCTTCTGCTCATCTCAGGACTTTATGGTTCCAGAGTTGATGAGCACAGAAACTAAAGTCTGCAACAAGAAAAAACAAAAGTTGTTTTTAAATTTTAAATGCAAGTCATGTTTTTTTTATTTATTTTTTATAATTATGAGTTTATTAAGCTTACCTGGGAAATAAAACTGCATTAAACATTTTTGTGTCATTTCTTAGATTTTTCTAGTTGTTTTGTTTTTTGTTTTGGCCGAATATGTTTGACTTGATTTTTGACTACATGGCAAAAAGTTTGAACACCTTTGAGTAATGGAGGCAAATGATGGCAGAACACTTTATATATTATACTACTTATAAGTACTACTATTTATATATTATACTACTACTTATCATCATTTTTCATTTCTACCTGGGTTGTCAACATTCATACTCACCACCTCAAACCATCCACCGCATGAAAGATCAGATCAGATAATATGTAGTGGATCTAAAACTAAACTTTTTACACTTTTAGTACAATTCAGCTATAAAAGAAACACATTTAAAATAAACAAAGAAAATCTGCTGTAATCTAGCTAGTTATACCTATAACTAGCTAGATTATAGCTAGTTATTCCTATAACTAGCTAGATTATAGTATAGTATAGTATAGTATAGTATAACTAGATAATATATATATATTATATATATTATAGGTATATATAACATATACCTATAATATATACCTATAGTTATAGTTATACCTACATATAGGTATAACTATATGCATTACAGCAGATAATATATACCTAGTATATACTATACTGTGTTTCTTTTATAGCTGAATTGTATTAAAAGTGTAAAAAGTTTAGTTTTAGATCCACTACATATTATCTAATCTGATCTTGTCATGCAGTGGATAGTTTGAGGTGGTGAGTATGAATGCTGACAACCCAGGTAGAGATGAAAAATGATGATTTAATGATGACAATGAGCTCTACAGTCAAAGTACAGGTGGCACAGCTGAACAGAAGGCTAAAGTTCACACTGGTAGCAACTGACTTTTAAACAGACTGAAACGTGAGCAAAGCCAACTCAGGACTTCCCAGTACGACTGAAACGACTGGCATGAGACTAACGACAACTATAACAAGAGAAAAAGACAACAGGTGGGCTTAATTACACATCAACAAGAAGAAACACACCTGGGAAACAATTAGGGAGCAGACAGGACAACATAAAGACTGACAGGGAACAGGATCAAAATAAAGAAAACCCAAAATAAACACAGAAAACTCAAATACTGATAGATCTA
This sequence comes from Poecilia picta, assembly GCA_033032245.1. NCBI lineage: Eukaryota > Metazoa > Chordata > Actinopteri > Cyprinodontiformes > Poeciliidae > Poecilia > Poecilia picta. The sequence goes on from CM065371.1 coordinate 22,037,818, forward strand.
GTGAGAATCCTGCCAATTAGTTACAATTACATCTGTAGCACTTTAAAAAATTACAGAGATGTTACAATGCAGTTTTAAATGTTGATTTAAAAGTTTATATTTCTAAGAGGCTCTGGAAACCTGCAGCTAAGGGGCAGCCCATAGTATTTACCTGACCTTAATGGTTATGTAAGTGGGTTACATTTCCTGCAAAATGAAATAATGTGTAAACTTGAAGAACAAAGGCTGAAGAAGCTCATAAATATAAAGTATTCCATAAACTCTTGGCAAAACAATGTGATTTGTGATCTAGTGTGCGTCATCAGATGGAGCGGTGCTTTAATGTGGCAGTGACACATCTTCATCTGCTTCTCTCTCCTTTAGATTTTCACTTTCACACACTGCAAAAACACATTTTATTTCACTAGGAAAGATCTTAGATATGGATTAATAAGAAACAGATTAAATGCATTTCAGGACCAATTGATTTTGATTTGCTCTGATATTTACTTAAGAAATGGAAAAATGCTGAACATTTTAAAGCAGTTTGGACCTTGTGTCTATAAAGTTTATAGTCATTTGTTAACAGTGTGACAATAAGAGTTCCCATTGTAGTTTTGCAAAATACACCAATTTATATGCTGCTGAAACATTTACTAAAATGATTGTTTTCTTCTAAACCACTGATTTCACAGGATTACTTTAGCATTTCTCAAATGTAGCAAATTCTCCCAAAAGAATCGCTAAATAAGGTTTATTGAATGTCGGATGATGAAGACTAGGGGTGTCCAAACCTTTTGTCACATGGGCCAAAATAGTTCAGTGAAAATAACTGACAGACCAAAGAAATTAAAAAATTAAACAGAAATCATGCAACCAAAGTGGTTTTATTTAATAGTTCTTCTAGGTAATGGATGTTATCCACAGAAGAGCCAAACAGAAAAAGTGTTTTTGCTGAATTAAAAGAAAGAGAATTAGTTTTCAGATTGTTTTGGGCTAAACTGAACAAATTTATCCTCAGTTACAGGAACAGGATTTGGGTCACTCTCTTTCAAAACAATTTAATAAATTCAATAAAAGCTGATTTGGGTGCAGCAAAGTTTGCTTTTCAGTAAAAGTCTCTCAATCAACATGATTCTTATCATAAAACCTGGATTATTAAAACACAAACAGTTTTTACTAAACGTTTTCTATTATAAGAAAAATAATATCGGTAATAATTTTTAATAAAATCAACCACCTGAACTGGACAAGTTCAGTGGATCATTCTTACACTGCAGTTGGGAGCCACAAAAATAAGTGCAAGGGCCAAAAATGGCCACACTTTGGACAACCCTGATACAGACTATAAATTAGTGCCATTCAACAGTCAATAATTCAAGTATAGCACTGCATTAGAATGTTATAGATTACATAGTTATACTCAGTGAAATTCAGTTTTTTATGGATATCATTAAAAGAGAAAACACTACAAAGTGTTTTCTCTTTTATTAATATTTTTTCTTTATTTTAACTTAATTGAAACTGAGGCCACAAATGTTTGGCAACTTTTAAAAAAGAGCATACAAACAATCTGACTACATGTCTTTGTTTTATAAACATAATTTGATTTAAATTTTTTCTTGGGTGGTGTAAAAAAAGGGTGGGGGGGGTTGAAGTAGGGAAAAGACTGTGGTCCACAAGGACATTAAAACTGACTAATTTGGCCGCTTATCTTCCTAAACTGTTCAGCTGTGCAGTCTGAACTCAGATTGCATATTTTCGTATGGCCACAAGATGGCGCAGTTTGATGACATCTGGTTGGTCTCCACCTCATTTCGAATGTACATTTATTAGATTGTAATACAATTACAAACGGATTATTACAAACACAATGCCAAACGTTTTAAGGTGAAACAGATTGATGTTAAAATCTATATGTTGTTGATATTTCAAGACCGAAATAAGAAGTTGTAAGTCTCTATTCTCATTTTTGAAACGAAAAAAACCAAAGAACGAACTATACACGGATTTATTCTGTCGGCTGCAACTCTGGCTTGTGTTTTGCTAATTGTGTTTTGTTAATTGTAGAGAAAAGTGGATCAACAATCTACAGCTAAAACACGAGATGATGGCAGAGTTTGCAGTAACAGTTAAGGATTGTATTGTTTTAACTGTGTTTTCTGATATTTTATTTAAAATAAATTTTAAATATGTTAGTTTTAAAACTTAACATGACTTGATTAAAATAGCCTAATTATAGTTTTCAGATTAATAACTTATTCTGGCCTATTGACCTTTATTTTACTTGTAGTTACAGCAGATTATTTACTCTGCCTTTTGTGTGTCTGGGAAAACATTCAGGAGAAGTTCCAGCTTTTCACACTGATCCGTGAAAAGCCATAAAACTGCAGGAGATCAGTTTTTAGACAAAAGGGGACTAATGGCTTTAGAAAGAGAGCCAGAGACAGCTCCTGGTTGTATGAGCAAAGATATGCCTTATTTGAATAAATTAAAGACAAGAACACGCCTTTACTATAAAATCTTCTACACAGAAGTAACAAATTAGATTTACTCTTGCAATTCTCCAAAGACGTCTTTGCTTTTCTTTCTTTCTTTCCTTCTTTCCATTTGTCTCAGGTAAATGCATATGTCTGTTGTTCTGCAGATTCTGTCGTAATTTCATACGTTGTCTTATTGAATTCAACTCTGAAATTCTGTGATGTGACTCGTTTTTTCTTTGTGGCTACACGCGGCCCGCCGGGAGAAGCTGGGATCCAAAGAGAAGATGGAGCCAGACATTTCCAAAAATATACTATAACTTAAAATCTTCCTCAACAACAGTTACTTAGAAAGACAAGTATTCATATGTAAGGTAAGATATATTATTCTTACACTGTAGCTTAGTTGTCTTCAGAGTGCTAATGTTGTTAGCAGCTAACTCAGTGCCGAGTCCCGGATAGAAAAAATAATGTTTAATCAGTGGGATTTCAATGCTAACAAAAAAAAAAGCTAAACGAATTAAATACAGTATAACCTACTCAGCCACACAGTCACTGTGAGCTGTGATTATCTCCCCTCATGGTTCGTGTCTGGACGTTTGGTTGTCGGTAGGGGCGCTATTTTTGGGCGGAGCAACCTAAAATAAGTAGATGACGTACTAGTAGCTTTTATTTCTAAATATGGTCAATTTTAGTACCAAAAATGGGAATGTCAGACCTGTTAAGACTTTAACGTGTGTTTTAAGTGTTGTTGGGTTGCCCTTGAGAGTTGGTGGTTACCATAGCAACCCTCTTTTGCACCTCGGTTTCCGGTTCGGGGAAAAGCGGCTCGGTTATTTCCGATCTGTTGAAAATGGCATTTTACACTAGGTGCTTGCAATGCTTGATCAAGCTATGTACACTGATCCGAAACCCCAACAAGTGAGCTGGAGAACGGTTTTAAGATGTACGCCTCGTTAGACATTCACTGACTGTTGAGGAAAACCAAATTAACTATTAAAAAACAACTAGGCTCGGGCTTTCCTCTGGTCCCAGGCTCTTTCTCGTATCCGAAGCCGGAGCCGCAGCCGTGTGGCAGAAAACAGAGACGCACGCTACGTGTTGACGTCACAGGAGCTCAGAGTTTAATCCAATCAGTGGACAGTATAACACAAGACAGAAAGTTAAAGGAAAACAGTCACACATTAGTCACCTGATAGAATAAGACAGATAGAGGAAAAGACGAAGACGTCGAAGACGTCCTCGGAGAAACAGTCAGCCCATGGTGCTAAAATTGACTATTTCTGGCTTATTTCCTTTGTGCATAAGGTTTTATACTCGTAGGTGTGTTCTATTCAAATAAGGTGCAACACCTCTCGACCAACCAAAAGCTGTCTCTGACCCCTTTCAAACTCAGAAAATCCCTAGATTTCCTTCAGAAACAAAAACGTGGCTTCTCCTTTTGTTTTAAATAAGTTAGAAGCAGGATGCCTCCGATCCCCCGTTGGGTTATGGCCTTCTCAAATTACTGTGAAACAGCTGGAACTTCCACTGGTGATATCCTGACATAAAAAACCTAATCTGAAACCTTATATGACAATTCACTCTAGACCAAAAAGTAAAGGTCAATAAGCCAAAATAAGTTTCTAATTCCAAAACTATTATTAGACTATTTTCGATTAAATCAGGTTACCTTTTACAACTAGCATATTTTAAATATATTTTCTTAACAATCCCTCTTTTAATCTCTTCAAAGAGATTACATTCTAGAAAATAAATTTAAAATATAGAATGCAAACATAAAAGTCCAAGTTCAGAAATACCATTTTAAAGCTGGAAAATCAAGCCTTGGTTATAATATGGAACCTTCTACATAACATTTTGCTAAAATGCTGTAATATTCATCGCATATAATGAAACCAAACCAGACATCAAAATCCTTTTTAGAATTCAAATCTTGAAATAAATGTTCAAAATTATCTAACCTCATCATGTCTTAATCAAAATTACTTGAAATGCATATTTATCAATATTTAACATAAGCTCTACCATAAACCTTGATGTTATAAATAAATGATTTCAGAAGTCAAATATTCCTGATGTAAATAGAATGTTACACAAATCTCTGTCCAAAATCATCCGTGAAATGATCAATTAGACACAATACATCGTATACAAAAGACTTAAAAACCTCCAATTGCTGTAGAAGAACGATTTGATTAGTCTTAATAGTTGTACAATTTTTTTTTCTTTTTTTATTCAAACATATCTTCTTTTAATCTCTGTGTTCCTTGATGCTCCTTGAAGTAGAAAGCGTTCCTTGGCAAGTCAGATGAAACATGGAAAATTTGGTAATAGGAGAGACAACAAAGATGATCCTTTTGTCTCCAGCAGCCCATTTTCCTCATGGTTTTGAACTCAGGCTCCTGACCTGAGTGAGCGATGCTCACCTTTGGGATTATTGTGCCCAAATTTTGGTGAGTATAACAAAGAGGCAATTCCCTCTTTTCAACTTTGACATCAAATGAAAAACAGGTATGAAAGACTTCCTGATGAGCATCTGGTTGTGAAGTCGTCCTCCAGGAAGGGCTGAAGATTCCCAGTTTGTCTCCAACTTGTGATCCCTTGATGTTCAATGAGGGCATCAGCTGGTTTTGCATACAGGAACAAAGTCTGTCACCCCATCTAAAGCTTCTTAATGTATTTTAAAATAAAATGCCATTCCTCCCAATTTGAATTAATGTTTTACTTGCACTTTTTTGTTAATTGATACTCTAATTATTCTTTATCGTTTTAAATCATATATTGTTCTTATCAAATCCTATTTTATTAGTTTCATGGAGAGATTTTGTAGCAGCCTTTAGTTTTATTTTAATAATTCCAGTTCAAATTATAATTTCATTCCTTATGTTCCTTTTGCTTTATAAATTGGTAATTTTGGCATTTTAAAAAGCTGCTCCTTTAAAGCTAAATTTGGCCAAGGTTTTGACCCTCTTTTAATCTAAGGCTTACACGAGAAATTAATGTTTTCCATTGTTTTTAACCCATAACTTAGCTATATTTTAGAAGCAGTTCTATGATTGTTCATTTTAAATATCCAATTTAGACCAATTAAATTTTAATCATAATTTTTGTCATTTTAAAACCTTAAAGAATGATCAGCCTGTTTTACAAGAATATGTTAACCGTGTCACTAAATATATAAAAAATGACTTATCCTGTTTTAATCATAATTTCAAATCTCAAAATTTCAACCATTTTAACCTTTGATCCATTTTTTCGTTTGAAAACTTATTTATTTTATTTATGAAATATTTAATTGAATAGTGAATTACCCTTTTTTATTGTTTATCAATTATCAATATATTTTAAATTTTGGGGAGAAGATTGATACAACTAAATTATGCAAATTTCAGTTTTAGACCTTCCTGGATGACTTAGTTAAACAACTTGTTTTAATCATATGAAATGAGATGCAATCATGTAACGATCACTTTCCCTCTTTTAGGAAACACTGTTTTGTATAAACTATTTGACAGGTAATATTAAGTTTAGTGTATTCAAATCATGCATGTTAATTATTTCTTATTCCCCCTTTATTCTATAACAGAACAAAAGTTCTGTCATAGAATACCATGAAAATACCATACAAACTAAATAGATTAAAGCGTCACTAAATACAGTCACTGAGGTATGAACCACATAAAATTCAGAGCCCTACGTTATAATTAAAGCCCAGCATATAATGCAATTAAGATATGGCATTAAGACAAAACAACATCATAAGAGCTATGTCCTGTCTCAGCATTGTCACACTGGAATGGGAAAAACTCCTCAAACCATCTGGGAGAGACAAAAGATCTAGGAGATGAGGCAATGCCAACACCTTAGTGTCAAACTACAGGGGTTCAGGACGTGAAGGCAGGAGGCCGTGTGTGCCATGCATAAATTTAGAAGCGAAAATAGCGCCACACAATACAAGAATGTTAAAAAGAACTCCTCCCCCACTACCAAATGTCGTCGACAGCCCTTTTGTCTCCAACCTGCAAACTGAAGGAACCTCGGAGGCAGACTTCTGGCACTCCAAATCACATGATCAGAGGTGAGAAATCCAGGATCACTCATGAGAACCTACAACAGGACCACTGCTTAGAGAACATGCCCCAGTCTTTCATCTTCCCCATCAGAAGACCTCCAGAGTAGCAGTCATGTGGTGGAGAGCAGAAACTTCTGGACATCGAATGCAGTCTCTTGATGAATCTCGGTCAGCCTTTAGAGTCGACAAAACAGGATGTACCAATACAGTAGAGTCAGTGTTTCACTCACACCCCCATCTGGTTTCCAACAGAGGGCATTGTTCTTTTGTAGTCTCGACTCCCTGCTGATTCCCGGCCGCAGAAGACTCTCACAGGAACCGCCTGAGTCCCTTTTGCTCCAGCCAGGTGTGAAAGACAACACCGAACGCAGACATCTGTTGCCAGGCTTCGGAAGCAACGCTCCGCCTTGAGATGACAACAGGAAAACAGTTCATTTCTTCACTGACCTCAATAAGTCTCTTGACCGCTTTTGGCTTTCATAGAACAGTCCAGCAGAAGATGGGCATTGTTGTAGCAGTGGCCTGATGTGGAACTCAAAAAGAACCTGTCAAATCCACGTCATTACATGGTGACCGAGTTTCAAAAGATCCAGCCTCCAAGACCACCATCAGTGCAGGCAGGAGCTCTTGACAGGGAAAAATACAAAGTAATTAAAAACAACAAAAATTCAAGCAACATTTTGCTGACTTTAACCATTATACTTAAGACGAATCCTCCTGTGTGGCTTCCATTGTTGATGACATAGCAGAAACCGCCAACCACTTCAAATCCTGAACTGTGATTGCATAATTAAAAGTCAGCAGTGACGCAGAATCGATCAGCCATATGTAACAAAATAAACTTGATTTGGATGTTGTATGAAACTTATTCAATCTAAAATGATCCATTTTAAGTCAGTAAGAAGCTTCAACCTCAGAGATACAATATTGCGTCAAACAGGAAGGCAATATAAAAATCCTTAACCTAAAAATCAAAAGTCACTGTAGTCAAAATAAAAGTCAGAATTACTGATTAACAAATTTACAATTAACTTTAGCCAATCATTAACTAATTTAAGTAGAGTCTACTTTTCCTTCCCCCTTGGAGGTATAATAAAATTATAATTTTAACAATTTTGACTATTTAATGTGAAAAAATTTCACCGATAAACTTAAGGTTTTCCACCATTTCTCCAATTGTCCATCCAATGTTCAAAATAGACAGATATTCAAATTTCAAAAGCTGATCAATGAGATCTTATCTTTATAAACCCCCTTTGTTTTGTCCTAGATCCAAACGAAAAACAATTTATAGGTGGAAAACCAAATTTGAAGAATATTCCATATAATGCTAAAATTTCAACACGTCCAATTAGTGACCTATGTGTCACATAAAAAACAATCAATCCAGTTAGAAAGTTAGTATGTTAGTCAGGAAATTAGTATGTAGAAAAACCAAACAGAAAATAAAAATAAAACATCTACAGCTACTCACTAAATGACGTCATACTAAATAGCGCTGTTCTAAAAACTCAGAGGCCCTCTGCACACACATTCACTCACAAACAGAAAAACAATATCCAGATCTTCACATGTCTTGCGCCATGTCCTGAACAGCAAAATGTCCCAGTTAATGTCAGAAAAACTGGGAATGAAACAATTGTATAATTAAACATAATTATATAAAACAAGTAAAAACATTTTCCAGCCCAGAGCCGCGTGTCAGGTCCCTTTAGTGAAAAAAGAAACATCTGCAAATGTTATGTCAAATAAATTCACAACAGAATCCAAAAATCCTGTAAAAATGAACTGAGCATGTTAGTGTCAACATAGCAACTGAAGGATTCCCAAAATGCAAATGAGAAAGTCACTCAGTCCCCCAGCTGTGAAACAAAAATGGTAATCAAAAAGGGGAAAAAAAAAAAATCAGTCTCACAGAAACATGTGGTAACAAAAATAAAACAAAATATTCAATCAAACGTCCCACCATACGACACACCACATGCACACACAGTATGTTCATGTCCAAACGGTTTGAAACAAGAAAAATAAAAAACAAAAATCATCGGAACAAAACCTATATACCCGAAAACTGGCCGCTCAGATGTACACACCGTAAAATACTCATTAACTGAACTTCATAATGTAAATGTGCAGCTTCAATCCAAGAATACAACGTAAGTGCATGTAAAAGTGTATGGCGTCGCAGTACTGCATTGTCCAACATAAGTTACGAATCGCCTGCCGTCACTTTAACTGCGTCCCACTCCAGTTGTTCCAAAACGCTAAATAAACTCGTGATCTGTACATTAACCACATCACTGTCCAGTGCAGCACAGCAGAGAAACCAAAAGCAGATCACCACTCAAGCAGCAGTTTCAAACGCAGCGCTTCAGTCATTCCAGTCTGTACTCACACTGACACACACACACACACACACACACACACACACACACACACACACACAAAGAAAACTACACACTACTTCAGGTAACCAATAAGACAAACAGAAGAGAAACAATAGAGAAAAAGCGAGCCGGCATAGAAGTCATACCATGTACGAAAAACTCCAATTATCCAAACCGTTCCGCATCCGTGCGCGAACGAGGGATCCACAAACCTACAGAGTCGGGTTGCAACTCAAATTACCGAATCAATTCCAAACTGTCTGATGCGCTCCGCTTTTGTGCGGCCAACAGACAAGGGACACTTCTAAAACCAAACTCTCAATTACTTGAAAAGGGCAAAAAAATTTAAACAAGCCAAACTCCCAGTTATCTGAAACTGAAAAAGGGCAAACCAAACTCCTCGCTAGCAGTACATCTTAACGCACGTGGTCTAACGAGAAAGGGTTAAACAAGCCAATGTAACCCTCATAATTGTAACCCTTTGAGAAGAGCAAAATTCTCTGGCCGGGTCAGGCCAAACTACCTTTAACATACACAATAGCCAATAATTTTGACATTTACAGGCGCAAGAACATTCCTGAGGGCCACAAAATTTTCCAATATGCCCAGTGTACAAACAGCGTTAGCGCAAAAACGACTGGTAGAGGTCACCACCCCTCCTTGCAAACTGTGTGTATTTAACAACTAACTATTAAACCATAATTTGCTCTTTTAGACAGAGTTTTCGTACAAAGCAGAGATCCCGATCTCCCGTGACGTCACACAGCGACGCGAGCCTCGTGCTACAACCAAGATGGCGCCGTCCGCGAATTAAAAGTAACAAAAGCTTACCAGATAACAGTTGCAGGCCGGAACGGCTCCAAGCGGCTTCAAAACATTAGAACCGGCGAGCCCCCAAATGTTGAGGAAAACCAAATTAACTATTAAAAAACAACTAGGCTCGGGCTTTCCTCTGGTCCCAGGCTCTTTCTCGTATCCGAAGCCGGAGCCGCAGCCGTGTGGCAGAAAACAGAGACGCACGCTACGTGTTGACGTCACAGGAGCTCAGAGTTTAATCCAATCAGTGGACAGTATAACACAAGACAGAAAGTTAAAGGAAAACAGTCACACATTAGTCACCTGATAGAATAAGACAGATAGAGGAAAAGACGAAGACGTCGAAGACGTCCTCGGAGAAACAGTCAGCCCATGGTGCTAAAATTGACTATTTCTGGCTTATTTCCTTTGTGCATAAGGTTTTATACTAGTAGGTGTGTTCTATTCAAATAAGGTGCAACACCTCTCGACCAACCAAAAGCTGTCTCTGACCCCTTTCAAACTCAGAAAATCCCTAGATTTCCTTCAGAAACAAAAACGTGGCTTCTCCTTTTGTTTTAAATAAGTTAGAAGCAGGATGCCTCCGATCCCCCGTTGGGTTATGGCCTTCTCAAATTACTGTGAAACAGCTGGAACTTCCACTGGTGATATCCTGACATAAAAAACCTAATCTGAAACCTTATATGACAATTCACTCTAGACCAAAAAGTAAAGGTCAATAAGCCAAAATAAGTTTCTAATTCCAAAACTATTATTAGACTATTTTCGATTAAATCAGGTTACCTTTTACAACTAGCATATTTTAAATATATTTTCTTAACATGACACCAAGGTGAGTTTTACTTAAACTCTGTGGCTAACATTAACCTTAGCTTATGCTACTAGGCAATATTCTCTGATATTGTTGAGCCAAATGTGCTATTTTAAGTATCTAAACATTCTAACGGACAATGTTTTTACCTTATTTTAAAGTATATTGTGTGTGTTTATTGTCAGAGACTAACAGGGGAGATTACGGTTTGGGCTTTTAGCTTCTTAAACCTGACAGCACAACAAGCCTCATAGCTTAACAGTAGCGTAGCTCTGGTGTCAGAGATCTGGTTCAGCTGACTGTTCAGGTTCAAAGTTGTTGCTTTTAGAAAAATATGACTGTGTTGCTTAATGTCTCCGTATTATTACCTTTGCATATTTCTTGTGAAGAGCTCAGATAGGACGGTGTTTACATCAGTATATACAGGCGGATCAGTTGCTCGGCTGTCTGGCTCTGGTCTGGTCATTAGTTCCTATAAACTCGCTCTTTCAGGCTGAACAGGAAGTGATAACATGGAAATAACTCAGGGAGGCTCCTTTATTTACCATCCGTATCCCCGGTAGTTTTAGGCTGAAGAAGCTGATCTGGAGTGAAGTGAAGGCTGCAAACTTTGTGTTATGCAGCTTTAGCTTTAACTGGTAGAGACAAATATTTAGAAGCCACCATCTTCTTAATTCAGGATCGCGTGGAAATGAATGAAAACTAAAAATCCCATTAAATTAGAAAGACAACAATGTTCATAGTATTGCTTTTTTTGCGTCGGAAATACGACTTTGTCTTTTCTAGCTGTCATGGTAACTCAAAGCGGAAACAAATGAGCCGCATTACCTCCTGGAGATGTGACGTCAACACCGGAGGTGCAAAGAGTCCATTAGGATCAGCTCTGTGTTCTCTTTGTAAGTGTTATATTTAAACATGTATTTTAGACAAATGAAGTCATACACAATGTTTCATAAGTAATTTTGCTATGATTCTATACTTATCCTAAGTATAGCTAACTAAAACAGAGTCATAGTGAAATCTATACTTTGCTGAAACAATAGTAATACTACACAGTCCAGTCACATTAATGTGACCACCACGTACTTTCCACTTCAGAGTTAAATAACCAATCACAGAAGGCAGGTGGCAGCACAGTGCAGTTGAGCGTATATAAAGGGTGTGTGTGGGCTTCGGAAAACATTTCAATCGTTGGCGTAATGCAGAAACGAAGCGATTTATCCGACGTCCAAAAGGGCATGATCATTGGCTTTCGGGCCGAGGGTGGAAGCATTTCCGAAACGGCTGAGTTTGTGAACTGTTCGCGTGCCGCCGTGGTAAAAGTGTACCGTGCATGGCAAAATGGGACTGTCCAAAATCAACGACGTGGCAAATGTGGTGCACCACGGGCCATAGATGACAGAGGCGAACGACGGTTGCAGAGATGCGTTCGGGCAGATAGACGGGCTACCGTTGAGCAACTGACCACTAAAATGAACCAAGGGGCTACCACAAGTGTCTCCCAAACCACTATTCAGCGAACATTGCTGCGTCTGGGCCTCCGAAGCAGACGCCTGGTTCGTGCACCTATGCTGACTGGTTTCATCGACGACGAAGGCTAGAATTTGCACGCCAGTACAGCAGCTGGACGTCCACTGAGTGGCGACAGGTAGCGTTTTCAGATGAATCGCGTTTTATGCTCCATCGGACAGATGGACGTTGGCGTATAAGGCGTGAAACCTCTGAAAGGAACCACCCTGCAACCATTGCAGGAACGGTCCAAGCTGGAGGCGGGAGCATTATGGTCTGGGGAATGTTTTCCTGGCATTCTCTGGGTTCACTGATTATTGTGGAAGGCACGATGGATCAATACAAGTACGCATCTGTCCTTGCGGACCATGTCCACCCCTACATGCGCATTGTTTTTCCTCAGGATGATGGCATCTTCCAGCAGGACAATGCGAGGTGCCATACAGCTGCCAGTGTACGTGCGTGGTTCGAAGAGCACCAGGATGAGTTTACCGTCCTCCCCTGGCCAGCAAACTCACCTGACTTAAACCCAATCGAGCATCTGTGGGACCATCTCGATCGAGTTGTTCGCGCCATGGATCCTCAACCGCGTAATCTAGCGCAGCTGGCCACGGCATTAGAGTCGGCATGGCTCAACATCCCAGAGAAGACCTTCAGGGACCTAAGTGACTCTCTTCCTGCACGTCTCGTAGCAGTTCGCTCTGCGAAAGGTGGTTATTCTGGCTTTTGACAGATGGTCACATTAATGTGACTGGACTGTGTAGCTTTGTTGGTGTAAGTATTTGGTATTTTTTATAAGAAATGGTCACATTACCTCCTTAACATGCCTCCAATTACTGCACCCAGTTATTTACCCCCGGTGTGGAGCATTAGGGAAATAACAATCACTGTCGACAATAACTCTTCGACCACTTTGAATTAAGGAGTTACAACATTTATTTTCCCTTTGAGATCAATAAAGTGGTTTTGAATTTTTATTTGAAACACCTAAAACATGCAGGATGGAGGGTCCTGAAGACCTCTGCCACATGTAAAGTATGAGCAAAGAACTACACAAGCAATTAAACCTAAGAGAAACTAAAAATGAACCGAAACCAAGACGGATAACAACAGAAGGTCAGGCAAGTTTGTCTAACAGCATTCATACAACAGGTTGTTGAAGGTGCATTCCAGAAAGGACTGGAGATTAAAAAATAGATGACAGATTAATAAAAAGCATTAAGACAACCTATTAAAAATATTAAAGTGATAAAACTTTATAAAAATGTGAGACCAGATAAAAATGATAAGGTAATCTGTGATCAACTGGAAAGTTTTCATTCTGGAATTCAATTCAGTTTGTTTATGCAGCGCCAATTCACAGCAAATGCCGTTAGGAAGCACTTAAAAAAATATTTTTTATCCAAATTAGCCTAGTTCTCAAGCAGGAGACGGTGGAATATCCAAAAATTGTACTCAAGTAAAAGTAATACTACTTGAACATATTTTAAAAAGTAAAATGTAGCTGTCCAAGAAATTTCTCAAGAGTAAAAAAGTATTTGGTAAAAAGTCTACTCAAGTACAGAGTAACTAATCAAATTATCAATCATTCAATATTTAAAAAATACATAGTCGAACAAAATCAGAAAGTTTATTGAAAATGTTTGTATTTTAGAGGGGAAAAAAGACAATAATTTGTATGAGTAACAAAAAATAACAAAATCAGGCAAAACAAAATGTTTCCAAATCAGTTTATTTCAATTTTAAAAAAAGCATGTAACTTTAACAGAAACTGCAGGTGTGTGTATGTCTGGTGAATTTTTAGTTAAAACATGTTTGTTTTTCATTCAGTGGGTGAAAAACACTGACTGAAAAACATTTTACTCAAGTAAAATTACTTGAGAAATTTAACTCAAGTAAGAGTAGAAATACTTCTTAATAAAATTACTCAAGTAAGAGTAAAACGTACAGTATATAAAAATACCCTTAAAAGTATATTTATGTTTTTATACTAAATACACCTATAGAGCCATGTTTTTGCTGACTTTTTAGAATTTTATTTAATATTGTTTTGCTTTATAATTTATTCTCAAGCTACATTTTCAGTCTTTAAAGAAATCACATGCTATGTGATTTCTTTAGTCTGATAGTCACACTCCATGCCAATCAGACTAAAGGAAAAACATTTGCAGTAATGCCAAAATAACAGAGACGTGCTCCATTGCCGCCATGTTTGATTTCTAAGAAGATTTAGAAACCTCCAAGAAAGGGACAGTCCCAGCTGGTTCACCTGAACTTTTGTTCCTGGAACCTAGGGTTGAATATTAGAACAAGGCGTGTTATGTTTCCTTTAAAGCGAAAGTATGTGTTAACCAGACAAACAAAATGCAAAACCAAAACTATCCTACTTAAAATACCAATGTGATTTGTAATTACACCAGCCATACCCAAATGTTGTGACAGAGATTGACATCTCATCTCTGTGCTTTCATTTAGCATTGAAAATATGATAAATCATTGCTGCTCCACCTTCGTTCTGCCTGCAGGTTTGTCTGAGAAAATTAAACACAAGAATGCTGTAATTCAAAGTGTGGCATGAGGGCCGTTTGTGGCCCGTGGCCTGACTTTGTGCGGTCCCTGGCTGCAGTTCTACTTAATATTAGAATTATTTTATTAAATTTAGGAAAGGTACAGCAAGTGCTTTCAAATAAAAAGTTACCAAATTTTTAATCCTGAGAAAAGACAAAATATTGTTTTCAGCTTTCTCTCAGTCTTTCGAGAAAACATGCAAAACTCTTATATTTTTAGATTTATAATTACTTACACATCCCTTTCATACAAACAAAAAGTGACACAAGATGATTTTTCCAATGTTTTTAGGTGAGAATGTGGTTGTGTAAGTCAAATATCTCCTTGGCTCATCAATACATCACCTAATTGCGATATTTCTCTAACATTTTTGGAGATGTCTGCTCCTGCTGCATTAGGCCGGGCCATCCAGGTTTGGTTTACTCGGAGAGAATGCCAAAATCCAGGCAGATTGTTTTAAAAACTCCCGCCAGCTTTCCCCAATGAGTGGAAGTTAAGCACCGATAGTATTTAGTAAGGTAGTAAAATGTTTGGTTTACTAAAAAAAATATTCCTAAGCAAATCAGTTTGACTGATTAAAGTGAAGCCTTCAAACAAGATGGCTTTAACTGTAATGTCTTCAGAGATCTGGAAAGTTTGCATATTGGTATATTGATAACCTCGGAGGAGAGGGGAGGGGAGGGATTTCAATGGATAAGCCCAATAAAATCAACCAATGAGCTGTAAAAATGATAAATTATTTTGTATTATTACTTTTTTAGCTAACTTATGACAGCTTCAGGCCGCCCCATATATGTGCATTAGTCTATATGCCAGTCGGCCACTCCTCCCCTAGACAGGAATTTATTCTGAATTCCTTCTTTCTGTTCAAACTGCCAACCTGCCACAGTAGCGGGTGCATTTCTCAAATTAACACGCCACTTCATATGTTTACCCGCATCTGGCCATTAGCAGGCGCTAATTTTCACTCCTGGTTGTGACAGACCCCAGTTAAGAGCTACTGATGTTCAACCAAGTGGAAAACTCAGAGGGAATATCCTCCGTCTGCTCATGATTCCTCATCCTAACACTTCCTTCAAAGTGTCTTACATTTTATTTTTCAAGGATTATTTACTAACCCATTTTTACAACTGCTGAGGTTGAATGTCGTACTATAAAAACAAAATATTAAGATTCTAAACTGGAGAAAATATGATACAGAACATCTGATACACAAAATGTCTGACTTAGGACTATTATCAACAGGAAAAAAACTTAAAAAGTACACAATAAAATTAATTTGAAGTTTTTTATTAATCCCTTTCATAACAGAGTACATATATCTCCCACCACATAAAAACAAAAAATAGCCGATGACAAAATCATGCTTCATTTCATTCAGTTTGAAACTTCAAGATCATTCCTTCAAACATTACATTTACATACATCTAACCTTATATCCAACAGAGTTAATATTTCATACCCTGTGATATTACCAAGAATAAACTATTCAAAAAAAGTACCAGAAAACAACTGAACATTACATTAATTCCACAAATGGTCTAAAACACAACAGTGTTAGATGTTAGAAAAGCAAAATTACATCTGTTTCTCCCCTAATTATGAGTACAAACCAAAACCCAGAAAACACCCCATAAGTAACCAAATTTATTGGATTTTAATGTGTGATTATTCTTTGATCTCAATTGACCAGAATTCTGGTCATCAGCAAACTGACAATCAGGGTAACAACTGATGCCAGATGGCCTGTACCATCTGACGGCAACATCTTTGGAATGACACCGTTTCTTTGGATTAGTTCACCTATGTAAAACAGAGAGATTCATATATTTTGTCAATCAATTGGAATATAATCTTTGCAATTACAAAATAATAAAGATGTGATAGAACTTTACCAGTGTTTGGTTGTGCCACAAGCACCAATGGTCCAATTGACAGAGCTGCAGAGTCATGGTAAGATACGTCCCTCTTGAATAGAGAGTGGTGACCCGGGTAGCAATGCTGGGGGAAAAAAAGGAAGACAACATTAATGTGAAACTTAAGTATATACAATATAGCCACAAAAAGCACACAATAAAACTCACAGCTCTACAGTTGTTGTTTCTCAAAAGACACAAGTGGACACTGCAGTGCAAGTAAATCTGTGTGTGGTTGGTGAAGGTGAACATCCTGAAGGAGAAACGAGACACAGTGGAGACACCGTTCTGAATCACCTCTACGGTTCCATCTTCTGGATTAGGACACCTGTGAAGCAGAAGCAGGTGCATCAGTTAGATTGTCAGAAAGAAGGCACTGAAATAAATTATAAAGAACGACAAGATGATCTCACTCACTGAGAGGCAATGAGATCCCAGCGGACAGGGTAGTTTGCTTGGTTGACTGGTGTGGCCCAACAAGAGTCCAGAACTGTGGCAAATTGGCGCTGATCCGCTCCTTCTGTTCGCACCTCCACGTAAAACATCTGATCAACTTCCAGGTCTATGTTTCCATTAGTGCTGAAGGGGAAGTGGAAGCCTTCATCCTCATAGGGGATCATCCTCACACTATACGACCCAATGCCAACAGGAAGCTTCTTCCTCAAAACGCTGTAAAATAAAAATTTATGTGACCAACCAGTTAAATGCATTTGATAATCTCACAAAGTGACCCAATTTGCTTACAGGATTCCACAGTAAAGAAAAAAACAACCAATAACTGGTTATAGACATAATGGTCAAAGGAACCACAGGGAGAAAACGGTATCATCACCTCTCCACAGGGTTGATGCCCACAGCCATTGACAGAGCCTGAGCCAGAGGGTAAACGCAGCAGAAACGCAGATGAAGATTCCTCTGACGGCTGATCAAACCTCCATGAGGATCCACATTCCCTTGAATAGTGTTCTCATACATGAAGTGAGTTCCATTGCTCTAAACAGTGAAATGACAGAATGCTATCAATCAAGTTAAGTAACATATTGGAAGTTTTAAAGAAGATGTTCCAGTTCATGAACTTTACCCTAAGAGCTGTCCCACACAGATGGTCATCATTGTCAAAGTGGAAGACGAGTCGTCCGTCCTGGAGAGTCCCGTTGCAGGAGCTGTCTTGGAGATGGAGAGCACTGGAGTGGAAGCCCGCTTCAAACAGCTGGCAGCGAGATACTGACATGGTGCCAGAGCTGCTGGAGCATTCGATGTTTGAGTCTGCTCACCAGAGGGAGAAACATTTTCAAATTTAATGACCAACAACACAAACTGAAGCACAGAAGCAGTGTTCAAGTTTGTCGGTGTTCAAAGTTGAACACCGACAGTAAAGCACCAACGAACAAATCATGTTTGGAACATGACTCTCATGACAGTTCTTCATATGAAAAATAAAAGGTTTAAAAGTTGTTCCACTCACCGTAGCTCTCATTGTTGGGTCGATGATGGTGCTCGTCACAGAAGCAGCCGTACACACCATTTTTCTTTCCACACCACTCATACTCTGCACAGTCCAGCTGTTCACAGGGGTCAGTCTCCGCTGAGTCAAATATATCAAAAAAAGCCAAGAAAGTTTCAAGATAAACATTGCATGAAATCAATCCATAACTGTGGTAATTTATTGAGCAAAACAAGCATACCACAATGCAAAGGAGAGCGCCAGTCAGGGATGCTTAGACCCAAATTGGTGCAGGTTTTCTCATAAGCAGAGACAGCAGAACATAGCATGTCATTGGCTGGTGTGTAGAGGCAGAGATCGTAAACACAGGAAGTGAAAAACGGTTGTGGGTCAGAATGCAGGTGACAAGAACTGAATGGGCCGCTGGTGTTGGTGATGACTCTGCAGAGTTCTGTATATTCTTCTATGAAGCTGCAGTCACTTAGTCCATCACCACTTCTCTCATCAGTGGATCCGCAGCTAGAAAAGTCATTAGACATTTAAAAGATTTTAGAGACAGCAGAATTATGTACAAACATTTGCAATTGTTAAAATTTATCAGGTAAAGTAAGTAAGTGAAGAATGAGCTCACTCTGCTTCACTTGTCTCTGATCTCCAGCTGTGGCCAAACTGGTTGTCGTTTTCCGCCAAGGTACCATTGGGTAAAACTTTGTCATCAGTGGGATCACCATTGAAGTTCCCACACATTCCACTGACTCTGTTCTGATAGTTTCGGCCCATCCTGACCAGTAAAGTACTAGAGCCATCAAACTGGACTACAACATCAACAGCATCAAACACTATGTAACTTCCATGCCTCATCACCTGACCAAACATTCCTGCAGTTGTGGGAAGAGAAACCTCAGCTCCATTTACCTGTTGTGATGAGAGTTCAGAGAGAAAGATGAAAGGTTTTAAAACAAAAGTTTTTTTCATTGTGAACTTAAAATAAAGTTTACCTTCACTCTCTTGTTAGGTCCGAGCCTGACATGAACACTTTCCGGATGATTTGAGAGGTAAATATCCACTGATGACACAAAAGACACAAGGTTGTTTCCTCTGTGTTTGTTGGTGGCCACGACTTTGTACTGAGTTTCATTGCTGCTGTGTCTCAAACTTTCAGTGATGATGTAAGAGCATGATCCCTGAAAATGAGCCAGGGCTCCATCAAAGGTGATGTAATGTGGATCACCCCATACAGTACAAGTAGACATGGTGTCATAACAGCCCAACTGGCCATCTCTGATGGTGCACTCTTGTGCAGGAGTGCATGATGAGGGACTGCAGATCAGGACATTGGGCGCTTGACATTCACACCGTTGGGAGCAACCGTCTGTCCAGAAGGACTCACCAGCCTGCAAGATGAGAAACAAGTGAAAATATTATGTTGTGTGACAACATTAAGAATATATGAACCTTGAGGTAATAAGGAAAGTACTACAGCAATGCTTCTTTGTCTGAAAGTTGTAAAACTGCATCATGCAGAACCTGATTCCCAATTTACCCTTGTCAAGTTTCCACTCCTTCCTGACAGTTAAGGCTTTTGTTAATTAATGGAAGAATTTCCAAACTGGGTACCCGACAAAAGATTGAGACAATATATAGCCTATTCTCATACTTGAGTTTTGACTGGAAAGCACATACCACCCAGTACAGGGTAATTAAAGGAAATGTTCCAATGCTAATTTCTGCAAATCTGAAAACTTCAAAGTAAGTGTTTTAATGCTAATTTAAGCAATTCTATGAAGACTTCAAAAGGTAAATAGAAAATGACTGAATCTTAGTCTTTCTCTAGTCATAGCAATCACTCAAAGAACTTCACACTATATTCAGATTCACCCAATCACACTAACTAATGTGCATACATTCATGCACCAATTCAAAGATCAGTAAAGAACTAATGATCCAGAATCGCATTGATATGTAAAAGGTGGAAGCTAGAATTGAACCCACAACCTTAAGTCCTTCTGGCTGATTTCTGAAAATATATGTTAATTCCACACAAGACCATTTTATTTGGTGAAAGGCACCTGTCATTTCTCATTTGCTTTCCTTTGTTGGGTTGCATTTGAAAACTATATTCTGCCCGTAAGGCTAATATTGGATTCATGGCTGCTTCTTATCTGTCTGCCTTTAAGCCCATCTTCAGCCAGCATCTTCTTTTGTCTTTGTGAGACAGAACCCTCCTTGCATATAATTTTCAGAATAGGTGAAAATGACACTTTCAGATAGCAAGAAATTTTATCAAAGAAGATTTGTGAAGGTCTACTAAACTCTCTTTTTGAAATGTTGTCTTTTGGTTTTGCTGTGATGTCACACAAGGTGGCATTATGTGTGAGTTGTTTTCTTGAAATGCAACACTTCAATGATGTTTCATTCTTCAAAGCCATTCAGCAAGTGTCTTCACTCCCAGCTAATTTATCAAGAATAAAGTGAACTGAAATGACCTACATTGAAGTAGAATCCATCATGC
The DNA here is from genome assembly GCA_033032245.1 of Poecilia picta. Taxonomy (NCBI): domain Eukaryota; kingdom Metazoa; phylum Chordata; class Actinopteri; order Cyprinodontiformes; family Poeciliidae; genus Poecilia; species Poecilia picta. Next base: position 22,058,315 of record CM065371.1, read on the forward strand.
TGGCAGCCACAGCTCTCCACAGGGACACAGCTTGTTCCACTCCTGGAAAAACCTTCATCACAGAAACATCCCTCAGAGCAAACATGGTCACAGGCAGCATCGATGCTGCTGGCACAGGTGTGGCCACAGTCTGTTCCACACAACTCATAATGGCTGTTGGCTGGGCAGTCCATTCCTGAGAATAAAAGGGTGACAAGTTGGTTAAAACAAGTTCAAACATAGGAGATGACATATTTTGAAGAGACTTTTGAGGAAGATGCTTGTTTGATTGAGTACTTTAATAGCACACTGCCTTCCATACTCACTGCAAGTGGTGTTTTGCCTCCAAGGGTAGATTCGGACATTAGCAGACTGACAGGCACTGACGTACGTCTCTAGAGACCTACACAGGAGATCACTGCCTCGATTTCCCGACACGCAGACATCGAAAACACAGTCACTGAAATACGGTGCTGGATCCACCTCCTCGTGGCAGAAGCTGAAGGGGCTGTCAGCTGCCTGAATCACCTCACACTGGGCCCTGGCAGATCGGTCATCGTTGCATTGTGCACATGAAGAGCCACAGCCGTCACTACAGGTGTAGTTCCCAGGAACCTTCCAAGCTGCTCCAAAAGCAACTGCTGAGTTGGACGATGCTCCACTTGGAGTGTGGAAGTCATCATTTGGATTTCCATTGAAGTTTCCACAAAGTCCACACATGTTTCCTCTGATGAAGAGAAGACAGACTGAATCAAAATGTTGAACACTTAAATGACAATGAAACAGACAATGATGAAATACTGTTTTTACATTCCTAAAAAGGCATTAATACAATAATTATAGGATTGAAGACAATGAGATTTAAATTAAAGCTGTGTTGAAGAGTTTATAGGCTACCTGTAGCTTGGGGGTACAGAAATGGACACTGTGCTACTTCCGTCATACATGACGCTCAGTCCAAACTCTGTGTTGACAAATGTTTGAGATCCACTTCCAAAAATTGACAGACTTCCATTGATGACAATTGGCAGGTTTCTTGTGATTCCATTCACCTGTGAAGAAAAGTATTTCATGGGAGACACATAACTGATATGTTTGGATTATTACTGATGTATATATTTAAGAACTAAATGGTGTTCTTTTGTGATGCACCCAGTTATTTTGGTTTATAAAAAGTACTCTTTAAAATTTCCAAACTACTGCTGATGATTTAAAATATCTTCAGCAATCTTCTATCAGAGAAAGCTCCACTTACCTCCACAGTACCCCAGTTGCCTCTTGACATACGCACTTCATAGCCCAAGACATCAACAAAAACTTCAGCTGTGATAGAAACTGGGAATCCAAACCACGGTTCATTCTTTGCTTCAACAGAAAACTGATGAGGGTTCAGAGTGTCATTGCAAACTGTTGCCAGAACATAGCGGCAGGTTCCCTGGAAGTCGTAGGCCTTGCCATCAAAGGTCAGATAGTGAGGGTCTCCAGAGGCAGAGCAGGTGCCATGAGGGTTGGGATGGCAGCCAAATTCACCCCCCACAACATGGCAGGACTCCTGAGGGCCACATGAATTTGGGGAACACTGGACTACACCAGTTACACCATTACAAGTGCAAAAGCTCTGACATTCTTCCCCATCCCAGAACTGTTCACCAGCTTGCCGATAGCGTCCATCGTGAAAGCATCCACAGGATGTTGGAGGCACACACTGGTTACCATTGAGGACAAACCCATCATTACACTGGCAGCCCTCCTGGCACTGAGTGTCACAGGTGAAGGGGAAGGAGAGGCTGGGGCAGGAAGATGGACATGAACTTCCACAGAGTTCATAATGACTGTTTAATGGACAGGTTAGTCCTGGGGGGGTAGGAAATGAAAGAAGATCAATAAAAAAGTATCTATGAATGTGTTCATGTTAAAGGTGTCTCTATCAAATGTGGTTCTAGAACTTACCACAGCCTGTTGCATTCCTCCACTGTCCCAGGGATACACCGTTATATTGGCACATCAGTGCATAATCTCGTAGGACCTCACATAGTGTTGATGCTGGATCTCTGGAGCCTTGGAGGATTCCTACACATGCATCTACCTGCTGCCATGGGTTCACTGCAGCCCAGCATGATCTAAATGGTCCAGTGGGTGAAGTAAGAACTCCACAATACTCAGGGGAACTGAAATTAGTTGCAGAGTTACGAGGTCTGTTTTCCACACAGTAATCTGCCAGGGATCCATCTCGCCAACTGTCCCCAAACACCTGGGAGTCACTGACCAGAGTGCCATTGGGTGTACGGAAATCATCATGCTGGTCAGCATTGTAGTTTCCACAAAGTCCACCTAGTAAACCACTGTAGACACCTGGTGCAGTGACATGGACAAAGTGAGGCCAGACTGTCTGCAGAGTTACACCAAAGTCTGTGCGAAGGATGACGCTGTTAGTGCTGCTTTGGAAGATGCGGATTCTGTTGGACGCAGAGCTGAATGGCAGTCTGATCAGCTGGCCATCAGCCTATAATACATTTAAAAAGTAGATGTTCAAACATTTCAAATGCATGGAGAAATCAAATTTTCATTGTTTCTCACTAGAGAAAGCTTTCAAAGATAATTTTAACTCATAAAAATTAGTTTGTAGGGTTGCAGAGCTGATAAAATCTTGCTAACTTTCCTCCCTCCACCCATCCATTTTCTTTGCACCCTCCTCCCTTGGTGGGGTTGAGGGGTGCTGGTGCCGATCTCCAGCTAACGTTCCGGGCGAGGGGCGGGGTGACCCTGGACAGGTCACCAGTCTGCCGCAGGGCAACACAGAGACACACAGGACAATCAACCATGCACACACACACACACACCTTGGGACAATTTAGACAGCCCAATTAACCTGGCAGTCATGTTTTGAACTGTGGGAGGAAACCGGAGTACCTGGAAAAAAACCATGCATGCACAGGGAGAACATGCAAACTCCATGCAGAAAGACCGGGGAATTGAACCCAGAACCTTCTTGCTGCAAGGCAACAGCTCTACCAACTGCACCACTGTGCAGCCCTGCTTTTCTTCTTACTTTTAACATATTTTTTTATTAAACAGAAATGTAAGATCAGTCCACTAAGGGTAACCTCACTATATGCAATATGTATACTAAGTTTGATCAAGAGATTTTGATAACATAGTTACATCAAGGATCGTATTCACTCTTCTTTATTAGTTTTTCTTTTCAGACACTCGTCTTGCACAGGCTGACCATCATCATTGTCTATGAATATTCCAGTTAGGATCAAATGCTTTCTCTAAAAATCATTAGCAAAATCTGAAACTTGGTGGACACCTTCAGTGAGGGATGCTGTCAAGCTGAAGAAGGAGTCCTATGGGGTCTTTTTGGCCTGTGGGACTCCAGAAGCAGCTGATGGGTACCGGCGGGCAAAGCGGCATGCGGCTCGGGTGGTTGCTGAGGCAAAAACTCGGGCGTGGGAGGAGTTTGGAGAGGCCATGGAGAAAGACTTCCGTACGGCTTCGAGGCGATTCTGGTTCACCATCCGGCATCCCAGGAGGGGGAAGCAGTGCAGCACCAATACTGTTTATAATGGGGATGGTGTGCTGCTGACCTCAATTTGGTACGTTGTGGGTCGGTGGGCGGAATGCTTCGAAGACCTCCTCAGTCCCACTAACATGCCGTCCGTTGAGGCAGCTGAGCCTGGGGACTCTGGGTTGGGCTCTCAAATCTCTTGGGAGGAGGTCGCCGGGGTGGTACCGGGCCCTTTGATATGGGCTGTCAGGTCCCTGTATGACCGGTGTCAGAGTCTGGTCCGCATTGTAAGTTGGGCTTGTTTCCAATAAGAGTTGGACTCCGCCAAGGCTGCCCTTTGTCACCGATTCTGTTCATTACTTTCATGGACAGAATTTCTAGGCGTAGCCGAGGTGTTGAGGGGATCCGTTTTGGTGGCTTTGGGATCGCATCTCTGCTTTTTGACGATGATGTGGTCCTGTCGGCTTCATCAGATTGTGATCTGCAGCTCTCACTGGAGCGGTTCGCGGCCGACTGTGAAGCGGCCGGGATGAGGCTCAGTGCCTCCAAATCCGAGGCCATGGTCTTAAGCCGGAAAAGGGTAGAGAGCCTTAAGCGAAGCTCTCGATTTACCGGTCGATCTACGTTCCCACCCTCATCTATGGTCATGAGCTTTGGGTCATGTCCGAAAGAACGAGATCACCGATACAAGCGGCCGAAATGGGTTTCCTCCGCAGGGTGGCTGGGCTCTCCCTTAGGGATAGGGTGAGAAGTTCGGTCATCCGAGCTTAGCTTACATATTTGAAGTTGTTGTCCCGCCGGAGCAGCATATTAACAACTTAATCAATATATAGTCCGTTATGCTTGTTGTTTTTCTTCCCACTTGCACGTATCAGGACGCAGAATAGTGAGATTTGTTGAGAATCAGTGACATTCAGTTTGGATGAATGTGGCCTGGACGTTAGGTCACATTTTGAATCGAATACGTGTCGAATATGCGTCACATTCAAAAAAGAATCTGATCTGTGCTGTTCACACTGCCATAAAAAGATCGGATGCAGGTCGCATTACGTCAAAAAAATCGGAATTGGGTCACTTGAGGCTGCAGTGTGAACCCTATGTCTCTCAGCTGGCCTGGCAACGCCTTGGGATTCCTCCGGAGGAGCTGGAAGAAGTGGCTGGGAGAGGGAAGTCTGGGCCTCCCTTCTAAAATTGCTGCCCGGATAAGCGGCAGAAAATGGATGGATGGATGGATGGATGGATGGATGGATGGATGGATGGATGGATGGATGGATGGATGGATGGATGGATGGATCTGAAATTTGAACTTGTGAAGCAAAATTTTGAATATGGCTGAAGTAGAATACAATTGACCTTATAAAAGTTGCGAAAATTATGATAATTGTAATAACCCCATGTCCTGGTTGTAATGTATTGCAGACTAACTCTAAAAGGTATGCTTTTTATGACATTTGTTTAGTGTTTGAAATTTTATCAAACAATAGTTTGTTGTAATAGTCTTCAACCAAATCTGTCGTTACACTTCATTGTATGTTATCTATTGTTTTATTGTAGAAAATGATTTCTATCACTCACCTTAACAGTGCTAGTACTTGCCATCTCAATAGCTACTTGTGTTCCCTCTGCCTCAAACTTCAGCACATTGGAGAAACCCTGTTGCCCCTGTGGAACTTTTTCCACAGTAACCATGAAGTGCGAATGATTAGAGGATCCCAAAACTTTGGCAAGGGTCAGGCGACATGCTCCTGGGTACTGGTACATCACTCCATCAAATGTCTGATATGATCCTGAGCCTCTGATCCAACATGTTGCAAAGCTGTTAGGTGTACATCCTCTTACTCCATTCTCCACCCTGCAGGATTCATGTTGACCACAGCTGTGAGAGCTGCAAGTCATGGAGCCATAGCTGCATGTACAGCGCCTCCCACAGTCTGCATCCAGCATGACAGTTTCTCCTGAGTGGTAGTAGTGACCCTCAAAACTGCAGCCACAGTCAGCATGAGGGACACAGTCCCGTCCACTCAGGAGGTAGCCTGAATTACAGACACAGCTCTCCTGATTAGGCAGGGGGCAGTTGTAGGTGGAATTGGGGTTGACACATGTAGATGGACATCCTGTACCCTGGGCCTCATAGTGACTATTAGCTGGGCAGGGGATTTCTAAACAAAAGAAACATTTATTCTCAAACTTTGAATATTTAACAGCACTTACTTTTAAAATTGAGACTGACAGACATACCACAGAAGCCAGAGGTCCGCCAGCTTCGTGGCTGGATCCCATTTTGTTGACACTGACTTGAGTAGACATTTAGGGCTTGGCACAGAATGGGCTGATACCCTCCACTGACACAGAGATCATACACACAGCTATCTACAAAAGATCCTGGAGGGAGTTGTTGATGGCATGCAGCAAATGGTCCTGTGCTGTTCTCCAGAATACCACAGTGGGCAGAGTTTCTGTACAGTGTTGTCTGAGCTGCTGTGCAGCCGGCACAGGACAGACCTGCACAATGAACTTCACAACCTGGCTCATCATCACCAGGTGCTTTCCAGCTGTTGGCAAAAACCACATCAGAGCTCACAACTTCACCTTGACGGGTTCTAAAGTCATCTTCAGGGCGATTGTTGAAGTTTCCACAGAGACCACATGTGCTATTTTGGTAAGTGTAGGGCAAACTGATCTGGACATATGAATACATGTCATAAGACACCATCAGGCCAAAGTCAGTGCTGACGATCACAGAGAAACCTGACTGATAAACCTGGATAGAGCCGTTTCTGAGGGAAAATGGAGCTGTTGCAAAGTTTCCATTAACCTGTAAGGAAGACATCAAAAATAGTCACAAATATGAACAAAGAAAAAGTACATGCTATATGTTAAAGTAACTAAGAGACTCTTGTTACCTTAGCCTCTCCATAATGCCCTTTAACCAGCTCAATAGTTTCATCATGAACAAAGACTTTGACTAGCCGTGTCCATGAAACATGAGTGCTGCCGCGATGCTCGTTCTTCCCCTCCACTCTATAGTAGGGCAGTCCGTTCTGACACTGCTCTGACAGAACATAAGTGCATGTGCCTTGAAAGTGAAACACTGAGTTGTCAAAGGTGTAGTAATGTGGATCTCCACTGATGGTGCAGGTTCGCCTTTGCACTGTCTGGCAGGAGAACTGAAAGGCAGCTGGCCGACAGATTTGGGAGAAGGAACAGGGATTGTTGGAGCATTGCAGCCCTGCTCTGGTGCAGGTGCATTTCTGTGCACAGGTGCTGTCACTCCAGAAAGAGTCACCAAGTTGAACAGGCTGACCTTTGGGGGGAAAAAAAGAACAGAGGTCATTTAAAGGCTGCTTTAATGATAAGTTAGTTTGCAGCGTTTCAAACATTGCAATTCTAATTATTATAAAAATGAAGTGGTTAGAACAGTGTTTCTCAACGGGGGAGGTACCGGCCCCCCGAGGGGCGTTCAGAGGACAGCAGAGGGCGCTGGTGGAAATTTTTACAAAAGAGGGTGCTGGGATTCCTTTGGGGGCCTTTTGCTCAAAGGTAAACTTTACTTCTTAAATACACAACAATACCAGTTTAGACTTTAAGCAACTTGGTAAAACTGTACTGTGTAACATTAAAACATGCTTGGCTACAACTGTATAAATGGCAGCTCTTCTTCTCTTCAGTGTTTGTTAGCTTTTGGCGCAGCTCTGCTCCTGCTACTCTTAACTTCACCGCATCAGTTCAGCGTCACACCGGCTGATGACGTCGCTTTGATTCACTTGTCTGGTGTCTGATTTTCAAATATTTTATGTTTTATTGAGGATTTCTTTACATATGTTTTTTCCAGTGCTGTGTTCATGTCAAAACAGCAACTTATATTAAAAAGTGTTTTAATGTTCGTCTGGATGCTGCATTCTTCAGAAAATCGCTCTTACAAACATGTCACGATACCCTCACTGTGTATCCCTCAGAAAAATGAACCCATTTAAATAAAGAAATCCCTCCATGGGTGGGATAGAGAGCGTTTATATTATAGAGTTAACATCGGTTCTGTGAGTGATCTGGTATGAAACGTAGCACCACAGTGTAGCAGTGTGATGTTATTTCACTAGATCAGTGGTTCTTAACCTGGGTTCGATCGAACCCCAGGGGTTCGGCGGAGCCTCTGCCGCGGAGGTAAAGACTCACTTGTGTAAAGCCGTGATGACGCCCTGCTTTGCCATCACTTGCTGCAGAGGATCACGTTACATTGCTTAGCCAATCAGAGGATCACGTTACCTTGCTTAGCCAATCAGAGGATCACGTTACCTTGCTTAGCCAATCAGAGGATCACGTTACCTTGCTTAGCCAATCAGAGGATCACGTTACATTGTTCAGCCAATCAGAGCTGCGGAGGAGCCCTGATTGAAGGAGCATGGATTTGAACTTGTGTCTGTAATTACTTCAGCAAAACTCTGTTTTCTTCTAAATCTGCTCCTTAGTCGCATCTTTTTGGGGTTCCTACTGCCTCTAGTGGCATGAGGGTGGTAACACAACTAATATAATTACATCACTAAATCAGAATACCGCAAAGTCTTTATTATAAATTTTTTATTCTCTTAAGAATGTAGAGCTAATTAAATGATTTAAACAAGACCTTAAAGTGGTTCCAGTTTCCAGGATGGCCAACTTGTTGAAACTGTGGCAAATTTTAAATACCTTGGGTCGTTCCTGGACAGTCAGCTCAACTTTGCTGAAAACACTGACTATATTTTTGAAGAACTGTTCTCAGAGACTCTACCAATTAAGAAGACTTAGTGATCTTGGGGTGAAACAACTAGACTCTACTTGGGGGGGAATCATATTTTATTCACTACAGAAGGGTTCAGTAAATGAGCATATTACTGGTGACTTCGGTACCTCAAAAAAGGTTAAGAATCACAGCCCTAGGTTGTCAAGTGATAAGTGGTAGGAACTCAAATGAGCACTGGCAGCTTTTATTTTGAAAAGACGACAGATCCATTGCAACGCAGTTTCAACACACTTATTTTAAGAGCTGTATTGTTCGACCAGGAGACAGATTGAAGTTTTCCCTTATTTCCATGATACATGGGCTCATTTTTACAAAGACGTTCCCTCAGTGACTCTGTTCTCTTACCATTAAATTGACAGACTAATGATCCATGATCGACTCGGAAGGCCCAGCGACCGGGTACGTTGACATTACTGCCGAGGCTAAAAGCTGAGTTTGGTCCAGTTGCGTTACTAGAGAATGATCCAGGGATGGTGAAGTGGTGAGAGGAACTGATCGTATCATATCCAGCCTTGAAATTAAATGTGCATAGATGAATCAAATTTGTTAATTTTTCAGAGAAATATACTTTTGCTGGGACCAAGACAAGGCAAATAAAATATATACTGTATTTATGGCAAGCATTTATTTGAATATCTAACCTGTATAGATCTTGATGTGGAGGCTATTGACCCATAATTCATCAGCACAAATGAATACTGGCCATTGGTAGTCAACACTGCCTGAAAGGTTGTTCGCTGGGAAAAATAAAAATGTATTTATTGAGAATGAATTTAAAGATTAAACAACGTTTATTTTATTTGCACACTGCTTAAATAGGCTTCGTCAGTTAAAACAGATCACTTACTGTTCCAGTTGTTGGATAATAGGCAACTTCATACCACGTTGCTATGAAGATCCAGTTGGCCTGAAAGTTAAGAGCTGGGAAGTATGTGTTGATGTCCTGTGTAACTTGCTGGAGAAGAGAGCCACTGGTGTACTGAACATAGTAGATATCACCATTCTCTCTGTTGTCTAAATCAGTCCAGAACGGAGCAATGATGTCTATGGTTCCATACATCGGAAATTGTTGAGGAGACCAAGATGACCATGGTGCAGTAAAGGTCAGATCTCCATTGTGGTTCACCTGAGACAAAGAGCTCTGTATTAGGTATGACTATTAACACACTTTTTATAAATGTTTTCTTTTTGTCTTCATGACTACAGTAAAAAGGGAAAAGACTGGAAGTACAAGACATCAAGTAACGTACGTAAATCTGAGAGTACAACTGTCCGAAATAGTTAAAGTTTCGTAGGAGTGAAATTGCAGGTGAGCTTCCATCATCTGTATGAGAGCTTGTTGTTCCAGCAATTGGGTAAAGAGGTCCTAGAAAGAGATTTTACCTGATTAAATTAGACTCTTTTTCTGGATAACATCGTACTATGTATTTGTCTGTCAAGAAATATAGTTTCTATACAGACAGACAGGCTGAAAGACAGATTGATACATCGATCTAATCTTTCAACTTACTCAGATTCTGAAACAAAAATATTTGGACAAAAGATATTTGTCCAAAGATATTTGGACATTAATTTAAGAAAATTCATGTCAATAAATTAGAAATGTTTAAGGTTTAGGACGTTATTTTCATTGGAATGATAAACAGTTTTTCAATGTAATTTGCAGATATACTTGTGTAATAAATAATTAACTTATTAACACAAACAAACAAAATGGTGCATATATAAACATATATATTACACACAGAGATATATACACACACATTGGCATATATGTAAATATAAATATACACATAAGGACACGATTTGTTGGTTCCACTCGGTTAATTAAAGAAAAGCCCACATGAAAGTGGACAAAATTTTAATATAATAATTTCCTGAAAAAGAGCTTAGTCCTAAACTTTCAGCTCACCTTGACTTTGAGTTGATACTCCACCTTTAAAAACACAAAGATATCATTAAACATGAAATTGATTTTAATGTTACTACCAATTAAAAATGACTTCTTTCAAATAAAATATGAAGTTCTTATTATCTACCATTAATAATAATAATAATAATAATAACACATAGATATTCAATATTAAATTAAGATTAATAATATCAATTATGATCGATCTATTAAGTTTTAAATCATTACTTTTATTAGAATAACTTAATTTTTTTAAGACATTTATGATAAGTCGTCTTGATCCATTTCTGCAATCATTCTTGACATTTGCAAAACGGTAAATGCATTTTTCAAAGCAATTCATGCAAAGAGCAAAACACCATGAATTATCTGCATAAATCTATTTATTTCTCAGAGAAAACTGGCTGAGCTATTGGTTCACAAATATAACCTACCCTGAAGAAACTTTGCATTTATCTGGGCAAAATGAGCACAGATTTAGATAAAACATCTAACAGAAACGTATAAAAATATGCTTGACATGTTATGACAAGTTATTCAAGCATTCTGTATGTAAAGACTTACATAATGAACTTATGTTTTGATCAACATGACAAAACCGGTTAAAATGTAGGAAAAAGCAGATACTTGTACGTTCTCTCTTCAGTGATGAAGAGAGAATGTTATGTATCGTAATAATGTTGACAAAAGTTTTGCAACTCCTCCTGAGAGTTTTCTTTTTAGTGACCGGGTGTTGAGCCACTTATCCACCATTATTTTTAACCACAATTATTTGGTTTGCTGACTGTAGCGTCAAACTTTGAGCTCAAAACACAGCAAATAAACCGTTGTTTACATGCAGTACCGCGAGGACCACCAGAGGGCGCGCATGGACCGCTGATGGTCCCGGGCCACAGTTTGATAAAAACAGATGAAAAGACGATGTTGGAGGTTATTTTGTTACTTTGTGTTTTGGAAATTCGAATATTAGAGTAAAATAGTGTTATGTTTAGACAATCTTTTGCTTTCTGTTAAAACATTCCTGCAGTATTCTGAGACAATTTAAAGATTAGATGAATGGACAAGGCAGTATAAATGTTTAACTTATTTTGATTCTGAGATATCTTATATTGAAGAATTATTATTATTATAAGAATTATTGAAGGTTCAAATTATTCTGGCTTGTTTCACAACAAAATCCATTAACTAACTGCCAGAAAACTAATTTGTTTTTGTCTTTTAAGCACTTGAATGGTTTCTAGAAGCAGCACAGACCCAGATGGACGTATAAAAATAATTTAAAATAACACCCTGGAAAACTGCTGTCTAAACTAATAAAATTAACCTAATTCTAGGTTAGGATTATCTGCTTAAAAATAAATTACAACAGAGTTTCTGCTCCACTGCATTGCTTCTGCAGAGTTGATAACAAAAAGGAAAAATCTGTATAATTACAACAGGAGTTCCTGCTCTGCTTGGAAACATAATCATATAATAATATCTAGAGATAAAGTCAGAGATTATATATATTTATAGACAGAAACTTGTTTGCATTGTGACTACACTATAAAACAAATATCATTTAACATAAAATTAAAAATGTCAATAAATAAAAACCTTCTTGGTTTGTGTTTTAGGATTGGAATGTAATTACATATGTATCTAATTATCAATTTAAAAAGTAAAATATAAAATGAGGATATAATTGTTCTTTAATTTATTACTGTGGGCTCTTATTAATACAAGCTTTCATTTAGTTTTTCTCTGATGTATTTAGTATGTTTTTAGTTGTTTTGTTGTTTTTATAAAAAGAGAATATAATATATTTATAGCTGTTCAGTTGTATATTTTGCACCATTATAAATGTCACTTTTAAAAATAAACCATTTTACAAAAAAAGTTCAAAATTAGCTCTTTTTTCTCTGCAGCAATAATTATGTTGCGATTGCATGATAATGTTTAAACTGCTTTAATTTTTATAGTGATGTCCATGAGATCATCAATTAGGTTTAGTAATACAGTAAATGTGTAGACTAGTAATAATAACTAAATACTGTAACACTGATGCTTAGAGTTCTCATCTTTCACATCTCTGAGTAAATTAAACTGATTTCAGTTTTACAGTGTAGTTTCTTACCTGTAGCTGACAGCAGCAGCAAAGGCAGAAGAAGTCGACCTGCCATTTTTCACAAATTTGTCAAACCTGGTTTAAAAATGCAAAAATAAAAGATTATTAAAGCATCTGAATACATGTGGACCAAGAAATGCATCAAAATTTCCAGTCAAAACTATGTTGTTTTTTTTCACTCACAGACTAAATAAAAACATCAATTTGAAGCTTTTACCTGTTTAAGTGTCTCTCTGGTGTAAAAACATCTCGAATGACAGATCTGCACTGCAAACAAAGCTTTAAATACTGACAGCTGGCACTAGTCCAGTATCATGTTCCAGTAAGGTGCATTGAAAGAATGAAACAAAGCTGCTTCCTCATATTTTAGCACAATATGGTCATCATGGTTACCTCATAGTTTTCAGGTTAAACGTTAATATGAATCTGCTTATTACTGAATATTCCTGTTTATCTGTGATCTCTGCTATTATAAACTAAGTTAATTGTCACAAAGCATCTTAGAGTCTGCAGCTGGAAATTAATCACATATTAAGATAAGATGTGCAAACATATTATGCAGCATAATGCAAGTTATATCTACATACAGGAGAAAAAAGTTTGTTTGCATTTTTCAAGTAGGTTGACTGGAGTTAATGTAACGGTGCTAAAAGTAAAGATGTATATAGTTAAGCTATGCTAAGCTAAACAGGCTAATCATGTCAACCTGTCATGCTAAGCAGTTCAACATGTTTTGTTTGGTTAAATAAGATTTTGCCCAATATTCATTGTAACCACCTAAAGCAGGGGTGTCCAAAGTGCGGCCCGGGAGCCATTTCTGGCCCTTGGACTGATTCTGTGCGGCCCCCAACTGGAATTTAAAATTGGCACAAATCTTGCCTGAGACATTTAATTTATAATCAGGGTAAAAATTGTTACCAACATAATTTTCTTACACAGGAAAATACAAGACAAAGTATTTGTCAAAAGCCAACTTGCTGCATCCAGATCAGCTTTTATTGTTTCCTAAACTTCATTAAATATTACAAATGTTTTGAAACAAAGTGACCCAAATCCTTTTCTTATTACTGAGGGTAAATCAATCTGCTGCCTACGGCGTATTAGGCTGCCGAGAAAATTTATGAGAGTAATCTCATAAATTTTATGAGAGTAATCTCATAAATTATCTAGGGAAAAAAACATAAATTTCTGAATTTCAAATGTCGAAAAAAAATTAATTTTAGAAAAAAATGTAAAATTTTCTAGGAAATTTCTGAGATTAATCATAAAATTTCTGAGTTTGTGGCAGAAAAATGCTAAATCAGCTATAGCGTATTAGGGCTATTGTACACAGTCCAGTCACATTAATGTGACCATCTGTCAAAAGCCAGAATAACCACCTTTCGCAGAGCGAACTGCTACGAGACGTGCAGGAAGAGAGTCACTTAGGTCCCTGAAGGTCTTCTCTGGGATGTTGAGCCATGCCGACTCTAATGCCGTGGCCAGCTGCGCTAGATTACGCGGTTGAGGATCCATGGCGCGAACAACTCGATCGAGATGGTCCCACAGATGCTCGATTGGGTTTAAGTCAGGTGAGTTTGCTGGCCAGGGGAGGACGGTAAACTCATCCTGGTGCTCTTCGAACCACGCACGTACACTGGCAGCTGTATGGCACCTCGCATTGTCCTGCTGGAAGATGCCATCATCCTGAGGAAAAACAATGCGCATGTAGGGGTGGACATGGTCCGCAAGGACAGATGCGTACTTGTATTGATCCATCGTGCCTTCCACAATAATCAGTGAACCCAGAGAATGCCAGGAAAACATTCCCCAGACCATAATGCTCCCGCCTCCAGCTTGGACCGTTCCTGCAATGGTTGCAGGGTGGTTCCTTTCAGAGGTTTCACGCCTTATACGCCAACGTCCATCTGTCCGATGGAGCATAAAACGCGATTCATCTGAAAACGCTACCTGTCGCCACTCAGTGGACGTCCAGCTGCTGTACTGGCGTGCAAATTCTAGCCTTCGTCGTCGATGAACACCAGTCAGCATAGGTGCACGAACCAGGCGTCCGCTTCGGAGGCCCAGACGCAGCAATGTTCGCTGAATAGTGGTTTGGGAGACACTTGTGGTAGCCCCTTGGTTCATTTTAGTGGTCAGTTGCTCAACGGTAGCCCGTCTATCTGCCCGAACGCATCTCCGCAACCGTCGTTCGCCTCTGTCATCTATGGCCCGTGGTGCACCACATTTGCCACGTCGTTGATTTTGGACAGTCCCATTTTGCCATGCACGGTACACTTTTACCACGGCGGCACGCGAACAGTTCACAAACTCAGCCGTTTCGGAAATGCTTCCACCCTTGGCCCGAAAGCCAATGATCATGCCCTTTTGGACGTCGGATAAATCGCTTCGTTTCTGCATTACGCCAACGATTGAAATGTTTTCCGAAGCCCACACACACCCTTTATATACGCTCAACTGCACTGTGCTGCCACCTGCCTTCTGTGATTGGTTATTTAACTCTGAAGTGGAAAGTACGTGGTGGTCACATTAATGTGACTGGACTGTGTAAAAAAAAAATCTGCCAAAAAATTTCAGAAGTCTAGAAAAAACAAGAAAATTTCAAAATTTCAAACATGGAGAAATTTATTTTGAAAATTTTTAAGGTTTTTAGAAAATTCCTGAAATGAATCACAAAATTAGATTTTTTTTTCTATTCTTCTATCTACAGAAACCCTGTTGTAATACTAATACACTAATATACATTGTTATAAAAATCCTTTTCAAGAGCAGAATCTACAATAAATGCAGTGAATATTTAGCTGTTCTTAAATTTTTAAACTTCTCCCTCCACAAAGCTTCTCCCCTAAAGTTTGAAGTACTTCGTCTGTGCCAGGATCATTTTCTATGATAAATTTTAACCTTTGAAAATATGTTCCACACATGAAGCTGGACTATTTTCTGGAAAAGGTTTCCTGTGGGGACAATGCTCTGAAAGCAAAACAGTAAATCAGCATGACTTGGCTAAAACTGGTCCTTTAATGGAAAAGAAAAGTTCTTCATTTATGTTTTTGTGAAATATTTAAATAAAAACAATGTTGCAACTATAGGTGGTGATTTAAATCTGTATGCATAAGTCAGCAATAAAACAGCAGATGTTTCTCCAAAACGCAGGTGTGGAGCGAATGTCAGACATCAGATACGCAGAGTGGAGATGGTTCTGGAGAACCGGGTCCAGGTGGTTCTGATGAAGTATCGCCTGTTTTTGGGTAATCAAAAGAGAAATGCCCAGCGGTCATGTTTTCAGTGAAGATCAGTCCAGGGGGCGTGTTTCTGGTTCAGCTGTTGGTGTTTGTTTTCCAGCGGGTTCCTTCAGATGTTGTGCCATTGTCGGGCCTTAAGGTTCTTCTGCTGAGGTCAAAGGTTAGATTGGAGGTGGAAGCAGATGTTTTCAAAACGCTGAGTGTTGGGGATCTACAGGAAATCACAAGTGCTTTGAAAATGTTCCTGTTTACAAAAAGCATGCTTTGAGCCTGATATCAATCAATCAATCAATCAGGTTTATTTGCATAGCGCATTTCAGCAGCACGGCAGTTCAAGGTGTTTTACAAAATAAAATCATAAAATTACAAAGTTATAAGGAAAACGATTTAACAAATCTTCAAAATTATACACTGTAAAAAAAAGTGCCTCTAATTTACAGTAAAATACTGGCATTTTAAAAAAGTGGCATTAAGCTGTGAATAACCGAGGAACCGATCAGCTTGGACCAATATTCTGTCTACTCTGACCTGAACATTCAGAGCCACATAAACACAGTTACAAAGTCTGTCTTCCATCACCTGGAGAACATCTACAGGTTTAGAGGACGAACGTCTCAGCATTAGAGAAACTCATCCATGTATTTATATCTAGTCTAGATATAAACACATGGATATCTATCATGGATATCTATATATCTATACTAGATATAAATACCTGGATGAAGAAAAACCCTCAATTTTGACAAAATAAATTATTAAAAAATGGAATATGGCTTAAAATGGAAAACAAAGGTCTGTGCCCCATCTATAGAGACTATTATAATTATTTCAAAGTGATTTTGAGTCAAAAGGTCACATGACCTGGAAGCTATTGAAAAAAAAACACTAAATTTTGAAAAAATAAATTATTAAAAAATGGTAAATGGCTAAAAATGAAAAGCAAAAGTCTGTGCCCCATCTATAGAGATTGGCATAATCATTTCAAAGTGATTCTGAGTAAATAGGTCAGATTACCTGGAAGCTATTGAAAAAAACATTACATTATTCAATATTAAAATTATTAATATTGTATATGAATTTAAACTTTAATTTATGATATTGTGTCTCATGTAAAGTATGATTTAGCACCGACAATTAGTCAGTTGATCACAATTCAAGGCATTTATTAAAATATTTTGACAGAAGTGTTTGGTTCGGTAATTTGTTGACAGTCCCTAAAAGAACCTTCGGGCGTTTGGGCCGGTGTTATGCCCAGAAACGCATGTCTGCCCAAAATTGCATCCGCTGTCGCGGGAGCGCGCATCGCTCTAAGCTCTCGCATATCGACGAGAAAACGGACAAAAATATGACCGAAGAGGACATTTTAAAGATATTTGTAACATTATCACGTTTCTTAACCATGTAATCCCTAAAACGGTGGGTTTTATTTCGCAAATTATTTGAAATAAATACGCTTTTCACACCTTTATTGACACGAGTCGAACTTTTTTTTCAGTCCATGTCTGTTATAAACGTTCTCCGGAAATGGTTTGAAATGCTCTGCTTTGTCTTTTGATAATAGCTTAAAAGCATTGAAAACAGAGGCCCATTATGTAGAACATTTTATATCATGCTTAAATTTTTAGTCTGTTAATGTAGGAGGGAATGCATTTTAATTTATGAGCCTGAAATATATTGCATCTGTCTTGTTGATATGAAACTTACCGCATTAGCTCAGAGAACAAGTGTCATTACGTTGAAAAGGTGAAATACTTTCAGCTCTTTATTTACCCCAATTAGCACAGGGATGCATGTTTTCTCAACATGGATTTTGAGCCTGCCAAAATATGAATGCCCTCCCTATTCTCTTCAAATATTATCCTATTGATATAAAACTTAAAAAGAGGAGATTGAAACCTCTCCTTAAACTCACTGTTTAATTGGCATAATAATCCAATTTTCAGTGAGCAACGGACACTCAGGTGGGAAACCTGAGGTTTAAAAACCCGATAAGGGTACACGAAGGATCAAGCTTCAAGAGGATCACACGTCGACCCCACTTTTGCGTTTTTTATCGTTGATCTTGCAAACTCTTTATGAACTTTCGGTTCTTTTTGTGCGTATTTTGGTTCATTTTTGATGAAGATCTCATTTTTGCAGACTATCAAAGAAGACATGATACGGACTCTTAAGACTCTATTATAGAATTCTGTGTAAAAAAAAAAGTGAAACCAGTTGTAATCGATTTTTGTGTGTTCTGATTTTCCCTCCACAGCTTTGCGTTTGTTGATTTTATACTTTTGAAGGATTAGGATGTATGTGTTCATTATTGATTTTGTAATTGGACATCCTGAGTAAGTATTATGTGACTCATTCAGTTTTCCATTTTATTATGTCTGGGTGATGATTTGTAATGTGGTTTGATTCCCCTGAAATAATTGAGTTATAAGATCTTCATATTTTAAAAGGTTAATTCGTATTTGACATTTGGATTGGAAATGTTATGAATTTTTTAGGTTCTACAGGTGAGTATTAAATTTTCGCTCAGGATCATTCTATCATCTCTAGGTAGAATAAAGAGTTTAATTTGAGATACAAGTAACTGGTCCGGGTAGCAGTAGCTCACCTACTCCACCTCCCTATCAGTTGTTTTTCCGAGGTGCTGCAGATGATGGGGCTGTAGACCAGAGGTGTCCTGCTTGGACAGGGCTTTTATTTAAAAAGGGGGACTGTTAAAGGATTATATTAATGTTTGGTCATTCTAAATTTTTGATTCCTTAGTTAAAACACTAATCAATTTATTTTGTGAGGTCTGAGTATGTCAGACCTCAAAAGGGGAACTGTTGAGGAAATATAATCGTTTCTAGCATTTAGAAAATATAATCATTTTTTAGTGTTTGAGTTAGCTCTATCTTTTACTTAAAGTTAGGAGTTTTTGTGTCAGTGAGGTCAGATGCAGAGGCTGTCGTGCCTGGGTTCAGAATGTCACAGATAAATAATGGATCTACGAAACCTTTTGGGTAAAGGTTTTGAGGTTGTAAAATAATAAAACCACAGGAGGTAGACAATTGTATCTGTGTGAAAACATCTCAAAGCAGGGGGACATTCAGGTCTCAGGAGATAAGGAGCCTTCAGTGAACATCTGGCATGGTAAACTATTGACCTATAGACTTCTGAACTTTGAAGCTGTGAACTTTTAAACTTTCAGACTGTTATCATATAAAATATTTTAATATTGCATGCTTTTACTGAATATTTTATTTGAATATCGTATTAGTTGTAGAATTAAAACCAGTCAATGATGAATGTAATTGAAAATGTTTTGTTCTGTATTAGGAAACAGGAACTGTATCTAATTACTTTTTGTAGTTTTGTATGAGTTTAATATCAGGGAGACTTTGGGAGGAATAACAGAGCAAAAGCATATTAAGTTCAGAGATAACTCTTATTGAATTAAAATTTATAACCTACTCGGGCACATTGACCTGCAGTTTACCCGAAAAGTATTTGTTTAAAAGCTTACAAATGTGCCTTTATCTGTTTGGGTGGATTAACAGGGAATTCCAAATACGTTTCTTTGATCACTTGAGCAGAGTTGAGGGGAGGTGCCGTTTTCGGGGGCGCTCGGAGACGGCTTCTAATTGGTCGAGGCAAGGGACGCCTTGCTTGAAGCAAGAACCTCCCACAAAGAATATAATCTGAGTATAGGAAGGAATAATTCAGAAAAAAATAGCCGATCTCTATTGCTTTTGCTCTGGCTTTATTTCTCCAAGACGTCTTGTATGTTTGTCTTCTAGTAACTCAGGTAACTAAATGTAACTCTGCATGTTTTCCTGTCCTGCTCTGTTATGTCTGATACTTTGTTTCTGATTGGATTAAATTCTGAACTTCTGTGACGCCAACACGCTGCGTACGCCTTTTGTCTCCTCACGTGGGCTCCAAGACGGTAGCTGGAATCCGGGACCAGGAAAGGAAAAGAACCGAATTGTATTTTCTAATTTAGATAAATTACTCCTTTTCAACAGTAGGATAATATTTGAGGAGAATAGAGGGGGATGTATATTGTGGCAGGCTGTAAATCCATATTGCCCAGAAATGCATCCCTGTGATAACTTTGAGAAATAAGAGTTAAGGGTGACATAAGTTTTTCTACATAATCAGAGTAGTTCAAAGAACTTCTGGTATAAGTTTTATATCAATAGGATAATATTTGAAGAGAATAGGGAGGGCATGCATATTTTGGCAGGCTCAAAATCCATCCATCCATCCATCCATCCATTTTCCTACACCCTTGTCCCTTTGATGGGGTCGGGAGGTGCTGGTGCCTATCTCCAGCTGGTGTTCCGGGCGAGAGGTGGGGTTCGCCCTGGACAGGTCGCCAGTCTGTCGCAGGGCAACACAGAGACACACACAGGACAAACAACCATGCACTCACACCTAGGGGCAATTTAGACAGACCAATTAACCTGACAGTCATGTTTTTGGACTGTGGGAGGAAACCGGAGTACCCGGAGAAAACCCACCATGCACAGGGAGAACATGCAAACTCCATGCAGAAAGGCCGGGGCCGGGAATCGAACCCAGAACCTTCTTGCTGCAAGGCAACAGCTCTACCAACTGCGCCACTGTGCAGCCAGGCTCAAAATCCATGTTGAGAAAACATGCATCCCTGTGCTAATTGGGGTAAATAAAAAGCTGAAAGTATTTCACCTTTTCAACGTAATGACACTTGTTCTCTGAGCTAATGCGGTAAGTTTCATATCAACAAGACAGATGCAAATATTTTCAGGCTCATAAATTAAAATGCATTCCCTCCTACATTAACAGACTAAAAATTTAAGCATGATATAAAATGTTCTACATAATGGGCCTCTGTTTTCAATGTTTTTAAGCTATTATCAAAAGACAAAGCAGAGCATTTCAAACCATTTCCGGAGAACGTTTATAACAGACATGGACTGAAAAAAAAGTTCGACTGGTGTCAATAAAGGTGTGAAAAGCGTATTTATTTCAAATAATTTGCAAAATAAAACCCACCGTTTTAGGGATTACATGGTTAAGAAACGTGATAATGTTACAAATATCTTTAAAATGTCCTCTTCGGTCATATTTTTGTCCGTTTTCTCGTCAATATGCGAGAGCTTAGAGCGATGCGCGCTCCCACGACAGCGGATGCAATTTTGGGCAGGCATGCGTTTCTGGGCATAACACCTGGAGCGGTGGAGAACCGCTGGCCGACATTAGCGTTAGCGAATATCCAACTTGAAACTAACTTCACAGCGGTCCGTTATCGGCCTTTTTTTTAGCAGAGCGATCCCGGGCTCAGCCCCAATGTTACCTACTAAGTCTATTTCGGCTCATCTGCTGTTAACGAGCTCTTAAAGGTTTTGCTCCGCTGGCGGCAAGCAAGGAGGAGGCAGACCAAAGCTTGTGGAACTTTATTCCTTTCTTTTAGGCAAGGCGAACAATGAACCATACCAAGCTCCACCCAGAAACGCCCCTTGACAGTCCCATGGACTACATGTCTCACAAGCAAGCTAAGCCGGGTTTAGTTAACATGTCGTCGACTGACTCTCTGCAGAGTATTTCTGAATCGATTAGTGTTTCATTTCTGCCGGATTTTCACAAAATATCAGCCACGACAATGAACAGAGGAACCAACAAGTTCATGTCATCTTTTTTGGAAGACATCAAGGAGTTTTAGCCACGCGATGCCTCCAACATTGTGGCAACACAGCTAAATGCTATCGGTCGATGAGGAAAATAGCAGATCCTCACACCCTTAGCATAAAAATATCTGTGGACAAGATCACTGACGCCTATTGTTCTTGCAAGACTGGGTAAGTCGGACATTCATGGTTTTGAGGGTGATTTTGAAATGAGTGATTTTTGTTGTTTGCAAATGTTCGAATGTGCCTCGGTCTGCTCTGATAGAACAGTGCAGAGCAGCACACTAGCACTCGGTACTCGGTGGCTAACATGATTAGCGTGGCTAACACGATTACAGTTTAGTAAAAAGCCTTTTCAGGTAAAATAAAATCTTTAATGTGTGTCAGATACGGTACACATTGCATATTGATCAGTTCAGCTAACGTAAGACTGTAACAGACAGGCTTCAAGGTGTAGAAGTTGTATCCGTACTGCCATCATGCTGTACTTCGCTAAAACGTTTTCATAATGGATGCATTTTTTATTGACTATTTTTCTTATTCACTAAACACAAAGAAAGCAAAGCAATAATACTTACACCAGCAGACAATCCTTTATTCTTATTGATCCTACCATGGTTGAGCTGCAAATGCGGTTGTGAAAAAGTTTAATCCAAGCAAGGCTTTCCGTTTCAGATTTTGGAAATCTGTGAATTTTAGTTCCACAAACACGATCAGGATACCTGACATCCCCTGTACAGATTCCCCACTGATGGTGGAGAACCATTGTTTTTGAGTCCTGACGCAAAAACTTTCTGTCGGTCTGGTAGTCTGGTAATGTATATTAGCATGTGTTTGTGAGACAGTAACCCACCGACAGCTGCGCTGTGACGTAAAATGGGCATTAGCCAATGAAAAGGTCCGGCCGGGGTAAGGTCCATGAGCTGCACAGCTAGTATCTAAAGCGAACGCACTCAGCTCTTCTTCTTCCTCTCACCCCTAAACGCTGCTCTCTACCGCCCCCCTAGGGAAAGACTGGGCCTGTAACACACATTTGGACATTAGCAGGTTCAAATTTAGTGATTAGTAATTACTTACTAACCCATTTTTACAACTGCTGAGGTTGAATGCCGTACCATAAAAAAAGTTAAGATCCTAAATTGAGGAAAATATATTACAGATACAAAAAATTGACAAATTAAGCCTTTAATCATCAGGAAAAAAACATAAAAACTACACAATAACATTCATTTAAAGTTTTTTATTAATCCCTTTCATATACACTTATCTTCCACCACATAAAACAAAAATTTATGACAAAATCATACTTCATTTCATTCAGTTTGACACTTGAAGAAAATTTCTTCAAACATTAAATTTATATATGTAACCTTATATCCTACAGAGTTAATATTTAATATCCTGTGATATTACCAAAACTGATTCAAAAAACTCCCACAAAACAACTGAACATTATATTAATTCCACAAATGGTCTAAAACACAACAGTGCTGGATGTTAGAAAAGCAAAATTACTTCTGTTTCTCCCCTAATTATGAGTACAAACAAAAACCAGAAAACAACCCATACTAACATGAATCATAAGTAACAACATTTATTGGATTTTAACGTCTGATTATTGTTCGATCTCAATTGACCAAAATTCTGGTCATCAGCAAACTGACAATCAGGGTAACAACTGATGCCAGATGGCTTGTACCATCTGACGGTGAAATCTTTGGATTAAAACCATTTCTTTGGATTAGTCCACCTATGTAAAACAGAGAGATTCATATATTTTGTCAATCAATTGGAATATAATCTTTGCAATTATGAAATAATAAAGATGTGATAGAACTTTACCAGTGTTTGGTTGTGCCACAAGCACCAATGGTCCAATTGACAGAGCTGCAGAGTCATGGTAAGATACGTCCCTCTTGAATAGAGTGTGGTGACCCGGGTAGCAATGCTGGGGTAAAAAAAGGAAGACAACATTAAAGGTGTGAAACTTAAGTATATACAATATAGCCACAAAAAGCACACAATAAAACTCACTGCTCTACAGTTGTTGTTTCTCAAAAGACACAAGTGGACACTGCAGTGCAAGTAAATCTGTGTGTGGTTGGTGAAGGTGAACATCCTGAAGGAGAAACGAGACACAGTGGAGACACCGTTCTGAATCACCTCTACGGTTCCATCTTCTGGATTAGGACACCTGTGAAGCAGAAGCAGGTGCATCAGTTAGATTGTCAGAAAGAAGGCACTGAAATAAATTATAAAAAACGACAAGATGATCTCACTCACTGAGAGGCAATGAGATCCCAGCGGACAGGGTAGTTTGCTTGGTTGACTGGTGTGGCCCAACAAGAGTCCACAACTGTGGCAAATTGGCGCTGATCCGCCCCTTCTGTTCGCACCTCCACGTAAAACATCTGATCAACTTCCAGGTCTATGTTTCCATTAGTGCTGAAGGGGAAGTGGAAGCCTTCATCCTCATAGGGGATCATCCTCACACTATACGACCCAATGCCAACAGGAAGCTTCTTCCTCAAAACGCTGTAAAATAAAAATTTATGTGACCAACCAGTTAAATGCATTTGATAATCTCACAAAGTGACCCAATTTGCTTACAGGATTCCACTGTAAAGAATAAAAACAACCAATAACTGGTTATGGACATAATAGTCAAAGGAACCACAGGGAGAAAACGGTATCATCACCTCTCCACAGGGTTGATGCCCACAGCCATTGACAGAGCTTGAGCCAGAGGGTAAATGCAGCAGAAACGCAGATGAAGATTCCTCTGACGGCTGATCAAACCTCCATGAGGATCCACATTCCCTTGAATAGTGTTCTCATACATGAAGTGAGTTCCATTGCTCTAAACAGTGAAATGACAGAATGTTATCAATCAAGTTAAGTAACATATTGGAAGTTTAAAGAAATGTTCCAGTTCATGAACTTTACCCTAAGAGCTGTCCCACACAGATGGTCATCATTGTCAAAGTGGAAGACGAGTCGTCCGTCCTGGAGAGTCCCGTTGCAGGAACTGTCTTGGAGATGGAGAGCACTGGAGTGGAAGCCCGCTTCAAACAGCTGGCAGCGAGATACTGACATGGTGCCAGAGCTACTGGAGCATTCGATGTTTGAGTCTGCTCACCAGACGGAAAAACATTCCGTAACAACAACAGGAAAGGAAACAACAACACAAACTGAAGCACAAAAGCAGTATTAAAGTTTGTCTGTGTTCAAAGTTGAACACCGACAGTGTTCACTTTTCACTTCATATGAAAAGTGAAAGGTTTAAAAGGCGTTCCACTTACCGTAGCTCTCATTGTTGGGTCGATGATGGTGCTCGTCACAGAAGCAGCCGTACACACCATTTTTCTTTCCACACCACTCATACTCTGCACAGTCCAGCTGTTCACAGGGGTCTGTCTCCGCTGAGTCAAATATATCAAAAAAGGTCAAGAAAGTTTCAAGATAAACATTGCATGAAATCAATCAATAACTGTGGTAATTTATTGAGCAAACAAACATACCACAACGTAAAGGAGAGCGCCAGTCGGAAATGCTTAGACCCAAATTGGTGCAGGTTTTCTCATAAGCAGAGACAGCAGAACATAGCATGCCATTGGCTGGTGTGTAGAGGCAGAGATCGTAAACACAGGAAGTGAAAAACGGTCGTGGGTCAGAATGCAGGTGACAAGAACTGAATGGGCCGCTGGTGTTGGTGATGACTCTGCAGAGTTCTGTGTATTCTTCTATGAAGCTGCAGTCACTTAGTCCATCACCACTTCTCTCATCAGTGGATCCGCAGCTAGAAAAGTTATTAGACATTTAAAAGATTTTAGAGACAGCAGACATATGCACAAACATTTGCAATTGTTGAAATTTTATGTTAAAGGCAAACAAATTCAGTCTGAGCTCACCCTGCTTGGCTTGTCTCTGATTTCCAGCTGTGGCCAAACTGGTTGTCGTTTTCCGCCAAGGTACCGTTGGGCAAAACTTTGTCATCAGCAGGATCACCATTAAAGTTCCCACACATTCCACTGACTCTGTTCTGATAGTTTCGGCCCATCCTGACCAGTAACGTACTGGAGCCATCAAACTGGACTACAACATCAACTGCATCAAACACTATGTAACTTCCCTGCCTCATCACATGACCAAAACTTCCTGCCGTTGTGGGAAGAGAAACCTCAGCTCCATTTACCTGTTATGATGAGAGTTCAGAGAGTAAGACCATAGGTTTTAAAACAAAACTTGTTTTTTATTCTGAATTTAAAATAAAGTTTACCTTCACTCTCTTGTTAGGTCCAAGCCTGACATGAACACTCTCTGGAGGATTTGAGAGGTATATATCAGCTGATGACACAAAAGACACAAGGTTGTTTCCTCTGTGTTTGTTGGTGGCCACGACTTTGTACTGAGTTTCATTGTTGCTGTGTCTCAAACTTTCAGTGATAACGTAAGAGCATGATCCCTGAAAATGAGCCAGGGCTCCATCAAAGGTTACGTAATGTGGATCACCCCATACAGTACAGGTAGACATGGCGTCATAACAGCCCAGCTGGCCATCTCTGATGGTGCACTCTTGTGCAGGAGTGCATGACGAGGGACTGCAGATCAGGACATTGGGCGCTTGACATTCACACCGTTGGGAGCAACTGTCTGTCCAGAAGGACTCACCAGCCTGCAAGATAAGAAAAAAGTGGAATTATTAAGTTGTGTGACAACATTAAGAAGAACTGAATCTTGAAGCAATAAGGAATGGGCTACAGCAATGCTTCTTCACGGTCTGAAATCATTCATTCATTCATTCATTCACCAATTCAAAGATCAGTAAACAACTAATGATCCAGGAGCGCATTGATGTGTCAAAGGTGGAAGCTAGAATTGAACCTTCAACCTTGAAACCTTCTGGCTGATGTCTGAAAATATATGTTAATTTCACACAAGACCATTTTTATTTGGTGAAAGGCACCTGTCATTTCTCATTTGCTTTCCTTTGTTGGGTTGCATTTAAAAACTATATCCTGTCCTTAAGGCTAATATTGGACTATTGGCTGTTTCTTATCTGTCTGCCTTTAAGCCCATCTTCAGCCAGCATCTTCTTTTGTCTTTGTGAGTCAGTATCGTCCTTGCATATAATTGTCAGAATAAGTAAAAATGACACTTTCAGATAGCAAGAAATTTTATCCAAGGAGATTTGTGAAGGTCTACCAAACTCTCTTTTTGAAATGTTTTTTGGTTTTGCTGTGATGTCAAACAAGGAGGCATTATGTGTGAGTTGTTTTCTTGAAATGCAACACTTCAATGATGTTTCATTCTTCAAAGCCATTCAGCAAGTGTCTTCACTCCCAGCTAATGTATCAAGAATAAAGTGAACTGAAATGACCTACATTGAAGTAGAATCCATCATGCTGGCAGCCACAGCTCTCCACAGGGACACAGCTTGTTCCACTCCTGTAAAAACCTTCATCACAGAAACATCCCTCAGAGCAAACATGGTCACAGGCAGCATCGATGCTGCTGGCACAGGTGTGGCCACAGTCTGTTCCACACAGCTCATAATGGCTGTTGACTGGACAGTCCATTCCTGAGGAAAAAAGGGTGACAAGTTGGTTAAAACAAGTTCAAACATAGGAGATGAGATATTTTGAAGAGACTTTTGAGGAAGATGCTTGTTTGATTGATTACTTTAATAGCACACTGCCTTCCATACTCACTGCAAGTGGTGTTTTGCCTCCAAGGATAGACGCGGACATTAGCAGACTGACAGGCACTGACGTACGTCTCTAGAGCCCTGCACAGGAGATCACTGCCTCGATTTCCCGACACGCAGACATCAAAGACACAGTCACTGAAATACGGTGCTGGATCCACCTCCTCGTGGCAGAAGCTGAAGGGGCCGTCAGCTGCCTGAATCACCTCACACTGGGCCCTGGCAGATCGGTCATCGTTGCATTGTGCACATGAAGAGCCACAGCCGTCACTACAGGTGTATTCCCAGGAACCTTCCAAGCTGCTCCAAAAGCAACTGCTGAGTTGGACATTGGTCCAGTTGGAGTGTGGAAGTCATCATTTGGATTTCCATTGAAGTTTCCGCAAAGTCCACACATGTTTCCTCTGATCAAGATAAGAATTAATTCAAATTTTGAACACTTGATGACAATGAAACAGACAATAATGATATACTCTTTTTACAGTCATAAAAAGGCATTAATACAATAACTATAGGATTGAAGACAATGAGATTTAAAATGAAAGCTTTGTTGAAGAGTTTATAGGCTACCTGTAGCTTGGGGGGACAGAAATGGACACTGTGCTACTTCCATCATACATGACGCTCAGTCCAAACTCTGTGTTGACAAATGTTTGAGATCCACTTCCAAAAATAGACAGGCTTCCATTGAGGACAATTGGAAGGTTTCTTGTGATTCCATTCACCTGTGAAGAAAAGTATTTTATGGGAGACATATAACTGATATGTTTGGACTATTAAATATGTGGATATTTAAGAAATTAACAGTTCTTACGTAATGTGCTAAAAATAAATGTTTTAGACTTTGAAAAGTACTTTGCAAAAGTAATTTCCAATCTACTTTAAACAGCTTTAAATATTTAGCAATCTTCTATCAGAGAAAGGTCCACTTACCTCCACAGTACCCCGGTTTCCTCTTGACATCCGCACTTCATAGCCCAAGACATCAACAAAAACTTCAGCCGTGATAGAAACTGGCAGTCCAAACCACGGTTCATTCTTTGCTTTCACAGAAAACTGATGAGGGTTCAGAGTGTCATTGCAAACTGTTGCCAGAACATAGCGGCAGGTTCCCTGGAAGTCGTAGGCCTTGCCATCAAAGGTCAGATAGTGAGGGTCTCCAGAGGCAGAGCAGGTGCCATGAGGGTTGGGATGGCAGCCAAACTCACCCCCCACAACATGGCAGGACTCCTGAGGGCCACATGCATTTGGGGAACACTGGACTACACCAGTTACACCATTACAAGTGCAAAAGCTTTGGCATTCTTCCCCGTCCCAGAACTGTTCACCAGCTTGCCGATAGCGTCCATCATGAAAGCATCCACAGGATGTTGGAGGCACACACTGGTTACCATTGAGGACAAACCCATCATTACACTGGCAGCCCTCCTGGCACTGAGTGTCACAGGTGAAGGGGAAGGAGAGGCTGGGGCAGGAAGACGGACATGAACTTCCACAGAGTTCATAATGACTGTTTGATGGACAGGTTAGTTCTGTTGGGGGGCACAAAGGTGAAAGAAGTAAAAAGTAATGAATGTGTTCATTTCAAACACATCTCTATCAAATGTGGTTCTAGAACTTACCACAGCCTGTTGCATTCCTCCACTGTCCCAGGGATACACCGTTATGTTGACACATCAGTGCATAATCTCGTAGGACCTCACATAGTGTTGATGCTGGATCTCTGGAGCCTTGGAGGATTTCTATACATGCATCTACCTGCTGCCATGGGTTCACTGCAGCCCAGCATGACATAAATGGTCCAGTGTGTGAAGTAAGAACTCCACAATACTCAGGGGAACTGAAATTGGTTGCGGAGTTACGAGGTCTGTTTTCCACACAGTGATCTGCCAGGGAGCCATCTCGCCAACTGTCCCCAAACACCTGGGAGTCACTGACCAGAGTGCCATTGGGTGTACGGAAATCATCATGCTGGTCAGCATTGTAGTTTCCACAAAGTCCACCTAATAAACCATTGTAGACACCTGGTGCAGTGACACGGACAAAGTGAGGCCAGACTGTCTGCAGAGTTACACCAAAGTCTGTGCGAAGGATGATGCTGTTAGTGCTGCTTTGGAAGATGCGGATTCTGTTGGACCCAGAGCTGAATGGCAGTCTGATCAGCTGGCCATCAACCTATAATACATGAAAAAAAAAAACTTTAGAAAAGTTTTTTGCAGTAGATGTTCAAAATATTAAATACATGGAGAAATCATATTTTGCATTGTTTCTCACTAGAGAAAGCTTGGAAAAATAATTTTAACTCATAAAAATGTTTTCATTGAATTCATTGTTTGTAGGGTTCCAGAGCTGATAAAATCTTGCTAACTTTCCTTCTTAATTTTAACTTTTTCTTTTATTAAACAGAGGTGTAAGATCAGTCCACTAAGGGTCACCTCACGATATGCAATATGTACACTAAGTTTGATCAAGAGGTTTTGATAACATAGTTAGTTACATTAAGGACCTTATTCACTCTTCTTTATTAGTTTTTCTTTTCAGATACTCCTCTTACACAGGCTGACCATCATCATTGTCTGTGAATATTCCAGTTAAGATCAAATGCTTTCTCTAAAAATTATTAGAAAATCTGAAACTTAAACTATGAAGCAAAATTTTGAACATGGCAGAAGTAGAATACAATTTATCTTAATTATGCATAAAAGTTGTGAAAATTATGATAATTGTCATAACCCCATGTCCTGGTTGTAATGCATTGCAGACTAACTCTAAAAGTTAGGCTTTTTATGACATTTATTTAGTGTTTGAAATTTTATCAAACAATAGTTTGTTGTAATAGTCTTCAAACAAATCTGTTGTTGCACTTTATTGTATGTTATCTATTTGTTTTCTAGAAAATGATTTCTATCACTCACCTTAACAGTGCTAGTACTTGCCATCTCAATAGCTACTTGTGTTCCCTCTGCCTCAAACTTCAGCACATTGGGAAACCCTGTTGCCCCTGTGGAACTTTTTCCACAGTAACCATGAAGTGCGAATGATTAGAGGATCCCATAACTTTGGCAAGGGTCAGGCGACATGCTCCTGGGTACTGGTACATCACTCCATCAAATGTCTGATATGATCCTGGGCCTCTGATCCAACATGTTGCAAAGCTGTTAGGTGTACATCCTCTTACTCCATTCTCCACCCTGCAGGATTCATGTTGACCACAGCTGTGAGAGCTGCAAGTCATGGAGCCATAGCTGCATGTACAGCGCCTCCCACAGTCTGCATCCAGTATGACAGTTTCTCCTGAGTGGTAGTAGTGACCCTCAAAACTGCAGCCACAGTCAGCATGAGGGACACAGTCCCCTCCACTCAGGAGGTAGCCTGAATTACAGACACAGCTCTCTTGATCAGGCAGGGGGCAGTTGTAGGTGGAATTGGGGTTGACACATGTAGATGGACATCCTGTACCCTGGGCCTCATAGTGGCTATTGGCTGGGCAGGGGATTTCTAAACACAAGAAACATTTATTCTCAAAATTTTAATATTTAACAGCGCATATATTGTTAAAATTGAGACTGACAGACATACCACAGAAGCCAGAGGTGCGCCAGCTTTGTGGCTGGATCCCATTTTGTTGACACTGACTTGAGTAGACATTTAGTGCTTGGCACAGAATGGGCTGATACCCTCCACCGACACAGAGATCATACACACAGCTATCTACAAAAGATCCTGGAGGAAGTTGTTGATGGCATGCAGCAAACGGTCCTGTGCTGTTCTCCAGAATACCACAGTGAGCAGAGTTTCTGTACAGTGTTGTCTGAGCTGCTGTGCAGCCGGCACAGGCCAGACCTTCACACTGAGGGTCACAACCGGGATCATCATCACCAGATGCTTTCCAGCTGTTGGCAAAAACCACATCAGAGCTCACAACTTCACCTTGACGGGTTCTAAAGTCATCTTCAGGGCGATTGTTGAAGTTTCCACAGAGACCACATGTGCTATTTTGGTAAGTGTAGGGCACACCGATCCGGACATATAAATATCTGTCATAAGACACCATCAGACCAAAGTCAGTGCTGACGATCACAGAGAAACCTGACTGATAAACCTGGATAGAGCCGTTTCTGAGGGAAAACGGAGTTGTTACAAAGCTCCCATTGACCTGTAAGGTTACAACAAAACAGTTACAAATATGAACACAACAAAAAATGCAGGGTCTATGCTACTTTAAGTAAGAAAGTCTTGTTACCTTGGCCTGACTCTGATGTCCTTTAACAAGCTCAATAGTTTCATCATGGACAAAGACTTTGACCAGTTGTGTCCATGCAACATGAGTGCTGCCCTGATGCCCGTTCTTCCCCTCCACTCTATAGTAGGGCAGTCCGTTCTGACACTGCTCTGACAGAACATAAGTGCATGTGCCTTGAAAGTGAAACACTGAGTTGTCAAAGGTGTAGTAATGTGGATCTCCACTGACGGTGCAAGTTTTTCTTTGCACTGTCTGGCAGGAGAACTGAAAGGCAGCTGGCCGACAGATTTGGGAGAAGGAACAGGGATTGTTGGAGCATTGCAGCCCTGCTCTGGTGCAGGTGCATTTCTGAGCACAGGTGCTGTCACTCCAGAAAGAGTCACCAAGTTGAACAGGCTGACCTTTGAGCAAAAAAAGAAAGAGTAGAGGTAATTTTTAAGCTGCTATAATGATAAGTTAGTTTGCGGTGTTTCAAAAGATTAGAGAAAGAACTGAAGAAATGTTTCAGTTTCAACATATTTATTTTAAGAGCTGTATTGTTCAACCAGGAGACAGATTGAAGTTTTCCCTTATTTCCATGATACATGGGCTCATTTTTACAAAGACGTTCCCTCAGTGACTCTGTTCTCTTACCATTAAATTGACAGACTAATGATCCATGATCGACTCGGAAGGCCCAGCGACCGGGTACGTTGACATTACTGCCGAGGCTAAAAGCTGAGTTTGGTCCAGTTGCGTTACTAGAGAATGATCCAGGGATGGTGAAGTGGTGAGAGGAACTGATCGTATCATATCCAGCCTTGAAATTAAATGTGCATAGATGAATCAAATTTGTTAATTTTTCAGAGAAATATACATTTGCTGGGACCAAGACAAGGCAAATAAAATATATATTTATGGCAAGTATTTATTTGAATATCTAACCTGTATAGATCTTGATGTGGAGGCTATTGACCCATAATTCATCAGCACAAATGAATACTGGCCATTGGTAGTCAGCACTGCCTGAAAGGTTGTTCGCTGGGAAAAATAAAAATGTATTTATTGAGAATGAATTTAAAGATTAAACAACGTTTATTTTATTTGCACACTGCTTAAATAGGCTTTGTCAGTTAAAACAGATCACTTACTGTTCCAGTTGTTGGATAATAGGCAACTTCATACCACGTTGCTATGAAGATCCAGTTGGCCTGAAAGTTAAGAGCTGGGAAGTATGTGTTGATGTCCTGTGTAACTTGCTGGAGAAGAGAGCCACTGGTGTACTGAACATAGTAGATATCACCATTGCCTCTGTTGTCTAAATCAGTCCAGAATGGAGCAATGATGTCTATGGTTCCATACATCGGAAATTGTTGAGGAGAATAACTATACCATGGTGCAGTAAAGGTCAGATGTCCGTTGTGGTTCACCTGAGACAAAGAGCTCTGTATTAGGTATGACTATTAATACTCTTTTTGTAAATGTTTTCATTTTGTCTTCATGATTACAGTAAAAAGGGAAATGACTGGAAGTACAAGACGTCAAGTAACGTACGTAAATCTGAGCATAAGACTGTCCAAAATAGTTAAAGGATCGTAGGAGTGAAATTGCAGGTGAGCTTCCATCGTCTGATCGAGAGCTTATTGTTCCAGAAATTGGGTAGAGGGGTCCTAGAAAATACAAGAGACATCATTTGATTAAATTAGAATCTTTTTCTGGATAACAACATCATGCAGAAAGCATCATTATATAGTTTCTAGACAGACAGTGTTGAGAATAAGTAATTCTGTTTTCTCTATCTCTTTTAGAGAGTTGCTATGAAATCACCTGTTAGGAAACACCTTCAAAGCTGAGGTTAAAGGAAATGAGGCATTGGGGAACACCCTCTTTAGGGTGTTGCTTAGATAGAGGCTAACAAAGACAATGACAAACTTTTCCTTGATGCCATTTTGTTCTGCTAGCTCCTAAAGGTAGCATGAGAAATGGACCAGCTGTATTTTGGTATTAATAAATGAATTCAACTCACTTCTTTAACCTCATACATCAAGAACTTAGCATGGACAAAGGCTAATTCTCCACAACAGACAAGCCGAAAGGCAGATTGATTAAAAATTTGTTGGTTCCACTCGGTTAATGAAAGAAAAACCCAAGTGAACGTGGACAAAATTTTAAAATAATAATTTCTTGAAAAAGAGCTTAGTCCTAAACGTTCAGCTCACCTTGACTTTGAGATATCATTCCAGCTATAAAAACACACAGATATCATTTAACATTAATTTTATTCACATTAATTTGTCAATAATAAAAGACTTAATAATAAAAGACCACTACATTCATTGATATATTGATATTTTTTCAATGTAATATGCAGTTTTGCTTGTTTTCCATTATTTATTAATAATAATTTTGAAAATAAAAATATCTTGGTCTAAATTTTCAACTCACTTTGGTGTTGAGTTGATATTCCAGCTATAAAAACAAAGATAGCATTGAAAATTAAATTACTTAATGTCAATAATAAAAGATCATTTTTTTGTGTAGGAAGCCATTGCATTCATTGGTATGACAAACATTTTTCCGTTGTAATATACACTAATGATTATTTACCATTATATATTAATAGGAAATATAAAAATAGAATAATTTCTTTAAAGATAGGTCTAAATTTTCAGTTCACCTTGATGTTGAGTTGTCATTCCACCTTTAAAAACACACAGAAAGCATTAAATATTAAATTAACTTTAATGTTAATACCAATTAAAAATGACTTATTTTGTGTAGCGAGGCTTAAACCACTACTTTCATTGGAATGGCAAACTTTTTTCAAATAAAATATGAAGTCATGATTATCTACCATTATATATGAAATAATAATAAGAATGTAAATAGAATAATCTCTTGAAAGATAAGTCTAAACTTTCAGCTCACCTTGATGCCGAGTTGTCATTCCAGCTATAAAAACACACAGACATCATTGAATAATAATTAAGATTAATAATATCAATTAATAGGATCTGATTCATTTATTAAGTTTTAAATAATTTCTTTTATTGGACTAACTTCAATTTTTTTAATGAAACAGACATTTATGCTAAGTCGTTTTGGTGAATTTCTCCAATCATCTTTGACATTTGCGAAACGGTAAATGCATTTCTTAAAGCAATTCATGCAAAGAGCAAAACATCATGAATTATCTGCAAAAGTTTACTTAAAGAAAACTGGTTCACAAATATACCTACTCTGGAGAAACTTAGCATTTATCTGGGCAAAATTCACCAGTTGAGCACAGATTTAGATAAAACGTCTAACAGAAATGTATAAAAATATCCTTGACATATTATGACATCTTATTCAACCTTTGATCAACATGAAAAAAACAGTTAAAATGTAGGAAATGTACATTCTCTCTTGCATGATGTACAAAAGCATTTGCTATTTTTTGAAGTGAATGTTGTGTTTTAGAAATTAAAACATACTATTGTATTAAAACAAACTTTGAAAGAAACATTGAGCTTACTTTGATTATGAGTGGTACCTCCGACTATAGAAACACAAAGATAAAATTAAGATAATTTAAGTAAATAAAAAAATGTGGTTGGCATTTTAAATAAAATGATCCAGGGTAATGTACAGATATGATTAATTAAAACAGAATTAATTATTTAATTAATAATAATAATTAGAGGTAAATTTGAAAGTTATTTTGTTACTTTGTGTTTTAGAAATTAAAACAGTGTAACATAAGATTGTTATGGATGGATGAAGTTACCTTGATGCTGAGTTGTCCCTGCAGCTGTTAAAAACACAGAGATATCATTGAACATTAAATTAATGCTCAAGCAATTTTTGTCTAGCATCAGGTCTAAGGTTTAAGCCATTACTTTTATTACAATGACTAACATGTTATTCCAATGTACAAGTCTATATATAACTAATTAGTTTAATTAAACTAGTTATTTAATTAAAGTTATAAAAAAAAAACATTATCTAAATGTAAGAGGATAGGTCTGAGCTTTTATGTCACCTGGATTCTGAGTTGTCTCTGCAACTGTAAACACACAGATGAACATTAATGAGGATAACTGATGTCAGTCTAGCACCAGGTCTAAGATTTAAGACATTACTTTTATTAGAATGACTAACATGTTATTCCAATATACATGTCTGCTGATGGATTAATTAATTAGTTATTTAATTAAAGCAATAAATATCTAGAAGTAAGTGGATAGGTCTAAGGTTTCATGTTACCTTGATCCTGAGTTGTCCCTGCAGCTGTAAAAACACACATATCATTGAACATTAAATTAGGATAACTTATGTCAGTAAAAAAAAAAGAAATGTGTCTTGTGTGGTAAGGTGTAAACCATTGCTCAGGTTGCTTATGTTTTGAATGTAATATTCAGGTTTACTTATTCCTCAACTAACTAATAAAAATAACTAAAAATAATAATATGTAAATCAGTGTTTTTCAAACTTTTTCAGGCTGAGGATCACTTACTTTAATTTATTTTAGGTGTTAAGATGCAGTTAGTCAGTGTGGGGTGCAGCGCTGCTCACCACTTTGTCACCATCATATGGCATCCAGCAGATCAAACTAGATCTGTAAGCCAGCTGCATGTTATGTATCAATGTTGGCAAACACAAGTTCTGCAACTCCTGCTGAGAGTTTTCTTTTTAGTGACCGGGTGTTAAGCCACTTATCCACCATTATTTTTAACCACAATTCTTTGGTTTACTGACTGCAGCGTCAGTAAACCAAAATAATAATATGTAAAATGTTTTTTAAGGATTTTAGGTGCACTCTTATTTTGATTCTGAGATAACACTCCGGCTAAGAATTATGTTGGAAGTTCAAATTATTCTGTTTTGTTTTCCAGACACAAAAAAAAAACCCTTTAACTAACGGCTAGAAAACTGATTAGTTTTTGTTTTTTAAACACCTGGACAGTTTTAGAAGCAGCACAGACGCAGAAGGACGTATAAAAATCCACAATGAGTTAATTTAAAATAACACCGTGGAAATCTTCTGTCTAAACTCATAAAATTAACCTAATTCTAGTTCGGATTCTCTGCTTAGAAATAAATTACAACAGAGTTTCTGCTCCACTGCATTGCTTCTGCAGAGTTGATAACAAAAAAAGGACAAATCTGTATTTACAACCGTCCCTGCTCTGCTTGGAGACGTAATCATAATATCTAGAGATAAAGTCAAATATTATATATATTTATATACAGACAGACAGAAATCTTCAGCTTACCTGTAGTTGTTTGCATTGTCAATCCAGCTAAAAAAAAACCCAAATATTTAATATAAAATTAAAAATGTCAATAAATAAAAACCTTTTTGATTTGTGTGGCAAAATTTAGACCATTACTTATATTGGAATGACAAATATTTTTGTAATGTAATTAATTACAGGTGTACTTACCGTATTTTCCACACTATAAGGCGCACCGGATTATAAGGTGCACTTTCAATGAATGGCCTATTTTAAAACTTTTTTCATATATAAGGCGCATGGAATAAACGGTACAGTTAAGGATGGCACCCGTCCCTTTGTTCCGTACTCTATAGACATATAATAATAAGGAAGTGGTCCCCGTACTTTATATAGTAGGCTGGCCCAGTCTTTGTTTCACTCACGGTGTTGGTGTTCCGATATTGTGCCCAACTGCTTTCTGGGTAACATAGACCAACCGACACGCTGCCGCCGCAGCCTCTGTCTTTCTTCCCCCCAGCTTTAAATGTATAGATGCTGGTCCCTTGGTAATCCTAATCGAAGCATCCCGGATGAATGTCTAAAGCCACTTTGTTGACATAAAGATGCCAACAAAAAGGTCCGACTCGGGTCGGCGAGGAGAACCTTCTGCGACTGGGCCGGGGCGTGGCCGGACGATGGTCACCCTTCTCCGTTCGCACACAGCATGTTCATGGAGAACCTGGTGCTAAATGACCTGCAGACGACCTGATTATCAGGTCGGTAGGTAGATAGGTCAGTCAAACTTTATTAACAAACCAGCGTTCTGACAACTATCCCAGCATGCACTGCGCGCTTCTTCTTCTACGGGGGAAAATGAAGTCGGTGGCTGCTTACTGTAGCTGCTAGACCTGTTGTGGCTCAATATTGGTCCATATATTAGGCGCACTGGGTTATAAGGCGCACTGTCGGCTTTTGAGGAAATTGAAGGATTTTAGGTGCGCCTTATAGTGCAGAAAATACGGTAATTATGAATTAAAGTGTAATATAAACATTTTATATTAAGACATGACTGCTCTATCATTTATGACTTTAGACTCTTATTAATACAAGCTCTCTTTTTCGTTTTTCTCTCATGTATTTAGGAATTTTTGTTGATTTTTAACAGCTGCTGAAATAAGGAAAAATCTGTGTAATTGCAATAAAAATCCCTGCTCATTATGCAATAATATCTGGAGGTAAAGTCAGTTTATATATGTATTTATGCACAGACAGAAACGTTCAGCTTACCTGTCGTTTGCGTTGTCACTCCAGCTGTAAAACAAATATAATTTAACATAAAATTAAAAATGTCAATAAATAAGAACCTTCTTGGTTTGTGTGGCAGGATGGTAATATTATTACAGGTGAACTTAATTATCAATTGACAAAGTATAACATAAAAACTTTATGAATATTAGGACATGATTGTTCTACAATTTATGACTTTATACTTATTAATACAAACTCTCTTTTGTTTTTCCTGATGTATTTAGGAGTTTTTGCTGTTTTTTAACGGCTGTTCAAATAAGGAAAATCTGTGTAATTGCAATAAAAATCCCTGCCAGTCTTGAAACCTAATTAGGTAATAATATCAGATATAATTACCTAATTAGATCAGATAAAGTAATCAGATAAAGTCAGATATAATTTATATTTATGCACAGATAGACAGACACTTTCAGCTTACCTGTAGTTGTTTGCGTTGTCACTCCAGCTGTAAAACAAATATAATTTAACATAAAATTAAAAATATCAATAAATGAAAACCTTTTAGGTTTGTGTTTCAGGATTGGAATATAATTACAGGTGTACTTAATTATGAGTTAAAGTATAATATAAAATTAAGATATGATTGTTCTATAATTTATTACTTTGGGCTCATTAATACAAGCTTTCATTTTGTTTTTCACTCATGTGTTATGTATGTTGTTTTTTCATTTTGTTGTTTTAAAAAAGAGAATATATCTATAACTGGTCAGGCTATAATTCTTCAGTTGTATATTTTACACCATTATAAATGTCACTTTTAAAGATAAACCATTTTATAAAAATTTGCTTTTTTTCTCAAAAATCTCAAAAATTATGTTGCGATTACATGATAATGTTTAAACTGCTTTAATTTTTATAGTGATGTCCATGAGATCATCAATTAGGTTTAGTAATACAGTAAATGTGTAGACTAGTAATAATAACTAAATACTGTAACACTGATGCTTAGAGTTCTCATCTTTCGCATCTCTGAGTAAATTAAACTGATTTCAGTTTTACAGTGTAGTTTCTTACCTGTAGCTGACAGCAGCAGCAAAGGCAGAAGGAGTCGCCCTGCCATTTTTCAAAGATTTGTTAAACCTGTTTTAAAAATGCAAAGATAAAAGATTATTAAAGCATCTGAATACATTGTGGACCAAGAAATGCATCAAAATTTCCAGTCAAAACTATGTTGTTTTTTTTCACTCACAGACTAAATAAAAACATCAATTTGAAGCTTTTACCTGTTTAAGTGTCTCTCTGGTGTAAAAACATCTCAAAGTGACAGATCTGCACTGCAAACAAAGCTTTAAATACTGACAGCTGGCACTAGTCCAGTATCATGTTCCAGTAACTGCATTGAAAGAATGAAACAAAGCTGCTTCCTCATATTTTAGCACAATATGGTCATCATGGTTACCTCATAGTTTTCAGGTTAAACGTTAATATGAATCTGCTTAATACTGGATATTCCTGTTTATCTGTGATCTCTGCTGTTATAAACTAAGTTAATTATCACAAAGCATCTTAGAGTCTGCAGCTGAAAATTAATCACATATTAAGATAAGATGTGCAAACATATTATGCAGCATAATGCAAGTTATATCTACATAAAGGAGAAAAAAGGTTGTTTGCAATTAGGTTCACTAGAGTTAATGTAACAGTGCTAAAAGTAAAGATGTATATAGTTAAGCTATGCTAAGCTAAACAGGCTAATCATGTGACCAGAAAAAGTAACCTGTCATGCTAAACAGAAGAACATGTTTTGTTTGGTTAAATAAGATTTTGCCCAATATTCATTGTAACCACCTAAAGGAGGGATGTCCAAAGTGCGGTCCGCGGGTCATTTCTGGCCCTTGGACTGATTCTGTGCGGCCCCCAACTGGAATTTAAAATTGGCACAAATCTTGCCTGAGACATTTAATTTATAATCAGGGTAAAAATTGTTACCAACATAATTTTCTTACACAGAAATATACAAGACAAAGTATTTGTGTTAAAAAGCCAACTTGCTGCATCCAGATCAGCTTTTATTCTTTCCTAAACTTCATTAAATATGGCAAATGTTTTGAAACAAAATGACCCAAATCCTTTTCTTATTACTGAGGGTAAATTAATCTACTGCCTACGGCATATTAGGCTGCCGAGAAATTCTTTGAGAGTAATCTCATAAATTTTCTAGGAAAAACAAACAGAAGAAATTTCTGAATTTCAAACGTCAAAAAAAAAATGTAAAATTTTCTAGGACATTTCTGAGATTAATCATAAAAATGTCTGAGTTTGTGGCAAAAACATGCAAAATCATCTATAGCGTATTAGGGCTATTGTAAACAAAAAAAAAAATTCAGCCAAAAATTTCAGAAATCTAGAAAAAACAAGGAAATTTCAGAATTTCAAACATCAAAAAATTAATTTTGAAAATTTTCAAGTTTTTTAGAAAATTCCTGACATGAATCACAAAATTAGATTTTTTTTCTATCTATAGAAACCCTGTTGTAATACTACTACACTAATGTATCTGTTGTAAAAATCCCTTTCTGTCATGGAACGGTGTGGTTGTGGTGGCGAGGATTGACGCAGGAGACCCAGATGAGATGAAGTTATGGATTTAATGAAAAAACTCAACAGTCCAAAAAAAAAGCAGGCAGCATGGCAGAGCGGAAAACACAGAGGCTCAGCACTGGTAGCAACTGACCCAAAAACAAAGACTGACACAAAGAGCTAAGCCGGCACAGGACTTCACAGTTCAACTGTGCCGGCAGACTGAGACAAAGACAACGACAGACATGGATTGACAAGGACCCGACAAGGAACACAGACAACAGGTGAGACTAAATACACATGGGGTAATCAAGGAAACAAGACACACCTGGGAGACAATCAACGGGGAGACGCAGCGACAGGACTCACAGGGAACAGGATCACAGATAAAACTCAAAAATAAACACACAGAAACACGAATTGTGACAGTTTCAAGTTCAGAATCTACAATAAACATTGTAGGTTGATACTTGTGAGTCATAAGTTTTGGCCTCGTGGCAACAAGCTTGGACACCTGTTACCAAAATGATGCATCAGTGATTTAAACTCTGTTCAGGTAAAAGTCAAGGAAAAACAATTGTTGAGAAACTTTGACTTGGAAGATAAAGTTACACAATGCAGTGAATATTTAGCTGTTTTTAAAGGGTTAAACTCTTCCCTCCTCAAAGCTTCTCCCCTAAAGTTTGAAGTACTTCGTCTGTGCCAGAATTATTTTCTATGATCAATTTTAACCCAGGAAATATGTTTCACATGTGAAGCCGGACTATTTCCTGGAAAAGTTTCCCTGTAGGGACAATGCTCTGAAAGCAAAACAGTAAATCAGCATGACTTGGCTAAAACTGGTCCTTTAATGGAAAAGAAAAGTTCTTCATTTATGTTTTTGTGAAATATTTAAATGAAAACTGACATATCAATGTTGCAACTATAGGTGGTGATTAAATTTGCATCCATAAGTCAGCAATAAAACAGCAGACGTTTACTTCAAAACGTGGGTGTGGAGTGAATGTCAGACATCGGATACGCAGAGTGGAGATGGTTCTGGAGAACCGGGTCCAGGTGGTTCTGATGAAGTATCGCCTGTTTTTGGGCAATCAAAAGAGAAAAGCCCAGCGGTCATGTTTTCAATGAACATCAGTCCAGGGGGCGTGTTTCTGGTTCAGCTGTTGGTGTTTGTTTTCCAGCGAGTTCCTTCAGATGTTGTGCCGTTGTCGGGCCTTAAGGTTCTTATGGTGAGGTCAAAGGTTAGATTGCAGGTGGAAGTAGATGTTTTCAAAACTCTGAGTGTTGGGGATCTACAGGAAATCACAAGTGCTTTGAAAATGTTCCTGTTTCCAAAAAACATGCTTTGAGCCTGATATCAATCAATCAGGTTTATTTGTGTAGCACATTTCAGCAGCACGGCGGTTCAAGGTGTTTTAGAAAATAAAATCATAAAATTACAAAGATACACTGTAAAAAAGTGCCTCTAATTTACAGTAAAATGCCGCATAAATTTTATTTCTATAGCGCATTTCAGCAGCAAGACATTTCAACGTGCTTTACATAATTAAAGAAAAACATGAAAACATCATGTGACATTGAATAAACAGTAAGAAAGAGAAAGAGATTTTGGAAAAAGAGAACTTTTTTTTAAAAAAAAAAGATAAAAACATACTTTTGTTATGTAATTTAAGCGCCAGACTTCGCCGTCCGTTTAACACAGGTTTTATCCAGGCCCCTTTCAGTGTTTTTCAGAGTCTAGTTAACATGCAGACTCACTGTAACACACCTGATGTCGATTCTCCAATCATTTAACGTTTTGTTTCTTCAAAAGTGAAACTGCAGAGTTAAATATGCAACAGTAATCCGACAGCAGAATTATCACCTGAAATGCGATGGCAGATTAAGGAGTGGCATGAAAACCTGGCAACGTCAGTGAAGCACATGAACAAGTGGAATATTTTTATCACGTTTTTAGTACAGAATAAGGAAACAGTTATTGCAATTTCTATCTGCGCTGTGAAGGATTAAAATAAGATGTTTTAACTGTTTTAGTTTAAAATAAAACAGGAATATGAGATAAGAAAACAAGCGATGACAGATAAGTCATATCTGGGTGGTTACTGTAGAGATTTGTATCAAGAAGCAAAATGTAGCTCAGATCAAAAACGTTTTTTTACATTATGCAAATTTGTAACGAATCAAATAAAAAATAAACAGCAACATCCTGTTAAAACTAAGAGAAAAAGATTCAAATTGATTAAGAAAAACTACAGTTGTTTTTGATTTTAGTATTTTGCTTTCTGTTGTGTTTTTTTTCCAGAGTCACAGGAGTTTTTCAGTGTCGTGAGAGCATAAAATGTTGCTGCTGTTTGTTTGATTTGGTTGAAAACATCTCAAAACTTCGAAGCTGTGCAGCGAGTTTAACCTGTAGCTGCTCAGCTGCTGGTGACTGTGTGCTGACATGAATCTCTTCAGTGAATCCTGCAGAAAAAATGCAAAGCAAACAGGAAGAAAAAGAAACAAAGCATACTATAAGCCGCACCTATTTTTTTTTTAAAGCTTGTGTGCAGCGGCTCTATGTTCTGCCAGATTGATAGCTTTCAACTTAAAAGCGACATCAGATGAGTTTGAAAACATTTCTCCATCGCGCCTGCTGCCAACATGTTCTTGTTCTAAAATAATTAGAACAATTTTTAATCAAAAATAATTAATTCTTCTTTGATTTCCAATTTTGACGTCCAATGATTCACTTCCAGCTAAAGAGCCCCCTGGTGGTTGAAGAAAAATCCACAGAAAAGCCGCACAGGGTTATAAGCCACATTATTCGAAGCGTGGGGGGAAAAGTAGCGATTCATAGTCCGATAAATCCGGTACGTAAGTAAATGTAACCAGTACCACCACTTTTCAACATAAATAACAACACTAGTAGCCTATTCTTGATAGCAAGCTTAGCGGTTGCCGTCATCATTTGCCTGCATCCATCAGCATTAATCAGTTCTCTCCGTTAGTGTTTTTGGGGGTGAAACTGTGCAAACGTTTCTTGTCTTTTGCCGATTTGCTGCCACGATTCTAACACACCTGCTCAGCTCTGAACAGCAGCATCTGGTCTCCGTCGCTTTTCCTACAGGTGTTAAAATCGGCGGAGCATCTTAGCGCTCGTGTTGGAGGAAAACTGGTTACGTCATGTTAACAACTGACAAAAACAGTTGCAACTGTTAAAAAAAAAAGGCGTGTATCAAATTGACAAGGGAAAGACAGAAAGTTGGCCACTGTGAGGTAGAAAGAAAAAGAAAAAGCTTTGCTGTCATGTGGTGTGAAGGTGGAGATAAAAATAGATCCAGGCTCCTGATACAAACTGGTGGGAAAATACAGCACAATAAAGCCAAAGATGCTGAAGCTGCAGAAATAATGAGAGAAGGATTTAAACAGTAACACAGAGATATGTGCACAAACTAAGATAAGTTTTTATTTAAGAAATAAACTTATGTGTCAGTAAGAAACAAAAGTATGTTAATATGTTTGTCAAAATGAAAAAACAAGCATTATAATGCAGTAATATATTCCTGCAGGTCAGAGGCTTCCAGACGTGGTTCTCTGGATCCACTGTCCTGATTGGTGTAGCTGTTTCTCACTCCAACTTAATAAAAACTAGAACAGAAGAACCAAAACCAAGACGGCCAACACCCGAAGGTCAGGCGAGTTCAGTCCCACAAAGCAGGTTATTCAAGACACATTCCAGGAAGAATCAGATTAAAAAAATAGAGGAAAGATCAAAAAGACAATGTTCTGGTCCCAGAACGAAATAGTTTGTGAAGGATATTCAGACCCAGGAGGGGCGAATATATTTAACAAAAATCAGGGGAATTGCATGAGGACGGATGAAATGTATGTCAGTTTAATCTGTTTAATCTGTGACTGGCGGAAGGTGTGAACTATTTGTATTAGACTTGAATCTTTTACAAGCATAATTTTATTATAGATTTGTTCCTCTTGTGGTTTATCCTCAAACTATATGTTCAGTCTTTACACCTGATCTGGTGTAGTCAGACTTCTGCCAGTCGAGTTAATACCAAATTACGCGACACGCTCCTTTTTCCGCCATGTTTCAAAGAGGATGTAGAAACCATCAGGTGAGAGACCAGCACACCTGACTCACCTGACGTTTGGTTCCTGGTTGAACATGTTTGAACGAGGCTGACAGTAGGGCTGTAGTGATACATTAATCTATACGATACACGATATTCTGCTCACGATACAATATA
Organism: Poecilia picta; assembly: GCA_033032245.1. Lineage (NCBI taxonomy): Eukaryota > Metazoa > Chordata > Actinopteri > Cyprinodontiformes > Poeciliidae > Poecilia > Poecilia picta. The sequence continues at coordinate 22,102,693 of CM065371.1, forward strand.
TATTGCGATATTCAGCAAACAATACAATTTAATACACCTTTGTGATTTTCTGAAAGATTTTAGAGGGACAGAGTGATTTTGGTGACATTTTGTGTGTGACAGCTGAGCCTACTGTCACACAGAGACCTGAATGGTAACTGTTTGTTTTGTTCATCCTTAACATTAATTAGTGAATAGTTTAGATTTTTATTTTTGAAAATTATTTTTATTAACTTGACTTTTTAGTTAACTATTTGAAGTGCACACATTTAGTTAACTTTATTTGTCAATTCTTTATATTTTTGTTAAAAGCAACAAATTAATGTATTTGTTTTGAGTTGCCAGTTTCCTGTGGAGCTGCTGGAGGGTCATAGAAGAGATCCACCTAATTGATGTCCATATATGGCTGACAAACCTCCTCAGCGGGTCGTTCCATTTGTTTACCAGGGGACGGGGAAATTTGCTTTTCTTTCATTTAATTTGACTGTTTCTTTAATGTTTCCTCTATTTTGGTAGTTTCATTTTGATGTTTGTTTAACTTAGATTTCATATTGTATTTGTTTAAGTTTTTGTATGTTTAATTAACCCTTGTATGTCAGCAGTGGTCTGATCAGCCACTATTTAAGTTTCCCTCATGTCTTGTTTGTTAGGTCAGTTTTGTGTTTGAGTTCTTTGTGTTAGTACCTGAGTTGGAGTTTGTTACGTTGACCTCAGTTTTTGGGTCCGGTTCTTCATTGTTTAATTATTTTTCAACTTTTTTTGTAATAAATTAAGATTATTTTTTGAAGTCTCTCTGGCTGGTTAATGTGAGAACCCTCACATTGTGACTGTTATAAAGTTGGATTGAATTAATTTAATTGAAAACTGATTAAAAGCTCCAACTACACAATACCTGGCTCTGGTTGGACACAGACTTAAAGTGGACAGCTGGAAAAATGAATCAAAGTGGTGAGAAAACATGTTTCTTTTAGTTGAAACAGTCCAAACTGTAGCTGACATGCATTAGTAAAGTAAATAAAGTGAACCAAGTAGCTGCTCTGAATAGTTTGATACCTTTTTAACCTGAACATCTGAAGGAATCACTGTAAGCCTGATGACCTGGCGAAGCAAGCAGTGAGTGAAAAAGGTGACAGTTGGATGTTATGATACTTGCAGATGAATATCGATTTTGTCTAGGAAAGGAAAATATTGATATATATCGATTACACAGCCCTAGCATGTAGTGTTTTCTTTAAAGCTAAAGTGTTAACCAGATGAAGAAAATGCAAATCCCTTAAAATAATGTGATTTTCAATCACGCCTTCAGATGAGGGAGCCGAACTTTAATGTGACAGATTGACGTCTTCGTCTCTCAGCTTTCACTTTGCACACACACACAGTGTGAGGACGCATTTTATCTCATGAAGAAATGCTACATATCAGATTTAGATCAATCAGAATGACATTTAGTTTTTATTCTTGTCCTAGAATAATACAGAACTTTTTAAGGCAGTTTGAACTTTACATGATGCAGTTTAATCTTTCGTTAAAGATTCCGTACATTGAAAATGTGATGCTGCCAGAATTTCAACACGACAAATATTCTTCTTCTAATCTAATAAAGATTTGTTGTCATTATTAAATGATCAAATCTCTACAACAGCTGACAGTGGATTTATATTTGCAACATGTTGCCATGTGAATGACTCAAATGTCCCATGGGTGTAAAATGTGCTAAATCATTGCTGCTCCACCTTCGTTCTGCCTGCAGGTGCAAAATAAGCTCAGGAATGCTGTGACTCAAAGTGTGGCTTGGGGGCCTTTTGCATCACGTGGCCTGACTTTGTGCGGTCCCTACTTAATATCAGAATTATTTTATTAAATCTGGGAAAATACAGCAAATGTTTTTAAAATACAGTTACCAAATTGCTGTTTTTAATGCTGAGAAAAGAAAATTATTCTAATAGAAAAACATGCAAAAGTATTACAGCTTTGGATTTATAATGAATTACACCAATTTTCTGTAAAAAAAGACTTTTCTAAAAAATAAAATATTGGTGACATTTTATTTAAATCGGCGTGCCTAAGACAGAAATGACACTGATGAATACCAAGAAGTCTTTATAAATGTTTACGACTGTCATCATGAAGTTTCATTCAGAAAATAAAGACAATTTTAATGCAAAGTCGCATAAAAACTTGCATTGAAACGCCATTAAAAGTGTAATTCTTTATCAAACACTTCACAACAGTCGTAAACATTCATGACGACACATTCAGTGTCATGTCAGTCTTCTGCAGACCCTTTCAACCAAAGTATCACCAAAAAGCTTTTTTTTTTTTTTTTAATGTAATGCAAGTTTACTGTCACCAGTTTGACTTAAAACAGTCTTTGGCTGTAGAAACCGCCAGCTGTGAGACATTCCCAGTTGTCCTACCCGCACGTTTGTTTATTCCTGTAGCTCACCTCTCAACATATTTGAAGGAGGTGTGAAGTGTTTTCCTGTAAAGTGAAACTATGTGTTAATGGGAAGAACAAAAGCTTAACATACGTATAATGAGGGAACATTTTTTAAATAAGCTCTTAAAAAAAGAATGTCAGCCCAGCTTTCATCATCGGATTGGTAGTTTGACGTGACATCGACCCACATCTCTGCTTTGACTTCACACACACACTGACGGCGAAAACCTCATGAAGAAATGAGATTAATCAAGCCAATCAGAACATTTAATACGTCCTCTGTGCATTCACTGCAAAAATACACAGTCCAGTCACATTAATGTGACCACCACGTACTTTCCACTTCAGAGTTAAATAACCAATCACAGAAGGCAGGTGGCAGCACAGTGCAGTTGAGCGTATATAAAGGGTGTGTGTGGGCTTCGGAAAACATTTCAATCGTTGGCGTAATGCAGAAACGAAGCGATTTATCCGACGTCCAAAAGGGCATGATCATTGGCTTTCGGGCCAAGGGTGGAAGCATTTCCGAAACGGCTGAGTTTGTGAACTGTTCGCGTGCCGCCGTGGTAAAAGTGTACCGTGCATGGCAAAATGGGACTGTCCAAAATCAACGACGTGGCAAATGTGGTGCACCACAGGCCATAGATGACAGAGGCGAACGACGGTTGCGGAGATGCGTTCGGGCAGATAGACGGGCTACCGTTGAGCAACTGACCACTAAAATGAACCAAGGGGCTACCACAAGTGTCTCCCAAACCACTATTCAGCGAACATTGCTGCGTCTGGGCCTCCGAAGCAGACGCCTGGTTCGTGCACCTATGCTGACTGGTGTTCATCGACGACGAAGGCTAGAATTTGCACGCCAGTACAGCAGCTGGACGTCCACTGAGTGGCGACAGGTAGCGTTTTCAGATGAATCGCGTTTTATGCTCCATCGGACAGATGGACGTTGGCGTATAAGGCGTGAAACCTCTGAAAGGAACCACCCTGCAACCATTGCAGGAACGGTCCAAGCTGGAGGCGGGAGCATTATGGTCTGGGGAATGTTTTCCTGGCATTCTCTGGGTTCACTGATTATTGTGGAAGGCACGATGGATCAATACAAGTACGCATCTGTCCTTGCGGACCATGTCCACCCCTACATGCGCATTGTTTTTCCTCAGGATGATGGCATCTTCCAGCAGGACAATGCGAGGTGCCATACAGCTGCCAGTGTACGTGCGTGGTTCGAAGAGCACCAGGATGAGTTTACCGTCCTCCCCTGGCCAGCAAACTCACCTGACTTAAACCCAATCGAGCATCTGTGGGACCATCTCGATCGAGTTGTTCGCGCCATGGATCCTCAACCGCGTAATCTAGCGCAGCTGGCCACGGCATTAGAGTCGGCATGGCTCAACATCCCAGAGAAGACCTTCAGGGACCTAAGTGACTCTCTTCCTGCACGTCTCGTAGCAGTTCGCTCTGCGAAAGGTGGTTATTCTGGCTTTCGACAGATGGTCACATTAATGTGACTGGACTGTGTATAAAATCTTACCAAGTATTTTTGTCTCATTTCTGGTGGAAATGTATTAGTAAACTTTAAAACAAAACTATCTTACAAATAACGTTTCACTAAAATATAGGAGCTTGTTTTAAGGAAATAATTTCTTAACATTTGCTCAAAAGTTCTAGTTCTATTGTCACATTATTTCACTTGTAACATGGGGAAATTGCACTGTAAAAAAGTGAACTCATCTGCCAATAGAACAAGGACTTTTTCACCAAAATTAAGGAATTATTTACTTAAAACAAGCTCCTGAAAAGATACTTGCAAGCTGGTTTTGTCTTATTCAAAGTGCACAAAGACATATTTGCACTAAAAACTAGACCAAAAATACTTGGTAAGATTTTGTGGTTTTGCAGTGTTGTGATATTTGGACTTGTACTTAAGTTTTTTAAGCAGTTTAGACATCATGTGTTGCTGCCAGGGTGAAAAATATGGTTCTAGTTCTATTGTCACATTATTTCACTTGTAACATGGGGAAATTGCACTGTAAAAAGTGAACTCATCTGCCAATAGAACAAGGACTTTTTCACCAAAATTAAGGAATTATTTACTTAAAACAAGCTCCTGAAAAGATACTTGCAAGCTGGTTTTGTCTTATTCAAAGTGCACAAAGACATATTTGCACTAAAAACTAGACCAAAAATACTTGGTAAGATTTTGTGGTTTTGCAGTGTTGTGATATTTGGACTTGTACTTAAGTTTTTTAAGCAGTTTAGACATCATGTGTTGCTGCCAGGGTGAAAAATATGTTAAATCATCCTCGCTCCACCAAATTATTCTGCATTTGGGCCTAACTGAGAGTAATTAGTTCTCCGCTGTAGCCATTCAGTCCAACTATCACATGCGAAGGCAATTTAACCATTTCCTTTTATTAGTTTGTCTGTTTTGTTTGCATCAGTCCTAATTTAACACTAAGAGCAGAGAATGTCAGAGGACAGGTTCCCAAACAATTAGAATCAGGTCAGAAGGATTAAACCAAACCGTAGAGCCGACAGAAAATGTTTAAACAACATCAAACTTACAATTTATTTTATAAACTTGTTCGAGTTGTTAACACACACACAGAGTATCGGCCAATCAAATGGTAGCGAATGGAAATAGACAGAGATCTAGACATGTTGGGGAAAAAAAACAGAGTTGAGTAGTAACTAGTTACATTTACTCATTTACTTGAGTAACCATGTTAGAAAAAGATTACTTTTAGGATAGTTTTTACTTCTCTGCACTTTTGGGTAATTTTACAAAGTATTTATACTCTTACTTCAGTACTTTGTACTTTGGTCCATCTGTTTCTGTATTTTTTAAATATTAAATGATAGACAGTTTGATCAGTTACTCAGTACTTGAATAATTTCTACTTTTTAGTTTTGAGTAAAAACACATTGAATTAGTTATATTCTTATGTGGTTCTCTACCAATAGAAAATCATGAATTTATCCACTGAATCAACAGTCTGGGCTGCAGGTGGAGGTATAATGATACTGTTTCTGACACAAATCTCAGATAATCTCCAACTAATTCCCCGAACACGATAAGCAGTTCAGTTTTCCAGTTAACTCCAGTTCTCGACAGAGCAGGTGTGGAAGAACAGGATATTCTCCTCTTTCATGTGATGAAACAAATCTACAGTACATGGGAGGTGTAATTATTTTAATAAGGACTAATGACTGAACAATGTTAATGATAAGCCTGACTGAATCTATGAAAGAAATAATTAAAGCAGATAAAAGAAGGTTGGTCCAATCTAGGTCAAGCTCTAACAAGGTGTGTCTCCTATTAAGTTTGATGCAGGAATCGATCATTTATTAGGGCAATTGAGGATGGAAAAAAATGTAACATTTATGCCATTAATCTCAGAAATGTTCTAGAAAAAAGGTTGAAATTTCTCAGTCTTGAAAGTAGAAACTTTGCAAGAAAACTTTTTTAAAATTTGAATCTCAGACATTTTCTAGGAAAAACTTCAACATTTCTGAGTTTCAAGAACGAATAATTCGAGAGAGAAACAACTCATAAATTTTGAGATTAATCTCAAAATTTATGAGTTGTTTCTTAACTGGAAAAGTTGTTTCTTAACTGGAAAATTTCTGAATATCAAAATGGAAAATTTGCAAGAAAAAAATCTGAAAATTTTAGACTAATCTCTGAAATGTTCTACTTCATGAGCTCAGAAAATTTCAATGATTTTTTCTAGAAAATTTCAGATTAATCTAAAAATTTCCACAAATTTCTTCCAGCTAATTTTTGATAATCCATAGCTCAAAAAGTTTTTTTCTATATTTCTGAGATCAATGTCAAAATTGTGCACGTTTTTGGCATTTATTTACCAAAAATAAATTTTGGCACATATTCAGTTACATTTACTTGAGTACATTGTTTCCTAAAAAAGTTACTCAAGTAAATGTGACTGAGTATTTTGACTTAAATTTTCAGCGGCCTTAATACACCAAGCGACTCACCTTCAAGCTTTACTGGGGCAAATAAAGACGAGACAGAAATTATAGGGCAGTTTTGGACTTTTTGTTAAAAAAAAAAAAAAAAACATCCAACAGTTTCTGCAAATATCAGGTTTTCATGCAGTTGGTTCAACAGCTGAGGAGCATAGAAACCAAAACCTGCAACCTCAATTTGTTTAAACTTTTAAATCTTGATGGTTTGTCCCATTTTTATTTTCTGTTTTGCTTTTTCTTTTTTTCCCTCAGAGTGTTTTCTGTTCGGCAGGAAAACATCCAGTTTGACCTGAACGACCAGGTGAAGGTGAGTCAGCTGGAAGAAGCTTTTCCAGGTGAAACCTGTAATGGCTGCAGTGACCAAGAAATGGAGTCAGATTGCAGTAAATCCTCAAAACAATGCAGCCAGTTTGGATGCAAAACAATTGTTTAATCACGAACGTTGATAAAACGATACTTTTCCTTTACAAACTGAATGATTTTCAGTAAGAGCAGCAGCTTTGGGGGAACCGGGAAATCTCAGCATTGTGGCTGAGAATAAGGGCGGCTCCCTTAGTTTCTTTTCTCTTGTGATTTTTTTTTAAATACAGTACAATCATGAACACGTGGAAAAACGTTCCAGTTCAGAGAAACACCACTGCCGCAATCATGTTAATGTTCTTTGTTTGTGTTGGCTCAGTGCTGAACCGTGACTCCTTATTGTTTGAAACTGGACAGCCAAAACAAACACCTCCAACATCCTATCAGATGACAAACTGTGAGTGACTGAACTGACAGATGGGCTGGGAACATTTTTACCTCTGTCATTCCTAAATTATGTAACTTTACGGGTGTAAAAACACAACAAAGCTATATAAATGTAAATAAAACCTTTACTGTAAACAACATAGCATTGAAAAAAACCCCCAAAATCTTACCAAGGCGTTTTGCCTAGTTTATGGCGCAAATATCTTAGTAACTTAAAAATACATTTTCAGCAAAATATACTAGCTGGCTTTAAGTAGATAATTCATTTTTGATGAAAAAGTAGGACTAGTTCCACTGGAATCAACTGAAACTTCGCTGTTACCTAGCAACACCTCCCAAGCCCACCCTGTTGCCGAGCAACCGAATTCTAGGTCCTGTTGGCAGATTATTTCACTAAAAACATTTTCCTCATGTTTTTAGTGAAATAATCTGCAAGTGAAACTAGTAAACTAGCTGCTACATCTGCTGGTAAGAAACTTGTAGTAATAATAATAATAATAATAGTTATTGTTTTTATTTCAGATTTTATTTTTCATGCCCTGGCCTTTACGTCTTAAAATTTCAAAAGGCAAAAAAAAAAAAAAAAAAGCAAAACGAGGCATTTTAGTGAATAAAAATAAATAAACAAATATTTAAGAAAATGAACCAAAAGTTTTGCTAAAAAGAAATGTCTTCAGGCTATTTTGCCCTCAGCACCTGTGTAAGTTGCTTTTCTCTTATTTCAAGTGTATTAAAATATTTACACTAAAACCTACTTGGTTAAGATGTTGTGTTTTGCATCAGAGACCAAAAAGGCCTGCTGTGTTTAAAGTTCACGTCAGGAGAATCAGAAATAAACAAGTATGACTTGTTCAGAAGGGCTGACAGGAAAAAGGTTCCTCACTCTGAAAAGAATGCAGCAGCTCTGCTTTGCAAACCTGCACCAAAATGAACCAAAACGGAGACGTTTTACAAACCCCTCACGCTCATTGTGACGTAAGGCAGTGGAGGAGTGATGGCTTGGGCTTATCTAGCAACTCGTGAAACAGGACAAAACTAACTTAAAATAAATTTTCAGCAAGATATAAGTCAATAATTCCTTAAAATTGACTAAAAAGTGATTGTTTCACTTATAATGACGTATTTTCCCCATGTTTTTAGTGACATTTGACAGTGAAACTAGAACTTTTACATCAATATTAAGAAATTATTCACTAAAAATCAGGTCCTTGTAAGTTACTTTAAGCTAGTTTTCTCTTATTTCATGTGTATTAAAATATTTGCACAATAAACTAAACCAAAAATACTTAGTAGGATTTTGTGTTTTTTCAGTGTTTCAATTTTCTCAAACAACAAACCCTTCTTTAGTTTACATCAATGAACAAAGTACATGAAACATAAAAATAAATACAAAAAATCCGACTGCATTGATTGTTTTATTGAAATATTGCAAGTTTAATTAATTCCTGAGCATGGCAACAAATAAAGTTGTGTATTTTTAAATAATTGACCAATTTTGTACTTTTAATACGTTTTCTTCGAGCTTAGCTTGCATTCTTTCTTCTGGCCACAAGATGGCAGAATTTCACCACATCTAATCGGAATCTTCCTCTTAATTTAAGATGCAAATTAATTCCGATTTTAATCAATTCATCTCAAACACAGTGGATGTTTCAGTACTCAGCTGAAACAGAGACCAGCAGTAAAATATGTGTTTTTGGGGATTTCAAGAAAGAGACGTGTGTGAGCGATGAAGAGGGGGAGGTGAGGAAGAGGGAGCAAAACGTCCAGACCTGAGAGCTTCTCTCAGTCGGAGGCAGCAGCTCGCCGAAGGTTTCTGCTCCAGAGGTGATCACGTTACGCGTGGCTCGTCCTGAATGAAGCCCAGGTAGATGAGGAACGATGGAGACGTTCTCCTGCCGCTGGATTCTCCTGACTGGAAGCTTTTACTTGGTGAGTAAACGTCTAATTTAACACATTTAAACAGCTGTGAAGGGAACCTGTGCGGTAAATGAAAACATAAAATGCTGAAAAGTGATGAGAATGCTCTGCTTTTTCTTTTCACAAATTAGAAAGAAATGCGATGATTACTTTATGTTTAAAATATTTTTTGTTGTGCGTTTTCAGTAGAGGATATTCTGAAAGAAGATGGCATGAATGCCGTTTTAAATTCAAGCTTTTAATGATACTTTTTTACAGATATTTAAATCTTGAGCAACTAATAATATTTAAATAAGAACTAGGTGCAGGACACTGCGAAAAAGGAAACAAATCAGACCAGATATTTGTACTCCAGTTTCTAGTGACAACATCTTAATAGACTTGAATTAAGACAAAGCCAACTTACAAGTAACTTTTCAGTAAGACATAAAAAGTTTGTTTTAAATCAATAATTCCTTAATTTTGGCAAAAAGGTTCTAGTTTTACTACAGATTATTTCACTTTAAACACAAAAAATACTTTTGTTATAAGTGGAATAATCTAGCAAATTTTGACCAATATTAAAGAATTAGACTTAAAACAAGCTCCTATCTTGGTAAAAGTTATTTCTACTGTAGTTGTGTTTTATTTAAAGTGTACTAAGACATTTGCACTAGAAACTAGGCAAAATGATTGGCCCATTTTTATTTTCTCTGTGGCAAAAGTGGATGGAATAATGAAGGAAATCCAACTCCAAATTATTGAACTTCACTGCAAATGCAAGCTGATTAACATACAGAAACAATGTACTTGTATGTTTGACTTTTATTTGAGTAATTTTATTATGAAGTATTTCTACTCGAGTAAAATTTCTGGATTCCCACTGAATGAAAAACAATCATGTTTTAACCAAAAATTCACCAGACAGACACACAGCTGCAGTTTGTGTTAAAGTTTCATACGTTTTTATTGTAATAAACTGATTTTGAAAAATTTTCTTTTTCCTGGTTTTATTTTTTGTTATTGATATGGATTATTGTCATTTTGATCCTTAACATACCAAAATTTCCACTTAACTTTATATCTTGGTCCATCTAATGATGCGATTTTTAAATATTAAATGATTGATAATTTGATCAGTTACTCAACACTTGAGTAGATTTTTTCACTCAAGTCATTTTTTGGATGGTTACTTTTCACTTTTATTTGAGTAAAAATATGTTGTTGAAGTAGTACTACTCTTACTTGAGTACTTTTTTTGGGTACTTTTCCCTCCTCTGCTAGCAGTCAAAAGAACTAGCTGGATACAAATATTGATTTTGTGAATTTGTGAGCACAAATCATGAGTAGTTGAGTTAGCATTTCTTGTTACCAAAACATAAAAAGTGGATTAATATTAAGATTATGGATTAACATTTAACCAATAATTAACCTGTTTAAATTAACTTTACCAAATTTGACAAAAACTGAGCTCAAATATCTGGTTAGAATAATGTCAGAAGTTTTCTCACAGCTACAAATACTGTGTGGTTTCTCTGTATCCAGGAAACATTTATTCAGGTATTGGTAGGGAAGCAAAGATATATTTGTATTGCCACTATAAATTCAATCAAAATGTATAAGTAAAACCCAAAACTGCAAAGAACAGAATAGGTAGACACTATAGTTTGAAAAACGTTGCTAAAAAAGTCTAGTTTGAATCTAATAATGGTCTTTGAAACTTCCTCTGAGGCTCATTGTTTGTATTTTCTCATTATTTTCCAACTAGCTGGTTCTCTGTCAACATGAGACTCAGAGAAACTTCACCTTCAGGAACTCATCATCACCTCAACCCCCCAGAGACCAAGAGGAGCATCTCCAGAAAACCTGGGGCCTTCAATCCAGGACTGCTGTCCAGAACTCCCAAGTCCTCAACAATCCCTCAGTTCCTCTACCGAAGCGGAAGCTTTGGGAAATCCTCAAGTCCAACTCCAACCCGTCGGTAAAAATTAAGCTCCAGCCCATCATGAAAGTTCAAGGACTCTCCAAACTGTCGAGGTTGTTCAGCTGGGGCGACTTTTACTCCAACATCAAAACCGTAAAGCTAAATTTGCTGATAATGGGGAAGATCGTGGATCACGGCAACGGCTCTCTCGGCGTCTACTTCCGTCACAACTCCACGGGTGTTGGCAACGTGTCGGTCAGCCTGGTCCCGCCCATGAAGGAGGTGGAGTTCGACCTGGAGCGCCAGAGCGTAGTCCACCCCAAGGAGTCGAAGACGTTCAACTGCAGGGTGGACTACGAGAAAACCGAACGCAGCAAGAAGGTGATGCTGTGCAACTACGACCCGTCGAAGACGTGCGACCAAGAGCAAACCCAGAGCCACATCACCTGGATGTGCTCCAAACCTTTCCAGGTCATCTGCGTCTACATGTCGTTCTACAGCACGGACTACCGGCTGGTCCAGAAAGTCTGTCCCGACTACAGCTCCCAGATCCCCCACTACCTGCCCACAGGGTAAACATGGCGCCAGATGAGGAGGATGAAGGGAGGATGCAGTTTGAGACTTTCAAAACTTTGTCCTAAAATATATGGAATGCTGTTTGAACCGCAAGCGAGTCAAATATTAACAGCAATAATTTAGATTATTTGTTATAAGCAGGAAAAATATTCACACCGTATTATTCATTCACTTATAAATGTCCAGGTTTCAAATTAAATATTTATTTAGCAAGTTGAATATTTAGTTTACTAACTAGATATTTAGCCCCAAACTAAAGATTTAGCTTGTTAACATTTTAATATTTCGTTTGGAACAAAATCTTAAATCCTAAATATAAATTAAATATATAGCTTGCAAGTTAAATTTTTTAGCTAAATAGTTAGTAAACTACATATTTAGCATGCCAACTTGCTAAAATTTTGTTTGCTAACTTGTTAATATGTAGTTTTGAGCTAACTATATAGCTTGGGAGCTAAATATTTAGCTAGCTAATGTACGACTACTTAGTTTTGAGCTAAATATTCAGATCCAAATTAAATATTTAGCTCAACTAAACAGTTTGTAAATAACATATTTAGCTTGTTAACTTGCTAATATTTAGCTCTGTGCAAATATTTCACTGGTAAGCTAAATACTTACCTTACTAGCTTAATAGTAAGCTAAATAATTAGTAAGCTAAAAGTTGGCAATGTTGAGAGATTTAAATATTAGTGAATATTTAGCTTACTAACTAAATTGAGCTAAATATTTAGGTTAATGCTAAATATTTAGCTTGCTAGCTGAGCTTATAAAGGAATTTTTATAAATGAAAGAATAACGTGGTGAAAATGTGACTGAGAAATTAATATTTTCCCTCTTATGACAAACTAAATATAAACTTTTTGCTTTAAATTTTGATTATGTAACTCTGCAAATGGCACCCTTTGAGAACATGCTTTATTAAATATAGTAAAATATATGTTTAGGTGATGTCTCCTGTTGGTATCATTTTTCAATAATGTATAAAAAAATGGTCAAACTGAAAGGAACCAGAATGATCTGGAGTTGAAGATGTAGAAATATAACCTTCATAATATCACTTTTTTCAGACTTTTGCAGTTTAGGTTGTCTGGTGACAGATATTTTTGGAATAATTTGTCTTTTTTGTGATTTTAAAATAAATTTCTACCATCTGCTCATAGTGTACAACAAGAAAATGTATAATTCTCTGGAGTCATATTTGCAATCAGAGTTATTTTGGTTTTAGTTAAGAGTTCATAATGTCTGATCCAAACGGAAACCATAAATTAACTCACATTCAGCGCATTTAAACCTTAAATATCAAAGATAACCAGAGCAAAAATGTGTTTTTTTAACACTAATTTAATTTAATAAAAGGGGGACACAACTTTAAAACCAACATGGTCTTATGTAAAAAAGTTATTTAATTTCCCTTTGGGAGTCAATAAAATATTTGTTTTTAATTAAAATTAAAATTTTATGCAAGAAAATGAAAAATAATTGTAATATTTCAGCATTATTAAGGATTAAGGAGATGCTAAATACATCTCCTTTTATCTTTCACTCCAAGATAAAAGGTTTAGAAAAAGTAACTATTTACTGAAACTGAAAGAACATCTTTGAATAAACTCGTCAGCTCAAAAAGCTCTGAATTAAATATTCACACAGAATCAGAAGAAAGTGTGAAGCAACAAACGCAATGACCTTTCACCCCAAGTCAATGGAAATCCTCCAATTAGCACCTCGGCTCTCTGATGGTTTTTAGAAGGAAAAAGAGAGAAACTCTCAGGCTGCAGTTGATGTGAGAAAACAGTTAGTCAGGGTTGCAGAGTTGACACATTTCCTGCTGAGAACCTGCCTACAGCGACATTTCTGCACAAGTTCCCACAGAAAACGCCAAAGTAAGGAGCTTTATGTTATTTTATTTCAGCACGTTCAACGCTTTTATTTTTCTTCACTATTTTCTCAAACCTCATGTGGGATCAGATCAAGTTCCAGGTTCAAAATCTAAGGTGTGTTTGTTTTAGATCTTTAAACTTTAACTCAAGTAAAAATTAAAAAAAGAGAAAAAAAATGTTTGGTAAAATGTCTGATCAAAACATCAAGTGATTAATATTTAAAAATTGCATTTATGTTGAAATTTTGGTATGTTATAGGTCAGAATGCAAATAATTAATACAAAATAACATCAATACAAAATAAGGCAACATCAAAAAACTATCCAAATTAGTTTCTTTCAATAAAAAAAAAATAAAAATTTCTTTTACAAAATCTGCTGGTGTGTGTCTGTCTCTGGTGAATTTTTTGTTTGTTTTTCATCCAGCGGATAGAAAATCCAGAAATTGTAAATTGTACTGAAAATATTTTTAACCCAAAAAGACATCAGACTATGAAACTAACTTTATCCAAGATTTTTCTTTTAAAAATAAACATTGTACAGTAGAAATGATCTACTGTAGCAGTCAGTGTTACAGCGAGATCAGATGAGCCTCTGACTGAAATTACTCTATTGTTGTATAAATATTAATCCCTCTAGTTTGTGATTTTTCTTGAGAATTCTGGAAAAATTAAAAAGAACCCCATTTTTTTGCAATAAAGTCATAATTGTGACCTTATTGCAAATTTTTTGCAAAAAAGTTGTCCAAAACATTATTCAGGTGATGCTGACTCCCACCAGCAGGTGGCAGTACTTCTTAATTTTACTCCACTGCTGCCTTCGCCTTAGTTCATGTCAGGTTATTATCCTTGATCGACAGGAAATTAACATTTACTGTTAAACATAAACTTAATTTCCATACAAATATTTATAAAACAGAACCACAAATTTGTCATTTTGAAAAAAAATCCAAACACAATTACAAAATCCTGGAGGGATTGAACGGAGGGTGCTAAAAGTTTTCCATAGTCTTCTTCATTTTATTACCACTTCCCATGCTGCGTTCAGGGACCGTGCAAATAAATGGAAATGTGACCTTTGTTAATAAATTAACTGTTGTAATGCACTACCTAAGGTTTTTGGCAGGAATGTGATGCCATAGAACATCCCTAATTCTTTGGTAAAACATTAAAATACATTTAAGGATTTGCAGGCTCTATACCAGGAGTTCTGATGAGCAACAATCAGAATATTTTACACCGTTTTTGTTCGTAAAAACACTCAGTCGACGTCAGGACGGCGTTCAATACAAAATAGTTGTGGTTTATTTTTTTCTGGGAACAAAAAAATGGCAACAGCTAAGTGTCACTTCTCAAAATCAGAAATATCTACAGGAAAAGAAACAACGGTTCCTTCTATCGTTACAATTTTCCAACAGTTTGAAATGAACACTTCAAATGTACAGTCATGGCTAAAAACAAAAGAAAAGAAAAACGAAGTACAACCCCTTAAATTCGAGGGTTTTACCCATTTTGTACATATTCAGGGGTGTGTACTTAATTTTTTGCACCAAACATTTTCCATTTTAATAAATAGTGGTGGAATCTGTGGTTTGGTTTAAATAATTTCTCAGCCTGTTAAAAACAGGAGCTTTAAACATTAAAACCCAGGAACTGGCAGAGGGTGTACTTTCTTTTCACAATGACTGTATTCTCCGTGGTTCAGGACGTCCTTTTTGTTTTTGTTTTTTTTTTGTCTACAATTGATATATTCTGAACATTAAAACGTGTTCATTGTAATCTCATTTCCCTTTCGTCTTTATGCTGCAAAGAAAAAAAAACGTTCTCGGTCCTGAAACACAAACATATATCCGCCCTATTTCCTATGGAAGCGAAAAAACTAAACAGCGTGTCTGATCGAACCCGTCGTCGTTTTTTAAATATCCGTAACCGTTTCCAGACGTTGTTCTCAGACGTCACCAGAAATACCAACGACATCTAGTTGTGCGTTGCTCTTATTTCCTTATGGTTCCTGGCGTTTAGAAGACAGAAAAATCGACGCCGGTTTGTTTGAGTCACTTGCAGGCAGATTTTCTTAAAGGGAACTTGTTGTTGTTGTTGTTGTTGTGGTCCAGCTGGGTCCATTGTGTGCTTGCCTACAGTATTTCTAGGTTGCCGCTGGTTACAGGTTGGCGAGGGCTGACCTGTGGCGTTAGTGCAACTTTTTTTTTTCCCTCCCACGTTTAACTGGGAACTTTCCGATTTCGACTAGCCCTTGGTTCTTTTCGGGGCGTCCGGTTTGAAACCGGACCCTTCCCTTCAGAGTCCTTGAGGTGGATCTCGCTACTCGCTTTACGATAAAACAGACACTTTATGTGCCGCCGCGCTCCAAATCTGTGACTCGGATACACGGGGGGAAAAAAAATCTAAATTAAAAGAAATCTAAAAAAAAATACAAATAAAAAAAAAAGGAGAACAACGTCAGAACCGGGGAGCAAGAAGAAGAACAGGGTGCTACGGGTTTTATTGTAAACACTAAAAGATCCACGTTACGATCCCCTCCTCTTCTTCTACTTCTTTAAAAAGACGGGATACAGCAGGTTCTGGGCGGTCGTGTAGGTAACAGCAAGGGGAACGGTCATCCCTGTGTGTCTGGGAGCTTTTGTTTGTGCGTGTGTGTGTGTGTGTGAGAGAGAGAGAGAGAGAGAGCGAGCGAGGGTGTGTGTCGTTGCCTTTAGGACTGTTTGAGGCGCTTGCGCGGCGGTCCGAGGAACGGGCACTGGGCGGACGCCAGCGAGCGATAAGCTTCGGCCACCAGGTGCGGATGGGAGGCGACCATCGACTTCCAGCCGGCGGTTTCCATCACCTCCGCTGCGTGGCTGGAGGGGCGAGAGACAGAGGTCACCAGAGGTCAAGTTAAACCGACTGACACACGGAGGAAAAATGGTTTTCATAGCTGGACGTTCAGTTCAAATTGAAAAATACCTTCACTGATCCCAAAAGGAAGTTAAATGTTGTTTATTATAATCATACTTAGAAGTAAAACATTTTTAAAAATCTGTTCATCTTAAATGTTTGCGATAAAATCCAGATTCCTGATTTCTGTAACTTAAGAAGAAATCAGGAAAATAAAACAATTCCGTAAAAAATGTAAATTAAAAAAGAAAAAAATATCAATAAACAAGATAATTTTAAAAATCAGTTGAATGCCAAAAAACGAAGGATGAACCGATCAATATCAGTATTGATAACTGATATAGGTCTCTAACAAATCTGTTTTGTTTTTCTGAATTCCACATTTTCCATTTAATCATATTTGTAGTTTTGGAGCGAATGAAAACATCCAGAGATAAACCGAGATCCGGCAGGACATTGAATGTTTTCATTTAAATCATTTCTCTCAATCAATAACTATTAAAAATAAAAATCTAAAAATAAAAAAATCTACACAAAATTCTAATTGAAAGTTTTTTTAAATCAATAAATAAGAGAAATTAAGAAAGGAAATAGGAAGGAAAGTCGCAGTACTCCAACCATCAAACATTCATTTTTCCATTAATGCATTTCCAGAGAATATCAACATATTTTAATAAATATCCTCCCCAAAGTTCACCTGAAAAGAAAAGGTCACTTAAGTAGTTTTGGGTAGAATATATTTACAGACAAATGTTTCTTTTTTTTATCCTAAATGCAAGATATTTATATTTTTTGCAGTTTTGGCTTACTTGCTCTGATGTGTCTCTTTTCTGAGTTCTCCATTCCTCAAGTAATTGATTACTAAACGAATTCACAGTTACTTCAGCAATCGATTAATCACGATTAATCATTTCACGCGTATGTGAATCTTCACCAAAAACAAACATGTTCATGATGAATCAGTAAAAGCCTCTAAAACATTCAGTATTGACGAAGAGGTAGTGCGTTTCTTCATCATATTTTCTTTTTTACGTTACGCTCCTACACACAGTCTGTGTGAGCCAGAAGTCTGGAAACACGTGATCGATCTTCATCACACGTCCCGTCTCTGCGGCAGCAGCGGAGGTGCCAGCGGGGCGCGGCGAGGAGTCAGGATGCCCCGATCCTTCAGGAACATTCGGCACGCTTTAATCACATCCAACCCGCCACTTCACCGACACGCGTGCGAGATTAAATCAGCAGCTCTAACAAACCTGGTGCCGTCTGGAGAGAAGGAACGAGACTGAAGGAGCCGATGTGATGCGACGCGACGCGACACGAACACGGCGGACCTGTGAGGCGGCCGCCTGGGTGTGAACTCACTAGTTGATGAAGTCGACCGCCTGCGTTTTGAGCTGGTCGGCGCTGTGCAGGTCGGCCAGGATCAGGATCTCGGCGGCGTTCTCCACGGACAGGCTGGTGCACAGCGCGTCTTCGCACATGACCTTGAGTCTCTCCAGAGCGTACTGAAAGGAGACAGAGGCTTCAGTGTTCCCTTACCCCCATTTATAGCAGCAACATTTAAAATCTGACTTCTGACAGGGATAACAGGTCATAAGAGGAGGAAGAGTAGCTAAAAAAAAATGTACTCAGATAAAAGTAGCACTACTTGAACTGGAGGTGCAACCCTGTGAATTATGAATCAACTTTAAAGTGCGTTTAATCTGAACGTCCCCTATTTGAATGCTGCATGTTCTTGTTTACATTTGAGAATTTCATAAAATTGGTGGGCAAAAATTTGATTCTTTTGCTTCCCAGCCATTAAACGCACTGCGGCGGTGAAACGGCTCCGCTAGCAAAATGAACCCTGGAAGTCTGGGTATTATTATTAGTTTAGTGCAAAAGGAAACAAAAAGAACACAGAAAACCGTTCAAGAATAACTCAAAATCATTCATGATCTTTTTTCTCGCTTTAAGTGCCCGCTTCGCTACATGGACTCGTTGCCGTAGCAACTGGCAACATCGCCGCTTTATGTTTCAGGATTCACCAAAAAACACTCAAACATTTCCCACTCAAAGAACCGAACATTCAGTCCGTTACAGTTTTATGTTTTCAGGCTCAATGTTTGTTTTCAGATCATTAACATCAAAGAGGTTGCCTTTCATCTGAAACGAAACATGCCAAAATTCCACAGCACATCCACATGTTACGGTTTTCAAAGTCAAACTAGCATAGCTGAACTGCTTCCTTGTCCCTATATATTTTTTTTCTTTAAAAAACTTTTTCCTGGCCTTGATATCTAGTTGTTACAGTGTTGACAATTAGTAGCAAAGCACTGCGTCCTTTTTCATTTGTATTTCAGGCATAAAATTAAGATTCAGCGCATTATAGTGATAATGTGTCAGCTAAAACCAAAGCTAGTCATTGTCAGCTAACAGGTGGGCGGCTGTTTTTCCCCATGGTATATATTTATAACAGTTTTCTATCATTTCTACCACCTAGAAATGATAGAAAACGACATGTTTTCTACCTGCTTAATGCAGAATATAATAAAATTCCAACTGCTGAAATGTCTTCATTCCAACCTACAATGAACAGGAAGTGAGAGCATTACCTTATCGGCTGCTGCTAGCAGATCGTCGGCCATCTTGTCCAGGTTGGGAGCCTTGTCTGTGTAAATGAAGCACATCATCTCCTTGAAAACTTCTGGCTCCACGTCGTTGATCTCCACACGATTCTGACGGAGGAGGGTTGATTAATGGGATTTATTAAAACACACTTGTGATCTGTAAAACTTTCATTATTCCAGCGAATAAGGGGATTCCACAGGTATTTTTTCACAGCTATGCAACCTTGACTTTCACTATTTTTCACTGATAACAGATGCTTGAAACACAGCTTGTGAAACATTCACTTAAAATGTTATTTTTGTTCTTGTGTTCAGTTTTTACACATTTTCCACTTTGAAATTTCATCCTTTTCCAAATTTTTCCTCATCAGTTTTAATAACACTTAACATTTGAAAAGAAAAAACAACATTTTACCTGCTTAGTCTTTATCTATAATTTCTGCATAAATCATGCAAGAACACCGTAATAAAGAAAAGGCTGTGAGGAGATAATCTGGAGGGGGTTTTCTTTCCTTTTTTGGTATTTTTTAAATTCAAAACTGTTTTATTTCAAAATGTGTTGTTAAATCTTCACTTAATTATCCTAATTAAGTAAGTAATTGATACAATAAATCAATTAAAACAAACGTTGGGACATGTCAGCCCTTTTATTGTATTTGTAAAGAAATCAAGGTATGAGGTGCATCAAAGATAAATTATGCCACTTTAGTAAAAACCAATGTAAATATGATCTAATTGTAATTTTTTTCAAATTTATTCAAATTAATATATTTATGTTTAAAATTAAAAGCACCTCTGCTGGTCTGACTTCAAACAAAAATTCAGTGCGGCTGTAATTTCATCTCTCGTCATCAACAGAAGGGCAGAAAAAGCAATTCTCCGTTTGTGTGGCTCTGACAGTGAGGGATGAATCCCGACCCCCGAATGAAAGCGGGACAATTGCGTTTGGGTTTCGCTGTCATCCAGTTTCTGCAAACACCTTTGTGTTGCAGCTGTTCAGCGGCGAGCAATCCTTCAAAAACTGGAAAATTACAGGCATCAAGGAACAAAACAAATAAATTTTTTAGGAGAGGGGCGGTTCGGACTCACCTTTTTGCTCTCCTCCATCTCGTGCTCAAACATGGCACTGAATACAGGGGATCGCGCTGAAACAGAGAAAACAACATCAAGCACTTTTAAACACTGGTTTTAAGTCAGTTATTCCTTAACCAGACCGAACGGCTCGGCAACGACGCAGATAAATTACCATAATTCCCCCAGACTTTGTGCCATCTTAAAAATTCTAACGGTTTTTGAAGGGGGAGACGTTGCGCTTGCCAGCCAATATCGGGTTATTACAGTAATTTCACTCCCACTGTAGCAGGAAGTGAAATTAATCTGAGGTAAATTGCAAAAATAACTTCCTAGATATTAGGGCTGTATAATAATATCGATATCGCAATACATAGATATTTTCTTTCCTAGAAAAAAATTGATATTCATCTGCAAGTATCGTAACATCCAACTGTCACCTTTCTCACTCACTGCTTGCTTCGCCAGGTCATCAGGCTTAGAGTGATTCCTTCAGATGTTCAGGTTAAAAAGGTATCAAACTATTCAGAGCAGGAACTTGGTTCACTTCATTTACTTTACTAATGCATGTCAGCTACAGTTTGGACTGTTTCAACTAAAAGAAACATGTTTTCTCTCCACTTCTTTGATTCATTTTGTCCAGCTGTCCACTTTAAGTCTGTGTCCAACCAGAGCCAGGTATTGTGTAGTTGGTGCTTTTAATCAGTTTTCAGTTAAATTAATTCAATCCAACTTTATAACAGTCACAAAATGTCACCAAAATCACTCTGTCCCTCTAAAATCTTTCAGAAAATCGCAAAAGTGTATTGAATTGTACCGTTTGCTGAATATTGCAATATACACAGTCCAGTCACATTAATGTGACCACCACGTACTTTCCACTTCAGAGTTAAATAACCAATCACAGAAGGCAGGTGGCAGCACAGTGCAGTTGAGCGTATATAAAGGGTGTGTGTGGGCTTCGGAAAACATTTCAATCGTTGGCGTAATGCAGAAACGAAGCGATTTATCCGACGTCCAAAAGGGCATGATCATTGGCTTTCGGGCCAAGGGTGGAAGCATTTCTGAAACGGCTGAGTTTGTGAACTGTTCGCGTGCCGCCGTGGTAAAAGTGTACCGTGCATGGCAAAATGGGACTGTCCAAAATCAACGACGTGGCAAATGTGGTGCACCACGGGCCATAGATGACAGAGGCGAACGACGGTTGCGGAGATGCGTTCGGGCAGATAGACGGGCTACCGTTGAGCAACTGACCACTAAAATGAACCAAGGGGCTACCACAAGTGTCTCCCAAACCACTATTCAGCGAACATTGCTGCGTCTGGGCCTCCGAAGCAGACGCCTGGTTCGTGCACCTATGCTGACTGGTGTTCATCGACGACGAAGGCTAGAATTTGCACGCCAGTACAGCAGCTGGACGTCCACTGAGTGGCGACAGGTAGCGTTTTCAGATGAATCGCGTTTTATGCTCCATCGGACAGATGGACGTTGGCGTATAAGGCGTGAAACCTCTGAAAGGAACCACCCTGCAACCATTGCAGGAACGGTCCAAGCTGGAGGCGGGAGCATTATGGTCTGGGGAATGTTTTCCTGGCATTCTCTGGGTTCACTGATTATTGTGGAAGGCACGATGGATCCATACAAGTACGCATCTGTCCTTGCGGACCATGTCCACCCCTACATGCGCATTGTTTTTCCTCAGGATGATGGCATCTTCCAGCAGGACAATGCGAGGTGCCATACAGCTGCCAGTGTACGTGCGTGGTTCGAAGAGCACCAGGATGAGTTTACCGTCCTCCCCTGGCCAGCAAACTCACCTGACTTAAACCCAATCGAGCATCTGTGGGACCATCTCGATCGAGTTGTTCGCGCCATGGATCCTCAACCGCGTAATCTAGCGCAGCTGGCCACGGCATTAGAGTCGGCATGGCTCAACATCCCAGAGAAGACCTTCAGGGACCTAAGTGACTCTCTTCCTGCACGTCTCGTAGCAGTTCGCTCTGCGAAAGGTGGTTATTCTGGCTTTTGACAGATGGTCACATTAATGTGACTGGACTGTGTATATCGTATCATGGGCAGAATATCGTGTATCATATCGTGAGATTATTTTATCACTACAGCCCTACTAGATATTGAAAGCTCTAGTTGTTATGGATAAACAGGCAAATATATTTACTCACAAGACATTTAAAGAACTTCGTAAAATCAAAATAAGCAAAAATATCCAGTAGATTTGAAACTTAGGACTTAAAGGGTTTCAGGGTTAGCCTGATGGGTGTGTTTGTTTACCTGCCAGGATGGCTTTGTGGGCCTGAAACTCCTGTCCAGCCACACACAGGGAGCAATCCGTGAAGCGAGAGTTCTCCCACAGGCCGCCCAGCTCGTCCGCTAGCCGGCAGTCCGGCACCTTCACCATGTTCATCGTGTTCTGACCCGATATGTTGACCGAGTCCTGCACAACGCTCACCTGAAGGAAGCAAAGCCGCCGGTGAATCACGGCACAGTAAACACTCCACAGCGATGGAGAAACATATCGGCGTTACCTCGCAGAACAGCGTTAGCTTATCGTCAGGTAGGAGACCGTTAGCTTCGTCCAGGAGGAAGTCTCTCCGGATGAACTTCTTAAAGCCCCAATCTTTTCCCTGGACGAAGCGGTACGCCCTCTGGCTCTCTGCAGACGGACGAAGAATGGATTAACATTTAAAAGAGATGCACTGTAAAAAAAAAATATCATTCAGAGCTGGGAGGATTACCCAATGACGGTACTCAACATATTTCTACTCAAGTGAAAAGTAGCTGCCCAAGAAATCACTCAAGTAAAAAGGTATAAGGCGAAAACTTAACTGATCAAATCATAAATCATTTAATTTTTAAAAGTGACATCATCAGACGAACCAAAACAAAGTGGAAATTTTGGTATTTTAAAGATGAAAATGACAAGAAACAAAAATAATGAAATCAGGCAAAAGAAAAAGAAAGAAAACTTATAAAACTTTAATAGAAACTGCAGGTGTGAGTCTGATTCTGGTGAAAACATGTTTGTTTTTCACTCAGTGGGAAGAAAATCCAGACATTTCACTCTTCATAATAAAATTACAGTAACAAAAAAGTTACTCAAGTTAATGTAACTAGTTACTACCCAGCTCTGAATGCTCCATAGTCTTAATTAAATTTATTGTTTTCTTCTTGTTTCCCTCCCTTTGATATAAAGGAGTTTATAACTAAAATTTATTATTATTATTAATGTTTTTGCTCACCCATGGCTTTGGTCTCCTCTCCCTTGGCGTTGAGGATGGAGAACTTGAACTTTGCTCGCACCTCTGCTTTTGGACAGCTGACTAGCAGCAGGTACAGAGACAGGTAATCTTTGCTTTCCTCATCCAGGCCTTTGGGATTCACTCGCAAACACCTGAGGTCAAAAAAAAAAAAAAAAAAATCTGTTGAAACCTGCTGTTAGCGCTAACCAACCCAAAACGTCCCACTGGAAAAATACTTCACCTATAAAATGGGAAAATGTCTTGGTGCAAGTGAAAAAATCTGTTAGCGGAACTAGAACTTGGTTGCTAGGTGACGGGCTGGGCTTGGCAGGCGTTGCTAGGTAACGGTTGTGAAGCAAACTGCCACTGGAACTGGCACTTTTTCATTAATATTAAGGAATTATTGGCACAAGAAGAGCTCCCATTTCCTCCTGAAAAGCTACTTCTAATTTATTTTTGTTTAACTTCAACTGTACTAAGATACTGTCTGAAGAAATTAAGAGTAAGATTTGTAATTTTTTTTGCACTACGGAGAATGATTTAGCTCAAAGGTTAATTCTAATTCTTAATTTCTAGAATGGCGCCATCCATGGAGCAGCTCCATCATGTTTGCTGTTTATTTTAGACTTCTGATGGCTTGTTTTTCTTTGAGGCGTTGCACGTTTGGACAGTTATTCCCTCTGGTTTTGGATGCTGTTCGCATCTCATCACCATTCTTTGAGGATACTTCAACGATACGAGTTACGACAACATTTAGTTTCTCTTTGGGGTAAATATGGTAATTTTGAAGTGAATACTCGTATATTAGAACGGCCTAGTCAAAGTCCTGACTTAAATCCAACTGAGAATCACTGGCAAGACTCGAAATCCAGCAAAAAAATTATCAAAGACATGGAAAAGAAATTCCAGAACGAAATACTTGTAGATTAAATTACAGCAAAAGATAAATTTAAGGGATTAAACATCAGAGATATGCAGGTTCGGGGTTTCACCCAGGAAACTAGCCAAACGCGGTGTTAGGGTTGTCCTACAATGTTTTTATGTTTAAAAAAGTCGACAAGAAATTTTGGAAATAAAGCATCAACAAAGAAAATACATTAATAGGTTATGCTATTATTGCTTTAAATAGGTAATTGTCTATTAATAATTTATATTGCTATTGCTGCTACTGTTGTACATTTAAAAAAATATATGATTTAAAATGAACAGGTCACACTTAGCCTGGCGGGGGACAATGTAAAGCCTGGTGGACGGCCAGGCTTATAATACACTGGTGAGTAAAAATATGAAGTTTGATTTCCAGCCTGTCTTTCATGTTTTTGTACATCGTTTCCTGTGATTCTCACCATTTGAGTTTGTCGTTGGCGCCAGAAGAGAAGGTCGAACTCTTGATGACCTCGCCCATTTCCTCACGACAGAAACTGAAGTTGTTGATGGTCCACATGTAGGAAAACTTCACCACTTTGATCTGTTAGAGAGACGACGCAGCAGAAGATGGTTTATGATAAACTTTTCATATACAACAAATTTATCAATAAGCTCCTTTTTAAACTATTTATTTCCCAAAGTTTTATCTTTGCATTAAAAGTTCCATGTCAGTCTTATGCACAACTCTTCAAATAAAGTATTTCTGTCTCTTTTTATTTGGTGTACATTTCGTTTAAAAGCGTTGTCACAGAATTGAGCCGTTTTAAATCGTCTGATTGGAACCGAAGCGTTTTTTTAGGCAGCTTACCTGCGTGTAGCACCAGCTCTCGGCCACGGGCCCGCTGGACATTTCCGCGGGGGGCGGCGGACTCGGGACCCTGGACATTGCCAGTGTGACAGAGGGAGGGGTGGGACGCGAGGGTGAAGAAGAAGAGAGAGGAGAAGAAGAGCTGGAATGTGACACTTCCTCTAGTCCGCGTCGGTCCCGACGTCCATCTGCATCGGTGAACAGCAGAGGGAAGCAGGGCGCCCCCTACAGGCAGAACCAGACAGAGCAGAGTGAGTATTATTATTATTATTATTATTATTCAGTTCATGTTGCAAGAAGAGATAAACTGCCTCTGCGTATCGTTTTAATGTCGGGATGTAAATAAACGAGGATCCTAGTATATAGAATAGAAAGAATCAAGTTTAAAATTTATTTATTTATACAATATACATTAATATTATAATTAAATAAAACTGAGAACAAGTTTTACCAAGAAAACAGAAGAAAGAGAAAGAGAGAGGGAAGGAGGAATAATCTTCATTATTTAATCTTCATTATATAAAACTGATATTGTTTCAATATTAATGTTTATAAATTTTTTCTTTTATCATGCCGCCTTAATCTGTGGTCAGAATCTGTCATCAGAATATTTTATATTAATGAAATATAAAATTTTCAACAATAAATACATTTGATTCAAAGTTAGTGGAACAGACAAATATATAATTAGACTTTTAAATCAAAGCTATTCAGTCAATAATTTGCCCTGAAATACTGAGGAACATACTAATCAATCCAGATTTCCATCTATCACTGAACCTGAATCCAGCATAAATTATCAGCAGCAGCTTTTCTCATCCTCCACCAGGTGAGACGGACAGAGACGACGACCAGCGGAGAAAACGCAGAGGGAGACGAGTAAAGGAAAAGTGAAATGAAAAACCAAGAGGCGGATGAAGGATGGAGCCGCATCTGTGGAACCATTCACCAGGATAAATTGGACCAAAAAGAGGTTAGATGGAGGCGGCAGAAAATCAAAGAAACGCATGAAAGAGAAATCAAATCCAGATCAGAGACGGGAGAGGAAACTTTAAACCTGCAGGTGGGAAACGACACGCAGAGCGGGCGAAAAATACTCAGATAAAAAGTAGCGAGTAACTGACCAAGTTATCAATCATTTAATATCTAAAAACTTCAGAAACATATAAAGCTAAGAGGAAATTTTGGTATTTTAATGGCAACAAAAAATAAAATCAGGTAAAAGAAATTTTTCCAAATCAGTTCCAAAAAACTCATAAAAACATAATAAAAACTGCAAGTGTGTGTCTGTGTCTGGTGAATTTTTGGTTTGTTTTTCATTCAGTTTGTAGAGAAATTTTACTCAGGTAGGAGTAGAAATACTTTATAATAAAATTACTCACGCAAATTGTAGTGAAAGTACATTTACTACCCAATACCTGACAATCAAATCTAAGATATTTACAAAAAAAAAGAAAACCTCAATAAAGTAGTAAATGGAGACTCAAAAACTTTGAAATAATAGAAAATAAACACACAGAGTTTATAACCTATTAATTGTGAAATAAACAAATCTGTCTGTCATAATAAACAATAAATCCATTAATCACACAGTAAATTAAAACAAGCTCATTAAATTTCCATTTAATTTATCATTATCAACAAACACTACAACTTTGCAAAGTACCACACTGGACTCTTTACCAATTCCAACACCTGTATTTTTTATTTATTATATCACAATAAAATATTTAAATATAAAGAAGACAATTCTGCTATTGATACAAACAAACATCCATAAAAGATGATTCTATAAACTTTTGTTCCCAAAATAAAAGGAACCATGAAATTCAAACACGTTTCACATTAAATCAGAATATTGATGAAGCTTTAATTGCTAAAATTCACCCTGAAATATTTGCTTTACCCACCAAGATGTTATAATTTATCAGCACATTTTGTCGAGAGCAAATATCCACAACAGCCAGACTTCTGACCTGAAGGTGAAAAAAGTGTGAAATTTGAAAACATGTGGGACAGAAAGTTGCAGTTATGTCCTTTTCATTGACATTTCACATAAGAAAGAAGAAATCAATCTCCGCTCCAAATTAAAGACTGAAAGTATGAAGGCATTTCAGAGCGCAATTTCCAAGAGAGATGAAAAAACTGCAGCGCTTGTCAAAGTGTCAGCGAACACAACGTCTGTTTCCACGGCGGCGAGCCAGAGACGAACCTTAAAGCTGTAATTGGTACAGGAGCCCAGATCGATTGCAACGAGCGGCTCGGCCTCAGTGGAAGAGATTTCATGTTCTGCCCTCAGTCACGGCGCTTCTCCTGCCCTAAAAACTCAATCTCAGCGAAGTATGAACTATCGATTCTGCTGCAGCGACCGGCTCGCCGCCTCGCTTCATCCCCCAACAGCAGCAGCCCTCCGACTTGGTGCGGAGCCGCAATTACAGGGAAGGGAGGAAGGAGGGAGGAAGGAAGGATCGAACAAAGGAAGGAAATAAGGAAGGAAGGAAAGAATGAAAGGAAGAAAGAAAGAAAGAAAATGACAAAGAAAGAGAGAAAGAAGAAAAAAGAAAGAACGAAAGAAAGAAAGATGAAAAAGAAAGAACAAAAGAAAGAGATAAAGAAAAAAAGAGAAAGAAAGAAAGAAAAAAGAAACAAAGATTTTATTTGATTTTAATAGATCATTAATTTTCAATAAATAATCAACACATCACAAACTATGTAACAAAAATTAAACATACTCCACACAATACATTACATTAACACCCTTCCAAAAATAATTTCTCCTTCTACCACACGACAAATGACTTCTCCATAACTCCAAGTGTGACAAAAAGTACCTAATCTGACACCGATTTATAAAAATCAAATTCAATAACCTAGTATAGATAACCTAGAAAGAAAGAAAGAAAGAAAGAGAGAGAGAGAGAAAGAGAGGGAGAAAGAAAGAAAGAGAGAGAAAGAAAGAAAAAAAATAAAGAAAAAAAGAAAGACAGAGAGAAAGAAAGAGAGTGAGAGAGAGAGAGAAAGAAAGAAAGAAAGAAAGGGAAGAAAGAAAGAAAAAAGAGAAAGAAAGAAGGAAAGAAAGAAAAAAGAGAAATAGAGAAAGAAAGAAAGAGAGAAGGAAAGAAAGAAAAAGAAAGAAGGAAAAGAAAGAAATAGAGAAATAGAGAAAGAAAGAAAGAAAAGAAAGAAATAGAGAAATAGAAAGAAAGAAAGAAAAGAAAGAAAGAAAGAAAGAAAGAAAGAAAGAAAAAAAAGAGAAAGATAGAAAGAGAAAGAAAGAAGGAAAGAAAGAAAAAAGAGAGAAATAGAGAAAGAAAGAAGGAAAGAAAGAAAAAAGAGAGAAATAGAGAAAGAAAGAAAGAAAGAAAGAAAGGGAGAGAGAGAAGAAAGAAGGAAAGAAAGAAAAAAGAGAGAAATAGAGAAAGAAAAAAGAAAAAAAAAAGAAAGAAAGAAAGAAAGAAAGAAAGAAAGAAAGAAAGAAAGAAAGAAAGAAAGAAAGAAAGAAAGAGAGAAAGAAAGAGAGAGAGAAGTAAAGCATCAGCAGCCGGCCGGCCTTCACCTCCTCCTCTCTGCTGTTTTCTCCTGACCTGGGAGGTTAAACTCAGGTGGGACCCAAAGCCTCACTAATCCGTCTGCTCACCTCGTTCAGACGTCTCCAGTTCTACACTTCATTTATTTTACATTGAAACCTGGCCTGCAACTAACAATTATTCTGACAATTAATCCATTAATTAAATTAAAAAAAACTGCCACATTCTGCAGATTCAATAAAAGATGCAAATAAATAAATATTAAATTCCTTTTTACTCAAGCTTTTCTTGACTTCTCATAAACACAGTGAGGGGCTCATCTCTTTACTTTTATATTTCTTTTTTTATTGTTGTTCTTATTGACAAACTAATACCTGGATAACAAAAGTACTCAATAGGAGATTTTGTACAAAATGTAAACCAGGTGCAGCTAAAACCGTCACTTGAGGAAATCTTCATCAAAAATATTTACCAACAAATGTGTGCTTTTTATACCTTAAATGCAAAATGTCTATATCTGTATTATGTCCATCCATCCATCCATTTTCTTCCGCTTATCCGGGATCGGGTCGCGGGGGCAGCAGCTTCAGAAGGGAGGCCCAGACTTCCCTCTCCCCAGCCACTTCTTCCAGCTCCTCCGGGGGAACCCCAAGGCGTTCCCAGGCCAGCCGAGAGACATAGTCCCTCCAGCGTGTCCTGGGTCTTCCTCGGGGCCTCCTCCCGGTGGGACGTGCCCGGAACACCTCACCAGGGAGGCGTCCAGGAGGCATCCTGACCAGATGCCCGAGCCACCTCAACTGGCTCCTCTCGACGTGGAGGAGCAGCGGCTCTACTCTGAGTCCCTCCCGGATGACCGAGCTTCTCACCCTATCTCTAAGGGAGAGCCCGGCCACCCTGCGGAGGAAACCCATTTCGGCCGCTTGTATCCGTGATCTCGTTCTTTCGGTCATGACCCAAAGCTCATGACCATAGATGAGGGTGGGAACGTAGATCGACCGGTAAATCGAGAGCTTCGCCTTTTGACTCAGCTTCTCTTCACCACGACGGACCGGTACAGCGCCCGCTTCACAGCAGACGCCGCCCCAATCCGCCTGTCGATCTCCCGCTCCCTTCTTCCCTCATTCGTGAACAAGATCCCCAGATACTTAAACTCCTCCACTTGAGGCAGAACGACCCCCCTGACCCGGAGAAGGCACTCTACCCTTTTCCGGCTCAAGACCATGGCCTCGGATTTGGAGGCACTGAGCCTCATCCCGGCCGCTTCACACTCGGCCGCGAACCGTTTCAGCGAGAGCCGCAGATCACGATCTGATGAAGCCATCAGGACCACATCATCCGCAAAAAGCAGAGATGCGATCCTAAGGCCACCAAAACGGATCCCCTCAACACCTCGGCTGCGCCTAGAAATTCTGTCCATGAAAGTAATGAACAGAATCGGTGACAAAGGGCAGCCTTGGCGGAGTCCAACTCTCACCGGAAACGAGCCCGACTTACTGCCGGCAATGCGGACCAGACTCTGACACCGGTCATACAGGGACCTGACAGCCCGTATCAAAGGGCCCGGTACCCCATACTCCCGGAGAACCCCCCACAAGGCCCCCCGAGGGACACGGTCGAACGCCTTCTCCAAGTCCACAAAACACATGTAGACTGGTTGGGCGAACTCCCATGCACCCTCCAGGACCCTGCTGAGGGTGTAGAGCTGGTCCAGTGTTCCACGACCAGGACGAAAACCACACTGCTCTTCCTGAATCCGAGGTTCGACTATCCGACGGACCCTCCTCTCCAGGACCCCTGAATAGACCTTTCCAGGGAGGCTTAAGAGTGTGACCCCTCTGTAATTGGAGCACACCCTCCGGTCCCCCTTTTTAAACAGGGGGACCACCACCCCGGTCTGCCAATCCAGAGGAACTGCCCCCGATGTCCATGCGATATTGCAGAGTCGTGTGAGCCAACACAACCCTACAACATCCAGAGCCTTAAGGAACTCCGGGCGGATCTCATCCACCCCCGGGGCCCCTGCCACCGAGTAGTTTTTTGACCACCTCGGAGACTTCGTCCCCAGAGATTGGAGAGCCCAACCCAGGGTCCACAGGCTCAGCTTCTTCAACAGAAGGCATGTTGGTGGGATTGAGGAGGTCTTCGAAGTATTCCGCCCACCGACCCACAACATCCTGAGTCGAGGTCAGCAGCACACCATCCCCACTGTAAACAGTGTTGGTGCTGCACTGCTTCCCCCTCCCGAGACGCCGGATGGTGGACCAGAATCGCCTCGAAGCCGTGCGGAAGTCTTTCTCCATGGCCTCGCCAAACTCCTCCCACGCCCGAGTTTTGGCCTCAGCGACCACCCGAGCCGCATGCCGCTTCGCCCGCCGGTACCCATCAGCTGCTTCTGGAGTCCCACAGGCCAAAAAGACCCCATAGGACTCCTTCTTCAGCTTGACAGCATCCCTCACCGAAGGTGTCCACCAACGGGTTCGGGGGTTGCCGCCACGACAGGCACCAACGACCTTGCAGCCACAGCTCCGATAAGCCGCCTCGGCCATGGAGGCACGGAACATGGTCCACTCAGACTCCATGTTCCCCACCTCCCCCGGAACGTGTTCGAAGTTCTGCCGGAGGTGGGAGTTGAAGCTCCGTCTCACAGGGGACTCCGCCAGACGTTCCCAGCAGACCCTCACTACACGTTTGGGCCTGCCAGGTCTGACCGGCTTCCTCCCCCACCACCGGAGCCAACTCACCACCAGGTAGTGGTCAGTGGACAGCTCCGCCCCTCTCTTCACCCGAGTGTCCAAGACATACGGCCGCAGATCCGATGAAACGACGACAAAATCGATCATCGAACTGCGGCCTAGGGTGTCCTGGTGCCAAGTGCACGTATGGACACCCTTATGCTTGAACATGGTGTTCGTGATGGACAGACCGTGACGAGCACAGAAGTCCAACAACAGAACACCACTCGAGTTCAGATCAGGGGGGCCGTTCCTCCCAACCACGCCCCTCCAGGTCTCACTGTCATTGCCCACGTGAGCGTTGAAGTCCCCCAGCAGAACAAGGGAGTCCCCAGGAGGGGCACTCTCCAGTACCCCCTCTAAGGACTCCAAGAAGGGTGGGTAATCTGAACTGTTGTTCGGCCCGTAAGCACAGACAACAGTCAGAACCCGTCCCCCCACCCGTAGGCGGAGGGAGGCTACCCTCTCATTCACCGGGGTAAACCCCAACGTACA
Source organism: Poecilia picta (assembly GCA_033032245.1). NCBI lineage: Eukaryota > Metazoa > Chordata > Actinopteri > Cyprinodontiformes > Poeciliidae > Poecilia > Poecilia picta. The sequence goes on from CM065371.1 coordinate 22,134,450, forward strand.
GGCGCCAAGATGGGGGGCAACAAGTATGCCCACTCCTGCCCGGCGCCTCTCGCCGTGGGCAACTCCAGAGTGGAAGTACGTCCAGCCCCTCTCAAGGAGACTGGTTCCGGAACCAGAGCCATGCGTCGAGGTGAGGCCGACTATTTCTAGCCGAAACCTCTCAGCCTCGCACACTAGCTCCGGCTCCTTCCCCACCAGAGAGGTGACGTTCCACGTCCCAAGAGCCAGCTTCTGCAGCCGGGGATCAGACCGCCAGGGTCCCCTCCCTCGGCCACCGCCCGTAACACATTGCACCCGACCCCTTTGGCCCCTCCGACAGGTGGTGAGCCCATTGGAAGGGGAATCCACGTCTCCTCTTCGGGCTGAGCCCGGCCGGGCTCCGTGGTTAAAAGCCCGGCCACCAGGCGCTCGCCATCGTGCCCCACCTCCAGGCCTGGCTCCAGAGTGGGACCCCGGTGACCCGCGTCCGGGCAAGGGCACGCGAGATTCAAAGTTCGTTTCCATCATAAGGGTCTTCTGTATTATGTTTTTTATATATTTATACTCCAGTCAATTATTAAATTAGTTGGCTATTTTTGATAATTGTGTTGGGGTTCATTTTTGGATTAACCAATTAGTAAAATTACATTTCATCTTAAATGCAGAATGTATAAAGTCTGCATGCTTAGTAAATTAGTAAATTAAACATTTACTACATCGGTTGCTGATTATTTCAATAATTGCTGAATAACAATTAATCAATTCAGCCCAAATTTCTGTATGAAAACTTGAGCAGTTGAAATTTTCCTTTTTCTCCACATTCATGCACTTTGTGTTGATCCATCCCATAAAAAGCTTTAAGGTTTATGGCTGTAAAGTGACAAAATGTGAAAAAGTTCAACAGGAATAATAAGAGAAACAGACGAGCCAGTTCTTCCAGTCATGTTAGCTTCTGGCTACTGCAGCAAACACTGCCACAAAGCAAGACCCTGACACCAGGGCAAAATTTACATTTCAGTTATAATAAATAGAAACTCTGATTTACTGTGTGTCACATTTAGGTGAGCCCATTTATTCCTTACAAGCCGCTTCAGATTCAAGGCTGGGAAGGTGAAGGACGACTGAAAGGTCCAACTGAGAGCAAAATACGTTTCACTGCTGTTTGCATAAAAACACTACGATGTTTTTAAGGTGGTAAACTGTTTAGCTGAGAAGATAACAGGCTGCTGCGTTGCCAAAATGCCCTGCAAGATGACATGAAAGCTATTAGCCTCTGTGTCCGGACAATGTTTATATCAACCGAGAAGAAGACAAATTTAGATTAAATTTCACTTTGTTTTAAAGGTATATTAATCTTATGTAACTGAAACAGGTGATATGCTTTGACAAATTCAGCTAAATTAAAAAAAAATGACTGTCAGGACTTTAAATAAGCTTAAACGTGTAAATCTGAATTAATTTTTTCAGAAGAAACTGAATGAAAGGCTCTACAAAACGCATACAAACAAGAGTAACTCAAAGGCAATATAATTTCCTAAAAGCAGGTAGAAAACAAGCAAAACATTAGTTAAATTAAACTCTTACAAACTTTAAGTTTATGAAGGAATGATGCACATTTTTTCCTTCAGAAATGTTGATTCACTTCTTTGTTTTCTCGCCAATCTTTACCAACAAGTCTTAAGAGTTTATGTGGATATTTTTCATTCAGTTTATTTTTGTCAATGCAGACAAATCTTAGAGAAACGAGGTGAGACACATCAAATAAAAGCAACAAAATGTCAACAGGAATGATCATTGTGATCAATTCAACAACCATTACTACAACAAATGTTAAGTTATTCTAGGTAAATAACTTAACATGGCTTCCAAAACAAAGCTTTGCTTGTTGTAATGCTGTTTTCATGTTTTATATTAGAAAAAAACTTGAAAAAGTGTTTTTTTCTGTTTATTTTTCTTTATTTTGCAATTATACTAATTACTAGTTTCTTGTTTTCATTCATTCTAGTCTTAAAAACACCTGAATTTGCATACAACTTTACATTTTTGACAGATGACATTTTAAAAAATAAGTCAGATGTACCCGAGTAGCTTTTGTACGGAATACTTTTTACTCCAATAATTTCTTGGCTGTTACTTTTTACTGTAGAGGGACAATATGTTGAAGTGGTGCCACTCTTGTTTGTCTGCCTTGGTGGCGTATCAGTAATATCTTAACTTTATCATGCCATCTTTGAAACAACAATAAAACCAGGCAGCTGGTGAGCCTGTCACTGTCTGAGCTGCGTCGTTAAACATTATTCAGGACATTAAACAATACAAGCCCCAACATAAAAACACAAATATGCTGCAATGAATTTAGTAAATGATACGTATAAAAGGGACCCGACACAAAATGTCATATTATACATTTTAAATATGAACCTCAAATTTACTTTCATTTAAAAATGACCGATTTTGCATAAAGTGAAAAACTCTTTAGATGCTGTGTGTAAAGTGAAATACTTAAGTTAGTCATTGTAGGCGGAGCAGGTAGTCAACCTGCTAACACACACACACACACACACACACACACACACACCTGACTTCATTCCCATTTAAAACACTCAGGAAGACGAAAAGCACTGATTAACATGACGAATGACAGCGTCCGACCCTGATAAAACTACAGAAAGCCCATCAATAATCCACGGTAATCTAACGGTAACATGGCAGCTAATTCCGCCGAGCTGGTCTCGGTTAGCTTCACCGCTGTAGCAGCAGCTAAACCGAGGCAAACCAATAACACCGGGATTTTTACGCCAATTGATTGATAAAAGCGACGCAAACGTCCCCATCGTGGGGTTACAGGTTATTAATCCTAATATTATTCTTTTTGGGTTCATTTTCGGACAAACTCACCTTTATGTCGGGTCCAATTAAAACGTTTGCCGACCGGGATTTTGTGTTGTTGTTAGCTAGTGACAGCTCTCCATAGTCACGTCACGTGAACAGCGCCCCTGGTGTCAAGGCGTGGAATTACGGCCCAGTTGCAATATAAGCTTTTCTCTTATTAGAAAAGCTTATAAATTGGCTAATGGTTAATAACCAATATAAGTTGGTTATATTTCCATCCTAATGTATTTAAAAAACTGAAATTTAATACTATACATGTTTTTGAGCTTGTTTAAGAAGTTAGTTACAAGCAGTGAGCATCCATGGACATATTTAGCAGAAAGCATTTCCAATTGGACTTCAACATGCAATTAAACAAATGGACAAGTATACAGTAGTTTTGGGACTTGGTTTCAGTTCTTTTAATTTAGTGGTTCCCAAACTTTTTCTCTTTACCTGCATCCAACAGTTTTACGCAACAGTCTGTTAGTTTGGGGGAAAAACTGTGAAAAGTTCTTTGCGTTTTGCTGCCATGATTTCAACACACGTGTATCTCTGCACAGCAGCAGCAGGTCTCCTTCACTGACGCACAGGGTGTAAACTCAGCACCAGCGTTGTAGAGCTCATGCTGCGTTTCAAGGCAGCTCGGAAAAACAGGTTACCACATGTTAACAACAGATTAAACTGTTTTAACTGCTGATAAAAGTGACAGAGGACACAGATATGGGAAGTGTGGAAACCCCTACCTCATCAAATTCACATAAGAATAACAGAGAATTGGCCATTTTAAGATAAAAACCCAGCGCATACAGCGGTTTTTTTTGTCATCCAGACAGCTTCCCGCGTCCCCCCTAGGGGGCGCGCCCCATAGTTTGGGAACCTCTGCTTTAATTCAAAAGAGGAAAGTTGTTGAGCTGGAGTAGTTCAGGTGATTTGCGCCATCTAGTGGAGTAGTTCAGGTGATCTGACAACTCAACCAAAAATCCCCCCAAATAAAAAACAAAAAATTTTAAAGCCAGTTTTTAGTTCAGCTACAGCTGCATGTTGCTTCACGATACCTAGCAGGTACAATAAAATAAAGTCAAATGATTTCTGTCATGCAGGTAAATCTTTATTAATGGTTGAAACTATTCCTATTTTTGTTTTCAATAATAAAATGAAAAAAATATTCATGCAATCCCACTTAGAGCACAACCCTATCAACATTTACATATGCAGAAGAAGAAAAAAAACAATACAATGATGGAAAGAGAATCTTTTTCAGGAACATTTACATATGTACAAAAACCTTTGTGCTATGATTAAGAGCTCCACATAGAAATCACATTTATTAACACAGATAAATAGAGAAAAAAAAGGTGCTTTAACAGTATTCACTATTCACTTCCGTATTTTAGGGGTCACAACGTTTCCACTGGTTGCGATGGGGATCAGGAGTTTTCGCTGGTCCATGCGGAGATACTTTTCAATGAGAACCTCAACTGGCACCTCGTCGTTTATGTATCCCTGCCTGCAGAATGCAAGAAAAAAGCAGCAAACATGAGTTAAAAACTGACAGAGTAATGCATATGCAAACTGTGAATGTTTATTTATAAAGAATCAATTCATAAATGTTGCGTTCCCTGGCCTGTTTATAAGCACAAACGTAAAACTCAACCATATAGGACCGAGTTTTTCAGTCAAGAAAATTTTATTTTCCAACCAGGAAATGGGACGGTCAGAAGGAATCAAAGAAAAAAAAAGATAAAATAAAACTTGATGGGATTAATATAAAAATATTGCATATTTTATTATCAAAAGAGGGGACTGTGGTGGAAAATTTTATGTAGTTAAAGGGGTTGAGAAACACTGATTTAATGGAACACTCTACTTTTAAATGTAAAATTCACTATAAATGGAAAATCATCATGACAGAAATAAAGGTTGTCACACATCCATCTGTGTACCTACATAATGTTTTCACTGAATGATAAAATAAATGGACTTTTCAATAATACTCTAATTTATTGAATGTGTCAGGATACCTTCAAATATGGTGGTTATGTCTTATGTCAAATCAGATCTAAAAGTTATAAAAACTGGACGATTCTCAGAAAAACATGTTTTGTGAACACAGCAAGCAGCATATAATCCAGTAAAGTTTGGTGAAAATCAGATACTAATTGACAGAATAAAGCACATCCTTCATATTTAAAACTGTTGCCTCCATCAGGAAGTTGTGTTTAATGTGTTACATTTAGCCACGTAGTGAATACAGAGTTACAAGAACCAGTAGAACCGGTAACCAGCATCGGCCTGCAGTAGCTGATCGGCGCGTCTCCAACTATGATCTCTGGAATCAACATGAGGAAATCTGTCTGAATATGAATGTTTTAAATCAGATTTTTTTTTCCGTCTAAAAATATATGAAAACCCGTAAATTAATGTTAAAAACTGAACAGAATCTGCACTGGAACAGTACACTAAATCCTGTTACCATAGCGACTAATCAGGCTTTGAATTAACCAAGGGGTACTTTGCTTCATAATGAGAAAAATTAGTGACGACTAAATCAGGAGCATCAAATTTTAATTTTCATTTTAGGCCAAATAAAAAATCTGAATGTTCTTAAAGGGCCAGAAAACCCATAAAACCGTTGAAATGCCAGTAAACAGCTGCTTGTTTCAGCATTCGTGAGTGTTTCTTAAAATAATATTAAAACATTTTTTCACCAGGATTTTGTGATTATTTGTGTTCTTTTACAATCAAAATCAAGGATTTCATGGTGCCAATTTAGAAATATTTGTAAGAAATTTATACAATATTTGTGCTAATGTATGACGTTAAATGTGACTTCTTTCTTTAATTAATTGCCATTTCGATCACAGACTATTATTACAACGTAAGGCAGCAGTCACTTAAACCCAATGTTTTCGCCCAGTTTTGAGAAAAAATTACAGTAAAATCTTAAAAAAAATGTGGGGAATCTGTTGATTTTGTGTGAATTTTGCAGATTTACGAAAAACTGGAGGAACTTATTGGTGTAATTTGGAGTCTAGGGCCTCATAAAAAGCTACGGCGGGACAGATTCGGCCCCCGGGCCTTGAGTTTGAAACGTACCGTCTCAACAGAAGCTCAACGTCTTCCACTTTGATAGTTTTTCTCTTTGCGTGGGCCGCGTACGTCTCCAGGTCCTCAGCAACACGGTCGAAGAACTTATCCAGTCTGCCACAAAATCAATAAGCATCAATTACAAAAGTAAAAAAACGTTTGTGGTCAAAATCTAACAAAGAACCGGAGTAAAAAAAAAAAATGCTTTTCAGAATGAAATCGCTGATTTTTCTTGTAAAAGCAAAACAAGTATAATTTTTGTTACATCTCATTTAGGACGGGGAAGACATCTGCAGAGACTTTTGTTTTGGCGAAGTGCTTGAAGACACTCATCACGTAGGACTTTGGTAGGACCGTTTTCGTCCTGGGCAGCCCAGTTCGCCGCCGTCTCGCCTGCTTTGGCTTGGCTCCAGGTAAAGCTTCGCTTGCACTACTGCAAGGATAAAAGACGAGCGGTAAGTAGGAGAAACGTTAGATTTCACGGGGAAAGCTTGTTCAACGCTGCAGAAGGAAATGCAACTTGCCTTGCTGGGAGAGTCTTAGAAAATGAAGGCAATGCTGGAGGACTGGAGGTAAAAAACTTTATCTTCTCTCTGACAAAAGCTGGCATCTTGTCTGGGAAATCTGGATTTTAAAGAATCCAAATTAGGATCACTTATCAAGTATGAAGAATCACACAAAGTAAAAGGTGCGAGCCTTTACCTTCATCCTCCTCCTCATCCTCCGACTCTTCCTCCTGTTCTCCGGCTTCCTCTGCAGCAGCTTCGGCATCTTCCTGCTGCCTGCTGACCTCTGCATCATGGCTGACATGGAGGAGGTGGAACGAGGCGTTTTTTCTGTCCGCCGGATCGTTTTCATCCCAGAAATCCTCGTCCAGATGTTGGAGCGAAGGTTTAGTCCAGTCTGGTTTTCCAGTCTGATTCTGAATTCTTTCCAAACTGGTGTTCAAACCTGCAGCGCTGTTGCTTTTGGACTTCATGAATGAGTGAGCTGTAAAAATAAAACAGCAGAAATTTGGTTTTTAAAAAGAAAAACACATTTGATTCTCTTTTCTTCATCTCTTTTCATCCAGATCCATAAGCATCTGTTCCAAAAGATGTTTTCACGAAGTTATGTAGCAATACGACTAATTCTCAATCAATGGTTTATTAGATTAAAATTAGTTCCAATCTTTTGACCAACAATGTTGGCTTTGACCTTCTTTTAGTGTTGTAGTTTGACCGCCATCCGGCAGAGGGCGCCGCTGGTACAGAATCAAAGATGGCGCCCATAAGGGAACGGTAAAGAGGAACGGTCCAGACAGAGTCCGGTACAAGATGACAAAAATACACTTTCTACGAGTCGCCTTTGAAATAAAAACAACTAAACTCCTCGAGTTGTTTTGAAATATAATCACTCGACAAACTCCTTTAGTTTTCACCTTGATAGCGTCATTTAGCCGAGCTGCGTCAATCACTTATTCAAAACTGGCCGACGTGCTACAAAGGAAAAAGCAGAGGATCCAACAGAAAAATGTAGCCTAATGGTTATCTAAGGTTAAAACTTTTCCCAATTAATTGGATCAACATTCCTTCTGCAGCAGCCATAGACCACTGTGGTGTAGGGCTGTGTAATACCGATTTTGCGATTTATATCGATATTTTCTTTCCTAGAAAAAAAAAATCAATATTCATCCTTATGTATCCTAACGTCCAACTGTCACCTTGTTCACTCACTGCTGGCTTCACCAGGTCATCAGGCTTAGAGTGATTCCTTCAGGTGTTCAGGTTAAAAAGGTATCAAACTATTCAGAGCAGGAACTTGGTTCACTTTATTTACTTTACTAATGCATGTCAGCTACAGTTTGGACTGTTTCAACTAAAAGAAACATGTTTTCTCTCCACTTCTTTGGTTCATTTTGTCCAGCTGTCGACTTTAAATCTGTGTCCAACCAGAGCCAGGTATTGTGTAGTTGGAGCTTTTAATCAGTTTTCAGTTAAATTAATTCAGTCCAACTTTATAACAGTCACAAAATGTCACCAAAATCACTCTGTCCCTCTAAAATCTTTTAGAAAATCGCAAAACTGTATTGAATTGCATCGTTTGCTGAATATCGCAATATATATATATCGGATCGTGAGCTGAATATCGTGCATCGTATCGTGAGATTATTGCATCACTACAGCCCTACTTTGGTGACCATATCTCTGTTAATGGGGGATTTAATGTTTAACATATTAAATTTTTCTATTTAGCAACCCAAGACGTTCCTGTTTAGTTATTTTATAAATATGTTGAAGTTTAATAATGTGAAAACAACAAAAATTTCAGTTTATTCAGTCAGTATTTAATACAGCTGACAAAAGCAATGTTAAATATATTAAGAAAGATTTAGGAAAAGACAGCCATCCCTGCTGATGCAAAAGGTTTTTAAGAAAATGGCCGCCTGTCGATAAATCATTATCCCATCGATAATATCCATCAACTTTAGATAAACTCATAAATTGGTAACTTGGGTAAGAATCTGAGTTTGGGTTGTAAAGGCTACAGACGAGTAGCTGTACCTTCTGTCGCCGTGACGACGGGCAGAACGAGGCCGCCCTCTGAGCGAAAAGCCCTGCGACTGATGTGTCGCTCTTCCTCCTGATCCCCCTCTTCATCGTTATCGTCTTCGTCAGTCTGAAGATCGGCTCCGTCAGGCTTCTCCTCGTCGTCATGTTGGAGTTGGTAAACTTCTTCTGATCCACCTTCATCCTCAGGGTGGGAGCCAGCCGCAGCCTCCTCTTCCTCAGAAGGAGAAGCTGCTGCAGCGTCTTCAGGAGGACCGTCCTCTTCCTCGGTCTGAGATTGCACCACATCTTCATCCTCGGCTTGAGAGCTCGTTGCAGCCTCCCTACCTCAGTCTGAGAATCGGCTGCAGTCCCTTCCTGAGTTGGGGATTGCTCCTCACCTTCATCCGCCGCAGCCTCCTCTTCCTCAGATGGAGAAGCTGCTGCAGCGTCTTCAGGAGGACCGTCCTCTTCCTCGGTCTGAGATTGCGCCACATCTTCATCCTCGGCTTGAGAGCTCGTTGCAGCCTCCTCTTCCTCAGTCTGAGAATCGGCTGCAGTCCCTTCCTGAGTTGGGGATTGCTCCTCACCTTCATCCTCCTCAGCTGCAGCCTCCTCTTCCTCCTCTTCAGAACGACCTTCGACGTCTTCAGACTGAGAATCGGCTGCAGCCTCAACTCCATCATCCAGATCAAAAGTCCGGAATCCAACTGCATCGTCCTTTTCCTCAGGTGTTGATGAAACATCTCGTGTTTCATCAACATTTTCTTTGCCTTCATCTTCCTCCATGTTTGTCACAACTTCTTCTTCTTCAGCTGATTTCTGCCTCTCCTCCTCCTCCTGTACGTCTCTCTGGAGCCGAGTTGCCATGACGGTGGGTTTGTCCTCAGTGGCTGTGATGGAGAAGTTGGCGGTCATGGCGTCATGCTGGTCGTACAGAGCCGTCTGGCAGTTCACGATGTCGACCGTGACGTCAGGCTCGCTCAGTTTGCTCAGACCCAACGTGATTCCCGCCAGGTTTGTGTCTTCGCCGCCGACCTCTCGCCGCTGCAGCGCCTCACGGCTCACGTCTGGAACACAACAAGAGCCGAAATAAAAAGGAAAGTTATCGAATTAAGACTAGAGACGTAAAAGAAAAAAAGCTACGGCAGACCAGGGGCTCAAGTTTAACACGTTTGCTGTAAAGAATCAGAACCATGAAATGAAGGTTTTAGGTTGCAGTGGAAAGACAGAATCACCTCCCGTCTGCTGCTTGCTGAGGGCAGCACTGAACTCTTCTTCTGTGATCTTTCTGCGGTTTGAAACTCGTCTCTGAAGGCCTCTCTTCTCAGTGTGAACGTCAACAAACGGGGTTTTCAGACTCAGGGAGGATGAGCTGAGAGGCAGAAGGAACATGCAGATCATGTTATACTAAATAAATGCAGGTATTTCACTTGAAAGTTGTTTTTTTTTAAAAAAAAAAACTTTACCTTAACAGGGAAAGAGATGAAAGATCACCTATTGCATTTTCTGGTTCTTTTTCAGCGTCTGTAAACATAAAAATCCCCAAAACACATAAATATAACAACTGTTAAGTCTACAGTTTGGGTCAAAAGCAAAAATGTTGACAATCTTTCACAAAAAAATAAAATAAATAAAGTTTAACTTTACCGTTTTCACCTCTAAGTCGTTTTTCGAAAGCGGTGACGTCGAGGCTCTGTTGCGGTCTCTTCCTGCTCAGGCCCTTAGCGGCGCTCGCAATGTTCCCCATCGTCACATCCGGCAGATCCAAACTCGACAGCTCAAAACTAGACACAAAAATAAACACATAAATGTTCAAACAGTCAACATAAAGCTGCTGAGAAACAGAAAAAAGTTAGATTTTACACCAAACAGTCATCTTGAACACACCTAGAGTGACTTCTAGCAGCTGTATTGTCTTCTGAAGGAGGCTGCAGCTCTGCAGCGGCGACATTGTCATGAACCACTGGGGACTTCACAGGCTCTGAAAAGCAGAACCAAACGACATGGATGTAGAGAGGAAAGCAAAAACAACAGCCTCGCTGAGAACCAGAGAGGCGGATAAATCCACTCACCTGTCTGCAGGATCTTCCTGAGTAAATGCCTGGGAGTTTCTCCGTCGTCAAACATCATGGAGGAGGAGGGAGCTTGAGGTCTGAGCACAGCGGAGGCGGTTCTTCGCTTGAGAGGCAGGGATTTCCTGGTTATATTCTGAAAAAAAAAAAAAAAAAAAAACACGGTCACATTTAAAGGGCTAAACTGACGCCACCTTACACAGCCGAGTCGTTTCTGTTCTTCTCACCTCCTGGATTTTGTTCCTCAGGCTGCGTCGCAGGATGTTCTGTGGAGTTTGGGGCTCAGCATCCCTCTTGCTGCTGCGCCTGCTGCTGCGCCGCGGCTCGCTGCTACCTGCTGCCTGAGGCTCACTGACACGAGAAGAAGAAAATTATCTGTTTTCAATCAAAATTCCTATTTTTGCACCTTTCAATTCTTAAATTTAAGGGGCTTCTGAGATGTTTGCACGCTCATAAATAAATACACTGGATTGGAGTCGATGTCGCTTTACTTTACTAAAGTCTTTTTCCTGGTGCGTTCACTGACAGTCTGTAACAAATGTATAGGCAGTGCTGTATACATTACAACTCCCCATTTAGTAACACAACTAACCCATCCCTGGTCTAATTGTTGTAGTTTTGGAGCTTGAGTGGCCAATATCCAAAAAATGTCCGAAATCAGCCTTTATATTCCAAGTTTCACAAATCAGACAAAGGTTTCACAAATCACAAACATGGTTTTAAATATTGTGCTATTAATTGAAAATAATCTGGTCCAGGTTTGAAGTGTCAGGAGTTGTAGTTTTTTAATTAGAGTAGATCTCTGGTGATCCAGATGCCAAAAAACAGTGAACATTGAACTTCATTGAGTTTTCACAAATCAGATAAAAGTTTCACAAATCCCAAACATGGTTCTAAATATTCTGTTCTTAGTTGAGAATAATCCAGTTGAGGTTTGGAGAGTCTAGGTGTCATAGTTTTGGAAATAGAGCAGTTCTTGTGTGACCAAGATTAAAAAAGTGGTGAAATCACATTTTTTTGAAGTTTCACAAATCAGAAAAAGTTTCACAAATACCAAACATGGTTTTAATTATTTAGCATGAAGAAGCAAATAATCCAGTCCAAGTTTCAAGTGTCGTAGTTTTTTAATTAGAGGAGTTCTAGTATGAAAGAGATGCCAAAAAATGGTGACTATCGAACTTTATTGAGTTTTTACAAATCAGAAAAATGTTTCTCAAATCACAAACATGGTTCAAAATATTCAGCTTGAAGAAGAGAATAATCCAGTCCAAGTTTCAAGTGTCTAGGTTCAAGTGTGTAGTTTTTAAACTAGAGTTGATTAAAGATGCGGAAGAAAGTGAAAAATTAAAGCTGGAATTGGAAACCAACTTCAGCTTCGTCTTAGAGAAGTGAAAATAGGTCTTATTTATCAAAGATACTTGTCCAAATAAACACAGGAACATACATAAATCTACATTTTTTTTACTACTTAAACTATACAGAAAATCAGTGTCTAAGCTGCAGAAAAGAAAAAATAATAGTGCAATGTTTTCATGGCAAAAAAAGGTACAAATAAAAGGGCATAGAAACGATAATAAGAGTCCCAATAATTGTGGTCATTTGTTTAGATCCTGGGTGTTGTGACGGGGTTTGTCATTTATACTTTGACACTTTGTATTACAAAACAAACACTATTTATTTCTCCCTGGAAGTGAAGACGGTACCTGCTGCCGACCGGAGTCCTGGGCGGCTCGGTGATCAGAATCTGCTTGAGGAGAGTTCGACAGGTCAAATCCTCCGTAGAATCCATTAGCCTGCCGAGCTAAAACCAGCTAACAAACCTCAGAGAAACTCCGTCTGACAACGAGCTGAAGCCACAGACAAACTGTCACGACAGCGCGAAGTTTTACCGACCAAAGAGACCAAAAAACGGCGTAAATTACTGCCGCTCGGCTCTAAATTACCATGATAGTCGTATTACTGTTTTCTGGTTCAACATCAATGTTTTACCAACGGTCCCGCGTTATATTTGAGTGAAGTCTCGCGATAAGAAAGTTTTACCTGGCTTCTTCTTCAACGTGGCGTGTTTCGATTGGTGTGCTGCTGCCCTCTGGCGGCTGAACACTGAACTGAAAAAATTAGCTTTTTGTTTTTCTCTTGCATATTCGTCATGGAAGAAATACAGTATAATCTAATGAGACTACACTTTCAATTATTCCTAATTAAAAATTAGTTATTAAACCTACATACTGTTCAATGTAATTTAATTGAACTTGTTTGTTTTTAATTGTATTTAAATTGCATTATTTATAGTTATAGTGTCCATTTTAATCAGTGTGGGAGGTCCATTGTGTACACCTACTTATTTATACATAATCAATGACTCCAGGTAAAATAAAATAAAAAATATGATATGACAAAAGCTCAAGAACTGTGTTTTATTTTCCTTTACTTGCAACCCTGCAGTTTTTCAGTAGAGGTAAATTTTGTCAAAGATAGGAGATGAAGCTCTGTCTCAGTTTGTTTTTCGTATAACCGTCACATCTTGCTTCACTTCCAGTTGCTCCTTGCTCCACTTTCGAGTGACATTTCCCAACTCCTGCAAGTCTTCCAGGCGGGTTTCAGTTTCCTGTTTACTACTGATAATGTTTTATACTAGTAATAGAAATCCTCTGCTTCTGACAGGTCAAAGTTTGCTTTAAAAGTCACAGCTTCCACTGGGCTGGCAATGCTGTAGTGCAGCTCACTGCTGAAATGTAAATATTAGTGTGAGAGCAGAAGCAGTGACATTTTAACTTGGAGAAGAAACAGCTCCATGGTTAAATACTAAATCTTAATGTTAAGTAAAAACCAAGTGATGTCAATATTCTTAGTCTTTAATGGTTAGATGGGAATTTTTAATGACAAAATCTGTCCAATTCTACATGATTTACTAAGAGCTGGAGTTCTAGTTCAAAGGTTTGACCTTTTAATGCAATGTAACACATTTGAAGGAAGAAATCATTTAAAAAGGATGCAAGTAAACAAAAACAAGAAGAAGAGTCTAAATGTCTCTGATCCGTTGCCTTTTGTGATTCAAACTTGCTTTGGGGAGGGACTTATTTTTAATCTTGATTAGATAATTATTTACAACAAAATGCAGGACAAACTAACTGTGATGTTTTCTGTCGGAGAAAAACTAATTGAGGATTCAAGTAAAAGTCTGAATAGTCGCCCCGACTACAGCTGTGATTATAAAACCTTTGGTTATGTAAAAAAAAACATACCAGTGAGGTTAATCATTTTAATTGTTTTAATAATTTACAACACATAAAGGAAAAAAAACAGAATTTATCAATAGAAAACAGGTGGTAGCCTGCTTTTATTCAAACTTGTATAGGTTTATGATCCCTTTCATGATAATCAACTGTTAAATGACCAACATTCAACTTGAACTTTGGTGAAACAAAAAGTGCATAAACTCGGCACCCCGGTTGTGAAAGGACCTAGAAATCTGGCCGGTCCTTCTTCAGTTTGGAGTAATCCATGTTGACTCTGAAAAACTGGAAGAGTGAGACGTGAAAGGACACAGTCAGGGTGAGGAAGGCAACGTGGACTTTGACGCATGATAAGAGCACAAGTTGTGCTTTAACCTGGTATGAAGAAATAACAGCTATTAACGAGCATGTGTTTTATTTTAATGTCTTACTTTGTACTGCTGATTGGGCTCCAGCTTGTTCCAGGGCTCTGGGTTGTTTGTGCGATCCCACCTGAAGATGGCATGTTAGAGGTTAAAATATGGTGATTTATAGAACAAAAAAAATCTTAAAGTCACACTATATATGGTGTTTCACTGCAAAAACACAAAATCTTACCAAGTATTTTTGTTTTGACTCTTGAAATAAGACAAAACTAACTTACAAGTAACTTTTCAGCAAGATACAGGAATTTTTATTTTAAGTGAAAACTTCAACTAATAAGTTTGGAAAAAATGTCTTGTTATACATGAAATAATCTGCCAGTGCATTTAGTATTTTGTCATCAATATTAAAGAAAAATGTACTTAAAACAAGCCTCCATAACTTTGCACTACTAACATATTTGTACTAGAAACTAGTAGATAAAAAAACTTGGTAAGATTTGTATTTATGCTGTTTTGCAGGTAATCTTTAATGCATAAACATGAAATTACCAAGTATTTTCCAGTGGAAATATTTTTTACACTTGAATTAAGACAAAACTAACGTACATGTAACTTTTCAGAGCTTGTTTTATGTCAATAATCCCTTAATATTAATGAAAAAGTGCTAATTATACTTATAACCTGGAAAAATGTCTTGTTATGAGTGAAATAATCTGATCAATATTAAGGAATGATTTACTTAAACAAGCTGCTATATATTGCGGAAAAGTTATTTGTAATTTTGTTTTTTTTTTTATTTCAGGAATACTAAGATAATTACACTAGAAACTAGGCCAAAGCTACTTGGTAAAATTGAGTGTTTTTGCAGTGTAGAGACGATTCTTCCTGGGCTTCACAGCACAAACATTACAATAAAACCACAAAAAGCAAAACATACAAACCATATCAAAACACAAAAATACAAATCAACCACCTCAACACTTTCAAAAATAAGTCAAAAACAAACCATATATAATTGGCCATCCAATCAAATCAATGTTATTTTCGTATCTATTATAGATTTTTAATACTCTTTTAAAACTTTAACTAGAACTTTTTCATGAATTTTAGGGAATTATTGACTTAAACCAAGCTCCTCTATTTTGAAAAAGATATTTGTAAGTTAATTTTGTCCTATTTCAAGTGTACGGAGATATTTGCATAAGAAACTGAACTAAAAACACTTGGTAAGTTTTGTGTTTTTGCAGAGCAGAGATTCTTACGAGACGTCGGGATTCTTCAGAGCCAGTCTGGCCAAGTACAACATGCTCATCGTCGCTCCGCCGCCGATGAAGATGAAGAGGGGAATCAGCTGTAGGAAACATAAGCAGATAATATGATAATAAAGCCTTATTACATTGAATAACAGATAATAACATAAACCCATGTGATACAGTTTTTATGTGATGTAAAACAATAGAAAAAATTAATGTTTTCCACCTTTAATATTACATACGACCTGCACAATTAAACTTAAAAAAAGCATTGAAAATCCCAGATCATAATACCAGCCCCACCATGTTTTACTGTAAAATTGAAGAAATGGTAAATGGCTTTTACTTGTATAATGTCTTACCAAGTCAAACGACTCCAAAGCCCTTTAATCTACATTCAGTAATTCATACATTTACACAACGGATCAGGGATTCAAACCAGCAACCCAACGGTGCCAGTGGCAATTTCAGCCCATAAAATATGTTTGGTTTCATCCAACAAAGCTTTTACAACATTTTAGCCACGCCTAGATGCTTTCTCCGGAAGAAAAGCCAAACCTTTTTCTAAGTACAAATAAACTGTGAAAATAAGTGATTCCTGTTCCATCGAAATAAAGTATGTAGTTCTCCTCTGTTATAAGTTGTTTCTATTACAAATGTGCACAAAACGTTGATATTCCACTAACGTAAAAAAAAAACCCCACTACAATTTCACAATTGCAGTGTTTCTGTTAAATAATACAGTTAAAGTAAGTTTATTCAAGCTATAAGACATTAAAAAACGTGCTCAGCAATCATCCTCCTAACACTTCCTGTAGTCTTCGTCATTTCCGCCAGTAGCAACTTCAAGTTGTTGATCACATGACTCGTGTGATGCGGAAAAAAGACACTTCCTTTGATTCAGCCGGAAAACCACCTCGTTTTTATACAAATAAACTTTTCCTTTTACCAAATCAGCGTTTCGAAAAACTCAAAATTTCGAATTATCGTTAAATAAACCTAATGTATTTTCTTAATTAAACGCTAACGTCGCTGTTTAGCTAAGTTATGCAAATTGAGGGCTGAGTTTTATTTTTGGGTTGACGACATTCACTGCGTGAATCCAAAAAAAGTCATTGAAATTATATCAAAAGGTTCACAAAAACAAACTATACCTGAAGTGGGTGGAATAAGGTGTTTTGAAATCATTTATCCATGAATTTTTGGGGGGTTTATTCTTCTGAAGTCAATTGAATTTTATTTCCAGGTTGGAGATTTGGTGTGATAATCAAAACATTTCACGACAAAATGCCCCAACCAGCAAAACAAACTGGCAAACGAGTCACCGAGCAGCAGAGGACATAAACATATCAGTGGTCTATTTATATGGTCTCTGCCGTAAAGCAGGACTGTTTCACCCCGTCGTCCTTGGAAAAATAGACTTCAGTCAGGCCGGTATGGATATCATACGTGCTTTGGCGACCACCATGCATGGCTGCGGTATAAATCCCCTCATCTGGATCTTTTCCTGCTGGGATCTCCAGAATAAATCTGGCAGATGTGGCTCCTGAGTGTGAAGTGCAGCAAATCCCAGCAGGTGAAAGGGAAACAGCAGGAAAATTCAGCGCAATTCATTTGTGTTTACTAGAGAAATGAACCCAATTTTAGGTGCGGTCGTGTTTTAATCATTCATTCTTTTCATTTCTTGGTGGTTTTTGTATATAAAAAAAAAAATAAGCCATTTAGGTCTAATTTTAGGATTTAAGGTTATTGGGAGGGAAAAACCTCCCAGACATTTGCGTTCAGATCCCAATAATGTGGATACATTTTTATTTTTATAATAGTATTCAATAAGTGATCGTCCTTTTCTTTGTAATTCACGGAATGTTTCAGCCATCGGGAGCGCGCCTCGCCCTCAGCGCGCACTTTCAATGTCAAATAAGGATAATAAGCACAGGGGGGGGGGGGGGGGGGAATAATAATTACAGCATTTGAGACTTACAGAGGGATGACTCTTCATCTGCTTCCGGACCACCGAGAACATGGACATGGTGGCGGGTCCTGGGCAAAAACAACCGGGGTCTGTTGGGTTTGTAGGAATCTGCGGACAAACAGGCGGCGCTGCTGCGGATCTTCTCTCTGCGGGCCTGGAGGCTCGCAGCGCGGCTGAACGCCCTCCTGCTGCCAGCCAATCCGGGACCGGAACCCCGGTTACACCGCGGGGCTGCGGACCTCTTAAAGGAAAATCACCTGCTGCCGCCCGTCACTGCCTCCACCATCACATTCTCACATTTTGCCCGTTACAAACAACAAGATCGATGGATTTTAATAAAAATAAAAAAAATACTTGGTTTTTATTTTCAAAATAAGTAATAAAACGCAAAGAATTGAGCCAAAACTCCATCAAAGTACTCGTTTATATTTGTGCACCTTTTCCTTCCACTCAACTTTCCATTCATACACTTGGGACATAAAAAACTCTTTATTGTTCTTGTACAACATTCTGATTTATATGATGATACATACATGAAATATACCACTTTGTTCAACTGAATTACTAATAGAAATTAACTTTTAACTATATGCTTTACACTTGGTAAAGTCAGGGTGATGTTTAACATTATGTTCACGAACAACTGTAAGGAAATATTACTCGTATTTACTATAGAAGGAAAACAGCTCAGGCTACCTGAGAGTTGCTGATTCTGTAAATCAAACTAAAATGGTATCAAATATTTTGGGGGGAAAAAAACATACAAATTTTACCAAGTTTTGTTCTAGTTTCTAGTGCAAATATCTTAGTACAACTGAAATAAGACAAAACTAACATGCAGGTAATTAACATGGGTAAAAATGTTTTGTTATGCCAGTGGAACTAAAACTTCTTCATTAATATAAAGCAATTATTGACTGATATCAAACTCTTATGTCTTGCTGAAAGTTAGTTTTGCCTTATTTGTACAAGAAATTCAAAAACTAATTTAAAAATGTAATAAACCCTCAAAACGCCCGCATGGGTCACGCACCAGCAGAGGGCGCTAAAGAGTCGGAGTTTGCATTTGTTCTGGTCAGATCTGAAAACTTTGGATTCAACATGAAATAACTGCTTTATTTATTTTATTTTTTTACATCTGTACATTAGAGACCCAGTCAGGGGTGTCCAAAGTGTGGCCCAGGGGCCTTTTGTGACCCTTGGACTGATTTTGTGCGGCCCCCTCAAACTGCAATTCAAAAGTGGTAGAAGTTTTTAATAAAGGGTTAAATAATTACAACATAATTTTCTGACAAAGTATTCATCGTCCTATAGATGAATACTTTAAACTTTAAAAGAAAATGCAAATCTAGTTATCCAGAGACCTTTCCTGAAAAAACTAATTAGCTTTTCTTTGCTAAATTTAGCAAGTTTTTAAAGAAAGTGACCAAAATTCTGTTATTAGTGAAAATAAAGTCAATCAAGCCAAAAAAGAGAAAAATCAAACCTACAAGACTTTCTTTTAATACAACAAATGTGCAAAATCTACAATCATGTAATCGTAAAGAGAAAAAAGTAGGAAGTAGTAAATTTCTGCCAAAAAAGTCACATTTTAAATTAATCTCAGAAAATTTCTACGAAAAAATTAGGAAATTTCTGCGTTTCAAGTGTTAAAAATGTCTGACTTTTGAAAGTTTTTTTCTAGAAAATTTCTGAGATAAAATCACTAAACTTGTGAAGATTTTGGCAGAAATTTATTTTTACTTTATTATTAAAGTAAAAGGCGGAGTATTTTATCTACAACTTCCCTAATCCCTCCTAACTTTTGGATGAACAATAAATATCCATTTTGAAAAATGAAAAAAAAATGGGCTACTTCATTTGCTTGCTTCTCTTTTGACAGATGTGATAAAAAATGTGAGCTAAGTGGAGAAATGACAGAAACCAGTTTATCGTCACACTATGTTTATGTGGACAGAACACAGAACCTGAGAAAACAGCAAATTCCCAACATCCAAACAGAAAGGAAGCATTTTGTATCAAATGGGAAACAACAACTCTATTCTGTATTTTTAATAATAATAAAAAAAAACTACAAGTTAGTCAAAAGATCAATCAAGTCTCCATCACCATGCTGTCACACACACACACACACACACACACACACACACACACACACACACACACACACACACACACACACACACACACACACACACACACACACACACACACACACACACACACACACACACACACACACACACACACACACACACACACACACACACACACACACACACACACACACATAAATCTGTCAGACACTTTACCCAGAAAATGTAAAAAGTGGGGAAAAAAACAAACATCCTCTCCTGGAAGTGCATAAAACTCCACCCGATGATGAAAAACCTGCCACAAACGATAACAGGAGATTTTTTTTTTCCTTTTAGCTTATGCTGCAGGTAACTGATAAAGACGCACAAAATACACTTTACTACTCTTAAGATTTACAATGAAGTACAAAAAGTATGAATGTAAAAAAAAAAACAAAGAATTGCAACTCGAAGGTAGCGGTTCAATCTGTGCAAACATGTCTACCGGAAATAAAACTAGTTGATCGACTTGTCAGCTTGGCAGAACGAAAACATATCAAAGCAAACATGAAAGGCGACACACATCTATACCACTAAAACTGGTTAGGTAGTCAACTAGGCCGTGAAACCTCAAAACTATCAACATGGCGTCACAAACACACCTACCTGCTGTGTTCTCGATACACCAAAACAACATCTTTAACTACTAACTCATACATATTTCTACAAAAACAACAAACTACCTTAAAGCAGGAAGCTGAAGCTCTTGGGTATAAATGCTACCCAACTCCAACAAACGGAAATTTCCCTTCAGCGAAATATAACAAAACAAAACAAGTGATTTCATT
Source organism: Poecilia picta (assembly GCA_033032245.1). Classification (NCBI taxonomy): domain Eukaryota; kingdom Metazoa; phylum Chordata; class Actinopteri; order Cyprinodontiformes; family Poeciliidae; genus Poecilia; species Poecilia picta. The sequence continues at coordinate 22,154,742 of CM065371.1, forward strand.
GTCTTCTCTTGAGTCAAGCAAAGATTACCAGCTGATTTGTCATGCACTAGCAACATCCAGTTACACATAAATATCTTAGAATGCCTACAAAAAGGAAGAAAACTCATTTTAATAATAGGTGAGTGTTCTCAGAAGACCTAGACTCCTGATATTTTGGAAAAACGTAAGAAAAGAGGAGGATCTAGGCAGGAAGTGAAGTCAGTAAAGTCAAAGCTCTGTTTCATGTTTTTTTTTTTTTTTGGCCATAAATTTCTTTGGAAAATAAAACCGATTGACCCAAATTTAAATGTTTTGAGTACCTGGAAGCAAATTGTAGCTTATAAAGTCTTTCCTTTGGGTTTCGACGGAGCTCAGAAGTGTTCATACCCCTGGAAAAATTTTGTTTTTCTTAAAGGAAATCCTGATAAATAACCAAAACTTTCCACTTTTAGAGCAACAAATTCTGAACTGATCTGTTAAAGAGAAAAGATTTTGGAGGAAAAAGCAGCAATGACCTCTTGTTTTGATTGCGTTCAGATTTTCTACCATCTTTCTAGTGAATCTGTTAGCTCATTGTTTAAAGGTACCAGTCATAAGAAGGCTACAAATAAAATTCCTCAGCATTATTTTACATAACATTTCACCAGGAGAAAGTTATCCAAAAACAATAAAGCCAAGACTAAAGCAAAATGTGAACCTGTCAGGAAGGTAACAGCAGCACTGATTCTGTATCAGTCGATATATTCTATTATCCATATATCTAGACTGAGAAGAAGGGAATCAAGACATGGTGGTGGCATCATTATGCTGTGGGTTTGGTTTCATTTTTTTGATGATGGTTGATACATTTCTGAAAACTTTCATGAATTTTTATGCAAAACCTTCAGGATTTCTGCTAGAAAATAAAAATTAGAAGTCCAAACATACAGTTAAGCACACAATTATTGCATCAAATTATATTATTTCAATTTTACTGGGATGTGCATGTAATTTGAATGTTTGAGAAGCTCTTACAGACGGAGCCGAGACTCACAAACCAATTACCGAGAAGGATATAAATAATTTGCAACACAATTTTCAACGAAAATGTAAATAAATACAGCGATATTATTATACTCTTAATATAAAACTATTTTTACAGTTTTATCATCTTGAGAAATAACTTTTTGGTTCAAGGTGAGATTTAAATTCAAATATGTCAGGAATATTAATAATTAAATGTAGATTTACAAACACAAATGAATAAATTTGGATTAAAATTGGCGTTTAATTTGACTGAAAGTGCATTGGACTAAGAGAAGAAGTCGCAATAAAAGGTGGAAAGAGTTGATTTATCAGGAACAACACCTAAAATTTCACCAGGGGTGTTTTACACTACCACGCCGTTTATCTGCCCCCCTCCAGAGTTACTCATAAATCAGGTGATTTTATACCTAAAGAAGAAGAGCAGTTCAAACACACCTGTCCTGGTCCAGGTAAACATTTGCATCATCATTTTCACAGAAAAGAGCTGCAGCTGCGATCAGAAGGCGAGCGCCTCTCCCGAAGCGTCTCCCAGCACGGCGGCGGCGGCGGCGGCGGCCGGATCCGGGGAGGCGCCGCGGTTCCCGGCGGACGGCGTTCCCTGGCCGGAGCAGGTCCCGACGGGAGAGACTGCGAGGCTGCGGATCAGCAGGTCCATGGAGGGGAACAGGGGCTTCAGCAGGCTGACGGGGCAGAAGGCCGAGCCGCCGTGGGGCGTGAAGTTCACCTTGTTGGGGTCGGGGCAGGAGGAGAGCGGGGCCTCCTTGTGGTGGTGTGGGGTACTGCAGGAGAGAGCAGGACTTGGGGTTGGATCGAGGTCATTATCGTTGACTAAAAGATTTAACTGAAACACACTGAAACTATAGCGATAACATGTTTATTAATATATTCATTAACTTTCAAACTGATGTGAAATTCATTTTAGTTTACGTTTAGTAAATTACGGCGCTACATTTTCCTCCCGGTGGCAAAACGACAACAGCAAAAGTTGTGAGAAAACACCAGAGTTGGGAAGTAACAAGTTACATTTACTTGAGTAACATTATTATAAAGTATCTCTACTCTTACTTCAGTAAAATGTCTGGATTTTCTTCCCAATGAATGAAAAACAAACATGTTTTAACAAGAAGCAGACACACAGCTGCAGTTTTTGTTAAAGTTCAGAAGTTTTTATTGAAAGAAACTGATTTGGAAACTTTTGTTTGATTTTGTTAATTATGTGAATTAGTGTCATTTGTGTCCGTAAAATACCAATAATTCCACTTACTATATAATTTTTAAATATTAATAATCTGATTAGTAACTCGGTACTTGAATAATTTTTTTAACAAATACTCTTTTACTTGAATAATTTCTTGCATGGATATTTTTACTTTTACTTAAGGTAAAAGTAAATGTTTAAGTAGTGCTGCTCTTACTTGGACAATTTTTGGATTCTCTACCCAAAACTGTTTTATTGATTACCAATAAAACAATACATTTTATAAAAATAGTATTTTCTGTTGAGTATTCGTTACCCAATCACAATAAACTTTGACATTTTTGAATTTTGCACCTAAAATTAGACCAAAGTATGAAAAAACTAAAAATATCACTATCACTACTGAAAACTAAAAAATATTTAACAAATAAACAGAATCACAATCAAAACTAAACTACAATGAAAAACCTAAAACTTTTATAATTCTGGTTTAGATTCATGAATGTTCAGATTACCAAGTTATGTGCAATGTGCCTGAGAAAGGAGCTAAATGTCGTCACTGTGAACCAGAAGCTGTTAGTTTAACTCATGAGTCAGAGGGAGTGAGAGACTAAAACCAAGACAAACAGGAATAAAGACGCAGCTTCACTTCCTAATAGTGATTTTACACCCAATACGTTTCAACAGTTCAGCTCATTTTCAGTCAATAATGCAAAACAATTTTCACACATCATGAAAAGTGGAAATTAAACCAGATATTCTCTCAGGATGAGCAGGAACTACGATTTATTTATTTCAGATTATTTACATAAATAAATAACTAAAAAATAATCAAATGAGAAAAGATTGATGTGTCAAACTCAACTGAATCCTAAACCGTTTCTGTTAAAGGATCAAATAACAATCCTGCTGTTATTTGGACAGTTTGTTCATTTCCTGTAAACATTCAGTTGTTTTATGGACAAATATTCATATACATATATATAAAAAGTTTACATCCGAGTCATACAAGTCAATGTTAGAAGTATTTTTAGATGGAGATTAATCCTTTGCTACATTTCAGGCAAAATAATGTTTATTTTCCCATTTAAAAAATTGATTTATTTGTTATTTGCACGTTTTAAGCTTAAATGAAAAATCTACAGAATGTGCTTTTTTAAAAAGGATTAAACGTCACAATAATCAATAGATTAATCGATGACAATCAGAGTAGGGCAGTAACTTGTCACGTTTACTCAGTTACATTTGATTAAAATATTTTTAAAAATCTACCTTTAGGAGAATTTTTACTACATTTTACTTTTACTTGAGTAAAATTTCTGGATTTTCTACCCACTGAATGAAAAACAAACCTGTTTAAGCCAAAAATTCACCAGACACACCTGCAGTTTTTGGTAAAGTTTTTTATTGAAAAAAACTAATTTGAAAAAAGTGTCTTTTGTCTTATTTTGTTAATTATATTAATTATTGTCATTTTTGTCCTAAAATCTGTAAATTTCCACTTAACTTTACATTATTATGCAATTTTTAAATACAGTATTAAATGACTCAGTACTTGACTAAACCTTTTATCAAATACCATCTACTTTTACTTGAGTAAAGATACTTTGAAGTATCACTACTCTTACTTGAGTATAACTTTCTTTGCAGCCCTAAAACTTCAGATTTATTTAACCTGTTTCCTATTCTAATTAAAATGTGTGGCCTTAAATATAATTTTTTCAGTCAAATCAAAGGCTTTTAACTGTATAACTGCCAAATAAACAACATAAGGATTTTTTTTTTTCTAAAAAATATCTTGTTAACCGGTGGTTTTATCAACGCATTCTGCTGCAAGCAGCCCTTTCAGGACATCTGTGGTCTTGTTGCTGCCTGAACTCAGATTCTCTGGACGTCCCTGCGGCAGCAGCAGAACGGTACCTGAACTCCTCCCAGACTCGGACCTTCTCGCAGCCCTCTGGAGGTTCTCGCTGGAAGCAGAAGCTTTTGTTGAGTCCTGGAGAGGAGGAGATTTGTGGCGGCTGGTTGAGCTCGGCCTCACTGTGGGAGGACACTGGTGACAGCGGACACTTCTCGACTGAGCCTGAAACAAAAGGAAAAAAATGGAAATGACGCATTTGTTTGCTGCTTCATTAACGGAGACGCATTACTCTTCCTTCACCAGGTTAGGATGGGTTTATATAAAACAGTTTCATCATATTTTTTAGTCAAACTCATTCTTAGATCATGAGAATTTAGTCCGATCAATGAATGAACATTAAGGCTCTGTCACTTTAAATCTAAATAAACAGCTTCTAGCACATGAAAATGGCTGCAAACAGATGCAGAATTATTCAATCGTGCATCTTTGAAAAGCAGAAGTGGAGCCTCCTGTACAACCAACGAGAGTACAGGGAGTGTTTTCTGGATGACAAGTCAGCGACAAAGCACTTTTCTTTTCCAGCAGCCATTGTACATAAAGCACATACAGCAGTAAAACCAGATAACCAAACGTGACAAAATTGAAATGTATTGCTTTTCTCTACCAAAAACTGGATGCCAAAAGTCTTCAGTTTGGTGCTTTTGTCTCAATTATCCCTTTTTTGAAGGAAAATTTTGTTTAAAGACATTTCTAAAATAATTTCATTCGATTGTTATTTTGAACATTTAAAATGTCTTCCATTTCCAGTGTTAAATGTTCATTACAGTTTAAAGTTCACCGATATTTGAGAACGTATTCTTGATTTATTTACTTGAAAAATGATAAATGATAAGCGATACGTTCTGCATCAATTTATTGTCCAGTAAAATTTGTGACTGCGACAGTGAGCGGTGAATGAGAGCTAAGGTTTTTGAAACTGCTCATTTTCCAGACACCAAAAACACATTAACTTATTTTTAAGCAATTGGGTTGATTTTAAAAGCCAAAAGTAAGTATAAAAACATCCAAAATGTGGATTTATTTTGCATAATAAACTATATAAACTAGCCTTGGTGAGGGTCCAGAGGAGCATCTAGAGTATTAGACGGAGGTGAGGCGCAGGGGGAGGAGCAGTTGGAGGAGGAGGAGAGGGGTGTGGTGGCGCGGTCGCTGTGCGAACCGCTGCTGCAGCCGTGCAGAGGCACCGGAGCTCGGTGACCGTCTGGAACTTCAAGCAGCTGACGAGAAGGAGAACAAAATAAGTCAGGCATCACTGTGATTTTCTGAGGACAGGAGACATGAGAGACACCCACCCTGTGCTGTGGGGGAGGAGACTGGCTGATGAACATGCCCTCCAGCTCCTGGTTGAGGCCCTCGACGCTGCAGCGCAGGCGGGGAACCAGAGTAGACAGAGGGGAGAGGGGGATGGGAACCGGCTGGGTCTGAGGACACAAACACAAATCCACGTAATTTTTAGTTCACTTTAAAGGCAGCGCCTGACTTCAGCTCAACAACCACACCAATTACCTGTTCAACTATTTGATATAGATGAATCAATCAAGTTTATTTGCAGCAACAAGGCAGTTCAAATGTGTTACATCGTAAAAACACACCAAAAAAAATACTAAGTTATAAATCACAGCCAACAATTGTCAGGTGGCTTCTTAGTCTCGATTTAACAGAACTCGTCTGCAGACGTGGCTCCGCCCCCTAGATCTGGGCTCCGCCCCTAGTTCTTAGCTCCGCCCCTTAGTCTCTTAGCTCCACCCACTTTGGTGGAATTTTTTTCAAATGGGTTTGAAAGTCTTTCAGATAATCTGATTACTGCAAAAAAACATCAAATCTCACCAAGTATTTTTGGTCTAGTTTCTTGTGGTACACATGAAATAAAACAACAAAACTGACAAGTAACTTGTCAGCAAAAAAATGAGCGTTTAACACCTGTATAAAATTGGGAAAGAAGCACTTATTGCACTGGCAGATTATTTCACCTTTAACAACCCAGTTTTGCTTCATTAATGAAATAATCTGCCAATGTAACCAGCAGTTTTTCATAAATATTAAGCATTTACCTATTTAAAGGCTATATAACCTGAATCTCACTGAACTGTGACTTGTAAGTTAGTTTTGTTTTGCTTATAGTGTACTAAAATATTTGCACTAGAAACTTGATCAAAAAAGGATTTGTGTTTTTTGAAGTGCATTTAAATGCATAGAATTGTTTCTACTACTATCAATCTACTACTATAATGTAATGAATGTTTAAGAGCAGATCAGCACTCATTGACCCCTATCAAAAAACAAAGAAAACAGAGACCAAAAATGCTTGGTAAGATTTTGTGTTTTTGCAGTGCACTGTAAAAGTAAATTTTTTGTATAATGTTGGCTGTAACTTATAGGGCTGTAGCAATAGACTAATCTCATGATACAATACGATAAGCGATATTATGCCCACAGTACGATATATATCACAATATTCAGCAAACAATACGATTCAATCGTTTTCAAAGATTTTAGTGATTTTTGTGACATTTTGTTACTGTACCAGAGACTTGGATTGATTTAACTGAACTGATGGTGTAATAAATGTCCTTTTGTTATACATTTGTTATAGATTTGCATTGTTTTAATGTTAATTGTGTGGCTTTGTGCATTTGGATATGCAGAAAATGAAACTTTTTTGTCTTACTCAATATATCATAATGTCATTTATCCATTTAGTTTCACTAACTGTAACCGGTCGTTTCAGTAAATGTCATTTTTAATGTACATGTGCAAATTGTGTAAAAAAGTAATGTATGATAGCTGTCATTTAATTCATGCAGATTTTACATAAAAATTCAAAGGAGGATTTCACGTATCGATACTCGCAGATGAAAAATTGATACTTTGAGGAAAAAGATAAATAAATATTGTAGAATTGATAAAACTACACAGCCCCAATAACTTATATTCTAGAAGAATCAACTGCTACAATAAGGGATTAGAAACCAAAAAATGGAGAAAAGGTTGTACTGTAGCATTTTTAAAAAACGTAAACATTTAAATATATGAGATGAGAGTATTTTAACTTCTACTCTCATCTATAAATTATAAAATACTTTTAACTAAAATACTACAAACTAAACTAAACCTAATCCTGCTGCACCCTTCTGTACACAGAAGGTGGGAAAGAACTGGGTCATCATCAGGACAATGAAGCCATGTCTTTCTGCTGAAATGTAGCCGAGTTGTAATGAAGAATGGGACAAAATTCCTTCACAACATTGTACCGCCAGCTAATGTTGCTAGTGGTGGTTTTGAATGCACGTCATTTTCCCCGTGTTAAAAAATTCCTTTTTTTCATCTTTCAAGACAAGAAAATGAAAGGTTCACACGAAAATGTCCAAATCCAATAAGGTCAAAAGTCCAGAAAAAGAAAAACTCAATGCATGTAGCCAATATCTGATATGAAACTGTATGAAATTTGTTAAATTTTATCAGAAATTTTGCTTGAAACAATGCTTAGCTTAATAGTTTTTCATGCAATTAACCTAATTTATTCAGTGTAAATAAAATTGAATGATTTGCAGTGAAAAAAATACAGATTACAATGGAAGGGGTGAGAAGGGGCAGCAGAATGAATGTGACATTTAATTAGGCTGGACTTCTAAGCCATGCCTCTTTGGTTCCACAATCCCAGCTTCTCATTATCGAGTGCTTGGTTACTCAAAAGATGAGAGAAAAAAAAACAACAGAAAAACAGATTAGCAATTGGCGTTGCTGCACATTGTAAATCTTTGAGATATACCTGTAACTAGGTAGGAGTGAGAAACTTTAAAAACCCAGAGAACTGAGTTTGAGAAAGCTGTTATGTTCCAATTACACTTCCCCTAAAAAAAAAAAAGAAAAAGAAAACAACTTGTTGCTTAATTTTTCTAACGGATTAACTGACTCGGCTAGAAAAACTCTTCAGTAAACAAGCATTCAACTCTGCTAATGATCTTTGCACAGGAAGGAGTTTGCTGAGATGCTAGGCTAATGCTAGCTTGTCTCCTCGGTTTTGATACGACTTGTTGATAATTCAGCTCATATTGATGTTTCCTTGTGGGTTTTAAACCATTATTAGCAGACATAATTTAAAGAAACAACACTTTTGTTGCATCAAGAAGTAAAAGCTATGGTTTAATTTACTAGTTGTTGTTATAAAAGTGTGACATGATGCTTTTTTAGGTCTTTCCCACAACAATAAATCATGAAATGAGCCTAAAATGACTGCCTTTGTTGCTCTAAAACAGCCAGTATAAACTATGAATTTATTTTATTTTAAACAATTGTGACCACAAGCCTCAAAAACCAAATCAATTACCAAACACTAGAAAATGACCAGCTGTGCTCAAAAGCAGAACTATGCCTTTCTTCCTAAGAAGAAGAAGCACATGTGATGTAGTGATCTTCCTGTTGCTTCAGTGTTTTAATTCAGTCACTTCCTGTAAATAGTTGCACACTCGACGTATAAATTTGAAAATTGGACACAGCAGACAGTCGTAGTAGAAGACCGTCAGCCTCAGAGGATCACTGTGTTTGTTTGATGATGATGGCAAAGTACCTGAGTTGCTCCTAGGCTGCAGCTCCCATGAGGATAACAACACTGAAGATCTTTGTCACGCACCCCAGAGGCTGCAGGTTTGCTGCCCTGGTGCAGTTGTTGTTTCAGTTTGGCAATCTGCAAAATAACACAGGTTACAGCCAATCCGAATTGTGCATACGTCGGCATTGATAGCCTTAGTCATGCATATTAAAAAAAATTAAAATCATCTGCAAATAACAGCTGAAATATGCTGAAACCAGACTTTTATGTGCATGTAGGTGAGAAAACAGGAAGTTTCCGAGCAGCAGATGAGATCACTGCTCAGAAAAGTGTTTTTTTTAATGAGCCTGTCCACTTGAATCCAGAGTTATAAACCTGCTGAGGAATAAAAGCAGAGACTGACCTCTCGAAGATGCTCAGCGCTGCCCCACGATGCCGAGCGTCTGTGGCTGCCGCTGGTGCTAGCTCGTCTGCTCCTGGACTTCTCCACCCATGACTCCGGAGTCTACAGAAAAAAAAAAAAAAGTTTTCAATGTGAATTTTTAACTCAGATCATTATATCATCCGAGTCTGGTCAAAAAACAGCGACAAGAATAAACCTCATGTTACATCAAAACCTCTGGTCTGGATCACACTGATAAGGTGGTTTTATCTTGTTCTTGACTTGATATTTTAAACACTTAACACCCACAGACTTGCTCTTCACACTTCTAGAAGAGCAAAAGAGCAGGAGAAACTGAAAAACAGAGCGGGTGGAGGATGTGGGCAACCGAAGAGCCGTGGCGAGGGCCTGCAACACAGAGCAGAGAGGATGGGTGCAGCCAGAACAGCCTCATCAGCTGACTTCAGTCACTGTTCTCATGGCTGTGGTTCACACTATGTAATAGCTGTGCAAACACCGGACACTGCCTCTCCCTCCCCTCCTCCTGCTCTCCGTCTCACTTCTATCTTTGCAGAAAACTGCAGGGTAATAAATAGACACCATGACTCACAACTAAACTAAACTGTAAATCCATGCAGAGCTTTAACAAAATAAACTCAAAGTTGTGATGAACTTATTCCTCTGACTCACTTTTAAACTGCTACAATAACAAATGCTGCAGAAGTTGTTGCGGTAAATGATAATATTGTCATTCTGAGACCGTTTTCAACCAGAAATAAAAACATATTGACGCAGGTATAACCTCCCAAATGTACATTTCTACAGAACATTCAACACCGGAACTGGAAAATATTTTAAATGTGTAAAATGACAAAACAACAATAATTAAAATGGATTATTAGGTCTCGATAATCAAAACTGCATTTCAAAAAATAATAATTCAGGCAAAAATGGCAGGAAGTGCAAAGTAGCTACTTCTCACTGAATGTCAAATGTAGCAACAAATAAAATTAATCACAATATAAATTAAAACAAGATCAATAATTTCCATTTGCATTGTTTTTTTTCTCTCTCTCTTATGAGAAAAGTTTTCATTCGGGTGCTTTGGTCTCAAACAGCCAGTTTTTTGAAGGATAATTTTGTTTACAGTTTATATTTATTGTTTCTCTCAGATATTCAAAATGTCTTCCAGTTCCAGAGTTAAATGTTCTCTAGATTTTAAAGTTTATTGATCTTTGAGAATGTGTCATTACCATAATTTTAATTTGAAAATGATCTCAAAAACAACAATATTATTGTTTATCTCAATAACATCTGGGACGATTTATTGTCCAGTAAGATTTATCGAGTTTCAAAATGGAGGATTTCCGTTGATATTTCTCTTTAACGAATGGAAATTATCACATTAATGTTAATTTACTATGAGACTAGTCAATTTATTGCTGATTAACTCTCACACTTATCCCCATCTAGAGCACACCTGGGTTGATTTGTCCTTGCAGGACGGATCGCAGTGGACTTCGGGTTCTTTCGGCCAGTGTCCCTGCAGGTACGGTCCGATGATGGCGTCCAGCGACATCGTCCGTCTCATCCCCGAGCTCAGCTGGTGCAGCCTGGGCTTTCCAGCTACAAACGTTCCAGAAAAACAAAATGGTTTTTTTTTTTTTTAAAAAAAGGCAAGCAAGTTAGACATTTTACATCAGATATTCATGTTTTCGTTTAAACATCCGGTTTTGTAAGGGAATCTGAATATTTTTGGAATAATTCTGGACAATGAAAAGATAAATATTTAAGTTCCTTCTAAGAAAATCTGTATCTCAATTTCCTCATCAAACCCTGAAATGAACGGTGTTCAATAAGGACATTGGAACTTTTCACAGAAACATCGCCAATATTTAATCAATGATTTCGTAGATATATGGATGTTGCACATGGTTTTACATAGGGCTGTATAATAATATCGATATCACGATATATATCAATATTTTCTTTCCTAGGAAAAAAATCAATATTCATCTGCAAGTATCGTAACATCCAACTGTCACCTTGTTCACTCACTGCTTGCTTCGCCAGGTCATCAGGCTTACAGTGATTCCTTCAGATGTTCAGGCTAAAAAGGTATCAAACTATTCAGAGCAGGAACTTGGTTCACTTTATTTACTTTACTAATGCATGTCAGCTACAGTTTGGACTGTTTCAACTAAAAGAAACATGTTTTCTCACCACTTCTTTGATTCATTTTGTCCAGCTGTCCACTTTAAGTCTGTGTCCAACCAGAGCCAGGTATTGTGTAGTTGGAGCTTTTAATCAGTTTTCAGTTAAATTAATTCAATCCAACTTTATAACAGTCACAAAATGTCACCAAAATAACTCTGTCCCTCAAAAATCTTTCAGAAAATCGCAAAAGTGTATTGAATTGTATCGTTTGCTGAATACTGCAATATATATCGTGTCGTGGGCAGAATATCGTGTATCGTATTGTGAGATTATTGTATAACTACAGCCCTAGTTTTATAGCACTACCCCTCCCCTCCCCTACCTGTTGCTGTAAAAAGCTACTAAACTTCACTGCCCAGAAACAGACAGTCATGGTGTAAAAACTGAACGAACCACACCCGGTTACACAGGCTGACTAATTACCCAGCAAATATCAGTTTGTTACAGTCATAATGTTACACTATAAAAAAACACATAACAGCTCCTATTTTAAATTCATGCATACTAAAGAATAAATCAATGTTTAAGACTGTAATAACTAACAGGCTTCAAATAGGCTTCCTGTTTCAAATAAGAGCAGTTTGCTAAAAGCTAGTTTGGTGTAACTAGTTATTCTGGTGGTCGTATCTAAATATAGTGCTGCTGGGTTAAAAACCAATAACTTTTTAAACCACCTAATGAATATGTTCTATAAGACAGGAAAAGGGTTTGTGAAACTGCAGTAACGTTTAAGTTACTTCTGCCCTTTTGGGGTAGAATGAAACTTCCCCAGATCAGAAAACAAATTAAAACTTTATTTTGCAAATTGAAAAATCACATCCAGACTCTCAGTACATGTTACTCACTTCCTATTTAACATTTAATGCAACATGAAGAATCTAATTTAAAAGCCCATTAGTGTTTGATTGATATAATCTTATTTTTTCCTATGCAGGGTGTTTTGTTAACAGTAGTGTGCAATAAACTTTCACAATAAACAACTTCAGCTAATAATAAGTAAAAACACAGATTAATCTCAGTGCATTTCCACAATAGAATGAAGTAACTAGCAATAGTTTTTAGATCAATATTTTCCACAAATATCAACCTTCTTGACTCGTTTCTCTTCACTTTAAAGCGTAAAAATAGTCATAAACCGGGGTTGTTCAAAAAGTGTAACACATTTCCTCCAGTAGACATATATTCAAATTATAAGTCGCCCTTGACGAGTTTTATTCAGCTGCACTGAGAGCAAACATGGCTGATCTAGAATTACAGATCATGTCCAGATTACAGCTAAATAAATCAAAAATATTTTGCATCTAAAGCATTAATTGTCTGGAGTAACTTTCCTATTAAAAATAGTTTTTTTGGGAGGTCTGGGGGGGATAAATGAGACATCTTTCCGGAGTAAAAAAAAAAAAAAAAAAACCCTCATCATCCTTGACTGACATGTTATCTAAGTTTCTACTTCCAGTCAGATCCTAACAGGTGTTTTGAGTCCATACCTGACTTCCCATCCCTCCGGTTCGGTCGCGGTTTGCTGGCCAGCCTGAAGGGAACAGTCGCCTTGAGGGGCTGCGGACCCAGGGAACCGGGCCGGGGTTGTCCAGATCCACCTCGGCCGGACATGTCTGCGGGAACCAGCTCGAACCGAACCACCTCAAAAAACCCGGCAGCCCAGCTTCAGACGCGTGTGTGTGTACCGAGTTTTTTTTTTTTTTTTTTGGGGGGGGGGGGGGGGGCTTTGCTGCTCGTAGCTTGGCTTAAAGTTCCCCCGCTGCAGCTCTTCCTCCTGTAGTGATGATGATGATGGTGGTGACTGCTCGAAACCGTTACAAACTTCTCCCCTGATCCGCACACATTTAACTCTTTCACAGTGAATTTAAAGAAGTTAACGTCACTCAGCTCGACATATAAACGTTTTATTGTGCAAGCGCCGTCCGCTAGTGAGACTTTTTTTGCTGTTGACTTGGTCGTTTTCGAGTTAGCAGCCTAGCAAAGCAAAGTTTCTTTGTGAGGATGTTGAGATGTTTCGCCCCTCTGTCGAACGAGGAAGCAGCTCCGGCTTCAAAAAAAAAAAGAAAGAAAAGTCACTCTAACGTCAACTCCTCCGTCTTCAGAGCTCATTTAGAGGAGGCCTGTTTCATTTATGTGTTTCTCGGGCCGAGGTGTGTTTTTTTTTTTTTTGACGGCCTTGAAAAGTGCGAAAGTTAGACGTGGTTGTCTTCTTCCTCCTCCAAGTGTTCTGGCTTTAATGGCCAAACTCAAAACACTTCCACCGCAACCACGCTGGAGTGGATTTAATTATGCCAAACTTTACACGCAGCTCTGACTTCTGATTGGCTGGTGGGGACTCGCTCTTGAATCCTATTGGTCAATGCCCCGTCAATCCGTCAAATCTCGAACAATACAATTTTCTGTCCCCGCCCCCATTCGTACGTCGCATTAGCAGATTTACTACGTTTAATAATCCTCCTAAATACTAAATTTAATGTTGTTTGGGCTGTAAATTCTCATTTTTATTGATAACCACCTCATTATAAATGGACAGACTGCTTTCAAAAAGGGAATAATAATAATTATAATAATAATAAATAACTTGTGGCAAGTTTTTAAAGCTACTAGCCAAACTCTTCTGTAAAACCAAATATTGAAAGGAATAAACAAGTTACAATTGTAATTAAATCAGTGGCAGACAATGAGCTATAAAATTTCTACTTGTCAGCATATTCCTTTCATAAAAAAAACATAAAATTGAGAGAATTATCATATTTAATTGCTAACAATAGTTAGCTCCAGACAAACCAATTAGCAGATCCCAGAGTGAATGAGAGCAGATCCTCATATTTGAAAATTATTGATTTCTTGTGCCTCAAAATGTTCGCTGTAACCCTGATTTGAGGTTTTGGTCAGGTGAATTTTCTGTCACAATGTAAGGTGGAAATTTCTTGCAGACCAAATAAACAAGAGCAAAGTGAAACCATTGTCACACTCAATTTCAATTTCATTTCATACATTTTCATTTTGGTTTTATTCATTTAAAATGCACTATATTGTTAATTCGTTCCATAGAACGAAAGGTGAAGAAGTGAGAAACATAATAAAACACAAAAATATGAAAACATACAATTGATAAACACATATACAATAAGTTGGTAATATGAAGAACACTATCTTTTAACAGCTTAACGTAGAAACCTGTACAGTAGTCTGGTTGTTGTGCATTTAATGTTAACTTTCAAAACGTTCACAAAGAGGATGTGAGGAGTCTCTTGGTTCAGTGCTCTGTACTTTCTCAGACGCCCTCACTACATTCTGCAGGGCCGTCAAGGTTCAGTTGTTTATCTACTACTACTGATTCTGGTCTCTTACGAAAAAGAGGGCACAGCTGGATTTTTAAAAAGTATATAAATAAAAGAAAAATGAGAGAAAAACATCAAAATGACAACGTGAATCTGCAGGATTACTTGAGTACATTTTAGAGTACTTTTACCCAAAGGTGTGTAGAGTATCCAAACCTTGTCCTCATGTAAGAGTAGCATTATTTCACCTTTTTTTACTCAAGTAATATGTAAAATGTAACCGTCTACAAGAGTGAAAAGTATTTGGTAACAAATCTACTCAGGTACTGAGTAAATAATCAAATTATCAGTCATTAATATTTAAAAATAACACAATGAGACGGACCAAAATATAAAGTTAGGTGGAAATATTGGCATTTTAAGGAAGAAAACGACAATAATTCATATAAGTAAGTAAGAGTAGCAATACTTCATAGTAAAATTACTCCAAGGTACAGCGTAACATTTTTCCAAAAACGTTACTTAAATGTAACACCCAACTGTGCTTTTACCTAGATACAATGTTTGACTTTCTCCAAGATAACATACAATCAAAATATGTCTCCATCTTAGTCATTTGTTCAACCAATAACTGCCAGCTGGGTGGTGTTGGTAGGTGTGTGTGTGTGTGTGTGTGTGTGTGTGTGTGTGTGTGTGTGTGTGTGTGTGTGTGTGTGTGTGTGTGTGTGTGTGTGTGTGTGTGTGTGTGTGTGTGTGTGTGTGTCGGCGGGACAGCGTGCTTTGTGACAGATAAATGTCCTGCCTCTGTGTGAAAGGGAGTGCCATCGGTGGGGACAGGGGAAGAGGGCAAAAGATAACGTGACACCGCTTTCTCAAGCTGATCCCAGACCAGCGCCAAACCTCAGTGTGTCCCCTCATCAAAACCGCGCAGATCCAAAATTGTGCCCTCCTCGAATGGACCCATATGGCTTCAGGTGCTTGTTAGAGTATTATAATTAACTGCAACTAGCAAAAACTGAAATAGAGAAAACATTTTTGTTTAATGAAATAAATAAAAACGGTAATTCGTGAGGTAAAAATATAACCAACTGGAACTACATCGCACTTTTATGTGACTAAAACATACTGATATTATAGCTATAATACCCTTCGGTTTTGTGTTTTCCACACACCCAAGCTGTTTACGCCATTTGTCTGCATTTTACGGCACTCCATACCCCTCCTGGTGGCATTTAAGCTAGTCCGCTAAAATGACAACAGCTAAAGCTAGCTGTTGCCATTTTAGCGGCAACAGCTAGCTTTGCCGCTAAAACGCCTGAATAACTAAATTCAGTTTTAAAAAATTATACCTTCTGTTGAGTATTCATTACCTAATCATAAAAATCTTCCAGTTTTAAAATTCTGCCTCTAAAAATTAATTAAAGTATATAAAAAAGTATAACTATAACTAACAATATTTAACTCACCATTATAAAAACTAACTGAATTAGCCACAATTAAATAAACAAAACTAAACTATAATAAAAAAAACTATCCAAGAAATTATGTCACACATGCAAAGAAACTGAGACAAAGCCTGATAACTAAACTCAAACTCTTCACAAAGCCCACTGGCATCCATTCATTTACAGCCAGGGAGCTAATTGGACAGTAAGTCAATCAGGAATTCATGCCCCACATAAAGCATTTCCAAGATTTACCAAAGGACCTTCAGCTAATGTTTGCTTAGCTCTGTCTATTTGTCCGAAGTAATGGATAAATGAGCCTAACCTTTGACCTCAAGTGAGCTATTTCAAACCTATCTGAAGGGAGAAGATGTCATGCAAGACAAATTTAGCTTTGCAAAGGGAAACTGTGAAAACAAAGTGGAGCAGGGGGAAGAGGGTGGCTTGGTGGGTTTCTTAGTATTACAGTAAATGACTCTGAAGTCAGCAGATTCTGTGGTGTGGCTTTCTTCTGGTGTTAAATCAACAGAATAACTTGTAAATGTTGTGAAAAGGAAGCTGAATGTCAACAAGTAGCCTTCATAATAATGAAGATTTTAGACAAAATGAAAAGTTAAAACTTACAATAGTCATTTTGGGGGTGGGAACATCTCAGGGAGCTTCAGATACACTGCAAAAACACAAAATCTTACCAAGTATTTTGGTCTAGTTTGAAAACCTATCCAGTGAGGCTAAATTAAATAAATTTTGCACACCAAAAAGTGGACCAGAATACCTTCGTTGGGACACAAAAGAGTAATTTTCAGTTGTCATAAATGCTTCAGTTTCTCCAAGGGTTGGATGGCTTTTCCTCACTTCATAAATGAAACCCAACATCTAATGAACTGAAAAACACAAAAATGTACAAAGTAATGTCTAATTACTAGTGTAATTCTCTCAAATTAAGAAAAAACTGACACAAAAATAGCGTTTCGGCAAGATCTGAGCTTTAAGTCAATAATTCTAATTACTAGTGTAATTCTCTCAAATTAAGAAAAAACTGACACAAAAATAGCGTTTCGGCAAGATCTGAGCTTTAAGTCAATAATTCCTTAATGTACATCACACCAATTTCTAATGAGGGAAACTTTTGTAATTTGTATTTACAGAAAAGAAATAGTAATAGGTTGTGAGTCAGGAATTAACATCCTGAATGAAACGTGTGCTAACTGCCTACAATGCAAAAAATACAAATCTTACTCAGCATTTTTAGTCTAGTTTCAATCTTAGTACACTTGAATTAAGACAAAACTAACATGTAAGTAACTTTTCAACAAGATATAGGAGCTTGTTGTAAGTCAATAATTCCTTAGTATTGATGAAAAATGTGGTAGTTCATTTGTGAAATAAAAAAATGAAATAATCTGCCAACTGAACTCAAACTGGGTTGCTAGGAGACGGGTGGGCCTGGCCGGTGTTGCTAGGTAACGGCGAAGTGCCAGTTGAATGTCAAATAAGTGCCATTAATCTGCCAGTGGAACTAAAAAAGCTTATAAAAACTCAGTATTCATTTTAATATTTTTATCGATGGCTAGACATTCATCTACAATCCATCCAGCAACTTTAGGAATAACCCCATAATCGGGAAATTTCAAATCTATATCTGACAGTGAAATGCTTATCTGGAGGAACAACAACATGTAAAACACCAGCAATTACTGTTTCCAAAAAAAGGCAGTTTTTATTGCAGTTTTAAGCAATGTGATGATTTCCAGCTTTCAACCACACGGCATTAGACTGAAATGTTGATAACAGCATCCTCCATTTTTACTGAACATGATGTTAAAGATGTGTAAAACTTTAAAATAAATTCATATCTTACTGCAGCAGCAAAATCTAACACCGGATTTAATCACAATTATTCAATGGGGAAAATATGTTACATTTCTTTTACAATTTAAATCACAACTTCCTGGATTTGAGGGTTTTGATTCCAGTGAAAATATCTTAGTACACTTGAAATTAGTCAAAACTAACTTACAGGTAACTGTTCAGGAAAATATAGGAGCTTTCTATGTCAATAATTACTTGATATTGATGGAAAATGTACTGAATGTATAAGTTCCACTTATAACAAGGCATTTTCCGCATATATTCATCAACATTAAGGAATTATTGACTTAGAAGGCTCCTATATTTTGCTAAAAATTTACTTTAAGTTAGTTTTGTCATATTTCAAATGTACTAGGAAAAAAAACAGATTAAATATAAAAATAAACAACTGAAATTCACTGTTACCCATTGTAATCACTGAACTTTTGACCTAAATGTTTCAAGACATATGCTACTTCAGTGAAATATGACTTTATTTTTACCTTTTTTTATTATATCTTTACCAGATCTTACAAATAAGTACAGAGGGCGCCAAGAAAGTAGTCGGGAAATGAAAACAAAGGGAACAAAGGCACACAGACACGTGGCAGATTCACTAGTTCTCATCTACTCAAACTATTTCATCAAGCGGGTAGAAAAACACAAAGAAAACATTCATCCTGCATAGTCCCAAAGCATTTTGACTTTTTATGCAACAAGTTTACCGAGGCAGACTCACATGTCATCCCTAAAATCAGCATCTAACTGGATTATTATAGTTTCTCTGTTACATTTTAAATAATCTTCACCATAGGTCACTTGGCTCACTGTAAAAAGCCTCAGCTCGCTCTGATCTCCGACAATATTGTACTTAATTATGATAAAATGCTGCTTTTATATCCTAAAAGTTACAACAGCTGAGCCAGTCTGCCTGTTAGGCAACAGAGAAAAAACACAGACGGACTAATAAAGACACGGCGGACTCAACGGACAGGGACGCACGGCGGGGACGGACGGTGATGTGGGACTTTATCTGCGTGAAGCGTAAACCGGCTCTGAAATGCAGTGGAGATGAAGACGGAGGCAGTACAGCAGCTATTTCTACATCCATGTTGGAAAAGTTCAGGACATGCAGAATCATCCTTCACTCAAGTTTGATTCAGGAGAGAGAGATGGGCTCAGAGCGTAAAGGTCAGGGGTCAGAAGAAAGCGCACATCAGTGAGGTACGACGGTGTGCCACGGCCGGAAAGAAAGGACAAGGTTTCTGACAAAAAAACTCAGAAATGTTGAGACTAATCGATGAAATTTTCTAGAAGAAAAAAAAAAGTAAAATATGAGCTCCAAAAGATGAGAGTTTGTGAGAAAAAAAGTCACACATTCTGAGATTAATCTCACAATTTAAATAAATACAATCTGAGCTGTAGAAGTTAAAATTTTGAAGAGAATTTGCAAGAGAACAACTTAGAAATGATGGCATTAATCACTATATAAAATTCTATTTTCTTTTACTTTTGGAGCTCAGAAATGTATTTATAAAAATGTCTGAGATTAATCTCAAAATTTCTGAGGGTTTTTTTTTCTAGCAAAATTTCAACTTTTTCATCTCAGACATTTGTCTGTTCCAGAAAATTTCTGAGATGAATCTCAAAATGTATGAGTTCTTTCTCTCACAAATTTTCAACTTTTTCAGCTCAGGATTCTCCTTGTTTTATCCAGAATATTTCTTTGATTAATCTGAAAATGTCTTAAATATTTTCTCACAAACTTTTTAACTTTTCAAACTCAGAAACTTGAAAAATTCTTCTGAAAAATCTGCAAGATTAATCTCAAAAATTGGAATTTTTCTTTGCAAATTTTTGACTTAGAATTTTTCTTGTTTTTCCCCCAGAATATTTCTGAGATTCATCTCAAAATTTCAAAGTTTTTTTTTTTAATATTTTCAGAAATGTGCTCCTCTTTGTATCTATATCGGCCCTACCAGGCCATGGCAGTGAGGAGCAGCCACTTTGTTTAACAGTTGAATTGTCTGTTTTTCCAGTGCATCTTTGGCGCCCCCTAGCTGGGAGACAGAGCAGGGCTGTTCTCTGTGCTGATGTTGACCAGACATTCACTTGACTTGAAGCTAGCCAGAGATTTGGTGCTTGGAAGAGAAGCCAAAGACCCACACAGGCCCATCATGGAGGGGGTGTAGTCCTTTGCTGGAGGGGAAACAAAGCAGCCATTTTAAATCTTCGGGGTAAATAATCATTTAGGGTTTTAAAAGTAAACATTTCAGTGGCTGCAGCGTCACCTGTGCACCAGGTTCCTCCGTTCTGTTTGCCCTCGATCCTCTGGGAGTCGGAGTCCAGGCTGACCTCCACTGACAGCAGCTCGGTGCTCGGGAAACTCCTCCTGCAGGTCAACAGGAGGACAAGAGGGGGAGACGCTCAGCAGCCGTCCCGGAATCGCATTAATCTGAGTTAACTGACAGACAAATTGAATGCAGTCAATATTCCTGTTTGCAGTGAGCTCTGCTTCTGGTTTCAGTATGTGGCAGTAGATTTCATTAAAGAAAGAAAGAAAGAGAGAAGAAGAAGAAGAAGAGAGAAAAGAAAGAAAGAGAAAGAAGAAAGAAAGAAAGAAAAAAGAAAGAAAGAAAGAAAGAAAAGAAAGAAAGAAAGAAAGAAAGAAAGAAAGAAAGAAAGAAAGAAAGAAAGAAAAAGAAAGAAAGAAAGAAAGAAGGAAAGAAAGAAATTTTAATATATTTGTCATTTAACACACATTTATTCAGTGGAAAGAAAAACTAAATGAAATTTTTTTGAATTATTTTTTCACCAAAACTTTTAAAGATGGTTTGGTTAAAAATAATAATAAAAATAAATATATGCATGAATATTGTGCCAATTTTATCTAACAATTCCCAGAATTCATAGCTAGAAGTGTTTAAATCCTTAATCCAAGACCTCCTGGATCCTTTAAATCTGTAAATATAGCATGACAAAAAAGAGAAGAAAATGCCAAAAAAAAAGAAAAAAAAGAATTAAAACAGAAAGGGCAATAGAAGAGATTGGGGGAAAAACAAGACAAAGGAAAAATAACCTAACTAGAAACAAACAAACATAGATTGCAAAACCAATCTTGGTTAAAAATCTGTAATTTTTAACCAAGCAAACCTAAACAATTTGTTCAGAATTTTGTAAGATAAATTGCAAATAAACACGACCTTTGAATTATTCAAACTTCTCATATATTGTGTTTTCAAATCTCAGTGAATTAAAGATTGTTGTTCCAACAACATAATAATAAACTGTTGTATTTAGGTGAAGTTTTGCCAGTCGAACCTGCGGAAAAGCTTCATGTCCTCTTGGATGTCATAGGGGTCAAAGGTCGGCCAATGGTTGATGAGGGGGATCGGCAGATCTTTGGCCAGGTGGTTGGAGTCGCATGGAATCAGGCTCGTCCTGACGCACAGCAGGGGGAGACATGATGGAAACATTCCGGTTTATTTTTCTTCCAAAAACCAAAAAGAGAAAAACCCGACATAAAGCACTTCAAATTAAAGGTGACCTATGATGCTAAATTAACTTTTTACATATTTTCATACTTCCATTCGGGTCTCAACTCATTCTAAAAACAATCCAGGCGCTTAAAAAGACCATAACACCCAACTGTTTTTGGCAATAAGTTAATGTTTTTTTGTTGTGTGGAAAATGACAAAACTGCACCGTCACCTAGCAACCCAACTAGAGCTCCAGCATATTTGATTTTACAGCTGTGCTGGGCTGTACAATGGCTGCTGGAAAAGACAAGTGTTTTGTTCTTGTCTTGCCTACTATCTGCATTCTTGTTAGTTGTGCAGGAAGCTCTACTAATGCTTTTCAAAGCTACACGGTTGTATAATTATGCGTGTTTTCAGCCATTTTCACGTGTAGCAGCTTATTTGGACTTAAAGCGACAGGACGCCCTAAAACAGCTCATTTTGAAAAGAGCTCAACAGGGAGAACTGCGCAGACTAAAATCTCATTATCTAAAAATGATGTGTTCAACAACTGAAATAAACATGTTTTGTGAAACCCAGAAACCATCAAAGAGGCTTCATGGGTCACCTTTACAGATTGGTGGTTAGTTAAATAGGCTGCAGCGTTGGTACATAATACAAAGAGAGGAACAAGCTAAATAAAAATAAAAGATACTAATGCATTTCTTCAGATGTACTAAATAGTTAGCATATGCTACCATTAATTTTGTGAATGAATTCCTGTCCTGCTGAGTAAATCTGCTATAACCTTCAGGTTTGGAAGATTCCCCTGATCTGATCTTATGACAGACACGATGAAGACCTTTGACCTTTCAGTTCATGTTTAGAAACTCACAGTTGCTCCTGCAGCTCCAGGATTACAGCCTCCAGCTCCTTCTTCTCCTGTTGGCTTTGGTTCTGAATTTCCTCCAGCTGGGATTTCAGCTTCTTGTTCTCCGTCTCCGTGCTCTTCAGCTGAGATTCACGCAGGCGTACCAGCTCCTCCAGGTACCCCTGACAATGTTTTCCAAATTTATGTGTTTGATTTCTTACCAATAGTGCACTGGCGATTATTTAGTAATGTGTTTTTTAAAATATGACGGCACATTTTAAAACAAATTGCAACGTGTAAGAAAAGGAAATAAACTGGAGGAGTAAAAAAAATCTGACTGAGATTAAACGGAAAAATTTTCTAGAAAAAACATGGACATTTCTGAGCTTGAAATGTCCAAATTTTCAGAGAAAATTTCAGAGAAAAATCTCTGAAATTTTGAGATTACATTTCTAAAATAATTTGATTTCTCATCTTGAAAAGTAGAACATTTGCTAGAAAAAACTCAGACAATTTGAGGTTAAAATCAAAAACTGTCTAGAAAAAACTAGGAAACAGTCAAAAAAATTATATCAATTTCGAGATTAATCTAAAAAAGATTAGAGCTTTTTAGAGCTTGTAAAGTTTTTAAAAATGCTAGGAATTACTAACTAGAACTTGAGATTAATCTTAAAAATAAATAAAATTTAGACATTTCTGAGCTAGAAGAGCAAGAGAGTAATCTCAAAATGTTAACGTGAAACGCAAACATTTCTGAGTTTCAAAACTTGGAAATTATCAACACACAATTCTTGACTTTGTGGGAATTTCTGAGCTTAATCTCAAAATTTTTCTCCTGTTTTTACACTGTTTTCTACACTGTCTTTAAATTGAGAGGCTGCTTGGTGATGAAGCAGTGAAATGTGCGAACACCTTCTGAGCGTTGACGATCTTGAACCTCTGCTCCATTTTCCGGCACTTTGTGCTCCAGCTCTCATCGTCGGTGACCAGCGGGACGTACGGATGCTCGGGGACGCTGTCGTCGCTGGCGCTGCTGTCGACGCTCTGCCGATCATCATCACTCAAGTATTCATAGCTGCACAGAAAACAACTACTGCACTTCCTCTCTCTCTCTGTGTGTGAGACTGTTTTACGGCCATCTTGTTTTACTGTTTAAAGTAAGATGGCCGACCTGACTGATGCAACTCGTTTCTCATTTTAACATTCCTGCTGCTGTCTAAACAACCTTATCTGCTGCTTCGCCGCCGTTACCTCTGTGTGAATTTCAAGTATGGAGTGTAGTCAATCACCGCTGGGGATTTTCCGTCCAGGGCCTCTCCTTTCAGGCAGAAACTGTGATAAGGAAGATGCTCTAAATTAAGACTGTAAATTACAGCAACAAAAATATTACTTTCTGCAGAAAAGTCAAAGGTCAACCCCCGTACCTAAAATCTATGGCTCCCACACCAATGAGCATCCCTGTTAGCACTGTGGCTTCTTCTCTCAGCATTATGGCTCCTTCTGAGTAAAACCTCCTGAAGCGCAAAGAGAACAACAGATACAGAAGAACATGGTTACTGAAAAGGACAGTCAGTCGTTTTAAAGGAGAGTCAGCGCCGAGACGGCCCAACAGCGACCTACCATGTTTTTATTTTAAAAGATGCTAAGAACACATACATGAGCTTTACAGCCCAGACACAGAGCCACGCTGGGCAGCATGCTGAGATGTAAATGAAGCCCATAATTCTTTGTTCGCAAAGATAAATCACTCTCACAACTTGCTCAACGCGCATCTCTTCAAGCACAACTGCATGTTATGCCTGCAGTTCACCTAGAGCTGCACAAGCAGAGCCAACGCAGTGGGGTTTAATCTCTTATGTTGACGTAGGTGGGCCGGCCAGGGGGCTTATAATACACTGTATGAATGTATATACATCAATGAGTCCTGGATTTCTGGGCTTCTCAGCCCACCTCTAAGGGAGCCCAGAGACCCTAGAGAAAACAAAATGAGCTCCTTCTCTCTCTCTCTCTCTCTCTCTCTCTCTCTGTATATATATATATATATATATATATATATATATATATATATATATATATATATATATATATATATATATATATATTATATATATCTCAATATATATTTCAATCACCGCTCTTCAGTGATTGGAAACAATCTAACCATCACAAGAAGTGATGGTTTGCTTGCAATTAACCAGCGTTTCTCTACCATTTGCACCATTTTCTGCTTGTGTCAAAAAATTGAATTGTCATTGCATTTACAAAAAAATAACGTTATTTTTATTTTGTAAAAATAATTTGAGAACACATACATGAACAACTACTACTATTATTATTATTATTATTACCTATTATTTTGTTACAACAAAACAACATTATTTTGTTACACAAAATAATGTTATGCTTCAAAGGCAAACGTGATAAAATCCTGTCAGATCAACATAAAATTCAACAACCTAGCATTAATAAAAATGTATTCAAGTTGGGATAACGTGATTCAATTTAGTCAGACTGATCTCCCGCTGAAGAGGGTCTGGCAAGATCAGGAGATCACGCGAGATGCTAGCGAGATTACGGAAGCTCACGCAACGCACCGTAACCGTTTTGTGCCTGGGTGGGAAAACCTCAAGACGGTTTTTGTTACACATTGAACAACATATGTTTGTGCAAAGGCAATACCTGTTATTAAATTATGTTTATATGCTTTACTTAAGTCTCACTAAACTGTTTAGCCAGTTCAAGTAATGTGAGTAACACATGTTTTCCCTGAGAAAGGTACAAGACTGAGTTATTTTGTATGGAAGCCCATTTCTGCCACTCTGTAAAAAAAAAAAATCTCATTATAACGAGATAGTATCTCAAAATAATGAGATAATATCTCATTATAATGAGATACTATCTCGTTATAATGAGATAGTATCTCAAAATAATGAGATACTATCTCATTATAATGAGATACTATCTCAATGCGATAGTACTATCGCATTGAGTATCACATTGAGATACTATGTCAATGTGATACTCAGTATCTCATTATATAATGAGATACATTTTTTTTACAGAGTGGTGGAAATGGGCTTCCATAATTTTGAGTCAACTGGATTTGAATAATTTTGTCACTGGAGTGAAGCAGTCAGCCCAGCAGTGCGCATGCGCAGTAAAGTGAGGGGAAACTTCCAGTATATTTGTGAACGTTGGAAGAAGCAGAGCTTCACTAGAGGCAAGTTGTTCGTCTTCAGTATGTTTTCATGTGACATGTATGCCTTTACGACTCGCATAAACGGCTACAGGTTGAGTTTTCTTATAAAAGTCTTCACAGGCTAATATGCTAATATCAGCATGGGCTCATTAGCTAAAACCGTCATGAGTCTTACTTGAGTTTTTGTCCACGATAAGATATCTGTCTTAATAATTACCCATCTTTCAGCTACAGCCTCTTAGCATGTTTTTAAGGATAAACCAAGCCAGCTAACGTTCATGTTGCATTAATATCACTCGGCCAAGCTCAGGTTAACTGTGGCTTCCAGGAACAATCCTGATTCTTTTATAACGGCTCTATGCCAATTAACGTTAGCGCTCAAGTCTCAGTTAGTGAGAGCCGCTTTTTGTTTCTGATGGCTTTACTTGCTCTGTATGTAGTTCGGCGGATAAAGGAATCAAGGCGCCATTGCCCGCATACAGTCAGTCAGTCGTATTGAAGCCGTTTGTTTAATCTAGTTTTATTTTTTACCTCCGAGTGCTGAACTTTATACACAGTCCAGTCACATTAATGTGACCACCACGTACTTTCCACTTCAGAGTTAAATAACCAATCACAGAAGGCAGGTGGCAGCACAGTGCAGTTGAGCGTATATAAAGGGTGTGTGTGGGCTTCGGAAAACATTTCAATCGTTGGCGTAATGCAGAAACGAAGCGATTTATCCGACGTCCAAAAGGGCATGATCATTGGCTTTCGGGCCAAGGGTGGAAGCATTTCCGAAACGGCTGAGTTTGTGAACTGTTCGCGTGCCGCCGTGGTAAAAGTGTACCGTGCCTGGCAAAATGGACTGTCCAAAATCAACGACGTGGCAAATGTGGTGCACCACGGGCCATAGATGACAGAGGCGAACGACGGTTGCGGAGATGCGTTCGGGCAGATAGACGGGCTACCGTTGAGCAACTGACCACTAAAATGAACCAAGGGGCTACCACAAGTGTCTCCCAAACCACTATTCAGCGAACATTGCTGCGTCTGGGCCTCCGAAGCAGACGCCTGGTTCGTGCACCTATGCTGACTGGTGTTCATCGACGACGAAGGCTAGAATTTGCACGCCAGTACAGCAGCTGGACGTCCACTGAGTGGCGACAGGTAGCGTTTTCAGATGAATCGCGTTTTATGCTCCATCGGACAGATGGACGTTGGCGTATAAGGCGTGAAACCTCTGAAAGGAACCACCCTGCAACCATTGCAGGAACGGTCCAAGCTGGAGGCGGGAGCATTATGGTCTGGGGAATGTTTTCCTGGCATTCTCTGGGTTCACTGATTATTGTGGAAGGCACGATGGATCAATACAAGTACGCATCTGTCCTTGCGGACCATGTCCACCCCTACATGCGCATTGTTTTTCCTCAGGATGATGGCATCTTCCAGCAGGACAATGCGAGGTGCCATACAGCTGCCAGTGTACGTGCGTGGTTCGAAGAGCACCAGGATGAGTTTACCGTCCTCCCCTGGCCAGCAAACTCACCTGACTTAAACCCAATCGAGCATCTGTGGGACCATCTCGATCGAGTTGTTCGCGCCATGGATCCTCAACCGCGTAATCTAGCGCAGCTGGCCACGGCATTAGAGTCGGCATGGCTCAACATCCCAGAGAAGACCTTCAGGGACCTAAGTGACTCTCTTCCTGCACGTCTCGTAGCAGTTCGCTCTGCGAAAGGTGGTTATTCTGGCTTTTGACAGATGGTCACATTAATGTGACTGGACTGTGTATAATTCATATGTTTGTTTCATACAAAAAGCACTCACCGCGGTACTTTTTCGGCAGTTACAACAATTTAATCTGTTACAAACACGTAGTGTTTTCCCGCCATACATTTATTTGTGAACCTGCCAATAAAAATCTGAATATAGTTTCAGATTTTTGTAGAATGTTTTCAGGTCAACTTAGAAAGTGAGCCACTATTGTTAATACGAGCTAATTTTCTATCTAGACTACAGAAAATTAATTTAGAGAAGCTCAAAAGTGAAAACTACTGTTCATGTAAGATGGACTAACTTGATGTAGTTGAGTTAAGAAGAGGATAATTGCTATTTCTAAGTTGAAACAACTTCACTAAACTAAGTTAAATTAACTTGACACAATTAAGTTCATACAAGGTCTTAAGTACACTGAACAAGTATATGTTAAGCAGTGGTGGAGAAAGAACTCAAAAAATTTACTTAAGTAAAAGTGCAAATACACAGAAAAAATGTACTCAAGTAAAACTACCACATTAACACTTGTACTTAAGTAAAAGTAAAAAAAGTACTAGCTTTTAAAAATACTTAAGTATTGAAAGTAAAAGTACTTGCTTAATGGATTGTCTAATCGCTAATATCATTAAGTGTACCGATTGTATTTAATTTTAATACATTAGAAATGTGCCATTTTAATGAACAATGCCACAGATAAAGCATGTTTTTATTATGTTTACTCTGTTACATAGTTTAGACTTAGATATGCGATTATATGCATCATAATTTCAGGGATGGAAACATCTCGTCTCCTGTCCTAACATAGCAAGAACTTCACTTTTTTTGCCACTAGTGGCATTTATTTTTAAAGAAATCCAACAGAAAGGGTGAAAGAAGGTGAGTGGGGAGGACAGGCAATCCAGAGGAACTGCCCCTGATGTCCATGCGATATTGCAGAGTCGCGTGAGCCAACACAACCCTACAACATCCAGAGCCTTAAGGAACTCTGGTCGGATCTCATCCACCCCCGGGGCCCTGAGGCCACCGAGTAGTTTTTTAACCACCTCGGCGACTTCGTCCCCAGAGATTGGAGAGCCCAACCCAGAGTCCACAGGCTCAGCTTCCTCAACAGAAGGCATGTTGGTGGGAATACTTCGAAGTATTCCGCCCACCGACCCACAACGTCCCGAGTCGAGGTCAGCAGCACACCATCCCCACTGTAAACAGTGTTGGTGCTGCACTGCTTTCCCCTCCTGAGACGCCGGATGGTGGACCAGAATTGCCTCGAAGCTGTACGGAAGTCTTTCTCCATGGCCTCTCCAAACTCCTCCACACGCCACAGGTTTTGCCTCAGCGACCACCCGAGCCGCATGCCGCTTCGCCCGTCGGTACCCATCAGCTGCTTCTGGAGTCCCACAGGCCAAAAAGGCCCCATAGGACTCCTTCTTCAGCTTGACAGCATCCCTCACCGAAGGTGTCCACCAACGGGTCTGAGACCTGTTGGTTCTGTTGTACCTTTTCTAATTGTTCTTTCTACCCTTTAACCCACTGCTGTCTTAAAACACTTAATTTAATAGCTCTTAAAAAATGTCTTTGAATTAACGTAATTCAATCATGGAAAGACTTTCCACACGATTAAATATATTTTTCTTTCAGCATGAAGCATGTTTGTTGAGCTAACTTAATTTTCATGAGTTGGATCAACTTAATTAAGTAGTGTGAAGGTATCACTGTAAAATTAGTTGGTTTCAACTAAATTTGCATTCATCTTAATCAAGTAGTCAATTATTTGGTCCAAAACATTGCAAATGAGCTGGGCTGGCTCTATTAAATTACATTGGGTAATTTAATAGGTTTGGTTAATACCAATGTATTACATTGGTAAAGTAAATGAGTTGAATCAATCTCAAAAGTTAAGTTGAGCCAAAACATTTGCTTTAAATTGGAGTAACAGAATTAGATAGTGCTGAAATAAAGCAAAGTAATCATGTGAAAAATCTTTCCATGATTTTTATTTTATTTTAATCCAAACAGTTATTTCTTTGACTGAACATGTGGTTGAGGAGGCTGGAATCGAACTTACAACCTTGTAGTCACAAGATGACCACTGTACCACAGAGCCACAGCCGCCCTGAAAAGGCCAATCTGTTGCTAATCTGTTTTAAAATTTGGATTTAAATTGTATAACGAGCTGCAATTCAGTGGAATTTAATACAAAAAGTGAGTAGAAACAGTAAAACTAAAGTACAAACCATAAAAGCACAAGTACAGTGAAAATAAACAGAAATCATTATAATTACAAGAATATTTTTAATTCTTAAATAAATGTGTTGCTATCAACATTGAGCCATCTGCCGCTAGAACAGCGAAGGGAAAAGGGCTAACATCCGGTTAGCTTAACAATAACACTGCACATACTGTATGTTTGGAGTTTCTTAAACTGTTTTGGGAGCAATTTACAGCGACCAACTGACCTGACTGACATGTTTCGGGAGATGTGGGGGGAACCGGAGTACCCGGAGAAAACCCACGCAAACACGGGGAGAACATGCAAACTCCACACAAAATCGTCTCTGAAGGCCCAGCGCCAACCGCTGCACCACCGTACTGCCCACGTTTTTACAATTGGGTTGGGAAGGGATCTTTTTAGGCCTGATCTTCACTCTTTTGTTTTCTTTTTTTTTTCTTCTTCAATCCCAATGTGTTCCGAATTATTTTCCAAATTGAAATTTTGGGTTTCCTCTTTTTACCATCCTGGATGGTTTCAGTGCCTGGATCGACCAAATCCTCCAGGATGGTTTCTGTAGAGATCTCAGTCTTTTCCTCAGATTCCAGATCCGAGGGACAACCTGCTAAGGTTTCTCCTGACAGATCCTCTTCTGAGGAAACCTCTTGGCTTACAGCTTGTACCAGGCTGACTCGGCTCTGCAAGTTTTCTTCCTCCTGCCCTTGGAAATCTTCTTCCTCAGCTCTCAGAGTTTCAGGCACCAGTAGATCTTGTTTTGCTCTTTCCAACTCATTCACAAAACTCATCTCCTGGTATTTCTTTTTGGCTTGTTGTTCCAGAGAGGTTAGCTGCTGGTACAAAGCTTTGACTTCCTCCAACTCAGCCTGGTCATCCCTTTCCTCTTCCTTCAGGAGTCGAATCTCTTTTTCAGTGTTTTCAAGGAGGACGGCATTTGTTGCTCTGATGTTGTCAAACAGCGCCACGTCCTCCTCCGATTTCTTCTCATGAGCTACTCTCTCCTGAATTAGCTGGAGCTCAAGGTTTTCTACTTTCTGGGGCAGCGTAGTAGAAAACCTTCGCTCTAATTCACGGATTAGCTTGTCTTTCTTCTCTTTGTTTGCAAGAGCCGTTTCCTCCTCCTTCATCTTCTGCTAGGATGTTTCGAGCTGCTGCTGTAATTCCATGACGTCTGTTATACCTACTTTTTAGCTCATCGTATGAAACATGAACCCGATCGAGATCATCTAGCAGCAGCTTCTCCGACTTTTGCATTGTTGTGATTTCTCTAGACATTTTTTGTGGGAGCTCCTCCTTCTCAGCTCTTTGGCGTCTTTCTCGTGGTTCACCTCCTGTCGATATGCTTCCATGTCTTGTTTGAGCCCAGAAACTTCGATTTTATGCTTGTGTAGCCCACGTTAAAATCTGACATAAATAGGAATAAATAGTTGATTAAAAGTCTGTGGACAGAAAATAACGTCGCTGCTCCTTTAAGGAACCAGCGTCACTGACGCGTCGCCTTGGTAACGCTGCAGAGCTTAAACCTGAGGGAGAGAGCAGAGGAGGACGTGTAGGAAAAAAAGCGGTGATTAACAGAAAAAGTTAATATTATAGTTGAGAAAAGATAAATTACCTGGTCGGAAACTGACGGGGATTTTATGAAAACTAACTTGCATCGGTTTTGGTCAGGTTTTTTTGTTCGGTTGGAAGCTGGGTCGGAGCGAGGATTGGTCTGCCTTGTGGAGAAGGTCCTCGCTGCAGCAAACAGAAAGGGGCGGGGACGATACCTTATATGGAAATGGGACCATTGCACTCCGGAAGTGAAGGGGGCGCTATTTCCTGTATTATCCGCGGTCTCCCGTATTTATTTTCTTTTGAAATATGTGATATATCTTCACCTTTAGGAACGAGTTTCACTCTCAGCATGTATTTGAACTTAAATTTTATTTACTTAAGGGCAGCTCACAGTTTTTAACAAATTCTAACTTTCGGTGTTCTTCTAAATCTACTCCTTAGTCGCATCTTTTTGAGCTTGCTACTGCCTCTAGTGGCCTGGCGGTGGTAACACAACTAACATAATCACGTTACTAAATCAGAATACCACAAGGTCTTTTTTATTTTTGGCATTACTGGCACCGTAAAAGATCAATTATCTCATAAAACACCATATTTTTTCACTTTTTTAATGATGTAGAGCTAATTAAATGACAAACAATACTTTCATACATTATGAATAATATCTATATCCCCATCAATTATAGGAGGAAGAAATAGAGACATGAAAAACAACATGATCAACTATAATAAAAAATACCATTTGCAATATATACGCAAGAAATTTAATTCAGCAAAAGTCAATAACAAACAAATTAGGAATAACAACCCAGGTTGTTAAACAGAACAAGCAAAAAAAAAATCACATTTTTGTTTCCACGGTGACATGTACGTGATTCTGATATATAATTTATGGTAGAGTCTTACATATAGGACAAAACTATTTATAAACGACAAAACAATAAATCATATTCATAGAATCACACTTCAACAATTTGTGAATAGACAAAACACTTACACATTTACCATGGCACGCTATAGGTAAATATTTAGTTTGGTTAAGAATAATTATTGCACTGTCAATAAATAACTTCTAATAGATGTTCTTAGTTCATAAAGGAACATTTTAACATCTTCATGAGCTCAGAGGATCAAACTGATAAATAAAGACGATGGATGCTCTGCTAGAATATTTCTTGCTGTCTTCCATGTTCTTTCAACAAACAGTTGAGACAGAGTAGTTTTTGGTTTCACCACTATTTATCTGCTGTTATACCTGCTATTCAAAGTATTCTTATAAGATTGTCTGTTAATCTGCAGCTCATGTGACCAAACCAGCTGAGGAGATGAAAAGTTAAAAATGTTGTTTTAACTTGAGTCAAGTTAAAATTCTAGTTGGAATGTTAAATTTTAACATTTTAACACAACCTCTAGTAGGGTAACCCCAAGGTCTTTTTAAAGATAGAGTCTCTGAGAACAGTTCTTAAAGATATAGTCAGTGTTTTCAGCAAAGGTGAGCTGACTGTCCAGTAATGACACAAAGTATTTAAAATTTGCCACAGTTTCAACAGGTTGGCCATCAAGTGAAACTGGAATCGCTTTCAGGTCTTGTTTATGTCATTTAATTAGCTCTACTTCCTTAAGAATATGGAAAGGTTTGTTCTTTTGTTAGGGAATTTATCTTTTACTGTTCCAGTAATGCCAGACTTTGGTATTCTGCTTTAGTAACTTGATTATATTAGTTGTGTTACCACCGCCAGGCCACTAGAGGCAGCAGTAA
This sequence comes from Poecilia picta, assembly GCA_033032245.1. NCBI lineage: Eukaryota > Metazoa > Chordata > Actinopteri > Cyprinodontiformes > Poeciliidae > Poecilia > Poecilia picta. The sequence continues at coordinate 22,187,417 of CM065371.1, forward strand.
ACCCCGAAAAGATGGGACTAAGGAGCAGATTTAGAAATACACCGAAAACTACAGAATTTGTTAAAAACTGTGAGCTGCGCTTAAGTAAATAAAAGATTGAAATTCAAATATATGCTGAGAGTGAATCTCCTTCCTAAAGGTGAAGATATATCACAGATTTAAAAAGAAAATAAAAACGGGAGACCGCGGATAATACAGGAAATAGCGCCCCCTAAACTTCCGGATTGCAATGGTCCCATTTCCATATAAGGTAAGAGGCTGACAGTGGTCCGTCCCGCCCCTTCCTGTTTGGTGCAGCGAGGTGGACTTGGCCGTGTGCGGCCTGCACATTCGCAGACAGGATTCAAGATGGCGAGCCAGACCTAGACCTTCAGTTCATCTTCTTCATCATATCAGGGAGGGACTATCCTGCGTGTGGAAATTTGCTGCCGGAGCGGCAGGAATATCAGAAACTAGTTCAAACCGAACTGAACAGGAACTGAATTGAACTGATTGAATTGTTTTTCTATTTTTTTTTAAACTGAATCAAACTGAAGCTTTTAACTGAACTGAGTACCTGAACTTATATTTGGATTTGAACTTGAATTTAAAGTACCATACTTGATTTTCATATGTTATATCTCTGAATGTGATTTGAATATTTGTGGTCCACTTTGATTTAATTGTGTTTGAAGGAATTTCCTTACCTGTGAAAGACGAGTTAACTCAGGAAAAAAAATAGGAATTCTAAAATAGGTGTAACCTAGGGAGATGGTCTAACTAACTTAAATTAGTCTGACTAAAATAACCTAGGAGAATAGAGACTGGTCTAATTAAACTAGATTAGTTTTATTAAAATAAACTAGGAGAACAAAAGAGTAAAAAGGAGTGATTTACTTTTCCTTTTTTGGGGGGGGGGGATTTCATGTATTGTATTTTATGTGTGTCTTGTATTCAGTAAATTACCGGCATTTACCATTTAAAGCAGCAGGTCTCTGGTGTTGTTATTCTTGCTTCCCCACTCCTTAGAGCCTAGAACTGGTCCAGTGGCGCGATTAGCGGAGTGATACCGGTGCTACACTTGCAGATGAGATGATTGTAGGAACGTTTGATCTGATTCAGTTCTTCCTTCAAACGTTTCTCACGGTCTTGCAGGAAAGCGATGTTTTTTGACATTTCCTGAGACATTTGGTCCTTTTCAGCTCAGAGTCTCCAGGAGCCGTCGCTGCTCATTAAGCCTCTCTTCACAAAGCTTCGCTTCACAAAGCTTTTGTATCTCATCCTCCTGCCTCACCTGAGAAATGTCGGCTTCATATCTGGAGCGCAGCTCTTCGTAGGAAGTCTGGAGTGTGTCCAGTTCTTCTCAGGGCCTTACTTTTCTCTCTCTCTGCCAGTATTTGACCTACAAATGATTCCTGGTTGAGCAGTTGGACCATCTTTAGCTCCATAACGCCTTGCTGCAAGACCTGGACTCCTCTTCTCATGGAGTGATGGGGCCCCATCACTCCATTCTGGTTTCTCGGTGTTCGATGAAACATGTTCTCAGAAATATAATCACTAACACCCGTCCCGTCGCGTCCCGTCCGTCGCGTCCCGTTCCATCCCGTCCCGTCGCGTCCCGTCGCGTCCCATCCCGTCCCGTTCCGTCCCGTCGCGTCCCGTTCCGTCCGGTCGCGTCCCGTCCCGTCGCGTCCCATTCCGTACCGTCCCGTCGCGTTCCGTCCCGTCGCGTCCTGTCCCGTCCCGTCGCGTCCCGTTCCATCCCGTCGCGTCCGTTCCGTCGCGTCCCGTTCCGTCGCGTCCCGTTCCATCCCGTCCCGTCGCGTCCCATCCCGTCCCGTTCCGTCCCGTCGCGTCCCATCCCGTCCCGTTCCGTCCCGTCGCGTCCCGTCCCGTCGCGTCCCGTTCCGTCCCGTTGCGTCCTGTCCCGTCGCGTCCCGTCGCGTCCTGTCCCGTCGCGTCCCGTCGCGTTCCGTACCGTCGCGTCCCGTCCCGTCGCGTTCCGTACCGTCGCGTCCCGTTGCGTCGCGTCCCGTCGCGTCCTGTCCCGTCGCGTCCCGTTCCGTCCCGTTGCGTCCTGTCCCGTCGCGTCCCGTCGCGTCGCGTCCCGTTCCGTCCCGTTGCGTCCTGTCCCGTCGCGTCCCGTCGCGTCCTGTCCCGTCGCGTCCCGTCGCGTTCCGTACCGTCGCGTCCCGTCCCGTCGCGTCCTGTCCCGTCGCGTCCCGTCGCGTTCCGTACCGTCGCGTCCCGTCCCGTCGCGTTCCGTCCCGTCGCGTCCCGTCGCGTTCCGTACCGTCGCGTCCCGTCCCGTCGCGTTCCGTACCGTCGCGTCCCGTCGCGTTCCTCCGTCGCGTCCGTCCCGTCGCGTTCCGTACCGTCGCGTCCCGTCGCGTCCCGTCGCGTCCCGTACCGTCCGTCGTTCCGTCGCGTCCGTCCGTCCCGTTCCGTTCCGTCCCGTCCGTTCCGTCCCGTCGCGTCCGTTCCGTCCCGTTCCCGTCCGTCGCGTCCCGTACCGTCGCGTCCCGTTCCGTCCCGTCGCGTCCCGTTCCGTCCCGTCGCGTCCTCTCCGTCGCGTTCCCGTCCCGTCCGTCCCGTACCGTCGCGTCCCGTCCGTCGCCTCCCGTTCCTCGTCCCGTTCCCTCCCGTCGCGTCCCGTACCGTCCCGTCGCGTCCCGTTCCGTCCCGTTCCCTCCCGTCCGCGTCCCGTTCGCGTCCCGTCGCGTCCGTTCCCGTCCCGTCGCTCCGTCCGTCCGTCCCGTCCCGTCGCGTCCCGTTCCCTCCCGTCGCCTCCCGTTCCCTCCCGTCGCGTCCCGTTCCCTCCCGTCGCGTCCCGTTCCGTCCCGTCCGTCCCGTTCCGTCCCGTTCCCTCCCGTCGCGTCCCGTCCCGTTCCGTCCCGTTCCGTCCCGTCGCGTCCCGTTCCCTCCCGTCGCGTCCCGTTCCCTCCCGTCGCGTCCCGTTCCGTCCCGTCGCGTCCCGTTCCCTCCCGTCGCGTCCCGTACCGTCGCGTCCCGTTCCGTCCCGTCGCGTCCCGTTCCCTCCCGTCGCGTCCCGTTCCGTCCCGTCGCGTCCCGTTCCCTCCCGTCGCGTCCCGTTCCCTCCCGTCGCGTCCCGTTCCGTCCCGTCGCGTCCCGTTCCCTCCCGTCGCGTCCCGTACCGTCGCGTCCCGTCGCGTCCCGTTCCCTCCCGTCGCGTCCCGTTCCGTCCCGTCGCGTCCCGTTCCCTCCCGTCGCGTCCCGTTCCCTCCCGTCGCGTCCCGTTCCGTCGCGTCCCGTTCCGTTCCCGTCGCGTCCCGTTCCGTCCCGTTCCCTCCCGTCGCGTCCCGTCCCGTCGCGTCCCGTTCCCTCCCGTCGCGTCCCGTTCCCTCCCGTCGCGTCCCGTTCCCTCCCGTCGCGTCCCGTTCCCTCCGTCGCGTCCCGTTCCGTCTCGTCGCGTCCCGTTCCGTCCCGTCGCGTCCTTTTCCGTCCCGTGCAAAAGCGCCTAGAGTCTTCCTTTGCTGTGACATCATTCCACCAGTGCAAATATCTGCTCTTTATTCTTGTTTACATTCAAAATGGTCCATGATTCACTTGTTTTGATTTCAGGGGCATCAAACTCGTTTCCATTTTGGTCCAGATCAAAAATCTGAATGTTCTTAAAAGAGCCAGATCGTACTGATAATAACCAATTAAATTGTTAAAATATCAATAAAAAGGTGTTTCAGCATTCAATAAGTGTTTCTTAAATAACATAATATTGAACATCTTTTCACACCAATCATCATCCATCCAGGATAGTTTTTGTGGTTTTCTGCAATCAACATCACAGATTATGTGGTGCTAATTTAGAAATATTTGTAAGGAATTTTTACTATATTTGCGCTAATATATAATGTTAAATGTGACCTTTTATTAATCGCTCTGTCGCTTATGGACTATAACTTGACATCAAGTAAGGCTGAGACAGCAGTCACTTGAACCCAAATGTTTTTGGCCAATTTTGAGAAAAAATGTTGATAAACTCAGAAAAATGTGGGGATCTGTTGATGTTTGTGTGAATTTTTCTGTTATTTGTGAAAAACTGGAGAGGCCTATTGCTATAATTTGGAGTCTAAAGGGCCACATAAACGCTATGGCGGGTCATATTTGGCCGTCGGACCTCGAGTTTCACACATGCACCATATCTGTTAATCTCCAGAACTTTTTCAATATCAATACATTGGGAAATTAATTTTACTTGTTTAGTCAAACATTTATTTTCTTTTGCATAGTGGAAAAAAGAGAGTGGACAAGATTTATAATAAATAGATGTAAACATGAAAAAGTAAAATATAAAAACTATTAACTATTGATTTCTAAATTGGTTAGGATTGATTAAGAATCAGAAATTGTAAATGAGTAATAGTTGTAATATACTAGGATTTGGAAAGGTATTTGGAATATTGCAGGGTTTCCCCCAGAAAACCTGCTAAGCCTGGTGGTCGGAGTCGGTCACTTTAAAGGACAGTCAGCCATCTTGGAGGACAATCAGTCATTTAGACTACAGTCTGACCTGGTTGTCCTGCTGTCCCGCAGAGCAGTGGCGATGTACTCAGACAGCCTCTTCTCCATGAGGGCGACTCTCATCCAGGCTCGACCCTGAAAGCGTCAAATGGAAACATGGCTGCAGTTTACACCCACACTGCTATGCTGCTAACTTCTAACTGCTGTGCTACACTAGCTATGTTCCTCTAACAGCTACTCGGTTGGATTTTTGTGACTCACTTTCGCTCGAGATGTGTTGATGTTTTCCATGCTTTCAATGCTGCTGATGCAGCTATTGGGGACTTTAGCACATGCCAGGCGGATGTAGTCCCAGTAACTCCTCTGACCGTCAAACCAGCTACTAGAGCCTGGAAAATAAAAACATTTTAACAACAGAAATTATATTTAGGTTTAAAACAGCTTAACCACTTATAGGCTGTCAAAATAACAGCAATAATTTGGGTCATTTGGTCTGTAATAAAGTATTTTCATGCTAACTAAATAGCATGCTAACTAGACTAAATTTAGTCTATTTAGCCTAGACATTAAATATTTAATTTACAAAGTAAAAATATCTTGCTAGCTTGCTAATAAAATGTCTAATTTGAATTAAAATATAGAGCTGGTAAATTATAACTTTTTCTCTAAACTAAATATTTAGTTTATTTGCTAGCTAAATATGTAGTTTGGAGCTAAATATTCAGTTGCTAAGCTAAATATTTAGTTGGTAAACACAATATTTATTTTGCTAACTAAATGCTTTGCTAAAGAACTGATTATTTAGCTCCTAGCTGAATACTTTGCTCCAAACTAATTATTTAGTTTGCTTGCTAAGTATTTATTATTATTATTATATATTCATTTAAATATTTTGTTTGCATCTAAATAGTTGCTAAGATAAATATTTAGGTGGTAAATTAAATATTTAGCTAAATGTGTAGTTTACATTTTAATACTTAGCTAACAGCTCAATACTTTGTTTGGAAATAAATAATCAGCTGATAAACTAATTATTTAGCTTGCAAAATTAAATTAACCCACATTTTTTTTTACTCTCATTACAGTCTAAATAATCCAAATTATTGCTGTTCATTTTTAACTAACTCTTATAAATGGCGCATCATAACCACAAAACAGTTACATTTAAATCCAGGTAACTTAATGATTGCCAGCGTCTCATTATTTTGGTTTTCAACCTGAAGTTGGGCTCTGACATTCGAGTCTACCTTTAAAACGGTGGCTCAGGATGTGTTCAAGGACTGCTGCAAAATTGATGAACTCTTCGGACGAATCATCGATGGGCTCGGCGGTGTATTTCTCTAGCAGAGTCTTAACGGAAAACCTGCATGGGAGGGAAATTAAAAAAAAGTGACCAGGGAAAATGGATTTTTCAACAGGAAACTTTAACTAATCAAAATATGGCAGCACTTTACTGGTAAAAATGTTAAAACCTAACATTATCTCAACGCTTCTTAAAAATATTTAGAATTTCTCCTTGATATTTAGAACCAGATTTGTCTCTAGGTGGGAAGGAAATGGAGATGAAATGATTTAACCCTCCATGTTGTTATAATACAACATGGAGGGTTGTATACTGAGAGCATCACCGCTGATGGATCTTCCTGATGTCATCCACTTCCTGTGAAGAAAACCTGGTCATGCCGACTTTCAGGAAGATAAGACAAAGACTTTACTGAGGAGATTTTATATAACAAACATCTGTTCACATTTTAAAGGTTAATTCTCAAATATTTTTTCAGCAAATACAGATGCTCTCCAAAAATGTCTCCTTCTTATAGTAGTAAACTTTTTTTAAATTTACTTTTAGGATAATTTTTACTAAACTGTACTTTTTACTTTTTCTTATGAAGTATCTCTTCTCTACACTTATTTGAGTAAAATGTTTGGATTTTTTACACACTGGATAAAAAAGAAGCATGATTTAACCAAACATTCACCAGACACAGACCTGCAGTTTTTGTTAAAGCGGTGAAAGTTTTTTCTTGAAAGAAACTGATCATTTTCTTTTGCCTGATTTTAATTTTTTGTTACTTGCATGAATTCTTGTCATTTTGGTCTTTAAAATAAAATTTAACAAAATGGTGTCATTGCACTACTGAATCCAGTGCAATAACAGCATTTTATTAATGGTTTTGTGCTTTTCTGCAACAGAATAAAGACTATTTTGAAACAATTTTCAATTTCAGCGAATAAATCGAAGTAAAACTAATCTGTTTTGTATAACTTTAAACCACAGTCTGTCCATTTTCACACATCGATAAGACAAAGCTCAACTTAAAGCGATTTCAGCTTCCATTGTTCCCAAGACAACAATGTCTCATTCAGTTCGGGTTGGACAATAACTGGATGACTGTCCTCAAAGTGAGGACATTAGCATCGCGGTAGCAGGATGAATTATTCTTCACCGCATGAAGGGATCTGAAAATGAGCCCAAACGTTTCTAACACAGACATTTAACTGGAGACAACCTGCTAATTCTGCAACTATAAAAATCATGGAAATAGGTTTTCAATCTGCAAATGTATTGTTTTTTTATTATTCTATTTTACTGTAAATATATTTTTATTATGGTAGCTTGGCAGAGGTTGGTAGAGTATCCAAAAATTGTACTCAAGTAAGAGTAAAAAAGCATTTGCTAAACAATCTACTCAAGAACCAAGTAACTGATCAAATGATTGACAATTTAATATTAAAAATTACATCATCAGAGGGACCAAAAATGAAAGTTTAGATGAAATTTTGGTATTTTAAGGACCAAAATGACAATAATTTATATAAATAATAAAAAAAAATAACAGGCAATTTAATATTTTTCATTCAGTGGGTAGAAAATGTAATGAGTTACTACTTAGCTTTAGCTTGGTGTTTTTGGGGGCTGCTGCTTAACTCGCATATGCCTATGGCCGGCCCTGCCTCATAATGTGATTACGCCTCAGTCCCTGGGGCCCAAGTGGCTCATGGCAACCAGACCATCAAGAGTTCACAGAAATGAACTGCAACTCATCCCCCAGAACCTTCACATGTCCTCCCTTTGGTTACCTTCATTATAAATCCATATCGACACAACAGAAAAGGGAATATTACAGGAAAACATTTAATTTAACTGACCTGCAGACCGTGAGGAGGTTTTTCCTCTCCACCGCCACGTTTCGAGCCGACACCCTCTTCGTCGCTTCTCCCATCGCCATCGCTGCCTGCACATATCCGGGCTCCTTGCGGAGGAAAGCGGCCCCGGGATGGAGGGACCCCTCCCTCCCTGTCGGTCACTGCCGGCGGAGGATGCTGAGGCTGGCGGGCCGCATCACGCCGGCCGCCGTCCGGCTCCAGCAGCGCGACTGCGGGAAGGAAGCGAAACCCCGAAACTCACCGGATCATCCGATGATTCGGGTTTATTATGGTTCCTGCGTTTAGAGGAAGCGAAAGCGCCCGTGTCGACTCGCGATTTCTCCCCCTAAATGGTGACTTCATCGTGACGTAAGCGGGGGTGCGTCATCTTCAATCGTACCGACGGACATGACGTATTGGCTCCAGTGTTTTTTCTCTTTTTTTGGTACGTTTTATTTCAACAGATAATATATAGAGAATTTTTAACACAATGATAAATTTCACAATACTACACTGTAAAAAAAAAACTATCTAATTTACGATAAAATTCAGCAGCGTGGCCAGAATTTTTACGATAAAATTTATACTGGAAATTTTACTGTATTGATAAAATTTGTATTTCTACATATTTTTATTTTTATTTTTTTACCATACTTATATGGTAAAATTCTGGCAGCTAAAGAATTTCACCATGGATTTGGCCATATTTATACAGTAAAATCCTTACAGGTGGTAAAATTTGTATATGGTAAAATCCTGCCAATATTTTACCACAAATTGGACAGTTTTTTCTTAGAGTATATTAAAAATTAACAAACATGGTACCTTTTATTCCTTAACAATCAGAAAATAACCTGCCTATTACAGAAATTTTGATAGAGATTTTTATCATTTTCATTTAAATTTCCTACAGAATGTTTTTTTTTTTTACCTTGAACAGAAACTATTTGTGATCTCTAATCTGCTACACTTCAATTTTCCTTAAACCAACTGTTAAAAAGTACTTTCAACTTATTTCAGCTAATGTTATTAGTTTTGCCCAGGCTATAATTCAATTATTTTGAATCAGAAAAGCTAATAAAATGAAAATTCTACATATATTTTTGGTTTTCCTCTTGTACAAACTATTCATCCACTGTAGCTTTATGCTTATCTTTATGAGGCATGGAGCTACAGTTGTTAACGCTGTTGCCTAGCAACAGGAAGGTCAATTTTCCTGACCTTTTTGCGGACGCTCTCTGGTGGAGCATGCGTGGGCTCGCTCTGGAGGACCCACCACCCAAAACACACAGAACCTCTCAGCACAATGGACCTTACCAAGCTCCGCCCAGAAACGCCCCTCGAAAGTCCCACGTGACAACATGTCACATTAACAGCTTAGCTTCTACGTCTAAATGTGGCATTTTTCGTCTCGACTGACTATGGAGATTATTTCTGAGTTGATTAGTTTAGCATTTCTGCGGGATTTTCAAAAAATATCATCCACGACTATGGAGAGGGGAACCAACAAGTTCATGTCATCTTTTATGGACGACATCAAGGTGTTTGAGCCACGATGCCTCCAACATTGTGCAAGTTGCAGCTAAATGCTACCGGTTGATGAGGAAAACAGCAGATCCTCAGATCCTCAGCATAAATATAGCTGTGGACAAGATCACTGACGCCTGTTGTTCTTGCAAGGCTGAGTAAGTCGGACATTCATGGCTTAGAGGGTGATTTCTGTTGGCAAATGTTCGAATGTGCCTAGGACTGATGAACGGTACTCGGTGGCTAACACAATTAGCGTGGCTAACACGATTACAGTTTAGTAAAAAGCCTTTTCAGGTGAAATAAAATCTTTAATGTATGTCAGATACGTTACACATTGCATATTGATCTGATCAGCTAACATAAGGCTGTAACAGACAGGCTTCAAGGTGTAGAAGTTGTATCGGTGCTGCCGTTATGCTGTACTTGGCTAAAAGGTTTTCATAATGGATGTGTTTTATTATTGACTCTTTTTTTCATTCACTAAACACAAAGAAAGCAAAGCAATAATACTTACACCAGCAGACAATCCTTTGTTCTTATTGATCCTAACACGGTTGAGCTGCAAATGCGGTTGTGAAACAGTTTAATCCAAGCAAGGCATAACGTTTCAGATTTTGGAAATCTGTGAATTTTAGTTCCACAAACACGATCAGGATACCTGACATCGCCTGTACAGATTCCCCACTGATGGTGGAGAACCATTGTTTTTGAGTCCTGACGCAAAAACTTTCTGTCGGTCTGCTAGTCCACAATGTACATTAGCCTGAGTTTGTGAAACGGTAACCCACTGATAGCTGCGCTGTGACGTCAAATGGGCATTAGCCAATGAACAGCGGCCGCTGTGGTAAGGTCCATGTTCACTTGGTAAGTCAATTTCACTGTCACGCTACCGGCGGCGGTTACCATAGCAACCGGTAACTGATTACTCTTCCCGCCTTTTCTGTTGCCGCTCGGTTGTTCGTTGCCCCAACTCCGCTCTGTTTTTGTCTTTACACGCATTACGTCTTAACATATAGCTTAGAGAAACGTAATTATATACAGGGTTTCATGTTTTTTTGCATGTTTCTTTTTAGCTGTTACCTTAATTAATGTTTTCTATGTCAACCCGCTGTCAACTGTTCAGTGGGAGCCTTTGGGCTAAATATATAAATCGCGCCGTTTCCTCTCGAAGAATAACACAAACATGTGTGTCCGCTTTGTTGCTCCAGACATCATGATTACATGTTGCTGGTTTGCAGCACAAAAAAAAAAATGGACGATGACGCCATCAGAACCGTCACCACAGCCATCCTGCCAGCTTATTCCACCGTTTTCTTTTACTCCTCCCTTTTTCTCCTTCCTTCTCATTAAATGATTATAAATGCTTATGCATGTGGCTGGTGGTGTCACATTTCTTTCTTCCTCTCCAACGAGCTGACGGAGGACTTGCCACCGTGTCTCTGGTGAGTCTTGCAGGAGATTTGTTGCTTCTCGGTGTTGCTGCAGCTGTAATCACCATGCATCCTCCTGTGCTGATGGTTCTGTGGGATTTTCTCACATACCTCCTCCGTCTTGTGATGACATTTTTCCAGCAGTCATGTGGTGAGAGGCGGAGGTTGTCCCTGGAAACGTCACAGGACAAAAACAAAACAACAGGCCGGCACTTGAAACGGCAAATTAACCTAAGTAGAAAGTACAAACACTTTAGTTAAGTAAGAAGTACTCTAGTAAAAGTACCTCTTTAACATTTTTATATAAAAAAGTGCAAACGAGAGTAAGTTCTTGCTTTAAAAAAAATTAAGTTATGTTCAAATTATGGTATTTTACAGACTAAAATAAAAAAACATAAAACAATTATAAAATAACAGTTTAATTCAGCTTTTGTTCAAATAAACAATTATAAAATAACTTATTGTTAATAATGGAAATATATTTCATCATGCTAAGTGATACAGCACATACACTGCAAACAACACAAAATGTTATCAAGTATTTATTGTCTAGTTCCTAATGCAAAAATCTTAGTTCACTTATAATAAGACAAACTTACACGTAGATTTTCAGCACATAAGAGCTTGTTTTTAGTAAGTAAATAATTCCTTAATAAAAAAAAGTGCTCTATTGGGAGATGTTTCACTTATAAAATGGGAAAAATAATCCAGAACCAGTAATTTTTAAAATCAATATTAAGGAATTTCTCGACCCCATTAAGGGACAAGCTTGTAAGAAAAATGGATGGATGGATGAACTATTGACTTAATCCTGTCTTTCTTTAAAGGTTATTTAAGTTTGCTTTATTTTATTTCACGTGTATGTTAGTTTCCAACATATGTGTTGGAAACTAGACCAACAATACTTGGTAAGATTTGTGTTTTTTGCAGTGCGCACTGTTAAATATTTTCCAGGTGTTAAAACCACAGTTCAAATGTATTTCATTTGTATTTTATGTGTTTTTATTAATGGAAATATGAAAAGTGTGTTTATTCAGCCCTCCTGAGTCAATCTTTCCCTGAAAACATTTTTACTGTCGTTATATCTGCAGCTTGTTTGAAACCAGAGGAACATTTTCAAAGTCAGGTTGGAGGGAAGCTACTTTGAAACATCAGTTTTTAGATCTTTTCAGGACTTGGAATGGATTATTTTAGTTCATAAATTTGCATCTCATCTATACCAGGGGTTATTTAATATTTAATGATAATTAGTAACTATAGCAATAATAATACAAATACCTTTTAATTTTACTGCAAATGTTGAGAAGTTGCTTCTCTTCGTTTACCTTTGAGGTGAACAAGATGAGCTGGGTGTCGCAGTTCTCCGTTTTTACGACAGAGGGCGCATGAGCTTCTTTGGGCGTTCAATTCATTTCCTCTCTTTTCCCAAGTTAAATACTGAAGTGAATTACAGACTCAATCAAGTCTGCAGTTCATTAGAAACACGACACTTTACTCCAAAAACATTTATTACATAATCAGGATTTTCTTTTTTTTTCTTATTACAATTAACACATAACACTACAATAGCGTTTTAGGGCCAGTGTAGATTTTAAAAAAAGGAGTAAATTTCTGTTATACAAACATTTTGAGATTTAGCGCAGAATTTTTATTTGTAAAAAGAAGGAAATTTTTGAGTTTGAGAAGTTTAAAATGTTCTTTCAAAAATAAAAAAAATCTTGAGATAAAGTTCTAAAACAATTTCTAGAAAAACTTACATTAAGACCAATCTCCGACATATCCTGGAAAAAACATGGACATTTCTGACTTTTCAAAAAGCTTTGTAGACAAAACTTGGACATTTCAAACGTTTATATTTTTGAATTGTTTTTTTTTGACATTTTAAACCCAGAAATTTGAGTTTTATCTTCAAAGTTTCCGATATGAATTTAAAAAATATTTTTTTCTAGCAAATCTTAGATTTTTCAAGTTCAAATTTCATTTTTTTTCTAGAAATTTTCAGAGATTATAAATGGTTTGTTTCTAGAAAATTTTCAACTTCTGAAAATCAGAAATTGGCGCTTCTACATTTTGTATATAAATCTTGAAATGTAGTTTTCTAGAATATTTTTTTTTAGATTATATAAAAATAGAATATTTTTCAAGAAATTTTTTAGATTTGAGGTTATTTTCTGACTTTTTTCTAGCAGGTTTTTCACTTCCGAAACAGAAATTTCTAAGCTTCTTGAGTTTTTTCTGGCAAATATTAGAAATTTTAAACTCAGAAATTTCTCAGGTTTTTCTATAAAATCTCCTAGTTAATCTAAAATTCTTTTTTTTCCTGAAATTTACTCCTGTTTTGGCCCTGAAACGCCGTCATATGACACAGAGTAAACGTCATACAATATTTACAGATGCAGTCCTTTTGTCTGTTTACCTGGTGAATCCTGGCGGCTCACCCTGCAGGCTTCTCACTCAAACTCCAGCTCTCCAAAATAACTCCGGTGTCTGTTGCTCCGAGCCGCGGCCTGAAGGGAACGTGTGAAATTCTGGACGGTGTTGTGAGGGAACTCGGGGCAGAGGTCACACCGGAGGAAGGAATCAGGGGTAAAAAGTGCATCGGCCCTGTGATTCCTGACAGGTTGATAAATAGGACCGTTCTGAGCGCTTGGGCAACAGCAAGGGAGGGAGATTTGTCTAGACACGCCGTCTAGACTCCAAAAAAATCCTGAGATGTTGATGGATGGGTTGTTAAAGTAGGAGCTGGAGTTACTGTATGATGTCCTTGTAATAAATACCATGTGGAAGTCTACTTTTGGAAAAGGGAGCGTCGTCGGAAGTACGATTGGACTGAGGGTCCTCCACAGGGGCTTGGAAAACCAAACACAGGCAGATGAGAGCAGGGAGAAGGATCACACTGGAAAATATCGCACTGTTTATACACACAGTGTCCGTGGGTTTCACCAAATCCTCCCCAGCACCACATCTTTCCACTGTTTGCACATGAACCTGCTCAGATTACTCTCACATGAATGAAAAAAAAGCAATATTACAACTCATACGGTGAGAGAAATTAAACGAGGCACCATAAATCAGAACCAGAGAGCTTAAATAACAACAAAAAATAAACCATGAATGGTGAACATGCTTGTCTGTCACCGTTTACCTGCAAAAAAACACAAAACGTATCAAGTATTTTTGGTTTATATGTGCAAATATCTTAGTACACTTGAAATAAGACAAAACTAACTTATAAGTAACTTTAAAGCAAAATATAGGAGCTGGTTTTAAGTCAGTAATTCCTTAATATTTATGTAAAAGTGTTGGTTCCACTGGCAGGTAATTTCACTTATAACAAAGCATTTTCCCATGACACTAGTGAAATAATCTGCCAGAGGAAATAGAACTTTTTAATCCATATAAAGGAATTATTGACTTAAAACAAGCTCCTACATCTGCCTGAAAACTTATAACTTTATTTAAAGTGCACTAAGGTATTTGGACTAGAAACTAGGCAAAAATTACTTTGTAAAATTTTGCAGTGCAGTGAAACACAAACTTCAAATTGTTGACAAAACACACAGCTTTACAAAAGTATTCACACCCTACTCTAATTTAGTGTTAAAGAACAACCCATGGATTAGATCAGGAAGAAAATGAGACCTGGTCCAAAAGGTATGAATACTTTAGGAAGGTGTAAACGGGTTGTACTTATATTTTGTTATCAATAAACAAAATATCTTTAGTTATTCAGATTGTTCTTATAATATTCAGCTAAACAAGAAGTTACATATACCTCACTGTAAACACTTTACAAACCACTGACTGTCATAAGTGTGTGACTTTAAGATCAGAAGCCCCCCCTTATTTCTTCTTCTGTGGTTTTGTTAGTTTGTCCCCTTTATGTTCCATGTAAGTTTATTTCTATATTTATTAGTGTGTTTCTCTTAGCACAATTGTAATATATCCATCCTTTAATGTCAACATTTAAGCGAACTTGCGATTATAAAGTCGCAGTTATTGGCTTTAGTTTTGCAGCTCATTGTTTAGATCCAGAAATGTCGCGCATGCGCACAACACTGGAGGGCAAAAAAAAAAAGGCGATTCTTTTTCATGCCATCCATTTCCGCGCTGCCAACGTAGAATAATCCGGTTCCCGTTAATAAAATAAAACCCGTAGATGTAGATATTAGTAATTCAGTGCAGTGCGCCGCAGAAAAAGAGGAAAATAACGCAGAAAAACCACTGAACAACTCAAAACCACTCCCTTTCTTTTTTCCCGCTCGCTGTGTCGGCTACTCTTCGTTGCCATAGCAACTGACAACAACGCCACTTTAAATTTCAGGACTCAACTCCGAAAAAAAACCACGCAAACATTTCCCATACAAAGAACAAAACATTCAGTCGGTTACAGAATCATGTTTTCAAGCTTAATGTTTGCTTTGTTATTATTAAAATGAACGCTGTGGTAGATTAGCTATCACTGCTATTGGCTATCGCTGCTATTAGCTAAGCTAGCACAGCGAGGTTGGTTAGCTGATTTAAACACCTGACCTGTCAGAGTTCACGTGTGGGCTGTTTTTTTTTTTTTATTTAGTAAAAATACATCACATCTACATATTAAAGTTGCCAAAGTCAAACAAGAATAACTGAACTTCTCCCTCCAGCGCGTTATACTGATCAAAGCTAGTCCCGGTCAGCCAGCAGCTTTTTCTCCTCCAGATGGATCTAGAGCTGCAGCGGGTCTATATGCTTTTGTTTTGTGTAGTTATTGGAGTGGGCAGCCCATAATAGGGTTGTATTCTGTTTTGTTTTTTTCTTGTCAGAATAAAAGGAGAAACCATCAATTTCTCGGACAGTGAAGATGGTGAATCCCTCCCTGTAGCCATGACGACGACACAGAAAGGATCCAGTTACAAAGCCACTGTGTCCTGCCAAGGACCTGTGAAGATTATAAAATGGTTTCCAGCTCTTTCACAGGTACAGAGCCGTCAGGATGAGCTGCAGCGCTGCTGCTGCTGCTGCTGCTGCTCTTATCATGCTCTTTGTTGGCTCTGGACTCGGCCCTCCCCGGCTTCCACACCGCCGCGTCCTGCTGGGAGCCTGAGGCCTCTGCGGTGCTGGGAACGGACACACACACGCCGCTGTGGTTGTGGTGGAGCGACGACGGGGCAGAGTGGCGGGGCGGCCTGACCCCTGACCCCCCAGCGGCCCCTCCTGACCCCGCTGTGAAGGAGAAAGCCCTGGGATGAATGGCGGACATGCAAACGCTGTGGGTGGTGGCGTGGGACATCATGCCGCCGTAGTACCAGCTCCCGCCGCCGCTGCTCGTCATCCTGGCTTTCTGCTTGAGGTCCAGCACCAAGCTGCGTCTTAACCAGGCCTTTTTTACCTCTGCCTGCACCTGATTTACATCAGAAGACACAATCGGATTAATCCTGATTAATTGATTGTTGAAATAATCGTCAAGTCAAGTGGAGAATGCAGACTTGCAAGTGGACAATTTCTGAAAGAGCATTCTTAGAAGAGTAAAATTTAAAACAATAAAAAAACTGTCTAGACTGCAACAACAAAATCTTAAGCATTTGTTGTCTAGTTTCTTAGTATATTTAAAATAAGACAAAAGTAACTTAGAAGTAACTTTTCAGCACAATGTAGGAACTTGTTTTAAGTCAATAGTTCTCCAATACTGCCGAAACATTTGTTGTTAGTTAAATAACCTGCCAGTGAAACTAGTACTTTTCATCAATATTAAGGAATTACTGACTAATACTTAGTAAGATTTTGTGTTTTTGCCGTGTGTAAATATGTTAAACCCAGAACTCTTCAAATGGCTTAGTTGTAACTTAACCTGGTTCATATTCTATTTGTTTAAAATCTCATTACGGACCTTTCGTTATACAACTTTTTAAAAATAAACACATCAGCCCAACACTGTTTTGATGTTAAGTCAAATAGAAAAGGCTGAGGTTTTCACATGTTGAGGTTAGAAATATTTTTTGACTTTATTCAGTAAAGGAAGGCTATGATATTCCTTTAGTTAAGATTGTATAAGAAAAGCTTAAATGAAAGTTCTGCAGAAAGTTCACATTTTTAATCAATAAAAGTTATTGTAAGTTGCAGCTTTACCTCGCCGTTGCAGAAGCAGTAGATAAACGCCACAAAAAAACCCTGAAAACACAAATTTTAAAAAGACAATTAGCATAAGTAGTTAACTGGTTAACCATGCTGAAACCAGTCGGGTCGGGTTCTGACCTGAGAAGAGTTGAAGAACATCTCATAATGCATCTGCACCTGCCACAGCAGCCCAGTCACCTCGGTGTAGGGCAGGGCCATGAAAACTATGTAGTGGACTCCAAACAGAGGCATCAGGACCAGGGTGGACTTCAGGAGCTTCCTGCAGAGAACAATGCATGGGACCAAGAGAGAATGCTCAATTTCAGCTTTTATAGTTTTAGAAATATTATAACTTTTATGCAAATTTCAGCTCCACCGAAATACATTCTGATGAATGAATTCCACAAGATTTTGTGCTCTTTGACAGCTCACCACTTCTGCCTACTTTAACCTAGAAACTCAGTTCAACTTTTAAATAAGTCACAAGGTATTAAGCTGTCTTCATGTGATTCTGCTTTTTGATATCTCTTACGGTTTTTCTAAAATCACAATTTGACTTTTACGAAGATTTTTGCCCATTTTCACGTTTACAATGTAAACCAATGACGGAAATCTTTAACTACCAGAGTGCGCCACTCTTTTTCAACTTTCCTGATTTTTTTCACAAAAAAAATGCTGCTGTTCGTACAAATTTCATTCTAGAGAAATGATTTATATATCAAAACACAGCCACTGGAGTTTGCTTTGGGGAATATAAGCATCACTCCTGTAGGTTTTACGGTTTTCTTTAAAACACTGTAAAACCCCAGGTATGTCACCCCCTTTGTCCATTGAGCTCCATATACAATTTTTCAGCTTTAACTAGCCAACTAATAATTTATTTTCTTTCTAGGAAGCTTTTACCTGTACTGCTGTCGAGGATCCAGTTTTCCAGTGTTGGTTTCCCACAGTTTAGAGGCCAGAACACGGATTATGTTTAGGAAAAGGAGGAAATTCACCTGAGTGGGCAGAGACGTAAAGTTATATCATCCTCATACTAAAACCATCAAAAGGTAAAAAGGTAAAAAGGTAAAAGTATTCTGATTTACAACAATGGCTGCCAGAATGGGAACTTGGTAGATCCACTTCAGGTTTCCGGCGCTGATGTCCCAACATCTGGAAACAGGAAAGAAGCAACTGTAGTCAACATGATGGAAAAATATGGGCTCAAAAGCCAGAAAATAACAAAATGGCATCTTTTGCTACTGTGAAAGATTTGTGTTCAAAGTATTTTTGGTTTAGTTTCTACTGCAAATGTCTTTGTTCTCATGAAATGAGACAAAACTAACTTACAAGCAACTTTCCAGCAAGATATAGAACTTTGTTTTACGTTAAGTCCTTGATACACATAAAGTACAAGTTCAACTGGCAGATTATTTCACTTTTAACAAGACATGTTTTCCATAAGTGAAAAAATTCAATTATAACATGAAAAAAAAAGTCTTGTTATAAGTGAAATAATCTACCAATGGAACTGGTACTTTTAATCAGGATTAAGTAATTATTGATTCAACACAAGCTGAAAAGTCACTTTTAATTTAGTCTTATTTTAGGTGTACTGAGATAAATTCACTAGAAGCTAAACCAAATTCACTTGGTAAAATTGTATGTTTCTTACAGTATAAATAACCCTAAATGTTTTTGCTGTATTCATTTAAAAACAATTATTACATTGTTTTATAATTCCATGAAAAATAGTAATTAACTTTTTTTTCCCCACTATTGATTGGTTATATTTTGATTCCTACAATTTCAGAGTTTCTGCTACTGTAATTAAATAAAGGTTTCCAGTAGAGCCAGGAGTTGTGGAGGGAGCTGCTTTTCTGAGTATAAATATTAAGTTGTATCAGTTAACTCACTGAGTATCTGCCAGCGAAGCTCGAGCGCTGACCCAAATGGACACAAACACAGCAGGAACACCTGGACCAGCAGAAAGACACATCACAGTCAATCCTAATAGAAAGTTTTCATACTTTTTAGCTATTAGTGTAGTGAATACTAACATACCGCCACATTAAAAGGCATTTTCAGTTATGTAAAGTCATAAAACTAATAATAATAAAAACATTCTCATCCTCTGATAATCTGATTAATATATTTCCTTAAAAAAAACGAGGACATTTCTGAGTTTGTAAAGTCAAACATTTTTTAGAAAATAACTAGAGATAACTACATTTTGGAATTAATGTCAGAAATTGGATGGCTACTTTTTACTTTTACTTGAGTAAATATATCAATCAATCAAATTTTATTTGTATAGCACATTTCAGCAGCAAGGCATTTCAAAGTGCTTTACACAATTTAAAATAAAAAATGAAAATGAAAACAAAAATAGACAGACTTTGAAAATGATTAGAAAAAGATAGAAACATTATTAAAAGTAAAAATTAAAAGTAAAAGCATTTTAAAACATCTCAAACCTTGACATCATACATGGATTCTCAAACCCAAGAGTTTTAGAGGACTTTACAGAGTTTTAGTAGGACACTGCCTAACAAGGAACCTTCATTTAAAAGAAAGAACAGACCTCTAGAGTTTTAGTAGGACTTACAAGGATTCAAGGCATTTTAAAGTGCTTTACATAATTTAAAATTAAAAGAAAAACAGAGAGAGACAGTGATTAATTAATAAAAATAAAAACATGAAGAGACAGAGACTTTGAAAAAGACTTAAAAAGATTAAAAGTAAAAATAAAAGCATTCAGCTTATCCATAAGCAACTCTAAACAGCATGGTTTTAATTTTAGATTTAAAGACACTCAGTGTTTCAGCTGTTTTACAGTTTTCTGGAAGTTTGTTCCAGATTCGTGGTGCATAGAAGCTGAATGCTGCTTCTCCTCGTTTGGTTCTGGTTCTGGGGATGCAGAGCAGAACCAGAACCAGAAGATCTGAGGGGTTTAGACGGTTGGTACGGCGACAACAGATCTTTAAGGTATTGTGGTGCTAAACCATTAAGAGATTTGTAAACTAACAACAGTATTTTAAAGTCTATTCTTTGATCTACAGGGAGCCAGTGTAGGGACTTTAAAACTGGTGTTATGTCTCTATCTTCCTGGTTTTAGTGAGAACTTTAACATTTAAATATGTTAAAGTACTGCTACCATTACCCAAGTATATTTTTTGGGTACTCTGCCCACCTCTGGACCTGTGCAGCCCGTCTGCCACTTACCCCAGCCCATGATGGTCAGAGCCCACAGGTAGTTCTTGTCAGACAGGAACGCCATGAAGATGAGGCTGTGGAGGTACAATCCCTCCACCAGAATCCAGTAGTGATTGGTTGCCAGGAAGTACAGGAAGAGTGTAACCGCAGCTTTACACCCAGCCTGATGGCACAGAAGCAGCCGTTACCGGAAACAAATCAACCCCTTAGTGGAACCTTTGTTTGAACACTGGGGGCTGGTCTACTGGCTTCCATTTTTAGTTAGCCATGGCGCGCCGTGCACTTACACAAATTCCTGCTGAGATCTAAACACAGGATAGCTTTGCAAGCCTATCTGAGCATAAAGCCTGGAAAGATATGGATACATTTAGCCTGACTCTGTCCAGTGAAAGCGAGGGGCCCAATACTTGCAACCAGAAAATTAACAATTGTTACTCAGTTTTAAAAGTCATGAAACAATCCTGATTCTAAGCTAACATGTCAATTTTGAACACTCACTGTTCCTATGATTTAAACACCAATTTTCACACTATGTTCAATAAATATCTTTACGTCATTTAAACTTAGTGTGAAGTGTTTAAAGGGGACCTATAATGAATATGTCCCTTTTTTATTTCCGTTTCGGTTCTCAAATGCTTCTAAAAAAAATGCTCAAGAGCTTTTAAAAAAAATCACCCAGCTGTTTTTTAGTGTCTTGAAAATTAAAAAAAAAAGAAAACCACTCAAATGTTGAGTCACAATCAACTGGCATTCTGCCGTTACCTAGCAACCCCAGTAGAGCTCCGCCCGTTACCTAGCAACCCAAGTGGAGCTCCTGCACAGTTGTTCAGTTTGTTTTACCGCTTTATGCTCAGGACAAAGGCTGCTGGAAAAGACAAATGTTTTGTTGTTGACTTATTATTTAGAAACTGCTTGCTGTATTCTTGTTGGTTGTGCAGGAGGCTCTAGTTCTGCTTTTCAAAGACGTACAGTTGTATAATTGTGCATCTATCTGCAGCCATTTTCAGGTGTGAGTATAAACATTGGGTTGGGGGACGTGTCCAGCAGAGGCTTATTTGGATTTAAAGTGACGGAGGCCCTAAAAAGATTCATCTGACTAAAATCTCATTATCTAAGAATGATTTTGTAAAAAAAAAAAACAAAAAAAACTGATGAACATCTTTTGTTTAGCCCACAAACCTATCCTAACCTGTTCAAGGAAGCATAATAGGCCACCCTTAAACAAACCATTGTGTTTATGCTTAAAAAAATACTATATGTAGCACAGTAAACGAGGGAGTAAAAACAAAATAAGTCGTGTCTATTTACCATGGGCTGTTTCACAGCTGTGAACTCGGACTCGGCTCTGCTGGCGTCAGATACGGAGTAGAGCACAGCGTCCTTCACAAAGATGCTAGCAGCTCGACAGATGAAGGAGGTGAAGAGGTGAATGTGAATGTAATTGCGTGTGCAGTGGAGGCGCCTGGAAAGAGTTTGTGTGACAAAAAGAAAGCGTCAGAACATATTTTATCATGCTAAAGGTTAAATTCCTCATTTAAACTTGAAATGGCACAATTTTGGGTTTTCGTACTTGAAATACCAAAGGATGGAGATCGCCACCAACAAAGATGCCAGAGAAATGGAGTAGCCGATGGTGTACATGAGGTGGAGGCGCTGAAACACCTTCTGAAAAGAAAACCAAGCATTTACTACATGTAACTCGACATAAAATATAATATGTACTGGAAGGATGATGACTATTGGATGCTGTTTGTAAAGTTACACAAAATTAACAGGAATAATTTCAGTTATTTTGCCTGTCATAAGAGGAAAAAAATGAGTATTAATTTTTCAAAGTCATATTATTTATTTTATAAATGTCAGTTTCAAACAATAATAATAATGATAGTTATCAACTAAATATTCAGTTTGGATCTAAATATTTAGCTTGAAACCAGATATTATTTAGCTAATAAAAATTCATTTAGGATAACCAGAAGTTATCTGGTTATCATAACTGATTTTATTGATTGCACCTGCAATCAATAAAATCGATTGCAGGTGCTAGTGAGTTGATTTACTCGCTTTAGTTGTTGCTCACGTCACCCTTTATCTTTTTTTTTTCTTTCTCTCGACGTAAAAATGTTCAGCTTAAATATGAGATAAACAGACGTTTAGCAATGGATCTACAGCAACGGTGACTGCGCCAGCTCACCATCAGTTTATAGAAGACCCAGCTTTTATTTTGATAGTCCAATTCTGGTTATCGGCACATAACTTTCCATTCTAGCTAAATATATATATATATATATATATTAAACATTTAACTTATTTAGCTTGCTAACTAAATACTTTGAATTATTAAGCTTAAATCTACATATTTATCTTATTACTAAGCTAAATATTTAACTGAAACTGTGGCACACAGGGGCGGAGCTATAGGGGGGACTGGGGGGTAATTGGCCCGGTGATTCGTTAGGGGCCTCGCCCCCCCGGCCCGACGCTGACTTGTTCCGTTAGTGGTGGCACGTAAATATTTCAATCATTGCTCGGTGAGACAAACTGAAAGAAGCCAAACAGAGCATGTTCCTGTACTCACCTCCTCCAGGTTTCTGTGGTTGGAGGTCAGGTATCGGGTGCACTCCGTGTAGTTTGCCCATGTGCGGTTGTTACTGGGCACCAGCTCCCAGTTCCCTGACACGTCACACTGGCGGTAAGCTCGCCCTGATTCACAGGCGCACAGGAGACAGTGACCAACACAAAACAGACAACAGAGTCCCTGCAAACTGCCAGTCCTGCTATTTCTTTTTAAATCAGGGATCTGATGTTCCCTACATGGTGGGGCCATTGTAGATTAAAAAATATATATAATGTCCACCAAAAAACTAAGAAATTTTAAGATTAATCTCTCAATTTTCTAGAAAAACCAAGGACATTTCTGAGCTCCACAACTGAAAAATTTGCTGCAAAAAAAAATTGAGATCAATGTCAGACATTTTTGAGAAAAAACAAAGACATTTCTTAGTTCCGAAGTTAAAAATTTGCTACAAAAAAACACAAGAAAATTTGAGGCTAATGTCAGAAATTTTCTAGAAAAAACATGAAAATCCCTGAGTGTATAAAATTGAAAATGTTTGATTTTTGAAAATTTTTCTTCTAAACATTTTTTGAGATTAATCTAAAAATTTCTGAGTTTATTTTCTAACAAATATCCCACTTTTAGAAATGAGAAATTTCCTAGTTTTATCCAGTAAATTTCTGAGATTCATCTAAAAACAATTCTGAGTTTTTCTAGAACATTTTTGACTTTTTAAGTTCAGAAATTTACACGTTTTTCATAGAAAATTTCTAAGATTAATCTCAACATTTCTGAGTTTTTCTAGCAATTATTTGACTTTTGAAGTTGAAAATTTCCCTGTTTTTACTAGAAATTTTTAGATTAGATTATCTAAAAATTTCTGAACTTTTTTTTAGGAATTTTCCAAACTTTTTTGGTTTTTTGTATAAAATTTCTCAGATTAAGCTTAATATTTCAGATTTTTTTCTGGCAAATTTCCAACACAGAAACTTCCTTTTTATCCATTTTCACATTTCCGAGTTTTTTGATGGAAATGTCCTCCTGTTTTTCTCCGTGGTAGTTTGCCGGTGTGTGTTTCTGCTGCGCTACCTCTGTGGTTGAAGTCGTAGATGTATGCTGGGCACTGCACTGAGACCAGCTGGCCCGCTCGGCTCCGGGGCCAGCAGATAATCCCGTCCCACTCTGGAGAACAGTCCCCGTCTGAAAAATGATGAGAAACAGGATGTAGCCACATTAGTATAAATAAGGAGCAGGAAAAGGTCTGATTATCTCAATGCTAATTGTTTTCATCTGGTATATCCCCATGTTGCAACTGTTTTCATTTGCACATAAACAGTTTTTCGTTCATCGGTCTAATATTAGACAGCAAACCGAGCCTTTGGGGGTTACTGGGTCCTGCACTGAGAGGCTAAAATAAATTCCTGGATAATCAGTTAATCGTCTTGGTCTGGTTGTAGGAACGTTGCAGATTATGCTGCCACCCAAAATGTTTCTACCCAATTTAACGGTTGTTTTTTATGCCCTACAGTTATTGGCAGCCTTCATAGAAAATGCAGTTTAGGGAGCTGAAGCACAGTGCAATGCTACAAGACATGCAATTTATAAATAACTGCTAAATTGGAAAATTCTCCTTGTTCATTGGTCCCACAGTGACTCCTAGTGGTTAATTTATGCATTCATTTTAAAGAACGGTAGATTTCTTCTTCGTTTGTTCTGTGGTTACCTAGCAACAGATGAGACAACGTTAGATTATAAAGAAACCCGGAAAAAATCTTTAAAATAACGCCTCGGAAAGCAGAATGAGGTATAAATACATGTAGTTGTGATTTGTAATAAGAAATGTTAGTTAATTTAAGAAACAGTAGAATGTCCTGGTTTATAAACGAAACTGTATAAAGGACATAACGTATTCTTTTTGTGTATAACTTAATATTGATATGTTGGTTTTATAAAACAGCTGAGTGTGTCCAACGGTTCTGTATCCTTTACTAGTTTTCACGGTGTCAATGGAAAGAAAGGTTGAGATTAAATCGTGTCTGGCTGTTCAATCCAAGAGGCTGCTACACCATTGGTTGAGCAGAAATGAGAAAAACTGGAAATTAGTGCCTAAACCTTCTGCCAAATTCATTAAACTAGAAATGCAATGTGTTTATTTAGATTTTTTTTAACTTGCTCAACAATAAACAATATTTTTATTAAATCTTTATATTATTAAACACCTAAAACATGAAAAAGGTCTTCAGACTGATGAATAATTAACATACAAACTGATATTTGTGAAAGTTTTTGGGTCGTCAATTCTTTTTATAATTCTTGATTTGTGGTAAGAGGCCGATCAAAATCATTTCAAGGGCCACAAAAGGCCCTTGAAATGATTTTGTTAGCATCTTTGTGAAGGACGCTGTGCTCTACTCCGTATCTGACGCCAGCAGAGCCGAGTCCGAGTTCACATGCATATTGGTACATATTATGGTAAATTTGGTGATTGAGCCATTATAATTAATTATAATTCACGGAACGTAGCTAAAATATTAATTTCTTGTAACATTATTAGACATAATTATAGTTTTTGTTTAGTTTATCCCAATTAGCAGAGGCTAAAGACACACATGCAACAGAAAATAATAAAGTACTAGATAGATGACAGATTTAGCATTTAAATATAATACTTTATAATGGTTCATATAAAATGTTGACAAATGTATATAATGTACAATAATTAACCATAAAATAAATCCAATTTAATTATTTTTTTGCTGTTTGTGCAGCAGATTAAATAACTCCATTGTGATTTTTGATAATCAATTTAAATTATTTTTAATGATTTTAATTTTAGTTTTGCTCTCACTGGGAAGATGACCGGGAATCATCTCCTAAATCTAAATGTACTGCTTCTCTGTGAATTCCTACTTTCGTCCCCAAAGTTTGTTTTTACGCTGAAGATGTTGTGAAATGTTCTCCCAACAGAACATTTCATCCCGACATTTCAACAGGAGAGTTTTCTTTTCCCGGCCGTTGAGAACTTTCTGTCTTTTCCACCAGGCCACAGCTGTTAATTTTAAGACTTTAATCCTTAGATTTGTGACTTTTTGTAAACGCCTCTTGTGTTTGAGTCACGATCCAGCTGCAGAGTAACGAACAGCTAGCAGCAGCAGCAGCTGCAGAGCGATGGCTGCTTGGAGTCTGGATTCAGAAATGTCCTCCAGTCAGAAAACCAGATTATTTCCGAGAGTCGGCTGGGAGCCACACAAATTAGATGGTGGACAAGTTTATCGCAAAACGTTGCCTTGTTTGATTGGTTGCCTCAGCGAATGGTTCACTAATGGGTTCAAAGTGTAAATGACTGTTAAATGAGACGTATTGCTCCTTTTAGAGTAAAATAAACAGAATGAAGCAGCTTGACGTGGGTTTAGTCTAAAGTTTGGCACTATTAAAGAGTTTAACTCTCATTTACTCTGAATTTATTGTGTTTAAAGAGCCAACAGTTTAAAGTGGATTATGTGCTTTAACATGAAACTGTTGGGATTTCAGTCGACTCAGTTACCTGGATAATGAGGCTTTTTGGAGCAGCTGCTGCTTTTCTGCTGGGAAAACTAAAATTAAACTTCATTTAAAATCTGAAATGAACAAAAGTCATTAAAAAAAGAAGAAGGTTCAACTTGGAAAACTGAGGAAATATATCCAGGGCTAGAAAAATATGGAATCATAATAATAAGAATAACAAACTTTATCCATCCATCCATCCATCCATGTTTCCCTCTTGCTGAGTAAAGTCTCCCTTTTTCCTCTCTAAAAGTCTCAGTGTTGTTCGGGGGTCTCCGCTTTAGTCTGAGAACATTTAGATCTCAAATTAGGAACAACCCAGTAAATCTTTCTACACCAGTACAACTTTGTATAAACTCGCGCTGGGAAGACTGGAGCAGCTACTTAGAGCCACTTTACTCTGACACAGTTTTCCTCGTCTCAGGAAGTCCTCCTCCTAAGCCAGCAGTAATTCATCCGCTCTGACACAACCTCTGCTTTGGGGCCCAAATTAAAATTTTTCCCATTACAATAAATCTGCGCTGCGGCCGCAGATAAACCCTCAGGAGGATATTGGTCGGATATTACATCTGATACGAGATAATTAATACGAGCCCGGAGTTGTTGTTCCACATTGAGACAAAATGAAAACGAGCCGCACACGGACCTTCGACGGGGGCCGTTTGTGCCCGGATGCTCCTCTCACACCGGGCGTGCGCACCAATCAGAACGAAGATCTGCTCGTCTCGCGTGATGACGTCATCGGAGTCTATCTGCAAGACGAGATAAGGTTAAGCCGCAAATATCTGCGTTTACCGACACATTTTTTAATAAATGACAATAAGCCGAATTTATTTCAACCTGGCAAATTGGTAATTATGTTCAAATGAAGGAAAATGACTTATTTTTACGTCTTCCTTTAAAGCAGGAAATCTGAAGGTGATCGGTTGAAATCTACACTGCAAAAAAAAAAACAAAAAACTAAATCTTACCAAGTATTTTTGGTCTAGTTTCTACTGACAATATTTTAGTACACTGGAAATAAGACTAAACTAACTTACAAGTAATATATAGGATAGGAGCTTGTTTAAAGTAAATAATTCCTTAATATTGATTAAAAAAAGTTCCACGGACAGATTATTTCACTTATAACATGATAAAAATGTTTTTTTACATGTGAAATAATCTAAAGCAGATAATTTATTTACTTGTAAACTTTCAGTTTCTCATCTGTGTTGAAGTTTCAGTTATTAACTGTTTTAAGGTAAATGTTTATACTCATGCTCTTATTTTGAAGTTGGTAAAGACTGTTCTGTTTCCTCAAATTCTGTTTCTGATTTCATGAAACTTTGAGAAAATGGCAGGTATGTGTTCAGAAAACATCACTTTCATGAAACAGAAAGGCAAAAATGTGCTTGTATGAATTGTTTTGAGAGCACTAATTCAGCACATTTAGCATTAGCTTCTGCTAATTACCATGTTGCTGCTACGCTTTATCGTTAGCAGAATTAATGTTTATGATGCTAAAGGGTTAGCAGTGCTAACTGCTGGCTAAAACCTGGTCTGTGCTGGAGGTGGTCAGCGTACCCAAAAACTGTACTCAAGTAAAAGTGGCAATACTTGAATTTTTTTTACTCAAGTAAAAGTAAAACATAGTGAAGTAGAGTAAAAATAAATTGAGCAGTCATTTAACATTTTAAAATTACATCATCAGATGGAAAGAAAAAATGAAGATGGAGTGAAAATTTTGGTATTTTAGGGACGAAAATGACAATAATTCATATAAGTAACAAAAACAACAAAATAAGACAAAATTATTGTTTTTCAAATCAGGTTCTTTTAATAAAAAACTTATGAAACTAACAAAAACTGCAGGTGTGTCTGTGTCTGGTGAATGTTTGGTTAAAACATGTTTGTTTTTCATTCAGTGAGTAGAAAATCCAGAAATTTAACTCAAATTAAAGTAGTGATACTACATAGTAAAATTACTCAAGTAAAAGTAAAAATACTTCTAAAAGTACTTTTTTTTTCTTCAAAACGATACTTGAGTAAACGTAACTAGCTGCTCCTCAAATCCGGTCTGCACTAAAATCCAGTCAGTTTGAATGAATTGTGTCAAACTTTACTGATGTCTAGAAAAAACATATTTCCTACCAAATATAAGTGGGGGTAGTTTGCACAAATTGTCTTTATGTGGAGAAGAGTATATCTGGAGTCTTCGATCTTCTTCGTACAAGAAAGGCCTGTGAACACCTTGAGCTCAAACCTTTCTGTTATTCCCACAGCAACAGAGACGTTTCTATTAAAAGTCAGAAGTCTCTTTCCAAGCAAAGCGATCCGTCAAAACGTTCAAGGAGCTGATGTGCTGCCTCCAGGTGTTGTGAAATTTTTGTGCGAGGGTGCGGTATGTGATGAAGCCCTGCTACCTCGCCTTGCTCAGCGGCAGGGCAGCGGGTCGTCAGCGCCGCGGCGGCACCGGTCAGAGCTAAGCTACACAAACAGCTCTGTGTTCCCGGGAACATTTCACAACACAGCAGCAAAACAAGCTGCGAGTCAACCGGAGAACAAGAGGTGACGGAGGTGTCAATCAATCTCTGGCTATCTGGAAGACTGGAGATGGTTATTTTTTAGCTTTTTTAAGAGAATAAATGTTTTGTTTTTACTTGTAAATTGACTTTTGAAGGTACTATTATGTAAAAATTCTAATTTTTTTTCTCAACTGATTCTTAAAAACCACCCAAGTATCTGATAGAATCAAAAACAGACCCAGACATTTTCAGGAAACAACTTAATGAGCAGTAAAAGTATTCTTCATAAAATCAAGAAAACTCATGAGACTGTCCTGGGAAAACTGAGTGTCTTCAGTCAGAGGTTTCTTCAGAACCGCTGTAAAACACACTGCTACAGGAGATCTTTCCTGCCAATAGCCATTAGAGTTTGAAATAATGAGCTACAACAATGTTTCATTTCCTTTTGGGATCAGTAAGTATATTTTTAATTTGAATTTCACAGGCCTTACACTGTTGCCAAGCAACCCTGGCCAAGCCAGCCCGTTGCCTAGCAACCATGGACATTCTGAAAGGACCTCCAAACAGGCTAAACTAATTCTCTCAGATTGATTTTGTGGGAAAAGAAAGTAATAAATATGTTTTGTATAGCTCATAAACTTATCCTAACCTCCTTAAGAAAGCGTAATAGGTCATCTTCATAGAAGTTTATAGCTGTAGTTTTAGGCAGTCAGAACTTTTCTGTATTTGGGTTTACGTGTCAGCTGGAGTGAAGGATGTGGGCTTTTTCTTTTCACAGCTGCCTTCCTCAGAAGCCAAACAAAATTCTTGTTAAACAGACGAAATCCCAGCTGGACCAGGTCATATAACTTGATATGTGTTAAGTGACACTCTTGGCACGGGCCATAAAAGGTAAGCTAACGGCAGCGAGCCGCGTTTCTCATTCGGAGCGCAGAGTGATGCCGGGGGTTTCTCCTCAAGTCCAGGATGAAGGAAAACCCTTGTTTGTTCTCGGCCAGTACTGGGCATGTTGCATACGGTGACAACAACTACACTGGAAAAAATAACCAATCTAACCAAGTATTTATGTCTAGTTTCTAGCGAAATTATCTTAGCACTTTTAAAAGAAGAAAAAACATTAAGTTACAGGTAACTTTTCAGCAAGACAGGGGTTTGTTTTAAGTCAGTACTTCATTAATATTGATGTAAAAGTTCTAGTTTAACTTGATATAAGTGAAATAATCTGCAATTTTATCTTAAAACAAGTTACAATTTTGCTGAAAAGTTACTTGTAAGTTAATTGTCTTATTTAAAGTACACAAAGATATTTACACTAGAAACAAGACTAAAATTTTTCCTAAGATTGTGTGTTTTTGCAGTGTAGATTACCTTAAACAAAGTATAAATACAAAATATTACAAAGTATTTTTGATCTAGTTCTATTGCAAATATCTTAGTGCGCTGGAAATAAGTCAAAACTTAGAAACAAATTTCTTAATACTGATAAAAAGTGCTTTCAACAAAATAATTTTCCCCCTCATACAAGTGAAATAATCTGCAATTTGTACTAGTACGATTTAAAACAAACTGTTGAAAAGTTACTTGTAAATTAGTTTTGTCTTAACTCAAGTGTACTAAGATGTTTACACTAGAAACTAGACTAAAATATTTGGCATGATTTTGTATTATCAAAGTATAAATACACAATATTACAAAGTGTTTCTCATCTAGTTCTATTGCAAATGTATGGAAACAAGACAAACTAGCTTAGAAGTAACTTTTCAGTAAAATGGGCACTGAGTTTAAGCCAAAAATCCCTTAATCTTGATTAAAAAAAATGGCAGATTATTCATTATGTTGTAAGTGAAATAATCTGCCAGCGGAACTAGAACTCGGTTGCTAGGTAACAGGCTGGGCTTGGTTGGGGTTGCTAGGTAACGGTGCTAATGGAACCAGTACTTTTTTTTAAATCAATTTTAAGGGAATATTTACGTAAAACAAGCTCCTATATCTTGCTGAAAAGATACTTGTAAGTTACTTTTGTCTTATTTCAAGTGAACTAAGATATTTGAACTGGAAACCAGACCAAAACTACTTGGTAAGATTTTGTGGGGTTTTTTTTACAGTGGGAGGTTCTCAGAACACATTTGCCACCATCATACGTCAACATGCATCGATTTTGTGCTTCAGCAAAAACAATCAACATCAGTAAAAGGAGGCCCTTCACATTTTACTCTTGTACCGAGGGGTTTTGCTCCTGACAGATATTGCATTTAAGCAAAGCAATTAGTCTTTACATCCACTCCCTGTTGACCTGTGAGAGCATTAACCCTCGCGGGACTCATCTTCCAGCCAAGTGATTTTCAGGCTGACTGGTCTTGAGATTGTAACTCTGTCAGCGGGCCGGCACTCCGAATCGACCCGAGGGGAGATTTAGTGACCGGGACGCGGAGGTGCGTGTAGCCGTGTGCTCACGATCCGGCCAGCGAAAGCTGGAGGATCTGTGACGCAAGAAGCGGCAGACAGGTAATTTCTAGCGGAGAAGATTGAAGGGTTGCAGTTCGGTTGGGTTGCGTCACCGCTTTAAGTGCTGCGTTTTCAGGAGAACAAAGAATCCTGATGAGCCAGGAATGCACTTTCTGAGAGACGCTATCTATAGACGGAGCGGTCGCAGAAACAGAAAGTCCTCCACAGAGCACATCCGACAGTTTGCTCGGGAAGCCGCAGAGGATCTGAAGGAAACATGAAAGAAACCACGGCCTCTCTCACCTCATCACAGGCCGCGGCGTCTGGCTGTAGCACACTGCAAAAACACTAATTTTACCAAGTATTTTTGGTCTTCTTTCTAATCCAAACGAGAAATAAGACAAAACTTACGTACAAGTGACTTTTCAGCAAGAAATAGGAGCTTGTTTAGACACAGTGATTCTTTAATATTGATGAAAAGGATGGCAGATTATTTCACCTACAACATGGTAAAATGTCTTGTTATAAATTAAATAATCTGCTTGTGGAACTAGACCTTTTTTTTCCCCCATTATAAAGGAATTATTGACTCTAGCTACTTAAAGTTCTAGTCTAAAGTCTAAAGTTACTTGTAAGTAAATCTTAACTCAGGTGAACTAAGATATTTGCATTCATTTAATGAAAAAGTTCTAGTTCCACTGACAGATTAATTCCCTTATACCGTGGCATAAATGTCTTATTATATGTGAAACATTCTGCCAGTGGAACTAGAACTGGGTTGCTAGGTAACGGGCTGGACTTGGCTGGGGTTGCTAGGTAACGGGTTGGACTTGGCTGGGGTTGCTCGGTAACGGGCTGGGCTTGGCTGGGGTTGCATGGTAACGGTGCCAGTGGAATTAGCACTTTTTCATCAGTATTTAGGAATTGTTGACTTAAAACAAGCTGCTATATCTTGCTGAAGAGTTACTTATGTCTTATTTCAAGTGCTATAAGATATTTGCACTAAAAAATAGACCAAAAATGCTGGGTAAATTTTTGTGTTTTTTTGCAGTGTGTGAGTAAAAATGCCATCCAAAGTCACCCTTAAAGCCTTCCTGGAAGAAAGTTTAGAAAATAGACCAAGTATTTCTGGACTAGTTTCTACCTCAAATATCTTAGTGCACTTGAAATAAGACAAAAGTAACTTTTCAGCCAGATTTAGCAGCTTCTTTTAAGTCAATAATTACTTAATCCTTATTAAAATAACTTATAACAAGACATTTTTTCCGTGTTATATGTGAAATATTCTGCCAGTGGATGTAGTCTTCTGAAAAGTTACTGGTGCCACAAACATACTTGGAAAGATGTGTGGGTGTTTTTACAGTGTAAGGGTAAAAACAGCATCTAAAGACACCCGTAAGCCTTCCTGGTAGAGCAGATAACTTCAGGACTGATAGTGCGGTGGGCCGGGCAAAAGAAAACAGAACAAAGACACCGAATGTGCAAAACAAAAGAAATAAACATTTAATGGTAAAAGTCAGTAAATTAAAGCTGAGAAAGAGCAGAGAGTGTAATTAGATTGACAAGCTTAAAATGAAAGCTTTCTGAGAGGCTTCCAGCTGAAACCTGGACTATGAAGCAGCATGTGTGTGAAAACGCTTCCCTGCTTGTCCTGCTGAGAACTGAGGCTGCCATAAATCACAGAGATATGACTGCTGATTGTTTTCGTCCCGGCTACATACTTCGACCAACGTACATATTTGGTCATGTTTAAACACATTTTTCCCTGCTCTGTTAATAACATTTTAGAGATTTTTGTTGTTTTTATCCGTTGACTGATTTAACTTATCATTCCAAGCATGCTGAGGTTTAAATTAAACATTTTAATGTATTTTTAGCTACTCTGTTTCTGATAATGCTACTTTGTGTGTTTTGGTCATTTTATGGTTTGTTTTTATGTGTTTCTAGGTCAAAATTAGGCTTAAATGTTCCTATTTTTATCTCTGTGGGCTAGGTTTCCTTAGACTTAAACGTTTTTTAACTACTTTGAATAATTAGTTCAGCTTAGTATTCTATTTGATTAACAATTTGAATATAACTGGATTGAAATTATTTCTTAAAAAGTGACATTTGTTGTGCTATATAAATAAAAAAAAAATTTAATTTAATTTAATTTAATCATTATTGCGTTTAAGTTTTATGGTTATCTGCATTATATGCCTCTGTTTGTGTCATATTTTACTTTCTGTAATGAAGCAGATGTTTTTCTGGGTGCGGTTCATGTTTAAGGAACAACAAAACTGTGCAATGGAACCAGAAATCAGCAGCTTTGCAGCTCCGTGTCAGTCCTGCAGAGTCGCTGTTGATAAATCCAGCAGGTTTATCAAAATTGGTTCCAGTTGTTGTTCCTGAAGCTGGCCCCTCTTCACCTCAGGTATTAGATAAGCCTTTATGTTATCATTTAAAAACTATTTTTTGTATTTTCCCACTTGAGAAACCAAACAAAGCCAAAGTTTACTGCTCTTCTTACAGTTTTAGATTGATTTTTTTTCTTCTTTAAAATCTATAGAAAACGTAGGAAAGTAAATAAATATCTCTCTTGTCAAGGCATTCATATGTTTTTTTAATGTATTCAGAATTGACATAATCAGTTTAAGTCACAAATAAGTGAAATGTTCCACCTCTGGGAATACTTTAAAGTTATATTATTCTATAAGAATCAGAACCTGTTTGAATAACATTTATTAGAAATTTCATAAACGGCTCCAAATTAATAATATTTGCAAAAAAAAGCACAGAGAAATGTAAACAAAAAGCCACAAAGGCAGTGCAAATAAATAAATAATACTAAATAAGCATATTTCACAGAAAATGAATAAGTTAATCAAAATTAGAGGTAAACAAACTGAAAACCGGTTTAGTGAAATGAGTTACTTCTTCAATCAGTCTTGCTGGTAAAAACCCCAAATACTGAGTAACTTGTGTTGTTTGAGATAAATAAACTCACCAGAGCAGCAGCTGTCATCATGCAGTGAAAAAGAGCCGCAGCATAAACTCCCTGCAGAGACGACATGATTTACTGTAAAACAGCCTCAGAGAAACGCACAACTTTCCCCTCTGACGCCGCGCCGCTCCTCAGGTTCACTGCCCACTTCAACTTCTGCAGGTCTGTTGTCCCATCAGAGCTCACATTTTGTTAATAAGTCCAAATCAAAAAGGTTTTCTTTTTTTTCCTGACATGCAGGAACACATTGTTTTTAAAGAATAAAAATATAATTTTCCCTTAATGTGTAGACATTTCAGTGGGACGCAGAGCCATCAGACGAGAGCAGAGGATGAAAGCTTCAGGTTTTCCGGCTCTCTGGACCTTCGGGCTGAGATGGGTTGTCCTTTATTGGCTGAGGTTTTAACCCTTTCCTCTCCTCCTCTTCCTCCTCCTCCTCCTCCTCCTCTCCTGTCATCTGTCTCTGGTTGCCTCTCGCCTGCTTGAACTCTGTTTTCCAAACCAGGCAGTGGAGTAATTATCTTCTTAACTGCCGCCACTCAATTTAACGTTCACATCACATGAAGCCTGGTTTACTGCCACGCTGGTAAGTGCCCATATAATAACCCCTGGCCTTCAGCTCCCCTTACACACACACATTTATACAGGTTTTACACAGAAAACAGGTTTGATTTTATGGTAAAACTTCATTATTCTCATATTTGCCCTACTTTTAGACTCCATATCATTTAATAAAAGCAATAACATTTCCCCTCAGTGTTTGTTTGGAAACCAATGTTTGTTTAGGCTACAAATAGGTTTCACAGAGACTTTTGATGTTTGCATATTAGGTAAATGCTTATCTTCAGAGTTAACTTCTAACCTTCTCACACTTGCAGAGACAGCAAAAGCACGAGTCGATGATTGGGTTTGGATTCCTTTTTTTTGTTTCCTACACGTTTTCTTAATCAATAAACTGCTAAAAGTAAATAGGAAAGCATGAATAAACGTTTTTACACGTGTATCTGCAACGCAAAATATCTTACAGACCTGAATGAAATGAGAAATCAGCACCATTTCATAAACTTTGTTCATAATTTCTTACTTTTTTAGACAACTATTTCGTTTGGTTTTGGATGTTGTGCTCTTATTTTTTCCTTTGGGAAAAAAACAACTCGCTGTGGCTAATTAGCATCTAATTAGCATCTCAAAATCTCAATTAATACCTGACCTATGACCCCAAATTTCAGATGCTTCATGGATGCAGAGGAAATAGCAGAAAAAGGAGGAGGAAGTTCAAAACATCTCCACCGTCCATCTTGATGGGCAAAGATCATTTCCAGACGCCAAGAGGAGCAGCAGAAGCAAACAAGGTGGATTAGCAGAACTTCCTAAAAGCTGATGATGTCATCCAGGAGATGTTACTGCTGAAGAGATACTGAGCTGTTAGCTTCCCATGGCAGCCATAACAGTGCAATACAAAAGTCTTAAGTCAGAGGCTTATTCAGGGCCGTTGTGAGACTGACTGCTATAGGAGATTCTTCCATATAAATTGGATAAAAAGACACAACTATTTTCTCACACTGTGGCTTTAAGTTAAACCAGGTCTCTCCTTTTTTAGGTCAGTTGGGATTCACAAATTATTTCTGTTTGGTAAATATCACTCTAACTAGAGAACTAATATTTTCAAGATCTTTGCAAAACGTTTTAAACTTATAAATTTCCAAACATCTCTGCAGAATTTGGTGGAACAGATTTTTAAACTGATAAGCTTGGATCAAATGTTTTCTTCTTAGAACTTCAGATTAAATTCAGGGATTTATGATGTCCACTGCAAGACTTTATCCTGAATCCACTTTGTTTTTTATTATAATAATAATTGTTCTTTAAAGCTGCTGTATGTAACCTTAAAAGAAGATATTTTGCCTAGATATTTGTTCAAACTGTTACTGTGTCTTGACAATACAGCATGAGAGAAAATCCAGCTCCTCTGATTCTCCCACTGTCAACTAGAAACAACCAATCAGAGCCAGGGGGCGGGTCTTAACGCTGTCAATCACAATCTTGCCCTCCTATCAAGAGTCAACAAATCCGAACCAGAGCTAAGGCTAGATAGCATAGCTACTGATGTAGCGGTAAGTTATTTTTCCACCAGCGAGTACATGAGGATGATAGACAGCGCTAAGAACCTCCTGCAGGTTCTGACCGGCTGTTTTTGACCGGAGAAAACCGCCGTAGCAGCAGTCGGACAAGGCGCTCGATTTTTATAAATTATCTGTGTTGTAACAAACTGTCACAACATGAGTTTTAGTGAAAACGTCTTTTTGTAAAAATTGCATTCTGCAGCTTTAAGCCACTTCGTTTTTATATATTGTCCGTATATTGTCCGTTTCTGCTGATGTCTTGAAATGTTGCTTCAGTTTTTCACATGAAGTTCTTTCCTCATCTCTCCAACTTGCCCCCCAGCTTGATGCTTCCTCCCCAACACTTCACAGCTTCCACTGATTTCCTCTAAATGCATCAACTGACGTTACGATCAAACATTAAATGCAGATTTCATCAGACCAACTGTAACCTGCTGTTGGAGCAGCGGCTTCTTCCTTTCTGCGTGGCTGTTCAGCCCATTCAGGACAGAACGTGACGACACCGTCCGACCAGCGTCAGCCGGAGGATTCGCCAGCTTTGTTTCGTTTTGTAAGTGGTCGTTCAGATGTCACAGAGAAACGTGTTTTTCTCTGGAAGCTGGCAGGACCTGCCTCCTTCCTTGGTTTTATGGTGGCCGGACATCCTCACGGTGTTTGTACTCGTGTGTAATTACTTCAGCAGATGAACGAGGAGCTTTCAGGCATCTGGAAAGGGTCCAAAGATGAAGCAGACGAGTGGAGACGATGACATCCTTCATCTGCTAACACTTTTATTATTACTAATACTATTACTACTACTACTACTACAACAAATCTAACTATTCCTATTGCTACCATTGTTAATGATAATATTATTACAATTGAAACTACAGCATTACTAAAACCTTTACTGTTATTCAGACAATCAATTGATCGCTAGTAGTATTTCTATAAATTAGCATTACTACTAATTAGTGCCTTATGTGACACTAATTAATTAGTATCTAATAAAACTATTAGAATCATTATTAGTACTAATGCAACTACTGTTACTATTATAAGATCCACTACAATTACTAACAACTGTAAATATTGTAACAAATACTATTATTTGTACCATTATGAGTACTACTACACAGTCCAGTCACATTAATGTGACCATCTGTCAAAAGCCAGAATAACCACCTTTCGCAGAGCGAACTGCTACGAGACGTGCAGGAAGAGAGTCACTTAGGTCCCTGAAGGTCTTCTCTGGGATGTTGAGCCATGCCGACTCTAATGCCGTGGCCAGCTGCGCTAGATTACGCGGTTGAGGATCCATGGCGCGAACAACTCGATCGAGATGGTCCCACAGATGCTCGATTGGGTTTAAGTCAGGTGAGTTTGCTGGCCAGGGGAGGACGGTAAACTCATCCTGGTGCTCTTCGAACCACGCACGTACACTGGCAGCTGTATGGCACCTCGCATTGTCCTGCTGGAAGATGCCATCATCCTGAGGAAAAACAATGCGCATGTAGGGGTGGACATGGTCCGCAAGGACAGATGCGTACTTGTATTGATCCATCGTGCCTTCCACAATAATCAGTGAACCCAGAGAATGCCAGGAAAACATTCCCCAGACCATAATGCTCCCGCCTCCAGCTTGGACCGTTCCTGCAATGGTTGCAGGGTGGTTCCTTTCAGAGGTTTCACGCCTTATACGCCAACGTCCATCTGTCCGATGGAGCATAAAACGCGATTCATCTGAAAACGCTACCTGTCGCCACTCAGTGGACGTCCAGCTGCTGTACTGGCGTGCAAATTCTAGCCTTCGTCGTCGATGAACACCAGTCAGCATAGGTGCACGAACCAGGCGTCTGCTTCGGAGGCCCAGACGCAGCAATGTTCGCTGAATAGTGGTTTGGGAGACACTTGTGGTAGCCCCTTGGTTCATTTTAGTGGTCAGTTGCTCAACGGTAGCCCGTCTATCTGCCCGAACGCATCTCCGCAACCGTCGTTCGCCTCTGTCATCTATGGCCCGTGGTGCACCACATTTGCCACGTCGTTGATTTTGGACAGTCCCATTTTGCCATGCACGGTACACTTTTACCACGGCGGCACGCGAACAGTTCACAAACTCAGCCGTTTCGGAAATGCTTCCACCCTTGGCCCGAAAGCCAATGATCATGCCCTTTTGGACGTCGGATAAATCGCTTCGTTTCTGCATTACGCCAACGATTGAAATGTTTTCCGAAGCCCACACACACCCTTTATATACGCTCAACTGCACTGTGCTGCCACCTGCCTTCTGTGATTGGTTATTTAACTCTGAAGTGGAAAGTACGTGGTGGTCACATTAATGTGACTGGACTGTGTATTACTACCCCTACAATTATTATTATTAATAACTTAACTATGATTAGTTCTGCTAAAATTATTACTATTGATATTACTACTGTTGTATTAGTGCTCAAATTACTACTACAACTAGTATATAATACAATTGTATATACAAATACAATAAGGGATTGTTTTAATTCCTCTGCTTCATGTTTATAACCGTTTGCATTATTATTATTATTGTTAATATCACCAGTAATTATTTTTTTACTCTTCAATTTCTAAATAGTATCTCAAAAGTCCTGTTTATAAAAATCCATCTAATTAAAACGGATTTAATGAATGATAAAAAAATACTAAATAAATTAAATATTTATTTATTTCAAATAAGTAAAATGTAAAAAATAAGGTAAAAAAATAAAAAAAAAATATATATCATAATAATCAGACACATAAAAAAGACCTTCCAGTTTGTAAAGGATTAGAAAGAAGAGAAAGCTTAATAAATCCTACCCCCAATTTTCTCATCCAAATATTTCCCATTTTATACATATTTACACTTTTGACACGTCACAATTTCTAGTCTTTTCAAACTATTTTTATGAAATCTACGCCGTGTTTACAGCTACATTCATCTTTAACAATCAAAAACAAAATCTTTTCCTGTTCTATCTTATCCATTACATATGTAACAGAAATGTTTAGCGTTGTGTTTCATAAAAATCATTCTGTTTCTTTTTGTTTGTTCGTTTCAACGCTGCTTTTACTTTGACAGGTCAGTGTGTTACGTCACTGGAACCCCGGAAGTAGTGGCTCCACAACAAGGGCGTCTGCATCTCCAGAGCTGTCACGGCTGTAAATCAGGAAACTTTGGGCAGTTTCCTCCAGCATTTTAACGCAAACGGTTCGCCGTAGTTGGCTGACTGACTCAGGGGGGCAAGTCCGCCCGGGATTAGCGGACCTCCGCCCGGGATTAGCGGACCTCCGCCCGGGATTAGCGGACTGTGGCTGTGGGTGTGAAGGCCATGCTGGGGCTGTCTCTGCTCAGGACGGCTGTCCCTCTGTCGGCCTCATGCCGGCTGTCCCCGCCGTGCTGGACGTGCCCCGTCCGCACGCTGCGGCTGAGCGCCGCCCTCTGCGCAGGTCACAACAAGTGGTCAAAGGTCAAGCACATCAAGGGTCCGAAGGATGAGGCGAGGGGGAAAATGATCTCGAAGTTTGGGATGATGATAAGAATAGCTGTGAAGGGTGAGTTCAGGCTACCGCCATGTTGTTGTTTTTTTGTTTTGTTTTATTCTTGTAATTGTATCTATTTATTTTTGATTTGTTGTTGATCTGCAGAAGGTGGATCCAACCCGGAACTGAACATAAACTTGGCCAACTTAGTGGAGCAATGCAGGAGCAAGAACATCCCCAAAGCATCCATAGATGCAGCAATCAAGAATGCGGTAGGGCTCGACATTTCAATATTGGTGGTGGTTGAGATGGTAGACATGACAGACACCCAGGGTGGCATGTCAGTGGGGGCGGCAGAATCACCTGCTTCCTAGCTGAGTCTTCAATTAAGTTTTCAGTTCGTTTATATAGCCACGTTGCATGTTATTGTTTAAATCTGGGAATGTTGCGCACGCACACAGCGATGGAAGGCAAAAAGGCTATTATTTTACTCGCCATCTGTTGCTAATGCCGCTGCAGAGCAACTCTGTTCAAATTAAATCTGGTTCTATCTATGCTGCACACAAACTCAGCCATAGCAACTGACTGACAACAACAGACAACTAATGTGTCAAATAAAAAAACACAAAAACATTTCCCATACAAGCCTGAAAACATATTTACGTTGCGATTATTAATAAGCGATCGTCTGAACACAGCATTGATTGATTAGCTAATTTAAACACCTGCTCTACTGAAGATCTGTCAGAAAGTTGGTGAGTGGGTTCTTTATTTTTTACCTGAACCAAAACACACCGAATTCTGCAGCACATCTTCATGTTAAGATTCTCAAAGTCAAGCTAGCATAAATGAGCTACTTTCATCTTCTTTGCTATGTTTTGTAATTAAAAGATTATTTCAAATGGGGCAATGCACTTTAGAAAATATGCCAAAGTTGGCCATGTTTTCATGTTTTCAGTTTCTCTATAGACATAAACAAAATACGTCGTAGTGCAAGACAAGTTAACAGGCCCTTTACATCAAAAAAGATAATAGTAATAATAATACTAATAAATATAAAGTATTTTTTAATCTAAAAAAGTATATCTGGTTATTTATTTAAAGTTAATAAAACAGTTCACCACAATACAAACAATAAATAAAAAAATTTAGAATGAAAAATGTACAACTCATACATTTTTACACTTTCTGGTATTTTATTCCAGAAGCTTTTTCTTAATTTTAATTACGACACGGTGCGTTATAGCAGTGGTCCCCAACCCCCGGTCCGCGGACCGGTACCGGTCCGTGGACCAATTGGTACCGGTCTGCGGCGCAAGAAATAATTAAATATTTCCGTTTTACCTATTATTTGAGTCTGGAGCATCTTTTATTTTGAAAATCCTGTAACCGGCTTCTCTCGGTTACTTGTGCGCCAACATTGAGCCAGAAGCAGCAAAGGGGGAAAAGAGACATATCGCGGCTCGGTAGGTGAGTCCTGCGTTACAATCCACTCTGTATGGATCGCGCACAATGAAAAAATTTCAAAGTCAAAGGTTGGAGACCACTGCGTTATAATGTTTCACTAGGGCTGGATGACTTGGTGAAGAAACGAATCACGATATAAGCGTGCCCTTCCAATCGATATCAATAATTATCGATTAGTTTTCTGTTTAAAATATGTGATATTTCCTCTTTTATCCAGTTTTAACTCCCTACCGTTTTTTATTTTAAGCATCTATGAGGCACAGTGGAGAAAACTTAAACTGCTGCTGCACCAGTCACTCAACAGATTGTTGCTAGGTAACCAAGGAACAAGCGAGTTGCTAGGTAACGAAAGAGTGAGCGAGTGAGTGAGTTAGTCAGATTATTGGCTGCATTCACACTGCAGCCTGAAGTGACTCAATTCCGATTTTTTGGCAAATCAGATATTTTTTTCCGGTCCGTTCACACTGCCAGTAAATGGACCTGTATGTGATCTGCAGTGTGAACGGGAAAACGACCTGAAAGTGTCCCGCATGCGCAGTAGAGGGCGCTATAGCGTCAGCGTTCTCAGTGATCTGCCAACCGCCATAAAAAGAAGAAGAAGAGCTCAGAGTTTGAGGAAGTAAACATGGAGGCTAACGGTGGAGCTTAGCTTATATATTTGAAGTTGTTGTTCAACCAGAGCAACATATTAACAACTTAATCCTCATATAGTCCGTCATGGTTGTTGTTTTTCTTCCCGTATCAGGACACAGAATAGTGAGATTTGTTGAGAATCAGTGACATTCAGTTCGGATGAATGAGACCTGGACGTTATGGTCACATTTGAATCGGATCCGTATCGGATTTGGGTCACATTCTAAAAGAATCTGAACTGAGCTGTTCACACTGCCATGAAAAGATCGGATACAGGTCACATTACGTCAAAAACAATCGGAATTGGGTCACTTCAGGCTGCAGTGTGAACGCAGCCCTTAATGCCACTAACTTTGCTTTGTAGCATATTTACTTTATGTAAAAATAAATCCGATTTAATGCAGTTTTTGTTCCATTAGAACCGTGTTTGCATGTTTTGCTGTGATTTGGGTTTTTTTATGCCCTCAGGAAAAAGCCAAACCCGCCTCCCAGCACATGTTGGAGGCGCGGGGGCCCGGCGGCTGTGCGCTGCTCATCGAGACTCTGACTGACAACAACACACGGACCCACCAGGAGATCAAACGCCTGCTCACCAAGAAACGGTCAGAACCTGCCGCTGAGCCACCGCTGCGTTCTGTACCGGCTTCGTTTTCTGCTGGTTCTGTTCCTTAGGCTGTTACTCACACGTCAAACCCGTTTTCTGTCATTTATTGAACACATCTAGTGCACACGTGTCAAACTCAAGGCCCGCGGGCCAGATGTGGCCCGCCATGTCATTTTATCTGGCCCGCAAGAGCTTAAAAGTTTTTAGTGTCTAAAAATAAATACCGAAAAATAAATTAAGAGCGAGCTTTGACCAAAAACTACATTTCCCACAATGCCGTTCTACGTCGTTACTACGGTAACCGGGGCAAGTTTCCACATCCATGCCAACGAGTTGAGATGAGTTGAGATATAAATAATGATCCCAAAATGTCAAGAAAGAGAAAAGTTGATGCAGACGGAAGATTGTTTCAAGAAAGATGGGAAGGCGAATACTTGTTTGTGCTTCATGGAGAAAGACCGGTATGTCTTTTGTGTTGCGAGGCGGCATCGGTTGTCAAAGAGTGCATCAGTGCTGTCTCCGACCGTTTTCCCGAAGATAGAACCTCCCTGCCAGGTGTTCACTGAAGGCTTTTTATTTTCCGTGACCTGGGCAAATCCCTGTTTCCCAAGGTGTTTTTTAAAGATAGTGTCATCTCGCCCTAAGATATATTAGCTTACGACCTTCTGTCTTGTGTGAAACAACCCACCAAGGTCCAAGCTAAAAGCGTTGCCTATCCATCAATTTCTATACTTACCCCGGCATCGGTTTTAAAGTTCTAAACCGCCAACACAAACCTGTCAAAAAATGAGTAATTTGTTCAAAAGGTTTCGGCTAAACTAAACACTAAAAAAATGGTTATATGATTCAGTTAAACTAAAACACTAAAAAAAATGGTTGTATGATTCAGTTAAACTAAAACACTGAAAAATGGTTGTATGATTCAGTTAAACTAAAACACTAAAAAAATGGTTGTATGATTCAGTTAAACTAAAACACTGAAAAATGGTTATATGATTCAGTTAAACTAAAACACTGAAAAATGGTTGTATGATTCAGTTAAACTAAAGCACTGAAAAATGGTTTATATGATTCAGTTAAACTAAAACACTGAAAAATGGTTATATGATTCAGTTAAACTAAAACACTGAAAAATGGTTATATGATTCAGTTAAACTAAAACACTGAAAAATGGTTATATGATTCAGTTAAACTAAAACACTGAAAAATGGTTATATGATTCAGTTAAACTAAAACACTGAAAAATGTTATATGATTCATTAAACAAAACACTAAAAAATGGTTATATGATTCAGTTAAACTAAAACACTGAAAAATGGTTATATGATTCAGTTAAACTAAAACACTGAAAAATGGTTATATGATTCAGTTAAACTAAAACACTGAAAAATGGTTATATGATTCAGTTAAACTAAAACACTGAAAAATGGTTATATTTCCTCCACACTACCAAACTGAGCTGGTTGAAGACTGGGTTTGATCGGCGCTTCTCTGACTTCAGAGTGCAACAGTCTGGCTTTGAGATCTTTGCTGCACCCCAACACCTTCAGATGGCGCTAACTGAGCTTCAAAGGGACAGTGGCCTGAAAGCAAAGTTCCAGGATGCTGCAATCCAGGACTTTTACCGTCTGATGCCCCCTGGTTTGATGCCGCAGCTTCGACTTCATGCTGCCCGTGTTCTGTCCATGTTTGGAAGCACCTATCAGTTTTTTTCCACAATGAATCTGAACAAAAACCAGCACAGATCTCGGCTCACGGATGACGACCTCCATGCTGTTCTACGCATCGCCTCGGCGCAGGACCTAAAGCCAGACGTTGACACACTGGCAACGGGAAAACGGTGTCAGACATCTGGTCAGAAAAACACAGGTTAGCATTTTCTTTTTGAAACTTAATTAAAATGTAATTCAACCAAGAAGAACAACAGGTAAACTGTGTGCAATTTAATGACTGCTAGCATTTTGTTTTGTGTTTATCATTTTCAGAACATGATCGATAGTAGAGAGAATCCACTTGGTGTGTTCAAGGACAGGCAGCATCTCCTCATCAAAGACGATCCAAAAAACTTGAGTAATATAGTTGTGAACTGAGTCGACCTTTATTTTGGTATTTTTAGCTGATTACATATTATTTATGTGTAGCTGCTGTTGTAATTAGTTAATGTTTGCAGGTCTTATGTGTGTATGCAGACAAATTGTTGT
Source organism: Poecilia picta (assembly GCA_033032245.1). NCBI lineage: Eukaryota > Metazoa > Chordata > Actinopteri > Cyprinodontiformes > Poeciliidae > Poecilia > Poecilia picta. Next base: position 22,231,813 of record CM065371.1, read on the forward strand.
CATCAAACCATCAGTTGGATGCAAGGCTGTGTGTAGCCTTTTTGTGTAAAATGCTACATGTCATACATGTTCTTTGCAGCTCAGTTTTATGTTATTTTTCTTTATTCACTTGGACAGTTTGATCCTTCATTAATGGAGTTATGTGGGTTTTCATAAGCTGACAAAATTTAAAAGGATTTATGTTAGAGCAACAAGCAAACATGTTTTCTATGCAACTGTAATTGTCACATGAATAAGTTATAATAAATAATGAGGTATTTAATATTAAGGAGTAGTTACATTTATTTTACATTACATTTGATTACATTTAGTTACATTTATAAGTTACATCTGGCCCTTTAAGAACAGCCATTATGCTGATGTGGCCCTCGGTGAAAATGAGTTTGACGCCCTGATCTAGTGAATACTATTAACGTTATTACGTGCTACAGTTTTTTTAACAGCAACTTTAGGAGATTATTTTAATTCCCTTTACTATTTTTCCCACTCTGTGGAATTGTTCCAGTTATGAGCTTTTTAACTATTGTTCTGATTGTAGATATGGTCAGCTTTAACTGAAAATGACATTTTTATTTTGGACTTTTACTGATTTATGAAGATCAGCCCACATTGGCTTTACTTAACTGTCATATTTTCTTCCCATTTTTAACAGGAGCTTAGTGTTACATCATATTTATTCCCCACAAAATGTTTTTAATTCCTGTTTAATCGACTTTAAAGCACTAAAATAAATAAGGTCATAACAGGTTCTCCATGTTCTTAGAACAATTATCACCATCTTGACATATGTTATAGTATTTGCCACCATATCTGGATATTTTCAGTGTTGTGTTGTTAAAAACAGAATCTTTCATCATTATGAAAGTTGACAGATTGAAGGATCATATTTAATAACTCTCTACTGTTTCCAATGATATAGTTACATAAATTTGAGAGGATGTGGAGAATATAAGTGAATAATTCAGGAAGAAAAACATAAAACAGATGTTATGTGTAATAAGGATAAACACCAAACTGTATTTATGCGATAATGGTTCAGGTGGATGATGAATTGTTCCAGTAACGTTCATGATAAACGATAATATTATGTAATATATTGATATTAATATAATAATGCAAGTGAGTACGGAAGAGGACGAGGGCCACTTTAAACAAAATCAACCACGACAAACAAAAACGATAAAACGGAAATAAAATAAATCACACAACAAAAAACAATGAATAAGATAGATTATGATGTTTTGTAAACAAAATTTCCCTTCAAAAGATATTATCAGAATGGGAAATGCCACTTTTCTTGCAGCCTTGTATTGATTTATGAAGATCCGTACACATTAGACTTACTAATTTCAGAGGATGCTGAAAACCTAAATGAGTCAAAGAAAAAAACACATCATGTCATATATTTGACAAACCTATACATAGATTTTTCTCCACAGAACTGTCGATGTCAATAACTCGTATTTATTTAAGAGTTTTCCGATCGATAAAACTCTCAGTTTGTTGTTAACTTCTGATCAAATCAAAGCGTGACGACTCTGTTGTCTTCAGCGGGACGCTGTCTGACGGAGCTCGTCACAACTTCATCCGGATGGGCGTGGTGACGGCGGCGGCGGAGGACGTCTCCGCAGAGAGAGCGCTGGAGATGGCCATCGAGGCCGGAGCCGAGGACGTCCAAGAGACCGAGGATGAGGAGGAGAGGCTCCAGCTGAAGGTCGGACTCCACATGCTAAATGTTTGTGTCTATTTGAACCGTGCTTTTTTTTTTTGTTGTTGTTGTTGTTGGAATATTATATTTGAGGCAAATGGCACAAACTGAAAAAAACGCAAAGGTGCGAACACTGCCCTCTGGTGGACCAAAATGGTAATTCAACCTGGAGGTTTTAGGAAATGGGAGTCACAATTACGCTGCAAAAACACAAAATTACAAGTATTTAAAGGCTTTTTTTCTTGTGCAAATATATTAGTACACTTGAAATGCAATAAAATTAACTTATAAGTAACTTTTCATGAAAACATAGAAGCTTGTTTAAAGAAAATCCCTCAACGTTGATGGAAAAAGTGCTAGTTTACTAGCAAGTCAGTTGACAGTCAACTGGCACTTTGCCGTTACCTAGCAACATTAGGCAAACCATCCCGTCACCTAGCAACCAAGTTTTACTTCCACAGGCAGATTATTTCATTTATAGCAAAACATTTTTCCCATATTATACGTATAATCTGGCTCCTGTTAATTGTTGAAAAGTTATTTGCATGTTTTCAGGAATTTCACTAGAAACTAGATCAAAAATACTTGGTAAGATTTTTATTTTTTGCAGTGTAATTTGTGATATTGAGTCTTTTTTAATATGACAATATCTTATTGTCATATTGTGACATGATTTTTTTAAAAGTTTTAAGTATTTGGACAAAAAATAACTGAGGAGTGTCCTGCAATTTACTGGAATTAAATTTTACATAACGGCCACATTCAAGCATAGATCTTATAAAGTGAGAAAAATCTTTAGTTTTATATGTTCATAGTTTTCACAGTTAAGTAAAATTCTACTTGGTTTTTGTTTTTGCCTGATTTATGACCAAATGTGTCATATCCACTATGTCAAAATTAAAAATACAACTTAAAATTCACATATGTAACTTAAGATTGTGCTAAAAAAATTATACCAAATAGTGAAATACAAACTGTTTTTAATTAGAAATATAAATGTGAGACCTGAATTAGCCAAAAACAGTTAATAAACCCTAGAGTAGAGATCTTCAACCTGCAACTCCCACATAACTAAATACATTTCATTAAAAGTAATAATGAAAAATATGCGTGTTTATATATATTTTAGCACTTTTTGATATTTTGACAGAATAATTGCATTGAATTGTTGCTGTGGCATGATATTAGAAGCACCAACAATATTGTTTTAGGTTGATTTTCCTTATCAGGTTTTAAACTTTGGGCTTTTTTTTTAACATTATTTCCCACAAATATCAACATTCATTAGGAAAAAAAATGTATCCAATCTCTTTTTGCAAAAGGTTAGGTCTTTCTTTATCTTAAAACTTCCTATAGTGGATATTTATCAATATTTCCCTGACCTTTCACTTCCTGTGAAAGGTCAGGGAAATTAGTTCCACTTCGCTGGAAAATGTCTGTGCATTGTGAAGGTTGCACCGCAGCCCTGGAGGGTTGCGTGACGTTTGTTTCCAGTATTTATACTGTAATCTATTTAAGAAAGATAAACGTTTCCCGGTCTCAGTAAGACGGTAACATCTGGCTGTGCGTGTCTCCCTGCAGTTTGTCTGTGCGGTGTCAGACCTGAACAAGGTGCGCGGCTCCCTGGAGGGGCTGGGATTACACATCGCATCTGCAGGCTTGGAGTTCGTCACTCGCAATCACTCCTGCCTGGATCAGGAGCAGATGGAAGCTGCTTCCTCTCTCATAGAGGCCCTCACTGACCTCCCAGATGTAGTGAGAGTGTGGGACAATATCCAGGCCGACAGCTGAGACGATCCGGGCGATGCTGCATATTTGGAGCGACCCGAGGATTTTGCCATCTGATAGCTTTTATAAGAGCTGGAAACTGGGCATGTTGTGGCAGAGACGAGACGCTGTTGGGTGTTTTACCTGTGGAGAACGAAAACATTAAAAGAATCAAAATGTGGTTGCCATTAAGAGAGAATTGTTTTCCATCCAGCTCTGATGAAGAGCAGTTTTAGTTGGAAAAGTGTCAAAGTGGCAGATTTAAAGGAAAAAGTTTCCATTATATTTAAAAAACACATTTTGCTCTCCATAATTCAAAACCTATCAACTGGTTTTCAGTCCCAGACTTATTATGCTTCCTTGAACATAAAGAATATGTATACAGGCGACAGCAGAGGTGTTCAAAATGTGGCTTGTGGGCCATCTGCAGCCCTCTGGAGGACCTTTAGTGGCCAACCTCAATTCTAGAATTGAGCCAAGCAATCGGTTGCTGCAGATGGACATTTTTTCATCTTTTACAGATAAATAACATATTAAGAAAAATATTAGGTGGAAAAATAGGTCCCTATTTATTGACAAATAAAATTGTTGACCTGCTTTCAGTCAAAAGCAAATCCTGGAGCCCAACAGAAACCAATCAACCCTAAAAAAAAATAGGAATTGGATCTGTTTTATGTTTTGCATCTGCAATGATTTACTGATCTGTTTTCTACAAAAATCAGGCTAGTTTGTTGAGTTCAATAAATCCATTTCCATTTTTTTGGTTACTATTGAGCACATGGGATAAAAAAAGGCTTTTGTTTTAAAATGTTTGTGGCCCCATGTGCTGTTAACTGAAACATCTTGCCACAAACCCAAACACACTATAAAGAAATCATTGCTTTACTGCAGAGAATCATAATTAGATCATCAGATTTCAGTCTGCTCAGTTCTGCCTCTTTTGAGCCGTTTCAGAGCCTCCTGCCACTTTAAACCCAAATAAGCTGATGCTGGCCAAGCTGACCAAACTCAACTTTTACACTCACACTTGTAAAAGGCTCCAAACAGATGCACAGTTATGAAACTGTACATGTTTGAAAAGTAGAAGTGGATCCCGCTGCACAGACAACAAGAATGCAGCGAGTGGTTTCTGGATGGCAAGTGAACAGCGAAACAGGTGTCTTTTCCAGCAGCCATTGTACAGCAGTAAAACCAGCTGATCAAACAGCACTGCACTTCAGCCTGGGTTGCTAGGCAACAGGCCGCGTTTAATTGAATGAGATAAAAAGCAACAGCGTTGGAAGTGGTTTCTTTCTGCTTGTTTATCCACAAGGCAGCCATATTGGATTTTAACTTTCAGTTTTTGGGGTTATGACACAAAAGCGTAATGTGACACGAAATAAAAATGTTCTGTGGAACGTTCTCCCATTTACATCAGATGTATATAAACTCCTAAAGTAGTTCATGCTGATAAAATTTATTTTACTGGCACCGATGCTGAAGGGTACAGCTGAAGGACACTTTAGGATAACAACATCATGGATCATTACATACTGCCAGTCAGTCAATAACATCCAACATAAACAACATGCATGCAACAAATTCAAATGTAGCAATACATTACAACCAAGCTTCTCTCACAAATAATAAAACCTTTTCTCCCAAATCAAACTCCCTCCAAGACCGTCGCCATGCAGACGTGATGCTAAAAGGGAAACCCAGTGACTGTCTCCCCTTCGCTTTGTTATCAATGCCCAGTATTGATCTTCCCGTCGCTTCCTGTCAGCTATAGCGTGGCATCGATTGGCTTCCGATGTCGGTGTGCTGCAGGGCAGCCCTGCGCTCTGAGCCAGCCGGGCTGGGAGGTCCGACATCGACAACCGCAGTCACACAGCGCCAGCAGGAAGAGCGCTAGTTTCACACAAACATGGATCCAGAACAAAACACTTTGGAGCACGACGAAGGATCCTACCAGTGATGGTTAAAACAACCTAAGTTTCTGGATCAAATCAGGTTTGTTCTACTTACTTTTATACTTTTGATTTGATGAGCTAGTCAGATACACCCAACAAGTACCATTGCTTTTTTCCCATGTGTTACTATTACGTGTGTAAGAAAAGTACGTTAAAAATCAGCACAGCGCCAGTGCAATTAGATTAAAGTAAACATTACAGTGAATAAAAGTTAAGGCTCATACGTTTTCCCCACTCTAAAATTCAAGCACTTTTCAATCATTTTTAGGTAAGTTTTCAAACCTTTACAGTCCAACAAGTTTAAATCTCTACTGATAGTATTCTACAGAAGGGCCTAAACTAAAATACGACAGTTTTAGGGTTTCAAATAGGGCTTGACAATAAATCAATAACATCACAATAGACATGATCAGTATCAATACGTCTGATAAAATATCCAATATTCATTCTAATCACTGAAAGTCTTTAGCCACTCACAGGTGATTGGTGGAAACGACTACCTGACTCACTCCTGGGTTACCTAGCAACTCATTCACTCTTTGGTTACCTAGCAACAGCTTATAGAGCGACTTGTAGCAGTTTCAAGTTTTCTAACTTTGCCTCATAAGACCTGAGTGAAGTCGCCCCCCCACCTTCTGCAAATCAGACAAAATTGGTGTCAAATGCTTGTGCAGCAAAAATTTTGTTTGTGCCGCTGTCATTTTAGAGATATAAAGAAATGTTTCTAGAGGTCATCCAAGGTCAACCAACCCCCCCCCCCACCACCTTCTTCAAATCAGACAAAATGGGCGTCAATCAACTCAACTATATTTGTGCTGGTTTGTGCAGCCAAAAATTTTTGTTTGTGCTGCTTTGGCTTTGAAGATATTAATGAAAGTGTAAAGGTCAAAAGGTCAACCAGCCCCCCCAACTTTTATGAAATCCAGCTTTCTTTATATCGTTAAAATGATAGCGGCACAAACAAAAATTTTTGCTGCACAAACCAGCACAAACGTAGCACTAACGTTTGACACCAATTTTGTTTGATTTCTTAAAAGCTGGGGAGCTGGTTGACCTTTTGACCTTTACACTTTCATTAATATCTTCAAAGCCAAAGCAGCATGAATGAACATTTTTGCTGCACAAACGTTTGACACCAATGTTGTCTGATTTGAAGAAGGTGGGGGGCAACTTCACTCAGGCCCTCATTAGTGCTTAAAATAAACAAAGCAACAGCATTGAGTGAAAAAACAGGCCACACAACCAGATTGACGTTATTTCAAATATTTAAAATAAAAAACTAATCAATTATTATTGATATTAACTGATAGGAAAAGCTTGTATATGTTTTTCAGCCATATATTGTCCAGTTCGATTGAAATGCCTCTCTCTTGACTGGTCTCAGAACAAAACACTAATTTAAATGACGTTGTTTAACCTATTACATTTTAACCCAACATTAATTTCAATTACACAAATCAACAAGTTACTGAGAAATCAGGAAAAATAAACACCCAAACAAATCGTGTTACCTCAAATTGAAATTAAATCTCTAAAAAATGTTCTTGCTAATTTGCCAGTTTGCCGATTCTAACTGATGTAAAACAAGAAAAGTTTAGTCTGATTTAACTTCAGATAGTGAGAAAATAATATGTTTTCTTATTAGGTGTATGAAAACATCTGGTTTCAACTGCAAATGCCATTTTCCAAATATAGTTTGAATATCAAGCACTTTCAAGGACTTTACACAAAAATCAAGAACTTTCCAAAAACCCAACTGAAATTGCAGGACTTCCTGCTGCCGTACGAACTCTGAAGGTTAAACTACGCATCGTTCCTCCAGGTGAGGTTTGGGTTTGGCCCCATGCAGGGCGAGGATCCGGCCGTCAGGATGGAGCTGCTCAGCCCGCCGCAGGCAAAGGAACGGGCTCAGAACGTCACAGAGAAGGTCACACAGGTACGGCCAGAACCGAACCGCATCAAGGCTCGAATGCCGTCCAATCCTAAGAGTTTTGAATATTTAATTCTCTTTAAATCTGGATTTTTTTTTCCTTGGGTTTCCATAGTTCAAAATTATGGCGGCCATCTTGTTTGACGAATTTTACAGCTTCCGTTTATCTGAACTTTTAATTCAGATCAACTCCACAACAAAGTATGACAGTCAGGCTAAGATTGATTTTTTTACAAGAATAAAGTCCTATTGTTACTAGACAATCGAAATAATAATAGAATAAAGTCTTAATATCAACAGAATAACGTTGTGATATTAGGAGAATGAAGTAATTTTGAGAACTACAACATATTAAGAAAAAATAAAAAAAATAAATTAATGAAATTACAAGAATAAAGTCCTAAATTATGAGATAAAACCTGAAAGGCAATAAAGTCAACATATTAAAAAATTAAAGTTGCATGAGAATAAAATCTAAATAATACAAGAATAAAGTGAAAGTATTACAAGACATTATAATATTAACATTTCGACTTTTATGATTTTGTTCCCGTAATTAAATTTTTCTCATTTTCTTGGCATGGCCCTAATAATATACATAAAATATAAAACAACAAAAAATGTCTCATCATAACAAAAACAAAAAATCATGTAGCCTGGCAGTGAGATCCTTTCGTACAACTCAGGCTAGGGAAAACTAAAATAAAGGCCACTTTTCTATTTTTTTGGTTTGTTTTAGAAAAGAATGCAAGAAAGTTTTTTTTATATCAAATCAACTTTGGTATAAAAAGAAAAAACTGATTTAATTTTGAAGCCGTATCGCTCGCCCTGCTGTTGTCTAGAGGACATTTATTCCGACTGGTTGGTGACGAAACTCACCAACCAGTTAAATTTGTGGTGACACAAATTAAAATTTTAAAACCCATTAATAATCCCAAAGGGAACTTAATATGATCAATTATTGTAATAATTACTTAATTATTATTGTTTAATTTTAAATATTGTTTCTTAGTAATAATAAATTAAATAACCCTCTAACTTTAAACATCCACAGCAATGTTTTGTGAATCCTGGTTTTGTTGTAGAGCCAGGAAATGGTCTCTGAATTCATGAATTCACTCAGTCACCAGTAAAATTCACCCATCTTTCTGTGACTTCATGGCGTCCGGGTTCGGTGAGGAGAACCAATCACTGCTGCCATGATGGAAAGCTGCTGCTAATTAACCCTCTAATGGAAAAATCAGTGGGCGGCTGATGAAGATGCATCGTGTGGCAGTTGAACTGAGAGCTGCAGTTGTTACCAGCGCAGCCCTCAGGCTCCCACTGCCGCACCACTGGGCGGTAAACAAACACCAAGCGTTGAGCGAGCACCGACCTCTGACCTTCCAGCTCCTGTCTGAGCCGTGATCTATCTGTGCAATAGTATGGATTCATATGGCCAACAGATATGTCAGGAAGGTCAGGGGTATTTTTCAAGAAGGTTCGTTTGAAATCAGGCGAGTCAATAGCAACAGCACCGACGGGGGAACGAAATTGACTCGGTGCAACATCCAGTTCATCATTTCAGCCCCGCAGATGGTCAGTCAGCCTGGACATCGTTAATCACAGGATTCGAGTTCTTCAAAACGTAGTCTCCGTGACGTCATAATTAATAAAATAACAGAAACGTCTTCTAGAAAACCGGTTTGAGGCTCTGTTCAGCGAGAGACAAGATGTTAGGGCTTAGAAAAAATTCTGATCATTTCACGTCAGATCCAGTTTCAAATTTCAATCGATTTTTACTTTCTTTTCCAAAAGAAATTAATAAAAAATGACAGAAAATATTTCAAAAAGTGGCTTATTTGAGACATTCATTCATTCATTAATTTAATTTTACAAGAGTATCATAGGATTTTCAGAATATACACAAAATTTTACCAGAAAATGTCTTAAAATTAAAGGAAGAAGTTATTTTAATGAGAAATAAGCTTGGATTGTTTCAAAGTCAGTTTAATTTTTAATTTGTGTTGGCGTACTCACTAAATTACTTATTTATTCTCCTGATATCACAACTTTATTCTTGCTTTATTTCGACTCTCATGTTGTACAACTGAAGTCTTGTAATATGACTTTATTCTTGTCATTAAATAAAAAATAAATCTTTCTTTAGCCCTAATAGTTTGCTATACGGTTGATATGATACGGTTAAACAATTTCTTTTTAAATTCAAATTTTCCAAAAATGAAACCTTCAGAAATCAAAACTCAGATTAATTGATAGAATCGATTTATTGCCTAACCTTAGGTCAAAATATTTTACATGTGAGAGAAATGACTAAAACGTGCTTATAGGTTAGAAATACATGACACTGTATTAGGATCATTGTTGCCAGAAGTAAATTTCCATTTAAAAAAATTTAATTTCGATATTGAGGTCAAAATTTTTCAAAAAAACACTTTGAAATTTTCTGAGCTTGTAAAGTCAAACATTTTAGTTTTTATTTTATTTTTAGCCTTAACACTCAAAGATTTTTTTTACCTTCTGCTCTGAGAAATTTCCAAGTATTTTCTAAAAAAAATTTCAAAGATTAATCTAAACATTGGTGATTTTTTTCTCACAAATTTTACAACTTTATGAGGTCAGAAATGTCCACGTTTTTTTCTAGAAAATTTCCGAGTTTCTGAGTCTTTTGGCAGAGTTTTACTCCTGTATTTTCCATCTGTGGTGTAACGTGCCGTTGTCCGACTGCAGGTGCTTTCCTTGGAGTCGGACGTTCTGCCAGAATACAAACTCCAGGTCCCAGAAACAACATGGTGGATCCTGCTCCATTACAGCCCCTTCAAGGCCTTTTGGGACTGGATCATTCTGCTGCTGGTCCTCTACACGGCCGTTTTCACCCCGTACTCAGCCGCCTTCCTGCTGGACGAACACGGCAACCCGCGGCAAAGACGATGCGGCTACACGTGTAACCCTCTGAACGTGGCTGACCTCATGGTGGACGTGCTCTTCATCGTGGACATAATCATCAACTTCCGCACCACGTATGTGGACCACAATGACGTCATCGTGACGCAGCCGAGCCGGATAGCCAAGCATTACATCAAGGGCTGGTTTCCGATTGACATGCTAGCAGCGACGCCCTTTGACCTTCTCATTTTCAGATCTGGGTCTGACGAGGTGAACATTTCTTTGCTACAATCTGTCGTGTTGGACCAAAGTTGTAGTGTGATAGTTTTCACATTTGTAATTCTTAGAGGTTTTGTGTCTTTTTCTGGTAATTGACCCAGATTGGTCCATCTGGGTCAATCAGCAGAAGGAAAAACTGAACTATGACGTAAATTTTCAGCAATCTGCAATTTTCTGATGGGGACCAAAAAAAAGTCACAGCAGAAATAAAAAATTTTACCAAGTAATTTTGGTCTAGTTTCGAGCGCAAATACCTTAGAACACTTTAAATAGGCCAAAACTAACTTATAAAACATTTTCAGTAAGATACAGAATCTTGTTTTAAGTAAGTAATTACTCATTATTGGTGAAAACGTTCTTGTCACTCTGGCAGATTAATTTCCTTATAACAGGGAAAAATGTCTTGTTATAAGTGAAATAATCTGCTAGTAAATTTAGTATGTTTTTATCAACATTAAGTTGTTGACTTAAAAAAAGATCTTGCTGAAAAGTTACTAATAACTTACTAATATTTTATATTTTTGCAGCGAACGAACTCTGGTTCACCTATAAACTTCGGTCTTGGTTTGGTTAAAGTGAGTTCTGGTGCACTTTGAATGTGTATGTGAACGCCAAGCGGACTGGAGACTGCTACAAAAGCAGGAAGCAGACTACATCACAGGGCATTTAGGGTAAAAACACCCAAAACAAACCAAAGAACAAAGAGAAATCCTACAACCGCTAAAATCTGACTCCACTCCACTTTTGTTTACGCTTTAGCCAAGGAAGAAGAGAGTTGCTTCAGTTTTTTTTTTTTTTTTTGTCATTTCCTTCAGTGGTTATTCATGCAGCGCCACCACAGGCGAGGAGGGTAACAGGTTTTTCAATTGGTTTGGTTCTTTTGACAATGCAATGTGAAAGCGAACCAGACCATAATGTGAAAACGCCTTTAGGTAAAGCACTACATTGTGTCTGTTATGTAAAATCTACAAAAACACACCAAGAGTTCAAGAGGTAGGAATACTTTCCCAAGTTATTGTATTTTAATTCTCATTGTCTAATTTTGTATGACATTTTTCTCTCCTGTTCCCCATGGAAACCAAAGATGGCAACCTTAACAAGCCTGCTCAAAACGGCTCGGCTGCTGCGGCTGGTCCGCGTGGCCCGAAAGCTGGACCGGTACTCCGAATACGGCGCCGCCGTCCTCTTCTTGCTCATGTGCACCTTTGTGCTCATCGCCCACTGGCTCGCCTGCATCTGGTACGCCATCGGCTTCGTGGAGAGGCCGTACACGGAGACCGGCTGGCTGGACAACCTGGCTGAACAGCTGGGGAAGGCGTACAACGAAAGCGACTCCACCTCTGGGCCGTCGGTGAAGGACAAATACGTGACGGCTCTGTACTTCACCCTGAGCAGTTTGACGAGCGTCGGGTTTGGGAACGTCTCGCCAAACACAAACTCCGAGAAGATTTTCTCCATCTGCGTCATGGTCATCGGCTGTGAGTTAGATTCAAAGAACACAAAAAACTACGACCAAGCATTAATGTTTTTTTCTTAAATTATGACAATGAAGTCATAATATTACAAGACTAAACTTGAATGAGAACAAAGTCATAATAGTATTTGATAATTCTGATATTATCGATAAAGTTGTAACATACGAGAAGTGGTACAGAATAAAGTCAAAGCAATATGTGAATAAACACGTAACAATATGTGAATAAAGTCAGAATATTTTGAGAAGTCATAATATTACCAGAATAAAGTCATAATATTATGACTTTATGCTGGAATTATTTGCTAATTCTGATGTTATCAGTAACACAAGATTATCACATCACATATGATAATACGAAATATGACAATAGTCATAACACTACGACTTTATTCTACTATTATTTGCTAATTTTCATATTATCAGTAGTGAGAATCCAAGAATTGTCAAATTATCAAACATGATAGTGCAAAATATTAGAATAAAGTTGTATTATTATAACTTTAATGCTGTATGTATGATGATTCTTGTTAATTCTCCTAAAATTAATAATGATAATGCAAGGTTATCGTATTATCAAACATGATTATGCGGTAATAAAGTCATAACATTACGAGAAGTCTTACAGAATAAAGTCAAAACAATGAGAATAAACTCCTAATAATGTGAATAAGGTCAAAATATTTTGAGATGTCATAATCTTACCAGAGTAAAGTCGTAATATTATGAGTTTATTCTGGTATTATTTGATAATCTCGTATTATCAATAGTGATAATACGAGATTATCACATTTTCGAATATGATAATACAAAATATGACTTTATTCATGTAATACTATGACCTTATTGTAGTATAATTTAAATTTTATTCTTATAACTTTTTATTTTGTATTTTCTTAGTGTGGCTTTCAAAGTCCGTTGTAAAGCTACTTAAAGATACAATAATAAACCTAAGATTGTCCATTTCAGGGCTACAACTAATAAATATTTTAGTAAACCAATCAAGCTATCAATTATTCTGATGATGAATATTTGATTCACGTAGGTTTTCTAGTTATAATTGCTTATTTTCTCCTCTGCAGCCCTCATGTATGCCAGCATATTCGGAAACGTGTCGGCGATCATCCAGAGGCTTTACTCTGGCACGACCCGCTACCACACCCAGATGCTGCGGGTCAAAGAGTTCATCCGCTTCCACCAGATTCCCGGCGGCCTGCGCCAGCGGCTGGAGGAGTACTTCCAGCACGCCTGGTCCTACACCAACGGCATAGACATGAATGCTGTGAGTAAATCAAAGGTGTGTCCTCCAGTAGCTGCACTGTCAGGTATCTACGAGTCACATTTAACCTCTGATGTGAGGATGGGTTTGTTTTGCTCCTTTTAAAGGTGTTGAAGGGGTTTCCAGAGTCGCTGCAGGCAGACATCTGCTTGCACCTCAATCGCTCTCTGCTGCAGAACTGCAAGGCTTTCCATGGAGGCAGCCAAGCTTGTCTACGGACGTTAGCTATGAGGATCAAGACGGTCCACGCTCCTCCAGGGGACACGCTCATCCACTGTGGAGACTTCCTGGACTCCCTCTTCTTCATCTCCCGTGGCTCTATCCAAGTCATGAGGGATTATGTTGTTGTGGGTTTATTAGGTACGGGTAGCTGTGTTTCTATTGCCCCCTTTGCACGTGACGTCACAAATGCGCTAGCAAATCCTAGCAAATGCTACTTATTGAAAGACAAGTTTTTTCAAAACTGACGTGCTTCCATGAAGCAAATGGAAACAGTTAGCGTTGTAGTACTCGATACTAGTCTTGGTCTCGATACCGGTCTTGGTCTCAATACCGGTCTTGGTCTCAATACCGGTCTTGGTCTCAATACCGGTCTTGGTCTCGATACTAGTCTTGGTCTCGATACTGGTCTTGGTCTCGATACTAGTCTTGGTCTTGATACTAGTCTTGGTCTTGATACTGATCTTGGTCCCAATACTGGTCTTGGTCTGGATACTGGTCTTGGTCTCGATACCGGTCTTTGTCTCGGACCCTAAAAGTCTTAGTCTTGTCTCGACGGTCTTGGTCTTGACTTGGTCTTGGGTTTGGTGGTCTTGAATACAACTCTGGAAACAGCAGCTACTGTTTGACCATATCTGCTGTTTTTTACTGTTTCAAAAGTTTTAAAAAATTACTTTTGAAGCTCAAAAATTTCCATATTTTTTGTGAGAAATTTCTTTAAATTTATCTCAAAATTTCAGGGTTTTTTTTCTTTTTATCAGAAATGTACTTTTTTAATATCTACAATGGCCCAAGTACACCATCGTAGGATTCAACACGTTCGAATGATACACAACTTTTAATGAAATGTGTGATGCTGTGAGAGCCAGCTGTTGGCGTGAAAAAGAGTTAATTCTTCAAATAAAAATTATTTTTTAATTCCCTGTAGAAAAGAACGACATATTCGGCGAGCCCATCCACCTGTACGACGAACCGGGTCGGTCCAACGCGGACGTGTGCACCATCACCTACTGCGACCTGCACCGCATCCCCAGGGAAGACCTGCTAGATGTGCTTGACATGTACCCAAGCTTTGCCGACAACTTCTGGAGGAACCTGGAGATCACTTACGACCTGCGAGACGTGCGTTGGAGAATGTCCGCAAAGAAATGACTTGATGCAACTTTGTTTAAAAAAGAAAGAACAAGAAATGAAAACAAAAGATTACAGATCACAACTACCACCTCCACCGCAAAAAACACAAACCTTACCAAGTTTTGTTGGTCTAGTTTGGTCACTCACTCTTTGGTTACCTAGCAACAACCTGTTGAGTAACTAGTGCAGTAGCCATTTAAGGTTTCTTAACTGCGCCTCATAATTACTTAAAAGTCCATAACAGCAGCATGGAGTGAAAACTGGATAAAATGGAAAATTTGGCAGTATTTCAGATATTTAAATACAAGGACTAATCAATAATTATGAATATCAACAGATATGAAATGATTATTTCGTGATACTTTTTTCCAGTTATGTTGTCTAGCATTACTTTAAACCCCTCCGCCCTGAAAACTGTCTGAAAAGTACACTGAATACAAATACATAAAACACTTTATCTTAGATTAGAATATGTATCGTTTCCTTGCATTTCATAAATACGCATCATTTGTTTTCGTCTTTCCCTTCAAAAAACCCACTGAGTAAAAGTCGAGGCATATCGGACATTTTGAAAGCTCCTGTACGTTATGACTGAATATTAAATGTGATTGTTGATCTTCAGACTGATCAAATGCCGCCAGTAATAACCAACGAATCTGGGGATGATGGTGAATATCGGCACAAAGCGCGGCACCGAGTCCACCCTCTGGACTGCAGAATAAGACCAGGTAGGACACGAGGCTTTAAATCCCGCTCTAATCACGATTAGGCAGGTTTACGTCATCCGGAGATTTTCCTTTGAGCAGATGGAATCGACCATGAAGATTCGTTCCCCCACCAGTCCTGCCACTGTTCGGCGCCTCAGGACGGTTGGGACGACGTCTGGAGCTCCTCCTGTTCCCAGTCCAGCGAGGATCTGGCGAAACCTCCTTCTCACGCCACCAGACTGGGCCACTTCCCTACCAACGACCCCAGACCGGGCCACTTCCCTACCAACGACCCCAGACCGGGCCACTTTCCTACCGACGACCCCAGACTGGGCCCCTTCCCTACCGACGACCCCAGACCGGGCCACTTCCCTACCGATGACCCCAGACCGGGCCACTTCCCTACCGACGACCCCAGACCGGGCCACTTCCCTACCGAGGACCCCAGACCGGGCCACTTCCCTACCGACTACCCCAGACCGGGCCACTTCCCTACCGAGGACCCCAGACCGGGCCACTTCCCTACCGACAACCCCAGACCGGGCCACTTCCCTACCAATGACCCCAGACCGGGCCACTTCCCTACCGACAACCCCAGACCGGGCCACTTCCCTACCAATGACCCCAGACCGGGCCACTTCCCTACCGACAACCCCAGACCGGGCCACTTCCCTACCGAGGACCCCAGACCGGGCCACTTCCCTACCGACAACCCCAGACCGGGTCACTTTCCTACCGACGACCCCAGACCAGGCCACTTTCCTACCGACAACCCCAGACCGGGCCACTTCCCTACCGACAACCCCAGACCGGGCCCCTTCCCCACTGCGGCACCACAGCTGCCCCAGAGCGGCGCCTCGGTGGGGAGGGACGCGGCGCTGAACCAGGGCCACCAAGGTAGACGAGTCTTGCATCGCGTTGCATTATCGACATAAACCAACCGATAAAATCAGTTTCATTGCAGTAACGTGAAACTCCTTCAGGCTTCAGATCAACCTTCCTGGACGCACGTTTTTATTTTATTTTATTACATTTTAACTTTTTTGTCTTGTTGTTTATGGAACCTACACACAATTCAGTCAGGTTGTTAGAGATATTCACTTTTTTCACTTCCGATACCGATACAGATATCTGAGGTTTTAGCATTGGCTGATACCGATACAAAGAAAAACAGAAAAACATTTTGTTTCTCAAGTGGATAACACTGCACCAGTACGGCTCACGTAAATACATCGCCACAAACTCGGTCAAACAACAAAACTTTAATTTGTTCCTTCAGTAAACTGAGTACAAAGCCGTAATTTGGGCCATTGTTATAAAGAAAGGAGCAAATTTCCACCAAAAAGCACCAGAAATTGAAATTTCTATAATTTTTTTTTTACATTTCTGAGTTTCAAATGAGGAACGTTTTTGACTTTTGATTATTTTATATTATTTTTTTCATTTTCTGGTGCTAAAATCTCCTAAAAAATTTTATTTTGTATGATTTCTAATAGATTAAGATATATTAAAACATTTATTTTAAACTCCTACACCAATAAAAATGGCATATATTATGAAGTAATTAAACTTTTAGGTTTTTATTTTAGTAGCAGTGACTAAAAAATAGAGGAAAGGGGAATATTTGTTATGTAGAATGAGGATGACGTTTTTAATGGCACTAATGGAAAAAATGTGAAGAAACTTGTTGAAGTGTATTATTTCTCAGGCAGGCACATTTTTGTGTCCAACTGTAACAATTTACTAAAACTACTCCCATGGTAATAATCTTTACTCTGTGATTTCTTAGCTTCATCGCTGAATCTGCCGGGAACGTATCGATTCTGGCCAGATCAACAGCAGCTGTCCAATCAGGTTTTACAATCTTCTTCCACCGGTAATCCAAACCCAAACCCGGCTCTGATCCCAGAGGAAAGGCCCAGTGAGCTCGAGTCGCGACTCGAAGTCCTGCAGTCACAGCTCAGCAGGTGTCTTCAGTATTCTCTGCTGCTTTGGCGCAAAGTAGACAAGAAGTGTTTTTACAGGTTCTTCGTATTAAAACATCAGAGATGATTGGTTAATGCATAGGAGCCAAACTCTGGCCTAACATGTAGATGTTAGATATGTCTTGCATGCATGCATGTATGTATGTATGTATGTATGGATGGATGGATGGATGGATGACAGACGGATGTATCTAATGTCTCGTCATCACTTCCTGTCTTTCTCCCCTCCAGGCTGGAAACTCGAATGACGGCTGACATCAATGTTATCCTTCAGCTGCTGCAGAGGCAGATGGCTCCAGGTCCCCCAGCTTACGGCTCCGTGTCTCCCAGTACGCTTCCCATTGACTCCTCTGCCCTGTACGGGACTGGGGCTCCAGTACTGGACAGCAGATTCCCAGTTTCCTCGGTTCAGATGGACTGCAGGGCTTCCAAACAGGTGGAATCATCGTACCAAAGAACTAACTAGGAATGCAAAGGATTCATTTACTAACCGTTAATTAATGTTTCAAATTAAAATTTGATGAATAACGTCTGTTTACGTCTTCTTTTAGTGTTGTAGTTTGGACGCCTTCCAGCAGAGGGCGCTGCTGATCGTTGCTAAAATTGCTACAAAAAAATGGAGTTTATTCTTGGAAAAGAAACTGACTTTTCAAACTCAAAAATGTCCTTTTTTGCTAAACATTTTAGAGATTAATCTCAGTATTTTTGAGTTTTGTAAGCAAATTTTCAACTCTAGAAAATGTCTAAGATTAACAACAAAACGAGTTTTTTTCTCAAATTTTTGACTTTTCAAACTCAGAAATTGTCTTTTTTTATTCAATATTACAGGGATATTCCTAGATATTTCTGAGTTTTTTCTAGCAAATTTTCAACTTTTCAAACTCTAGAAAATTTCTGAGATTAATCTCAGTATTTCTGAATTTGGTAGAAATTTACTCTTCCTTTTCTCCATATACAACGGCCCAAATTCGCCGTTTAGAGAGACAGTTGGTGCTCTTAAAGCAAGAAAAAAATCTGATTTTTAAGAAAACGGCCACATTGATTAATTGTTAGTTTATCGATAAGCACAATCAACCTTAGATAAACTCAATAATAATAACTTGAATTTCTAATTTTCACAGCATCTTTTTCTTTCCCTCAGAGTTTGGACCAGATGGATCTGAAATCCTCCAAGAAGTCCCAGGAGTCGTTATCCAGCGGGATCCACATGACTGCAGCCTCTGACGACACCATGTCCACAACTGTCACCCCCGACACCGACACCCACGCCGGCTTCACCCCCACATTACCGCAGCAACCGCCCAGATCGACCCTTGAACTCAACGTGAGCCTGTGTGAGACGGTCCGCTTCCCGTCTTTACCGGTGAACCTGGACTTCAGCTCAGAACCCGCAGAGATCAAGAAACACGCCTCGGACCCGGCGCTGCCTGTCTTCACCTGACCGGCCGGCTTCACCTGGACAAAACCAAACTCCTCTCAGGTTTTGGATGGGATTTTATTTTGTTTTTGAACAACTATCAGGAAAAACATGAAGCAAAAATCACATGCAGTGCCTTGCAAAGGTATTCATAGACTTTTCCACGTATTTTCATGTCTTAACCTCAAATTTTAATGGATTTTGTGATATACACACATAAAATCCAATTTAACTATGAAATGAAACAAATGTATGGGTTCCCAATTTAAAAAAATAAAGTCTGAAAAGTATTTCAACCACCATGAGTCATTTCGGTATTCCTCTACCAGCTTTACACACCTGCATACGTTTTACCCTATTCTTCTATTCAAAATAAATCAAGTTCCTTTAACACAAATGACAAATGGTCCACATAGTAGTTTTTTAAGTGCAAAATTGTCTTATTTCAGTAACAAAATAAATTAGCAGTAAATTAAGTTGCTGCAACAGAAATAAAGCTGGAACATGAGACAGCAGGAAACATACAAGTTTCAATACTTTGTAACGTCTTTTGTCGGTTTTGGCCAAAAACGTGACATTTGTGTAATTATTTGAGATTTAAATTGCATTTGGTTGTGATTTTTCACAAATCTGGAAAACTTCAGTTCATCACCAGGGGAAGCAGAACTTAAGACTATGTAATGTTTATTTATTTAGTCATCGTCCTGAATAAGAAGAGATGGACAGATATTCATTTGATCATTCATAGCTGAGAAATAACATATTTATATTTGTATTCCAAGTAATAAATTCTGTTTTTTATACGCGATATGTTTGTCAATATGAACCCAGAATGAGTGTAAAGTGAATGTTTATTCATGAAAAGTGTTTTCTCCAACAAAATACTGACCTTGATCATTTTTCCGAATGGCTTTGTGACTCGTTTGAGCGCTACGCCTCAAACTCAGAGTATTTCCAGGCTGTTATTGTAACACGATGGAAGCCCACTGACCCTTATTGATGTCTCTCTCGGCTGTGTGAGCCAGTATGGGGTCCTCCATGCTGGATGAGTTACTGTTTTCTAAGTCTGTGTTGTAAATTGAACAGCTCCCTCGTCTGCTCAAAATTAGTTACTGCATCAAATTTAGGGCGTTTTCACAAGTTTTCAATTTACAGATATTTATTGATGCACTTGTGGAGCAAGTGCATCAATTTAGACAACTATTTGTATTTAGGGCTCTTGTGTGATCATACTATCATTAAAATTTATCATGCAAATGATAAATCAAAATTCTTAATTCTTTTGTCAAAATAAGTGATAAATGATACATGTCACAATAAACAATAATTTAATCACATGATAAAACAAGTTCAATAACTTTCATTTGCATAATTTATTGGGGTTTTTTTTTCTTTCTACCAAAAACTGGATGATAAAAGTCTGGTATTTTGGTCTCAACTATACCTTTTTTTCTGAAGAAAAATTTTGTTTACAAATAGTTAATTCATTGTATTTATTTATTGTTGTTGTTTATTTTGGATATTTAAAATGTCTTCCAGTTCCCACGTTCACTAAAATTTAAAGCTTATTCATATTTGAGTGTGTTTTTGCATTATTGTGCCTTTACCATAATATTGCTTGAAAATCGTCTCAAAGCAACATCATTTACCGCAATAACTTTATATTTATCGCCTTTGGTCCAGTAAAATTTATCAACAGGCCTAGATACCATAAATACCGATTCCCATTCCATAAGATCAGACTATAACATATAAAAACACCTTATCCTTTAACTTTTTAAGTCTTTTTATAGAAATTTAAGCATAAATAAAATGTTGGACAGTAACACCTCTTTTCCACCGGCTCCGCTCGGCTCGGCTCGGCTCTGTTTCGGAGTGACCGCGTTTCCACCGGCTCTTCTCGGCTCTGTAGCTGGTACCGCCTCCTGGTGGTGGGCGGGTGTAGCGCCCCGCCTCCAGGAGCTTCGTGCTGAGCTTCGTTACATGCAACCTAACGCGAGTTGTTGTTTTTCTGATTCAAAAGAAGAAGAGAGAGCTGAGCTATTTTTTACAGCCTGATTGCGATTTTTCTGAGACTTCAAGAAAATGTGACAGTGGGAGGAAAAGCTGGATGTGGTGAGGAGGAGCTGATCTCCGCCCTGCAGGAGGAAAGCAGGAGGTTCAGACGGTTCAGGTGAGATAACGATGATTTTTAAACTACGATAAAACTTGTAATCGTGCCGAATATACATGAGCTAATGTTAGTCACGGTGTTGCAAATAACTTAAAAATGTCAGAATAAATTCCTAATATATTCCAATGTGTTTTCATGTTGGCAAACTGCCGCCGCAGACCATCGTGGTTCTTCCTGCTCCTTTGGGTTGGAGGATCTCATCAGTGTCCGTCTTCCTGCTGGTCGTATTGACCTTCAGGATGTCCAGACCTTCACCTTTCTGGAGCAGGAATCACATGACCCCAATATGCTGATGAAACATTTCTGATTTAAGAAAACGTGTCTGATATTCTGACGGAGTTGAAGTGCATTAACAGTCTGTTGTTTTTAACTTTTCAATACGTTTATGTTTCACCTGATGTCCAAGTTATACTGAGAACAAATAAAGCTTTATTCCCTCTAATCTGACTGGTTCCTCTCCTATGCTTTCACATTTTGGACACTAAGAATTAAAAGTTTAAACTCAGTCTTAATTATCACTAATTAAGGTTACAGGTTGGACACATTTTCTCACTTTCTTACATTGAAGATTCTGCAGGAAGACAGATAAACAGTGAGTGAATAGAATGATTTTGTATAAACTAGAAACTAACAAACATGATTTGTATTTAGGGCTCTTGTTAATAGCTGCCCTGATAATAATGTCAAAATGTTTGGTTTGTTGAATAATGTTTTCAGTTTTGAATGGCTTCATTGATAATCTACAATGTTAAGTTCAATGAAATATGTATATAATATAATATTTTCACTCTGGCTTAAGCTCCTCACATTTTGGGAGGATTGTATTAGGACCTTGATCTACAGTAAGTACAATAATGTGTTGAGTGAGCAGAAATAAAGAGACTTTGGTCACTGAGACACAACGACTTTTATTTTTATTTTTTGTCTCAACTCTCCTTGTTGCTCTGCCATCTCAGCTGGTAGCTGCTTCCTGCTGAAGGAGATCCAGGTGTTCAGATGGTCCATCATGTCAGCCATGTTGCTCCTTCTGGTCCCTGGTAATAAGATGTTATAGTTTATAGCACATAAATGTAGATAAATAACAGAGTCACTAATGTGGATGTTACATAGACATATTTAAAACAGGCATGTTACTATATGTACACACACACACACATATATATATATATATACAGTATATACACACAACACTTTTACCATCCAGCCATACAGATTATAAATAGCTGGAATAGTTGTCTAAATTAAAGACAAAATCTAATTACTTGTAAGTTTTAGACCTATGAAGTTATACAGCCATGGATATAATACCACTATTGTTTTCTTCAAGTTTATTGCTCATTCTACAATTAATAATTCATAACAATTTGATTAGAGAACTGATATCTAGCTATTTTACAATAGAATGTCATATAACATGTTTTATTATCTCACAATGGGGGAAACTCGGATGAAACAGCAAAATGAGAAACAATGGAAGCTCATAGATTCACACAAAGATAAACAAATGACGGTAAAATGCTGAACAATATTGAGTTATTTATAATGTGCAACGTGTCTTCAGAAAATGCGCATGTTGTGTTTGAGCAATAAAAATACAGCAGGCTGTGTTTTAAATGTCAGTAAAAACCAGACAGATTTATCTACAAACGGCTCACCTGGCTGGAAGCAGCAGCGGCGTCAGCTGCGTCTGCGTCGGTTTTCAGGGTGAGGCTCCGTTGGCTCCAAAGCGGCTAACGAGGCTAATGAAGCTAACGAGGCTAACGAGGCTTTTCATTCTCTCCACTATGGTGACAAAAACGCCTCATTCCTCGCGGCTCCATCAGCTGCTGCTGAATATTGAAATCCGAAGCAAAGAAAAAAAGCTGCATCTTTTAGTTCACGGCTTGTTTGTATCTTCCATCACTTCCGTATTGCGGTGAGTTTCAAACCTTCATTTTTCTTCTCTCTCGCCTCGCTGTTCTGACCAAGCCCTCAGCCAATCAGTGAACAGCAGCGAAGCTTACGTCACCAGGGCTGGCCGGGCTCTGCTGGTTCTGCTCTGAAGCTGGACCTAAAAAAGCGGCGCCAGCCCGGTTGAAAAGGCCGGTGGAAACGCAAGGAAAGCGAGCGGAGCCGAGCCGGCCGGGCCGGTGGAAAAGGGGCATAAACAAATCCCCCCCAGTTAAATTTAATTTCGGAAATCAGGGAATGAACACGTTCCGTGAGCTTACCTTGTTGTTGTACTCTTTCTCTGAAACTACTAGCAACAATCGGAACCGTTTGTCCTTTCAGACAGTCCAGTTCGAGGCGTAAACCGTCCACGGCACATAGTATATGTAGATTTCCTTATTTCCCGAAACTCGTAACAAGTAATTACCGATAATGACGAGGACTCTGAACGCGTCGCAGCAACCGCCACTAATAAAACTTAGCGTCTCCGCTAAATGAACTTTACTGCGGTCAAAAGTAAGCTCAGCAGTTGACCTCTGGTTATTAAAACCATTCCTTACCGTAGAAACACAACTGGGATGAAAATGAGTCGCAAATCTTTCAAATTAAAGGCATAGAGCAGCAGGACTGGGTTCAAAAATATGGCGGCGAACAGAAACGAATGAGCTTCATGGAGACGGCAGGTGTTGCCTTCTATACACCAAAATAATGTGGGAATTAAGAGTACTGGGAAATTGTCTACCAAGAAAGCAATCCAGAAAATTTATTTAAAATGAGGTTAAAGATTTTGTTTTTTATTCACTCATATTTTCGTTTTTATTGGTTTATATGCCTGAAAAGTTCTTGCAAACAGCGACCATTTATCAGTAATTACGGTTATAATTTGTAGAAAAATATAAATTAAATTTTTTAGAAATTCTTAAAAGTACGCTTTGTTCACACTAAATAGGCTCTGAATATTTTTTCAGCCATTTTTAACGTATTTTTAATTTTTAATGTACAACTAGCGATACTCATGTAAATTGCAGATTTACGACATGTTCTTGAGATCAGCAAACCGCTACACTTGTGTACGTGAAGTTAAAGGAGGCCACAGATTTTTAAAGGCACATTTTAAAGATTTTGATGTGGGGAGAGACAATTATGTTAATATTAATGTTTTGTGGACAGATTTTCTATTTAAACGGCTATGTTAGCTAGCATGTGAGAGCTAGCTAACCTCAGAAGAATTAGCTAACAGCGCTTTACACTGTTAATGTGGGACAATAAAAAGTATTTATATTTTTTTCTATTCTAAAGTAATTATAACTGTAATCCCACTGGGAGCTCAGGAGTATTTTGTAATCCAAATTTAACCAGCAGCAGCCGGTTTAATTTATGTGGAAAACAAGCTTGCTTTAACACTTTCTCCTTTACTAGAAATAAAGGATTTAGCAAAGAAATACCAAGTAAGTGAATAAATTGGACAGTTTCTATCAGCTACCACTGTAATCAGTTTATTTCTATATAGCTTTTCAACATTTACATTATGGTTCAATGTACAAATCCCAACAAACTGGCTGCTATTTATACCCCGTGACAATCATAACAATGTGAAAGGTAAAAAAAAAAATTAAAAAAACAGAAATATATATATATTAACAAAAAATGAAAACAGATTTTCTTCAAAATGCAAATGGTGGATTTTAAGTGTTGGAAAAACTTCAACAAACTGTTAGCTTCATTTTTTTTTTTCTTCTTGTCTGATTAGATTACAGATGTCATGTTTTTGCCCAGTTTCGGTCCTTCTGTTGAGGTGTAAACACATTAAATAACCGGTCACAGAGCTCATTTTTACCTGGTTAATGTTTCCTGTGTTCTGCATACATTTAGGCTCTGTACTTGTTCTGGTAAAACAAACTGAGGATGAGTTTGCAGGTAAATCCTCAGAAATGTTTAAAGTACAAATCGGACTACTGCAGTAAAACTCGTGATTGAATATCCACCCCGTGTTGTGATTTTGCAACGACCTAAAATGATTGTTGGCTGCAAAAAAGAGACAGAACCTTTGAGATTTGATTTAATGCAGTCCAAAAAATAAAGACTCCACGTCTGCAGCACGAGTGATTTTCAGCCCAGATTTAAACACTTTTCAGGTTGTTTAAAGATCTTATATTAGCAAACCTTGAATAAAAAGTCGCTGAGAAATTATGTACCTTTCAAATTTAACATGAGCAATCCAGAAATGCTGTAAAAACAAACTGTTATTTTTGGTCTGGCTTCTAGTTCAAATATATAAGTACACCTTTTAAAAAAAGCAAAACTAACTTGTAAGTGACTTTTCAGCAAAACATTATTTCACTTATAACATGAGAAAAACATTGTTATAAGTGAAATAATTTACCAGTTTACCTAGTACTTTTTAAATCATTATTAGAAATTATTTACTTAAAACAACCCATTATTTCTTGCTGAAAAGTCGTTTGTAGTTTGGCCTTATTTCAAGTGTAATACGATATCTTAACGAGAAACCAAATCAAAAACACTTGAGATTTTGTGTTGTTGCAGTTCAGGTCTTTCAAAGTCAGAATAAAGTTCACCTTTATAGAAACGAGACTCCCTGGTCAAGATGTGTAAAAAGCCTCAAATCATGTTATCTTTTATTGCCGTTCTAACACTGAATTAGTTGTTTTTAACAAAAATCCCTGGTGTAAAAAATTGTGGATACTCCTTTAAAATAAATGTAACAATTGTGGTTTTTGAACACTGTCTATAGGTGGAGCTTATTGTATTTCAAAAGTGCATTAAATTTACTTTATTAAATTAGTATCTAAAGTGTCAGCAACCATCTGTGATTTTATGACAAACAATTATTTCTAAATATGTTTTTTCCTTGAATTTATTTTTACTTTTTAGGTTGTTTTTACACATCTTTTACCAAACAAAGCAACATTCCTCAGCGTCTGTATGAAGTCTTTCTCCTCCCTAATTAGTACATTGTTTATGTAATATGTTTTTTTTTTAATTGTAAAATCTGAATGTGCTAAAAGCAAATCCCTGACATGTTATAAATAATATATATATATATATATATATATATATATATATATATATATATATATATATATATATATATATATAAACCCTAAAGTATTTAGAAATCTTAAAGACACAATTCTGAAACTAAACTCTTCAAAACCCGTATTAAACATGAAATCTGATGCAAACATGGTGGGTGAGATACATTCAGGAAGGATCTGAGTCTCACACTCACGACATCCTTTAAGAATAACAATCACCTCAGTGGGGTTTGGAAAGGCCACAGATCAATCGTCGTCGTACAGTCAGTATGTCGCAACTTTCTTCTCCAAAGACGTGAGGAAGGAAAACGTCGATTATAACAACAACAAAGGCTCCATTGACTGAGTCAAAAACCAGCTACACTGCAAAAACACAAAATCTCGCCAAGTATTTTTTGCTCCAGTTTCTAGTGCAAATATCTCAGTTCACTTGAAATAAGACAAAAGTAACTTTTCATTAAGTTATAGGAACTTCTTTTAAGTCAGTATTTGCTTAGTATTGATGAAAAAAGTTCCAGTTACATTGGTAGATTATTTCACTTAAATCATGGAAAAACGTCTTGTTATAAGTGAAATAATCTGCCAGTGGAACTAGAACTTTTTCATCAATATTGAGGAATTATTTACTCAAAACAAAAAAGCTATTCTTAAGATTGTTTTGTCTTATTTCAAATGTACTAAGATATTTGCCCTAGAAACTAGAAAAAAAATACTGATGCTAATTTAAAAATAAGTGCTACATTTACCCTTATGTATGATGTTAAATGTAATTTTTCTTTCTCGTCATATCGATTAAGGATTATTATCAAGGAAGGCATCGAGCAGTGTAGTAGAAGTGAGAAAAACTCTAATCTTACCAAGTATTTTTGGTCTATTTGTAGTGAAAATATCTACGTGCACTTAAAATAAGAAAAACTAATTTACAAGTAACTTTCCAGCAAGCTATAGAAGCTTGTTTTAAGAAAATAATTCCTTAATATTGACGGAAAAAGTGCTAGGTCCACTGAAAGATTATTTCACAATCAACTGGAACTACGCCGTTACCAAGCAACGCCTCCCAAGCCCAGCCCGTCTCCTAGCAACCAAGTTCTAGTGCCGCAGGCAGATTACGTAATTTATAGCAAAACGTATTCCTGTGCTCCTAAAACAAGTTTCTATATCTTGCTGAAAAGTTACTTCTAAGTCACTTGTCTTATTTCAAGTGAACTATAATACTTTAAAACTAGACCAAACTTGCTTGGTAAGATTTTGTGTTTTTGCAGTGTAGAGTGAAGTATTAACTGGCTGTTCTCAGTGGGTGGAATTTGAACCATGCATTGATTATCCAAACGGAGCAGAGGGGCGGTTTCTGTCCCCTCTGAAGGCTGTTTTTGCATCCTAACGGAAAGATCTCTTCCAACTTGTTGTGAAATATCCTTTCCAACTTGGAGAGAGTGGCTCACTGGCTTGGACTATGCAGAGATTCTTGGGAAAGCGATGTCTTTAACATGCATTAGCTTATGAAGTCTACTCGGAGCGCACAGAGTAGCTGCGGTCCGATACATCAGAGCGGCACAAAGCTGCTGTCTTCGCCACACAGGACGCCTTTCTTTCAGGGCGCAAACCCAAAGGCCAGATGGGCTGCAGGGGCCTTCTCTGTCTGAGACAAAATGGCTTTGAGGGCACTAGAGACCTTCGCCCAGTGTGACCAGAATACTAAACACCATCCTCAATGCGCATCTTGCGTTGTTTTGTCTGTGGCAGTTGAGAAAAAAAAATAATACAAAAACTACTTCATATGTAGTGGAAAAAAGTCTGAATGTTACTTAAACGGTGAAGAAAAACTGAAAAACAGTCGAATGGTTTTCTGATCATCAGACTCTCGTCGAACTGGGATGAGTTTTTCACAGCAGTGTCCCAAACTGTTGATGAATTCACACGGTGTCACAGACACCATATTAATGCTACACTGTGCTGGAGTCAACTGTGAGTTTTCTGATAGTCGGCCTCAAATCGATGTGCTCACATTCAAACAAGAACCCCACTCAGATCCGTCACAAAACAAACCGGCTTCCCTTTCTCTCATTCCTCCATTAGAAGAACTCGGTCTCCTACAGTTCCTCCTCCTCCTCCTCAAGTGTGACCAGTCCAGGTGTCTGCAAGTCCGAGATACTCTGGGTTTTCCGCAGTGGGGGTGACGAACCCGTTGACGTGCCTGGTGATGTTTCCGTTGCTCTCCTGGGTCGCGCCGCCGTCTCCCGCCGCCCCCGGCGGAGCGCCGTTGGCTTTGTCCCCGAGGTCCAGGTAGTACGGGTTGTCGAAGGCGGGGCAGGCGGAGCTGACGGGGATCAGGTACCCCGGGTTCTCAACGCTGTGGCCGGACCCGAGGCCGTTGGGGAGCCGTCGCTCCACTCTGGAGCCTTTGCGTGGGAGAGTAGTGGGTCGCTCAGGTACCGCCGGTCTGGCATCCAGCATCTCCTGGTTGACGTATTCTGAACGACGAATGAGCAGAGACAGAAAATCAGACAAATCTCTCAGGGACGGTGACTATCGCTGCAAGTTAACGATTAACGAGTTAATCCAAAGTTGATTGGATCATCAATCATTATCAATCATTTTCTTAAAAACCCGAGTTTTCTCTTGTGCCTAGGGCTGTAGTGATACAATAATCTCACGATACGATTTACGATATTCTGCCCATGATACGATATATATCGCGATATTCAGCAAACGATACAATTCAATGCACTTTAGCGATTTTCTGAAAGATTTTAGAGGGACAGAGTGATTTTGGTGACATTTTGTGACTGTTATAAAGTTGGATTGAATTAATTTAACTGAAAACTGATTAAAAGCACCAACTACACAATACCTGGCTCTGGTTGGACACAGACTTAAAGTGGACAGCTGGACAAAATGAATCAAAGAAGTGGAGAGAAAACATGTTTCTTTTAGTTGAAACAGTCCAAACTGTAGCTGACATGTATTAGTAAAGTAAATAAAGTGAACCAAGTAGCTGCTCTGAATAGTTTGATACCTTTTAAACCTGAACATCTGAAGGAATCACTCTAAGCCTCATGAGTGAGCAAGATGATAGTTGGATGTTACGATACCTGCAGATGAATATAGATTTTTTTCTAGGAAAGAAAATATCGATATATATCGCGATATCAATATTATTATACATCCCTACTTGTGTCAGGCTATTTTTTCAGTGGAAAAATAAAACACTTAATTCTCCATGAACACAGACATGCAGTCTGTAGTTGCTCTTTAGGAAAGTTGAGACTTCTTTACCTGGCATGGACGGCCTCTGACTGTGGGCGTGACTCCTCCTGGACAGGGAGTGATGGAGGTGATTAGGGTGATGGAAGCCGTCCGTCTCGTCCGTCTCCAGGTCACACTGGCTCCCTCTGGTGTAGGTGGGGTCTTTGCAGTAGCGTCCAGGGCTGGACGGCGATAAGAAATGTCCGTCTGGAGTCGCATCCAAGAAGACGGAGTCGGACTGGCCTCCTGCTGAAGTGGTGCGGGCCAACTGGGGCCACAGGCCGTTGGACATGCTGGCTCCCACTGGCAGGGTGGGGCACTGGCTGCGGCCCAAAGTACTGAGAGACGAGTACATGCTCTGAGGTCCGCCAGCGGCCAGGGGCTCAACATCCAGATCTTTGCTCTGCTGGTCCAGGAGAGAAACAGTTTAAAGGTGATGAAAGTAAAACTGATATTTGTTTACAAGTGAAGACATTTACAGCTTCGATTAACTCAGAAAAACAGAAGCAATGGAGTTTCATCATCACCGTTATTCACTAGAGACAAACAGATACTGAAACAAAGGCGGCCATGTTTGGGAGGGAGGGAGGACGGAGGAAGAAAGGAAGGAAGGGAAGGAAGGCCAGAGGAATGAAGGAAGGACAGAGGGAGGAAGAAAGGAAGGAAGGATAGAGGAATGAAGGAAGGACGGAAGGAGGGAGGACAGATGAAGGAATGAAGGACAGAGGGAGCGAGGAAAGACAGAGGGAGGGAGGACAGAGAAAGGAAGGACAGAGGGAGGGAGGACAGAGGAAGGAATGACAAACAGAGGGAGGGAGGACAGAGGAAGGAAGGAAGGAAGGACAGAAGGGAGGGGAGGAGGGAAGGAAGGAAGGGAAAGAGAGAGAGAAAGAGAAAGAAAGGAAGAGAGAAAGAAAGAGCGAACCAGTAACCATTCTGACTCAAACTGGGATCCAGTTAGAGCAGGTCCCCACTGACCCGGTAGGACTGGTGGCGGGTCGGCCCGTTGGCCTGGGCCTCGTCGGGCCTGGTTCTGGGGAACAGGTTGGGCTGCGGTACCAGGTACTCCTCGGCGTCCATCATGTCGCCCATGTTCTCGCCTTCCTCCAGAAGCATCCGGTAGAACTGGCTGTCCACTGGGCTGCAGGAGCTCATCTGGTCGTCGTTCTGGAGGAGCAGAAGGTTCTGGTCAGGACTCAACAGAACCTCAGGAATATTCCAGCTGCTCTTCAATTGCAGCATGGAACATAAAGCATCAATTATTTAGAGAGAAGTTTAAATTTACTGAGATTTTTGTCCAGATGGTCCAGCTTAAACCAGCCAGCTCTTGTAATCGATTCTATTCTATTATTCTCACGATTAATTGATTAATTTGATAAAACTTTGACACATTTTCGGCTTTTCATCCAACCACGTTAGTCAATTCTATACATTACAGAAACATAAAATAATTAAATTCCTTTTTTAACAAAGAAAATAAATATTTTATTGCTTCAAAAGCAACAACATAGCATTTTTTCAGAATTTTAATTGGGTAAAATTACCACTTGAGAATTTAAAGGTTTTTTTTCTTAAATGCAAAATGTAAATATTTTTGTACAATGTAGGCCCAATCCCTGCTCTCAATATATTGGCCTGTTTTGAGTTTGTATAGGCCAGTTAACAATTAATCAATTACTAAATTAGTTGACGATTATTTTAATAATCGCAATTAATCGTTTCTTCGATTAGTGGGGCTGTAAACATCAGGCTATATTTATAATTCTATTTCTGTGTGAGAAAATCCACAGTAAATTCAAACCAAATGTTAATTTTTAAAGTCTTTGCCGTAGTTTGTTATCCTGAAAAAAAAAGAAGATTCAATCAAATGATTTTCAAAAACCTTAATGTTATCAACGATCATTCGTATTACGTTCACTGCGTGGACACACCGACAAAAAATAACATATATTACGATAATACAGTCACCAAGAAGTTAAACATTAGCAGCCTTAGTGAAGTTTACCTGAATGACCAAGAAGCGAGACGGATCTCTCGCCATGGCACTGAGGTCCTGGACCAGATCTTTGAATTTGGGCCTGCTGTCTGGATCAATCATCCAGCCTGCAAAGCAAACAGAAAATTATTAGATTTTCTGTTTGAAAACTCTCTTTGCCCCCAGGGCAGTAAGTGAACGACTGGGCTGGTGCCGTACTCACATTTGACCATGATCATGTAGACGTCTATGGTGCAGATCGGGGGCTGAGGAAGTCGCTCTCCTCCCTCCAGCAGATCTGGGATCTCCCTCGCCGCGATGGTGTCGTACGGCTTGGAGCCAAACGTCATCAGCTCCCAAACCGTCACCCCTGAAAACGACAGAGTTTGGTTTTTCATCCGACGCCTCTGGGAAGAATCCACTTTGAACAAACCTTGGTCGCATGCAAGTAGTAGAAAGTTCTCAACTGAACCCTGATGCAGACAAAAACACAAACTCTGGTCCGCCTACAAGCCTCGGTCTCCTTTTGGTCGAAGTGAACTCTGATGCGGTTTGAATGCATAAGTGACGAGAGGCCCCTCCAAAAGCAGGAAGTGGACTAGTGCACAGGGCATTCTGGGTAAATACAACCAAAACAAACGTGTGAGTCTAACGTTAATGGGCGAAATGGCTCCTGGTCTGTCGCTAAAGACAAAACAGAAATCCTACATGTACTAAAGGTTGATGATTTCGTGAAGAAGGAAGATGCGCTTTTGCCGTCTTCCGAGGTTTTTGCGTCATTTCCTTCAGTGGTTCTTGGTGCAGCGCCTCCACAGGTGAGGAGGGGAACAGATGTTTCAATTATTTTGTTTTTTTGACACAGTGCAGCGTGACAGAGAACTACACCAGCTGAAAATGTAACAAATGTTGTAAATTTGTTCCCCAATCAAACCGAGTCTGGACCATGAGCTGTGAAAATGCCTTTACTCTAAACTACAACTAAGAGTACATTCACAGCAATCCCGTTTAATCCGCTTTAATCTACCTCTAGTCTGTTTGTGGAGGTGTGAATCCACAACTGAACTCTGGTCCGCCTACAAACTTCAGTTTTGATTCTGTTTAAATTAACTCTAGTACAGTTCAAATGTGAATGCCAAGCGGACCGGAGGCCAAAGCAAAAGCAGGAAGAGGATGAGAGTGCAAGGCATTCTGGGTAAATACAACTAAAACAAAACAGAGGAAAAAATGGTTTGTGTTTTTTTTTTTACATACAACCACTAAAATATAATACTACTCCATTTTTGTTTACATTTAGTAAAAAAGGGAAGTTTTTATGTCATTTCCTTCAGTAGTTCCCCACATTCGAGTTTTTCAATTATTTTGGTTCGTTTGACAAAATGTAAAAATGAAACACATCAGCTGAAAATGTAATAAAAGTTGCATCTTTGGTCCCCAACTGAACCACGGTGTGAAAACGTCCAAGTATCACTGACCGTAGCTCCAGACGTCACTCTGATGGGTGAACTTCCTGTGCAGAATAGACTCCAAAGCCATCCATTTAATCGGCACCTTTAAAACCAGAAACACCAGTCAGGCAATGGGAGCTAAAGTTCTGATGTTGTGGCTTGGTGTCATAGTCCAGCCTCACCTTTCCTCCATCGGCGTGATACTCCGTCTCGTCTATGTCCAGCAGACGCGCCAGGCCGAAGTCGGTGATCTTCACGTGGTTTGGGTTCTTCACCAGAACGTTGCGGGCGGCCAGATCTCTGTGGACCAATCGAATGTCCTCCAGATAATTCATCCCCTACACCAACACACAGATCCATCAAGCTGGAGCCGAAGCAAAAGCCGAAGGCGGAAAAACCAGAGAGTCGTTATCGAGAGGTACCTTGGCAATCTGGACACACCAGTTCAGGAGGTACTGGGAACCGATGCGATCCTTGTTCTCCCTGACATAGTCGAGGAGGCAGCCGTACGGCATGAGCTGAGTGACCAGCTGCACGGCGGACGTCAGGCAAATCCCCAGGAGGCGACACACGTAAGGGCTGGTGACCGACGCCATCACAAACGCCTCCTGGGAACAAACGGACAAGAGATGCTGCAGGACTCTCATCCAGAAACACATCTTCATTTTGGGTCACATCAGGATCATTAATGACTCCAAAGGGACGGTTTTATTGGTAAAACCCATTAACATAATCTTAAAATATTAGTAAATAGCAGTCTCTGCATTCTATAAGCAGTTCTTAATATTAAAACCTGAACATATTTTCGCATTGATCAGTCCCATCAGGTTGTTGATTGTTTTTGTGATTTGTTGTACTAAATTGGAAATATTTGCAAGAAATTTAGCTATACGCTTTGCTTACGTTAAATGTGACAATTACGTGACATCAAGTAAGGTTGAAGCAGCAGTGTAGTAGAAGTGAAAAATACTGCAGAAAACTCAAATCTTATCAAGTATTTTTGATCTATTTCTAGTGCAAATATCTTAGTCTACTTAAAATAAGACAAAACTAAAGTATAAGCACCTTTTCAGCAACAAGTAGGAGCTTGTTTTAAGAAAATAATTCCTTAATATTGATGAAAAACTACTAGTTCACCAGGGAGATTATTTCACTTATGTCACAATCAACTGGAGTTGCGCTGTTACCTAGCAACACCAGCCAAGCCCAGCCTGTCTCCTAGCAACCCAGTTCTAGTTCCACTGATAATTGCTTCATAGCAAACCATTTTTCCATGTTCCAGTGGAACAAGCACTTTCCCATCAATATTAAGAAATTATTGACATAAAATAAGCTTGTATTTCTTGGTGAAAATTTACTTGTAAGTTATCTTTGTCTTATTTCAAGTGTGTTGGGATATTTTCACTAGAAACTGAACCAAAAAATATACAAGGTTTGTGTTTTTTGCTATGCAGATGGATGCTAGCTCTACTAAACCCAACAATTTTCACAATTTTTTCAAGCATGCATTAGCAATAAGGCTAGAAGTGCAGGAATCAGTTGAATTTCTGCAAAAAAATGGAAGGACTGATTGATGTCATTTGGTGTCTGGAGTGTAGAGGACCTCATAAAACGTTACAGTGGTTGAGTTTGACATATTTGCTCTAATCTGTTTTTAACTCACATCAAGAATGTCTTTATTGCCTTTCGGTGAGGTGTTCTCCCTCAAGACTTTAATGGCCACCGGTATTGTTATGTGTTCTCCTTCTGGAGCCCACACACCCTAAAACAGCAATTATTTTTGGAAAAAAGAAAGTGATCTTAAATACAGGCAGAAAAAGAAAAAACACAAAACATTTAGTGTGCATACCTTATAGACAGTCCCAAAAGCCCCTGCACCCAGAGGCCTGAGCTTTTTCAACTCCGTCTCTTTCAGGATTCGCATCTGAGCCTGGTTTGGAGACGCGCCGCTCGGCGTCAACGGCTCCACCAGCTGCAGGGAGGAAACACGGCGCAGATTAAACACAATATCGGTCTGATAAAAACAAAAACCCAAGCAAACTGTGATCCAATCACTGCCAGCGCTCACCTCCTGTTCCTGCAGGTACCTCCTCATTGTCTCCTTCCTCTTCATTTTCGTCTGTCTCTTCAGATAAAAGACCAGCAGACCCAGCAAGATGAGGAAGAGCGCGACTCCACCGACTGCAGCAGCGACGGTTGTGCCCGAACTAAACAGAGAGGAGACGTTTAGGAAATGTTCTGATATGGACATGTATTGTGGTTCCTCAAGGATCGGTTTTAGGTCCCAATCTAATTTTTTTGCCGGGGTCGTTCACACTGCCAGTAAATGGACCTGTATGTGATCTGCAGTGTGAACGGGCAAACGACCTGAAAGTGTCCCGCATGCACAGTAGAGGGCGGAATAGCGTCAGCGTTCTCATTGTTCTACCAACCGCCATAAAAAGAAGAAGAGCTCAGAGGAAGTAAACATGGAGGCTAACGGTGGAATTTAGCTACATATTTGAAGTTGTTGTCCAACCAGAGCAACATATTAACAACTTAATCATCATATAGTCGTCATGGTTGTTGTTTTTCTTCCCACTTGGTCGCATTTGAATCGGATACGTATCGGATGTGGGTCACATTCTAAAAGAATCCGACCTGAGCTGTTCACATTGCCATGAAAAGATCGGATACAGGTCGCATTACGTCAAAAAAAATCAGAATTGGGTCACTTCAGGCTGCAGTGTGAACGCAGCCATTGACATGTACAAAATCATTTGCTGATGATACCAACCAGTGACGTGCGGTGAGGTTCATTGCTGGTGAGGCTCTGACTTACGACTTAGTCACCATCTAGATTATTGGACCTACGGAAATTTTGCGCATGCAAACAACGCTGGGAGCCAAAAAGACTAATCTTTTACATGTCATCCATGGCCGCGTTAAATCAGTGAAACCTAAAAATCCAGGTATTAATTTCGTGCTATGATCCACAGCAAAGTGATCTGTATTCGCAAAACTACGCAAACTCGTTGTCATAGCAACTGACAACGATGCCACTTCATGTTTTAGGATTTAACACCAAAAAACATTCAAGAATTTTGCACACAGAACAAAACATTTAGTTTGTTGTTGTAGTTCATTTTAGGCTTAATGTTTTATTAATAAATTGCTGTGGTAGATTAGCTACCGCTTCTACTTTACTGAATTACTTAAGACATACAAACCAGCCCACAAAACGCACATTTCATTTAAAAAATAAACTAAAACATCTTATTGCTTTATGTATCCATCCACCCCTAATTCTGCACAAAAATATCCGTTCATC
The DNA here is from genome assembly GCA_033032245.1 of Poecilia picta. Lineage (NCBI taxonomy): Eukaryota > Metazoa > Chordata > Actinopteri > Cyprinodontiformes > Poeciliidae > Poecilia > Poecilia picta. The sequence continues at coordinate 22,267,687 of CM065371.1, forward strand.
CAAAGCCAAGTTTATCCTCTGCATGTCTTTTCTACTCCGTTTGAGAATCATCAATCTGTCTAGAAGTAAAACTTTCAGCTCTGTGTTGGTTTTCCTTTAGTTATCATCTCCTGTTTCAATTGAAAATCCACTTTAGAAAACTGTTTAAGTGGAGAAATGTAGTCTTTCATGTTGACGTCGGAAGAGAGGAGAAAACAAATATATCGCTGTACTTTACTGTGTGGCTAGCTCCAGGGCTAGCCACACATAGACATAATATAAGGATAGACGCCTCATGCGCCGCTCTCCGCCTATTGTCGCTGACGAGATTTAGGGCGGCCATCTTGGAGCGGTAGACCACTGAACTCAGCCTTATGTGTTTAGCAGCAAAATGAAGCATCAGCGCATTTAATCGATCATAACACGCTTTTTTTGTTACTGGGAACTATATTCAAACATCTATCAAAGCTACATTTATAAACAATTGTATTATTTAAGTATGTTTTCAATACATAGTTCAGCATATTTAAATATGATTAGTGGCTATAACAATAGAATAGGAATGGAATATTCTGATATTGATGTATGAAGAGCAAATTACAAAGCACACTGCTGTCAATTTATTGTGAACGGCTGTGTGTATAATTTATTATAATAATACATATTTATATAACTATGCAAACACAAATAAATAATGATTAATAATGGCACAAATAAATAATGATTAATACTGAATAATATATATTGGATACATATATATATATATATTTATTTATTTATTTTTAGCCGACAAGTTCTAGCTTCAGAGATTCAGTCCAAAATCCGATGTGAGATCCATACTGCTGTAGTGAAACTGTCTCTCTTTATAGATTCTCTCTATTCTTCTTCACATCGTGTCTTTATGAAACTTTCAAAACAAAAACGGAAAATTTGGGATGTACCTTACAAGTGAAATACATAATAATAGTCTTTACCACCTGTGTAAACTTTGCTGGTCAATGTTATAACACATAAATTTTATAATATGTGTTACATTGTTTAATTTCTAATATAGGCTCTTGTGTCAGATAATCTTAGTCAATGTTGGAGAATAACTAATGTTTTTAGATTTACAGAATCTCAGTTAGCCTTCATAGCGGGACTGAACCCCGTATTACACCAAGCACTGTAGCTAATATTAGCTGGTATCTCACCAGAGGACATAAATACAGTAAAGTAATATTCTAATCACAATATATACACAATAATATGTCCATCTTACTTGTGAAATGTTGTCTGTGGAGCCTCACATCAATAATCCATCGTTCTGAACAACAATATCCCTGTTGTTTTGATTGGCAAAGTAGGAGGGACTACCACTCCAAGATGGCCGCCGTATTTCCTGCGCCGGAGCAGCCAATGCGGGGTCTGCTCTTATATTATGTCTATGCAGTTGTGCAGTCACAATATCTGGGAACATGAGCGCCCCCTGCCATGAGGCAAGAGAACTGCCTGCCTCCCCTCGAGTCTGTTCTCTGCCGTTTCTGATCGCTCCTCCTCACAAAACATGATACACACACAAGTTGGTGACAAAAAATACTGTACATTATATACATAAGCGAAATTATGAAAAATCAGTCCATATATTAAATGTTTTTAAGCCATTTTATTGCCGGCGTACAGACAGGACGAACATGCTGTCATATAATGGCAGCCAGTGCAGTTAGCAAGCGATTGCGTAACCCAGGAGAGGCTCAGTTCGCTGCTGAGCCTCTCCTGGCTCAGCACCGGCTTCGCTTCTGAGCATTTGAATGGGAAAATGCAAAAATCCAGCAATTTTGAAGAAAAACTATCCAGAATTGGTTAAGCTAAGAAAAAAATGGATACTTTATAGTACAAAACCACAGGGTGAAAATACCAATATAAATGATTTTATATTATTTTTCCATGATGACAGGTGAGGCTCTGCTTCACCTGCCTCCCCTGACCGCACATCACTGATACCAACATTTTCTGTTCTGGTGAGAGTTTACATACAGTTTGCATATGTAACAGGGTTTTTATCTCAACTTAAAATGTGTTTATTTATTCTTTGAATTTATTTTGTTTAGTCAAGTTGTTTCTCCAGACATTTATTGGTCTAATAAGTCAACGCTGCTCTTGGCAGTTGGTGGTTACCATAGTAACCAGTAACCGAAAGCTCCTCCCACGTTTTTTTCTTAGTGTTTGTAACTGAGGTACGTAGTATTAGGATCAGCTCTGTTTTCTTTACAAATTTTAGACAAATTTAATAATATACATTGCTTCATGAGTACTTTTGCTATGTTTTTTAACTGTTAACATTATCCATTTTAGCTATGTTTAATTTTCAGTTTTTAGCTAACAGCTAACTGCTGTTAGCTACCAGCAAAAAACATAAAAAATCTTTTAGTGTTATATTTCAAGCACTTTATTTCGTATTTGCTTACAGTGCTCTTATAAGACCTTAAAAATATTTGAAGTTCTAACATTTTCAGGGATTTCAGGCATCCTTAAATCAGCATCAAAAGCGTGATTTTACCCAGTCTTGGTGTCAATGGGGCAGCCTCTCTCATCCATCATGGTGCAGCTGAAATTAGAGGGTCTTGGTGTGAGTTACTGTCACGTGTTCGGTGTGTTTGCTTGGGTTTCTCAGACTGCATGTGCGCGTTCACTCACGACAGTGTGCAGTTAGTGTTGCAGGGCAGACAGTGTCGCGTTTCATTGCTGTATTTCCACACAGTTTGTTGATCTTCCTTCACTCCGCTGGGACAACGTTCCACACAAATCTTTTCATCCTGATAGTGCAGACACTCGGTGCAGTGGTCTGCACCCTGGAGGCAGAGGAAGGTTTAAAGTGAAACGAGAACTCAATTAAAAACATAAACCTCACTTGACCACAAACATGACTTCCCAAGAGAGGCTAAGTGCCTTACCCCCCAGGCAAGGATGCCTATCAATCTGCGTATTGGTGTATAAATGTGCGCTCGTTTGTGAATGTCACTGGGTGAATGTGGCTTTGGTTTAAAGAGCATTTAATGGTCAATAGGACTGGGAAAACACAATATAAATTCAGTCCAATAATAGTATAGCATGGCATCCTAATAGTACAACAGTATGTTAAACTGCAGTATGGTACAATACAGTACATGTTTGTGTTATTGTATGGTATAGTATGCTATATGGTATGGTGTGGTGTATGGTACGGTATATGCCAGTGTACCTGGTCTTCAAGGCAAACTGCCCTGCATGTTTACATGTTTTCCTGCATCTGATTCAAATAACTGCAGGTCAGGAAGCGCCTGTTAATTGGTCATCAACTGAAATCAGGTGTACCAAAATAGGAAGATATCCAAAACATGCAGGGTGGTGTGCCTTGAGGACCAGGGTTGAAAAACAACAAATGGTAGCTCTTGAGGCCTGGACTTAGGAACCCCTGGTGTAAGGTATATTATACGGTGTGTGGTAAATCAATCAATCAAGTTTATTTGTATAGCATATTTCAGCAACAAAGCAGTTCAAGGTGCTCTACGTAACAAAAACACAATATTACGTATAAAGTTGTGAGGAAAACACCAAAGGGTATGTTGTGTTAAATGACATGATATATGGTTTGGAATGGTAAATGGTATAGTGCAGTACAGTATAGTATGTTAAGGTACGGAATGATATGGTACATTGTATCCTATGGCATGGTAAATGGTGTATGGCATGGTAAATGGTGTATGGCATGGTACATGGTGTATGGTATGGTAAATGATGTATGGTAAGGTAAATGATGTATGGCATGGTAAATGGTGTATGGCATGGTAAATGGTGTATGGCATGGTACATGGTGTATGGCATGGTAAATGGTGTATGGCATGGTACATGGTGTATGGTATGGTAAATGATGTATGGCATGGTAATGGTGTATGGTATGGTAAATGATGTATGGCATGGTACATGGTGTATGGTATGGTAAATGATGTATGGCATGGTACATGGTGTATGGTAATGGTAAATGATGTATGGCATGGTAAATGGTGTATGGTGTATGGCGTGGTAAATGGTGTATGGTAAGTAAATGTATGCATGGTAAATGTGTATGTGTATGGCATGGTAAATGGTGTATGGTAAGGTAAATGATGTATGGCATGGTAAATGGTATGATAAGGTTAATGATGTATGGCATGGTAATGGGTAGAATTGTTGTATGGTAAATGGTGTATGGTAAGTAAATGTTGTATGGTATGGTAAATGTTGTATTGTATACCTTATGATACATGGTGTTTGGTAAACAGTGGTATGTTGTGGTGTTGTACACTATGGCGTCTTACCGGGCCATGGCAGGATGCAGAGGCGTTCAGAGGTCGACACTCATCATGGCAGGTTTTGCACAAAGACCCATCAACGTATTCAGGAACAGCTCTGCAACAGAATGGATGCAAAGGATGAAATATCATCCCAAACCACAGTCTGGCTTCAGCGGCACGGTGTCATTAGACGACTCAACCACGTTATATAAAGATGGTAATATCATCATTACCTCATGTTTTTAAAACCCTTTCCATTAATGTACTTGAATGTTAAAGTGTCAAAGCAGACGTGATGTTGGGACGACCTTTACCCCTGATAGTCACACTGCTCCACACACTCGGTGCCTCGCTGGAAAGTCTTGCATGACACGCACTGGCCGGGTCCCGGGCCCCAGCAGCCCCCCTCACACAGCGGATGGCAAACACGCCTCTCCTTCTCTGGAAATACAAACACCAAATGAAGCACATAACACCTTTTAATATGCGATTTCTGTTGGCTTAATATCATATCAGCAAATCTATATTTTTAAAATATATGCACATTTTATGCGATTTTAAGAACCATTTTTGAGTTTTTACAAAAAACAAATCTTAAAGTTGAAAGTGGGTTAAATACAAATACAAACCACACTTTTCAGATTTTTTTTTCTTTTGTTTTTCTTTTTTCTAAAAAACAATTAATTTTCTTTCCTCTTTGCATGACTGTGTTGCATAATATAGTATTAGGGCCATACTAAGAAAAAAATTTAAATACAAGAATAAAGTTGCATAAAGATGAAGTAAAATTAATACAAAATAAAGTTGTAATAATATAGGAATAAAGTCATAATGTTATGAGATGTATGGGAATAAAGTGAAATTAATACAATAAAAGTTGTAATAGCATGAAAATAAACTATATACACTTTATTCTTGTAATTTAATTGTTTTTGATTTTCTTAGAATGGTCCTAATACCCCATCATAGTGTTGCTCTGTCGTAAAAAATCCAAGTAAAACACACTGAAGTAAAAAAAAGCTTCAAAACCTTCCAGGGGTGTGAATACTTTTTGCAATGACTTGTGAGCGCCGGGCGTTGAGCTCCAGATCAGCCATTTTGGTTTCTACGTTTCCTGTCTGAGCGTTGACCTACCGCACACGCCGGGTTCCCGGTTGAGGCTGACGATGCGCTGCGGCCCCTCGGTGGGGTGGAGGATTGAGGCCCAGGGCAGAGAGTCGGTGTAGCACAGCTCCGAGTTGTTGTACAACAACACCAGGCCTCCGCTGACGCTGCGCAGCGAACGCAGCCCCAGAGACTGGATGTGCAGATTCTGGATGGCCAGTGAAAACACACCCCTAAAACAGAAAACACATCAACATCTAAACTACTCAGCCCAGGTATGTTAACGAATAACACACCTAACTTACTCTGCTGCGATAAAAACGCTTCCCAAAGACTGTGGCATTTCCTGCTGGTCAAAGCGTCAGAGCTGGCTAATAATTAGCATTTATTACCGTTACCAGACGGAAAAACGTGCAAACAAAGAGACACTGTGAGTGGACAGACTTTAAAAGGCAGGCATTCAGTGCATTCAGTGTTTCTGGGTCTCCGTTTAACCATTTAGGCACAAAATGACCGAGCGTCACAGTTTCTGGGTTTCCAGTTGAAAAGAATTCAAAAGAAGCAGAGATACAGCAAGAATAAAAATAAAAGGAATTTAGCAAATGGATTCAGTCTTATTCACTTTAAGATGTGGTTCATTTTTACATACCATAGAAGAAGACGCAAAGTTGTTAATCTTAAACATTATAACTCAGAATTGAGAGAATGCAAGTATTGAGCCGGCCTAACGTAGGGAAAACATGCGTTACTATTAGTTCAAAGTTTTTGTCTTAGTTCAAGTGTACTTACATATTTTCACTGGAAACAACACAAAAAAATACTTGTATCTTTTCAGTGTATTTGAAGCATTTTTCATGAAATAACAGAAATATAATTTATGATTGCTCTGGTTGTTAAAGTTGACAGGAAATGTGCTTGACTTGAGTCATCAGTTAGCGATGCTAGCGGTGAACTTACATGTAGAGCATCCTGCCTCTGATCACCTTGAGGTTCTCAAACACTGAAAGGTTGCTCCATTCCTCCGGCCAGGCGTCGATGTACAAATAACCTGCAGACAAAAAAATCACAACAACACTCAGGACTTTTGAGTGGCCTTGTCCAGAAACCTTAAAGGTTTTGGAGGTAAAAGCCAAACATGCCTGCAATCTCCTCCAGCTTCCTGAAGCCTTTCAGCTGCTCCAAGGTCAAGCCGGATGAGTTGGTCACAGGGTCCCTGAATGAAGACAAAGAGACAACAAAAAATAGAAAAATTCTTTATTAGAAACAGATTCACAAGGACAGAATATAAAATATATAAAACGTTATACAGAAAGAGCAACATTTCAACAAAAATACTATATTTATAAGACCAGAGCTGTGCAACTGAGTTGTTTATGTAAAAAATAGAAGGAAAAAATCCCCACCTTTATTATAATATAATGTCAGAAATAAAAAAAATTCCAGTTACTAAATGTTTACACTGCAAAAACATAAAATTTTTCCCAATAATTTTGGTCTAGTTTCTAGCATAAATAGACTAGAAATAAAACAAAACTAACTTACAAGTAACTTTTCAGCAAGAAATATGAGCTTGTTTTCCTTATATTGATGAAAATGTCCTAGTTCCACTGGCAGATTACTTCACAGCAAACTGGCACTCTGCCGTTACCTAGCAACACCAGGCAAGCCAAACCCGTCACCTAGCAACCGTGTTGTAGCTCCACTGGTAGATTATTTCTCTTTCTCATCAATATTAAATAATTATTCACTTAACACAAGCTCCTATATCTTACTGAAAGGTTACTTTTAAGTCAGTTTTGTCTTATTTCAAGTTTAATACAAACTAGACCAGAAATACTTGGTAAGATTTTTTTTTTTTTGCAGTGTGTTACATTTGTATTTGTTTCCCTGCTTGTGTACAAGATTTGAACATTTTTCACACAGTAAAATTCAAGCGCTTTTCAAGCATTTTCAAGGTAAGTTTACAAACTTTTCCAGCAGCACACTTTAGCGATCGAATCAATACAAATGAATTGAAGAATGCAGTTTAAATTCAGCACTTAACGTCATTAAATATGTCTCTTGAGTGGAGAACACAGATTACTGAAATTTAATGTTTTGAAATGCATTTCTTGCACACACTTTCTTGAGAAAGTTACAAAAACGTTCTTGTTCAGTTCTTTATTACATAAATAATTTAGGTAAATGTAACTGTTATAAAAACAACAGCGAAAAAATGAATGTGTATGTATTTTTGTTATACTGCAAAAATACAAAACCTTACAGAGTAATTTTGATTTACTTAGTGCACTTGAAATAGAGCGAAAGTTAGTTTCAAGTGACTTTTCAGCAAGAAATAGGAGCTTGGTTTAAGATAATAATTCCTCAATATCGACTAAAACGTACTCGTTCTATTAGCAGATTATTTCACTCATAATGTGGGGAAAATGTTTTGTTATACAAGTAAAATAACCTGCCAGTTGAACTCGTACATTACGCGTTACTGAAAGTTACTTGTAAATTAGGTTTGTTTTAAGAAATTTACACTAGAAACAGGACCAAAAATTGTTGGTAGGATTTTGAGGTTTTTGCAGTGCATTTTCAACTGTAAATACCATTTTTCAAATTCAATCAAACAGAATGCACTTTATTACTTTTTACCAATATTTATTTGGCTTTATGCAACAAGATACTCTAAACGTTTGCTAGAGAAGGTGAAAAAATAAAAGTTTAGATCGCACTTTATTACAAAACTGAATTACCAGGAACTTTTCACGGAAATCAAGCACTTTTCCAAACCTTGAAAACAAGCATTTCCAAGCAGGTGAGGGACTTCCTTGTTCTCTTCAATCACAGCTGCTTTCATTTCTGGTACTCACTGATAAAAATCAGTTTAATTTCATTGTCGTGTTTTTTGTCCCCTACCTTGCGAAGCTCTGGGCGCGGAAAGCCAGGCTTCCGAAGATCTTGGAGCACTTGGTGAACTGTCCCACGTTGGCAGACGTTACCACGGTAACGCTGTGGTTGTCCACGACGCCCAGGTTGTCCATACCCAGGCTGTAGCAATCTGTGGCAAACGTTCAATGTCACCCAGTTAGACATAAGAAAAAAATAAATAAATCCAAGCAGATTTACAGAAGCGACAACGATTAACGTCTGTAAACACGGTGGCAGAACGTTGGAGCAGATTTTTGCTCTTTTTGACACTTTATCTTTTTTTTTTTTTACTTTGGTTGAGGCAAAGTGTGTCTGAAAAGTTATTCCAGCTGGAAGGATTTTTTGTTCTCATACTTCTGTCACAATACGCAGAGCTGGGTACAAACATTTACTTGAGTTTCTTTCTTCAGAAAAATTTACTTTTAGGATCATTTTTACTTCCTTGTACTTTTGAGTAATTGTATTACGAAGTATTTCTACTCTTAATTGAGTAAAATTTCTGGATTTTCTACCCACTGAATGAACATTATGTGTGGAACATATTTCCAAAGATTTTTTTAAGGATTTCTTTTAATCTTTAAAAAAAATTATAAATTTTTTGTACAATTTTACCTCAGTAGCTGATCCATTTTTGAGCCTCAAACTATTTTACTTATAGCAAAAACGTCTTATAAGGGAAACAATCTGCCAGTTGAACTAGAACTGGGTTGCTAGGTGACGGGCTGGGTTTGCCTGGTGTTGCTAGGCAACGGCGGAACAGCAGTTTCTTATGAAGTAAATCAAATAATCTGCCAGTGAAACTACACTCGTATCAATATTAAGGAATTATTTACTTTAAACAAGCTTCTATATCTAGCTATAAAGTCCTTATTAGTTAGTTTTGTCTTATTTCAAGTATCTGCAGTAGAATCTACACCAAAAATACTTGGCAATATTTTGTGATGCTGCAGTTTGCCAAATACTTTTTCACTTGAATAATTTCTTAGACGGCTGCTTTTTAGTTTTACTTGAATAAAAATTTAAATCTTGCTTGAGCACATTATTTATTTCCCACTCTACCGATGAGTGTTAGCAAAACAACGCGCTAGCTAGAGCTGTGGTGATACAATAATCTCACGATACAATATGATACACAATATTCTGCTCACGATATGATATATATATTGCGATATTCAGCAAACGATACATTTCAATACACTTTTGCAATTTTCTGACAGGTTTCAGAGGGACAGAGTGATTTTGGTGACATTTTGTGACTGTTATAAAGTTGGACTGAATTAGTTTAACTGAAAACTGATTAAAAGCTCCAACTACACAATACCTGGATCTGGTTGGACACAGACTTAAAGTGGACAGCTGGACAAAATGAATCAAAGAAGTGGAGAGAAAACATGTTTCTTTTAGTTGAAACAGTCCAAACTGTAGCTGACATGCATTAGTAAAGTAAATAAAATGCACCAAGTTCCTGCTCTGAATAGTTTGATACCTTTTTAACCTGAACATCTGAAGGAATCACTCTAAGCCTGATGACCTAATCACTCTCCTGGTGAAGTAAGCAGTGAGTGAGCAAGGTGACAGTTGGATGTTACAATACTTGTGGATGAATATAAATTTTTTTCTAGGAAAGAAAATATCTATATATATCGCAAAATCGATATTATTACACAGCCCTAGCATCAGCGCCCCACCTTTGGTGCAGTCCGCTTCACACTTCTCGCATTTCTGCATCTCAGTGCCGTCCGACTGCTTGATGATGACTTCCTTGTTGGATCGGGGACAGTTCAAAGTGCAGGCCACTTCCATGGCCAGGTAGTTATCTGAACAGAGAGAGAGACAGAGTTCAAAGGCCAACCCAGAGTCTCTGAATGTCTTGAGCTGGATTTCTAATCTCAGTTCGTACAGGGACACGTCTTGACGCAGGTGGCACCAAAGCTCAACTTCTTGTTGGGGTTGGGTTTGCTCTGGTAGGTGACGGGGTCGTAGAAGTTGGGTGGGGGGCAGTTCTCTTTGCACATTCCACTATCGTTGAAGTGACGACACGCCTAAGAAGAAGAAGAAGAGGGGGAAAACGTGAAGAACTGGCTGCAGAAGTAAAACAAAAGAAGTGAAGATGGCGTCATTTACCAAACAGTCCGAGTCTCTGGGTCCGGTGCACCCGGCCGCACACTGCGTGTGACAGCAGTCGCTAGGAAGCGGACCTTTGCATCGCTGACAGCCAGACGCACAGTTTATTCTGGTCACTTTGAACAAGGGGGAAAAAACAGCAGTTTCATTACCCATTTGTTAAAATGTTGCAAAGTACTTAGGCCCAAAGTACTTGGTCAGATTTTAGATTTTACAGTGAAGACTGAAGATAGAAACTCACGTGTTTGACAGTCCTGCGCGGTTTCCCCCCAGCAGCTCTTCCCACATGTAGGATGACAGCTTGGACCTGAACCGGAGAAAAACAAGCAACGGCGGAAAAATTAGCTCAGCATTATCACAGTTTCAGCAAAAAGACAAAAAAAGATTCTGCAAAGTTTCTCAGCCGATCACTGAGAAATGATAGTTGAGTAGCAGAAGAAAACAGAAAGTCACAGGATAATGTATCAACCTGCTGCACCGGGACGTTTGATAAAAAGTACTATGAAAGAACAAAGCGAATGTTAGAAGAAACGATGAAAAAGGTTGTAAACTCCTAGAAGACAGCAGGTAAACACACAACGTTACGAAAGATGCTGGATTAACGTGAACCAAGAAAGACGTTAAAGACAGAAAACAATTAATCAAAATATTTGTGATTAATCGATTACAGAAGTAATTGTCAACTAATTTAGAAATCGATTAACTAGAGCATACAGACTCATCAAAAGAGTTTTTTTCTAGCCAATTTTTGACTTTTCAAACTCAGAATAACAGGTTTTTTTTCTAGGAATTTTTACATCAAAATTAAACTTTTTTCCAAGAAATGTTTTAATCAAAAAATTTTGAGATCTTGATTAATCTCAGAATTTCTATTTGTTTCTAGCAAATTTCTGACCTTTTATATTTGGGTGAAAAAAAAATGGGGGAATTTTTTTTTTTTCCAAAATAAAAAAATTTGAAAATTTCTGAGCTTCTCAGCAGAAATTCACTTTTTTTTCCATCTACAATGGCCCTAATCTGCAGGAGTATTATAGTGAGCAGCTCACAGTTGGGAGCTCGGGCCTGCAGGCGGGGCAGTTTGGTGTTCTGTTCGTCCATAGTGTCCATCCATACGATATTCTTCGGGTCTGGGAAGCACAACTGGGGGTTCCCCAAAATAGACACCCCGCCCAACAGGATCTCTGCAGGACAAACGACACCAGAACTATCAGACATGACTTTTCAAATCTCATAGTGAACATAAACAAACACAGGTCACACAAATGTGAGCTTGAGCAGGTTTTTCTTTCATCCGACCTTTGAGGCTACGAAGCCGCAGCGTCTTCAGCCCCTGATTGTCCAGCACAGCCAGCGAATAGTTGGAGTTGTAAAAGTGGCTTCCTCTTATGATCTGAAGGTTGTCCAAAGGCACCAGGCTCACAGAGACGTGTGCAATGAGTACATAACCTTGCACCTCTACGATTTCCTGTGGAGTCAGACGACAGACAGGAAAACTTACTAAAAAAAAAATAATCAGAACATTTCTTCTATTTTTGCTAAGATGTTCAGAGAAATCAGCTGATGACTTGAACTGACTGCGTTTGAAAGCTAAAAATTTGTATGTTTTCCAGGCATTGAACACACAACACACTTGTTAGCTTGGGCTAACAACAACACTCCGTCTTCAGTATAGCGCCAACAAAGCTAAGACTTATTATTATAAGCTAATGGCATTATTAGCTAATTAAGTTTGTTTCTAGAATATATGTTCTTCACCACAACATATTAGCTACCCAACCTTTTTTAAAAAAAGTAGGTATTAAAAAAGTCATTCAAAAACCTAGCTCCATTAGCATGACAAGTGGTAAAGCTAATATTAACTTGGCATCTTTTTGGCTAACATAGTTAAAGAGGGTTGACATTCTTTATGGAAAACAGACACTGGCAGCAATGCTAACTATGCTAATCTATAATAACAAGTCGCAAGGACGGTTTCTACGCAGCCCAATAATACCAACCAAAAACAACTTAAAACCTCAGAAATCTTGAGATTCATTTCAGAAATTTTCAAGAGAAAACTTGGAAATTTCTGAGGTCAGAAAGTTGAAAATTTGCAAGAAAAAAATGAAATTTTGACATTTTCTTCTGAAATGTTCTAGAAAAAACCTTTTGACATTTCCGAGTCAAGAAAATGTAACATTTTCTAGAGAAAAAATCTGAAACCGAGATCAATTCCAGAAATTTTCTAGGAAAACCTTCGGGAAAATTTTACATTTGTAAGAACAAAACACAGATAAATTTAAGAAATTTTGTAGAAAATATATGAAAGTTTTTTAATTCAAAAAGCAGAAAATGTACAAGAAAGAAAATCAGAAATTTTGAGAATCACGTCAGACATTTTCTAGGAAAAATTTCTAAAAGTTGAGCTCAGAAAGTCAAATTTACTAGAAACAACAAATAGGCAATTCCAAAGTTTCAAAACTAGTAAAAATATCCTTTTGTAAATCAGAACATTTTCAAAAGTCAAAAATTTTATACTTTTCAAACTCTGAAGGTTTTTGCTTTTTTTATTTCTGAGATTAACATAAAAATTTTGGACCTTTTTGGCTGAATTTCACCTTTTTTTAAAATCCATCAACAACAGCTCTACTACACTGTTGTACAAATCAGTTTTTTGGATGACTTTTTTGTTACCTTCAGGAAGGAGAGGTCCGGGTTCCCGCTCAGGTGTGTGATCTCCAGGTTGCCGTGGACGACCTGGCAGCCGGTGTAGAGCAGCCTCAGGGTCTCATAGTGATTTTCCAGGCTGGAGGGCAGAGCAAGCTTCATGTCCGTCCCCAGACAAACTGCAACACACAGACATCATGACCACAAATTAACGAGACACAAACTCTTCTGTAAAATGCAAAAAGAAAACATTTAAAATGGACTAGTCAAATCCTTTGATTTCTCTTCCAGAAACACAAACTGAAAGCGGTAGCAGTGTTGTGTTCAAGACCACCTAACCCGAGACCAAGACAAGACCAAGACCAGAGTGTATCAAGACCGAGACAAGACCAAGACTTTTAGGGTCCGAGACCAAGTCAAGACCAAGTCCAGCGCTGTGCTCTACATGATATGATAAAATGTGAAATATGATCAAAAATACTTCTCAAATTGATCTCAAGGATTCATATTCCCACAAAAACACATAAATATTTCATAAATGTAACCAATCTTAAATTTAACAAACTCTTTGTTCTGCTTTGGTTGCATCTCTGTGCTACGATCTGTGGTGGTCTTGTGCCATCCCTAAAAAGATAACGCCCTGGGTGTTTACCCATGTTTCTCATGTCATGCAGTGTTATTCTATTACTGACTATTAGATCTTCTGCCGCTGAGAGAAAACCACTGCGCATTCTTGGAGGACCGCGTGCGAGTGAAAGGTGAGGGAAGGCGGGAGGGAGTGGAAAAACATAAAAACACGTAATTGGCAAGTCACGTTATTGGTTGGATTTTAATCGGTGCATTTTGCATCCACTGAAAACAGAGATGTTGACAAATAAACTGGATAGTCTGCTGCATGTTTAGTGGCATGTTTAGGGACATTTTCACAGTTGCGGTCTTGGCCGGTCTTAAAATAAAATGCCGAGTCCTCAGCACCCGAGACCGAGACCAAATGCGGTCGAGTCCGAGACGAGACCATCAAAAATGGTCTCGAGACCAAGACCGATCTCGAGTACTACAACACTGAGCGGTAGTTTTTCATTTTAACTCAGGTCTGCCTGACTTCATTAAAATATTTAACTGTGATGCTATTAAGACAAAGACATTGAATATATCATCTACCATGTGGCTAACGTTGATCTTTCTACGCCCTGACAGAAAGTCTCCACTTCTTTAGTGGATCGGCATGAGGGACATGAGGGACTTTAGGGGACATGAGGAGCGTGAAGAAACGCTGGAGTCCATTCAAATCTGACAAATATATAATTGATATGAAGACTGTGAATATCTGACAGTTTGAATATAAACCAAATCATACATCTGAAGAAAATAAAAAATGAAAACCACAGATTGTATGGGAGGAGGAACAAGGAAAAATGATGAAGGAATGAATGGATGGATGAACAAAACAGACCAGTTTTCGATCTGTAGTGGATGTGTGTGTGTTGTAATAACCAGATTGGTTCCATGTTCCTCTCTTCTCTCTTGAACCACCTGAACGGCCTTTGTCTAAATCGGGTGTAGCGCAGCGGGAGGGTGGGGGGGAGTTTATCGGTTTGTCCAAATATATTTCTGGCACTGGCTGCATCGCACTGGAAACATAATATCCAACTATTGACTGCAGTCCAAGCAGTCATGTGCCGCTGCTGATGCCTCACACTCTCACATGCTAACAAACTGACTGACATTGCTACGGTTGCCAGTCAGCTACGGTTAGCATGCATCCATCGCTGCCTCTGCTGAACAGAGAGTCACTGCAGGACGGCTGTGTTTCAGAGCACAGATTCCCCGCAGAGGTCACATACTGCACCGCCTTCAGGGTCACGCAGCGCTGCAATCCTCTGGGGCTTTTGAAGACGCATAGCTGCCATGCCTTAGCAGGCAGTCACTCAGTGGACAGTCCCTCCTCTTCTTTGGAGGTTATAAATGACTTCGGTCGGCCCGCTTTTCTATCTGGAGCCCCTCACCCTCCCACCACTGCAGAGCTGGAAGTCTTTGACACTGCAAAACATTAAACTTAAGCAGTTTTGGTCTAAATGTAGAGGAAATATCTTAGTTCACTTGAAATAAAACGAAACTAACTTACAAGTAACGCCTTAGTAAAATATAGTAGCTTGTTGTCACTAAATAATTCCTTAATATTGATGAAAAAGGACTAGTTCAGTTATTTTCATGTGAAAATAATCTGCCAGTGGAACTGGTACGTTTTCCATCAATAATAATTGCTTACTTAATTTAAATTAGTTTTTTTTATAGCAAATTCTTGACTTTTCAATTAAAAATTAAGAAGTTTATAATTTTTTTCTAGAAATTTTTATATCAAAATTCCGCATTTTTCATGAAATTTTTTAATCTAAATTTTGAGGTTAAAAGAGATTAATCTCAAAATTTCTATTTTTTTCCTCGAACAAATTTTTGACTTTCAAAATAGAAATTTCTACTTCTCTCTACAAATTAAAAATAAATAAATGAAAAAAAACTGCCAGTGGACCTAGAACTGGGTTGCTAGGCGACGGGCTGGGCCTGGCTGGTGTTGCTAGGCAATGGCGGAATGGCGGAGTTCATTGTGAAATAATTTTTTCCCCCATCAATATTAAGGAACTATTGCTTTAAAAGAAGCTACGTCTTGCTAAAAATTTACTTTTAAGTTAGTTGTGTCTTATTTCAAGTGTATTCAGATATTTAGACCAGAAACTGGAACAAAAATATTAGTATTTTTTGCGGTTTGCCACTCGTTCTCCAGTGAATCGTGATGATTTCCGGTATCGTCATCAAAACGATACTTGTGTCCTTGAAACCACATTTTGAATGGCATTTTTTTTTTGTCTGTTTTTTTGTTTTCATTGTTGTTGGATGCATCTATCTCAATGATAAGCTGGTTTAACAGCATCCTTCTTTCACAGTCAGTTAAATCAGTTTTCTAGTAGATTAGGTAAAGATTTCACACAAGCTCAATGTCAGTTCACTATGAAGCATAGTTGACTATGTTATGACAACATTTGATCAATGTAATCAGCCTAAATAAAAGTGTGATGTCACAAAATTCTGCCTTTGATATGGTATTGTGATGTCACACATTGTGATTTTACGCTGTGGGGATTTCACGTTGCCATGGCAATACTTTCAATTAAATTCAAATATAACATTGATCCATAAGGGAAATTAAATATAGTTGTAACCAGGGGCGCCGTAAAGGGGGGAAAGTTGGGACAAAGGGCCCCTGATCGACAGGGGACCCTCCACAAAATAGTTTCTTGTGTTTTTTCTTCATAGAAATAGAGAAAAAACATTGGGGCCTTGTCAATTACAAAATTAATCATATCATGTTTTTCAAATCATTTTTATCAGTAAAAAGTAAATGTTACCACTCCCAGACCAAAATGCACACATTCAAATTTACACTGAACCCCCCTTGATTCTGCATGAAATGATTTCTTCCTGCTTAGCGGTGACGATGTAGAAAACAAGAATAACTGTGGCAGTTATTACGCTGCCAAGAAAAATAATAAAGTCAGATTTTCTAAAGGAGAGAGAGAAAAAGGACAAGAGTGTCAATTTGTAGTCGTTTGTCTCCAAGAGAGGCGAGTAGACTGTGTGAGATTATGAACGATTTAGCATAGTTAGCTTAGCTACAGACGGTTTGCCTCCATTTCACTAGCACTTAAAGAACGAAGGAAAAAATATACGAGCATATTAATATATTTAAGTTGTACCTTTTACCAGACTTAACAGACGAGTCAGTCAGCAGCAGCTCTAACCCCCTATCAGAATAATCCCTCCTCCGTGTCCCAGAGAAAACGGAAAGCAACAGTGATCTGTGACGAGCTGGTTAGCATCATTCCAGGGAGTCTATGTAGATTTCTCCTGTCTGACTGCTCTTTTTACAATTACACAACAAAACAATACATATATTAGTGACAGAAATTCAGTCTTTATAAAATTATAATAAAAAACAGCCTCTTGTCAATCCAGATAGTCCTGCCTTAGCTTGCATTTAAATTACCGATACCTGTTGCCTCGTCCCTCCTCAGTCAATCAATCAATCAATCAAATTTTATTTGTATAGCACATTTCAGCAGCAAGGCATTTCAAAGTGCTTTACACCATTTAAAATGGAAATGAAAACAGAAATAGACAGATATTGAAAAAGATTAGAAGATAGAAACATTATTAAAAGTAAAACTTAAAAGTGAAAACATTTTAAAACATCTCAAACCTCGACATCATACAAGGATTCTCAAACCTCAGAGTTTTTGTATCTTACAAGGATTCAAGGCATTTCAAAGTGCTTTTCACAATTTGAAATAAAATAAAACAAAACAAGACAGAGTTTGAAAAAGATTTAAAGAGTGAAATTAAAGCTGCAGTATGTGACTTTTATTAACAAAAAGTACATATTTGTTAAGACTGTCAACACGTGGAGAGATTATCTGACGATGATTTAATTCCTCTGCCTTCTCCCAGTGCTCTGTAGAAACGACCAATCAGAGGCAGGAGGTGGGTTTTAACGCTGTCAATCAATCTTTAGCCGTCAGTCGTAGGTCAGGGAGGAGCTGGAAGAGATCCATCTCCTCGCAGATTATCTGTCTCATAACAAGCTGTCATGACAAGAAAGCAAGGCAGCTGCATGCCTTTAAAATTGTGCCGCTTTCAAATAGATTCAAGAAATTGTAACAACAGGCGGGCCCAATGTAATTTTTTGTCATAGGGCCCAAGTTTCATGGCCACACATATTTGGTAAAATGTGTGTTTTGTGAAGTGGACTCTGCCGTTTGTTTGGTTATTGACTGATGTGTCGGTGATGTGTAAAGCTTCATTTGTGACGCCTCGCTGCTCACTGCATGTCAGCTTTGCTAAGAGGTGTTTCCCAATAAAGCAGAAATCAGAGGCATATTAGAGCCTGGCAGTCGACTGCAGCAGCAAACAGTCTGTGATTAGAGGCGCGTCGGCCAAAAATCACACCCAGTCGCTGCAGCTTACGTCAAAGAACAAATTAAATATCTTGTTCGTTGGCTTGTTCGGTGAAGTCATTGTGGAAAATCATTTTGCATGTTCAGCCAAGACGAGAGCACCGTTTTTTGTTTTTAAGAATTTTTATCAACGTGGATGAGAGAAAGATTGCAACACAGACTCAAAACAGACAGAAATAATTCTGGGATTAGGTGAAAAAAGCAGAATTTCCCTCATTTCTAAAAAGTGTGTGTGACTCCAGTTTTGGGCTTAACCTTCCTTTATGCCGTCATTGTTTGCTCTCCAAAGGTCTCTCAGCAACGCCTGGGTGTTTATATGCGGCCTTGTGAGGAGCCGAAAATACCCCCTCGCCTTTATCGCTCCCTGTGTCCTGATTGTCCGCCGTCATGTCGCTGAAACGTTCACACTGCGCTCAGATCAGTCGACCCAAACTCGTTCCACCGCTCCTCCTGTCAGATTTGTTCAGACAGCGTAATCTCCCAGAAACTGCTCTAGAAGTTTCCACTTCTTGTTTCAAAAGTTTTCTGCTCGGCCAGGATGCTCTTGCAAAGGAGATGTTTAATCTCATTGGGATTTTACTGGTTAAATAAGATTCATAAAAAAAGTTTGCTTGTATTTTGTTTCTTATGGAGTAAGATTTAGGCTACTAAAACAAACAAATTCAGACTTTTCTTGCAGAATTTTGTCTCTTCTCAGAATTCCGACTAATTCTAAAAATTCCAATTTTTTTCTCAGAATTCTGACTTTAATCTTCTGATTAAAGTCAGAATTTTGAGTTTTGGGAGCAAAAGTTGCACTATTTGTAACATTTTCCGCTGTGGTTGGTCGCTTCCATGTTGTACCGAGTGAAATGAGTCAAGCCAATTGAAAAGTCAGTTCCCCTCCTTGCCTATGGGGGCGCTGCACCAAGAACCTCTAAAGGAAACAAAAACCTCTGAAGAAAATACAAAAGGTAAACCAAAATAGAGTAGCCTCAGATTTTAACAGTTCCTCCTTTTTTTTCCAGCAAGTAGTAGTCTAGTCCGTTTAGTTTGGCTGTATTTACCCAGAATGCCCTGGGCTGTCATCCACTTCCTGCTTTTGGGGCGGTTTCTTGTCCGTTTGGCATTCACCTGTACGTTAAAACTGAACATGAGTTCACTTCAACTAAACCAACACCGAAGTCTTTAGGCAGACCAGAGCTCTGGTCTGCTTCAGAGTTCGGTTGTGAACTTTCTAGGTAAATGAACTAGAGTTCAATTAAAGCGAACTAAACAGGGCTGGTGTGAATGCTTTGGATTTAATCACTCTCAGTTCTGTTTCACTGAGCTCTGTCAAATCACCCTGAAATCATTTTAAAGCGATTTGACAGAGCTCAGCAAAACTGAGTGTCGAAATAAATCTGTAAGCACCGGTCTGAAGACTAAGACAAACTTATATTTGTTCTGGGTTCGGTTGTTGAATTACACACTCATTTTGTCTCGCTTTGTGAATCTTGTGAAAACTCTTTTGGTTCCAGACTATAACCTGCTTGGTTCACTTCACATGTGTTTAAATCTGTTGATTTTATGGAAGGTTTTCTTTGCAGTGTATTCAGCAGCATGTGTGTGAAAACCTAAGAAAGTGGGCAAGTTAAGACATATTTGACCTAAAAAAGAAGAAATAAATGTTGAGTAACAAAGAAAAATTTAGAAAGGCCACATTTTAGTTCATTACTAATAACCTGCCTGGCACTGAAATACTATTTCATGTGTCATCTTCTGTCTGATGAAGCTGCTTCAGGTCTGGTTTAAAACTGGTTCAGTTATCTGATAAGTTTAGACACCACACAGGCTCGTCCCTTAAGAGCTTCCTCTGTCTGCATGATTCACAGGACGGAGTCAGAAGAGCCAAACAAAAAAGAAGAAATAATCCTCTGAAAATGGTCAAACTGAAATGGAGTGAATGAAAACGCAGATAAAGTCCAACAAAAAAACATTAAAATACCATAAATGTGATACTGGAAAACTATTTTTTTATTAGAATTGTTAATGACTGGTGTTTCAGCTGCTTTCTGTTCAGGTCTCTAGTCTGTCTACCATTGCGTTTACTATTATAAAAAGAGAAAAAAAACTCTTTTTAGTAAAGGAAAAACTCAGATTTCAGCAGCAGTTCAACATATTTTTAATTAAGTAAAAGTAAAAAGTATCCGTCCAAGAAATTATTCAATTAAGAGTAAAAGAAGTAGTGAGTAAAATGTTTTCTTAAGTACTGTGTAACTGATCAAATGATCATTTAATACTTAAAATTTACATAAGCAGGAAGATCAAAATGTAAAGTTAATTGGAAACTTTGGTGTTTAAGGGACCAAAATGTCAATAATTCATATAAATCACAAAAAAAATACCAGAGTCGGCCTAAAAAAAAAAAAAAAAAAAACTCATGAAACTTTAACAAAAATGTCTGATGTGTGTCTGTGTTTTTGGTTAAAACATGTTTGTTTTTCATTCAGTGGGTGGAAAATCCAGAAATTTTACTCAAGTAAAAGAAGATATACTTCACAATAAAATTATGAAAAGAAGATATACTTCATAATAAAATTACTCAAGTAAAAGTAAGTAGTAAAACGTAGTAAAAATACTCCTAAAAGTGCATTAAAAAAAAGTTACTGAAGTACACATAAATGAGTAAACATAACTAGTTACTACCAAATATAAAGGATATTTTTGAAGGCAAAACTGGAGAATTCAGCATGAATCAGACATTTTTTTTATATTTAATGCATTTAAATAACCTTAAATGAATTAGAGAAATAAGAGCATTGTAATCCCTGACACAGTTTCTTGAAAATGCTAATTCTGCAGTGGGAGCTGTGATTGTGACCTCAGAGGTTGTTTTGCTTCTGAGCTGAACTAATGAACTGCGTGAAAACTGAAAGCCAGTTTGAAGCCACACCTGTGTGTGGCAGCGTTCCAGTTAGCACAAGGAGTGTGCCTGCGCGTTGTTTACCGGAGCGAACGCGGCTGGCGACACAAACACCAGGCAGCAGCTCCAGTCGGATCAGAACACCAGTGTGACGTAACCGGCAATCACATCTGCATTCAATCTGCAAAAACAAAACAAACTGATCCGACTGGACTTTCCCTGTCAGATGATCAACTCACAAATTTAAAATCTCACCGTGCATACCTGTTACCTGCAGGATTGGGTCTTGCATAAACTACACAACCTCACTTCTGGTCGATGATGAAGAAGAAAACAGGTATTGCTCAACAGACAAGCAGAACAGGATTTGTTCTGTACTGTACGCAGGGGAGCAACAGATATGAACTTCTTGCTCATTCGCACTGACATGCAAAGACGACAATCACAACAACACACAAAAGATCGCAGCGCTGGAAAACCTCCCGCATTATCCCGTGAAACAAAACGCACAGCTGGACGGATCTGCAGCTGGATTTACACAAGCAGAGTGAAAGCAGGACGGGATCTGCAGATAAAAGAGTCTGAGAAAACTCTGGTTATTATTGTTTTACCACACAGTTAATTGGGTTTTAAGAGTTCGGAACCAATAATCGGAAAAAGTTAGCCTACCTGGGAAATTATAAACAACCTTTCTCAGCAGAAAATAGTCCTATATTTGATTTTTCTCAGGCAAATCACCTGCTATTGGTATTATAATCAGATTATCTCAATTTTATGAGTTTAATAACTTAGAGCGGCAGTATTTTGTAAAAAAAATATATGTTTTTAAATATTCGATAAATCCGTCACCATGTCGTGTAATATGAGACAGGTAATCTGTGAAAAGATGAAGCTAGAGGTGCTGATGTCATTTGCAGAACTGCACAGTCAAAAACAACAGTCAGTGTCAGGAGGAGGGTCTTCGTGCTGCTAATCATGCTCATCCACATTCCGCTTAATGCGTTAATGGCAGAGAAACAAGTTACCGTTACAGGAAAACTGCTCATTAGCCGTAATTGGTGGCTATGATAGCTAGCGTTAGCATTTCTGGCAGACAGCTATTGGAAAAAGCTACCTATAGCGTAGCATAGAGCCGCGCCGGAGAGTGGTACATGAGCATGACTGACAGCTATAACACCCTAAAAACATATATATTTTCTTTATAAAAGTTAAATAATGTGGCTTTAAGAAAGTGCATGTTTTGCTGCACTAAATGCTACTAACTTTCAACATTAAGAGAACTATATGACAAGGTCAGGAAAAGTTTTGATTGAGAAAGCAAGGAAGAAAGAAGTAGATCAGGCTTGTCTGACTGACAAAAAAAAAGTTTAAAAGTAGTTTTTTTTTTAATGCAACCTAAACACCAACTGACAGATCGTCAGTAGAGCAGGTGTTTAAATTAGCTAATCAACGGCCGTTGTGTTAGCTTAGCTCACTGCAGCGGTAGCTAACTACCACAACGATCACTTAATAATCGCAAAACAAGCATCCAGCCTAAAAACATTGAACTCTTAACAAACTGACTGTTCTGCCATTTGTCTGGGAAATGTTTGCGTGTTTTTTCGGTGTTGAATCCCAAGACATTTGTGGCATTGTTGCTATGACAACGAATCTGCACATAGTGTAGAAGGATCCGAGTGGCTTTGAGTTGTTCTCCAACAGTTATTCTGCGCCATTTTCCTCCCCCCCCCCCCCCTTTCTGTGGCGAACTGCACTGAATGGACCTTACCACAGGGGCCGCGTTTCATTGGCTAATGCCCATTATAGGTCGCAGCGCAGCTACCACGTGCTTGACCGTCTCACAAACGCAAGCTACAGTAGTAAATACATGTGGATGTACATTGTGGACTAGCAGACCGGCAGAATGTTTTTGCGTCAGGACTCAAAAACAATGGTTCTCCACCATCAGTGGGGAATCTGTACAGGCGATGTCAGGTATCCTGATCATGTTTGTGGAACTAAGATTCACAGATTTCCAAAATCTGAAACGTTATGCCTTGCTTGAATCAAACTTGTTCACAACCGCATTTGCAGCTCAACCATCGTTAGGATCAATAAGAACAAAGGATCGTCTGCTGGTGTAAGTATTATTGCTTTGCTTTCTTTGTGTTTAGTGAATGAAAAAAAGAGTCAATAATAAACGCATCCATTATGAAAACCTTTTAGCCAAGTACAGCATAATGGCAGCACTGATACAACTTCTACACCTTGAAGCCTGTCAGTTACAGCCTTACGTTAGCTGAACAGATCAATATGCAATGTGTATCTGACATACATTAAAGATTTTATTTTACCTGAAAAGGCTTTTTACTAAACTGTAATTGTGTTAGCCACGCTAATCGTGTTAGCCACACCGAGTACCGTGTATAAGTCCTAGGCACATTTGACCCTCTAAGCCATGAATGTTCGACTTACTCAGCCTTGCAAGAACAATAGGCGTCAGTGATCTTGTTCACAGCTATATTTATGCTGAGGATATGTTGTTTTCCTCATCGACGAAAGCTTTTAGTTGTGACGCACACGATGTTGGAGGCATCGCGTGGCTCAAACACCTTGATGTCATCCAGAAAAGATGACATGAACTTGTTGGTTCCCCTGTCCATCGTCGTGGCTGATATTTTGTGAAAATCCGGCAGAAATGCTAAACTAATCGACTTAGAAATACCCTGCAGAGTCAGTCAAACGAAAAACGCCATGTTTTTACACACAGAAGCTAAGCACCCCGAGGCTTTGTTTGTGAGACATGTAGTCATGTGGGACTTTCGAGGGGCGTTTCTGGGCGGAGCTGGGTAAGGTCCATTCGTAACGCCTTCATGTCCAGGTTTCATTTTGTTAACGGGATCCTTCTACCGCAGAAACACGGCCGCGGACGGCACGTCAAACAATCGTCTTTTTACCCTGCAGTGTTGTGCGCATGCGCAAAATTTCCGGATGTAAAAAAACAACATTCACAGAGTCTATTATATATAAGGAGCAGAAATGGGATGAAGGCTGTTCTGCATGCTCAGACTTTTTCAGTCAGAATTTCCAACTTTTGGAGGAAAAGCATCTTTAAATGTTCCAAAAATAACCTGAGCTGCATTAAACCGACCCCACAGTGAAACAGGCGGTGGCAGCCTCATGCTGTGGGGAGCTGATGGAAACATGAACACGTTCCTGTTCAGAAACCTAAAGGGCTCCTGTTTTGTTGTATTTTATTAATATGACTTTAGTCTAGTCAACTGTTTATTCAGTTAGTATTTGATACAGCTGACAAAATGATGTTAACATTGATTTCAGCATGTTATGAGAAAAAGAATAGCTCTTTCTGATACAGAAAGATGGTCAGCTGTTTGATAGAAGAGAAAACCTTTTTAGAAAATAATCTTAACTCGATCAACAACTTGCATCCCTAAAATACAAACATCTTTATTTGTATTTTGCCACAGTTTCCAGTCTCCAAAGCAGAGAAGATTTAACAGGTTGAGAATCTGGGTCACAGTTTCAGTGGAAACTGGAGGTCGTCTCACTGACTGGGGCTGTATAATAATATCGATATCACAATATATATCAATATTTTCTTTCCTAGGAAAAAAAATTGATATTCATCTTTAAGTATCGTAACATCCAACTGTCCCCTTGTTCCCTCACTGCTTGCTTCACCAGGTCATCAGGCTTACAGTGATTCCTTCAGATGTTCAGGCTAAAAAGGTATCAAACTATTCAGAGCAGGAACTTGGTTCACTTTATTTACTTTACTAATGCATGTCAGCTACAGTTTGTACTGTTTCAATTAAAAGAAACATGTTTTCTCTCCACTTCTTTGATTCATTTTGTCCAGCTGTCCACTTTAAGTCTGTGTCCAACCAGATCCAGGTATTGTGTAGTTGGTGCTTTTAATCAGTTTTCAGTTAAATTAATTCAGTCCAACTCTGTAACAGTCACAAAATGTCACCAAAATCACTCTGTCCCTCTGAAACCTTTCAGAAAATTGCAAAAGTGTATTGAAATGTATCATTTGCTGAATATCGTAATACACAGTCCAGTCACATTAATGTGACCACCACGTACTTTCCACTTCAGAGTTAAATAACCAATCACAGAAGGCAGGTGGCAGCACAGTGCAGTTGAGCGTATATAAAGGGTGTGTGTGGGCTTCGGAAAACATTTCAATCGTTGGCGTAATGCAGAAACGAAGCGATTTATCCGACGTCCAAAAGGGCATGATCATTGGCTTTCGGGCCAAGGGTGGAAGCATTTCCGAAACGGCTAAGTTTGTGAACTGTTCGTGTGCCGCCGTGGTAAAAGTGTACCGTGCATGGCAAAATGGGACTGTCCAAAATCAACGACGTGGCAAATGTGGTGCACCACGGGCCATAGATGACAGAGGCGAACGACGGTTGCGGAGATGCGTTCGGGCAGATAGACGGGCTACCGTTGAGCAACTGACCACTAAAATGAACCAAGGGGCTACCACAAGTGTCTCCCAAACCACTATTCAGCGAACATTGCTGCGTCTGGGCCTCCGAAGCGGACGCCTGGTTCGTGCACCTATGCTGACTGGTGTTCATCGACGACGAAGGCTAGAATTTGCACGCCAGTACAGCAGCTGGACGTCCACTGAGTGGCGACAGGTAGCGTTTTCAGATGAATCGCGTTTTATGCTCCATCGGACAGATGGACGTTGGCGTATAAGGCGTGAAACCTCTGAAAGGAACCACCCTGCAACCATTGCAGGAACGGTCCAAGCTGGAGGCGGGAGCATTATGGTCTGGGGAATGTTTTCCTGGCATTCTCTGGGTTCACTGATTATTGTGGAAGGCACGATGGATCAATACAAGTACGCATCTGTCCTTGCGGACCATGTCCACCCCTACATGCGCATTGTTTTTCCTCAGGATGATGGCATCTTCCAGCAGGACAATGCGAGGTGCCATACAGCTGCCAGTGTACGTGCGTGGTTCGAAGAGCACCAGGATGAGTTTACCGTCCTCCCCTGGCCAGCAAACTCACCTGACTTAAACCCAATCGAGCATCTGTGGGACCATCTCGATCGAGTTGTTCGCGCCATGGATCCTCAACCGCGTAATCTAGCGCAGCTGGCCACGGCATTAGAGTCGGCATGGCTCAACATCCCAGAGAAGACCTTCAGGGACCTAAGTGACTCTCTTCCTGCACGTCTCGTAGCAGTTCGCTCTGCGAAAGGTGGTTATTCTGGCTTTTGACAGATGGTCACATTAATGTGACTGGACTGTGTATATATATCATATCGTGAGCAGAATATTGTGTATCATATTGTATCGTGAGATTATTGTATCACCACAGCCCTAGCTAGCGCGTTGTTTTGCTAACACTCATCGGTAGAGTGGGAAATAAATAATGTGCTCAAGCAAGATTTAAATTTTTATTCAAGTAAAACTAAAAAGCAGCCGTCTAAGAAATTATTCAAGTGAAAAAGTATTTGGCAAACTGCAGCATCACAAAATATTGCCAAGTATTTTTGGTGTAGATTCTACTGCTGAATACTGCAATATATATCGTATCGTGGGCAGAATTTTGTGTATCGTATCGTGAGATTATTGTATCACTGCAGCCCTATCAGTCTGACCCAGTCCAGACTGGTGAGCCTCTGCTCAGAGGAGAGAGAAACCAGTAACTGTGGGAACGCAGAGGGAACCTTTACCGCCAGTGAGGCCTGATCCTCGCAGCGTTGCCCAACTCTGGGAACCAGTCGGATCGCTCAGGTTGATCTCTGATGCTAGAAAGATAAACACGACGGGCTGAAGTTCACCAACCAGTTCCTGTTAACAATGCGGTTTTATTTGGACCCACTTCACCTGCTGCCTTTGTTTGTTTGTGCAGCTTTTTTTTGGATGCAGCAGAAGGTTTTCTTTTTTCTCCCGACCAGCTCACCTTTAAGCTTTTAATGTTTAACTCTGCGTGTTAATAAAAAAATTGACGAGTGTAAATCAATAACAGTTGGAAAATTAAATGGAGAAAAGGTTTAAAAGCTTTGGAATTGATCCGACTCGGCACGATATTGACTTTTCTGATTCAGTTCATGCAAAAAAAAAAATCGAGATGTGCTGCTTTACTTTTACTCTATAAATATCCAAGAAACAAATATTACTTTTTTAAAATGACGAACGGAGGATGTTCCGCAGATGCATTTCCAGCAAAAATGTCAAAAACAATAAAAATCAGGAATATTTAGGACTACATCCAGTACAATAAGCAATGGGTCATTAATTTTGTATTCAGAAAATATTTGGAAAAATATCCAACTTTTTACTCCCATTTTGCTCATCTAAATATAAAATATTTTGATAGTTATTCATCAGACTGGACGGAGAGAATATTTGAAAAACTATTTTTAAGTTTTGCCACAGATGATCAAACCCAACTGGATGTTTCTAGAGTCTTTAACTCAACTTTAACCTTTAACTGATCAAGAAAAGCATCTTTAATTATGAGAATATGGATCGTTTGAACATATTTAACAAATTGCACCAAAAAAGATGTTTGTTTTGATGCCAGATTTGCACAACTAACATCTGCTGACATCAAAATTTAGATTTTTGATTCACTTTCTGCACTAGTTTGTCGTTTTCGGCCACAATAAATGTCCAGTTGTCCCAGAAGTTTCTTTCATAAACAACAATATTGTTGTTTTGGGATCATTTTAAAGTAACATGAAGGTCAAAAACACATCAACTTTAAATTCTAAAGAAAATTTAACACTGAAACTGGAATATACAAAATAAATAAAAGAATTAATTAAATTAATAAAAGTCTGTAAACAAAAAAGTCTAGTTGAGACCAAGATGAAAACTTTTATCATCATTTTTTAGACAAAACAATGAAATATGCACATTTTAATAATGGAACTTGTTTTAACTCTTAATGCATTCAATGGATTTATTGCAGCAGGCCCACTTCTCTCAGGTAAAATCCTAGAAATAAAAAAAAAATCACTTGTTTTTCTGAAAATCTGCGCTTGCACTTTCAGTTAGCTCCTGTTTTTCCGGCTGGCACTCAAGCTGCCAGTGTGACAAGTGGTCCTCTGTCGGACAATGTCCCCTTCAGGGCCACAAGTGAATAATTGACATCATCATGATGTTGAGCGACACAATGCACCGCCTGTCAGTGTTGGGTTGTTGTTACTTACAAATCTAGCAATAAAAGAAAAAACAGCCTGCAGCGGGAAACGTAGCGAAAAGTTATCAGATTTCTTGTTTTGTTTTTTGTTTTTTTGCATAAAAATAAGCTATTTTTGTCGCATTTTGTTGTTTATTTTGGGATTTTGCCGAGTAAAACGTCACACACTGGTGCGTAATTGTGAAAGTGCAAAGAAAATCGACATTTTGAAGTATGAGTTCTGCAAATCTGGCATGAAAACAGGAGATTTCTTTGTAAGTTGATGCAAAACTATCAGATATAAATTTCCAGAGGTTTTCCTTCGGGTCCCACATTGAGCTGCGGGGTTTTTTTGTGTCTCTAGTGGGACTCGCAGCGTGACAGGTGTGACTTTCCTTCCCTGTCTGCTCTCCCTAAACCCTGCGTGGCCACGCAGGAATGCGGTCCGGACCAGAATCCACCTCCTCCCTGCGTTTCGTTGGAAACTCCGACACCAAACTCCACAACCGGTTCCGACTCCACCGCCGCCTTCTTCCCGAACAGCGGAGGCGCTGGACCGGATAAAAAAAAAAAAAAAGTCACCCACCTTCTCGGCTCCAAGCTCCCGTCGCTCCCAGCAGAACGGCCCCGACCAGCAACAAACTTCTCGCCGCCTCCATCTGCGCCACTCAGTCCATATTCCCAAACTTTGGATAATTCAAAAAAATATATATATATATAGATACACAAGAATCCCCACAAAGTCTCCTTCGCGTCTCAGGTTGAGTTTAGTTTGGGTTTTTTGTTGTGTTTTCCCGGTTCGGAGTTGCAGCCCGTTTCCCAATCTCAGTAACTTCCTCCCACGGAGCCCGAGCGCGTCGGTAGTAAAAGCGGGAGCGCGCTCGGGAGTGAAGGCGCGCTCCCGCGAAGGCCGCAGCGGGGAGTGGCAGCATCAGCCCCGCCCCCTGACTGCGGGATGGCGATGACGTCACAAACGGCTGCGCACGACCGGATGTCGCTGTGGACAGAAAAGGAAGAGATTGTCCAGCTAAGAACTCAGAAATTTTCTAAAAAAAAAAAAAAAAAAATTGGGAATTTTTTTTTAGATTTTCTGAGTTTGAAAAGCTGAAAATTTGCTAGAAAAGTGTTGAGATTGACAGGAAATTTTAAGAATTTTTTTTTTATATTTTTGAGCTCCAAAAGTTGAACATTTGTGTAGACATTTGGGGATTAATCTCAGAAATTTTCTATAAAAAAATAACAGAAATTTCAGAGATCCAGAAGAAAAAAACAGACAAAAAAATACAAAATTGCCAGAAAAAAACAACAAACAAACAAAAAGAAATACTGGGATTAATCTCAGGGCTGCCGAGAAAAAAATATTTCTGAGCTAAAGAAATAGTTTCGAAAGTTAAAAACTTTGAACTTCAGTAAATATTCAAAAACCCAAAATTTAAATATTTCAAAACTCAAAAATTTCCAATTGCTTTCCAAAAAATTCTCTGAGGTACATCTCAAAATTTCAGAGTTTTTTGGGAGAAACTTCCTCCTCCATTGTTCTCTATCAAAGCCCTAATGTGCTACACTGCAAAAAAATTGAATAAATATGTATAAATCTTTCCAAGTATTTTTGGTCTAGTTTCAAGTGTAAATATCTTAGTACACTTGAAATGAGTCACAACTAAAACAAGCTCTACTTAAACAGGAGCCTGTTTTAAGTAGATATTTCCTAGTCATGAAAAAGTTCTAGTTCAACTGGCAGATTATTTAAATTATAATGTGGAAAATGTTTTAAGTGAAATAATCTCAGTTTAACAAGTATTTTTCACCAATATTAAGATATTTAAAA
The DNA here is from genome assembly GCA_033032245.1 of Poecilia picta. Lineage (NCBI taxonomy): Eukaryota > Metazoa > Chordata > Actinopteri > Cyprinodontiformes > Poeciliidae > Poecilia > Poecilia picta. The sequence continues at coordinate 22,297,624 of CM065371.1, forward strand.
CAAGCTTCCTTTATTTACTGTAAAGTTACTTTTAATTTAGTTTTGTCAACTTTCAAGTGAACTAAGATATTTCAGTGATTCTTGAGAATAGGGACAAAACAGGTCCTATGGATAAAGCACAAAATTTGAATAAAATATACACAAAATATAATTTTTTTCAAATATCTGACTAAACTAACCTGGGTCTGTGAGCACAACAATGTATATTTTCTAGGTATTTGCTGAATATTTTTTTATTTTAAACATTGTAGTCGGTGGATGATGCCTGTAAAAGCCTTTGTCCAGGAGCAGAACTCAGTACATTATAATAGTTTAAAACAATTAAAGAAATACTAAAATTATATATTATGGCAATTAAGTATAAGTAGTCATATAAATAATTATAAAAGTATCAATAAATTGAATTAAAAATCATTTTTATATATTTTCCAACTCCATTGAAATTTGTCCTTAGTTTTTGTCAACACCGTCAGAAATGAAAAGAATGTAAAAAAAAAAAAAAATCAGGCATTATTGTGGGCAGCAGAAGTTTCTGAGGACCCCATGACCACTTCCTGTTTCTTCCTTTGCTAAGAGGGCTAGTTAGCTCTTGGTTAGCTTAAGGCTAGTTAGCTCTGGTTAGTTTATGTTATTCTTTAGTTTTTTCTTCTTTTTATTCCTAAGTTTTTTGTCACAACCATGATGTGTCAACACCATAACTAACATTTACAAAACTTTGATGAAAGTTTGTCAAATAAAAGCTTAATTTTGGTAAAATGTAAAGATTTCATGGACCTGATGAGCTACAATATGGCCTCCTTCAGATAACATCATATAAATTGAGGTAGTTTGGCTTTTTGTCAACTCATCAGAGTTTTTTGACTCTTTCAGTGAAATTGTTGTCAAATCTCACTTAAATGTGCAATTAATTCATTTTAATGTATTTTACATAAATTGCATTACTTCACATGTATCAAGGGTTTTCATTTTACTCACTAGTTTGTCACCTTCAGTTTTGTGTCAACTCTGTCATGCAGTGTCAACTCCGTCAGATGGATTTTTATGGATTTTTGTTTTAAATACTTTTTATTTTGTTTTTTGAGAAGCTTTTGTCTGTAGAATTAGTAAAAATATCACTAACAGAGTCATTAAAAATTATTTTTTATTTATTTTTGTCAGATGGTGATGACAACGTTTTAGGTCAGGTCGATTAAAAATGTAATTAAAAAAAATGTTGCAACTGGGAGCCTGTACCTTAGCATCTTTACATTTCCAAAAAAATATTTGACATATTTGCATACATAAATTTGAGAAATAACAAAAAAAGGGAATTTTAAAACCCATTTTGTCCCTATTTTCAAGAATCACTGATTTACTAGAAACTAAATAAAAAACACTTGGTAGGATTTTGTGTTTTTGCAGTGCGTGGGATTCAATTAGGAAACACACGGGACTTAAAGTGAAGGCCGTGTAGTTACAGTTTTATGAATTAAAACTGTATTTTTAATGTTTAGGTATTCCTGAATTAGCTCCAGACAGTTGTTCTCCTGTTCACACAACATGGCTTCGTCTTGGAGCATCTTCACATTTCCTTCTGCTTTCTCAGGCTCTGCCGTCGTGGCAGGAGATCAGGAGCCGGAGGAGGAAGAATAAACTCCATTCATGGCAGGCGGTCCGCTCTGCCCTCCCACCGCCGGCCGGGTCAGAGTCGGGCCTCCTGCGCAGCTTCCTGAACAAAAAGCTCCCCTCTCTCCACCACACGGGACAACAATCCTGCTGTTTTCACAGGATGAGATGCTGCTCAGGCTACAGTTATTCTGCAGAAAATGTGGCTGAATTATGACTTTAGGTCGTCTTTCAAGCAGTGAAGTGATTTACTTGAGCTTTGCACAGCAAAAAATTAAAATATTACCAATCATTTATGTCTTAGCACTCTTTAAATAAGACAAAGCAGCTTGTTTAAAGTCAGTATTTTCATGCTAGTTCCAGATTATTTAACTTCTAGCAAGATTTTTTTCCATTTTTTTTCATGCTTTATAATTTCTCATTAGTAAGCAACAAAGAAAGACAAAAAGTAATGCTAAATCGGTTCCACCCCAGACCCACTCTTCTTGGCAGAATTGGGTTTTGTATTCAAGCATTAGCAACATGATCCCTGCAAAAAATGCTAATAATTTCTAGTGAAAATATCTCAGTACACTGAAAATAAGACAAAACTAACATTTTATCAAGTTATAGCAGCTCATTTTATGTAAATATCTCATTAATATTGAGAAAAACATTCTAGCTCCACTTTAAAAAAATAAAATAAATGTTTTGTTATAAGTTAAATAATCTGCCAGTGGGACTAGAATTCGGTTGCTAGGCGACGGGCTGAGGTTGGCAGGAGTTGCTAGGTAACGGCAAAGTGTAAAGATCTGTAGATCTAGTGGAGCTAGAACTTTTTCATCAATATTAAGTTATTTACTTTAAACAAACTACTATATTTTGCTAAAAAGTTACTTGTAAGTTAGTTTTGTCTTATTTTTTGTCGTACTACGACATTTTCACAAGAAACTAGACCAAAAATATTTGGTGAAATTTGTATTTTTTGCAGTGAACAGGTTACTATTGCTTGAATACGAAACCAATTCTCCCAGGAACAGCGGCTGTTACTTTTTCACATAGGGTCAGCTATTTTTCTGATAAATTAAATAATTTATTATCATCTCTACACTGCAAAAACACAAAATTTTACCAAGTATTTTTTTGTCTTGTTTGAAATTATGTTAATTCATTTGAATTGAGATAAAACTAACTTACATGCAACTTTTCAGAAAGATACAGGAGCTTGTTTTAAGTAAATAAATCTTTAGTAAGTAGAACATTTTATATATCACATTTTTTATGTTAAATTTAACATCCTTTATTTAAAACATCTGAGTTGATAAGAGGAAGAATCAGACTAAGCTTTAAAAATTTCCACAGAAATGTCAGCATTAAGTAACATTTAAAGATTTCATGTTAGTTACAGGTGTGAATGCATTCAAATATCACTGAGATGATTCCAGTAATTACATTCAAAAATGCAAATTTGTGTATTAGTGAGACATGTTGAGTTATTTTGTGTTAATTGGCTCAGAAAGTCATTGCTGACACTAAGCACTAAAGAAGCTAGTTGTTCACATGTTAATGTATCCAAGCATATTAAAGTTCAGTGGAAGGAAAAAGTATGCTTATTTTAAAAGGAAAAGTTGCAAAAGCAGAAAAAAAACAACTGAGAGGACTGTAAAGCAAAGAGTTGAGCTTAAAAATATTGACTCCAAACGCCGAATTACACGTTAAACCATATAAATAAATGCATTTATTTTCTGTAGCCACCAAAATGTCTTTTTGTCTTATGTAATATTCTAATCAGTTTATTTTTTTTATTTTCTGTAAGCCAGAACCATTAGACATAAACACATGGATTATATCAGGTACTAAATCTGTTTGATGTTTACATTTTGAACAGATTTACTGAAGTAACTTTTGGATTATATTTTAATTTGCTTAGATGCTCTCACATCGCCTTTATAATTGTTTATAATATTTATAGAAATAAAATCAATAAATCAATAAATAAAGAGAAATTGCACTTTTTAAAGCATTTTAAACTTACCGTCTTTGTAAAGTTCTGCCAGAATCTCACCATTAATCAATGATCAACAGTTCCTTATTATTTACAGAATAAAAACACAACTCTGTTTCTTATCAACAAACACTTTTTATTTAAACCACATCCACATTTTTTAAGTTTTTTGGTCAAATATTTGATATGAGGTTGTTGAAAGTGCGCTCAGTGGAAGAGGTGATGTTGCACAGGGCAGCAGGCAGGGGGCAGCAGAGAGACGCGTTTACTACCGAGGAAGACCAAGATGATTTATGGGAAATATTACCTCAGAGCCGCTTCCACGGTTTTCACCTTTAAAAACTGAGTTTTTTGTTTTACTATTTATTTATAATTTCACAAATACACCTATGTATTTTGAATAAAGTTTGATTTCAACTAATTTTTATATAAATTTCTTTAATTTTCACATTCAAATATTGTTGGTTCCAAGTTATGGATTCACAAAAGTGCCAATTTTATCAGTAACTTAGCTGTTAAATAAATATGTGATCATTTAATTTCAATAGTAATTTAAATGTCATTAACTCATTCAATCCTGGATAAATGTGGACTTTTTTATTGATTATATTTCTTAGGTTAAGCACTACTATCCAACTGACTTCTGATTGGTTGACCTACAAAACCTTTGACCAATCAGATCAACTTATTTTAGCCCCGCCCACATTCAAGAGACATCCTTGATGTACTAAAGCAGAAAACTACAATTAAGGATTTCTTAAATTATGTCCCTTAATGATATAGAAGGTAAATAAACACTAAATTAACTTGTTTAGGTCAGCCAATCAGATGTTAAGAGTTCCCCTGCAGCTGCGTTTCCATTACAAATGTGAGAAAAACTTTGGCAATATTCAGCCAATGTTGAAAAAAAACATTTTTACAATTTCATCACATCAGAAAGAAATTTAAATAAAATCACATGGGGATAAGTTTCTTGCGTGATAAACAAAAATTATGCTGCACAGTCATCCTCTAGCTACTTCCTGTTTCCTTCTTCGTGTTTTGTGCCAGTGGAAACATTCGGTTGTTGATCATTTGACGAAAAAAAATAAAGTGTTTTCATTGCAGTTTGGTAAAATAAACCAATATCAATACATCCAAAAAAATTAAAAGAATTTTAATAATCACCTCTTTACTAAAACATATCAAAAAAACAAGTTTCCATTAAGCAAATTTATTTTTTGAAACATCAAATTCCACAGTTAGACTGTCAATAGAAACGTGGTTTAATTCATTTAATGATCAACAAAAACAATATTAAAAACAGAAAAAAATAAGATTCTGAATATTTAACACAATTACTTTAATTTTAAAGATGTTTCTTTAGGAATCCAACGCATTTATTTTCAGTTTTATTTCAGTTATCACATATTTATTTATTGTGTTGAGGCACTTCCAGCCTTCCAGAGGATCTAATATTTTCTTTTTAACCTCTGAAGCAGTTTTTGATCAGCAGCTCCTCTGAGGTTTTCTTTGGCTCCCACAGTTCAGTTGATCACTCTCTAACACACAAACAGGCTTTAAATAGCAAAATCAACCAAATGTCCAGAAAAGGCAGCATGTAAACACACCTGCATTCCTCACTAATTCTCACAAAAAGGCGTTTAAACGGACGATCGGCTCATAAAGTGCACATGTCAGAGGGCGTGAGTTCACTTTTCACTTCAAATGGGAAAAAATAAAAGATAAAGATGCAAGAAGCATGCTGATGGAGAAGTGTGAGGCAAACATGAATGTAGGAAGGAAACATGCACTGCAAAAACTCAAAATGTTACCAAGTATTTCTGGTCTGTTACAGTGCAATCCAAACTTTTTACACAGAGAGTTTGGAAAAGCCCCAATTAAAAATGCAAAAATATTATTGTGAATTTTTCCTATTTACATAATATAATGCATTTGCCTTACTGTTTACAGTTATTTAACTTTTTCTATTTTATAAACCTATAAAATGTTTTTATTTTATTCCCAGCAACAAAAAAATAATTATTTCTTTTACAACCTTTGCTTTAGCTAAATGTAATGGATGGGCTAGATAAAGTCTGTTTTACAGGAAAAACACACAGGAAGTTTGTGGTACAACCAAAAACAAAATAATAGTTACAAAGGAATAATTTAAAAAATTTAAAAAAATGCTTGTGTCGTACTTAACATTTCTCTTTGAGAAGATATAAACTTGCTGTGGAAAAGAGCCTAAAAAAATTACAAAAAGTGTTGGATGGTAAAAATTTGTGCCACACAAAATCAATCCAAGGACCAGAAATGGCCCCTGGGCCACAGTTTGGACACCCCTGGTCTGGCATCTGGTGTTTAGCAAACTTGAAATAAGACAGAACTCACTCAATTGGCTTTTAAGCAAGATTTAGGAGCTTATTTTGAGTTAGAAATCTCTTAATATTGATGAAAAAATTATGAGTTCCATTGGTAAATTATTTCACTTCTATCAAGAAACAATATCTTATTAGTGAAAAAAAATTTGAAAGTGGAACTAGTGTTTGTTTTTAATAATATTACAGACTTATTTACTCAAAACAAGCTCCTATATTTGACTAAAAAGCCATTTAAAACTATCTTATAGTTTTGTTATTTGATATATATGAAGATATTTGCAATAGAAATGATTGGTAAGATTTTGTGCTTTTGCAGTGTGGAAGCAATAAATTAAAAAGAAAAACATGAAATAATAAATCAAAAATAAACACTGGAGCACTCGGTTTCACTCACACCATCTAAACCACAGAATTTGGTCAAATTCACAGCAACTTTCTTTCCTTTTTGTTCTCAACCTTTCCTCACTCTAAAAGGCAGTCCAGGTGAATGACAGTATATCCCACCAAAACATAATAGAAAAGATCAAAATAAAGGCAAAACCGAGCAAAAAGCTGGTCAAAATCAAACGAGGCAGATGATAAAAAACAGAAAAAGGAGCAAACAAAAGCAGCTATGGAAACAAGAGAGGCACAAAAGTAAAGGTGTGACAGTGAGAAAAAAAAAGCAGTCAGCTGGAATGGCCTTCCCCGCCTTTCCAGAACAATCAGCAGCTCCATATGAGGGAACCGCTCTGAGTCCAGCGGCCCATTTCAGGCACAGCGCTGATAAAACCAACCTGCCGCCATTTTTGGTGCTGCAGTTTTCTCTCTCAGAGGTGAAGGGATTCGTTTCATTCATTCGTTTCAGGCATTTCTTCCTCTTTTCAAGTATTTCCCCCCTTTAACGCGTCTCAAAATGTGCAGTTGTGATAAGACTGTAGCACCCATGGCAGTGCAAGGCAAAGTGAAACAAATATGGATGTCAAATAAAGAAAATGTAAACAAAGTGTACTTTGATGCGAGTCAGAGGTGTGGCGAGCGTCATCTGGGAGGCGGAGCGGCTTCTGTGAGCGATGAAGGGGCGCTCTGCTCCTCCTACTCAACTTTAACCCCCAGCTTCTCTGTGTTCAGTAAATAGAGGCTGTCATCTATCAGGAAACTGGGAGAAAATCAAAAACATAATCAGGTAATTATTAGAATTTTGATTTCAACTAATATTCATATAAATCTTGACATTCAAGTATTGCCGGTTCCAAGTTATGGAGTCACAAAAGTGACAAAGTTGAATAAATAAATGTGTGATAATTTAATTGAAATAATTAGTAATGATTTATTAAGTGAATTTATTAGCTTCAATATACAGTATATGTGGACATTTTTATCGACTTTATTTCATAGGTTATGCACTACTACCCAACTGACTTCTGATTGGTTAACCTGCAAAACTTCCGACCAATCACCTTGACTTAAATTTTAGCCCCGCCCACACTCAAGTGACATTCCTGAAAATGTGAAAACTGTTAAATGAGTAATGAAATTGTTTTTTTGTGAATTAAAACTTAAATTAATCACATAATTAGTGTTGTTAATTTTAAGTAATCTTTCAAAGATTCATAGATTTATTAAAACGTTCAAATATCATTATTTTTACAGAGAAAATGCTGTCAGAAGGTCAACAATTTTAAAAGAAATTGAGTCCAAACGTTCCTATGAAGCCCTATGAACCAACCTGTAGAAAAGGAAGTGCACAGGGATGGTGCTGAGGTGCCACACAGCGTGGGCGTCTAGGATCCAGAGCAGCGGCGGGAAGTCCAGCAGCTCCAGCAGGGCCAGGCCGTGAAGCAGCAGAACCACCAGGCCGCACTTCCACCAGTAGGGGAGAGTCCGCCGGTTCTGCCAGCACCAACAGAACCACCACAGCATGTTCACCATGCCTGCAGAGACAGAAAAACCGCAAAGAAACCACAAAATGCTGCTGCGCTACAGTCATTTCCCAATCAATCAATCAATCAAAACAACATATTATCCCAATAGACACATGATCAGTATGAGTAGATAATACATCTGATAGAATATTCAATATTTGATATATGAAGTATATTCGAAACTCTGGCTAGCTAACATAGGTTGGTAGATTCAACCTAGCTTACTCTTTGGTTACCTAGCAACTCAACTGATTCTTTGGTTACCTAGCAACAGCCTGTTGAGTAACTGGCACAGCTGCAGCTTAATGTCCCGCCACTTATAACTGCTAAAAAATTAAAAACAATGACGAGGAAAGGAAAGGTCACATCACTAGTTAGATATTTAAAGCAAAAGCTACAAAAGTCGAAATACTAATCGGAAAATAATAAAATAATTGGAACTTTTGATATTAAACTCGGAAAGAAAAAATGGGGGGGAGGGGAAACGCTGAAAATTAATCTTGAAAAGTAGAAAACTTTCAACTTCTCAAACTCTGAAAATTTCCAAAGGTCAAAAACGTTTGAATTTCCAGGATTTTGCACAAAATTTGTGAGATTAATTTTAAAAATTCAGATTTTTTATTCAAGGTTTTGAAGCTCTGAAATTTCCTAGTTGCCTCTAGAAAATGTTTATGTTTGTTGACAGAAATGTACTCCTTTTTTTTACCTACAATAACCCTAATACACCGACGTAAATTTGGTATGCATTTTAAAGCCATAATTGTCCTCCCAACTAAAGTCCAATTTGTGTTGGTCTATCACACAAAATCCTAACAAACCCTTTATAAAACCATAAAATGTGGAACAAATCCAACTAGCAGTAGCAGAACCAGAACCACCTCATGAAACTCTCAATAGAACCTGATTTATTGGGTGTTTGTTGTACCGATGGACACGTTGGCGGCCATGTTGTATCCGTAGTCAAATCTGACAAACGTCAGGTAGGAGACGTGGGAGGTGAAGACCAGGATGAGCAGAGCGCCCACCATGCTGGACACGCCAGGCCGCCTCAGACCCAAAGTCCTGGACAGGAGGGAGAACGTGAGCAAATATACACTCAGATTATATTAACAGCAGATAGATTAGAATAAAAGATCTTACAATATTTTCAGGCCAGTTCAAACTGGGTTAATGGCAGTAAAATTCAAGCACTTTTCAAGGTACTTTAAAGTTAAATATAATTTTTAAAAACTAATAAATATAAAATATAATTTATTGCTGTTGTTAATAATGTCTTGTTATATATAGATTGTATTTTACATTCCTGGGTAAACTAAAGAAAAAACTACATTTCCGATCATTTAGTTCTTGGACTGTCTGGTCCAAGAACTAAAGACAAACTTAACGAAAAAATACCGCAGTTTAATTTGTTTAACACATAAAAAACAAGCTAACTTTTATTTCAATTACATAGATAGATAAGCCATTGACCCATTAGAAGTAATAAAAACTAATTACATCGAAACAATCCAAACAAATCGTGTTAACGTACAGAGAAAGTTAAGAATAAAATCTCTAAAAAAATTCTTGCCAAGATTTCTGGTATTTAGCATATGGAAAATAATTCCAGCTAACCTAAAATAAAAGAAGTCCAACATAATTTAACTTCAGGGAGTTAGATTTTTTATTTTTTTTAAATCGGGTGTACAAATATAGGGAAGAGGATTAGGGCCACAGAAAAAAAATAATTAGGGCCACCGAATTCTGACTTTAATCACAGAATTCTGACTGTCAGAATTCTGACTTTAAACTCAGAATTCTGTGATTAAAGTCAGAATTCTGACTTTAATCACAGAATTCTGAGTTTAAAGTCAGAATTCTGAGTTTAAAGTCAGAATTCTGACTGTCAGAATTCTGTGATTAAAGTCAGAATTCTGACTTTAATCACAGAATTCTGAGTTTAAAGTCAGAATTCTGACTTTAATCACAGAATTCTGAGTTTAAAGTCAGAATTCTGACAGTCAGAATTCTGACAGTCAGAATTCTGACTTTAAACTCAGAATTCTGTGATTAAAGTCAGAATTCTGACTTTATAGCCAGAATTCTGACTTTATAGCCAGAATTCTGACTTTAAACTCAGAATTCTGTGATTAAAGTCAGAATTCTGACAGTCAGAATTCTGTGATTAAAGTCAGAATTCTGACAGAATTCTTTGATTAAAGTCAGAATTCTGACTTTAAACTCAGAATTCTGTGATTAATCAATTCTGTTTAAAGTCAGAATTCTGACTTTATAGCCAGAATTCTGACTTTATAGCCAGAATTCTGACTTTAAACTCAGAATTCTGTGATTAAAGTCAGAATTCTGACAGTCAGAATTCTGTGATTAAAGTCAGAATTCTGACAGAATTCTTTGATTAAAGTCAGAATTCTGACTTTAAACTCAGAATTCTGTGATTAAAGTCAGAATTCTGACTTTTTAGTCAGAATTCTTTTTTCGGTGGCCCTAATCCTCTTCCGTACAAATATCTTGTATATAAAATACTGCCTATATAAAATTTTTCAAACTTACACTTTTAACTAAATGTTAGATTGCACTTTATTATCAAACTGTGCAGTTTGAATATCTAAGACTTCCAAAGACCTAATACAAAAATCAAGAACTTTCCAAATCTTGAAAACACCGTATATTGAAATTCAAGCAATTTCAAGGACTTCCTGCAGAATTAAACCATCGGCTCACCTGACGCAGCACAGGTAGATGGAGTAAAGAATCACTGCTGTTGCACAGAAATAGTCCATTTTCTGAAATGGAAGATGATTTTAACATTAATCTTCAGATGAGGTAAACTAATCTCAAGATCTGCCCTTCACAGAAAAACAAACAGCAAAGACCTCAAGTGAAGATATTAGGGTGCTAATTATTAGCTTAGCAGTTAAACAGAATAATTTTTACGGATTCTTCTAGATAAATGCTTTAACAATGGAAGTTTTATATCTATATTTTAACATTTTAATGTATGATTTCAAGCATTACCTCAGTGAGAAATGTGTCCCGGGTGTGAAACACTGTAGACCAGAACCAAGCATTCAGTGACACCTGAACAACAAAACACAAGAAAATGAATCAATTTAATCTGTTCTTTTAATGCCAGGTCCACTTTCTGCTTCTTATTGATTTACTTTCTAAAATGATAAATTGGAAATATTTTCAAAAAGACGCTTTTATTTCAATCATCCCTTTTGTGAGTTGTATGATGGCTTGTGAGAATATTTATTTAATTATGAGACAATTAGCAGAGTAAAGATGCGATTTTATCAGAAAACTGCAAGAAAGTTGTTTAAATGAAAAAAGCTTCTAGTTATTAAGATCTAACATGAGCAGCTCAAGAATCAACAGACTCAGTTACTCAAATTTGAAGAATTCCCTTTTCTGTAAGGCCAAAACCAAACAATAACTTCACAAAATGTTCAACATTCTTCATCTTATTATTTACTGTTATTTTTTATGTAGAAGTTCTGATGGAATTATTACTTTATTCACCAAATATTACCACTTTATTCTGGTAATATTTACGCTTTAATCTCGCAGGATTTCGACTTTATTGTCATAAAACTTTATTATGGCTTTACTACGACTGCATTCTTGTAATATTATGAAGTAAAAGAAACTGTAAAACACAGTTGTAAAACAAGATGGGCGTGGTGATAAGAAGCAAATTGGTAAAAAGAAAAATAAAAAAATTCAGATTTTTCAAAATTTAAATCTTCAAAACTTTTATAATAATTTATAAAATATTTCAGTTTTATGTGTAAAAAATATTTTTTCCTTCCATTTCACAACATTCCTCTACTTTGTGTTGGCGTAACACATAAAATCCATATTTTCCAGAAATTAAATCTTCAAAAACTAAAAATGTGATAAATGGATCAGACGGTGTTACCGCCCGGCCCGGTCTGTAGTTTTCCCGGGACTCACCAGAGAGAAGGCGTTGATGGTGTGGTACATGGGGCTCTGGCGTGGCACCGTGCTCCGGTAGCGCAGCATCATCAGCAGGCAGGCCAAGCCGTTCAGCAGAGATGCCAGCGCAGATGCAGGTTCCTCAAAGCACAAGATGCGCACAAACGGCCACTGCAAGGAAGAAAATCTTAAATCTGACTCCATGATAATAGCAATGATGATCCAGAAGGATGTTTTGGTTAAAAAAAAAGAGTCACTACAAAAAAATTACTAAGTATTTTTGACCTACTTTCAAGAGTAAATATCTTTGAAAACTTGAAATAAGGTAAAACTGATGTAAAAGTAACTTTTCATCAAGATAAGGCAACTTGTTTTAAGTGAATAATTCCTTAATATTGATGAAAAAGTTCTAGTTCCACTGGTAAATTATTTCAGTCAACTGGCACTTTACCGTTGCCTAGCAACACCTGCCAAGGCCACCCTGTTGCCTAGCAACAGAGTACTAGTTCCACTGGCAGATTATTTCACTTAAAAAAACAAGGGAAAATGTCTTTTTAGTAAAATAATCTGCCAGTGGAACTAGCTGTTTTTAATAAATATCAACGAATTACTGCCTTAAAACAAACTCCCCATCTTGATGACAAGTTACCTGAATGTCAATTTTGTATTATTTCAAGTTTTCCTATGGGTAAAATAACTTGCCTGTGGAACCAAAACTTGTTTTCGTGGCTCTAAACAAACTCCGATATCTTGCTGAAAAGTTAACTGTAAGTTATTTTTGTGTTATTTCAAGTTTCCCTAGATGCTAACAGAAGAAACTAGAGCAAAAATACTGTAATATTTACAGTTTGTTTGTTTTTTGCAGTGTTGAGACGAACCTTTCCGTGGAACTGTGGGACTCTGTATCCCTCTGCCTGGTAAAGGCCAACAGTGGTCCACATGCACTGGTATTTACAGTCGTCCCGACACGTCCAGCCTGCGGCACAGAGAGGACAAGGAAGTGAATCACTCTGACAATTAATCAGTTAATTTGATTTTTAAAAATGGCACAATCTGCAGCCTTTTTAAATAAATTCTAAACACTTTTAAAAATGTCTGATTTTTTTTGTTGTTGTTTAAACCCAATAAAATGCATCTAATTGTGGCCCCTGCCTAAATACATTTAATACAAGTTTTAAATAATCATTAATTTAACCATTTTTTGTATTTTTCTCGATATGATTACTACTTTTATTATTAACTTTGGCCTAATTTTAGACATCGTAAACAAACTTATATTTTGCCAATTTAACTCAGCTAGAGTTGGGAGTAATTTTTTGTTTTCTTGGTTATTAGTTATCAGATTTGGGTTGTAACTAGTCAACATTTACTCAATTACATTTACTTGAGTAACTTTTTTGAAAAATAAATTATCTTAAGAGTATTTTTACTGCACTGTACATTTGTTTTCTTTAGTAATTTTATTATGAAGTAGTGATACTTTTACCTGAGTACAGGTTTTGGGTACTGAGCCCACCTCCGTTAATTATATTATTATTATTTTTATTTTGAGCGACTCTGGTGTATTTTACGTGTCTTGTATGAGGATTCTCAAAATATTTAACCAAATTTATATAATTTCAAAAAATAATCAGAAAAAATAAGGGGAAAATGGTGATAAATCCTGAGGAACCTGTTTAAAATCGGTCAAGCAACACAATAGTTGAACGGTGGTGTTTCTGTACCAGAAAAACAAGTTTGTCACGTTTTGTAGTGCGAACCTTCTAGGAGTTTAGGGGAAATGAAAAGGATGAAACTAACAAAACAAGTGAGGAATGCATAAAAACCAACTTGAACTAGTTTATAAATTGCTAAATCATAGTTATAGTTAGAAAGCCAACAAGCTAAGCTAGCTTCCCCATCACCTGCCTGCAGCGGCTCACCTGTCAGCGCCATGTAGTGCGGCTGGCTGGACTCGAAGCCCAGCAGCCGGGCTCCGGTGCAGTTCGTCCGGACACACAGCTTCACGCAGTCCCGGTACACCGGCTCCTTGTCCCCTTGGGAGGACTGCACAGCGGTCACCGACATCAGCAAGAGGATGACGGCGACAGACGTGGGGAGTCTGACAGATGTGCAGCGGGGGAACGCCGAGGCCATGGCCGGTGGTTCGGGCCCGCCAGGATCACGAAGGCACGGCGGGGTGACGGCGACTAAACGGGCCCGGCGACGGACATCAACGCTGGGCCATTCCGAGTCGGAGGGGATGAACCGGATAAACAGCGGCACCGATACAGTGCAGCGTTTCCCTCCTGTCTTCTGAATAAGAGCAGGTTTTACAGCTACACAACTTCCGGTTACAGCTTCAAAATAAACGTAGCTCTTTATTAAAGTTGCTTAATTTATTCATGACAACCCTTTGAGTTTATTGATGACAGTAGAATAAATTGATATATAACTAAAATGAGTAAAAAAGAAGATGTTGTTAAGTTACTTTTTAAAATGAAGTCCTTCTTTGCGCAATAAAATAGGTTACTTCTGCTTTATTTTGAAAGCAGGGATTTTTGTCAAAGCATGGAATTACATCCTGTACCAGAACAGTTATTATTACTTTTATTCACATTTATTAATATTATTGTAGTAGTGATTATTATTATTATTATATTATTATTATTTATTATTATTATTATTATTATTATTATTATTATTATTCATCAGTGTTATTATTGTTGTTGTTGTTAATAATAATAATACTAATAAATATAAAATAATAATATTGTCAATTATTATTATTATTGTTATTATGGTATAATTATTGCTTCTAATCGGGGAATCTTATCATTAGTCATTATTATTACTAATAATTATATTATTTTTATTAATAACTATTATTTCATTATTAACAATAGCTATATTATCATTATTAGTAATAATACTTATTTTGTCTGATGTTATTTTTTACGTATATGAATTATTGTCATTATCATCCTTAAAATGGCAAAATTTCCATGTAACTTTATATTTTGGTCCATCTGATTATGTAATTTTGATCAGTTACTCAGCACTTGAGAAATCTTTTTACCAAATACTTTTTCACTCTTGCTTGAGTAATTTCTTGGATGGCAACTTTTTACTTTTACTTGTGTAAAAAATATGTTGAAGTAGTGCTGCTCTTACTTAAGTAAATGGTTTGGGTACTCTACCCTCCTCTGCTCATCATCAATTTAGACTGTTGAATATTTACAAAATGAACTGAGGTCCAATAGGGCTGCAGGTTTTTCATAATGAGTGATCTTCTGGTAACTATCTTAGTTCTTTTTACACATGCACAAAACATTTTACACACATGCAAATCTTTTTACGCACGCACAGATATTTTGAGACTATTGTCACTTCATAGGTTTTTCATAATGAGTGATCTTCTGGTAACTGTCTTAAGTTACTTTAAGAATTGAGGAAACAGCTACCCGACAGTGTTCTGCTATCTCATGGTCTTCCTCTGCTGTATTTTTGTTATCAGAGTGTGAGGTTGGTGTTCAGAGAAGGTCTGTTTGTTGATTCCGCATTTGCAGAATTTGAATGTGCAATAATCTCTAAGAATGTACATTTGTAACCCGTCTATGTTCGTCTGAGGCCTAGTAGGTTGAACTCACAACAGACACACTCAGGTTCACGGTAGTTATTCTAACAAAAGAGCAAATCATGTTGGTGGTTAACATCAGTCCAGTAGCTTCTGCCCCTATACATTAAGTTAAATATAATAAACTACAGAGCAATAACTCCCAATGACCAGCTAACAACAGCTAGCACCGGCTAACAATTGTAAAATTAAACACAGCTGAAAAGCACAACATTAATAATGACGTATACAAAACATAGCAAAATTACTAATGAAACACTGTGTAAGAGTAGATTTGTCTAAAATATATGTTAAAATATAACAGTTGTAAAGAAAACAGAGCTGATCCCAACAAATATCACCGTTACCAACGGCAACAGAAAAAGTGGGAGGAGCTGTCAGTCACTGGTTACCATGGTAACCCACCAACCGTCACCGTAACAGAACTTATTACACCAATAAATGTCTGGAGAAACAACTTCTTAGCAAAACAAACTCAAAGAACAAACTGACGAATTTAGACAAAAATCGCATATTGTTAAACAGGGTTGTATAAAGTACTGAAATCTCAGAGTCAAGTAAAAGTTTAGGTTCCTCTCCAAAATGTGACTTTGGTACTGAAAAAATGTATGCACTCAAGTAATGTAATGAAAAGTATAAGTAAAAAGTAAAACAAGCCAAATGCAGTTTGAATTACATTTTTTATATTTTGGTAAACTTGTCAAATACAGTTCAAGTAATAAACACAACCAAGTGCAGGCAAAATTAAACCTACTAATAGATAAACCTGCAGGCATCATTTAGTTAAGGAAATTAGTTGCTTTACCTACAAGTTTAATAACTTAACCTGCTTTACAACTGAACCAGCTTCTTAGTTTCCCCTCCAGGACAGAAAATACAAAGTTTTTGTAAGCCTTAAGTTTTCCCTTCAAGTAAGGTCAGTGCTGAAAAGGAGAAAAATAAATAGTCAGTACAGAAAATGCGGCCAACATGAAGAAAAAAAGCCGTTACGATTCTCTACTTCACAAACTATTGGTGCAAACTGGTCATTATGTGGCATTAGGGACATTTGGCTGTGCTCATCAGGAGACTTTGTGTTTAATGGGAGAAGAGAAAACAGGTGTTTCCTATTGGTGGAGATGAACAAGCCCAGGTAAGTAGCTACCGACTGTAGCAGCCAATCAGTAGGTGGGTCAAAACTCCAGCGTTTCTCTTTTTGCTTTTTTGTAACGAGCAACTAAACAACACATTGAAAATGTATCGGAGTAAAAGTATGAAATTAAGTTCGGAAATATGGTGAAGTAAAAGTGAAAGTTATCAAAACTTTTCATTCTCGAGGAAAGTATGAAGTACTCCAATAAGCTATACTTAAGTAAAGTAGTGAAGTATTTTTACTTCGTTACTATACAACACTGTTGTTAAAATAAAATCCAGTTACACATTCAGTAAAAAAAAATCCTGAAGAGCTCAAATCTTTACAGCTGTTCAGGTTTTAGGCTCCTTTTCTAGCTCATAATGTGCATTGCAGTTATGTTCCCTACAACAGTGGTGTCCAATGTGTGGCCCGGGGGCCATTTGTGGGCCTTGGACTGATTCCATGCGGCCACCATTATTGATACAAATTTGTCTTTACATTTACTTGAGTAACGATTTTGAAAAATAAATTATTTTAAGAGTATTTTTACTACACTGTACATTTTTTTTCCTTTAGTAATTTCATTATGAAGTAGTGATACTTTAACCTGAGCACAGTTTTTGGGTACTGAGCCCACCTCCGTTAATTATATTATTATTATTTTTATTTTGAGCGACTCTGGTGTACTTTAGGTGTCTCTTGTATGAGGATTCTTGTATGAGGATTCCCAAAAAATTATTTATTTTATTATAGCCAAGTTGTAGATTATTTTATAGAAAAGTTGCAAATTTCCACCAAGAAACCCACATTTTCCACAAAAAAAATCTAGGAAATTTTAATGATTCAAATGTCAAATAATTAGAAAAATTCCAAAAGTCAAACATTTTCACAAATTTCTCTAGAAAATTCCTGAGATTAATCTCAATTTGTAACTTTGTTGATGGAAATGTACTACTTTTTTCATTTAAGTTTTATTTATTATTATATATATATATATATATATATATATATATATATATATATATATATATATATATATATATATATATATATATATATATATATATACAATGCTCATCATATAATCCATGTAAAATTTTGGATCTAAAGTAAATATCCATTTTGAAAATAAATTATAAATAAATAATAAATAAATAATAAATAAATAAATAAATAAATAAATAAATAAAAATAAAAAAGAATCTGACTACCTTATTTACTTGACTTAAGGCTGCAGTTGTTATTTTTTGGCCCACGTGATAAAACGTTTGTACACACCTGCTCTACTAAACTGACCAAAACGACCTTGGAGAATGAGAGACAAAACCTCGAGGGTTTTGTGTCTTGAACTGAATGTAATGTCCTCAGAGCACAAACATGTTGGACCTGTGATTCGATTGATTTATGTGTTGGCACGTTTATTTCTGGTTTGGTTGTGCTCGCTTGAAGACTTAAAAGGAAGTAACTCAAGCACCGAAGCCGATCTGGAGGAAGTGGAGCGTCTCAGAACTACATAAAACTATGCAAAAATGTCGGTATCCCCTCTGTTAATGATCAAAAAACCCACAATGATCTCTGAAATAACTGAGAAAAGTAGAAATAAAAAGAAATGTACTGAGAATTAACCAAACAAAATCAGATCTTGTGCTACCCAATAATAGTACTTGAGTAATAGCACTTCTTGAACATATTTTTACTCAAGTAAAAAGTATCTGTCCAAGAAATTACTCGAGTAAAAATGTATTTCATAAAAAGTCTATTCAATTACTGAGTAACTGATCAAATTATCAATCATTTAATATTTAAAAATTACATCATCAAACAGACAAAAATATAAAGTAGAACATTTTGGTATTTTAAGGACCAAAATGACAATAATTCATAAGTAAAAATTAACAATAGCAACCAAAAGAAAATGTTTCCAAATTAGTTTATTTCAATATAAAACTTATGAACTTTAACAAAAACTGCAAACTGTCTCTGTGTGTGTGTGGTAAATTCTTGGTTAAAACATGTTTGTTCTTTATTCAGTGGGTAGAAAATCCAGAAATTTTACACATTTTTTTGAAAACGTTACTCAAGTAAATGTAATTGAGTAAATGTAATTGGTCTGCATTGGGGTATCAACAATTTTCACCACATCCGTACATTTTTCATGCCCCATTCTGATAAATTGTCTGAAAATTGCCTCTGCTTGGCATCATGGAGTAATTTGAAACTTGTTCAAACCAGCCAACTCAATGAAAGTGTCGTACGAAATAGAGCGGATTTTATTTGTACTTCTTTCTTTGTTACAGTGCAGACAAATCACAATCACAACAGGAGCGAAACAGCAGTGACATGGAGGACAACGAGTCAAAAACAAAAGATTTATTTATCTTTTTCCTTTTGATTGTCCATTTTCTTCCCTCCGAACTCATCATCTTTCACTCTTTTTTCTGATTGCAGCTCCTCTTCTTGGTAAAAGAGAGGGGTAGGCTAGCTATTGTAGTGCGGTACCTCCACTCTTTTACTCTCCCACAGATAAATGGGAGGAAGCCATTAAGCACTCTGTGAAGTTGAGACCAACGGACCCGACCGGGCCAGACGACTAGCTTGTTTCAAGCTAGTTGCCGTGCAAACACCGAAGCAACCAGGAGATATTTTGACCAACTGCTGCTAGCAGAGGTGGGCAGAGAAGCCAAAAAATGTATATAAGAGCAGAGCTACTTCAACATATTTTTACTCAAGTAAAAGCAAAACACAGCCATTCAAATAAATGACTCAAGTAAGAGTGAAAAAGTATTTAGTAAAAAGTCTATTCAAGTACTGAGTAACTGATCAAAATTACACTATGAGACAAACTAAAATATGACGTGGACATTTTGGTATTTTCAGGACGAAAACTACAATAAGTCAAATAAGTAACAAAAAATAACCAAAACCGGCAAAAAAAACCAAAAATCCAAATAATTTTCTTTCATTAAAAATCTTACAAAATAACAAAAACTGCAAAGTCTGTGTCTGGTGAATTTTTGGTAAAAACATGTTTTTCATTCAGTTGGTAGAAAATCCAGACATTTTACTCAAAGAAGAGTAGCGATACTTCATAATTAAATGGCTTAAATAAAAGTAAAAAGTACAGCAAAAATAAATTTTGTCAAAAAAGTCACTACACTAAATGTAACTGGTTACTACCAAACTGTAGCTTTTGCATGCTAGCCTTACGTTTGCACTGTTGGCCTCAAAATGCAGAACAGAGTGAATGATGGAGGGAGGAGAAAGAGGTAAGGACAGAGATAGAGAGAGTTTCAGCATCATAAGATTATTTTTATTGAAAACAATCCCATGTTCTCCTGTTGTTCACAAACCGCCCCCATCCACAGCGTCTCGGGCAAAGTAGAGAAGTCTTTTGGCGAGAGGAAATGTTGGACGGGAGAGTTTGTGAAAGTGAAGTCACAGCGTTGGGAGAAAACGGAGCGAGTGTACGGCGGCAGAGCGTTGGTAGAGGTAGAGAGCTGAAGAGAAGAAGGGATCTACTCCTCCTTGTCCTCTCCGTGTGTGATGACGTAGCAGATGTTCTTGTAGTCCACATTGCCAGCCACATCGGGGGGGAAGGCAGCCCACAGATTTTTCATCTAAAGGAGAGAGGAGGTCACAGAGGTCAGTCTGATAGGGCTGTAGTGATACAATAATCTCACAATACGGTACGATATACGATATTCTGTCCACGATACGATATATGTTGCGATATTCAGCAAACGATACCATTTGATACAGTTTTGCAATTTTCTGAAGGATTTCAGAGGGACAGAGTGATTTTGGTGACATTTTGTGACTGTTATAAAGTTGGATTGAATTAATTTAACTGAAAACTGATTAAAAGCACCAACTACACAATACCTGGCTCTGGTTGGACATGGACTTAAAGTGGACAGCTGGACAAAATGAACCAAAGAAGTGGAGAGAAAACATGTTTCTTTTAGTTGAAACAGTCCAAACTGTAGCTGACATGCATTAGTAAAGTAAATAAAGTGAACCAAGTTCCTGCTCTGAATATTTTGATACCTTTTTAACCTGAACATCTGAAGGAATCACTCTAAGCCTGATGACCTGGTGAAGCAAGCAGTGAGTGAACAAGGTGACAGTTGGATGTTACCATACTTGCAGATGAATATCGATTTTTTTTCTAGGAAAGAAAATATCGATATATATCGCAATATCGATATTATTCTACAGCCCTACAGTCTGACTAGGTCAAAAATGGTTTAATTACTTGGTACATTTACATTTCACCAGGCACACTGCAAAAACACAAAACATTACTAATCATTTCTGTTTAGTTTCTAGAGCAAATTTCTTTTCTTCTTCACTTGAATTAAGACAAATTTAAAAGTAACTTTTCAGCAAAATATAGGACCTTATTTTCAGTCAGTAATCCTTTAATATTGATTTAGTTTCACTGGTATATTCCACAATCAACTGCCACTTTGCTGCTACCTAGCAACACCTGCAAAGCCCAGGCCGTAACCAAGCAACACTTACCAGGTCCAGTCCGTTACCTAGCAACCAAGTTTTAGTTCTATTGGCAGATTATTTTACTTATTACATGGAAAATGCATTATTGGTTTGTGGCTCTTCACTCTTCATAATTTTGCCCATAAGTGTTAAAACCATTTTGAAAATGTAAAGATGATAAAATAAACAGAGCTACATGTTGCATTTTTGCAACATGTGGGACTGATAGTAGAATAAATCTCTATTCTGCATTTATTCAGGTCTTTTTGTCAATGGAAAATAAACTACATGCTTTTTCTCCATAAGTTTAGAACATTTTACTCCAAAACTTGTTTTAATTTTCATGTAAAAATCCAATATTCTCGATTATAAAAACAGGATTTGAGTCACTTTCTTTCAAAACTGCATTGCTTAATATATAATATATATATATATATATAGCTGAGTTATTATTACTCAAATAAAAAATTCAGTTGGCTTCTCAGTAAAAGTCTCAGGACAGACGTTTCTTCTACTTATTATGAAAGTTTATGGATATATATCGCAAAGTCAATATTATTACACAGCCCTAATGAAAACCATATGAGTGACAATTTTACCCTGATTTAAAATAAAGTTTAATATATGAATTTTTATTATTGTTGAATTGCAGTTTGGCCCAACAAAAAAATCAGTGAAAGGTCCACCAAGTTTTGCAGCTAACGGCTAAGAAAGTCGATAAAAGTAGCTCACCTCCTCACTGGTGAACCTGTCACACTGGGTGGTCAGGAGCTCCTGGAGGCTGGAAACGGAAACAAATATATTGTATAAACTTGAGGAAAACAACTCTGAAATGTTAGAAAAATCGGACAGAAATATTCTTACAATTCCTTCTTGATGCTGCCGGTGCCTTCGGGGTCCAGGACCTTGAAAGCGCTCACGATGACGTCCTCGGGATCAGCTCCTAACAGCAACACGGACCCAGTTCATCAAATAATCTCAAACAAAACGTTAGAGAAGCCTACTCAGATAGCAAAAGATGTTATCGTATTTTCTGCACTGTAAGGCGCACTGGATTATAAGGAGCACCTTCAAAGAACGGCCTTTTTAAAAACTGTTTTCATATATAAGGCGCACCGCATTATAAGGCGCCTAGAATAGACGCTTCAGTTTGGGTTGCCAATTTGTTCTGTACTCTATTATTACACATCCACATTTGTAAAGAAATGGTCCCGAGTACTTTATATAGTATCTGCCCCAGTCGTTGTTTCACTCACAATGTTGGTGTTGCGATATTGTGCCCAACTGCTTTCTGGGTAACACAGATCAAACAACATGCTGCCGCCGCAGTCTCTGTCTAATCCCCCCTCCCCCCACGCCGTTAAATGTATTATCAAACTTTATTAACAAACCAACATTCTGACAACTATCCCAGCATGCACCGCGCACTTCTTCTTCTAAGGGGGAAAATGAAGTTGGCGGCTGCTTACCGTAGTTGCTACACCTGTTGTGGCTCAATATTGGTCCTTATACTGTATAAGGACACACTGGATTATAAGGCGCACTGTCGGCTTTTGAGGAAATTGAAGGTTTTTAGGTGCGTCTTATAGTGCGAAAAATACGGTAATTCAATGTTGAATGATGGTCAAAAAGATAGAAAATTCTCAGAGTCCTACATCAGGTCTGTTCATCAACGTGAAAGCCAAAGAGGAAAAATGATGAAGGACACAAAGTCTCATTGGATGCGAGTGAGAACGCTGTGACAAACACATTTTGCACATACGAAACGGGTAAGTAATGACTTGAATAATATCGATATGTGAAGATCTGCCTTCAGGAAAATGTTTAAAAATAAACAGTAGCATAAAAGGTGCCTAAATGTAAATACTGCAGTTACTGCAGCACATGTTTTTATGGCGCACCTAAAAACCTTCAATTTCCTCAAAAGCCGACAGTGCGCCTTATAATCCGGTGCGCCTTATATATGGACCAATATCGAGCCACAATAGGTCTAGCAACTACGGTAAGCAGCCGGCGACTTCATTTTCCCCCGTAGAAGAAGAAGTGCTGGGATAGTTGTCAGAACACTGGTTTGTTACTAAAATTTGACTGACCTATCTACCTACCGACCGTCTAGATTCAGGATGTCTGCAGGTCATTTAGCACCATGTTCTCCACCAACATGCTGTGCGCGAACGGAGAAGGGTCACCATCGTCCGGCCCAGACGCCCCATTCCAGTCGCAGAAGGCTCTCCTTGCTGACCAGAGTTGGTCTGTTTTGTTGACATTCCCTTTAGTGCAGCTTTATCTAGTGGATACATAACGTAACTCCAGCCTCTACTGTAGTGTCTATTCTATGCGCCTTATAATGCAGTGCGCCTTATATATGAAAAAAGTTTATAAATAGGCTGTTCATTGAAGGTGCGCCTTATAATCCAGTGCGCCTTGTAGTGCGGAAAATACGGTAACCATTAGAATTTACACACATAAAATCAAGCATAACTAACTCTAGCCAGTTAACTTTTGTTGAAAATATATCATTGAACAATGTTTTGTGTTTGAATTCTAATAATTGAAATGCCAACGTCTAATCAACGTATGCACTGATTCAATATGAAGTTAACATAAATGTACAAGTAGATCAAAATTTAGATAATGTTGAATCAGTGTTGAATCAACACTGATATAGTATCAGTTACAGCTGGAAACATAACGTTGAATCAAGATGTCAGGCTTTGACATCGATTCGATATTTGTGTCTAAACATATTTCAACATTGATTCACTCCTGTTTGGCCATCTGGGTGAACAGTTAGTGTTTGTCAGCACACCCTTGAGCTTCTCGCCGAACATGGTGAGGAAGACGGTGAAGTTGATGGGGCCGCTGGCCTCCTTCACCATGGCCTCCAGCTCGTCGCTCTTCACGTTCAGCTGGCCCATGGTGGCCAACACGTCCCTGAGGTCGTCCTTGCTGATGATGCCATCTCTGTTCTGGTCGATGATTGTGAAAGCCTGTAGGAAACATGAGGCGAAAAGCTCAAAAGTAAAATAATAAGAAAATATGTAAACTGTGTATAGGATGGTCGCAATCAATTAATCGCATGATAAATTAAACCGAGCTCAATAATAATTTCAGTTTACATGATTTATCTCTTTCTACCAAAAACTGGATGACTGAAGTCTTTGCTTTGGTGCTTTTGTCATAACTGACTTTTTTAAGAGTAATTTTGTCTGCAGAAACTTCATAATTTGTTTTATTTGTTGTTTTGTTTATTTATTTTGATATTTAAAAAGCCTAAAAGTTCCAGTGTTAACTGAACTCCAAACCACAAAATCTTACCAAGTATTTTTGTCTAGTTTCTAGTGGAACAGTTTTAGCACCTGAATTAAAACAAAATTAACTTGGAATACATTTTTCAGCAAGACATATGAGCTTATTTTAAGTTGATAATTCCTTAATACTGATGAAAAAGTTCTGGTTCCACTGGCAGATTACTTCACTTATAACATTGGAAAAATGTCTTGTTATATGTGAAATAATCTGCCAGTGGAACTAGAACTGGGTTGCTAAGAGACAGGCTGGACTTGGCTGGGGTTGCTAGGTAACGCGCCAGTGGAACTATAATTATTTAATCAATATCAAATAATTATTGAAGTAAAGCAAATTCCAAGTAGATGAAAAGTTATTTTTAAATTAGTTTTGTCTTATTTCAAGTATGCTAAGTTATTTGCACTAGTTTCCATTACCATTAAATTACTTGAAAACGTCTGGGACAAATTATTGTCCAGCAAAAATGTGTTACCGTGACTCTCTTAGCAGTGTATGCAAGCATGCGTGGGACTGGAAGGTCAAGATATAAGACACTAAAACTGTAAAACAAAGATTCTCACATTTCTCACAAGTCCTTGTCTTAAGACTTGTTAATAGTGATTGTAAGTGGGAGCTAGTCTGCCAAGGCAAATGTGTAAATGTGAAGCCGTTAGCCGCTTCCCTTGTCACATAGCGGGGCGTTTCACCCCCCTTGAAACCAAAGATGGCATTGGGAACCTTTCGGGACTTGGCAGCTGGTCGTCCACTTGTCTCTCGAAGGTGTTAAAAAGACTGTGGAATGCGAGACAAGCCCCCCTCCGACATTTAAGGACAAGGTATTGATTACAGCTGTCATCCTTTTGCCTTGTGACCGAATCTTCTGACCATGCCACCAATGTTCTTTCACCTTTGGAGGTGCCAGCTAAGCTACCGTTGGCCTCGCATTCTCCAATCCCAGAGATGCTTAAGGAGACATTTCTGTCGAAGATCAAGGCTGCAACCCTCTGATGCTATAAAAACTAGACTCAAGGGGCGAAACAACCTTGGTAATCCCTGAATGTTGACTCAACTTGTATGTTTTCATACTCCCCCCACCCCGTTCTTTCCAGCTTTGATTAATTGGACTTTCCACCAGCTGTTGGGCTGCATTCCAGTGGAGTCATGAAGCAAAGTGTCTCTAAGGAGAATTACAAAGCTAACAGAGGAGAAGAGGTATCACCTGACTCCAGAAAAGCTCAGCTTTACCATTCTGTCCAGCTGAGAAGGACAATGTTGGTTTTCAGAAGCGCTCCTATGTTACTATACAAGGCCAAATCGTAGTGAAACACACACGTTCCGTAAAAATCACACCAGTAAAAATGACATGTGATGCAGTGATTAAAAAAGTTACCTCCTTGTACTCCTGGATCTGGCTCTGCTCAAACATGGAGAACACGTTGGAGGATCCACCTTCACCCTGCTGCTGCCTCCTCTTGGCCTTCTTGGGTGACTGAGAGATGGAGAAAAACAGGTAAAACACACACAAAACATAAGGTTTCTACACCCTTAAAGATACAGAAAATTATCAATACAAGAAAACAAGAAAACTTAACTTTAACCCTAGATCTAAAAGTATCTCAAACTGTTGATTTCTAGCAAAGAAAAGACATTCATCTCTGCCACTTTGTTAATAAATTCATTATCCAATTTAAAAATAAAGTTTGTCTTATAATCTTGGGATAAACCAGTTTTAAAAAGGCATTTATCCTTCTTCTTCATAATTAAGGGCTCAAATCCGAAGTTTTGGGTGACTCCAACAATCTTGGTTGTCCAAACTGTGATGCAAACCGTAGCTCCAAGAAACCACACTCACCATCTCTAAAGTTCGTTGGGTTGTTGTTGATCACGAAGAGAAGCCTGTACAACAAGCTGATGAGACTGACATGTATGCATCGGCCCCTTGGGGTCTTATATATTAACTTGACGGGGGCTAACTTTAGCTCCATCATCAGGTTTGGCAGGGAAGCAGAGCTGAGGAAAGAGTAAGAGAAACAGGGGAGGAGTGAGGAGGCGGCTGGGCGGATCGACTTACAGGCGGCTCCAAAATAGGCCAGAGAAGTCTTGGAATGAGGTGAATTCAATGCCAACAGACAGGGCTGACTTTGGCGTCGTCAGCGGACAAATACGGCCAAATGGACGCAGAGGAACGACCGGTTCATCTTTACGTTTGTTGGTGGCGGTGGAAGAAGAAGACAGACGTCCACCGGCGTTATTCAAATGACCCCCAAACAGATGGGGTCAACTGAAACTCTGCTTTCTATTAATTTATCCTCCAGCGACGTGCGGTTGGTGTAAACATATTTCCAAGTCAACACCTGGGTAACTGATAGTCCTGGGCCTCAACGACCCATCAGCGATCGCAGTTAGGATGTATAAACAGTAATGAAACCTGAAAACTGCTGGCGAGAGGACGCTGGTCCGGCTCCAACGATGACACATGACGACCAGGCCTCACATGAGAAACACAAGCAGGCCTTTACGACTGACGTAGGCGCAGCAAAACGCTTTGTAAATAAAAATTATCACTGACAAATGGGAGGAAAAGCTGGAATTTAAGTTAATGCAAAAAATCCTCCAGAGTCCAACTGTTCACCGCAAAATCTTACCAAGTATTTTTGGTCTAGTTTCCAGTGAAAATATCTTGGCTTAAAGTAAGACAAAATTAACTTATAAGTAACTTTTCAGCAAGATATGGGAGCTTGAATACATTTTCCCCTCAAGTAAAATGTCTTCCAGTGTTAAATGCACTGCAAAAACACAAACTCGTCTTACCAATCATTTTTATCTAGTTTCTGGAGAAAATATCTTACTTAAAATAAGACAAAACTAACGTACAAGTAACTTTTCAGCAAGAAACAGGAGCTTGTTTTACGTCAATAATTCCTTAATGATGGAAAAAGAGCTAGTTCCGCTAGCAGGTTATTTCACAATAAACTGCCACTTTGCCGTTACCTAGCAACACCAGCCAAGCCCAGTCCGCTACCTAGCAACACCGGCAAAGCCCAGTCCATTACCTAGCAACACCAGCAAAACCCAGTTCGTTACCTAGCAACACCAGCTAAGCCCGGTCTGTTACCTAGCAACCCACTACTAGTTCCATTGACTGATTATTTTTCTTAGAGCAAAACATTTTCCCCTATTTTAAGTGAAATAATCAACCAGAGGAACTAAAACTTTTTCTCTATATTAAGGAATTGTTGATTTAAAACAAACATATATGTTGCTGAAAAGTTTATAAGTTCGTTTCATGTTATTTCAAGTGTACGAATCTATTCAGTAAACTTCATAAATTACTTGGTAAGATTTTTGTGTTTGTTTTTTCTTTTTTTTTTTTTTTAGCATTTTGAAAGCAAAAAAAAAAAAAAGAAGATTATTAACTAGTTTAGTAGTTTTCTGATCAGGGATGCACTAATTTTGGTTACTCCGGGGTTTTAGGACAGGAAGCCCGTAACCCGCCCACCTAAAGCCATATATGAGCTCCATGGGCTCCCATCAATCAGTCCACCATACAACCAAGGCATGTATTTGGAGTGGAGTCGCCGCCCCTCCTCTCCTGCAGGTTGAATGTTTTTCACATGACATATGTGTGACCCAGGTCTCATAATAAGACAGGGCTTTATTTAAAATGCTTTTTTTATTTCTTCATTCTCCTCCAGATATTGTCTTGAAGGTGAAAGGAGAGACAGAGGGAGAAGTCAAACACCATAAAAACAAGACAGCTGTACAGACTGAAATAGCAGCGCTGCCCCCCCCCCCCCCATAGTCACCACCACCATTCTCTTCTGCAGCCATTTTCACACTCTTCACTGATTACCTTGCTTTTTTCAAAAACATACTCGCATTGTTTGTCATGTTAAACATTTATTGAAATATTTGGTGAAGAATTGCCGGATCTAATCTAAAATGTAATCTTAGCTAATCTATGACTTTTTTGGAAGCCCATTTCCGCCATGAAAACAAAAAAAAAGCTAAACAGGAAGTCATAATTTCGACATTCAAAGTCATAATTATGACTTTCAAAGTCATAATTTCGACTTTCAAAGTCATAATTATGAGATTTAATGTCATAATTTCGACTTTGAAAGTCATAATTATGAGATTTAAAGTCATAATTTCGACTTTCAAAGTCATAATTTCGACTTTCATAATTATGACTTTGAATGTCGAAATTTTGACTTCCGTTTAGCTTTTTTTTTTTTTTTCTTGGCGGAAATGGGCTTCCATACTTTTTGGAACAATTTTAGAGCGTCTAAAAGTAGAATGGGACACATGTTACTTCATTGGAATAAATTGTGGTTGTGTAGACATGTTTAGTTCACAATACAAGCTGATTGAAGAAGTTTTGTGTGAAAGAAACCCGTTGAACTTACCTAGCATGTTGTATGTAGCAACAGCGGAGACCAAACATAATGCGTCATCATGCTCCTTCCACTTCCTGTCATCGTCCTCTTCGTGGTTTGCGCCACTGTTCACTTCCGGTTTCTGATCATGTGAGTCGTGTGGTGCGGAAAAACGATGTTTCCATTGTAGTTTTGCTAAATAAACCAGTTTTGATCATCCTAACTCCAAAACTTTATCGAAAAACGATCCCCCCCCCCCCAAAACTGGCGTGTTTCCATTACCCATGTTTATTTTTTTTAACTGTCACATTACACGATTATATGGAAACGCAGGTAATAACGTGCACAATCTGGCCACTGTAGAAATGAGATTACGTAGGATTACTTTTAAGATGATTTTTGGCTTTTAAAAGTAGCCCACATCTTTAACAAAACAGATAAGATAAATGCCATTTCATACAACAATATTGTTATATTGTTTATGTTACAGTCCCAGTTTGGATGTGGTTTTAGGATGTTTGTGCTGTTGAAATATCCTTTTCTTTTATAAAAGTTTCAATCTGTGATCCAAACTGTCACTATTAAAAGAAAAAAGTGAGTTAAGATCTACAAGACTGAAACTGATACCTTGAAACTCAGTAGGAATTTGGATCTGCCAAATGTTTTGAAGTTTGTATATTTCTACAGGAAGTGGATGGTTTTCTGCAAATTGTCAAGGAAAATACATCAAAACTTTAATGGCTATGAGCCTGTGTGTACTGCAGTAAATGCAAGTAAACTCAAATTTGATTTAAAAATTAATATTGCATCCATGTTCATGGTTATTCTTTAACCAGAACTGTATTATATAGATTACAGTGTCAAATGTAACAAAGGAATAACTTCACACTAATGATCAACATTGCAAAGAGATTATAGATAATTTATTGAACAATGTATGGGAGGAAAATATAAAAACAGAACAAAGCAAATACATGAAACTAAACTTTTCCTGTTTCTAATGAAATAAAAAGTTTGAAATATTGCAAACATGATTTAACACGATGATTAAAAACCGAGAACTTAAAATTTCTTTATCCAAGATCTACCAGGCTTTCCTCCAGAGCTGGTTCATCGCCGCCTCTTCTCCTGGACCAATCAGCAATCAGTTTCTTCACCTCCTTTCCAAAGTCTTCATGCATTTTACTGAAATCTTCCTCTGGATCTAACAACAAACCCGAGTACTCCAGCGTCAGCAGAGCAGGCGTGCTGACAGGCGGCAGGTTCGAGTTCTTCTTAGTCTGCAGTCTGGGTGATTTCTTAGAAAACGCTCTGGCCGCTGAAATGTTTGAAGGCTGAAGCATTTGGTTGGAGACTCCTGCTTCCACAAAGTTTGGTCCTGACGTGTGGAAGTTTGGCATCATGAACGGCCGGTGGAGTTGGCTGGGATGCAACTGCAAGGCAGCTACGAAAGAGGAAGAAAATATGGACTGAAACGTGACAGGAAGACAACGGAGCCCCAAAAAGTCAGATGGTTAAAACCATGACTCAAAAATCTGCTTGTAGCCACAATAACAACAATGGCTGAGGCAGAGCCGGCCCAAGGCATATGAGAGTTAAGTGACTGCTTGGGGTCCCCACACCACCAGGGGCCCCCAAGGTAGCATATATTGATATAGGTACTGTGATGGCTGCAGTTACAGCCACACAAATGTGGTAACATTCACTCTCACCACGTACAGGTTCACCTCACTTATATTTAGGTTTCTTTAAGTCTAGGATTTAATTTACAGAATAGCTGGTTTTGTTTAGAAGGCAACACATCACATTGTATTCTAGAATAAGTGGCACATTTTAGTTTACATTGTTGGGTATTGCTTGATTTAACCTTTGTTTGTTTTTTGAGTTTCCTCAGTGCTGCTGCTCCAATCCTTCAGGAGAGCAGAGAGGTGGAGAAGAGGTGGAGTAAGCCAGCTGAGACTGCAAATTGGTTCATACCACTATTCATCATTCAGAGGGGGGGGAATGGGATTTTTATATGTTTTTTAGTTAGGTTTTTGTGTATTTTCCCCTTGGTGTTTTGTATGTGGCCTGATCAGCCAGTATTTAAGTTTCCCCTTGTGTCTTTGTTAGTTAGTTCTGTTTGTTTGAGTTAGTCTGAGTTGATGTTTGTTACTTTGACCTCTTTTATGTCATTTTTTTCTATTATTTACCCAAGTTTTGTTTGGGTTAAATAAAAAACAATTATTTTTGACTTTAAACCTGCGCCTGGCTGTTCCTTAACTGCTCAGTCCATCACATATACATAGATCAAATGATCAATCTTTGATATTTTAGGTATTGGGCCGATACCAATATGGTAAAAAAAATAAAAAAAAAAGACTAACTGACCGATACCAATGTTAGTGCCAATAAATTGTGAATCCCTGCAATTTGAAAGTTTATTGATCTTTGACAGTGTTTTCTTGCATTATTATGCCAATATCATTATATTGCTTGAAAATGTTCTCACAATCACAATATAATAATAATAATAATAATAATAATAATAATAATAATAATAATAATAATAATCAATTTAATTTATAATGCACTTTTCATTAATAAAAATCTCAAAGTGCTACATGGTGCATCTAAAAACATAAAATCAGCTATCAAAAACAATAAAAAAACAAACAAAAACAAACAACTGTCATTTAAAAGTGGGGTAGGCTTGTCTAAAAAGGAAAGTTTTCCTTTTATCGGTTATTGCAATAAGCTTTGGGGCAATTTATCGTCCAGCAGCGTTTATCAGGCCTGGTCAGAACAATCGATAACTAAATGAATCAGTACTTGCAGCCCAAGTCTGCATATCTGTACCACAGCGAGCCTGGTGCCAGACGCAGAGGCTGAAACCGGTGACTCAGAACCAGAACAAAGGTCGCCCCCCCCCCCCCCCCGTCTCTCACCTCTGTACTGCTTCTCCATGTCCGTCACCAGCAGGGCCAGGTAGCTGTGGCTGGCCGACAGCAGAGCCTTGATCCAGCTCTCCTGGCTCGCCTGGTTCTCCGCTGAAAACTTGTAGGTCCGGAGTCCC
This sequence comes from Poecilia picta, assembly GCA_033032245.1. Classification (NCBI taxonomy): domain Eukaryota; kingdom Metazoa; phylum Chordata; class Actinopteri; order Cyprinodontiformes; family Poeciliidae; genus Poecilia; species Poecilia picta. The sequence continues at coordinate 22,329,371 of CM065371.1, forward strand.
GGCTCGCGCCACACCATGGAGAAAGCGAACTGCTCCTCGGACTCGCACAGCTGGACGGTGCAGCCCTCCAGAACAATGACTCCGATCACGTCCCTGTCCCCCGGGCGCTCCTTGTAGAAGAGGAGGTTTCCCTTCAGCACGAACCAGCGCTTCTGATACGAAGTCTTTATCTCACCCTGTGACACACGGAGCAGATTACACATCTCTCACTTACACAACAGCTTTGAAGCAATCTGTAGTCTGCAAAGAGGATATGTTGCACAGGTTTTCTTAATTTTAATTGCAAAATATTGTGTTGGTTTGTAATTAAGAGTGTGGGGAATGGGGTTAAAATCAGGTCACAAAACAATGACTTTACATCAGAGTGATAATAGTTTTGGCTGTTATCTCGGGCTCCAACATCAACTGAGTTTAATCCAATTTAAACTCAGTTTGTGTTGAAACCGAGTTTAAATTTAGTAAAACCTTCTAACTGCTCAAACGTGAAGGTTTCAGGTATCTGTGGCGTTCCCCAAGGCTGGAGTTGTTATTTTGGTTTAACTCCCGTTATTCAATCCAGAGCTTTATTTCTGTTTCCGACCTAACTCTGGGTTCACTTCTAAAAATCCCAGTCTTGTCCCGTTCAAATAAGACATATTTAATCCAACTTGTGTGGCCATACGTAAAGCTAAAAAAATGCATTGTCTGTCATTGTAAACAAGACAAAGCTTTACTGAAGCGTTTATTAGCCATACAGAAGAGTTGTTCGACCAAAACACGCAACCTCGTATGTTTCCTGTTTTGTACTAACTAAACCGGCTTCTTGTGAATTTTAAAATCTGAAGTTATTATCTATAGATCAAAACAGGAACGATGTAGAGTCGGCACACAGTCGATACAAGCTACTGAAAAGGTCTGAAATCTGGGTGTAGCGATGGACCTGGAGCTTCAGGGCCACATAAAGGCAGTTACAAAGTCAGTCTTCCATCAGCTGAAGAACTTTTCCAAACTACAAATGTCCCAACAAGATCCTGAAAAATTCATCCATGCATTTATCTTTAGTTGAAATGATCACAGTGCCTTTAGAGGCACTGTGGTCCAGTTCAAGTCTGCTCTGCATGCCCAGAATCAAAACCAAACATGGAGAAGCAGCAGCATTCAGTTTATACGCCTCTAATCTGGAGCAAACGTCCAAAAAACTGCAACTGCTCCTTTTTGTAGCTATTGTTTATTGACTAAATCATTGGTTCTTAACCTGGGTCCGGTCGAACCCCAGGGGTTCGGTGAGTCGGTCTCAGGGGTTCGGCGGAGCCTCTGAGGTAAAGACTCACTTGTGTAAAGTCGTGATGAGGCGCCGCTTTGCCATCACTGGCTGCAGAGGATCAGGTTACATTGCTTAGCCAATCAGAGGATCAGGTTACATTGCTTAGCCAATCAGAGGATCAGGTTACATTGCTTAGCCAATCAGAGGATCAGGTTACATTGCTTAGCCAATCAGAGGATCAGGTTACATTGCTTAGCCAATCAGAGGATCACGTTACATTGCTTAGCCAATCAGAGGATCACGTTACATTGCTTAGCCAATCAGAGCTGAGGAGGAGCCCTGATTGGAGGAGCTCCACTCTCAGCAGGGATTTGAACTTGTGTCTTTAATTACTTCAGCAAAACTCACAGTTTTTTAGTTGCATCTTTTCGGGGTTGCTACTGCCTCTAGTGGCGTGGGGTGGTAACAAAACTAATATAATTACATTAGTAAATCAGAATACCACAAAGTATATTATTTATTATTAATTTTCCTTTCTCTTAAGGATGTAGAGCTAATTAAATGATCTAAACCTTAAAGTGGCTCCAGTTTCTGTCGATGGTCAACCTGTTGAAACTGTGGCACATTTTAAATTCCTTGGGTCGTTCCTGGACAGTCAGATCAACTTTACTGAAAACACTGACTATAATTTAAAGAACTGTTCTCAGAGACTCTACCTGATAAGAAGATTGAGTGATCTTGAATTTTGGGGGGAAATATCATATTTTATTTATCACTACAGAAGGGTTCAGTGAATGCGCAAATGAAACTGGTGGGTTTGGTACCTCAGAAAAGGTTAAGAACCACTGGACTAAATGAATACAATGGGTAGCCATTCGGCTAATTCTGGGGCTTTTACGGACTGTTCCTGCCAAATAAATTCATAAATTTCAAATATCAAAAATGCCTTAGCATGAAGTTCTTTTAAATTAAGGGGGGGAGCAAAATATTTGCTAAGAGTTGCTTTTAATTACTCCTCATAGTAGTTGATTATTTTGTTTTTATCACGTAAAGCACATTAATTTGTTTTGTTTGTTGAAATGTGTTGTACAAAAAATCTTGACTTGTGGATTGTTTTTTTATTAATGCTCCCATTTTAAGCCATAAAAAGTTTGACTCCTGCAGGATTGTCATATGTTCTGACTAAAATATCAGCTTTCCTCCCTTTTTCATTCCTAAAATCCAAACTTATGACTCATTTCTCATGTAAAACTGAGACTGGAGATTGAATTCAGTTTGAGGCCTGAAGGCAAACAAACAATGTATCTTCAGAGACGCATTTATCTCCGTTTTGAAAAACAGAGTTTAACCCATTTATCCTAGAATAAGAATAGAGTTTACTCTAGCATCAGTGTTTGTATATCTTTATGTTTAAAATTACAAACTTAGAGTCAATCCAAAATACTCTGACTTTTACAGGTACTAATAATTTTACATCATTACTGGAGACAAGTTGTATCTAGTTACTGTTTGCGTAACGACTCAGTAAATTTCTTTGTTTCCAAAGTAAATAATAGAAGCTGAAAAGTTTGTCTACAATATTTAACAAAATGGTTGCTTACTGTTTTATTTGGAACAAAAATGCGGAAAAAAATAATAAAATAGTTACCTGATTAAAAATATATCAAATATTGAAATGTAAATAAGTTGGAAGAGTGGAAATATTAAATATAATATTTTCATAGAAAGTCACATAAATAAGATTTCCTAATAATGTTCTGTAATCTGCAATAGAAAAATTAAATGAATTTGTGAAGTAAATACAATTACATTTTCATCTTTTTAAAAAGGTCTAAGAGACTGGAAATGTTCAATGCATAAATTTCATAATGTTTTTGTTCTGGGTTAATGTTTAATGGAAAATGCAACATAAAGTGTTTTTATGTTTTTGAAGTTGGTTCCTACTTCAAGATTGACCGGTCAAATAAAGCCACCTGCTAAAATGTATTAATAACTTATAGATCAAAGGGGTCACATCCCAAGTTGAAACATTGGTCAAAATAGGATTTCAAGACACTAGCTGAACCAGATAATTGAAATTATGAAAATAAATCGTCTTAATGGAAACAGGCCAAATAAAATGTGTCTTTAAATCTCAAATTAAAACCATCCTGTTTAGAGTTGCTTATGGATAAACTGAATGTTTTTATTTTTATTTGTACTTTTAATAATGTTTTTATCTTTTTAAATCTTTTTCAAATTCTGTTTCTTTCTGTTTAAATTTTAATTTAAAATAGTTTAAAGTAATTATGTTTTTATCTTTTTCAAAATCTGTCTCTTTCTGTTTTTATTTTAATTTTAAATTGTGTAAAGCACTTTGAAATGCCTTGCTGCTGAAATGTGCTATACAAATAAAATTTGATTGATTGGAAAAGGTTTTTGTGGTTTTTCAGCGCCATCATACCAGTCACGTGATAAACAGCCGGATGTTACTACTTGCGAAAACGACGCAGAGCGGGATGGTGGCGCTTCTAGCTTACAGGTCTCTCAGTTGTTGACTTCATATCTGTTCTGTAAAATCACTGATTAGTTTCCCAGAGTATTTGTGGCTGCAATATCTGAATAAAAGTCAAAGCCTCCTCTCTTGACGGCTGATTGATGAGTGCTAGCATCATGGCCAACTTATGAATACGTCTCATTTTTAAGTCCCTGCCATTATTTTTTATGACTTATGGCACGAACAAGTTCATTCGTGTGTGATTTTAATTTAAATTTATTTAACAGAAACACCACAACTGCGAGATTGTGCTTTTTGACATCAGCATTAGAAACATTTTTGCATATTGGCAATGGAACCGCAGCTATTTTTTATGTTTTGCAACGTGTCACATCTATAAACCGTGAAATAAAACGTGTTTTATTTAGAAAAACTTCAAATGTTGGCGTTTACCTTTTTGGACAGGTATCCCTCTTTGTCCACAGGTGAGTTGCAAGATTCAAAGTAGTTGACAACCTTTTCATCAATCTTCATTTCAACATTGCAGGGTGTTCAGAACATAAACCTGCAGCACATAAACACAGTTTGAGCCACTTCCGCGTCTAACTGATCCGAGAACCAATTATGACCAGGACTGTTACAAACTGACTCAGTTCAAAAGAACCGGATTTCCCTCCCTTGTTTCACACCACAGTTCATCCAACCTGCTGACTTTATTTTATTTTCAAAGGATTACCGTTAAGTTTTCTGTAGCGATAAATATTTTTAATTGATTAGCGGCGCTCATGTCGCCGCTTGTACCTGCCCAGCTGTTTTACTTAAAGCAACAGCGTCGATTAAAAACAAAAAACTGACTCAGACGAAACTTTTGAAGAAATTGGGAAGCGAGAAAACGTTTCCATCAGCATTGGTATTGCTTACTCACCTTTCCGTAAAGCGTGTTGCAGTTTCCTCCCTTGGGTCTGTGTGTGTGTGTGTGTGTGTGTTGTGTGTGTGTGTGTGTGTGTTGTGTGGTGTGTGTGTGTGTGTGTGTGTGTGTGTTGTTGTGTTAAGCAGCTGCTTCCTGATCCGGCTCCACGTCAACTCACTTGAGCAAATAAAGCTCTAAATATATAAATATGCGTGCAAATAATATTATCTTACAGGTTTAAGATAACACTTTTCTTTTTATTTTAATAATTTTACTCATTCTCAATGCATGTTTTCCTATAATTAGAGATAAATGTAACGTTTGGCTCCGCGTCACGGAGTTGCGTAATCTTGCGGTTTCTATTGCAGAGCGACGCGCTTGTTTCAAAAATCTACTTTCGAAACTTTCACAATAAAGTGTTGCAAACTGCCTTTCAATGGAGTTTAATATGAATTTGAACCATTAAAAAACTAAGCGAAATGAATCAATAGTACATGTCAAGAAATATGAGGAGCCATTGGTAAAGTCACGAAGTTAAAAAAAGAAGCATTAATTGAGTTTATTTAGCTCGTCACCAAGGAAAGAAAATGTGGGTGTTACTTTTTCCAGTTATATTTCCACAATGTTATTACTATATTCATTAATGTCAAATCCAAATAAAATGCTTAACTTTCAAACTAAGTATTTGAAAGTTAGCTAAATATTTAGCTAAATATTTCATTTCATGTTTCAAATGAAATATTTAGCTAAAAAGCTAAATATTTCATTTGAAATTAAATGTTTAAGTCTTAACTAAATAACCTTAAAACTAAATATTTAACTATTAAGTTCCAAATTAAATATTTATTTAGCAAATATTTAAATTCAAGTGAACTATTTTTGCTATGCATCTCCTCATGTAATGTTTATTTTCTAAATAAATATTTGGCTCCAAATTATTTTGCTAATATTTTCCAAACTATACATTTAATTTTTCCAAACTTTTCTTGCTAAATATTTATTTTCAAATTATACATTTAATTTTCAAACAAAATGTTTAGCAAGCAGGCTAAATACTTAGTTTGGAAGATAAATATCTTTATTTGAAAATTACTGTGCATTTTGATTTAGAACTAGATATTCAGTCAGCAAAATAAATATTTAATTTGGAGCTAAATATTTAGTGATTAAAATATTTTAAAGTTCTGATCCTGTTCTCTGACACTGGGTGCAGAGCCATGTGCAGATATATATCTGTAAATATGAGTATAAGCTTCATATTTATATGAAGAAGATTTATATTCATAAACATGAATATAAGCTTCATATTTACAAAGATAAACAAAAAGTAACACACAGTAATTATTTGTAACCATCTTTATTGGTTAATTGAAATGAAATAAAGACATCTAGTTGTGTAATGTTTGCACTTTAATTCATATATTACTCCGATTACGAACCACTGATAAAACTGGTTGAACAAAAAAGTGAGAAAAAAGCATCGGCTACGTTGACAACTTTGTAATAAATGACAACAGACTGTTAACTGGCTAAAAATAATGAACTCAGCCATTTTTATTGTTTCAAAATTAAATGTTTGAGCTGTTTAGGCTGCAGGACAATGGAGTCAACCAGGAACAGGCGACGCTGCATGACCTACAGCTACAGAGCAGAAGTTAGAGGAATATTTTCCACCATGTCAACAGCAATTATCAGGTTAAATATGGTGAAGCAGGTTTGCTGGATGTGAATTCAAGTCACAACAGTTTGAATGTGATGAACTAATAACTTTTCCTTCATCATGCACCAATCAGGAGTTCATCAGCATGAAAACTCATTGGGTCAAACTGTGTTCACTGTTTTAGCAACAGATTAATCTATTCGTTATTTTGACGATTGATTGGATTACAAAACTGTCGCATTCTGCAGATTTTTCATTTAAACACTTAAACTGCTTTTATGTAACATTAGAAATAGATTTAAAAATGCAAATAAACAATCCAATTCATTTTAAAATCAGAAAATAGACATTTTATTGCCTAAAATACAATGTTTTTAGGCAAAGAAATATAAAAAACCCTTTTTGCTTTACTTATCAATACAGAATAAGTTTGTCGCTTGTGTTTTTCTCTTAACTGATTAATAACAGGATAGCAAAAGGTTGTTATTACAGGTTTTCCCAGGATTTGACTTTGCTCAAGCTTGAAATAGTCACTTGAGAGGACCTGAGTAGAACATGATTTTTTTCCATCTTACATGCAAAATGCATAATTTTTGTTCAGTTTTGCCTTAATTACTGCTGTGAATATGTATTTTTTTCAGCAAATGACCTTTTTTTTCTGAGTACTCCACTTAACGATTTAAAAAATGACTAAATTAGTTGACGATTATTTCCATAACCGATTAATCATCTCACATCGTACAGAAAGCATCATCATAGCCGTGTATATGTAAAAAAGGAAGGCATTTGATAGACTGAGTAGCAAGATGGTGGGACATTTTGTTTCAAAAAACGCTAAAGCTACGTTCACACAGCAGGTCTTGACGATAAATCTTTGTTTGCTCCTAAAATCCGATTTTTGCTTTTTTTGTATTATTCATCAAACTACTGATTAAACTCGACTGTAATGAGAATTTTGTTGCATTGATTTTTCTTTCACAGACACAGTTCATAAAAAGTTGCGTCATTCTAATGTGTTGAATCCATAGCTTTTCTGTAAAATCACCAACCACCATTTCCCCAAAACGCCGCCGATGTAGCCTCTCCCAAGTAAACACCTGTTGTCACTCCAACACACGCAGACGTCTCCTCTGATTGGCCAATCGATGATGAACGCTAACGCTATGGCCGAATTATGAATACATCATGTTACCGCTTACATTTATTGCTGCCATGATTTTTAACAATAGGATATCTAAATTAGTTCCACGTATTGAAGTGGCAAAGATGGAATATTTTTTGGTTGAAAAGCTCCCTGTATGTGATGCAGGGATCAAATTTGGGTGGCATTTGCCTGCTGTGTGAACGTAACCGAACAAATCTCGATCATATATGTTAAAACCTATAAGATCAAATGCAGGAAGTGTGCCGAGTCCATCTACTGCAGCTCTGTCCACGCTTGTTGCAGCTGCAGAGTTTCTACAATGTGAATCCGTTGGTGTCTCTTCAAGTTCTCTCCTCGGCTGAAGCTCTTCCCACACTGGCTGCAGTAGTACGGCTTCTCCCCTGTGTGGACCCTCTTGTGTTTCTTCAGGTCTCCCGCCTGGCTGAAGCGCCTCCCACACTGTGCGCAGCCGTATGGTTTCTCCCCTGTGTGACACCGCTGGTGAATCCGCAGGTTGGCCACCCGGCTGAACGTTTTCCCGCACACCATGCAGAGGTGGATGCCGCTTCTGCCCACACGATCCAAACCGATTTGTCTTCCGTTGCCCGTGGCGGCCCTGTTGCCGTTGGCGATGCCCTGCCTCCCATCGGGGGCGAGATTCGAATCGACGAAGAGGAGTCCGTTTCGTTCTGCGCCGGCTTGCGGACCGGGGTCTTTTGAAGAGCTGTAGCTCAAGTCGACACATCCAGCCAGTTGCTGTTGCTCCGTTTCTGTTTTGATGGCAGGAAGTAGGATCCCGCCAGTGTAAGAGCTGCACACATTGTTGGACGGCGCAGCGTCCGTTTCCCTGGTTGCACAGCGCAACGCCTGGACTTCCTCGCTTGTTGCTCTGCAGTGCTCAGCTCCTGATTCGTGGTCGATGTGTTGCTCCTGCTTCACGGCGACATCAGTGATCAGTCTTGGCTCTGTGGACGTTTCATCTGGATGATGATTCTGAAAGAGACTCAAATCCTGGTTTGGCTCGTCCACATGATCCGTTTTCTCAAAAAACGGCTTCGTCGAAGAGAGAATAGCTGCAAAACAAAAGATTTTTATCCATCGTGAAACTTAAGATGCCTGAACAACAACCAGTCCCTCCAAGAAGTTGTGATCGCAACTATTAATGCAAAATCACTCATTATTTACAAATTTTGTGTGGATTTGCAATCTTCAGTCACTGCAACTTTTCCACACTGTAAAAGCGATTTATTGACTCCACTTGACTCAGTCTAGTTTTATTGTGGCTTTTCTCAGTTATCAACATAAACAGTCAAGTTCAAAACACTTGGGTGAGCTGTGGTGGCGCAGGGGTTAAGCACAAACCACATATGGAGGCCCTAGTCCTTGACGCAGCGGTCGCAGGTTCGATTCCCGGCCTTGGTGACCTTTGCTGCATGTCTCCCCTCTTCTCTCATTACCCACCTTCCTGTCAAATTAACTATCAAATAAAGGCCACTAGAGCCAAAAAAAGTTCAAGTCACTGATACAACTACTGATTCAGGTCTCTCTTTAACTATTATACTGAAATTTCAAACTTAATTAAATTTACATTACTACATGTAATTTTTTCCATTTGCATTTTCATAAGTAATTTCTAAGTTAAGTCAAATTTGTAATGTTTGTTTTACTTTAAAATGTTTATTCTCATTATGAGTTACGTTATCCAGCCTAAATTTGTTTTATGGGCATTATTTTACTCAAGTCAGGAAAAGTTTCAAAATTCACACATTAATTTTTTTTTACAAATTTCCACAAAAAAAAACCAAAACTAAAATTCATTTCTAACTTCTGAAAATGTAGGCGTTTTAATTTTTCTGAAGGAAAATAATTAGAAAAAAAAGTGTATTTACTCCTAACTGGAAAGAAAGACAATCTGACAAATCGCCTTAATATTTTCTGTATTTTCTTCTTTTCTGACCAAACTTTAAATTTTAACAGCTAAAATTCTGTCTTTTTGCAAGAAGACAATTAGACTTGACACAATTAATTGTGATCAATCAAATATTGAAGTAATCAACAAATTTAGCAACTAAATCGTCATTCACTGGAGAATAGAGACTAAAAAAGACTATTTGAACAAACTGAACAAAAATATAAACATTTTGCATTTAAGATAAAAATAAACATTAAAAGCAATGCTATGCTATTTTACTTTAGACATTAAATAGGTATTTTATTTTAAAAAAAAAATTAATTATTAGTTGATTTGCATTTTTTAATGCTTTCCTAATATTTTCTAAGGAATGCTAAAGAGGTCAGAATGTGCCGGATTTTTTTTTCTGATTAATCAAATAATTGTCAGAATAATCAGTTACTAAATAAATCGTTAGCTGCAGCCTTCGCAGCAGTTTACGAAAAATAAAGGTTTAAAAAATTGTGCAACTTTGACCGCAACCTTTTGAAATAGGTGCCACAAAATCAGTAACTTTGGGCTGAAACTATTGCATGAAACGTCCTGGAGGGACTGAACGAGGCATAACCCACCTGTGTTTTCTTTGGTTAGTCTGACCTGCAGCTCCTGCAGTTGTCGTTTTAGACTCTCGTTTTCTCTCTGTGTTCTGAAGGTTCTTTGTTGGTACTCGCACACCGTCTCTTTCACCAGCACCAGAACCTCCTGCACAGCTTCAGACAGCAGTTTGGCCACACGGGCATTCAGACGTTCCAGTTTGGACATCCTAAAAACATAAAAACGGATCAAGATTAGAAAAGGTATGAGCAAATGATTGAAACATTCAATTCTGGCTGCATTAACCCAAATCCTTAGCGACAGGCCCTCAATTATGCTTGACTGATTGTTTATCATTAATAAACTAGTTTTTACAGCTGTTTTAAATCCTTTTAATTTTTCTGAAGGAAAATAATTTGAAAAAACATTTATTGTGATCACTTATTTTTGAAATAAAGTGATCAAAACGTATTTATACTTCAACATAATTAAATTTCTTGATAAAAATATCACTGCATCAGTTCACTGTGCAGTTTCACTGCGTCAACTTTAGAAATGTTGTGTGGTGATGACGATTTGCTGAAGATTAAACAAATCAACTAAATCAGCGTCTCCAAGGAAAAACCCAGTGGAGAAAGTACTCAAAAAATTGACTTAAGTACAAGTACAAATAACAGACAAAAATGTACTCAAGTAAAAGTAAAAGTACCACATTAACATTTTACTTAAGTAAAAAAAAAACTGGCTTTTAAAAATACTTAAGTATTAAAAGTAAAAGTACTTGCTGATTATATTACGTAATCGCTAATATCATTAAGTGAACCAATCGTATTTAATTTTTATACATCAGTAATGTGCCATTTTAATGAGCAATGCCACAGATGAAACATGTTTTTATTGCGTTTACTCTAACATAGTTTAGACTTAGATATGTGATTCTATGCATCATCATTTCAGGGTGACAACAGACACTTAAGTCACGTTATTGCTCGGATTTTACGGCGCCACCTTAAGTCCCTGAACTTCACATTTTAAGGGACAAAAAGCTCAAAGCGACTTGGATGCAACGAGTAACGCGACAGTTTTGTAGAAATGTAGAAAGTTCAGATACTTACTGTAAAATGTACTGGAGTAAAAGTAGAAAGTATCCATTATTAAATCTACACGAAAATTGTACTTAAGTACTTCACACCACTGGAAAAACCTAATTAAAATACCCACATTTTAATCAAATCCATATAGTCTTGGATCTTACTGATCAAATCTTTATCTAAATTTCCAACACCAAACAATAATAAAGTTAAATTATAATTACAAAAATCTAATTATGTCCAAGCTTGATGTTCCCAATTTGCTTTCTAAGCTTTATAGCTATCAATTCCACATCAAATATCAACGCTAACTGATGCAGTGCATATTTTCTGAATTATTAATTTAAACAAAGCTAAAATTACAACAATTTCTGTACTAAACCAGGTCGCATTTGTGTCACTTTTCCAGTCTGAATCCGTTATAAACAGCAGCTGAGCGTCTGGTCCAGCTTAAGGTGGGCAGCTAGCATTAGCAACATTAGCTCCGCTCCGTCAGGATTTGATTCAACGTCCCGAAGACCGAAAGATGCAGAAACGTGGCGATATGTCATCTGGTTCAGCTCACACCCACACTTATATATTACTTATATATTCGATATTATATTACAAAACATGACGATACCAACCTAGGGACACAATTGTGAGACCAGAAAGCGTACCGGAAGTCACGTCAAACCTCGATCCCCCTTCAGAGTAAAAGCTTCCGCCCCGTTCCGGAACTTGAATTTTGTAAATGCAGCGTGGCTAACGGTTTATAGCCGCGATCCAGGTATATTTAGTTTGCAAGCTAAATATTTAGCTTCCTGACTAAACCTAACTGAAAGATAACTACTATGTAGCTTTACAATACTAAATTTGCATATTTGAATAAATATTTTAGATTTCAATTCAAATTTAGCTCATGTTTAGCTTCAAATTAAATTTGAAACTAAAATTAAAATTTAGCTTTGAATGTTGAAATTTAAATTCAATAGTTAGCTTTCAAATCTTGAACTTGAAAGTTAAATATAGCTAAATAAAGCTAGATAAATATTCAGCTGGTGAATTAAATGTTTAGTTTGGAACTCTTTCATTTATAAATGTGTGGCCGGTATGACGGGCCAAATTAAATGAAATTATTGCTATTTTTTTACTGTGTAACTTTACAAACGACACCCCTAGTATACAGATGAAGATGGTTCTTTGATTTGATTGATAAAATAGTATTTGAACGCACAAATGTTATTTTAAAAGTTGTACTAATGGGGCCTATGGTAGGTAGAAGGCCATATAAATAGTTATGGTGGGCCAGATTTGGCCCCCACACCGTAAGTTTGACACACAGAGTTTAAGGTGAATGTTTAATGACCATAACTTCTTCCACCAGTCATATAATCATAACTCCCAGGTATCTAGCATTCAGTATATGGCTGACATCTAGTGGTAATGACGTAAAACAGACTCACTAATTTAATTCTGTTGATTTCAGATTTAAACCACAAAAAGAACAAACCAGACAAGACAAAGTTTATGTTTTCCGAAGCTTTATAGCCACAGCATGCACCACACATTAACTGTACTCTTGCAGACTATAAGCAAATTTACTCTGGAGACCATCATGCAACTTGTAACTTATTTCAGAGTAAATCAAACCATTTGGGGAAACTAGCCGCACAAAAACACAAATGTAAAAAAGAAGTGCTGTAAGGTCTGACTACACGTTCAGACCCTTTACCTGAATCCCTTCTTTTTCAAATACGCTCTAAAAAAACCCCACGAAAATGGCAGGAAAACAAGAAAACTTCACAAAAATCCAACACTAAATATGGCGCCCCCTGTTGGACACGTTTCTTTTTACAGGTTGTTTAATCGGCAATATTGAAAACTCAAAGTATTTCTCCTGCAGTATAAGGTTTTACCATGTATGTTAATATGTTGTTAGTGAAATATCTTACCCTAGAAATGATTGTTTGGCTCCTAACCAATGAGTCAAGAAATGGTAGAAAATATTGATGACCCCAAAAATGTGGAAATTTGGCATTTTTCTAGCAGTAAGGCATCAGTCTGAAGCCCTTTTCATGCTGTGGATCTCTAAAGATAAACAGTTTTGATTTAACAAAAATGTGGAAAAAAAGAAAATACATTTTTGCATTTTTAATGTAATGAATTTTGTGGCCTGCTGATGGCTTGCAGTTTTAGACACGCCTGAACTAGTAGATCATTTCAAAATGCATAAACACTTTTTCATTGAGGAACTTTAAAGGTATTTGCAGTTTTAAATTGACAGTTGTTATAACAGTGACTGTGCACAGAAGAGAAATTGCTAATTCGTTGCAAGGGAATAAACCCCCCCCCTCCACTTTGTCCATTAGGGGGCGCCGTAAAATAAACTCTTTAGCTCCAAAGAGGCATAAGGAAAAAAAATGTCCTCAAGGCTGTCCCTCCAGAGTCGTTTCCTCAAACAGGCTGAGGAGGTTCTTTGGTTCAAAGTTGGGCCGCGGCGCCGGCGCCTCGTCCGTTCGGACCCGGCCACGGCGGCGCTGCTCGGAGGACGCGGTGGACGGGGAGCCCGGGTGGCGCTCTGCTTGTATGGGGCTGACGTTGGGGGTGAGTTTGTGGCAGGAGTCGTCCAGGCGGGAGCTGGTCGGAGTCAGAGGCAGGTTACAGGACGACCAGCCGCCCGGAACCGACTGGGTGGAGTGGACCGGGCCGCGGACCGGAGAACCCGGCAGAGGAGTGGATGTGCTTTCCACCGACAGTCGGGATTTAATTCTGAGGGGAAAATGAAAACAAAACAAAAAAAAAGAGTTAGATAGATAATTTATATTAGTTAAAAAACTACAGTAAATATCTGGATGGATGTTGTTAACTTTAATAAGAAATGAAAAAAATTATTCAACAGAAAACTTCTGCATTTACTGTACTGACATGAATAAATTCTGGTATTAATACAAGAATAATATAATACGTATCATTCTGGTAGTTTTACAACTTTATTCTCTTATTATTACAAGTTTTTTCTTGTATTATTTTCACTTCATGATGGCAAAGATCCAATTTTATTTTAATTTTATTGCGACTTTATTCTTGCATCGCTAATGCTGTTCTTGTATCATCCTGACTTGATTCCCATATGATTATTAGTTTATTCTGGTATCTTTGCGACTTTATCCTGAACATGTTCCTGATCCTGAACCCGTTCATGATCCTGAACCCATTCATGATCCTGAACCCGTTCATGATCCTGAACATGTTCAACATCCTGAACCTGTTCTTGATCCTGTTCATGATGCTGAACCTGTTCCTGATCCTAAACCTGTACCTGATCCTGAACCCGTTCATGATCCTGAACCTGTTCCTGATCCCGTTCCTGATCCTGAACCCGTTCCTGATCCTAAACCTGTTCCTGATCCTGAACCCGTTCATGATCCTGAACCCGTTCATGATCCTGAACCCGTTCCTGATCCTGAACCCGTTCATGATCCTGAACCGTTCATGATCCTGAACATGTTCAACATCCTGAACCTGTTCCTGATCCCGTTCCTGATCCTGAACCCGTTCCTGATCCTAAACCTGTTCCTGATCCTGAACCCGTTCATGATCCTGAACCCGTTCCTGAACCCGTTCATGAACCTGAACCTGTTCCTGAACCCGTTCATGATCCTGAACCCGTTCATGATCCTGAACATGTTCAACATCCTGAACCTGTTCCTGATCCTGTTCCTGATCCTGAACCTGTTCCTGATCCTGAACCTGTTCCTGATCCTGAACCCGTTCATGATCCTGAACCTGTTCCTGATCCTGAACCCGTTCCTGATCCTACACCTGTTCCTGATCCTGAACCCGTTCATGATCCTGAACCCGTTCCTGATCCTAAACCTGTTCCTGATCCCGTTCATGATCCTGAACCTGTTCCTGATCCTCGAACCCGTTCATGATCCTGAACCCGTTCCTGATCCTGAACCCCCTGAACCTGTTCATCATCCTGAACCTGTTCATGATCCCGAACCTGTGTCATGATCCTGAACCTGTTCATACCCAAACCTGTTTCATGATCCCGAACCTGTTTTCATGATCCCGAACCTGTTCTTGAACCTGTTCCTGATCCTGAACCTGTTCCTGAACCTGTTCATGATGCTGAACCTGTTCATGAACTTGTTCATGATCCTGAACCTGTTCTTGAACCTGTTCCTGATCCTGTTCCTGATCCTGAACCTGTTCATGATGCTGAACCTGTTCATGAACCTGTTCATGATGCTGAACCTGTTCATGAACTTGTTCCTGATCCTGAACCCGTTCATAATCCTGAACCTGTTCCTGAACTTGTTCCTAAACCTGTTCATCATCCTGAACCCGTTCATGATCCTGAACATGTTCATCATCCTGAACCTGTTTGAAAAGGTGGGGGAAAGTTCTGGGTCTGAGTGATGCAGAAAGACGCCGTCGTCCTCTGGGCTTCCTGGGTCGTTGTGCAGGGAACTGAGGGACAGCGTCACGTCTCTGTCCCAGCTGTCCTTCGGCGGCGTACACGGCTCCGGCTTCGACCAACAAGGCAGACACGGCAAGCGAACCGAGGAGAGGAGCTTGCAACCAAAACACACCACGAACTGAAGAGAAATCCAACATTAAAAACCTTTGTGGTGATTAAATGTACTTATGATGCAGAATGCAGACTGGAACCAGTACTTGGCAGAAGGACACCAGTGTCAGCATGGTCTCAGCCACTATCAGGTAAATCCGCCTTTTCCATCTGCGTTTCCTGACGCACGGCAGAGCGAGAAGCTGAGAGACGGTTGGTCTTTCGCTTGGTTCTGGGGCCAGCATCATCCTGAGGACGGACTGAAGCTCAACAGACAGGCCTGGAAACACGGGCAGAAAGAAAAGCTCCTTGTTTTATCCAGACAGATTCGTCACTGGCAGACGGAGGGCGGATGTTACCGTTGGTGAACTCTGAGGGAAGGTGGCCCTGTCGGAGCTGCTGCCATCCTTCGCCGCCGTTTGGAACTTCAAGGTTACAGGCGAGCTCCAGAATAGAAACACCCAAACTAAGAGCATAAAAAAAGAGTTTTTATTAAACCATCATTGTTTAAGGCATTGTGAACAGGTTGGGATAGCTTTATCTTCTATACAAAACATGTGTAACTAAGTACTGAGAATTTAGTCCCATCGGTTCTGCCTACTTTGAGCTCCTTCAGAAATCGGGCTCTGTCACTTTAAATCCTGATAAGCTGCTGTTGGCCACGCCCCCGAGTTCATTGTTTGCACTCAGGTGTGAAAATGGCAGCAAATTACGCAGCTGTATAATTGTAGATAGAAAAAAAAGGGAAGTAAATTTTTGTTGAAAAATCTCAAATTTTCTATAAAACAAAAACAAGAAACATTTTTAGTTTAAAAAGTCAATAATTTACTGGAAAAAACTGAAATTGAAATTAATCTTAGAATTTTTCTAGGAAAAAAAAATTAATTTCCAAGTTTGAAAAGTTCCAAATTTGCTAGGGGCATTTTTTTTGGTGTAATTTTCTGGACATTTTTTTTTTAAATCCAAGTTTCAAAAGTTAAGTTTTTCTAAATTTCTGATTTTTTTTCCTAGCAACTTTTTGACTTTTCAAACTCAGAAATCCCCAAGTATTTTCCAGAAAGATTCTGAGATTAATCTTACAATTTCTGAGTGTTATGGTGGAAAATTTCCTCATCTATTTTTTCCCCCATATACAAAGGCCCTAATATGCCGTCGTAACAAAAAGATGCACAACTATATAGCTCTATACAACTATACATCCTGTGACTGTCTGGCGACCTGTCCAGGTGACCCCGCCTCTCGCCTGGATTGTTAGCTGGAGAAACACCAGCACCTCCCGACCCCACTGAGGGACAAGGATGTTAGAAAATGGATGGAACTATACGTCTTTGAAAAGCATCAGTAGGTCCTCCTGCACAACTAACAAGAATGCAGCAACTGATAACTAGATGGTGAGTCAACAACTATAATGAAGAAGTGTGATTTCTATCCCTAAGCTGCACAGGGTCAATTTATTTTTAACATTTATTGGCATTTATTGAGGCTTTCATCGAACAAACAATGGAGAAAATATTTAAAGTATCAATACGGACAGTTTTGAGGGGTTTTACCGTCATTAATTGGAATTTATCATGACAACAAGAAATTAAAACTTTAAAACAATTTTTTTTTCCAAACAATTGAGTTGTTTTTTTAGAACCAAAGAGAAGCATAAAAAATGGCAAAAAATGAGTTTTGCACAATAGGTCCCCTTTAATATTCTCCACCTCTGCCCTGCCGTACCTAAAAACATCCGCTGCAGGTCCGTACTCGCCGCGCAGCAGCTCCGGCGCCATGTACCGCGGGTCTCCCTCCTGGACGTCCTCCTTCGTCTTCCTGGTTTTGGACTCGGCGCCGGTCTGGTTGACCTCCCACAGAAGCCCGAAGTCTCCCAGCTTCAGCCGCCCAGAATCCGTGATCAGGACGTTGGCGGGTTTCAGGTCCAAATGCACGAAACCATGAGAGTGAAGGTGCTGCAGGGCAGAAAGGAGGTCGCACAGGTAGCCCCACGCCGCCGGCTCATCTGGACCAACCGGAAACAAAATGGCGGTCAGCGAACGTGCAGAAGCGATTGCGTTTCTGAATGAAGATGTTTTAAGGCTGACCTGGGCCGGGAGGCTTGTTCTCGGCGTGCAGCAGCAGGCTGGTGCTGCACAGCTCCGTCTGAATGTACAGACGGCCGCTCTCTTCCCACGCCGCCACAAAATCCAGAACGTGAGGGTGAGGACAAATTCGCTCGTGGTTCCTGGCTTCCTTGACGCTTCGCTGTCTCTCGCCGTTTCCCCTGAAGCGCTGGGCGGAGCGCTTCACGGCGTACAATCGCCCGTCTTTGTTGTTTTGCACCTGCAAAATTAAAGAAAATGCTTAAAGGGGAAGTATTATGTGTTTTCCAATAATTTTATAGCACAATGTTACCTTCTGTTGTTAAAAAAATGCTGTAAATTTCAAATGTGACTCAGAAATTTTAACGTCTTGAAATTGGGCCTGTGTCCCTTTAAGAAGCTCCTGCTCTTTCTGAAACTCAACTTTCAGCTTTTATTGTTGAGGATTTAGTCTATAGCTACCTTAGTTGAGAATTATTTAATTAATCAGATTAATCACAACTAATCGTTTCAGTCCTAATCTTGGACTGACAGATTAATAATTAAATAATAAAGATGCTTAATTATTTCACTGAATTCGAAGTAGGTGAAGCTAAAAATAGGAATCTGGGTAGAAAATATTTTCTCTTAAATGCAAAATGTAAATATTTTTGTCCAGTTTTGACTTTATTACTGCTCTAAGTTAGGGCTGTATAATAATATCGATATCACAATATATATCGATATTTTCTTTCCTAGAAAAAAATTGATATTCATCTGCAAGTATCGTAACGTCCAACTGTCACCTTGTTCACTCACTGCTTGCTTCACCAGGTCATCAGGCTTACAGTGATTCCTTCAGATGTTCAGGTTAAAAAGGTATCAAACTATTCAGAGCAGGAACTTGGTTCACTTTATTTACTTTACTAATGCATGTCAGCTACAGTTTGGACTGTTTCAACTAAAAGAAACATGTTTTCTCTCCACTTCTTTGGTTCATTTTGTCCAGCTGTCGACTTTAAGTCTGTGTCCAACCAGAACCAGGTATTGTGTAGTTGGTGCTTTTAATCAGTTTTCAGTTAAATTAATTCAATCCAACTTTATAACAGTCACAAAATGTCACCAAAATTACTCTGTCCCTCTGAAATCTTTCAGAAAATCGCAAAAGTTTGCTGAATATCGCAATATATATCGTATCGTGGGCAGAATATCGTGTATCGTATCGTGAGATTATTGCATCACTACAGCCCTACTTTAAGTGTGTTGACCCTTTTTTGGAGTCTGTTTACCAACAATTAATCAATTACTAACTTAGTTAATTACTTAATTAATCACACTTAACCATTTCAGCCTTAACGTTTCCCAATCCAAACATTGCTCACCTTGTAGACCTCTCCAAAGGATCCTCTCCCAAGAAGACCCAGATTAGTGAAGCACTGACCGAAATAGGACGTTTGCTTACTGGGATCGTACACGGAGTTGGGCGGGGGAGATTTACTGAGCGAATCGGAGAGCGGCGTCCACGGCGACTGATGCTGAGGGAACATCCTGCTCAGCGGCGGGCATCCTTTGGAGGGCGGCAGCGGAGGGAGGCAGAAGGAGCCTCGAGGAGGGGAGGAGCAGGAGGCGCCGGACGTGGACGCCGAGGAGAACGGGAATCTGCGCTTCTTCAGGGAGAAGGACTGCTCTGCGAGGGAGAGGTGCGCCGGGATGGGCAGGGGGACCCTGGACGTCGTAGTTTCCACGGCGACCGACATGGCGGGCGGATCTCTTCAGCTCTGTGCGATCATGATGGCGCGCTGGAAAACAGAGGAGCCAAATGCTAAAGGCTGCAAAAGTAGCACGACTTCAATATTACTGAAGTAAAAGTAAAACGTATTCATTCAAGAAATTACTCGAGTAAAAAAGTGTTTGGTGAAAAGTTTACTGAAGTATTTTTAATATTTATTAATTACATAATCGGACGGAACTAAATATGGAAATGTTGGTATTTTAGCATGAAAATGACAATAATTCATATAAGCAAGAAAAAATAACAAAATCAGACAAAAACATTTTTCCAAATCAGTTTCTTTCAATAAAAACTTTAAAACTGAAGGTGTGTGTCTGTGTCTGGTGAATTTTTGATTAAAACATGTTTGTTTTTCATTCAGTGGGAAGAAAATCCAGAAATTTTACACAAGAGTAAAATTACTTCAAAAATAAAATTACTCAAGTAAAAGTAAAAAGTATTCATTCAAGAAATTACTTGAGTAAAAAAAGTGTTTGGTGAAAAGTTTACTGAAGTATTAGTTATTCTATTATCTGAGTAATAGAATAAATCTCAGACTTTAATCTCAGAATTAAAGTCAGACTTTAAAATTCTGACTTTAATTCTAACTTTAAAGTCAGTATTCTGACTTTAAAGTTAGAATTAAAGTCAGAATTCTGAGATTAAAGTTGACTTTAAAATTCTGACTTTAATCTCAGAATTCTGACTTTAAAGTCAGAATTAAAGTCAGAATTTTAAGTCAGAATTTTTTTTCCGGTGGCCCTAATCCTCTTCCGTACCATTGTGATGAGCAAACAGCAAAAACCTGTTTAAGAACAGGAGAACAAGAGGCATAAAGTGGTCAAAGATTAAAGAAGATAAATTAGTCTTTTTACAACCCCAATGTGATCTAAAAAAACGAGTCAAACAAATCCAAAAATGAGGCTAAAACTGAGCTAAACCAACAAGTTTCAAATATACAAACCCCGTAAAACAGTAGCAATTACAATAAACTCACTGACTTCACCGAGAATCAACAATATTCTCGATTAAAATGCGCTCAATTGTCACAAACGTGGACAACTGTCAAACCTGCAACACACGCGGCTCACAACAACAACGCAGGCGCAGCAGCTTGCAGACGTAACGTCGCTAGCTAACTACCGCCCCGTCGAGCCAACCTTTCCACGCTCTGACACGCGTGGGTTTAGCAAACATCACATTAGTCACATGACACCAACCATAGTCCAGTTTTTCCTGACGGCTTGCAGTAGAAAATTGTTTGTTTGCTGGTATCTCTGTCCTCTTTCAGCTCATAATCGCCACCTCGCGCCAAATTCCGAACTGTTTACGCAGCGTTGCATAGAGCCACGTAACTGTACGTATGTTACGCAATATCCGCAAGCGTCGAGCGTTGGTGCAGTACAGTCGGGGCTGGCGCAACTGGCTAGCTAGCTGATCCCTTGAAATGGTAACTTTGTTTGACGGTTATTTCTACGTGATTAGTCCCAGCCTGCCTTAACGGAATTAACGCCAATTATTATTACACGTGTTAATGTTGTATAATTCGATATTAGCTTTGGCTTTGCTAGCCTGTTCAAGCTAAACTGGCTGTGTTAGCTTGGTTATCTCGTCGCTAATGTGTGTAATGCTAACAAGTTAGCTACAGCGTTAGGCTAACCACGGACAGCTGGAAACAATTCCAGTTTATCCGTCAAGTTTCCAGCGTTGGTTTTTTACGACCTGGCTTTTTATTTTAAAGGCATACTCAAACTGGATACGTGCTAGCTTACAGCTAAGTGTGCGTTGAAAGAGCTGGGTATTCTTCTTTGTCAGTCAATGTTTTGTCCGCAGCCTTAACTGAAACCGCATAGCGACTTTTTTTTTTTTGGGAAGACTTCTGTGTTGATTTCTTTGTACTATGAGTTCATAACAAAACTAAATGTTAAAGTGAAAATAGAAAATAAAGCGCTATGCTATCCTGTGATACAGAAACTATAGTTGGAATGTGATCTAAGTGATTCAGAATCGCTTGTTTTAGCGAAGGTACAGCTGTCATTTACCGTCAAATTGGTTTATTTTTGAGTCTGGTTTTACTTTGTTTTTGATTACTAAGATGATAACCACTTTAAATCTGTATCTAATAGAAAAGAATATTCCTATATTTGACGTGTTGATCAGACATCTACTGGTCAATCACTTAAAAATCAGTTTTATTCCCTTCCCTGTTTATGAATTGGGTCTAAAATAAGAAGTCTGTACATCAAGTAATGATTGTATTTGAGTTTGTTAAACATTAGATTAAGTTAAGGGATTTATATCTTTTCTAAACATTTATAGAAAATAATATTCATACAATGTTGAGAAAAGTATAAGATTTTTCTCACTTTTTAATGGCGATAACAATATTGATTAGTTTTAATCATCATTTTCCAGACACTTTTCTTTCTTAAACATGAGTTTTACCTACTCAGAAGTGGACATTAAAGTAAGTGAGCTCCTTTTTCTGACTAAATGTGTTCAGCATATGGGAAGTGTGAACACAAGTTTCTTAAAAATAACAGTTTTAGCTACAAAACTTAGTTTTTTAAGTTCTTTTAATACATTTAAAAAAGAAAATGTAAATTTTAATCACCCTCAACAAACTAAACATGTTTAAACCAACATCTGAAACTGACCATCATCTGAAACTGGCTGACAAAGACCAACAAAAAACTAACAAACAACAACATATGATTGTGCTGATTATCTTCAAGGACGTGTTCCTAATGATCCGGCGTCACAAGACCACAATCTTCACAGACGCCAAGGAATGCACCACCGTGTATGAGCTGAAGCGGATTGTTGAAGGAATACTTAAAAGACCTCCTGAGGACCAGCGGCTCTACAAAGTGAGTTTCAACCTCAGGAGCATGCAGTTCTGAAATCATGTTTATTGGAGCGGTTTCCTGCGCTGCTTCCTGTTTGTAATGGTGGGTTTTGTTCTCCTTCTGCAGGATGATCAGTTGCTAGAGGACAGCAAAACTCTGGGAGACTGTGGATTCACCAACCAGACTGCCAGACCTCAAGCACCAGCTACAGTTGGTCTGGCCTTCCGTGTAAATGGTAAATATTGTTTTATTGATGCGTTTCTCGACTCTAGTTAGTATTTTTAAGGCTTTGTTTTTTCTGAGCTAGCAACTCTAAAGTCTCTTCTTGTTCTCTCTTGGTTTACTGAATCACAAATATTTTGTATAGAATAACAAGAAGTGTAATCCAAACATACTTATTTGCTACTTAATCTGCAAATAAATATGCACATTAACAAAAAATACACATTGATGTGTATTTTTTGTACTGAAACAATCTAAAAGATTGTTAAAACATTTTGTCCAATTTCCTCAGATAAGTTAGCAAAATAAATGGATCTCTTGAAAGTGTAAAACTAGAGCAAAATATGATTTAAGAAAAACAACAGTAACACTTTATTTGAAGGTAACATGAAGAAGTCTTTATGAATGTTTATGACAGTTGTCATGAAGTGTCATTTGGTAAATAATGACACTTTTTATCCAAAGTTGCTCTAAAAGTCCATCAAAACTAGGGCTGTAGTGATATAATAATCTCATGATACGATATACAATATTCTGCCCACGATACGATATATATTGCAATATTCAGGAAACGATACAATTCAATGCACTTTTGCGATTTTCTGAAAGATTTTAGAGGGACAGAGTGATTTTGGTGACATTTTGTGACTGTTATAAAGTTGGATTGAATTAATTTCACTGAAAACTGATTTAAAGTCTGGTGTCCAACCAGACTTTTAATTCTGGTTGGACACAGACTTGAAGTCGACAGCTGGACAAAATGTCGTTTTGTCCAGCTTTTAAAATCTTGACACTGAACATCTGAAGGAATCACTCTAAGCCTGATGACCTGGTGAAGCAAGCAGTGAGTGAACAAGGTGACAGTTGGATGTTACAATACTTGCAGATGAATATCAGTTTTTTTATTCTAGGAAAGAAAATATCGATGTATATATATATCGCCATATCGATATTATACAGCCCTAATTAATAGTGACAACTTTGCGTGATTTTGTAAATTATGATAATTTAATGCAAAGTTGGCATTTTTAATGGACTTTTAATGCAACTTTTAGAGCAACTTTAAGTCATTATTTACTAAATGACACTTCATGACAACTGTCATCAACATTCATAAAAAGTCCTTTATGTTCATGACAGATGTCATGTTTATGACAGTGTCATGTTAGTCTTATGCACATCCCTTCAAATAAAGTGTTAGAAAAACCCAGACAACGATATAACCTAGTAATAAAAAAACAAGCATTTAGAAAGTAAGTTACATTTATTGCCTCTAAGCAGTAGATCATATTTTTCAAGGAAAAAAAGTTTTTTACTTGAATATTAAAACCAAAAGCATTAAAAGGAAAACTATTCAAGCTCCTCTGCCTTCTCCAGGTGCTAACTGGAAACAACCAATCAGAGCCATGAGGCGGGTCTTAGCGCTGTCAATCATCTCTGTGCGACACTCTCATGAATGCTAAGGCTAGTAAGCATGGCCACAGATGACGGTTGCTAAATGATTTTCATGTAACGGTAAGTTGTTTCTCCACCATCAGCACATTTACAGCACGTACATGAGTTTGATTGACAGTTTGAAGCCCCTCCTCCTGGCTCTGATTGGTTGTTTTTAGACGGCAGTAGAAGCTCAGGGAAGAGATCGAGGAGATTGATCTTTTCAGATTATCCGTCTCATGACAAACATGGTGATGCGTAAAAACATTCTTTATAAAGGTTTCTTCAGCTTTAAGGCCCTGAAGGGTTTTCAGGCTGGTGGATGAATCCTCCGGTTTCCCAGAGCTCTTCAGTCTCTCCCTCTGCAGTTCAAAGGTGTTTACATCCAATCAGTCGCCTTGTCGTTAAAGCTGCAATTTGTAACTTCTACAAAAAAATATGTGTTCAGCATGTTTGTGAAAACTGTCACCATGTTGTGACAAATAATCTGAAGAAATGCACCGCTGCTGACCAAGAACAACCAACCAGAGCCAGGAGGCGGGGCTTAGCGCTGCCAATCAATCTCATGAATGTGTTAATGGTGGAGAAACAACTTAGTCGCAGGAAAGCCGACATCTGTGGCTGTGCTAAGTAGCCTGAGCATTCACAGCAGGCTCTGCTAGGCGGCATACACAGGCATGATTGACAGCGCTAAGACCCGCCCCTCGGCTCTGATTGGTTACTTCTAGTTGGCACTGGAAGAATACACACTTGATTTATTTTTTGCTCTAGTGGCCTTTATTTGATAGTTAATTGACAGGAAAGTGGGTAATGAGACATGCAGTAAAGGCCGCCAAGGCCGCGAATCGAACCTGTGACAGCCGAGTCGAGGACTAAGGTCACCATATGTGGGTTGCGCTGAACCCCTGCGCCACCACCGCACACATTTTTTTTTTTCCTGATTATTTGTATCTCAAATTCTTGTCATGACATGGTGACAGCTTCAACAAATATATGAAAACACATTTTTGGTAAGTTAAAGCTGTAGCTTTAATCAATCAATCAATCAATCAAATTTTATTTGTATAGCACATTTCAGCAGCAAGGCATTTCAAAGTTCTTTACATAATTAAAATAAAAAACAGCATGTGACATTGAATAACAGTGAGAAGCAGAAAGATTTAAAAAAAGACAGTGAGAAAGAGAAATAAAAAAAGTAAAAATAAAAACATTAATATTACATAAAAAAGGCATTAAAAACGTAGACAGTGAGAAAAGAAATGAAAATAAGTTAGAAACATGAAAGACATCACAAGCAGTTACCCTTATGGAATCTCCTCAAAGTAAGGGGGCTTCAAGATCCTTACCTGTTGCCTTTAGTTGAAACTCTGTCAACTGGGACTCTAACCCTTTAGCCTTTTGTTAAATCTCTGTTTAACAAGGACTCTAACCTTTATAACTTCCTATCCACACGAGGAGTTACCCTTATGGGGTCTTCTCAAAGTAAGGGGGCTCCAAGACCCTTACCTGTTGCCTTTAGTTGAAACTCTGTCAACTGGGACTCTAATCCTTTAGTTAAATCACTGTTTAACAAGGACTCTAACCTTTATAGCCTTTAGTTAAATCACTGTTTAACAAGGACTCTAACCTTTATAGCCTTTAGTTAAATCACTGTTTAACAAGGACTCAAACCTTTATAGCCTTTAGTTAAATCTCTGTTTAACAAGGACTCAAACCCTTTAGCCTTTAGTTAAATCTCTGTTTAACAAGGACTCAAACCTTTAGCCTTTAGTTAAATCACTGTTTAACAAGGACTCTAACCTTTATAGCCTTTAGTTAAATCTCTGTTTAACAAGGACTCAAACCTTTATAGCCTTTAGTTAAATCTCTGTTTAACAAGGACTCAAACCCTTTAGCCTTTAGTTAAATCTCTGTTTAACAAGGACTCAAACCCTTTAGCCTTTAGTTAAATCACTGTTTAACAAGGACTCTAACCTTTAGCCTTTAGTTAAATCTCTGTTTAACAAGGACTCAAACCCTTTAGCCTTTAGTTAAATCACTGTTTAACAAGGACTCTAACCTTTATAGCCTTTAGTTAAATCACTGTTTAACAAGGACTCTAACCTTTATAGCCTTTAGTTAAATCACTGTTTAACAAGGACTCAAACCTTTATAGCCTTTAGTTAAATCTCTGTTTAACAAGGACTCAAACCTTTATAGCCTTTAGTTAAATCTCTGTTTAACAAGGACTCAAACCCTTTAGCCTTTAGTTAAATCTCTGTTTAACAAGGACTCAAACCCTTTAGCCTTTAGTTAAATCACTGTTTAACAAGGACTCTAACCTTTATAGCCTTTAGTTAAATCTCTGTTTAACAAGGACTCAAACCTTTATAGCCTTTAGTTAAATCTCTGTTTAACAAGGACTCAAACCCTTTAGCCTTTAGTTAAATCTCTGTTTAACAAGGACTCAAACCCTTTAGCCTTTAGTTAAATCACTGTTTAACAAGGACTCTAACCTTTATAGCCTTTAGTTAAATCTCTGTTTAACAAGGACTCAAACCCTTTAGCCTTTAGTTAAATCTCTGTTTAACAAGGACTCTAACCTTTATAGCCTTTAGTTAAATCTCTGTTTAACAAGGACTCTAACCCTTTTGCCTTTAGTTAAATCTCTGTTTAACAAGGACTCTAACCCTTTAGTTAAATCTCTGTTTAACAAGGACTCAAACCCTTTAGTTAAATCTCTGTTTAACAAGGACTCAAACCTTTATAGCCTTTAGTTAAATCTCTGTTTAACAAGGACTCTAACCCTTTAGCCTTTAGTTAAATCTCTGTTTAACAAGGACTCTAACCCTTATAGCCTTTAGTTAAATCTCTGTTTAACAAGGACTCTAACCCATTTGCCTTTAGTTAAATCTCTGTTTAACAAGGACTCTAACCCTTTAGTTAAATCTCTGTTTAACAAGGACTCCAACTCTTTAGCCTTTAGTTAAATCTCTGTTTAACAAGGACTCTAACCCTTTTGCCTTTAGTTAAATCTCTATTTAACAAGGACTCTAACCCTTTAGTTAAATCTCTGTTTAACAAGGACTCTAACCCTTTTGCCTTTAGTTAAATCTCTGTTTAACAAGGACTCTAACCCTTTTGCCTTTAGTTAAATCTCTATTTAACAAGGACTCTAACCCTTTAGTTAAATCTCTGTTTAACAAGGACTCTAACCCTTTAGCCTTTAGTTAAATCTCTGTTTAACAAGGACTCTAACCCTTATAGCCTTTAGTTAAATCTCTGTTTAACAAGTACTCTAACCCTTATAGCCTTTAGTTAAATCTGTTTAACAAGGACTCTAACCCTTTAGCCTTTAGTTAAATCACAAGTTAACAAGGACTTTAACCTTTAACTTAAACACTTCTTTAGTCAAACCGCCATTTGACAAGGCCTTAAGCAAGAGAGATTTTTAAAAAAGATAAAAACATGAAACTTAAAAAGTAAAAATAAAAACTTCTCAAACCTAAGACATTAAAACCCGCAATTTATCCTTAAGCAACTCAATTTATTCATAAGCAACTCTAAACAGGATGGTTTTAAGTTGAGATTTAAAGGTACTCAGTGTTTCAGCTGTTTCACAGTTTTCTGGAAGTTTGTTCCAAATTTGTGGTGCATAGAAACTGAATGCTGCTTCTCCTCGTTTGGTCCTGGTTCTGAGTAAACACTCCCAGAGCTCTTCATTCTCTCCCTCTGCAGCTGAAAGGTGTCAACATCCAATCAGTCGCCTTGTTATTAAGCAGCCCGGCTAATTCCTCTTGTTGCGAGACCGCTGTGTTTTCCCGCAGCTCTCTGACATGATTTAAGCTCCGCTGTCACTGCCAGCGAGGCTCATGTTTCTCTGCTTCCCCTGCAGACGAGATGTTTGAGCAGCTGCACATCGAGGCCTTCTCCAGCCCCCCCGAACTGCCCGACGTGATGAAGCCTCAGGACTCCGGTAGCACTGCCAACGAGCAAGCGGTGCAGTGATGGCGGCGCCGCCGCCGGCAAGGACGGGGAGCGGCTGTGTGTGGATTAACCAGAGAGAAGAAGTAATTTAATTTAATGAATGCGGACATTATAGGGGTAACCGAGCCTGCCCACGTTACCTTCACGCCTTCACATCAGCGTCCCGCCTCTGCCCTGCCCCCCCCCCTCTCTTCTTCTCCTCCTCACTTTCGCCAAATTACTTCACAACGTCTTTTCTTTTTTATCTCCGGTTTCCACGTCTTGTGCAGCCCCGCTCCTTGAATTCACCCGGAAGCACCAACTGTCACGAAATTTGGAGTGAGAATGTTGTTGGTTTGGAAAGTGTGAGTGTATGTAAGCGTGCGTCTTTGAGTTGACTACAATTATTATCACTAGCATTTTTTTGGGAAGGCGTATTTGTGTGTCGCAGTGTCGCGCTAGATGTAAAAACGGCTCGGGTAAGAATCCAGTATTTGACTCTGCATGAACAACTTCGAAGCTAAGGTTGCTGAGACGTTTACTTGGTCGGATACTCACTGCTATTTACTACTCCGCATCACCAATTTGACACATCTAGAAACGACAGTTTGTTTAATCAGTCAGTTGTGTTTCATGCACTGAGACCAAAGGTGATGATGCGTTTGGTCAAAGCACATTTGGTCTGTGACATACGGCAAACACCGAATGAGGACTTTGTTCTGTAATTTTTATTTTTTTATATATGCTTTCATCATGTCACCAACATTATTATGGCATCTCCTAACCCCACAAACACACACAAAGCTTGTAACTGTAAGCTCGCTTAATTAAAAAGTTTTTCCTGTTTTGTTTTTTTCATTCCTCTGCCTATCAGATTTTTATTTACGTCACATGATGGTTGTGTTGTTTACAGGATGACAGTCGTTTGTGGACAACAAAAAAAAGTATTTGTTTTATCCTGGCAAAACATTTGTCAAGTTGGTGGAAGGAAAGGAAATTAGTGGATGCTCAAAGTGTGGCCCGGGGGCCATCGGGGGTCTTGGGATGATTTTGCATGGCCCTCACTCACAATTAAAGAAAAATGTATTCTCACTGAAGGAAAAAGATAAACTAAATGTTGTTAAATGTTAGCTGTAACACAAAGCATTCATTTTTCTTTATCTTGCTTTTATTTTAATGGTAATAGGAGTTTCCAGTAGCTCAAAAGCTACTGGAAAGAAGACACACATATTGAACTTGACTAAATCCTGTTTGTGTTGCTGAAAACAAACAAAAGAAAAATCTAGAAAATATGGATCACTTGTTTTTTTTAATCATTCAAACCTATAAAACCACTTTTTGTTTCAAATATAATCACTTTATCTTGTTTTGACAGAAATCAAACTACTTTATTTCATTAAATGTCATGCATTTAGTTTATTATGTACAACATAGCGTGGCTAAACTAAGGGGGGGAAATAAATTGTGGATATCATAAAATTACGAGAATAAAGTCAAAATTGTACGAGAATAGAATGAATATTTTAGTCATAGCTTTATGAGAAGTCCTGTTACTAGAAACTTGTACAAGAATAAAGTCACATTTTTATTACTTTATTCTCATCTTTTTAAAGTGTTTTATTCTCTCGGCATCTCCTTCATACGCTGTTGTAGTTATGGAGCAGGTGGAAATACTTTTTAACTGTTTTGCCTCTTTGGTTTGGATGCCTCTGTTCTCCCAACGATCCAGAATTTTCTGCTGCTCAGTGTTTCTCTGAAGCCAACAACTTATTTCAGTCAAAAACAATACATGGTGATTAAATTCAAGCCATTAAAATTACACAATATATCCAAACCAAAGTGTAATGCAGCTGTAAAGCAGATACAGGCCATACAGAAAGTTTCCACAGCTCTTCACTTTGTCCACAACCTGGTAAATCCATATTCTTTCATCATAATTACCCAATTATGACAATATGGAAAGAACACAAAGCCAAGAAATCACATATTTGTAAAAAATCACAGTTTCGAAGCTCAAAATTGAGACGTTTCTACAACATGAACGTGAGTCCACCACCTGTTGTAAACTCGTTCGATTTGGACTTGAATTAAAAGTTAGCACTTGATGCCTTGCAGCAAGAAGACATCCAAATGTGACACAAACGTGTTTATTACTTTCTTTGTACAAAATGATTTTAAATGAGATTTCAGTCTGATCAGTTCTGCCTATTTTGAGCTGGTTTAGGGCCTCTGTCACTTTAAATCCAAAAAAAGCTGCTGCTGGCCACGCCCTCTCTGATGTTTACACTCATAGACATAATATAAGGATATTATTATGTCTATGTTTACGCTCGCACATGAAAAATGGCTTTAAAACAGATGCGCAATTCTACACAGTAAAACGTTCTGGGTTATTTTCATAACCCAATTTCTGGGTTGAAGCTGTTGGGTGACAGGTTGGGTTAGTTTGACCAAATATTGGGTCAAAAATTCATAACTCAAGAGTTGGGGCAGAAATTTACAGGAAGTCTACAGCTTCTCTTCTGTCGGGTCAGGTGTTGGGTAGATTTAACCAATCGGTTGGGTTAAAGACGAAACGTGGAAGAAGCCACGCCCCTTTTAACAAGCCTCCATTTTCAACATGACTCCATATTGGGCTTCTCCTCTACTTTGAAATAAGACAAGATAGGTAAAAAGAAGATAAAGTCTCAACGTGAATAGGATTTTATAAATGAATAGAATGTATTTCGAACACGTTTGATATTTATTTTCATGGTTATTTAAAATATTTATGATGGTATATTTTTACCCAACTATAGTGGTATAATAATCCTTGTGTTGGGATATGTGGCTCTGTGGGTAGAGCAGTGGTCTTGCGATTGGAAGGTTGTAGGTTCAACTCCAGCTTCCTCCTGCCACATGTTGATGTGCCCCTGGGCAAGGCACCCAACGCCAAACTGCCTACCAAGCTGCATATGAGAGTGTGAGTGTGACTCCAGTGTCAAGCACTTTCAGTGGTCAAAATGGTTGGATAAAGCGCTACAAAAGTTCAAGCCTTTTACCATTTATGAGTTTCAACCCAATTTTGGGTCAATTCAACCCAACGTTTGGTTAGTTTCCATGACCCCAATGTGCTGGTCAAACCATCAACCCAACCCAGTTGGGTTGAAACAACCAAGCGTTGGGTCGGTCCATAAATGACCGGCGCTGGGTTACGAATTGGGTTATTTTTATACCAGCACTTTTTACTGTGTACAACCGATCATCTCGGAAAAGCAGAAGCACGACAACTGCAGCAACTGGCCTCCGGATGGTAAGTAAACAACAGAAACACTCCTGTTGTACGGAACATGGCCGTAAAACCAAACGTGGTGTTGCTCAACTTGGGTTGCTAGGTAACGGGCTGGGCTTCCCTGGGGTTGCTAAGCAACGATCCAGAGCCTAATTTGTGACGTTACATTCCGAGGGCTTTTGAAATGGATCATTTTCAGGTCACTAAAAAAAAAAAAAAAAACCCATCAAGTTATTGCCAAAAAAATATTTCTATGAAATAATTTGGCAAATAAAATTAAAAGTTCAAGTCTTGGTGCGGTTCTGTTTCACAACGCCTGTTGATGTGGATCTACATGGAAAATGTATTTTCTGCTCTCATATCTGCCCTAAGAACTTTGAGAACCACTGCAGTGATTAAAGAAATTTTTTCTTTTATTATGGTTTTTTTTTTTTAATAAAGCTTCAAAATGTACTTCAGTACAGAAAAAATAGATTTCATAATGAAATAAAATGATTATAAATGTCATTATCGAATTAGAATTCAAAATATTTAATTTACAAAAGCCAGAATGATAAGAAAGCATTGCCTTAATTCAGATTCAATATTTAAATAGCCTTAATATTTCATTATTAAGTATTATACTAAATGCACTTATTTCTTGCTATAGTTATAACACATGGGTATCATAAAATAGCCATGTGTTATAACTACATTTGATACACAGCTTAGTCAGTAGGACCAGGATGAGTGTTGAGATTAACATCACAACTTTTTTGTAGCGCGTTGTCTCCTTTTCAAGCTTAGAAAATTTCACGTTTCTTCTAGAAAATTTCAGAGACTGATATAAAAATTTCGGAGTTGTTTTATAAATCTACAATGGCAGAGCAACAGTTTTCAGCCAGTTGCCATGGAAATCACTCAGAAGGCAGAAAAACATCACTAATTGAATTTTCAAAAACGTAAATCAACACATTTTGACATCAGTTTTGATTCATTTTCACAGACCAGACGGTTTTAGACTAACGTGGATAAAAGGGATGCTGCGTGTGAAGGACGCAGTAGCGTCGGTAGTGACACTTGGTCGCAGCATCGGTCCATCCCGCCGCCGTCTCTCAATCCCCAGTTTTCTCTCCCAAATATGGACCGGGAATGTCCAGGATTACGTCTTTCTTGCGTGCGCCGGAGGGGGGAATGCGGGTTTGTAACCACATTTATCTAACTACGCCTCCTCCGGTCTGAAAGTCTGCTGGTAGGCATTGGACAGGAAGAGAGTTGGAAAAAGAAACGGGACGCCCTCCTCTTCTCCTCCTCTCCTCCTCCTCCTCCTCCTCTCTTCTGCTGCTTCTTAGCGGATAACGGTGTCCAAGAAGTTATTCAGGACGGAGGGAGATAAAAGCGCGGCCGTCAGTCATAAATGTTCTGGTTTTAGAGCGAAAAGCTGTGATCCGATCATGGAGGACTTGGGTGAGTAGCTGCTGTAGCAGCAGATCTTCGTTTGGTTGTAACTGGGATATATCTTGAAGGGAATCTGTGGGAAGGGGCGGTCTGCCCAAACAGAGGAAATTTGGCCTCTTGTTGATCCTGGCAGTCACACAGTAAAAATGCCAGGGTTAAATTAACACCCAAAAGTGTCTATATGTGTCCAAGTCAGCTGGTGTTAAATTCAACACTACAGAGAGTCACATTAACATTTGCAACGGTGTTAGTGTTAAAATATATTAGAAGTAACACCAGTGTAGTGTTGATCACAAAACATAATGTGGTGTTAAAAAAGCAAATAATTGACCCACAAGGTGACAATATCAATCAAATCCAGTGGAAAATATTCAAAATAATACACAGAAATGGAAAGTTTAACTTTTCTTAAACCAATTTCAGTGTTATAGACCAATGTCAATTTAACAAAAATATGGGTTTCAATCTTTTAACACTTTCAAAAGTGTTACTTTAACACCTGCTGACTTGGACACATATAGACACTTTTGGGTGTTAATTCAACACTGGCATTTTTACTGTGCAGAGTGCAGACATGCAAAAGGCTTAAAAATAACCCATTTTCAGTGGAAAGGCATGCAAAATGTTATTTATTCCCCCTTCAACTTCTTCACTGTGTTTAAATGTGACGCTGTACAGTAAAAATGCCAGTGTTGAATTAACTCCCAAAAGTGTCTATATGTGTCCAAGTCAGCAGGTGTTGAATACAACACTACAGAGTGTCACATTAACATTTACATCGGTGTTAGTGTTAAAATGTATTGAAGTAACACCAGTGTAGTGTTGATCACAAAACATAATGCGGTGTTAAAAAAGTAAATAATTGACCCACAAGGTGCCAATATCAATCAAATCCAGTGGAAAATATTCAAAACAATACACAGAAATGAAAGGTTAACTTTTCTTAAACCAATTTCAGTATTATAGACCAATGTTAATTTAACAAAAATATGGGCGTCAATCTTTTAAAAGTGTTACTTTAACACCAGCTGACTTGGACACATATAGACACTTTTAGGTGTTAATTCAACACTGGCATTTTTACTGCGTGCAAAAATCTGTAGATTGACTTTTGATTAAGTCTCAGGTTTTCGTAGATGACGCTGAAAGCAAATGCATGCCACACTTTTCAGACATTTTCCCAATTTTTTTTAATTTAAAAGTTAAGCCTATTTTTTTTTCTTTCAGTTATTACGTTGTAGTCACTTAGATCCATTTTATCCACCACATAATGAAGACGCCACCACCATGTTTTATGGATGGATTTTAAGTGTTTCCTCCACAAACAGCTTTTAGTATGTAGGTCAAAACATTTTATTTTAGTACATCTCAAGTCAAGATTTATCATGTATTTGAATGCTTAATTGATTAATTGTGATTAATTGTTGAAATAATCATCTACTAATTTAGTAACTGATTAAATGTGTAAAAATTAAATAAAACAAACATATTATGACCACTTCTGTTACATTTTGCTGTTTAGAATTGCCTTATGGTAATTTCAATAGACTAAAATAACTCGGATCAAACTAGGGCTGAATCAATTAATTGAATTAATCATGATAAATTGATTTTTGAAACGATTGTCAACTAATCTAATAGATTAATTATTAAAGTTGTTTTGAGAACAGAAATACAGTAAACAGGTTAAAAACACTTAATTTTGCTCTTAAAAGTTGTCTCATTGTAATTTTAATAAACTAAAATAACTAAGCCCCAGTGTGATTAATCACGATTAATCAACATTAATCGTGAATAGATTCGATTTAATTGTAATATCTAGGCTGAAAATGGCCTGGTTCTGAAAAAACGACATATTCAGAGCAGTAATTGTATCAAACCTGTAAAAAAAATGCATACATTTTGGATTTAAGATTCAAATAAAAC
Organism: Poecilia picta; assembly: GCA_033032245.1. Lineage (NCBI taxonomy): Eukaryota > Metazoa > Chordata > Actinopteri > Cyprinodontiformes > Poeciliidae > Poecilia > Poecilia picta. Next base: position 22,363,853 of record CM065371.1, read on the forward strand.
CTAATTTGTTAGTAAATATTTTCTTTAACTCCTCAAGTGGCAGGTTTAGCTTTATCTGGTTCAAGGTCTGTATAGCAAAAAATGTCCTACTAAGCACTTTTTTCTATTCAATAATTTGTCAGTTAATCAAAAAATTAATCAACAGATTAGCCCTATGCTGTATGGATGTCAAATCAATCAGAAAGGGTTGAACGTGTTGTCCTTAAATAATCAAGCGTACGCCAACAAATGCTCTTATTATGTTTTAGGCAATGAAACATTTTCTTACTTAAAAAAATTAATTTGATTATTTGCTTATTTTCATGTTTTATAGCATTTCTATTGCAAAAGAAATACGTGCAGCTAAGTTGTTAACAAAATTTTTAAAATCAGATTAATTGTCAGAATAATACATTAATCGTCAAAATATTTGATTAATCGTCAGAATTAATCGATTTTAATTGATTTCTATTGTATGAACGTGGTTAATTGAATTTTTTCATTCGATCAATAAGCAAAAATAATCAATTAATTGTCAAAAATATTCAATTATCATCAAAATATTTGATTAATCATCAGAATAACTGATTAATCAGCTACTAAAATTCTCATTACATGCATCCATGGAGTGCACAATAAAAAGTTGATCTGTTGGCTTCCTTGACCCAAGCCGAGCATCTCTGCAGCTCCTCCAGAGTTACCGCTGGCGGCTGCTTCTCTGCTTAATCCTCTGTTCATGATCAGACAATGAAATGTTCTTGGAACCGAAACCTGCTTTAAACTTCTGCACAACTTTCTCTCCGACCCGTTTGTTCTCTAACAAACATTTTCACATTTTTACCTGTAAGATGCGAGAATCCCGCTGAAATACATCTTAGCTCATGGTTGCAACCGGACAACCTGTGGAAGAGTCAAAGCTCTGAAAGCCACACACAACGTGAGCCCAATAAATTACTCCACATCTGCCTGACCGCTACCGAGTTTTTCATGCACGGCCTGCTAACTCAATAAAGTCATTGTAAATTAGATTTTAAATTATCTGCAACTGTCCTCTCCATGCATTACCCCTGACAAGCCGTGGATGGAGAGAAAAACAGAGCTTTGCTCTGTTTAAAATCATAAAGGGATCTTTTATTTCTAGTTATTGATGTTTTTTATTCTTGAAAGCATGTTTGGGGAGACAGCTTTCTGTGTTAGAAATAGCCCAGAGCAACTCTTCCATTCCAGCAAACCACATAGTTCGAGGAAAAAGGAGAAGGTTTTTCTCTCTGCCGCCCATTTGCCATTTGCTTTTTTCTTTTTTTCTTTTTTTTTATGTGAAGTCATCGGGGCACTTTTGCTTCTCGAGCAACAGGAGGGGGTGAATGGCAAGATGTAGCACATCTGGGCACATCTGGATCGGATTGCACTCTGCAGAGGCAGGGTTACTTGGGCGACCGGGTTGGTGTTTGTCTCAGTTTACGCAGTTTTTGTAAAACTTTCAGGGAGTGAGACCACTTGTTAGAAGGTCTCTTTGGCCAAGACAAACAAGTCAGCAGGCAGAGCTAAATATGGTCATAATTCCCATTAAGAGAAGCCCAACTCCTTATATGTGCAGTCTCTCTGTGTGTGTGTGTGTGTGTGTGTGTGTGTGTGTGTGTGTTTGAGAAATGGCAGGAACCCAGCAGGCATGCAGATTGTGCACTAGCTTCCCAACACATGGCCATACCACAAGTGTGAATCATCCGGGTGAGAAGGTGACCACAGGGCCGATCCGAGGCCAGATGCGTTCAGTCATTAGTGCCTCATATCTGATTCACGCAGAAAATGTCGCAAGAGTTCATGCGTGGTTCAAAACCAGTGGCGCAAAAGGTTGGTAAGCGCTGTGTAGTGGCGGTTCCATTAGAAATGTGCGCAAAACTTTGAGACTCAGCAAAGCTCAAATCGTGGTAATTGGGAGCTAGTAGTGGCTTTTCCGATGCTACTACTAGCTGGAAACTTTGTAAATATTCTGCAAATGTAAAATACAAAGGATGGTTTCGCAATTACGGTGTTTCTATTAAATAATAAGCAAAATTAAAATAAGCTTGTTCACTGGATAAGTCATGAAAAACATGCTGCGCCATCACCGATAGAGAAACACTGCCGCCATCTTGGAGAGGTCAAAAGCAGCAGCACTGTGGGGATATTTTTTGTTCAAATCGATCAACACATGATTATTTGTATGTTATGAATGGGATATTACTGTATTTAAATTTCCCAGCGAAATGGCAGCTAACATGAGCTTTATGGTGTAAAATTGGGTTTCAGCTCTGGCTATTAAGGCTAACTGAGGTTAAATATTTAAAAACCTTTGTCATTTATTATTTACATCAAATTCTTTTCAAAATATCAAAAGTAAGATACTGTTAATGTCTCATATCCACCACAAAATACAGATTACAGAACATTTCACTGGAATAGTTTTCAAATAATCTCATAATTTCAACTGCTTTGGTTCATTATGAATAAATTTGCATTATAGTAGGAGCTTAGTTGAAGCAAGGTTCTAAGAAATTTGAAGACCTCTTTATTATTGCCATGATCGTCCATCTTCTTCCTGTTATGTTTTTGTTGTTTTCGCCAGTAGTAATATCAGATCACGTGCCTAATGTGGTCCTGTAAAGTGTTTCTATCGCAGTTCTACAAAATACATCTATTTAGCACAAAAACCTTCTATTGAAAAACATACTTTTATTTTAAATTGGTGTTTTTCCATTAAGCAAATTTATTTCCGTAATATCAACTTGCACAATTACACTGTAAATGGAAACTATTGTCAGGAGATCATGCGGGGTTCAGAACCAGTAGAGCAAAAAGTGGGTAATTTTGCTTAATTTTACATATAAAATTGTATTTTATATTTCTGCTAATGTCAAAGTAAATACAATTTGACAGTGTAACATTGACTTTCTGATTTCCAACATTTATATTATTTCCATTTAACTTAAGAAGCTTGGAAAAGTGAAGATATACTGACTACAGTGATGGTTTTAATGTTTAAATTCGAGAGTTTCTGCCTCATAAAGTGGTGACATAATAAATATCCGATTCCATTTTCAATTAACCTGAAACATAAACTAAATCAAATTCATCAAAGCTTGTCATCTGTGCTTTTGGATGACGTTCCCTTGTGTTTGATCGATTTGATTGGTGACAACTTGCTCACTTGAAATGAAGGTTGACATCTGTTGCTGGGATTTATAACCTTTGGCATCTCCCAATGCAGTAACGCAGGAAAAATCGCATGCCTTGCATCCGCCAAAACCGCTGTTTGGTGAAATTAAACCCGACTTTAATAGGTGCTTTATTGTCTGCGCACAGATGTAAGTACAGCTCAGAAAATTAGAATGTTGAAAGTGAGCAATTTAACGGTGTTTTGTTAAAATCAATAAACTGGATTGAATTACTGATGCTCACAGACTATAGAGCTGCTTGTCTAAGCTCAGTTTTACAACAGATGGTCTGCATTACTAATTAAAAACCTGAATTAGGTATAAATTCTTTCTTGAAAACAGATTTTTCTAAGCTTTAGTGGTTCAAGTCATATTATAACCAAAATTTTATTTTTCTTCCTTTATTTTTTAAGTTCTTTTAAATTCTGTAATCTAATTCCTTTTGATCTTTTAGACCTTATTTAGTGTGTGACCTAAATTATAGTCCAGTTAATACCAGAGCAAGCCCTGAAAAGAGAGTACCGAGTCGTTTTTTGGCCATGTTTTCTTGTGTCTGGAAGTCAAGCTTTTTAAATAGTAACATTCGACAGACACTGCTCCGTTACCTAGCAACCCCAGCAAAGCCCAGCTCGTTACCTAGCAACCCAAGATGAATTCCAGAACATTTGTGCAGCTGGTTTTTACTGCGGTATGCACAATGGCTGCTGGAAAAGACAAGTGTTTTGTTGTTGATTTTTTTTCTTCTTCTTTTTTTTTTTTTGTTTAGGAAATTTCTGAGATTAATCAAAAATTTTCAGGGTTTTTTTCTAGCAAATTTTTAATGTTTAAACTCAGAAATTCCTTTGTTTTTAAAGAAAAATTTAGATTTTTTTAGAGTGAATTCAATACACAGAAATGAAAAGGTTAACTTTTCATTTCTGGGGGGGGGGGGTTGTGGCCAGCAGCAGCTTATTTGGATTTAAAGTGACAGGACCCCCTAAATCAGGGGGTCCCAAACTTTTTCCTGTGAGGGCCATATAACTTTTTCTTTCTCTGCTGGGGGGCCGGAGTCAGTTTGTAACAGAAAAAGTGTGAAGATTGCAGGAGAGTCTACATGTAAAAATATATTGTTTTCCAGAAACCACAATCAAATAACATTCTCTGGGTTCTTCACAGAAAAAATCCAGGAAGGATTACAGTCCGTATTTTCCGAACTATGAGCCGCATCAGACTATAAGCCACAACCCCAAAGTTTTTTTAAAAAAAACAGTGAGCATATACATATAAGCCTCAGATATCTCTGCCACTCCAGGTTTTCCACAATGATGCCGCAGAGAGGGGGGGACACCCAACATCTGAGTCATAACAGGTCAATTGAATATCACGTTTATTATGGTTGAAAAAGAAAAAGATGCCAAGTTTAGATTTAACTGAACTGATAAGTTTCCGAACGGTAACAGTAAAAGTGCTGATCCTTCGTACTAGGATGTACTAAATGAAAATAGGCGCCTTCTTCTTCTTCCTCTTTCGATTTCAACAGCAGTTTGCATCCATTATTACTGCACTACTGCCATCTACTGGATCCTAATATCTATACCTTAAATTCTCATAATGATCCCAGCATTATTTAAAAAAAAACCTGGAAAATCTTCTTTTTCCTCCTCAATGATTTTTAACTGATCAACATTCTCAATTTTTCAATTCCCTATTAAAACCTAATTCCGTTTTAATGAGCGCTTTCTTCTTTTATTTCCAATTTTGACTTCCAATAATTCACTTCCTGCTAAAGAGCCCCCTGGTGGTTGAAGAAAAATCCACATATAAGCGGCTTATAGTCCGGAAAATACGGTATATGAAAAAACCCCCTGAATACTCTCTTATTCAGGGGGCCGGACCAAATGTGGAGGCGGGCCAGATCCGGCCCGCGGGCCGTAGTTTGGGGACCACCGCCCTAAAGCATCTCATCATGAAAGAGGCTCTAACTAGACTGACCTGAGCAGACTGAAAAAGTAATGAACAAGTTTTGTTTTGTCATAAAACTATTCCAATCTGTTGGAAGAAGCATATTAGGTCACCTTAAGCTACAAAGGTGCTGTGCTAGATAACTAGCCTTGTTTCTGGCAGTCAGCATGTGAGTGGGGAGTGGGAGTGGGGGGGGGGGGGGGGGGGGGGGGGGGGACGGCTGGCTGATGCTTGGACATCAGCAGCCAAGCTCTCTTCCTCCCCTGCTTCCTCTGCACCCTGGCATGCCTCAGATATGACCGTCTGTCCCAGTAATGTCAGCATGAAGACGGATTCCTGTCCTGCGGCTGACGGATCTCTGAGGATTGAGCTGTGTGTTGTGTTTGCTCTGACTTTCTGCTGCCGTTTTGGTCACGCTGGCTGTCTGTCTCTCCTCAGGACTGTCTGAGCCGCCTTGCTACCCTCTCAGTCCTCGTATTGTTGTGTTTGGTACGTAACTGTCTGCGCTTGTTCGTGTTGCACCGGGCTTTTGCGTATTTTTATTCACATTTAATGTTGCACGTCTTTTCTTAACTTTTCTCCACTCTGAGCACAGTCGAAAAATATCCAGAATATAGAGTTGTGATGTTAGGTAGTAAGTTAGGGCAATAAATTATGATGACATATTAGGGACTTTGTAGATTGAAAAGAAAAGGAAATTTCCCCTAAGGTTTTTAGAATTAATTTAAGAACCTTTTGAGAAAAAACAAAATGTAGAAATGTTCAAGTTTGAAAAGTCAAAAATATGCTGGAAATTTTTAGAGTAATCTCAGATATTTTGTTTTTTAAATATGATTTTTTTTATTATTATTTTCAAAAAACAAAAATAAACTAGAAAAAATCAGAAAATTTGAGATTAATCAGAAATGCTCTGGACAATCTTGGAAATTTCTGAGTTTGAAAAATTTACTGGAAATTTTTAGAGTAATCTCAGAATTTTTCAGACTAGACTTTCAAAAGTCAAAAATATGCTAAAATATGCTAGAAAAAGACTCAAATTAGAAGATTGTCAGAATTTTTGGGAATAAACTGTAAATTTCTGAGTTTGAAAAGTCAAAAAATTCCTAGAAAAATGAATCAGAAATCTGGAGATTAAGTCAGAACATTTTTGAGAACAAAACCTAAAAATTTCAACGTTTCAAGTTTTAAAAATCTGTGAGAAGAAAAACACAAATTTTTGAGAAAAAATATTTTTGCTGTTTGAAACTCTCAAAATTAGATTATTTCCCTCCTTCCTTCCTTCCAGATGCCCTTCTCGCAGACTTGGAGAACACCAGCTCTCCTCTTCCTCGGTGTCCCGTCTTGCTGACCTCTGACCCTCCACAGAACTCCGATGCCAACTCCCAGGACTCGGCGCAGGCTCGACCGCCGCCGCCCGCCTACACGCCGCAGCAGGTTGGCACTCAGAGATTTACTTTCACGTCATATTGTGTAATTTCCTCACCTGCACTGATTGTCTCTTTTGTCCCTCAGACTGTTTCTGCAGCAATGAAGTCTTCAACCAACTCCAACCCGGACAAATTATACAGGTGGGTCTGGTCTGCAGTGGACAAGAATCTCACCTCTAATTATAAATCAACACACGACAAAAACGCTGGGGATCCACGACGGATGAATTTTAATCAAGATAAACTCAGGGCTGAATCGATTAATCGTGATTAATCGATTATTGAAATAAATGTCAACTGATTCTGTAATTAATTGTTAACTGGAGCAGTAGGGCTGTATAATAATATAAATATCACGATATATATATCGATATTTTCTTTCCTAGAAAAAAAAATCGATATTCATCTGCAAGTATCGTAACGTCCAACTGTCACCTTGTTCACTCACTGCTTGCTTCACCAGGTCATCAGGCTTAGAGTGATTCCTTCAGATGTTCAGGTTTAAAAGGTATCAAACTATTCAGAGCAGGAACTTGGTTCACTTTATTTACTTTACTAATGCATGTCAGCTACAGTTTGGACTGTTTCAACTTAAAGAAACATGTTTTCTCACCACTTCTTTGATTCATTTTGTCCAGCTGTCCACTTTAAGTCTGTGTCCAACCAGAACCAGGTATTGTGTAGTTGGTGCTTTATAACAACTTTATAACAGTCACAAAATGTCACCAAAATCACTCTGTCCCTCTAAACCAATGGTTCTTAACCTGGGTTCTACTGAACCCCAGGGGTTTGGTGAGTCGGTCTCTGGGGTTCGGCGGAGCCTCTGCTATGGAGGTAAAGACACACTTGTGTAAAGTCGTGACGACGCGCCGCTTTGCCATCACTTGCTGCAGAGGATCACGTTACATTGCTTAGCCAATCAGAAGATCACATTACATTGCTTAGCCAATCAGATTGAAGGAGCTCCACTCGCAGCATGAATTTGAACTTGTGTCTTTATTCAGCAAAGCTCACAGTTTTTACCAAATTCTGTAGCTTTCGGTGAACTTCTAAATCTGCTCCTTAGTCGCATCTTTTCAGGGTTCCTACTGCCTCTAGTGGCGTGGAGGTGGTAACACAACTAATATAATTACATTACCAAATCAGAATACCGCAAAGTATTTATTATTTATTATCTTAAGAATGTAGAGTTAATTAAATTATCTAAACAAAACCTTAAAGTGATTCTAGTTTCTCCTGATGGTCAACCTGTTGAAACTGTGGCAAATTTTAAATACTTTGGGTCGTTCCTGGACAGTTCAGCTCAACTTAGCTGAAAACACTGACTATATTTTGAAAAACTGTTCTCAGATACTCTACCTTTTAGGAAGACTTAGTGATCTTGAGGTGACCCAACTAGACTGTAGTTGAGTCACCCATATGTCTTGAATAAAAAAAAAAATCATTTTATTTATCACTACAGAAAGGGTTCAGTGAAGGCGCACATGAATCTGATGGGTTCGGTGCCTCAAAAAAGGTTAAGAACCACTGCTCTAAAACCTTTCAGAAAATCGCAAAAATGTATTGAACTGTATCGTTTGCCGAATATCGCAATATATATCGTACCGTGGGCAGAATATCATGTATTGTATCGGGAGGTTATTGCATCACTACAGCCCTATGGAGCACACAGATGAAAAGACGAATGAGCCACTCAGAGCTGTCATGTCATGCCTCCTCTGCAGTGTTGTATAGTAACAAAGTAAAAATACTTCACTACTTTATTTAAGTATATTTTGGAGTACTTCATACTTTCCTCGAGTACGACATTTTTTTCTTACTTTCACTTTTACTTCAATATATTTCCGAACTTAATTTCATACTTTTACTCCGATACATTTTCAATGTGTGGTTTAGTTACTCGTTACAAAAAAGCAAAAAGAGAAACGCTGGAGTTTTGACCCACCTACTGATTGGCTGCTACAGTCGGTAGCTACTTACCTGGGCTTGTTCATCTCCACCAATAGGAAACACCTGTTTGTTCATCTCCACCAATAGGAAACACCTGTTTGTTCATCTCCACCAATAGGAAACACCTGTTTGTTCATCTCCACCAATAGGAAACACCTGTTTGTTCATCTCCACCAATAGGAAACACCTGTTGTTCATCTCCACCAATAGGAAACACCTGTTTGTTCATCTCCACCAATAGGAAACACCTGTTTGTTCATCTCCACCAATAGGAAACACCTGTTTCTCTTCTCCCATTAAACACAAAGTCTCCTGATGAGCAGCAGCCAAATGTCCCTAATGCCACATAATGACCAGTTTGCACCAATAGTTTGTGAAGTACAGTAATTAATCTTAACGGCTTTTTTTCTTCATGTTGGCCGCATTTTCTGTACTGACTATTTATTTTTCTCATTTTCAGCACTGACCTTACTTGAAGGGAAACTTAAAGTAAAGCAGGTTAAGTTAACCTTGTAGGTAAAGCACCTAATTTTCTTAACTAAATGATGCCTGCAGGTTTATCTATTAGCTAGGTTTAATTTTGCCTGCACTTGGTTGTGTTTATTATTTAACTGTATTTGACAAGTTTACCAAAATATAAAAACTGTCATTCAAACTGCATTTGCCTTGTTTTACTTTTCACTTATACTTTTCATTACATTACTTGAGTACATCCATTTTTACAGTAATTTCCATACTTAAGTACAAGAAAATTCAGATACTTTAAGACTTTAACTCAAGTAACATTTCAGTCAGTGACTTGGACTTTTACCAAAGTCATATTTTGGAGAGGAACCCAAACTTTTACTTGACTCTGAGATTTCAGTACTTTATACAACCCTGTTTAACAATATGCGATTTTTGTCTAAATTCGTCAGTTTGTTCTTTGAGTTTGTTTTGCTAAGAAGTTGTTTCTCCAGACATTTATTGGTGTAATAAGTTCTGTTACGGTTGACGGTTGGTGGGTTACCATGGTAACCAGTGACTGACAGCTCCTCCCACTTTTTCTGTTGCCGTTGGTAACGGTGATATTTGTTGGGATCAGCTCTGTTTTCTTTACAACTGTTATATTTTAACATGTATTTTAGACAAATCTACTCTTACACAGTGTTTCATTAGTAATTTTGCTACGTTTTGTACACGTCATTGTCAATGTTGTGCTTTTTTAGCTGTGTTTACTTTTACAATTGTTAGCCGGTGCTAGCTGTTGTTAGCTGGTCATTGGGAGTTATTGCTCTGTAGTTTATTATAAAAAAAATTCAGATACTTTAAAGACTTTAACTCAAGTAACATTTCAGTCAGTGACTTGGACTTTTACCAAAGTCACATTTTGGAGAGGAACCAAACTTTTACTTGACTCTGAGATTTCAGTACTTTATACAACCCTGTTTAACAATATGCGATTTTTGTCTAAATTCGTCAGTTTGTTCTTTGAGTTTGTTTTGCTAAGAAGTTGTTTCTCCAGACATTTATTGGTGTAATAAGTTCTGTTACGGGCTCTTGACGGTTGGTGGGTTACCATGGTAACCAGTGACTGACAGCTCCTCCCACTTTTTCTGTTGCCGTTGGTAACGGTGATATTTGTTGGGATCAGCTCTGTTTTCTTTACAACTGTTATATTTTAACATGTATTTTAGACAAATCTACTCTTACACAGTGTTTCATTAGTAATTTTGCTACGTTTTGTACACGTCATTGTCAATGTTGTGCTTTTTTAGCTGTGTTTACTTTTACAATTGTTAGCCGGTGCTAGCTGTTGTTAGCTGGTCATTGGGAGTTATTGCTCTGTAGTTTATTATAAAAAAAAAATTCAGATACTTTAAAGACTTTAACTCAAGTAACATTTCAGTCAGTGACTTGGACTTTTACCAAAGTCACATTTTGGAGAGGAACCCAAACTTTTACTTGACTCTGAGATTTCAGTACTTTATACAACCCTGTTTAACAATATGCGATTTTTGTCTAAATTCGTCAGTTTGTTCTTTGAGTTTGTTTTGCTAAGAAGTTGTTTCTCCAGACATTTATTGGTGTAATAAGTTCTGTTACGGTGACGGTTGGTGGGTTACCATGGTAACCAGTGACTGACAGCTCCTCCCACTTTTTCTGTTGCCGTTGGTAACGGTGATATTTGTTGGGATCAGCTCTGTTTTCTTTACAACTGTTATATTTTAACATATATTTTAGACAAATCTACTCTTACACAGTGTTTCATTAGTAATTTTGCTAGTTTTGTAACGTCATTGTAATGTTGTGCTTTTTTAGCTGTGTTTAATTTTACAATTGTTAGCCGGTGCTAGCTGTTGTTAGCTGGTCATTGGGAGTTATTGCTCTGTAGTTTATTATAAAAAAAAAATTCAGATACTTTAAAGACTTTAACTCAAGTAACATTTCAGTCAGTGACTTGGACTTTTACCAAAGTCACATTTTGGAGAGGAACCTAAACTTTTACGTGACTCTGAGACGTCAGTACTTGACACGGCGCCGCTCCTCTGCCCTGCAGCACCGTGTGCAAACCGCGCCCTCCGCCCTCTGCAGACCCTCCGCCCGCTTTCCCCTCCTCGCTGCTGGGCGGCGGCCTGAATGAGCTGGATCACCTGCTGCAGGAGCTCAACGCCACCCAGTTTAACATCACAGGTCGGTGGGCGCATTTCCACATGTAGATCCGCTGCAAACTAATTGCCTAAGCCTGGAAATGTTATGCATTTCACCCACCGCTGGAGGGCGAAAAGACGATTCTTCTTACTTGCCGTCAAAAAGCTACGCTGCTGAGGTAGAACGATCCCGTCGACAACGTTAAAGCTGGAGTTATTCGTTTACTGCGGGGCGCTACAGCAAATACAAGAATGACGCAGAAAAACCATTGGAGAATAACTCAAAACCGCCTTTTTTTCCCTTCACTTTCTGTGTCGGCTAAACTACATACATACTTGTATTTGACACCAACAGATTTGACACCAAAAAACACTCAAACATTTTCCACACAAAGAATAGAACACTAAGTCCATTAGTTTAATGTTGTTAGGCTATTTTTACTGCTATTAGCTAATCTGTCGTAGATTAGCTACCAATGCTATTAGCTAATCTGTCATATATTAGCAACCGCTGCCATTAGCTAATCTGAGATAGATTAGCTACCACTGCTATTAGCTAATCTGTCGTAGATTAGCTACCACTGCTATTAGCTAATCTGTCATATATTAGCAACCACTGCCATTAGCTAATCTGAGATAGATTAGCTACCACTGCTATTAGCTAATCTGACCTAGATTAGCTACCACTGCTATTAGCTAATCTGTCGTAGATTAGCTACCAATGCTATTAGCTAATCTGTCATATATTAGCAACCACTGCCATTAGCTAATCTGAATAGATTAGCTACCACTGCTATTAGCTAATCTGCTAGATTAGCTACCACTGCTATTAGCTAATCTGTAGTAGATTAGCAATTACATGCTGATTAGTATATCTGTCGTAGATTAGCTACCAATGCTTTTTAGCTAATCATGTCATATATTGCAACCACTGTATTAGCTAATCTGACATGATAGCTACCACTGCTTTTAATGAACTGCATAGATTAGCTACCACTGCTATTAGCCAATCTGTGGTTAATTAGCTAATTTAACATCTGATTTAGTGATGATCTGGTTGGTGTTTAAGTCAACTTTTTTATTTTGTAACTGAACCAAAGGACACATAATTCCACAGCACATCTACATGTTAAGATTGTCAAAGTCAAGCTAGCATAACTGAGCTACTTCCCTCTTTTTCCTTAATGAAACTTTTTCCTGACCTTGTTATCAATTAGTAACAAAGCACTACATTCCTTTTTCTTTTATATATCAGGCATACATTTAAGATTTAGTGTGTTATAGTGACATGTTAGCAGCTAAAACCAAAGGTAGTGAGCTCAGCCAGCAGCTTTTCGCCCCCCAGCAGAGAGATGATGGTGTGACGTTACTTTGCAGTGGGTTTATACTTTAACTTGGTGTAATTTTGTCTGCAGATGAGATCTTGGCCCAGTTTCCTGCTTCTAAGAAAGATGAGAGGGACAAGATCAAGGATAAGACCTCAACCTCCTCCAGGTCTCATTTAATAAATATATATCAATTATTTTTAAATTTGTACCATGAGCATCAAACCAGGGTATCTACAGTTTTCAGTAAGTCAAATTTACAACTATTTAAAACCTTTTTCAATAGAAATGCACCAATCCACTTCTTTCCAGTGTCGGTCTGTTCGATCCAATATAGAAAGATGGTAGCGAAATTACTTAGGTTTATTTTTTTAAAAACACAAAAATGTGCTGAATTACAAGTTAATTTAATAACTGCATAAGTACAGCACATTTAATACACAAATAGCTTCACAAACTTTAACTTTATTGTCACATTAAAATGTTGTTTTGATGTGATAAAATACATGCATAAACATTTTAGAAGCCTATAAATGTGGTTTTTACTAAACTAAAATTTGAAATGCAAAATTTTACTCAAATACAAACTTTTTTATAATTTGAGATTTAAAGTAAGTTTTGAGTCCATTATGATAGAAAGACATTTAAATTTCTTCCCAAGTTGTAGTTTTTTTCTCCAGCCAGATAAATTTCTGCTTCATAACTTGGAAGTTTTGATTTGGAGAAAAACATTCCAACAGTTTTGTGTACGTTGAGTTTTAACCAATCCGATTCATTAGCCCCAGACTGCGTACGCTCATTGGCTTAGGGTATAAATGACAGCATCATCTGCGTACGTTTGAATAAATCCATCAGGACCAACTGAATGGAGGTCATTTATGGAGAGAGAAAATAACAGCAGTCCCTGAATGGAGCCTGGGGGAACACCGGGTGATAATGGAAGAGACGGTGCAAGGTAAACTGGTAATAATATGTAAAATATTTTATGTTTTAAAGTGTCAAAAGCTTTTTCAGATCAGGAAACAGAAGCAACACCACTATCCTTATCCAATAAACGTTTTCTAAGCTTTATTTTCAAAGTTGGAAAGACGAGGGAACATTCAATCCATGTAAAATTGTCCAGTACCGGGTCAGAACATTAATAAAATGTTTTATATTCCTGTAAAAACAGATGTAATGCAGGCAGTTTTTAAAACCCATTTCCTTTTAAGTACTTTAATTTTTAAATTGTCGAAGGTGCTACCAACTGGGCCACCATTTGGCCCAGTTGCTGGAGAACAAAAATGATTTTAGATCACAGTCCTAGGTTACAAATTATCATCCAAACAGTTTCCATCAGGCCTGTTGCAGATAGAAAAAACAGGAATACATTCCTGCCAAAAAACTTCAGGATTCATTTCAGAAATTTTCAAGTAAGAACAACGACATTTCTGAGCTACAAAAATCAAACATTTGCGATAAAAAGAATTGAGATTAATCAATGAAATTTTCTAGAAAAACAAGAAACTTTCTGAGTCAAAACTATTGTAGAAAAAATAAAGTCTTGAGTTCCAAAAGTCAAAATTTTGCTAGAAAAACATTAATTTTGAGATTAATCTCAGAAATTATATGCAAAAAAAGAGGAGAAGTCAAAAATTTGCCAGACAAAAAAAAAAAAAAAAAATAGGATAACCTCAGGAATTTTTTTGGGGAAAAACGTAGCGGAAAAAAATCCTGATAATTTCTGGGTCCTCAAAAGTTTACATTTTTCTAAAAAAAAAAAATCTAAAAATTTGAGTTTGTCAGAAATTTTCTAGAAAAAGACTTAAAAATTCAGCCTTTCCAAAGGTTTGACTTTTGGCAATACAAACTTAGAAATTTCCATTTTTCTAGAACATTTCTGGAGGTTTGTCTAAAACATTTACAGTTTTGGGGGGAAATTTACCGTTTTATTTTTATCTCCTGTGTTGTAGGCGTCACCTCTGCCTTCTGTTTGGTGCTTAAATTTCTCCTGCAGAAGCTGCATGTAGAGAATCTGTAATCCTCAGGCTCTTCTAGATCTGATCTAACTTTATTTGTCTTTTTGTTCCAGCTCTTCTAAGCCTTCAGCGACTTCAGCCACCATGGAGTTGGACAAACTGATGGCTTCACTGTCTGATTTCAAAGTCCAGACGACGGTAAGTTATGGACCTCAGAGAACACGAGGGAAGTTAGAAAACTAAAACTGTTTTTAGCTGAAACAGTAGATGTATAGCTGGTAGATATTCCTTTTAAGATGAGGTAGGAACTTATTAGCGTCATTTTAAAGTTGTTTTGGATCCAGCTGTGGGACATAAACAAAGCCCAGATGTTTACAGGAAGATTCCCGCATTTGTCCAAACATCCGTGGTCTTCAGAGGCTGAAGGTTAACGATCTGTTTTAGAGTGTCTCCTTCAGTCTGAGGTCAGAGTTCAGCTTCACGGACCAGACTTATGGGTGAATTCACACCAGTTTGCTTTAATCAAACTGCAGTTTGTCTGTCTAGAAGTCTGGTTTGTTTGGGGAGATCTGAATGAATAATCAAGCAAAAAGTGAACTCTAGTTCGGTTTGAATGCATATGTGAACGCCATGTGGACCGGAGACCGCTCCAAAATCAGGAAGTGGACTGCAGTGCAGGGCATTCTGGGTAAATATAACCAAGACAAACGTGTGAGTTTTGTGCTTGCAGAAAAAAATGACTTTTACCAAAGAGAAGAAGGAAATCCTAAAACCGCTGAAATCTGATGCTGCTCCACGTTTGTTTACATTTCGGGAAGAAGAAAGTTACGCTCAGTGTCTTGTTCTGAGGTTTTTGTTTCATTCCCTTCAGTCTGTTTTGGCACAGCGCCACCACAGGTGAGGAGGGGAATAGATTCTGAGAAGACTTTGGATTGTAGGAGCTGAAAATGTAAGATAAAGTCTTTTAAAGATGGCCGTTGTTTGTCTTCTACCAGTCAACTCCGGCTGTCAGCCAAGTGGTCACCGTGCCGCAGCGGCCCGCCACCCCGCCGCAGCAGACCGCCGCTCCAGGCCAGCCCACACCTGGAGGCTCACTGGACAGCATGCTGGGACTCCTCCAATCAGACCTGAGCCGACAAGGAGTTCAGACGTCCTCCAAGGGAAACTGCTCAGCCTGCCAAAAACCAGTTGTAGGGCAGGTGAGCTGCTTCACCCACCTTTTCCTGTGAACCACCACTGGGGATGCAAACAATTAATGAACTAAAAGGGTTTATTAGATTAAAATCCTGTCCCAGTCGATGGACCTTACCAAGCTCCGCCCAGAAACGCCCCTCAAAAGTCCCACGTAATTACATGTCTCACATTAACAGCTTAACTCCTACGTCTAAACATGGTATTTTTCGTTCGACTGACTCTCTGCAGAGTATTTCTGAGTCGATTAGTTTAGCATTTCTGCCGGATTTTCACAAAATATCATCCACGACTATGGAGAGGGGAACCAACAAGTTCATGTCATCTTTTTGGACGACATCAAGGTGTTTGAGCCACGATGCCTCCAACATTGTGCGCGTTACAGTAAATGCTATCGGTTATGAGGAAAACAGCAGATCCTCAGACCTCAGCATAAATATAGCTGTGGACAAGATCACTGACACCTATTGTTCTTGCAAGGCTGAGTAAGTTGAACATTCATGGTTTAGAGGGGTCGAATGTGCCTAGGACTTATACACGGTACTCGGTGCTAGCGTGGCTAACACGATTAGCGTGACTAACACAATTACAGTTTAGTAAAAAGCCTTTTCAGGTGAAATAAAATCTTTAATGTATGTCAGATACGTTACACATTGCATATTGATCTGATCAGCTAACATAAGGCTGTAACAGACAGGCTTCAAGGTGTAGAAGTTGTATCGGTGCTGCCGTTATGCTGTACTTGGCTAAAAGGTTTTCATAATGGATGTGTTTTATTATTGACTCTTTTTTTCATTCACTAAACACAAAGAAAGCAAAGCAACAATACTTACACCAGCAGACAATCCTTTGTTCTTATTGATCCTACCACGGTTGAGCTGCAAATGCGGTTGTGAAAAAGTTAAATCCAAGCAAGGCATAACGTTTCAGATTTTGGGAATCTGTGAATTTTAGTTCCACAAACACGATCAGGATACCTGACATCGCCTGTACAGATTCCCCACTGACGTGGAGAACCATTGTTTTTGAGTCCTGACGCAAAAACTTTCTGTCGGTCTGCTAGTCCACAATGTACATTAGCCTGAGTTTGTGAGACGGTAACCCACTGATAGCTGCGCTGTGACGTCAAATGGGTATTAGCCAATGAAAAGCAGCCGCTGTGGTAAGGTCCATTAATGACGTCAGTTAAAGTTTAGTGTTGTAGCTTGGGCCAACCAGCAGAGGGCACCGCTGGTCGCAGCCAGTTGATTCACTCTGTGGTTCTGTTTTAAAATAAAAACTCAACAAGGTCCTTGAGTTTCTCCTTAATAGGGATTTTTTCAGCTACATTGCATGACGGAGAAACAACAACTTCAAAAATAACTGATGTGCTTTGAAGGTGAGGATGGGATGATAGATGTGAGGGGAAAACTACACTACAGTGGCCTTGTCCTTTTTTAAATATCTACATATGTATATATAAAAAAAAGTAATTTTCCACCTCCCAAAAAAAACTTCTGAAATTTCCTGGATTTTTTTATTTCTGTGTTTCAAAAAGGTTTTTGTAGAAAATTTCTGAGATTAATCTCTGTATTTCTGAGGGGAGAGGGGGTTGCTGTGAAATTACTCTTCTTTTCTGGTTCTGGTTCAGCTCTGCATCCCCAGAACCAGAACCAAACGAGGAGAAGCAGCATTCAGTTTCTACGCACCACAAATTTGGAACAAACTTCCAGAAAACTGTAAAACAGCAGAAACACAGAGAGCCTTTAAGTCTCAAATTAAAACCATCCTGGTTAGAGCTGCTTATGGATAAATTGCGGGTTTTAATGTCTGAGGTTTGAGAATCCTTGTATGATGTCGCTCTGCTAAAACTCTGTTCGATGAGACCCAAGTCCTCACATGGATCGATGTTTTTAAAGTTTTAATTTTTACTTTTAATGTTTTTATCTTTTTTAATCTTTTTCAAAAATCTCTTTCTCATTTAAAGAAGTTTTAAATGTTAAAGATTTTATTTTTACTTTTTAATTTCTCACTGTTTCTTTTTTTATCTCTTTCTCACTGTTTGTTCACTGTCACATGCTGTTTTTATTTTAATTACGTAAAGCAATTTGAAATGCCTTGCTGCAGAAATGTGCTATACAAATAAAATTTGATTGATTGGCCCTAATACGCAATCACAAAACTCCGGTTTTTAAGAAAATGTCCGCTTATCAGTTACTCAGTTTATTTTAAACTTGTTAGTAGATGACCTTCATGCAGTAAAGCCGACTGTCCGTTAGGGCTGTAGTGATACAATAATCTCACAATACAATACACAATATTCTGCCCACAATACGATATATATCGCAATATTCAGCAAACGATACAACTCAACACACTTTTGTGATTTTCTGAAAGATTTTAGAGGGACAGAGTAATTTTGGTGACATTTTGTGACTGTTATAAAGTTGGATTGAATTAATTTAACTGAAAACTGATTAAAACCACCAACTACACAATACCTGGCTCTGGTTGGACACAGACTTAAAGTGGACAGCTGGACAAAATGAACCAAAGAAGTGGAGAGAAAACATGTTTCTTTTAATTGAAACAGCACAAACTGTAGCTGACATGCATTAGTAAAGTAAATAAAGTGAACCAAGTTCCTGCTCTGAATAGTTTGATACCTTTTTAACCTGAACATCTGAAAACTTTAAAGGGATAATTCTGATTTTTAAGAGAGTTTTGACATTGATGTCTAAATTCTGAAATTAGTCAGAATTCTTAAATTTAGGGAGAATTCTGAGATTTAAGTCAAAATTTTGAAAAAAATGTCAGAATTCTGAGAAGAAAAAAAAGTCACTCCAAGCCTGATAACCTGGTGCGAAGCAAGCAGCGAGTGAACAAGGTGACAGTTGGATGTTACGATACTTGCAGATGAACATCGATTTTTTTCCCCCTAGGAAAGTAAATATCGATATATATCGCGATATCGATATATTACACAGCCCTGCTGTCCGTGTGCTACAGGTGGTGACGGCGCTCGGGAAGGTGTGGCACCCGGAGCACTTCGTGTGCTCACAGTGCGAGACGGAGCTGGGCAGCCGCAACTTCTTCGAAAAGGACGGGCGGCCATATTGCGAGTCGGACTACTTCACGCTCTTCTCCCCGCACTGCGCGAACTGCAGCAAACCGATACTGAACGTGAGACACGGAACCACACCGATAAAACCAGAGCTGTAAGGGTTAGCTCAACCTTTGTTTCTTTTTTTGCGTGTTTAGAAAATGGTCACCGCTCTGGACAAGAACTGGCATCCGGAGTGTTTCTGCTGCGTCAAGTGCAGCCGCTCGTTTGGAGACGAAGGTAACTGGAGAATGAAGCGACAGAACAAAAACGAAAAAAAAGTTTAAAAGAAAATCTTAAACATTTCTGAGGTTTTTTAGCTAAATTTCAGACTCTGTGGACTAAAAGAATCAAAAATAGACCGCCATGCTGCATTACATACCTGACTCCATAGACATATACAGTATAAGGATAGACGCCTCATGCGCCGATCTCGCCTATTGTCGCTGACGAGATTTAGGGCGGCCATCTTGGAGAGGTAAACCCCTCCACTCAGCCTTATGTGTTTAGCGGGCAAAATGAAGCATCAGCGCATTTAATCGATCATAACACACTTTTTTTGTTACTGGAAACTATATTCAAACATCTGTCAAACTACATTTATAAACAATTGTATTATTTAAGTATGTTTTTAATACATAGTTCAGCATATTTAAATATGATTAGTGGCTATAACAATAGAATAGGAATGGAATATTCTGATATTGATGTATGAAGAGCAAATTACAAGCAACAGCCGTGATAATTTATTGTGAACGGCTGTGTGTATAATTTATGTATAATAACACATATTTATATAACTATACAAACCAAATAAATGATGATTATTTATTTTTTTTTTGTCAGCCGACGAGTTCTAGCTTCAGAGATTGAGTCCAAAATCTGATGTGAGAGCCATCCGTGCTGCAGTGAATCCGTCTCTCTTTATTTAAAGATATTTCCCTCTTCTTCCTCACATCGTGTCTTTATGAAACTTTTAAAACAAAAACAGAAGATTTGGGATGTATCTTACGAGTAAAAGAATTACATATAAATAGTTTTTACCACCTGTGTAAACTTTGCTGGTCAATGTTATAACGCATAATATAAGTTTTATAATATGTGTTACATGGTTTCATTTCTAAAATAAGCTCTTGTGTCGGATAATTTAAGTCAATGTTAGAGAATAATTTTTTTTTTACATTTACAGAATCTCAGTTAGCCTTCATATCGGGGCTGAACCCGTATTACACCAAGCACTGTAGCTAATATTAGCTGGTATCTCACCAGAGGACATAAATACAGTAAAGTAATATTCTAATCACAATATATACACAATAATGTGTCCATCTTACTTGTGAAATGTTGTCTGTGGAGCCTCACATCAATAATCCATCGATACGAACAACAATATCCCTCAGTGTTGAGGCATCTTCTGTTGTTTTGATTGAGCAAAGTAGGAGGGACTACCGCGCCAAGATGGCCGCTGTATTTCCTCCGCCAGAGCAGCCAATGGGGGGTCTGCTCTTATATTATGTCTATGCCTGGCTCTGTCTGGACCGTTTCTCTTTCCTATTTTTGGAATGGCCGCCATCTTTAATTCTGAAAGGGCTTTGCTTATGGAAGACCGGTGGCGCCCTCTGCTGGATGGCCGCCAAACTACAACACTGAAAGAAGTCTAGGTGGATATTATTACCGTATTTTCCGCACTATAAGGCGCACCGGATTATAAGGCGCACATTCAACAATTGGCCTGTTTTAAAACTTTTTTCATATATAAGGCGCACCACATTATAAGACGCATAGAATAGACGTTTCAGTTTGAGTTGCCAATTTGTTCCGTACTCTATTATTACACACCCATATTTGTAAAGAAGTGGTCCCGAGTACTTTAAATAGTAGTCTGCCCCAGTCGTTGTTTCATTCACGGTGTTGGTATTGCGATATTGTGCTCAGCTGCTTTCTGGGTAACACAGACCAACTGACACGCTGCCGCTGCAGCCTCTGTCTCTTCCCCGGCTTTAAATGTATTATCAGACTTTATTAACAAACCAGCGTTCTGACAACTACCCCAACATGCACCGCACACTTCTTCTTCTACGGGGGAAAATGAAGTCAGCGGCTGCTTACCATAGTTGCTAGACCTGTTGTGGCTCAATATTGGTCCATATATAAGGCGCACCGGATTAAAAGGCGCACTGACAGAGGTTCTGGAATAGCTGACCCTGGAAATTTTGGTTTGAGTACTGCTTCAGTAAATCTTGACATGGTTTTTTTGTGTTGTCTTAACTTTTTAATTTTTCTTTTAGCTACACATTTTTTAGGTGACAGTATTTAGGGGAATGTTGGCTGTTTATTGGGTGGGATGTGTTTGTGGTTTTTTTTATTGTTTTGTTTTTTTTATTATTGTTTGTGGTTTGTATATTTTGTCTGGAAGAACTTTGTAAATTAAAGTGAAAATGCTAATAAATATATTAAACACAACAAGGCGCACTGTTGGCTTTTGAGGAAATTTAAAGATTTTAGGTGAGCCTTATAGTGCAGAAAATACGGTAATCGATTTGAATCAGTGTTATTATAGGTTTCCTCCAGAAAACTTGCTAATCCCGGTGGTTGGGCACTAGGGCAGTCATTCGTCCAGCAGCCCATCATGTTTTTGAGTTAAAAATGTTTGAAGTTGACAGGAAAATTGAAAATATCACCTTATAATTATCTGTTGCTGAAAGATGGGACGATTAACATATGAACACCAGTTATAACATCTTAAAAAATGCAAACATTTTAAAAAGACTTAAGTAAATAAGCAATGCTTAGCCTGGTCAGGGCACAAGTAAAGCCTGGTGGCCCACCAGGTTTATAAACCCCTGGATAGATAATTAAAACTAACCGTGTCACAAAAACTGAAAGCGAGAAAACAGTTTTAACTGAGATAAATAAAAATGTTAGTTTATGGGGAAAAACTGTAACCAACTGGAACTTTATTCTGCGTTTATAAAACTAACTAAAACATACTGAAATTATAAGATAATATCCTTTGTTTTCGTGTTTATGTAGCTATTTGTTAGCCTTCTGTTTTAAAAGTAAAATGTTTTCTAAGTAAACCTGGACTGGTTTTAGATCCATGAAGGGGTTATAATATTTTTTGCAAACAGGCAAACTCAAAACATGTAAATAAACAAACATTTAGAATCTTTATCTCACTTTTATCCGCTATTCTTTTAGCATAAATGCTACCTCATACTTTCTGATTTTAGTTAGCCGTGCTATGCTAGCTTGAGGAGCAAAGTAGACTGATAAATTTCACTGGCATCCAAATGATATTTCAGTAAATTCTTAACTTGTATTTCATAATTATTATTATTGAATTAAAGCTTAGATTTTATTATTAAAAAAATCATGTGCCCCCTGGTGGCCCTCTTTTGAAAAACGTGGGCTGCAGCATACGTTTTGCTTTATTAAGAAATAAACAAGTAAATTGGGTTATATTTTGCTACAATGAAAGACGATTTAAAAATGATGCACAGTTTTTCTCAGCTGTATTGAACCTTTTTTCCTTTTGGGTGGAGTTGTTGTAATTCTTTGGTTTCCTCCTGCAGGTTTCCATGACCGTGACGGCCAGCAGTACTGTCAGCAGTGCTTCCTGACCCTGTTTGCCTCCCGCTGTCAGGGCTGCAGCGAGCCGATTCTGGAAAACTACATCTCAGCTCTGAACTCTCTCTGGCATCCGCAGTGCTTTGTGTGTCGGGTGAGTTTTGTCATTTAGTCATTTAATCAGCAGTGCACCACTGATAAAAACCCTCAATGTGACCTGAAAAGATAAATAAAACAATCTAAAACAACAATAAGCTTGTAGTTTGGATCAATCTAATTTATTTTCTTATTTAAACCCTTTAAATTGTCAATAATAATTAGGTTATTGATTTGTCTTTTTGTTTTTTGCTGTTTTTCCCAAATCAATTGATTGATTTTCAAATAATTTATTTAAAGTTTGCACAAAAAATCTCCAAAAATGTCCTGAAAATTGTGTAATCACTTTAAACTACATAACTGTATTAACACTTTATTAACAGTTAAAGTTAGGATGCACTAATTTTATTTTTTAATTAGTTACTGAGTTTTGAGGTGATTTTTGTAGAATTATTTATAAACAGACCAATAAACAGACTGTGTTTATCAGTCTGTTTAGCGCAGACTGATAAACACAGAGCAGCCATGAATGCACATGAAAAATCAGGACTATTTTTAGTTAATTTTAATCCAAAATACTAGGATTCTAAATCTAAGAAATATTTTTTAAATTTCACTGATAACATAGTACTAATGTCTTGTTATAAGTAAATGTAATGCTAGCAGAATTAGTACTTTTTCATCAATATTATGGAATTCGTATTTCAAAACTCTCCGGATTGCTAAGTTACTTGCATTCCATGGAAATTTTGCCGTTACCTAGCAACCTCACCGAGGCCCAACCTGTTACCTAGCAACCCCACCGAAGCCCAACCCATTACCTAGCAACCCAACCAACTGTAATCTATGTATATATTTTTTGTACAGTTTTCGCTGTAGTAGGGCTGTAGCGATACAACAATCTCATGATACGATACACAACATTCTGCCCATGATACGACATATATTGCAATATTCTGCAAAGGATACAATTCAATACACTTTTGCGATTTTCTGAAAGATTTTAGAGGGACAGAGTGATTTTGGTGACATTTTGTGACTGTTATAAAGTTGGATTGAGTTAATTTAACTGAAAACTGATTAAATGCACCAACTACACAATACCTGGCTCTGGTTGGACACAGACTTAAAGTGGACAGCTGGACAAAATGAACCAAAGAAGTGGAGAGAAAACATGTTTCTTTTAGTTGAAACAGTCCAAACTGTAGCTGACATGCATTAGTAAAGTAAATAAAGTGAACCAAGTTCCTGCTCTGAATAGTTTGATACCTTTTTAACCTGAACATCTGAAGGAATCACTCTAAGCCTGATGACCTGATCACTCTCCCGGCGAAGCAAGCAGTGAGTGAACAAGGTGACAGTTGGATGTCAGGATACATAAGGATGAATATCGATTTTTTTCTAGGAAAGAAAATATTGATATATATCGTGATATCGATTTTATACAGCCCTACTTGAATACTACTCTTTTTTTTGTGTGTGTTTACATTGGTTTTTCATTATAAGTTAGTTTTATCTGTGACTTTTTAATTTGTCTAATTGAGTCCGTTTTAATTAGTTTTTAAGAGAGTTTTTGCTACATTTTATTCGCTTAATATTGTCTTTAGTGTCTGTTAGTCATAGTAGTACTTTTAGTTCGTTCAGTCTTCGGTTAATTTTTAGGTGCAGAATTCAAGATAAAATCAGAGATCAATCTCTAGTTGTTGATTATCGAATTGCCAAATTAGATTAATCCCGATTGATGGTCCCCGCGCTGCCTGCCTGCTTCCAGGAGTGCTACAGCCCCTTCGTCAACGGAAGCTTCTTCGAGCACGAGGGCAAGCCGCTGTGCGAGGCCCACTACCACCAGTCCCGCGGCAGCATGTGCCAGGCCTGCCAGCAGCCCATCCTGGGCCGCTGCGTCACTGCCATGGGCGCCAAGTTCCACCCGCACCACCTGGTGTGCCAGTTCTGCATGAAGCCGCTGAGCAAGGGCTGCTTCAAGGAGCAGGAGAACAAGCCCTACTGCCACCCCTGCTTCATCAAGCTCTTCGGTTAGACGCCCACCGCTCCACGGACCGGCTCTACGGGAGACGGTTGGGGCCACCAGCGAAAATTAAAAAAAACGTATAAAATACTGACTTAAAACTGA
Source organism: Poecilia picta (assembly GCA_033032245.1). Taxonomy (NCBI): domain Eukaryota; kingdom Metazoa; phylum Chordata; class Actinopteri; order Cyprinodontiformes; family Poeciliidae; genus Poecilia; species Poecilia picta. Next base: position 22,388,327 of record CM065371.1, read on the forward strand.
CTTTTTTTTTCTTCTCAGAATTCTGACTTTTTTTTTTTTTTTCAAAATTTTGACTTAAATCTCAGAATTCTCCCTGTAATAGAATTCTGACTTTGAAATCAGAATTCTGACTAATTTTGGACTAATTTTAGAATGTATATATCAATTTCAAGACTCTGACTTAAATCTCAGAATTCTCCCTATAATAGAAATCTGACTTTGAAATCAGAATTCTGACGTTAATTTAAGAATTCGGACTAATTTCAGAATTTAGACATCAATTTCAAGACTGACTTAAAAATCAGAATTCTCCCTATAATAGAATTCTGACTTTGAAATCAGAATTCTGACGTTAATTTAAGAATTCGGACTGTTTTTAGAATTTAGACATCAATTTCAAAATTCTGACGTAAAAATCAGAATTCTCCCTTTAAAAGAATTCTGACTTTGAAATCAGAATTCTGACGTTAATTTAAGAATTCGGACTGTTTTCAGAATTTAGACATCAATTTCAAAATTCTGACGTAAAAATCAGAATTCTCCCTTTAAAAGAATTCTGACTTTGAAATCAGAATTCTCGCATTAATTTAAGAATTCGGACTGATTTCAGAATTTAGATATTAATTTCAAAATTCTGACTTAAAAATCAGAATTCTCCCTGTAATAGAATTCCAACATTAATTTAAGAATTCAGACTAATTTAAGAATTTAGATAATAATGTCAGAATTCTGATGTTATTTTCAGGTTTCTGACTAATTTCAGAATTTTGATATTAATTTCAGAATTTTGATATTAATAGAATTTTTTACACTAATTTTGGAATTCTGACTTTAATTTCAATTTACTACCTTTTTCTCAAAATTATACATTTGTCATTCTGTGTATGGGAAAAAAGAGAAAAAAAAGTCAGGATAATTTTTTTTCCGGTGGCCCTAATCTTCTTCCGTACTTCTCTCATCCTCTGAATCCCTGAATAAAAGCAGATGGTTCTTCTACATCATGTCTCGGTTATTTAGTGCAGCAGTGAGGATGGAGTAGAGTCAACCAACACAGCTCATAATTTGTTGTTTAGAAATGAGATTGAGACGAAGCATGAAGTAAATTGACGCCAAAGTTTCTCTCAGCCATAAAATTGTATCTTTTTTGCCAAAGGAAGGAAAGAAGCAGATTAAATGTATTGTTTCAGTCCACGAGGTTAAATGTTGTGAAAGAAAATTCCTTCTAATATATTTGCTTTTGTTGCCTCAAGTACACACTTCACTGCATTTGCATTTATGTATTGTTTGCTGATTGCTAAATATGTTTATGTAAACTACCTTGTTTTTAAAGTCAGGTATCGTTCACTTATTGCTCTATGCAAAATGTCAGACTCGTTTCTAGAAATAAAATAAGTTTTTATGATGTTTTGTGTATCTTTATTGTTTTATATTGGATGACTTGTCGGTTCACTGTGTCCATTCATAGATTAAAAAAAGTCTCATTATGGTTTTCCACAGTCGCTACAGTCAACAAATAAATATTTTAAAAATATGAATGAAATGAAAATCTCAGGATATGAATCACTAGCATTACCAAACAAAAAGTAATTTCTTTGCATTTCGTTAAGCAGTTGTGCTACTGAGCTAACAATTTGTAGCTAAATAAAATATAGAGAGAGCTGCAGACATTTACGAGCTTTGAATAAATGCAAGATTTATTAAGATATTTTAAGAAAACACAATATAATAATTAAAAATACAAAAAATGACCTAACAATAACAGAAAAAACAAATGTGCATTTGTTGCAGTAAATCAAAAATATTAGCTAAGGCTAGCATTTTAAAATAAAAATACTGGTGCTTTATAAACGTGGACAGACTGTATTTATTTAAATGTACACACTGAGCTAACTTCTGTTGCAAGTTAAAATAAATACACCCAAAGTATCAGTATAATTAAATGCAGCAAAGTTACTACTGTAATGTATCCGTAGCGAGCAGAGTTCAGAACATGCTGCTTTTGACCAGTAGATGTCGCTGTTTCCTCACTTTGTAAAAGTAGCTCGAAATTACTCATGAATTTTATTTATAAAGGTTTAAGAAGAAATACACAAAAACCCTGAATATTACTCGGAGCAAGATAAAACACGTTGCCGACAGTACAGGTGAGGCGCCAGCTGCGTGATGACGTGTCCACGCCTCTGCGCCTCAGGTGCGTTCATTTAGGTTAATCAGCGTCTCCTGGTGTCCGAGCAGAAAAAAAAGCAGGTGATGTTGGACGGGAGAGCGCCTTGAACTCTTCGCATTCAACAGTTTCTACGAACACAATGAGTGATTCGGAACAACAGCAGGTAAGTCGACGTCATTCCACTGTTTAAAATGTGTAAACAACGCGCACAGGCGGTTCCGTTTGGATCAGAACCGGCTCGGACCTCCGCGGTTTGGTCGCTTTCTTTAAGGAGTCTGATAAAGCGGATGAAGCTCAGTGGCCTGAGGATGGAGATGCGTGGAGTGACGCGGAGGATGATGCGGGGATGGACTGCGAGCTGCTGCAGGCCATGACCGAGGAGGACGAGGACATAAATGTCTTCAACGAGGAGACATTTGGGATGGGTGAGTCCATCAGAAACAAAGGCGCAATATGAAACTTCTCAGTATTTCAACTTTATTTACTGCATTTGGGGGGGAAAAACATTTGCAGAATGGGTAGGTAGCAATTTGAGTGGTTATTTTTGGCAAATGTTTACTTTACAATATGCTTTACTTACTAGGTTTTACTTTTAGGCTGCGTTCACACTGCAGCCTGAATGACCCAATTCCAATTTTTTTGGCAATTCCGAGTTTTTTTTGCCGGGCCGTTCACACTGCCAGTAAATGGACCTGTATGTGATCTGCAGTGTGAACGGGAAAACGACCTGAAAGTGTCCCGCATGCGCAGTAGAGGGCGCTATAGCGTCAGCACAACCGCCATAAAAAGAGTCAGAGTTTGAGGAAGTAAACATGGAGGCTAACTGTGGAGCTTAGCTACATATTTGAAGTTGTTGTCCAACCGGAGCAACATATTAACTTCATCCTCATATAGTCCATCATGGTTGTTGTTTTTCTTCTCGTATCAGGACTGAGAATAGTGAGATTTGTTGAGAATCAGTGACGTTCAGTTCAGATGAATGAGACCTGGACGTTATGGTCGCATTTGAATCGGATACGTATCCGATATGGGTCACATTCTAAAAGAATCCGACCTGAGCTGTTCACACTGCCATGAAAAGATCGGATACAGGTCGCATTACGTCAAAAAGATCGGAATTGGGTCACTTCAGGCTGCAGTGTGAACGCAGCCCTTACTGACTAATATCAAGTATCGATACTCCTTAATAAATTGTCTGGATACTTCAATGGAGCATTAGAGAAACTACATAAATTTATAGTAAAGGTAAATTTCTGACAAAAAAACCTGACGTTTTTTTCCTGGACATTTCTGAGCATGCTAGAAAATAACTACTTTCTTGAAAAAACACGGAACTTTTTTGACTCTAAGGTTTCACATTTTTTTTGTCTCTTGGAAATTTTGAGTTTAGAAAGTTGACTTTTTGAAACTTGTCAATGCTCTAGAAAATTTCACTGTTCAAAATGTTTTTTTTTCTTTCAGCTAGAAATTTGAGTTTATTTTGCAGGATTTTAATCTTTATTTTTAAATCTACAATGGCTTTAATTTTGTATAATTGGATACTCCACCCACTGTGAGTAACTTCACTGAATGAAGAATGTTTTAAACTAAACTTTATCACATCTGTTTTATATGTTGTAAAGTGAAAGAAAATTGATTTGAGAAAAATTCTTTTGCCTAATTTTTTTTAAAAACTATTTCTAAATTTCCTTTTGGGTTTTTTAATACCAACATTTCCACATAACCCCTTATATTTTGGTCCATCTGACATATGTATTTTTAAATATTACATTTTGGTCCGTATAAGTAACGTTTTCTTACTCGAGTTAAAAATGTTGTTACTCTTACTTGGGTGTTCTAGTCGCCTCTGCATATTTGGGATATTTATTAAAGTCCACATTGAGTAAAGATTAATTAGAATCTAAAATGTTTGCACTATAAATTGGACTAAGATTTGTTTTTTGTTTTTTTTTTTTTTGTAGTGCAGGCCAATGTCCAAAAACAGGATCCATTATCTGCAGGATGAATGTAAATTGTTTTAATTTAGATCTCGACCCACGTGGGACGACGGAGCCGTTGGCTGATGGCGCCGTTTCCCTTGAAGAGCTGCGGCCGGAGCCCAAACCTCCGTCGCCTCCCGGGCAGAAGCCGCTGCATCCGGCCCGGGTCGCCCCGTGGCAGCGGGGTCAGAGGTCGAGGTGGAGGGGGGGCCTCGGTAGGGGCCAGATGTTTGAAGACCCGGCCGTGATGAGGATAGTGGAGGGACGACCGAGCCTCATGGTGACCAAGATGGCTGTTCTGAGTTCACATTGGTTTGATCACATATTGACTCATCGATCTGATTATGGGCTTGTTTCAGAGTCTGGACAGCGCCATAGTGGACTGTGGGCTCGCCGTGTCCAGGAATACCTCTGTGACTGACGTAAGGGAGCGCTGGACTTCAACTTCCTTCATCTGAATGCTGCAAAAACATAATTTTACCAAGTATTTTTGATTTAGTTTCTACTGAAAATATCTTGGTAAAGTGTTTTTCAAAGTGGAGCCACTAGATGGCGCTAAGAGGGCTTCAGAAAACCAGGAAAAAAGCAAAAACTTTTTAAATCAGAAGGTCTAGTCTATTTCAGTCATTATAAAAAGTTAAAATAATTTGAGATATTGTTTGACATGTACAACGGCAATTGTAAATTTCTACCATACATTTATGGAATTTTGAGATTAATCTCAGAATGTTTTTAGAAAAACGTTTATTTCCGAAAGTGGAATTTTTTTCACATTGGAAATTTCTGAGATCTCAAAATTTAAACAAAAAAATTCTAGTTTTGAGGTTTTTCTAGCAAATCTTTTTACTTTTAAAAACTCAAATTTCCACTTTTTGTGTCATTTCGTTTTTGAAAAACTAATCTAGAAAGTTTTAAAGGTGACAAATGTGCTAGAAAGATGTCAAATTTTGAGGTTAATCAGAAATTTTAAAAACTTGGAAGTTTGATATTAAAAAGTCACATTTTTTTACTTTGTTTTTATTCTACAAATTTGAGATTAATTACAAAACGTGACTTTTTTCTAGCAAATATTTGACTTTTTTGAGCAGCCTCTCCTCTGCCTACATCACCCAGAATGCTGTGCAGTACATGCAATGTATATTAATTGTCCAGTTATACTTAACATTGATTTAAACAATGACTAGTTTGCTTATAATATGGGGAAATGTCTTGTTAAAATGGAAATCAAGCCCCTATATTTAGCTGGAAAGTTAATTAGAAGTCGGCTTTGTCTTATTCCAAGTGTACCAAGTTATTTCAGCTTGAAACCAGACCAAAAATCCTTAAGATAGTTTTTCCAAAGCAGCTGATGGGAACCAAATGTCTCTTTTCTAGAGGATGACGCCTCCTTACTGGAAAAACCGTAGAGTTTCTGGATCGATACTCCAGGTTCGGAGGAAAACAATCCCTCTATACAACAAATAATTGTAGACTTATTAAATCATTGTGTTGGGGTTTAAATCTGTAGGACAGCGCCATAGTGTGCGTGATTGGCCACAGAGGGCGCGGTCAGCATGTGAACGCTGACTTCCTGGATCTGCTGTGTCCCGTCTCTTCCTACGGCGTCCGGAGAGGAGAACCCAGAGGGTCGTACTCCAGGAGGGCGTTTGGCCACAGAGGGCCCGCTCAGGTAGATTATCCCGATTTAACTGGAATATTTTCATGGCTGAGACTCGGAGGTAGTTTTAAAATGGGTGAATATGACTATGAAATAAGTTAAAGCTGCAGTATGTAACCTTTATAAATGTTTTTTTTAGACGCTTGTTGAAACTGTCACTCTGACGGCATAATATAAAACAACCTGTGAAGATCGCTCTCCTCCCTTACCAGATACAACCAATCAGAGCCAGGAGGCGGGTCTTAGTGCTGTCTATCAATCTCATGTACTCGCTACTAAATGTGTTTATGGTGGAGAAAAGACTTGGTTACTGGAAAACTGTATCTGCTGTCATCTGTGGCCAGGCTAACTAGCTTTAGCTCTCATAGCATGCTCTGCTAGCTGTAACGGCGCCACCTGGAGGATGATTGACAGAGCTAAGACCCGCCTTCTGGCTCTGATTGGTGGTTTCTAGTAAAGCACTGGGAGATCTTATTTTTTCAGATCATCTCTCATACATGACCGTTTAAACTGTATGGTGGCAAGAAAAATAGAGTATTTAACAGGAGGTAAATTTTATTTATTTTTTAACCAATCTCTCAGTTCAGTTTGTTTACTTGGTGCCAATTCACAACAGATGTCTCAACCGGAGGAAGTCAGAGAAAGAAAAGCCAGAAAGAAGCTCTGCTAATATTTTTGATGTCATAATTAAAAATAAGCAATAGAGCAACCCAGTGTAGGAAATCCATGTAAAAAGTGTTGTGTTGTAATGTGTTCAGATTTAAAGTTTTTCTTTCCCTGTCTGTCCATCTATATTTAACTTTATTTTTCAGATTCATGCACCGGTGATGCCCAGATCACCCATCTTCTCACGGCAACCGCTGACGCCACGGCAACACTTGAATCAGGTTTTATTAAACTCGTCACTTTATAGCAGAGGACTGCAAAAACACAATCTTAACAAATATTTTCTGGTGCACATAAATTGGTACATCTTAAGTCAAAACAAGCTTAAAAGTTACTTTTCACCACGATAAAGGAGCTTGTTTGAGGTAAATTCCTTAATATTGGTGAAATAATCAATGAACTTGGTGCCTTTCATAAATATTAAGGAATTGACATAAAACAAGCTCCCATTTCTTGCTGAAAAGTTGCGTGTAAGTTTTTTTTTTTTTTTAAATATACTGATGTCTGATCTAGACTTATCGGCATTTATAATTGTATACAGTTGTTTAACACTGCATTGTGTCAAACAAACCGTTTGGGAGGTGAAAAATGTTCCCCTCCTCACCTGTGGGGGCGCTGCAACAAAAACCACTGAAGGAAATGACATAAAAACCCCTCAACTTTCATGAAATATAGAAAATGGAGTAGCTTCAGATTTTAGCAGTTGGTTGATTTCTCTTTTCTTTGGTAGAAGATAATGAACCATTTCTCCAGCTAGCGCTAGGCTAGCACGACTGTTTTGGTTGTATTTACCCAGAATGCTCTGTGCTGTAGTCCACTTCTTGCTTTAGGAGCAGTTTCTGGTCCGCTTGATGATCACACACGCATCAAAAGCGCAACCAAGCAGAGACCGAGGTTTTGGTTGGTTACGTGTTCCTCAAATGAAACAAAATTTCTAGACAAATGGACTGGAGTTCTGTTAAACTGGACTAAACGTGGCTGGTGTGAATTGTCAAAATGTACGACTTGCAGTCAAGTTGGAACTAGTTGCCAAAATTATAAGATTGTTTTAAGTCCATCTCTTCCATGGACTGTGAATAATTTCAGACTCGGTTGCATTTACACAGTCCAGTCACATTAATGTGACCATCTGTCAAAAGCCAGAATAACCACCTTTCGCAGAGCGAACTGCTACGAGACGTGCAGGAAGAGAGTCACTTAGGTCCCTGAAGGTCTTCTCTGGGATGTTGAGCCATGCCGACTCTAATGCCGTGGCCAGCTGCGCTAGATTACGCGGTTGAGGATCCATGGCGCGAACAACTCGATCGAGATGGTCCCACAGATGCTCGATTGGGTTTAAGTCAGGTGAGTTTGCTGGCCAGGGGAGGACGGTAAACTCATCCTGGTGCTCTTCGAACCACGCACGTACACTGGCAGCTGTATGGCACCTCGCATTGTCCTGCTGGAAGATGCCATCATCCTGAGGAAAAACAATGCGCATGTAGGGGTGGACATGGTCCGCAAGGACAGATGCGTACTTGTATTGATCCATCGTGCCTTCCACAATAATCAGTGAACCCAGAGAATGCCAGGAAAACATTCCCCAGACCATAATGCTCCCGCCTCCAGCTTGGACCGTTCCTGCAATGGTTGCAGGGTGGTTCCTTTCAGAGGTTTCACGCCTTATACGCCAATGTCCATCTGTCCGATGGAGCATAAAACGCGATTCATCTGAAAACGCTACCTGTCGCCACTCAGTGGACGTCCAGCTGCTGTACTGGCGTGCAAATTCTAGCCTTCGTCGTCGATGAACACCAGTCAGCATAGGTGCACGAACCAGGCGTCTGCTTCGGAGGCCCAGACGCAGCAATGTTCGCTGAATAGTGGTTTGGGAGACACTTGTGGTAGCCCCTTGGTTCATTTTAGTGGTCAGTTGCTCAACGGTAGCCCGTCTATCTGCCCGAACGCATCTCCGCAACCGTCGTTCGCCTCTGTCATCTATGGCCCGTGGTGCACCACATTTGCCACGTCGTTGATTTTGGACAGTCCCATTTTGCCATGCACGGTACACTTTTACCACGGCGGCACGCGAACAGTTCACAAACTCAGCCGTTTCGGAAATGCTTCCACCCTTGGCCCGAAAGCCAATGATCATGCCCTTTTGGACGTCGGATAAATCGCTTCGTTTCTGCATTACGCCAACGATTGAAATGTTTTCCGAAGCCCACACACACCCTTTATATACGCTCAACTGCACTGTGCTGCCACCTGCCTTCTGTGATTGGTTATTTAACTCTGAAGTGGAAAGTACGTGGTGGTCACATTAATGTGACTGGACTGTGTATTTGACTTTAACTTTGTTTTTCTGTCATTTCGCCCCAGACGGGATGCTTCTTGTTCCCTCCAAACTGTTCTTCGCCCTCGACTCCTCGGCCTCTGACTCCAAAGACCATGCAGCTTCGCTTCGGTGCCAACTCTCCCCGACCGTCCCCGTTTTACAGCCCGTCAGCCAACCCGGTGCAGCCGTTCAGGTAACCTTCATACTCTGTAAACGAGTACCAATCTGGCCGTTTGTTGTTTTGTTTTTACTGGAAAAATATTTGTCACAAATTATCAGCCCCACCTGCTGGTCCAACATGGTACATCTGGAGTCCACCAACCAGCAGGTGGCACCACAGTGCCCAGTTGTTTCGTAAGAGATGATCAGTTTATCCTGTTTCTCTGGCTCATCAGTTTCCCCGGTCCAGTCACGCAGCTCCATCCTCAACATAAACGGCTTCTCAGTCAAAAGCAGCGTCTGTTTCACAGGTTGGTGCCACACTAACTAAAAGATTATAATTAAATGTTGAAAAGATTAACTTTGTTTTTCCTGAAGAAAATGTGAAGGCTGGGACCCTTACGCCAACATCATGACGGACAAAGAAAAGGAGTGGATCATTCGCCTGCAGATGATTCAGCTGCAAAGCGAGAATCCGTACCTGGAAGACTATTATTACCAGGTAGGAAAGTCAACAATTTAGAAAACTTCATCACATCTTGGAATGAGATTTTAACGCTCTCGCTCTGCAAAAGGAGTATTATCGCCGATTAGAAGCCAAGATGGCCGAGGAAGAGCTGGGCATCAGGAGCAAGAAGGAGCCGCCCAAACTCACCACACCGTACATCACCAAGACGGACGCCTACACACCAGGTTCCCTGTGGCGTTGAACCGTTTTCACTGCAGAAACACAAACACCAGCTAATGTTTCTGGCCCAGTTATGTAGGGATATACACTCGATATAAAACAAAACCTACTCGCAGGAAATGGGAGTTTATTTTATGCAGATTATTTCACTGAACATTTTTCCTGTTCAGTGGAATTTATTAAGGAACCAGAATTTGGTTGCTAGGTGACGGGCTGGGCTTGGCAGGTGTTGCTAGGTAACGGCACAGTTCCAGTTGATTTTGACACAATCTGCCAGTGGAACTAGTTTGTTTTTTTTTGTTCCCCCTCCAACAATATTAAGGAATTATTCACTTAAACAAGCTCCTACATCTTGCTGAGAAGTTATTTGAGTTTGTTTTTTTTTTTTTCTCATTTGAAATGTAGGAGCTGATTTTTGCATTTGAAAATAGACTCAAAGTACTTAAGATTTTAGTTTTCCAGTGTTCAGGTTGTCCCGTGTCTATAAACTGTGTGGTCCCTCAGTGGTCCACATCGAAGGCTCTTTGGGTCAGGTCGCTGTCTCCACGTGTTATTCTCCGCGCCGGGCCATCAGTGCGGTCCATGCAGTCCAAACTCACGGCCCTCTTGAGGTTTGTTGTTCAACTCCTGCAAGTAGAGATATTAAAGTGCCTTCCTTGATGATCAGCTTTTTTTTTCTTTTTTTTTTTTATAGGAACAAAAAGACACCAGACAACAGCGACTAGAGATTCTCAGCAAAATAGAAAAGGTAACTTTGAGATTTTGCTTTTTCTAAAAACTTATTGGCTCATTTTGACCTTGAAAATATGAAAAGTACTACAATTTGTGTAAAAATGTTTCTGATGAGCAACACATCCCTGAGCCTGGAAACATTTCATACTTCACAAAAGCTAAAATGCAGAAACCGCGTAAAAGTTTTGATTGGCCACAAGAAAAAGGATCCCCAGAGCCTCTTATCACTTTAAATCCAAATAAACTGCTGATGGCGACGTCACGTCCCCCAAACTCAACATTTACACTCCCAAGTGAAAATCGCTGCGAACAGATGCACATTTGTACAACCCTACATCTGAAAAAAGGGTAATTGGTTCCTCCTGTACAGCCAACAACAATGCAGCAAGTGGTTTTGAGATGGTAAGTCCAAAACAAAATTCTTGTCTTTTCTAGCAGCCATTGTACAGCGCATACATTGGTAAACCCAGCTGACCAAAGGTCCTGGAGCTCTGCTGGGGTTGCTAGGTAACAGGCGGCGCTCTGCTGGGGTTGCTAGGTAACAGGCTGGTCTTCTCTGGTTTGTCATGTTACATTTGCAAGGTTTAGGAAAATGCTTATTTTTTCAGGCACCAAAAGACATTAACTTATTACCAGAAACAAGTATTTTTATATATATATATATATATATATATTAGCTTTGCCCATTTTTAGAGACTGTTAAGACCCAAATAAATGCAAAACAAAATGTTAGTCATTTTTAATATTTTTTTGCAGAATGGGGTCCTGAAGATGATTTTCTAACTTAAGAAAAACTTGAATTTGCAAGTATTTTAGGTAAATGGATTTGTTGAACTGAACTTTAAAGTAAACTTAAAAATCAACTTAAATGTTTGTTTTTTATGACTTAATGTAGAGGGGAAACATCTGCAGGTTGTGTATTTGTTCGACTGCTTATTTGGGCTGTTGTAAGCTAGAGTAAATTACTGCTGAGAAAATGAAAATTTCTTGAATAGAAGGAAATAATCAACTTTTTGAAACTTGGAAATCTCTACATTGTAATTTCTTTTTGTAGAAAATTTGAGAATTGCAAAATTTCTGAGTTTTTTAAAAAGTTTTTGTATTCCTTTGACTCTTTTTGTTAATTGCAGTTGTTCATAGTTTTGCTGGAGGTGGAGGAAACTGAGAGGATGAAGACCGCAGTTTTGTCTGAAGCAGAAGAAATCAGACTAATGGAGAAAACTCAGAGGAAAGTGGAGCACATCTACTCTCAGCTGCAGCAACACAACGCTCCGTGAGTCTTTCAACAGTGCAACACCAGAAATAAAAATGTGCTTTTTGTTGAATAAACTTATAAATTTTGTTGTAGAGATTCAGGAGACGAGTTTCTTCCTTTCTTGAGTGTCTCGAAAGGCAAAAAGCTTTTTGCTCGTCTGCTGCCCTTCTTGAAGAACGATTCAACGCTGAAGATCTTGCACATCGTCGCCTCCAACCTTCCTACGCTGATGAGCAGAGACACTGAGGAGGTGAGTCGGGGTTAAAGGTCACTGGGGTCTGAGAGTTATTAGGGGGTTTCCCTGCATTTTTGGTATTTGAAGATTTAAAATTTGGAAAGTATATATTTTTTTCTTTCACCATTGAACTCTTTGGGTTTCCATAGTTTAGTGATGTCAGCACATTCAAGGTGGCCATCTTGTTTTTGTAGCTTCTATTTGGACTTTGAATTCAAGTGAACAAAGAAATATTAGGGCTAAGATCTTTTAATTATATTACTACACAGTTTAAATATTTCTGACATTAAGAATAATCATCTGAAAATGGTTGCTATATAAGAATAAAGTGTTAATATTAACAGAATAGTTGTAATTTTGATCATCATTTAAGTTTTGATAAGTTTTACCTTATATAAATGTTAATCATATTAATAGCAGGACTTTGAAACAATCGTACAATTATTTCCAAAGATCCACACAAACTAAGGTGCTGATTTCCTCAAACAAAAATTTTTAATCTGAAATTTTCTTGAAGAAACCTGGAAATGTCTGTTTTAAAAGTTGTCAACTTTTGAAACACAGAAATGTCAAGCTGTTTTGTTTGTTCTAAAAAAATGTCTCAAATTTTATGCTGTTGTAGAAGCGGAGGACCAAGTTTGTTTTGTTTTTTTTTTTTTTGTAAAATTGCATTTTTTTTTTAATCTGCATGTTGTTAGATTTTTGTAGCCGGGCCCTAATTCTCCGTTTCACAAGTCGTAGAAACGGTGATTGAGGCAAGAACCACTTTCTGAAGACCTTTCATACAAGAAAACGGGCAAAAAAATATCAAGTTTTATTTTTAAGGTGCACCGCCTGGCACTAGCTGAAGGTCTAATTTTGGTCTTTCAACTCAATGAAGATGTCAAAGTTTCATATTTTGAAAGTTCTTGTGGTTTCAGGACCTTCCAGTTCTTTACCCGTCCCTCCGAAATGTGATCGGCGTTCTGACGTTCAGTCAGCTCATCAAAGTTCTCAAAGACCTGACGTCTTCAGAGTCTCTGTCGACCTTCGAGAGCCTGTCCCTGACCTGCCAGAACAAGGTTTGTAGCATCAATGAGTAACGGACGCTCACAGAGATGGTTCATTACGCTTTGTGTACATTCAGAGCAATTTCTGTGCTAAACGCACTATTAAAAAAACAATCTTTGCCACAACGGCATATTAGGATCTCTGTATGACGGTGATCGTGATCATTTTATAGAAATCTAAAAAGTTGGACATTTTTGTAGGGAAAGAAATGTGGAAATTTCTTTCAAAAGTTGAAATTTTGACTTTCGGAGCTCAGAAAATCCTGTTTTAGAAATGTTTGTTTCTAGTAAATTTTCAGCTTTTGAAACTAAGAAATTTGGGATTGCAAAAAATTCCCTTTTTTTTACCCCATCCCCTTTTTTTCTTTTTTTTTTTTTTTTTGGCAAGTACGTTATTTAAAAATGTGAAATTATTGAAGCTCAGATTTTCTATATTTTTATTTTTGGAAAACTTTTGTTTCTTCTGCTACTCTTCAAAATCAAATGATCAGTTAATTTTTTTTTCTAGAAAGTTTGAGGTAAGGTAATTTTATTTATATAGCACATTTTCAGCAACAAGGCAATTCAAAGATTGAGATCAATCTCAAACTTTGAGGCATTTTTTTTCTAGCGAATTTTGAGATTCATCAAATGTTCCAGAAACAAATCATGGTAGTTTGTTTTTTTTTTTTCTTAAAATGTTTACAGTGACTCAAATACCCAGTCATAGAATTTACTTCAAATATTTGTTAAATAAGCAACCATTTAACCAAACTGCTTAAATGCTTTTGGACACAATATTGGTCCCTTCCTGTTTGTGTTGCTCTGTAGCAAGAACTGATTTGTTTTTGACTAATTTTTGTTGGTTCAGTTTGGACTCAGCTTGCTGTACGCTCTTCTTTCCCACGGAGAGAAACTTCTTTCTTCAGGCATTCCTCTTGAGCCCAGCATTGGCGACTTTGAGACCTGGTGGGGAAAAAGTCTAAATCAAAGTGGTTTAGCATGTTATGACATTTTCTCATCCCTGTTTTGTTGTTTTTTTTAGGACTGACATGATTTTCCAGGTAGCGGGACAGTTGTCCAGTGTTCGTTGGTGGAGCCGCTCCTCCTCCCGTCAAACCTGCTGACGCTCTTCTGCAGGTACCTCGACAAGCGAACCGTCCATCAGCTGAAAAGCAACTTGGAGTAAGTCCTGTTAAATATATGAACAGATTTTCACTTTAAATTATCCAAATAAATACTTTTTAATTTCCAAATGTCTCTGTTTAGGTCTGCAACCAGCTGCCTGGCTCTGCCATCTTAAACCTGGACTTTAATTTGCTAAGTTAAAGTCCAGGTTTGTTGGACCCAAAATGAAGGAAGCAGAGTCTTTAGTACCAAGTATAACAGAAGTTGTGTAATATACTTTGTTTTTTTTGTTTAAAATCCTCACCTTCACTTCTCCCATCACATTTTGCATCTTAAACCGTTTCCCTTTTTTATTTGCTTTGTTTTCTTTTCCTCTCTTTAGCCTCCAAAGCAGCTTAAACCCATTTCTTTTAACGTTTCTAACATTATCAGAATGATCAATTTAATGAGTTTCATAATTTATAATACTGGAACTATGTTAATTATAACATTGCACAAACTTGTCAACCGAACTTTAGGTAATGCAGTTTTGTAGAATTATTTTGTAAAAAAAAGTGTTTGCATGTGTAAAAATGCTAAATGGATTTCTTTGACAGAATTTTCAAAATTAAGTTTCATCTGTAAAAAAATATATATATTTTATTTATTGTATTAATTTGGAAATGGGAATTTAAATTGCACACCTGTAGAGCACTTGCAATATGAATAAAAAAATTCTCAAATTTGTTCAAGAGAACATGAAATGCATTTCATTTATTCACTGTACATGTTTCTGCATCAAGTGACATGAAAACTAGTCTGTTGCTCCAAAATGTTTGTTTTTTTAATTCTAAGGGTTAAATCTGAGACTTGGTCAAGATCTACCTTTTTTTGTCCTTTATTTTATTGCCAGTTTGGATCCATTGACTCCAGTACGAGCACATTTTTGGGGCTGTAATCCTGTGATTTTTAACTTTACAATAAGCAAAATAATGAAAGGCTCTACCTTTAAAAATGCAAGAAAACTAGTTTTAAATGTAATATTTTTACAACATGCCCAATCATTTCAATGGGGATGAGATTTTATTCTTAAAATGCATGGAAATACAGATATTAACCACCATCTCAACTATTCAGTAAAACTTGTTTTTTTTAGGACTGACATGATTTTCCAGGTAGCGGCTAATTTTTGGTTTCTGGACATTTGTTGCTTGAATGAGAACTGAGACCTAGAGGGAAAAATTTCACATTTTTCTCTGAGACTAAAAAGACTTCACTGCATATTCACAAAATCTTAAGTATTTCTGGGTAGTTTCTTGTGCAAATATCTTGGTGCACTTAAAATAAAACTTAAAAGCTTGTTTTGGGTCAATGATTCCTTAATATTGATGAAAAATGACCAGTTCCACTAGCGGATTCATTTTTTTCGCCCAACGTAAAACATGTTCAAATCTGCCAGAGGAACTAGTACTTTTAACAAATTACTGATCTAAAACAAGCTCCTATATCCTGCTGAAAAGTTATTTAAGTTTTATTTTAAATGTACCAAGATATTTGCACTAGAAATTGGAAATCTTGCTTCTCATGTCAAAAATTGAGTCTGGGCAAAAATTGCATCTCCAACTTGGAAATGGAAGATGCTATTTTTATGACTAAGCAAAAATCTCAAACTGTTTAACGGGGTGTTTGTGTGTAGGATATTGAGGACAGATTAATACAAAAACAAATGAGAATGAAATGCAGCAAAAAATCGGGGGGGAAAAAAAACCTTGCTCAACTGAAAAAGTTTGAAATCGCATCTTAAAGTTTAAAAATTTGTATTCCAGTGACTGAATGTCCAGGTTTACTATCAAATCAATAAATGTACACAGTCCAGTCACATTAATGTGACCATCTGTCAAAAGCCAGAATAACCACCTTTCGCAGAGCGAACTGCTACGAGACGTGCAGGAAGAGAGTCACTTAGGTCCCTGAAGGTCTTCTCTGGGATGTTGAGCCATGCCGACTCTAATGCCGTGGCCAGCTGCGCTAGATTACGCGGTTGAGGATCCATGGCGCGAACAACTCGATCGAGATGGTCCCACAGATGCTCGATTGGGTTTAAGTCAGGTGAGTTTGCTGGCCAGGGGAGGACGGTAAACTCATCCTGGTGCTCTTCGAACCACGCACGTACACTGGCAGCTGTATGGCACCTCGCATTGTCCTGCTGGAAGATGCCATCATCCTGAGGAAAAACAATGCGCATGTAGGGGTGGACATGGTCCGCAAGGACAGATGCGTACTTGTATTGATCCATCGTGCCTTCCACAATAATCAGTGAACCCAGAGAATGCCAGGAAAACATTCCCCAGACCATAATGCTCCCGCCTCCAGCTTGGACCGTTCCTGCAATGGTTGCAGGGTGGTTCCTTTCAGAGGTTTCACGCCTTATACGCCAACGTCCATCTGTCCGATGGAGCATAAAACGCGATTCATCTGAAAACGCTACCTGTCGCCACTCAGTGGACGTCCAGCTGCTGTACTGGCGTGCAAATTCTAGCCTTCGTCGTCGATGAACACCAGTCAGCATAGGTGCACGAACCAGGCGTCCGCTTCGGAGGCCCAGACGCAGCAATGTTCGCTGAATAGTGGTTTGGGAGACACTTGTGGTAGCCCCTTGGTTCATTTTAGTGGTCAGTTGCTCAACGGTAGCCCGTCTATCTGCCCGAACGCATCTCCGCAACCGTCGTTCGCCTCTGTCATCTATGGCCCGTGGTGCACCACATTTGCCACGTCGTTGATTTTGGACAGTCCCATTTTGCCATGCACGGTACACTTTTACCACGGCGGCACGCGAACAGTTCACAAACTCAGCAGTTTCGGAAATGCTTCCACCCTTGGCCCGAAAGCCAATGATCATGCCCTTTTGGACGTCGGATAAATCGCTTCGTTTCTGCATTACGCCAACGATTGAAATGTTTTCCGAAGCCACACACACCCTTTATATACGCTCAACTGCACTGTGCTGCCACCTGCCTTCTGTGATTGGTTATTTAACTCTGAAGTGGAAAGTACGTGGTGGTCACATTAATGTGACTGGACTGTGTAATATTTGTACCACTTCATGTCCATACAAGTTTATCTCAAATGTTCACATTCAACCAACTGCTTTCTTACAAACTGACTGTGCAGCGGGAAGCATAATCAGGAATTGAAACTCGTATTTGTTGCCAGATGGTCGCGTCTGTTTAGATGCCAAGTAAGTGAGAGGTCCAGTTGGTCAGGGAAGTGAGACATTGACCCCTGCTTGACCTCATAAGAACAGGATTTGGACTTCAGGTGAGGAATCTATGTGAAAGGTGAGACATCTTTCTTTTTACCCACTTTTAGCAAAGGAAAACTCAGACAGAACCACAGAAAACGGTCTGAAATGGCTCTGTCAAGTTTCATACTGCACTATCATGTTTTGGTGACAAATACTAAATTTAGACTAATTTAGACTACATTTTGTTCCAATAAGATTCAACTTGACATATTTGCTACGTAACTGGTTTTTATGGATCTATTTATCAAATTACTAATACTGGATCTATACATATCAATGGTATTTAAACTTCAAGTCCAATATAGAAAATATTTCTCAAATGTATCACAACCATATGAAATTTGAATTTTTTCATAAGCCTTATAGTACTAGAAAAGCACAGTTGGGATAAGTTTACATATGCTACAATTAAGTTTTTATCAAGGGCAATACAGGTGCTGGTCATAAAATTAGAATATAATGGAAAAAGTAGATTTATTTCAGTAATTCCATTTAAAAAGTGAAACTTGTATATTATATTCATACATTACATACAAACTCATATTTCAAATGTTTATTTCGTTTAATTTTGATGATTACAAATGACAAATGGAAAATCTCAAATTCAGCATATCAGAAAATTAGAATCTTGTGAAAAGGTTCAAAATTGATGGCACCTGGTACCACACTCTGATCAGCTAATTAACTCAAACCACCTGCAAAGGCCTTTAAGTGTATGCACCTGTATGATGCAAGCATTTTAGAATATTGTGGATTTTCTCTGGGTCAAAATTGCACATAAAGGCTAAAATATAGTTAATATTTGGCTAAATGTCTCCCAGCAATTTGCAGTGAAAGATAGTTTTCATCGATGAGGTCTCGTAATTCTGACAGGATTTTTGACCGCTCCCCTTATTAGAAATGGTAACATCCATTTAAGCTGATTAGCTTACTGGCAAATATTAAACTTTTAAAACATAATTAATGGTCAACATCAGGGTGTTGTAGACAATGTTTGGTTTTAATGTAAAGTATTAATTATTTTTGGTCTAGTTTCTTGCACATTAATATAAGTAGACTTGAAATTAGGCACACCTTGCTCAATGACTTTTTGGCAACATATAGGAACTTGATAATCAGTTGGTTGGAATTACATAAGTTTGATGACAAAAATAAAATTGCTAGCGGTGGATGTAGTTTAATGCTGCCTTCCAGTTGCATTCGGAAGTGGAACTTCCCAGTCAGAAACTCGACCTCTAAAATCTGATTTCTACTGGGAGAAACTTTACATATCCCTATCTATAACTACTAAGGCTGACTTCAGTTTCAACATGGCCGCTTCTCGCTGCAACTGTACTAAAGATTTGGTGGACATGTTTTTATAATAAACTTGTAAGTTGGCCTAAAATCAACGTTATATTCAGCACCCGTGACGCCAAATAAATTAAAAGGGATGTTCGCTCACTGAAAGTAAATCTTTAAATTGTGTTTGTAAGAATTAATGCAAACGAGGTTTATCGACGTTGCCCTCGGCTGCAGGAAATACGGCCGCCATCTTGGAGCGCCATCTTGCCCACTTGGCTAAATTACCAGCGGAAGATGCCCCAGTACTGCGGGATATTTTTGTTAAAATCGACGTGGCTAACTTTTCACAAGTAAAATTAACCTATTATTGTATTTTGTGACTAGAATATTACTGCTAGCTGGTATTTTGTCTGTTATCTATCATTGCTATAAAGCTAATATTAGCTGGTATCTTAACATGTCTGCTGTAATTCCGATGGTTAGCCCCGGTTATAAAAAAGCTAACCGAAATTCTGTAAATCTTAAAAAAAATGTTATTCCCTAACATCAGATGCAAGTAGAGAACCTAAAAATTGTACTCATGTAGGAAGTCTTTGCACTCAAAAGTAAAATGTCCAAAAAATTACTCGTAAAGTATTTTGTAAAAAGTCTACTCAATACTGAGTGACTGATGAAATTATCAACCATTTAATATTTAAAAATGGCATCAACAGATGGACCAAAATCTAAAGTTAAGTGGAAATTTTGGTATTTTAAGGACGAAAATGACAATTAAGTTAAAATATAACAAAATCTGGCAAAATAAAGTTTGTTTCATTTTGAAACTTATGAACCTTTAACACAAATTGCAGATCTGTGTCTGATGAATTAGTTTTTGATTCAGTGGGTATAGAAACCAGAAATTTTACTCGAGGAGCGATATTTCATAATTAAATTACTCAAGTAAAAGCAAAAAGTACAGCGTAGTAAAAATACTCCAGGTAAATTTTTTCAAAAATGTTGGTCAAGTAAATGTAATTTAACAGGGATTATGAGTAGAAGTAGTTGAGTAGTAACTGATACTACCCAACACAAAATGCAAACATGAACATTTACAGAACACAGTTATGCTACTGTAAAAATGAAACAAATATGATTCATAACATTCACAAGCAAGTTTTACACAGGTTTTCAAAGACCTTATGATTTACATGTAATTCTTTCAAACTAACACAGCAAACAGCCAATCCTCAGTTCTTCAGTGGATTTGAAGTAGTGTAATTATCCAATGTTTGTTCTCCTTGAGCTCACAACAAGCAGGGGAGGTTCTGGAGAGGACGGGCTCCCCGGACTGAATATTAGCCCCAACAGACCCGGGAACCTCTCCCACTTCTCCTCCACCTTTCCTCTCCTGCTGGGGTCTAAACCCGGGTTTTCTTTCCAGGTCCAACATGGCGGGTCGGCTTGTCCTTCAGGGAGTTCTGGTTCTTTGTTTGGTGCAGGCGGCACACACAGGCGGTGAGTTTCTGCACTTATGAAAATCTGTTTTTATCAACTAACCAGACAGTAGAATAGAAATAATTTTTGTTTCTCAATGGGGAAATTTAGGTTCCAGCATCAAAGTGTTAAAATCTACAACGGTTTAGTAGAGCCGTTGTAGGTCGAAAAAAGTTCCATTAAAACGCACAAAAAGTTTCAGATTGATTTCAGAAATTTTCAGTTAAAAATCAGGGACATTTCTGAGCTCCAAAAGTAAAAAAATTGCAAGAAAAAGAACTCATAATTTTTTACATTAATTTCAGATCTTTCTATAAAAAATAACTGAGCTCAAAAATAAACATTTTTGACTTTTGGAATTTTTCTGAGTTTCCAAAGTAGAAAAATTTCAACTTTTGAAGTTGAGAAATGTTCTTTTTTTTTTTTTTTTTTCAAAAAATTTTAGATCAGTTATCAGTATTTTGTGGAAATTAACTTTTTTTGTTTTTATTTGTAGATTCACATGTTTGGCTTATGGCTTAATTTTTGAGAATTACAATTAAATTCTAATTTATATATACAATAATTACATTGCAATTTAATTGCACTTTTCAAAAAAATTTAGTCTTCTGAGGATTATTTCCAAATGTTTTGACTGAAAAAACCCTTGTAATTAAGTCACATATTTTTCAGTTTCTTCAATCATTCTGACAATTTGTTTGTCTCATGATATTTTACAGGTAGTTTTCTAAGAATGTCTTTTTGCTTTTTAAGTTTTCAGACCTTTTGCTACCTTCTAATGTAACACATTTTTAAACATATTGATTTAAAATTAGGGTTTTTTGCATATATGTGTTTTTCTTGTGAATTAAAACAGAGATTTAATGTTTTTGGATGTTTTTTTTCTTTACCCTCCGATTCACTCTTCCGTTAGTTCACAATCAAATTGTACAACAAAAATATTGTCTAAATTGCTTAAAGTGTAGTAAAAGTAGCATTTAATGTCCAACTTAAATCATATTCTGTGCATTTAATTAAATGCTACATTCTTGTAGCATTAAATTATTTAAGTACATATTAAATGCTACATTCTTGTAGCATTTAAATTAGTATTTATAAATGCTACATTATTTAAATGCTACATTCTTGTAGCATTTAAATTAGTATTTAAATGCTACAAGAATGTAGCATTTAAGTTGGTGACATTTTTGTATCCAAGTTCACTGGTTTTATCAGTTTACTTACAATGCTGTTTGTTTTTTTTAAATAAATGCCAAGATGACAAATGAAAACCACAAAACCTGAAACTGTTTGCTCAGATGTTCAGCAGAGGAACTGGGTCAGATTTTCACCAGCCTGTCAAAGTAACTGGGAAATTTCCAGCTGAATGGATTATAGTCTGAGGGTGAAATATGTCCATACATGTTTTTACACGTCTGCTCCGCTGTAGTGGGAAGGTGAAATCCTCAGAGTGAGTTATGAGGATGGAGCTGATGGTTCTGTTGGACTTTGTGTTGGTTTGTCAAATAAAATTCCAGTAAAACAAAGCAGAATATGGAAGATGATTAGGACCGCAAAAAGTAAAAAATCTGACTTTGAAGTCGGAATTCACTTTTTTTGGTTATAATTCAGATTTTTTTTGTAAAATTTTGACTTTTTGATAAAATTCTGACTTTTGTAGAGTTCAGACCTTTTTTTGTAAAATTCTGACTTTAGTTGCATAATTAACTTTTTGCAGAATTCTGTCTCTGTTTTTGCAGAACTCTGACATTTTTTGGAGGATTCTGGCTTTTCCTCATAACTGACTGTATTTGTTAAAATTCTGACTTTTTGCAGAATTCAGAATTTTTTGTAGAATTCAGACTTTGTAAAATTCTGACTTCATTCGCATAATGAACTTTTTGCAGAATTCTGTCTCTTTTTTTGCAGAATTCTGACTTGTGACATTCTTTCACTTATAACATGGCAAAAATGTCTTAGTGAAATAATCTACCAATGGAATTAGATTTTTTTTTAAAATTAGTCTTAAGGACATATTGACTTAAAACAAGCTTATTTCTTTCTGAAAAGTTACTTTTAGTTTTGTTTTAATTCAAGTTTTCCAAGTTATTTGCATTAGAAACTAGACAAAAATACTTTAGATTTTGTGTTTTTGCAGTGAGCTGGTCGAGTTTGTATGTCAAATTTCAAACAGTCGTGTGAAATTGAAATCTGAGAACGACGATGTGCAAATGACCAACCTCTACGGTTCCGGCGTTGGATGAGGAGCGTCTGTAAATCTTCCCTCTGTGGCTCTGATCTGGGTTTGGTTTGTGGAATCAGAGGCAGTTTTCAGTGGCAGCAGAGGTCTAAATGTAGCATCTGTTTGTGAGAGGAGGGCGGTTTTACTGCGCTTAGACAGTCGCTCCAATACTTTCAAGGATTCCTTAAAATCTTTGACAAAGAAATGACTCCATACATAAGTTAAACTTCATTTTTAACTAATCAGCAGATTCCTTGAAGGGGAAACTTTTAAGCTTTAGTTTTTAATCACAAATGGGAGACATAAATTCAGGGCTTTAACTGTAAATCCTGTTATTTTAAAAGCAGAAACGGATAAAATAACATGTAATTTTTACAGAGAAAGATCCTCACCAGCATTATTGCAGTTAATCAGGGTTTCCGTAGATATTTGGTGCTTTTCCAGAATAAAATTCTTCCAGATTGTTTTGTCGGTTTTGGACACTTCAGTACAAAACATTTTAAATTGGAGAAATTGTTGAGCATAGTTTCTCCAATTGCACATTCTCCAAGGAATATATAAAATTACTTGGAGATAATGAATGTTTGCTAGAATAATGAGTTAAAATAATAGATTTTTAACAGAATTACTCAAAAATATTGGTGAGAAAGGACACACGTTTATTGAAACTTTACATTAAAAATCAATCCAAAAATATTGTATTTTTATTTCTACATGTATTAATTTTATGTCACTCAGCTTGTAATATCAGCTTGGGGACAAACAATGGAAATCAACTTTGGCTGTAATTTTTATTGATAATATTCAAAATTGTTATTAATGCACAATGTCCCAAGTTAAATAAATGAAATTAAATAAAATGTGAGAGGAAAATGTAGCTTTTTTGTTGACAGTAAAAACACATCAATGCACATCGACGTTCTAAATGACTGAATAAAATGTAAGAGGTCAAAATGTTTGTTCATCTCTAGAAATCATTAATTTTTACATGTTGGGTACATTCTCAAACATTTCTATCCATCTATCTTCACTGCATCAGGCTGAACTTGTAAATTTTATTACATCTCAGATTTAACAGATTTATGATGTTGAAGGTTATAGTACCGACCTAAAGGTGATCCCTTCAGACTCTTTGGTGTTAAAATACATAATCTCTTCTTTTGATTTGTTTTTGAACAGATCACAGATTTTATTCAGTTAATAATGATTCCTAACTCTTCCAGGAAATGCGCCTCAGAACGGCGGCAGGGCGGCATCATTTCTGATCCCATCGAAAGGTAAAGCAAAACCACTCGATTCAGCTTCAAACTCATATTTTTCCACTTATTTAAGACATTTTTTTTTTAATATTTTGTTTTGGCCAGACATTGGGACAAAGGAATGGGTCAGTGTGAAAACTAACTAGTACTGCAGGTTGAAATGCTCATGTTTTATTTGAAGTTTAAACCCGGAAAATCAAAGTATAGACAAAAATGTAATTTCAATTTATTTCTCTTGCTAACTTTAGCATCAAACGTCTCAGCACATATTTAATTCTTTTATTTGAAAGGTTATGGAGCTGGGATGAACAAAGGAGTTGGAATAAATGGTAAGTTTTTCCAGTTCATTCTGTAAGCAAAGTTGGTGCCTACACTCGTTCTTTGGTTGCCTAGCAACTCAGTCATTCTTCGGTTACCTAGCAACAACCTGTTGAGTAACTGGCGTAGTAGCAGTTTAATATTTCGCTATGGTGTGAAGTGAAAACTGGATAACACGGAAAAGGATATTTACAACAAAGACTAATTAATTATTGATATCCACCAAAATGAAACAATTTGAAAGTTCGATCCAAGACTTGGTCTGACTAGTTATGACAACTTTATTCATTATTTTTAACAAATAAGGCTGTTTTTATTTCTTGAAATGTAAAAATATGACCTTAGTGAAACAAACCTACTGTTCCACCTTCTTGAAATCAAATTCTGATTTATTTTTATACACATTTCAGCAACAAGGCAGTTCAAAGTGCTTTTCATCGTACAATCACAAATTATGAAACAAGAAATAAACATCACATCAGTTGATCAACTTTTTACTTACAGCTAATCAACAGTAGGGCTGTAGTGATTCAATAATCTCACGATACGATACATGATATTCTGCCCACGATACGATATATATTGCGATATTCAGCAAACGATACAATTCAATACACTTGTGAGATTTTCTGAAAGATTTTAGAGGGACAGAGTGATTTGGTGACATTTTGTGACTGTTATAGCGTTGGATTTAATTAGTTTAACTGAAAACTGATTAAAAGCACCAACTACACAATACCTGGTTCTGGTTGGACACAGACTTAAAGTGGACAGCTGGACAAAATGAATCAAAGAAGTGGAGAGAAAACATGTTTCTTTTAATTGAAACAGACCAAACTGTAGCTGACATGCATTAGTAAAGTAAATAAAGTGAACCAAGTTCCTGCTCTGAATAGTTTGATACCTTTTAAACCTGAACATCTGAAGGAATCACTGATGACCTAATCACTCTCCTGGTGAAGCAAGCAGTGAGTGAGAAAGGTGACAGTTGGATGTTACAATACTTGCAGATGAATATTGATTTTTTTCTAGGAAAGAAAATATCAATATGTATCGTGATATTGATGTTATTATACAGTCCTAATCAACAGGTGGGTTTTCAGCCTTGATTTAAAGAAATTCAGTGTTTCTGCAGTTTTGTGGTTTGCTAACAAAGCTCTAGAATCATTCATGGAAATGACTAAAGGATGTTGGTATTGTATAATTCCAATGAGAAGCACTGCTTTTTTAGTTTTATTTGGATTTGTTTTTACCCCAGGAGGAAGAACTGGAGCTGCTAACGGTAAATACAGACTGTGTCTCTTTCTTGTGAAAATAATTTGTTCAGTTTTCATTATTCTCTTATTATTTTTGCAGGATATGGAGCAAAAGCCGGACCAGCAAATCTACAAAAAATGAAAGGTGGTGCGACTCGCTTTAACAAAGTCGCATGTTAACAGAAAAACATTGATCTAAATGTTTTGTTTCCATCTCAGGTTTTGGTGCTTACGCCGGTGGATATGGCAGACAAGCATCTAAAGGCAACGGTATTTTTGAAAGATGGTTAGATGTTGGGTTTGAACAGTGATGTTTCTAACAGTCATGAGTGATGAGAAGCTGCGGCGTTGGCTGTTTTAGGTAACGGAGCTGCTGCTGCTTCACAAAGTGGATTTGGAAGTAAAGGCAACGGTACGGCAAACACTTTAACTACAAATAACTAAATATGAGTTAGGAAATGTTAAAGTATATTTGTGCTTTAACGATTTTGAATGTAAGAGGTTGAAAGTACCAGCAGAGGATGAACATTTCAAGCAAAAATACTTTTGGAAAAGTATTTCCTGTTTATAGTATTTCTGTGTTTTTTAAATGGGGTCAGTTGAGATAACTTTAGACTTGTGTTAGGACAACTTTACTTTACTTTTACTTCTATGAATGCTGCAGATTAAATTTGTTTATTCCAAACAGTAAAGCCATTTGTCCTGTGGTAGTTCTTTTGCTTACCAAGGAACAAATATTTAATGTTATTCTCTGTTTCATTTGTTTCTACTATAAGAGAAAAAAATATTGAATACATATTTCAATTTTTTGTTGTTTTAACTGTATTCAGACATTAAAATCATTGTGTTTTTATTTCAGGGTATGGAGTTATATCTGGACCAACCACTCTCCAACAATTCAAAGGTTGTATAACTTATTAAATTCACACAAAGAGCCATTAAGGATCCATTTAATTAGTTGTTTCTCCTGTTGCAGGCTATGAGGCTCCAGCTGGTAGATATTTAGGACAAGCAACCAGAGGCAACGGTATTTCAACTTGTGTTGATGCAAAATCCAAGATTTATTTAGAGTAGACACATAATTTTGGCACAATTCTCTTAATTGGCTATTTAACTGAGAACAACTTTCTTTCTTCCACTCATATTTGTTTTCATTTGCTCTTTTTAAATCATGATACGAACTGAAACATTCAGGAGACAGAGAAACTCCACAGAAACCTTTTCCTAGGAGCTTTGGCTCCTTGAATTCTCCCATTTTCTGAAAACAAAAGGACAGAAATTTCAGAATATTTCCCAAAACGATAATTTCAGAGCCTCTCTGTCATTGTTTACAAGGATTATATCCATTCAGTGAGTTAAACTGGCAATTCAACTCATGCAGCTCAGCCAATCATTTTGTCCGTTTCCGTTTCTGACGCATGGACTCCAGACTCCGTTTCCCCACTAGGGGCGCTCTTGCTCTTGCTGCCTGTTGCTGCTGCTGCGCTCAGTGTTGCATCAGGACGGATGTTTTCTGCAAATTCTCCAACATTTTCAGATAATTCATGGTTCCAAAGCATAAACCATCCTTGTCAATGGTTAGGTTGGGTTGTGTAAAAGTTACATTTTAATTTAATTACTCTGAATAAATTTAACATTTTTAAACCTGTATATATGTGTGTATATATATACATACATACATATATATATACTGTATATATATATATATATATATATATATATATATTAATTTTTTTTTCCTCTGGCAGTTTTGGCTGAAATGAATATTTATTTCAGCTCCCAGTTTCCTCTTCTTGGTTGTGGTTTGGACGTGGTTGGTATTTTCATATAGTTGGAATTATTTGTTTTACAGGTTACGGTGCTCATGCTGCAGCGTACGGTGGGCAAGGGGATAAAGGCAATGGTATGAAATATGTATTTGATTGTATTTAAATGTTCTTGTAATAATAAAAAGCACCAAAATGTCCTCTTACCTTGAAGAATGCGACTGTTTCAGGTTACGGGGCTCAAACCGGTGGATATGGAGGACAAGGCACTAAAGACAACGGTATTTTAGATAGCACTGAGTTTAAATATAACTCCAAAATAAAGTTTAAGACAGTTTGGAAGTTAAATTTAAATACTGTTGAATATTAAATACACCAATCATTCCTCAGGTCAAAGACTTGTAGCTGGAGCGTCCAGTAGCAACGGAGCAAGGCCAAGTGGTAAGAAAGAAAACACAAAATACAGTCAGAAACATGTTTTTGTATTGCTGAAATGATTAATCGATAATTAACATAATTAACTAATTTAGTACTTGATTAACCTTTAACTGACTCGGAGGTCATTTTCTGAAAGTGGAGAAATTGAGACAAAGCTCTACAAGAATATATACATTTTGCAGTTAAGATAAAAAAAAAAAACACCTTTTTGCTAGTTTTAGCTTTATCAGGTCCAAACTGTAAAAAATTCAATAAAAAAGCACCTATTGTTTTCCAATCATTAATTGGTTAAACTAAAATTAATGACTAGATCAGCCCAACTCTTCACTTTTCACATGTTGATATTAAGATTATTCTTTTGTTAGACAGTTAATAAACATCATATGTCCTTTGCTACAAATGATGAAGCCTATACTAAAGGAGTGCCGAGTTTTTGCATTTTAGGAAGTAAAAATGCTTTTTTCTTATTTATAAATGGAATTCTTTACATGTTTTGATGTATTTCCAATGTTTAAAAAGAGACTTTATTGAAAAATCTGAAGAATGTGCCAGTTTGTTTATCCGATTAATCATCAGAATAGTTGATTAATCTTTAGCTCAGTTGCAGCCCTAGTTTGTTTTGTCTGCTATGTGTTTACCTTCATCTTTGACCCTTGATTCACAGGTCAGGGACATGGAGGGAACCACCTGAAGGGATATGGCCGACCTCATTATAGTCCAGGTAATGTTGTCTAATTCTTTGCCCAATGACTCAAAGCTCTTTGACTAAACCTTTAAATATGTTCCTCTGCCCAGCTGTGGGAATGGGACAGATCAGAGGCCCAGATCCTGCCAGAGACCAAAGGAATGGTGAGTAGTTACTTACTAAGTACTGAGTCAACCAAAATAACACACTTATAAAAACTTTTTTTTTTTGCAGTGTATGGTGGTAATGGTTACAGAACTCATCCAACTAAAGGTGCGTATTGATCCATCACCTAAAATCCCAATGAAATGCATGACAATATGTGGAAAACAAAGAGTAATAATCATTTATTAAGGTACGTTTTGTGTGCTAAACGTGTTTAAAGGTTTCAGTGGAGGTTATGGTGGAGCTGGTTTGGGTCTGGGTTCTCTGTATGGAAATGGCGTGAAGGGACCAGTAAAAGGTTGTTGACTCTGTTGAGCAAAAACTGTTTGTTTTTTTTTTTCCAACTGTTTCCATGTTTTCCTGAACAGCACAGTTTAATAATGTTAATATTGTAGGTTACAGTGTTTCAGCTGGTGCATCCAACGGACAAGGTTCACAATCCAATGGTAAATATTGTTTATACTTAAGTATATAGAAAAACAACTACAAACAGTGACACATTTTCAACACTTTAATCGTCATCTTGCAAAAGGTCGTGCGGGAGTCGGATCACCAAATGGTCAGTTACTTTATGTATTAGTATTATTAGATATACAAGATGAATTTAATCAGACTTATTGTTGGTTTGTAACTATTTAGGGTTTGGAAATTCAAGGACTGGAGCTGCCAAGGTTGCTAAAGCAGGTGATTATTCAGCCGCAGGTTTTATTTGTACAAAGAAGCAAATTAAGGATTTCTTTCATCATTTTTATTTGACTCATTTTCAATCTTCACGTATAGAACAAAATTATTTATATTTTCCTATTTTAAAGGATTTTGTTACCTAATGGTAACAACATTCCTTATATATCACAATAATATCCACTTGAAGTAAATATTGTTATAAACTATAAAATAATGTATAACAGGTTTTTTTTATTCCTCAGTGCCTGACATTAGAACATAATAAACTTTTCCTGTTTTAGATTATATTACCAAATCTAAATAAAACGTATTTGCAAATAGATGTTTGGTACCACTTTACAATAAGACTCCCCTTATACATGGCTAATAAATAGTTTAGAGATATGTTAATTCATCTATAAAGACTTAATAAATCACAATCTGTTTATTATGCATTAAATAAGGGTGAGAAGGAGACTATATACTAAAAAATTACATTTACAAATGCTTACTGTGCTTACAAGGTAGCCTGAAATGCTAAATATAACAACTCTAGATATAATATAGGGTTTCTCATTCTTAATTAATGTATAATAAACAGTCATTAATGATTTATAAAGTGCTTAGAAGAGAATTAATATCTATTAACTATTGAGCAAAGTTGTCTTTTTTTATCAATCGTAGTGTAATTTGATTTCATTTGATAATTGAAGGATATGGAAGTACCACAGGAGCTGCCTTAGGACCCCAACTAGGTAACTCATGTTTCAAACATTTAATAAAAGTTAAAACTATTTTGGGTGATGCTTTATTTATGGGTTTGATCTTTAGGGTATTCAAATGGAGCAACTCCCAATAGGTTTGGATCCAACCATAAAGGTACCAGATTCTGTTTTAATCCAGTTGAGACCTAAACATTCCTGGTTTACAGTGTCAAACTTTTACTAACTATGTGTGTTTAACCCAAGGTTATGGAGCTGTGAAAGGATTTGGTCCTCAGATGAATGGTAATTACAACCAAACATACATTTTTTTTTTAATTTTTACACTTCCATTTGGGTCTTTAATTGCTTCTAAAAACATTATAGAAATGACATCCAGCAAAAATTATGTGCAATTTTTTTTTTGCCAAATAATTGCAAAAAAAATATTGCTATTATTTTTGCAAATTTTTAAATAGCAAAAATTAAAAAAAAAATTATCGCCAATTTTTTTGGCAATAAATTAACATTATTTTGTTGTCTGGAAAATGAGCTGTTTCAAAAACCTCCCAAATGTTGAGTTGCTAAGCAACGGGCACTACACCGTTGCTTAGCAACGTCAGCCAAGCCCAGCCCGTCACCTAGCAACCGTAGTGGAACTCTAGAAGGTTTAGTCAGCTGGTTTTAACTGCTACTGGGTTTAAAGTGACAGAGTCCTAAAAACATCTAATTCTGGAAGGGAAGCAATGTGAAATCATTTTTGACTTCTCCAAAATGAATATTTTTAACCTTACTGCGTATTAATTTCTCCCATGAGGCCGTGGAGCTGGACGTGTTGCTGCGCTGGGGGGTTACGAACACCAACATGAGGGTAGGTCTCCTCTAGCCAAAAGCAAATGAGGTCATTTAGGGGAAAAAAAGGAGTCATTAGAAATTATTCTGCTGCATTCCTACCACTGTCTTCGTATAGAACAAAATTGGTGTCAAACGTTTGTGCAGGAACATTCTTTGTTTAGACCACTATTGTTTTAAGGATATTAATAAATGCTTAAATGTTTTCTGGAACAAAAGCAGCACAAATGAAAATTGTTGCTGCACAAACACAGCAAGCATTTGACACCAGTCTGTTTTGATTTGGGCAAGGCTGGACCTTTAAACTTTTATTAATATCTTCAAAACAAAAGCAGCACAAGCAGAGTTCAGTGACATCCATTTTGTTTGATTTGAAGAGCGTGAGGCGGCTGATTGACCTTTCATGACCTTGTGAAATATTTAGTAATCTTTTAAAGTTTTTGCTGCACAAACACAACAAACATTGACACCAATTTTATTAGATTTGACGGTGGGAAGGCCACCATGTCACATCTTATTCACGTCAAATATCATCAGTAAAGTGGCTCTGTCGCTTATTTCTGGTTTCCAGGTTTCGGGTCGGTGACTGGAAAAGGTCAATCTGTAAGAGGAGCAGCTTCGCCTGGTGGAAACGGCCTGAAAGGCCGAGTCCTGCCCACTCAGCAACAGGCTGCTGCTTCCAGTCCCACCGCTGGCGTTCACTACCTGGGCCCAAACGAGAAGTACCAGAACCTGGCTTCACCTGCGTCACAAGATAAAGCGTACAAACAGAACCAGCTGCGCCTGGGCTCTGGTCCAGAATCGGCTCCAGCTGCACACAGATACCCAGAGCCTCAGCATGGACTCCAACCGGCAAGTTTGGGTCAAAAAGGAACCAAAGATGATGCAGAACCAGAATCGGTTCTTTCTCCAGGCAAGCGCCTTTAATTTAATTTATTGCATTATTAGTTTCTTCTTTAATTGGGTGGATAATTTCGATTATGCAGTTTTTTGGCAATAAAGTGATTATTTTTCCTCTCAATAATCCTTTTCTCATGGATTTTTAAATTATATCAAATATAAATATATATTTTTGCAGCATATGTAAAAATGTATGTAATGTAGAAAATATATTTTTACATCTTTCAAATAAAAATGCCTTTAAAGGATGTTTCAGTTCAGTTTCAGAATTTAATATTTTAAAATATTTTTTAAAGAAAAAATATGTATATTAAAAATGGCAAAAATAAAAGATTGTAAGTTTTAAATGTTCTGATTTTAGTATTTTAAATCATTTTCTTAAAAAACACAATTTACATTCAAAATATTTATTAGTGTATATTTATTTCTAAATAATGTTTCATTCTTTTATTTCAAAAATTATATTGAAGTTTAATATTAAAATTTTTAAAATATTCTTGGTAGTACATAAAATAAATACAATGCCTTTGAAGTAATTTATATGAAAAATATAGAAAGCCCTTAAAATGTTTAAAATATAAGATTTTCACATATTGAATTGCAGATTTTATTCTAAATAAATATTTGTATTCCCTTAATTAATATTTGAAAAATCTAATTTATGTTAAAATTGAATTTAAAAAAAAATAACAATAGTTTTCTTTAATACGCTGAAAACTTCCTGCCATTGATTTTATTTTTAAGTTTCACAGATTAGCACTAATGTGACTGGATTCTGATGCTGCATATTACACATTTGAACTTATATAAATCACTTTTTTACTCTAGTTTTTATTAACTGCTAAACAAATTATACTTTTTAACTTCCCATAAAAACGTAAACTGTTAAATGATACGCTGATGACTATGTGGTGACGTTTCCATGTTTGCAGTGCATCATAAAGCACAATGTCACATTTTCTTCTTAAATTTGGAATAATGAAAGTTAAGTCAGAAATACTTCTGTCTTAAACTCAACAGACAGTTCCTGAGTTTGGGGCTTTTACAGTAATATATTAGATTTTTAAAGAAGCTTTTTGTGGTAAACGTGTAAATCTAAAACCTTCGGGTTTTATGACTGGAGCTCCTGATCAAAATTCTGCAGAATCAGATGTTGTTTTTGGTGAAGACAGAACCGCTGACCCTGAAAGAACCAGATCCATAAAAACCATAAAAAGCCGCTGCTGCAGAAAACATCCGTCCTGATGCAACACTGAGCGCTGCAGCAGCAACGGGCAACAAGAGCAAGAGCGCCCCTAGTGGGGAAACAGGGAAACGGAGTCTGGAGTCGGACTGCATGCGTCAGAAACGGAAACGGACAAAATGATTGGCTGAGCTGCACGATGTCGATCTAACCGCCTGTTATCATCTAGAAAGATCCGACTTTATATGTCGCACCAAACCAAATGGTTTCTCTCTGGTTTCAATCATAACATCTTTTTGTTCTTCTGCATTTGGTGCATTAGTTGAATTGCCAGTTTAACTCACTGAATGGATATAATCCTTGTAAACAATGACAGAGAGGCTCTGAAATGATCGTTTAGGAAAAAATTCTGAAGTTTCTGTCCTCTTGTTTTCAGAAAATGGGAGAATTCAAGGAGCCAAAGCAGCCAAACATGGTGAGCATCTGTCCACTTTCCCCTTAGTCTCAGCTTAACAGCATCTAGTTATGTCATACGAACATATTAGATGCAGGTAGCACATTATTACAGTTTTAGGTTGGTTAAAACCACAAATTAGTTTCTTAATTTGAAAAAAATTTAACTTTAATGTTTTGGTCCTAATTTTTAAAATGTGTGAATGATAAACATTTGTTTTGGTTTGCAGACTGTGGACCAACCGGACAATGGATGAAGAGGCTAAAATCTGGTAAATTTACTGTGTTAGTGAGAATTTTGGTGTGAAATGCTGGTTTACTGGGGAGTTTAGTACAAACCCGATTCCAAAAAAGTTGGGACACTAAACAAATAGTGAATAAAAACTGAATGCAATGATGTGGAGATGGCAATGTCTAATATCTTATTCACAATAGAACGCAAATCACAGATCAAAAGTTTAAACTGAGAGAATATATCATTTTAAGGGGAAAAGATGTTTCAAAATTTCATGACGTCAACAAATCCCAAAAACGTTGGGACAAGGCCATTTTTACCACTGTGTGGCATCTCCCCTTCTTACAACACTCAACAGACGTCTGTTGAGTGTTGTAAAATATTAAATAAATATTAAAAATATTAAAGTCCGGTTTGTAAAATATTAAAGGAAAATTCATACAGAGATCCAACACTGTCACAGGATTCCTTGAGTCAGTCCATTTTTAGCGTTGTAAAAGTTTATTTTAATATGAAAACTAGCACTAATTTGTGTTGGATTTCTTTAAAATTTCTGCTGATTCATTTAGAAGACACTAAATAAAATTTAAAGGGAATAGAGGCGATGCTAAAGCAAACAGACCTGAAATGCAGGGCAGCAAATTTTTCCTTATTTTTGCTTTTTTTATTCTTTTACTTTTCTTGTTTTTAGTTCTGATCTTTTATCTTCCTTTAATCTTTTTTTATTCTTTTTCTTTTTGTTTTACATGTAATTTTACCTAATTTCTTTATTCTTTTCATTTTTTATACTTTTCTTTTTTTTCGTCTTTATTTTTATGTAGTTTACTTGATTTTTAAAAAAAACATTTTTCTTTTTTATAATCCATTTTTTTCTCTACAGATCTCTTGCTGTAAAATAATTAATCTTGTTCTTCATTTGGTTTATTTATCAATATTTTTTTCATCAAATCATTAAATTTAGATTATTATGTGATTTGATCTTTAGTAAAATAAACCCTGATGGAAAAAGGAACCAGTTATTCTCATGCATGTAGCAGGTTGCTCTGTTTACCAGTTTCTCAGCTGAATCTGAATAAAATTGTTAATTTTTAGGAGGATTCAACTTTCCAGGACTCAGTAATAGACATGGAGCAGGTGAAATTCCTTAGTTAAACTTAACATGTAATTTATATTTGATTGCTATAAGTGGATTTGTACCAACAGGTCTTGCGTATCCCTACGGAGGAAGCATTGCTCAGCAAGGTAAATGCTTTTATTTTGTAGGAGTTTTGGGGAAAATTATGATTTTAAAAATGTGGGCCGCACTTTTGTAAACTGATCTGTTTGGCTGCAGGTTACGGACGAGACGTCTACCCTGCAGCTGGATACGGAAACCTATATGGAGGTTTGACGCTAAATACGACTCCTTTCGTGTTCAGAATCATGTTCTCTGTCTTCATGTTCAGTTTTCTTTAAGATTAGTGTCTTTAAATGACAATGTAAGTAAGAACATTTTCTGCAGTAAATCAGTTTTGGTTCATATTAAAGTTTTTTTTCTTTCTGCAGCTCTTGGTCAAGTCTTGCCTGCTGCTGAACAGTTGGGTATGAACAACGTGACCACAGAGAAGATATTTAGCTACAAATGTCACTAAATGTATGAAAATAATCTGTTGATGCCTGTTTTACAGGGGGAACCACTCAGGTTTCATTTGGTGAAGCTCCTGCTGGAATTGACGGTGAGATAATTTATTTTATTTTTGTAACAGCAGTTACATTGATGTAACAGCAGTTAGCATCAATGCAAATATGCCAGAGTTGGCATAAGAGCTCATTTTCAACCGTTAGCAAGAGAAAAACAGACTTTTGTAATGTTAAGATGTAGACGAGAGAAACTGGTATCAGGGCACCAGAAAATACTGAAGCAGCTTTATTTTTAGCATATATGTGCAGTAAATTAACACATAGGTTAAACAAGACTGGTCCCAGTATGGAGCCTTGTGGGACTCCAGCTGAGCAGGTAAGAAAGGCAGATTGGGAGTTTTCCTTTGGTGCTGCTTATTTTTTGCCAGACCAATATTTACAGTGACATATTAGGGCCATTGTAGATGGAAAAAGTAGTAAATTTACTCCTGAAGACTCATTAATTTCTCTAAAACCTTTAAAATGTATAAGTTTGAAAAGTAAAAAAAAAAAATTAGAAAAACTTTCTAGAAAAAACTTGGAAATTTTTGTGTGTGAAAAGTCAAAAATTTACTAAAAAAACCAGAAATTTCCACGTTTTTCTTGAAAGTGTCTGGGTTTAATGACAAATGTTCTGCGTTTGAAAAGTTGAACAATTTCAAGAAATTAAAACTTTCACCTAGAAAATAAAAATGTGGAAATTTGAGTTTGAAAATAAAAAAATTGCAATAACAATCAGAAATTTTGAGATTTTATCAGAAATTTTTTCTAAGAGAAAAAATATATATATATAGTTTGAAAAGTAAAAAAAAATTGCAAGAAAAAATCTGAAATTTTCAAATTTAACCTGAAAATGATCTAGGATAAATACATGGAAATTTGAGTTTGCAAAATCCCAAAAATTCTAGAAGAAACTCATCAATATTGATATTAATCTCAGAAATTTTCTATAAATTTTGCCCTTTGGGTCAGCTGTGGTTGTTTTAAAGTGCTTTATAAATAAAGTTGGTATGGTAATAAAAGCTTGGAAATTTAAAGTTTTAAAATAGAAAATTTGCTTGAAAAACTAATATTTAGAGATTATTTTTTTAGAAAAAAAAATTATTTCTGAGTTTGAAAAATCTGAAAATTTGTGAGAAAAAGCTCAAAAATGTTGTTTAATCTCAGAAGTTTTCTAAAAAAAAAATTCAACTTTGCAATTTCAGAAAATTTTCAACTTTTGAAACTCATTTCTCAATTTTCTTACATTGTCAAAATTTCAGATTTTTTCGGGGGGCAAAATTATTATTTTTTTCTTTATGTATTGACGGTGGTTCTAGTACACTGTTGTGGTCATTTCATCCAGCAGAGGCGCTATTAGTGAAATTAAAATAAGTTAGTTTAGCAAGAAGAAGATTGTGGTCGATTGTTTTAAAGCACGTCAGATAAAAGACAACATGACTTCTCCTTGGTGCAGCAGTTCCTCACATTCGTTTTGCATTTACTCAATAAGGAACAAGTCAGCTGGAGGCTCAGCCTGCAGGCCTTCTTCCAAACGGAGCGCCTCCTGGTGGTCAGACGCTCGGACTGACTGCAGAGAAATCAAACTCCAAATACGGTGAGCTTCATGCAGCAGCGGAGCATCTGGGAACCAACGGGGCAGGAAACTACGGTATGTGTGCGACAGCTGCGTGGTTTCGCCTCCATCACGGCGTCGTGATTTGTCTCATGTCTGTTCAGATTTTAACCCACATCTGCCAGCAGGCGACGCTAAAGCAACGGGAAAATACGGTGAGAGCTGGATTATTAAGAACAATTACTAATTTAAGGAAACAACCCAAACAAGCAAATGTCCTAAGTCCTCAGTATGGAAGCCCATCACTGCCATGAAAGAGAAAATAAAAGGCCAGCAGGAAGTCATAATTAGGTTCAAACATCCAAATTTTGACTTTGATGGTCATAATTAAAATAAAGGGATAACTTTGACTTTTAAGCTCATGATTGATGTGAAAGGTTATATTTATGAGATAGAAAATCTTAATTTTGACTTTTAGAGTTATAATTATTACAGAAAGTCAGAATTTCTAAGTCAAATTTGAGATATAAAGTCTCATAATTATGAGAAGTTCTGTCATAATTTTGACAGAAATTCAAAATTATGAGGTAAGAAATCAAAATTTCAACTTCTCTAAGAAGGCTTGCTCCTATGGAAACCTTTGTGTAATAATTGTGACTTTAAGAAATTATGACTTTCAATGTAGTTTTTACCTTTTCAGATGAAAAGTGAAGTTCAAACAAACCTGAAAATTGAAATGGCAAACCAAATGCAAAGCATTATTTTTTGGTAGTTGTCTGCAATATATGGTTATTGTTGGAATAAAACTCTCTGCTTCCATTTTTATATTTAAATTAAACATAATTAAAAAATCTGCTTCCTTTTAGCAGAAAATAAGTTCTATTAATGGTACTTTTCTTCTTTTTGTTCAGGATATGGAGGCGTCCTAAACGGTGGACAGCTTTTAGGCCTGGGTAATAATGGAAATATACCAGGTAAAAATGGTGCAAACTTGGATCTGTTGTCATTTTAACAATTAAAACTCAAATGCTAATAATCTTTTCAGGTTATGGGACTCTTCCTTATGAAGCTCAACCAGCTGGATTTACTCCTGAAGCAATTTCTGCTGGCCAATACGGTAAAAAGGAAAATGTTAAAACTATGAAATATTCATGGAATAACCCTCAGACATAAAGTTGAGAAAAATACTACAAATATTACGATAATCCGAAGGAGAAACAATGAAAATATAAACTCACTTGTTTTTTATTTATAGTTTACTCTATTAACTTTTATTTTTCTATGATTAATTTTAAAATGAATGCAGGTATTAACTATGTGTAGTACGAATCTGTGGGAAAAAAACCCTACATCGTGTTTGTGCATTGATATAATCAGATTCTATTAATTTATTCAGGGCTCATTGGATCGCCGTATCATCCTGCACCTTCTGGATTTGGATATAACGGGAAATCAGCTGCAAAATATGGTGAGATTAGTCAAACACAACAAAAAGACGCATAAAAGCCTTAAAAATGATTTAGTCAATTCAAAGTTTACATATTGTAAGGTTTACAGGTTTCTGGGCTAAGCTAGCATTAGGATGTTTGCTCTGTTTTCATACAACGTGTTGATAATTCAGCTATTTGGACATTTTGAGACAGTTCCACTTAGTGCACTGCAAAAACACCAAATCTTACCAAGTAGTTTTCATTTAGTTTCTAGTGCAAATATCTTAAAACACTTGAAATAGGGCAAAACCTACTTCTATTGAGGAATTTAAGGGTGGCTTTACTCTTAAATACATTATAAATAGGAAATAATACTCTGAGACAAGTTTCTCTGCTAGGCCAAAGCGAGCCGGAGATTTATTACACCCCACGGAATCACAATATTCAAAATTCTTCCATAGTCTTCACAAAAATCTCTTCACAAAAATCTCCTCGAAGTCTAACAATAGCTTCCTAATATACCTCTCAGGTCTTCATTGGATGCGTGCTGGAAAGTTTCAACCAATGGCGAAAAGGGTTTTTTTTTGCCAGAAGACTTGGCATGCTCTATCATTTAGTGTGTATTGGACGACCTTTAATATACTTTTGGAAATCCAAACAAAGACATAAGACTCCCAAGATTTCAACAGACCTCATGACCTGCTCTTACTCAGAACTATCAAATTGTGATGCTATCAAGTCCAGACAGCATTCCTTCCAAGTCCCTTTGCGCACTTTGTACACAACTAGCAGGAAGGGAGTCAGGTCAGTTTGACCTAGTTCATTGCCAAATCCTTTTGCAAAAACAACTCCTTAGATGGAATATTGCTCCGACACTTCTATGTAACTTTTCTGCAAGATATAGGAGCTTGTTTTAACTCAAAAATCCTTAATATTGAGGAAAAATACTAGTTTCTCTGGGAAATTATTTCACTTATTGGAAAAATGTTTTATGAGTTGTTAAGACCAGTCTAGGGGTGGACAGGTCGCAACATGAAGGATCCATCCTCCTCTGATCTCAACAACCGAAACACACAAAGTTGAACAGTTGGTAATTATTATTTATTTTAAAAAGATGTTTTTTTGATAAAGGTGTTACCAATGGAGTACTTGGCTTCAGAGTGAGCTAGCTCCGAAAACAACAAACAAAAGGAAACTACCTAAATAGTAACAGAAACTTACCTAATCAAAAGTAAATAAACCAAAGGACAAAAACTTGCCTTCCTAACTAAGGCTGCGTTCACACTGCAGCCGGAAGTGACCCAATTCCGATGTTTCTGACGTAATGTGACCTGTATCCGATCTTTTCATGGCAGTGTGAACAGCTCAGGTCGGATTCTTTTAGAATGTGACCCATATCCGATACGTATCCGATTCAAATGCGACCATAACGTCCAGGTCTCATTCATCCCAACTGAACGTCACTGATTCTCAACAAATCTCACTATTCTGCGTCTTCTGATACGTGCAAGTGGGAAGAAAAACAACCATGATGGACAATATGAGGATTAAGTTGTTAATATGTTACTCCGGTTGGACAACAACTTCAAATATGTAGCTAAGCTCCACCGTTAGCCTCCATGTTTACTTCCACAAACTCTGAGCTCTTCTTCTATGGCGGTTGACAGATCACAGAGAACGCTGACGCTATTGCGCCCTCTACTGCGCATGCGGGACACTTTCAGGTCGTTCACACTGCAGAACACATACAGGTCACATTTACTGGCAGTGTGAACGGCCCGGCAAAATAATCAGAATTGCCAAAAAATTGGAATTGGGTCACTCAGGCTGCAGTGTGAACGGACCCTAAGAAAAACATGAGAAAAGTGAGGAAACGTAAACAGCAGCTCACTCCTACACTCCAGAACGATAACAGATGAACAAAGGAAAGGGGTGATGAGGTGGCGATGAGTCGAGGATGGAACACAGGAAATCCGCTTCAGCAGCTTTTATGTCCGTCACCTCCAGAAAGCAGCCAATAGGACATCTCCGTCGTCTTCTTTGACCAATCAGGGACGGGCCCCTGCACACTCATTATTTATAATTAACTTTACGATGCCGGTCATAACATGAGTGAATTAATCTGCCAAGGACTTCTTCGTCAGTATTAAGGTCTTACTGACTTAAAACATCCTCCAATATCCTGCTGAAAAGCTACTTCTGAGTTAGTTTTGTGTTTTTGCAGTGATGTGTAAGAAAAACAGTAAAAACAAACAAACTTGCAAAGTTATTATGTTCCATAAATTTGGCACTTTGCTTTCTTTCATCACAGTAAAATTGGTGTTTCAGTTGTTGCGTAGAGGAATCTGCAGCAGTCGGTCGAGTTTATTCTGTGAATAAAGTGTAATAAACACTTGGCCAGAAAAGGCAAAAGAGAGAAAAGAAAAATAAAGACAAGAAAAGAGAAGTGTAAAGAAAAATAAAATGAGTGAAAGATAAAAAATATTTTTTAAAAATCACAGACAAAAGTAAAGAATAAAAAATCATGGAAAACGATGTGACAAACACTTATTATTAGGGATGATAATCCAGATTAAACAGTGTACACAGATTAGAATTTATTTTTGGATGCAAAAGAACATTTTAAATTGCTAAAATTACAGCTGGTGCATGTAGTTGCTATCAGATCAAGTTTGCAATTTGTAAAAAAAAAATTACTAGAATTTTTTTTCTTTTACAAAATGTACTTATTTACTTAAGTACATT
Source organism: Poecilia picta (assembly GCA_033032245.1). Lineage (NCBI taxonomy): Eukaryota > Metazoa > Chordata > Actinopteri > Cyprinodontiformes > Poeciliidae > Poecilia > Poecilia picta. Next base: position 22,428,844 of record CM065371.1, read on the forward strand.
TTGAATATATGTACTTAAAGTGAAGATTGGATTTTTCTGACATGTCAAGACTTTTCAGGTTTAGTTCATTTTGAGCGGTTTTGTTTGTTTTCTGATCTGCTTTCTGGGGAACTCACTGCAGGTGGTGGAGAGACTCCTTACGCGCCACAGATTCTTGGTTTTGGAGAAGCAAAATCAGGAAAATACGGTGTGTTTAATAAAGTGTTGTGGGTATTTCCAGATTATCTGTTGATCTGCATTTTATAATTTAATTCAATTCCAGCAGGTAAACAGGAAGCTCAGCAGTCTCAGCCTCTTGAATCTGCAGCTGGAGGTAGAAAACATGAAGAATGCATTATTAAAACTCCTATAATGAGTTAAAAATGTGGTGCATGATTGGCTGTTGCAGATACGACGGGTTTGATTCATGACCCCGAGTCTCCCTAGACCAGTGGTTCTTAACCTTTTTTGAGGTACTGAACCCCCAAGTTGCATATGCGCGTTCACCGAACCCTTCTTATTTTATTCCAACCCCCCGACACACAAAATACTTTGCGGTATTCTGATTTAGTAATGTAATTATATTAGTTGTGTTACCGCCCCACACACTAGAGGCAGTACCAACCCCGAAAAGATGCAACAAAGAAGCAGATTTAGACTATAGAATTTGGTAAAAACTGAGCTTTGCTGAAGTAATCAAAGAAACAAGATCAAATCCATACTGAGAGTGGAGCTCCTCCAATCAGGGCTCCTCCTCAGCTCTGATTGGCTAAGCAATGTAACGTGATCCTCTGCAGCCAAAGCGGGGCGTCATCACGACTTTACACAAGTGAGTCTTTACCTCCGCGGCAGCAGAGGCTCCGCCGAACCCCTGAGACCGACTCACCGAACCCCTGGGGTTCCACCGGACCCAGGCTGAGAACCACTGGTCTAGACAGAATTACCTTATGGTCCAGGAAGCAGTTTTTACTAAAACTGAATAAATAAATGGATAAATAAAACCAACTTCTGTTTTATTTAATGTTTTTCTTGTAATCATCATGAGCTTTTGCAGTCCAAGGTAAGTCTGGGTCTGTAATATAAGCTGAGTTAACTTATGCAGCTCAGCTAAAGCTGCAGGATGGAACTTTTAATTAATTAATTTTTCACATATTTGTTGTTTTGACATCAAGGTAAGAGATAATCTGGGGGGAAAAACTTGAGCTTCCTTAATTTTTTCCACTGCTCCCAAGGCTAACTAGAAACAACCAATCAGAGCCAGGAGGCGTGTCTTAGCGCTGCCAATCATCCTCTGTACACTTCAGCTAGCTTAGTCTGTTGAAGCTAGTTAGCATAGTGACTGCAGATAAATGGTTTTCCTGTAACTGTAAGTTGTTTTTCTGCCATTTGCACAATTAGTAGTACATGAGGATGATTGGCAGCACTAAGGCCCTCCTCCTGCCTCTGATTGGTTGGAGCAGTGGATTTATTTTCTGCAATGCTAGCTCACTCAGCTCGATATTTGTGCGGATTTTGCAGAACATAGCGACAGTTGAAACAAACGTGTAGTTTTTTAAAATATAAAATTTACGTACTGCAGCTTCAATTTAACTCCTTTTCATTTGTTTTTTGTGATTAGAGAACGTGAGCTACTTAAAAGGACAAATGAAGCCAGACGGTAAATCAAACAGCATCATTGAAGCAAAGCGCTGTTAAAGCATAAATAAATATGTAAAGTTTATATCTGAATCCAAACCTTGTCGTCTGTAGCGGGGGCATTTCCCACTCCCAGTCCGTCCCTGGAGGACTCGCCGGACCTTGTAGGCTCCTTCACACCGGACGAAGGTGTGCAGGATTTATCCGACGGCACGGCGGCTTTACTGGGCTCGTCGCCTGTGGCAGAGACGCCGGGCGAGGCTCACCTGTCTGAGAATCCGGACGACCTGCAGCTGCCGCGGCAGATACAAATTCAGCAGCAACTCAAGCTGCATTTCCACCCGCAAGGCAAGTCCTGGAGCCGCTACAGGCTTTGCAAAAATTATTCATACACGGGATGATTAATAGTTTGTTTTATTCAAATTAGTTCCAATAAATTAGCTAATAGAGCTTAATTTAGTGTTGTAGTTTGGCCTCCATCCACCAGAGGGCGCCGCTGGTCATCTGACTTGAAGCGGAGCCGTTAATAGAGAATCAAAGATGGCCGAGCCATATCGTCACAGTAACGGTCCTAACAGAGTTCGGTTTGGGATGCAAGATGCACTTTATGCGGTTCTGTTTTGACATAAACACTCGACAGTGTCCTTTAGGGTCCGTTCACACTGCAGCCTGAAGTGACCCAATTCCGATTTTTTGGCAATTCCGATGTTTCTCACTGCCAGTAAATGGACCTGTATGTGTTCTGCAGTCTGAACGGGCAAACGAACTGAAAGTGTCCCGCATGCGCAGTAGAGGGCGCTATAGCGTCAGCGTTCTCAGTGATCTGCCAACCGCCATAAAAAGAAGAAGAAGAGCTCAGAGTTTGAGGAAGTAAACATGGAGGCTAACGGTGGAGCTTAGCTACATATTTGAAGTTGTTGTCGAACCGGAGCAACATATTAACAACTTAATCCTCATATAGTCGTCATGGTTGTTGTTTTTCTTCTCGTATCAGGACTCAGAATAGTGAGATTTGTTGAGAATCAGTGACATTCAGTTTGGATGAATGAGACCTGGACGTTATGGTCACATTTGAATCGGATACGTATCGGATATGGGTCACATTCTAAAAGAATCCGACCTGAGCTGTTCACACTGCCATGAAAAGATCGGATACAGGTCACATTACGTCAAAAAAAAAAAATCGGATTGATTAAAAAAAATTTGATTTTGAGGGTTGTCTAAGCTTAATAATGTGAGATAAATTTAATGGCAGTTTTTCTTATATGTATTTATATGTCTGGTTATATATTTTTAAAAGTCAGCATACATTTAGTCCTTCGTTGTTGTGGAAACATCGACTCTTGATAAAATAGAAAAAAAACACTTTTTTTAAGAAAATGTTGAGATTAATTAACCGGTATTCGACTGAAAAGAGTAATCAACTTTAGAGTATTAATCGATAACTTGCACCATAATTCTCATTTAATAGCTCTTTCTTTTAAAAATAATCTAAAATATATTTTCTGATGGATGTGGCATTTTTTTTAAAAACCCATTTTATGACGCTGCATATTTTCACCTTTAGGAGGAAAGAAATATGATTTGAATGGATTCTTTGGGAACAGTGACCATCAAGGTAAGCATGATTTTATTCTAAATAAATAGCTTTTTGAATTTATTTAGTCTTTTTCCTTACTATTTTATTTTTTCTCTCATAGATTGACTCAGCCGAGAAAACAATCATGTTCCCTGTTTCATTGTTTTCAGTTTTGTCTCTTATTTGTACATTATTTGTATGGATGTCGGCCATTTTTATTCAATATCAGCGTATGGTCTTGCCAAACTGCAAAATTCATTAGCCTCACAATAATGAATTTAGAAATCAATTAATCTTGAATACTTAGTGTTTCTGCTACGATGTATTTTTTGTCAGACATACATGAAGAAGTCATGTATGTTGTTTTTGTTTGTGTGATATTAAGATTTAATTGTTTTATTTTGGATAAACACACCAGAACATATGTAAAATGGCTTTCCATATAAGACAAAAATATGACAAACTTTTCTGTAAGAAATACAATTTTTTGGTTATTTTCATGGGGTAATATTGCCATCTAATTGTTTTGTTTGTCTTCATTTTATTATAAACCAGTTTTTATTTTTTATTTTTCTCACTTTTGTATCAAAATCCTGTCTTGAGTGAGTTACTATCCTAAAATATGAAGTGAACAACACAGAGGCGCCTAAATTGTTTGAATTTTTTCATCCACCCAACTAATTAATACAATTTAGTTAAATTATAAGATATATTTAATCATTTTTTTATCTGCATAATTTAAGGAAACACTCAGCAGAGCAAAGAATGAAACCATACACTGTTGTTCAGGGAAAGGAGGCAGACGGGTAGAAGAGGAACTGACCTGGAGTCAGTTTTCGTTGTCTGTTTTATTTTTCTCTTTGTTTGTATGCAGATTAAATCTTTCTCCATTATGTTCCAGTTCTGTTTTACTGTGTATTTCCAGCAGCTTTATTTGTACCGTTTCCCATTCATGTTTAATGAAGCTGTTATTTTTAAATCTTTACTCTAAATACTGCAGCAGTGATTCAGTTTAATTTATGAAAGTCAGAAAGTTTCATGAATATTAAACAGTATTTGATTAAAACAACCAAATCTCAACTTCATGTCATTTGCTTTACATTTTCTCAACTTTATTTATTTTTTTATTTTGGGCAAAACACAAAATCTTAAGTATTTTTGGGTCTAGTTTCAACTTCAAATTTATTTCAGCAAGATAGAAGTTTGTTTTAAATTAATAATTACTAAATATTGATAAAGTACTGAGTCCATTGGCAGATTTATCTTAATTTATGATATATCAAAAATTTCTTTTTTGAGTGAAACTATAGCTTTTTTTTATCAGTGTTTACTCAACACTTTGTTTTTGCAGTGTAACTATACTATTCTTCTTCACCACATTGTAAAAACATAAAACCTTACTAAGTATTTTTATTCTAGTTTCTTGTTCGAATAGCTTAGCACCCATGAAATAAGACTAAACTAACTTAAAAATAACTTCAGCAAGAAATAGGAGTTTATTTTAAGTCAATAATTGTAAATATTGATTTTTTAAAAAGTACTAATTACACTAGCAGATGTTTTTTATATAAGTATATGGGATTTAGTACTTTTTTTATGAATATGTACAAATTATTCACTTAAAAAATCTTCATGAAACTCTTAAAGTCAGTTTTGTCTAGTATGCTAGTATATTTTAACTAGAATACTATTGGAGCTTGTTGAATCAATAATTTCACTGGCAGATTATTTAACTTTTAGATTAAATAATCTGCCTTTCTAAAAATTACTTAGTAATTGTGTAGCTTCACCGTTTCTCTTTAAAGGAACTTCCGTGAAGTTAAAGCGCGAGTTAGTTATTAACAATGACAAGGAGAAGCTGCATCAGTGCACATGTTCTTTTGCAGGGATTACCCCAGATTAGGAATAATAGCCGCCAGCTGATTGGCTCTGCTCGAGCCGTGCCACTTGCAGCTCAACAGGTTGCATGCTTGGACTTGCACCTGTCCGGCGATGGATCCCAGAGTGCCCGGACTTTTCTGCAGCTCATGTGGGAGCCGTGGCGGAGCGGCCTGAGCGTTGGGGATGTAACCGCAGAGGAAGTGGTAGATCAGCTGCCGTGCGGAGTCGTGATGGGGCTTCACCGGTGTCCGCGGCTCTTGGACTTCACGAAGACGCCGCCGCACCTGCAGTTCAACAAGTACGTCCTGACGGGATACCGGCCTGTTTCCACCGCGCAGGACTGCCTCAGGAGCCTCTTCTACATGCACAACGAGCTGGGGAACATCTACAGTCATGGTAGGCTGTTAAAAAACTCTGTTTAGAAATCTATGGAAGACCAGGTCTACCACTATGATGGAAAAAAAAGAAACAACTTCTGTCTCATGTTTATAAATAATTATGAGATACGACATGAGGAACAACTTCATTCATAACAGTTCCTCAAGTTAATAAAAAAAAAATACACCTCAGTATTTCTGTTTAGGAATCTATGGAAGAACATTTCTGCCACTCTGATAAAAAATCTCCAACTTCTACCTCATAACTAACAATAATTAAGATTGGAACATTACCCTTATGGTAGGTTCCTCAAATAAATGAAAAAATTTCTGTTTAGGAGTGTATGGAAAACCATTTCTGCCAGCCTTATAAAATAAACCTTGTAACATAATTAAATTTAATATTAATTTTAAAATATTATTATTATATATATTTATATGAATTATGACTTGATGTCTCTAAATTGAGATGCCTAATCATAATTATGAGGAGGTATCTCGTAATTTTGAGATAGCCGTTATAATTATGACTTAGCATCTCAAAATTATGACTTAATATTTCATTATTATTGAGATAGCCAAGTCGTATGACTATCACAGAGTTATGAAACACTAATCCATAATTATGAGGTAATCTCAAAAGTATGTGGTACTGTATCATAATTTTGAATTTACTTTCCCTTTGGGATCAATAAAGTATTTTTGAATTTGAATTTCTCATTATTTAGAGATTAGCGACATCATAATTATGAGATTTACATTTTTGTTTGTTTGTTTTTTTCTCCATCAATGTGGCATTAATGGTCTTCTATAGAATCTGGACCAACGCTGAACAAAGTGCAAAAGCATCAGAATAAGTGGTGAAACTGCCTTAGCTAATTGGGATGTACTATGGAGGAAGAGCTCAGCTCAGCACATGGTCTGTACTTTCACTTGCGCTGGTTACACGCATCCCTGGGGGAAGTGTAATGAGGATACGGGGCATTAGCTCTAATCTGGCCCAGGAAGCCCAGAGTTGGAAATATCCGATGGTTAACTGGGTCCTTAAAGGTGACTCCTGCTGGGGAACATCAGTCACCTGCAGTCCGGGACAGAATATTACCCGTTTGGTTCGTTTTTCACTTTTTACTGGTAAAATTTAAAATTTAGAGGTGGGGGGAAAACGTTTTATTTTTATTTTTGTCTTGTTTCCAACGTGACCTTAGGGTCATTATCACTAACACTCTTACTGAGAGGAAGTGAAGAGGTATTAGCATTAAAGTGCCCCATGTGTTGGAGCCGCTGCCACTTTGTATTATTTTTGTATTATTAAAAGATAAAGAGGAAATACTTTGTTTCCTGACTTCAGTTTCATCAGAGGACGTTTCTGTGTAGCCATCGTGATTAAATGTCACAATAAAAAGTCAACAGTACTCGAAAATTTTACTCAATTAATACTAGCACTAATATGTGTTTACTGAAGTAAAAGTAAAAAGTAGCCATACAAGAAATTACAAGAGTAATTGTTGAGAGTTAATTTGGAAAAAAGGCATCGCACGTAACTGATCAAACATTTAGGATAATTCATATAAATAGCATAATTACAAAATAACAAAATCATTCACATTTTTTAAATAAATGTCTATCAATATAAAACTTTAACAACTGAAAATTTTAAAATCTTTGGCTTTTCAAACTCAAAAAATTTCCAAATGTTGATTATATTTGACTTTTGGAACTGATATTTCCATGAGATTATTCTCAAAACCTTTCTCTTTTTTGGCAGGAATTTACTCCTCCTTTTTTCTTAAAAATATAATTGAACAGTCAAAAAAATTGACTTTTAAAATTGACATTAATTTAAAAATTTTGTTTTAGAGAAAAAACATGGACATTTCTGAGTTTCAAATAATGAACATCTTGGAATGTTTAAGGAGATTTCTGAGATTGATGTCCAAATTTCACAGTTTTTTTGGGAGAAATGTCCTCTTCCTTTTGTTATATAAGCAATGGCTCTAATACTTCACCGTAGATACTTAATAATAAAGTTATACTCAAGTAAATGTAAAAGGTACAAAATAGATGAAAATTGGCTAGAAAAACAGACATTTTGAGATCAATCCCAATTTTTTTTTTAGAAAACCTTTCAAAATTTCTGAGTTTTAACAGTTAAACGTTTCAAAAAAAAATTTTTTTTTCTTTTCAAACTCTGAAATGTTCCTGCTTTCTCTAGATTTCCGAGCTTAATATCAAAATATGTTTTTCTTAAGGAGAAATGTACTTTTTTTTTTCCTACACTGGTCCTAATACTCCGTCACAGATACTTCATACGAACGTTACTCAAGTAAATAAAGTAATTTCCACGCTCTGGCAGTACCTTCCCATATTACAGGATGTTTAGGCCTTGTACCCAGGTTTCCTCCATTCCCCCCCCCCCAGGCATCCCCTTCCTGCTGTTCCTGGTGCTGCTGCCTTACAGTATCCCCTGGATGGAGGTGGACAGCACCTGGATCTGTGTCGCCCACTACCTGGCCTGCCTCTGCCCCACCATTGGCTCAGTGCTCTACCATGTGTTCATGAACCACATCGGTGGTGAGCATGTGTACGACACTCTGCTCTCCCTGGACATGGTTGGGGTCTGCCTGGTGAACACTCTGGGTAAGAATCCTGAAGGAAAGTCCCTTTAATGTGCGTTAACTTTGATTTTCAACACGCAGCAACACACAGTCAGCAGGTAAACCTGTCGCAATAAACCAATTAATCAGGCGATAAATCAAAATGAACACTTATCATTTGCCCGGGTCCCTCTTGAAAATGAGATCTGGGTCTCAATGGGGTTTACCTGGTTAAATAAAGGAAATAAAAAAAAAGAAAATGATTTACATTTAGACAGCAGTTAATGTTGGCCTACATCCTCCTGTCCGCCTGCGGGATCTACTTTTATCCAATCATTTGACAGCCAGTGCTTTTGGAATGTTTTTTTCTGTCAAAGCTTAATTATTATTTTTTGAAATATAGTTTTGGTTACCAAGACTTCATAATCTATTTTAATTACAATACTTATGATAATAATTTTGTTTATGGCCTCCTGTCACTTTAAATCCAAATAAGCCACGCCCTGGAGCTTTGCTCATGTTGCTAGGTGACTGGCTGGGGTTGCTAGGTAACCGTGGAACTGGCTTACTGAGTGTTTTTTTATTTCCTAGACAAAAGGGTTTGATGTTCTTTATTTTTTAAACTTTTTTAAAGGGTTTGGGCTGATTTTTAGTAGCAGTTTCTTTTTAGAAGCAGTTGAGAATCAAATGGAAACATTAAAAACGTGGAAAATGTGAATTTGCTTAATGGCTACTGCTAAAATTCTGTCTTTTTTAAAAAATGATCTTTATTGATAGTAAAAGGGATTTACAAAACAACAAAAATCTATATTAACATTTAACTAAATAAATACAGCAAATCAAAACAGATCAAAAAGAACACATATAAACCAAAAGCTAGGTCACAAAAAATGTATAGTTTCCTTAATTGCTTTGCTTTTTTGATTTTATACACATATTTTTAAACTAATAAAATTAGGTTGATAGTAAAAATGTTTGTTTTACTAGTGCTATAACAGAAGAACCTGATGTATGTCATATGGGTCTTCGTCCAGGAGCTCTTCCCATCATTTACATCACCCTGCTGTGCTACCCGGCCGTCCAGCGGGCCGCCATGTTGGCCTACATCCTCCTGTCGGGCTACGGGATCTACTGCGCCACCACGGCCCACACAAACTTCCTGCGCCTGCGGGCGTTCGTCTGGCAGGCCTTGTTCCGCGTCAGCCTCTTCCTGTTCCGGGTTTACGGCAGCGGCGTGGGCAGCCCCGACTCGCTGCGGCTCTTCGCCATCATGGACGCCCTGGCCGTGCTGGGCGGCCTGGTCAACGTGATCCAGATCCCCGAGCGCTTCAGCCCGGCCTGTTCGACAACTGGGGGAACAGCCACCAGATCATGCACGTCATGGTGGTCTGCTCCATCGTCTACCTGCACTGGGGAACCATGGAGGACTTGGCCTGGATTAAGACCTTCCAGTGTCCCGCTGGGTGAAGCTCTGGATGCTTTAGGATATTTTCACACCTGATGGTCCTGTAGATTGGTTCGATTGGGGACAAAAATTGCAACATTTGTTATTTTCAGCTGCTGTGTTTTGCTTTCTACAGAGAACCCAAGAGTGGATGTTTTCCGCGTATACCCAATGGTTTTCTCAAGGTTACTACAGTATTTATCGGACTTTAAGCCGCTACTTTTTCCCACGCTTTGAACCATGTGGCTTACAGCCTGGTGCTGCTTTTCTGTGGATTTTATCTTCAACCACCAGGGGGCTCTTCAGCAGGAAGTGAATCAGTGGAAGTCAAAATTGGAAATCAAAGAAGAATGCGCTAATTTTCATTTAGAGCAGTGGTTCTTAACCTTTTTTGATGTACCGAACCCCCCAGCTTCATATGCACATTCACCGAACCCTTCTTATACCCCCCACTACCACCACCAACACAAAAATACTTTACGGTATTCTGATTTAGTAAATGTATTAGTTGTGTTACCACCCCACGCCACTAGAGGCAGTATCCACCCCAAAAAGATGCGACTAAGGAGCAGATTTAGACTATAGAATTTGGTAAAAACTGTGAGCTTTGCTGAAGTAATTAAAGACACAAGTTCAAATCCCTGCTGAGAGTGGAGCTCCTCCAATCAGGGCTCCTCCTCAGCCCATGTTCCTCTGATTGGCTAAGCAATGTAACGTGATCCTCTGATTGGCTAAGCAATGTAACGTGATCCTCTGATTGGCATAAGCTGAATGTACGATGATCCTTGATGGTAGCAGAATGATCCTCTGATTGGCTAAGCAATGTAACGTGATCCTCTGATTGGCAAGCATGTAACATGATCCTCTGCAGCAAGTGATGTCAAAGCAGGGCGTCATCACAACTTTACACAAGTGTGTCTTTACCTCCGAGGCAGCAGAGGCTCCGCCGAACCCCTGAGACCGACTTAACCACTGGTTTAGAACAAGCACATGCTAGCAGCAGGCACAACGGAGGCATGTTTTCAAACTCATACCCCCGTCATCATGGAAACAACACGAAGAAAGAAGTTCATATGATGCCATTTTTAAGTTGAAGGATGTCGATCTGGCAGTACAGGAGGGAAATGGAGCCGCTGCACGCAAGTTCGGCGTGAACGAATCCATGGTTGGAGACACAGAGCTGCGTCCTTAATAACAGATTTATTAAGGATGCAGCCCTGAGTGACGGAAAACTGAGAGCGACAGAGAAACCAGCGGCTTATATATGAACCGTTCCAGTTTTGTTTTTTTTTTACTTTGTGGGCGCGGCTTATCGTCCTGAAAATACAGTAGTTAATTTATCCTTTTCTTCTGGAGGAAACCAGTTGATTTTCCCAGTGGTTTCCTGGAGATGAGTTCATTTCTTGATATAGTTATTTAATTTCCAAAACATTTTCTCAAGATAACGAGCTAAACATTGTTTTCAAATAAACTTGTTCAAGCCACAGTGAAGAATGGAATCAGGTTGAACAAACATATCATCTCGTGATCTCAAGAAAACAAACTTTTTCCAGATTAACTCATTATTTGGATAAAAACCATCTCAAAACATGCATGCAGAAAATGTCCGCTCTTGGCTTCCGTATTTTTCTCACTGCACCACGTCAGACAAACCAAACCCTTTGAAGAACCGGTTCCCCTCCTCGCCTGAGGCGGCGCTGCACCTAAAACCTCCTAAAGAAGACCTCCTTCTTTTCAAAGCGTAAGCAAAAATGATGTAGCAGCAAATTTAGTGATTGTAGAATTTATTTTTATCAAATCACCAACATCTCATTTCTCCCTCTAGTGCAGCGGTTCTTAAACTGGGTCCGGCGGAGCCTCTGCTGCCACGGAGGTAAAGACTCACCTGTGTAAAGTCGTGATGACGCCCGCTTTGCATCACTTGCTGCAGAGGATCACGTTAAGCTTAGACAGAGGATCACGTACATTGCTTAGCCAATCAGAGGATCCACGCTTACTTTGATCAGTTAATTTCCAATCAGAGGATCATGTTACATTGCTTAGCCAATCAGAGCTGAGCTCTGATTGAAGGAGCTTCACTCTCAGCATGGTTTTGAACTGTCTTAATTACTTCAGCAAAACTCAGTTTTAACCAAATTCTAGTCTAAATCTGCTCCTTAGTCGCATCTTTTCGGGGTTGGTGCTGCCTCTAGTGGCGTGGAGGTGGTAACACAACTAATATAATTACATTACTAAATCAGAATACCACAAAGTCTTTTATTATTTATTAATTCTACATTTTCTTAAGAATGTAGAGCTAATTAAATGATCTAAACCTTAAAGTGGTTCCAGTTTCTCTCGATGGTCAACCTGTTGAAACTGTGGCACATTTTAAATTCCTTGGGTCGTTCCTGGACAGTTCAGCTCAACTTTGCTGAAAACACTGACTGTGTTTTGAAGAACTGTTCTCAGAGACTCTACCTTTTAAGAAGACTGAGTGATCTTGAGGTGACCCAACTAGACTCCAGTTGGGTCACCTTTATGTCTCGAATTTTTGGGGAGGGGAATCATATTTTATCACTACAGAAGGGTTCAGTGAATGCGCATATGAAACTGGTGGGTTCGGTACCTCAAAAAAGGTTAAGAACCACTGATCTAGTGCTAGACTCGTCTGTTTTGACTATATTTACCCAGAATCCTCTGCGCTGCAGTTCACTTCCTGCCTTTAGAGTGTATGAATTCAAATCAAATCAAATCTTGAAACGACCAGAGGTCGTTTCAAGATTGTCTGCATTAGAGTTTGACAACACGCTCACGCCTCCCCAGACGAACTGGAGATCTATTAAACCGGACAAAACGGAGCTGCTGTGAACGAACCCTTAAAATGCACTTTAGTTGTAGCTGCTCGAACTCTTTTCAGCAGAAGTTTTTAATGCCAGAGAAGAGGAACTGATATCGCTGTATCAGATGAAAATCCTGAGTTACTTGATTCATAGTTTACTGATCTGCAGCAGTTTCTGGGTCGTGACCCATAATAACAAGAGTCTGTAAACTTGTAATGCACAATAAAGATTATATTTTCATATGTTGGGCTGATGTGTTTATTTCATGCTTGATAGGAAGTGAAATGAGTCTCAGCAGCATGGTTCTCCTGTTTAATCTCAAAGAAAAATTAGCTGTATATACACTTAAAAAAAAAAGGAAAATCTAAAATAAATCTGGATTTGGCAACAACTGGATTATTGTCATTTTCCAGCTCCTGCAGCTTTTCAAATCGAAAGCATCAACCCACTCTAAACTGCATTCGGTTATTTAGAAATATGGCCACTCAGAGAAACGCGTCACTTCGGTTTTACAGAAGTGGAGAAACTCTTGCTACTTCTGCTGATTTGTTTCAACGACACAGAATCGCTGCAAAGCTGTGAACCGGGTCAGTCTTCGCCTGAGCTGCTGTCGTCTTCGGCGTCCGAAAGGTCGGCGATGGGAAACCGCAAGATGGCGGCGACTCCGCTCAGCTGGGTCAGCTCTGAGGAGACAGTTCAGGAGATTCATGACTCAAAAACATTAGACATTTTTTAAGTAAATGAAAATGGAGTCAGGGGATCAAGCAGGACATTTATCCAAGATGAAATGGTATAATTGCTTCTTTTACATTGTGTTGCATTTAAAAAATATAAAATAAAATTATGATGCAGTAACTTTTCCAGCACTTTGGAGATAAAAACGATACAAAACTAGAAAATGCACTTTCAATTCATTATTACATATAATTTACTACTGTTAGTAAAAAGAATCAAGATGGCCGCCATCAAAATTGTAACATTCTGAATTATTTAGTGAAAAAATGCTATTTAAATGTGGAAAAATAAGTGAAACTGTTGTGACTAGCATTTATTATGTCGACAAAATATCTGCAACTTACGTTCACCAGAGACATGAAGGCTTGAGAATATTCTTCATGGAAAAAAAGGACAAATTAACTGATCAATAAGTATAAATAATGTCAAATATCTCAGTGACAAACAGATAAAAGGTTAAATATATACAGTATTTAAATATTTATGTTGGTTACCGGACGTTTCCTCCGTTGTCTCTCACGTTGTCCACCAGCCGGACGTATCGACTGCGTGTCTGAATGTCCTGATGTCTGAACGCAGAACAAAAATAAAACGGAGAAGAGAGAATTAAAGAGAGTGAGAAATGACAGGCGGACGGTTTCTAAACGTTCTCATGTCCCAACTGGAGATTAAAGTTATCAAAACCTTTGAGTCACATTTCAAAACTTCACAGAAATATTGGTTGGTTGGTTTGATAGATGAGTAGAGAGATGGCTGATGGATGGATGGAATAGAAAAACAGATGGAGGACTGAAAACATCAACTTAATGGATGGGTGTATAGGCCGGATGGATCGTTTTCATGTTGAAACCAGTAGAAAATGTGAATCAGTTGCAGCTAATGCTAATGTTTCCAGCAGAAACCAGTTCTCCCAGTTCATTCTGTGACCTCATGACCCCGTCCGGTCCCTCTCTCTCCCTCTCTCTCTCTCTCTCTCTCTCTCTTTCTCTCCTCACCTGAACAGCTTGTCGCTGATCAGCAGCGTGTCGATGGCCAGCGCGTCCGCGGCTCTCTCTACGTGAGCGATTCTGTACAAAAGGGAAAACCGACAAATGAGCCACAGGAGCTGCTGCCGGTCCAAACTGCTGGTTCCGGTTCTGGTTCCTGACCCATAGAAGGCTCTGTCGGGCTCATGCTGCAGCATCTTGTAGAAATCTTCCAGGGCTTTCACTTCTCCAGCCGCCTGGATGTCAAACACAAACACTGGTGAAAACTCCTTGAGTAGAGGAGGAAATCAGGTGCAGCCGAAACTCACCTTGGTGTCCGACAGCCTGCTGGTCACGGCCGGGTCACACAGGATCTCTGCAAAACAAACAACCAGTTACGCCTCTAGCTGCTAGTTAGGGACGCTGGTTATAACACTAACTGATGACAAATTGATAAGTGCCCATTTTTTAAAAGAACTTAAGTTTTCTCTTGTATCAAGATGGCCGACCATCAGAACATAAAGACGTTTTTGGTTTTTTTAAGCACTAACAGACATATCATCATTACTCTTGAATAAATGATCAAACTTCGCTTCATTAAGCGAATTAACTCACAGCAGCCCTTAAAATCAATCTTTCTTATTGGCGCCATGTTTAACTTAAGTTAAATTTTAACATTTTATCACATTGTTAAAATGTTAACATTACTTAACTAGAGGTAATGTTAGCTAATGTTACCGCTACATAACTACAGGTTTTGCATGAGTTGCACTTTTAGGTAACCCCAAGATCGCTGGGTCTTCTTAAGAGACAGAGTGACGTTTCTTAAAAATGTCGCCAGTGTTTTCAGCAAAATTGAGCTGACTGTCCTGCTCAATTTTGACAAATTTAAATTTAAAAACTATGGCAAATTTTAAAAAATTTGCCATAGTTTCCACAGGTTGGTACAATGCATTTATATTAGTTGTGTTACCACCCCCACGCCACTAGAGGCAGTAGCAGGCCCAAAAAGATGCGAAAAAGAAGCAGATTTAGAAGAGCACAGAAAGCTACGAAATTTGTTAAAAGCTGTGAGCTGCGCTGACGTAAATAAAAAAGAGAAGTTGAAATACATGCTGAGAGTGAAACTCCTTCCTACAGATGAAGCTACATCACAGATTTCAAAAGAAAATTTAAACGAGAGACCGCGGATTAATATAGGAAATAGCGCCCCCTTCACTTCCGGAGTGCAATGGTCCCATTTCCAAATGAGGTATGAGGCTGACAGTGGTCCGTCCCGCCCCTTCCTGTTTGCTGCAGCGAGGTGGACTTGACTCGCACCGGACTCTTGCTTGGACCGTTACTCTTTCTGGCTCGGCCGCCATCTTTGATTCTGTGCCACCTTTCCGGTCTGCGCCATATGGCTCAGCTTCATTACGCCCTCTGCTGGTCGGCGGCCAAACTACAACACTACAAGAAGGTCTAAGTGGGAGTTACTAGCTAATCGATTGGAATTATTTAATCTAGTAAATAATTGATTGACAATTAATAGTAAGTGGATTAATTGTTTGCATCCTTGTAGTAAAATCATCTGTTTAACTCAAATGGTCGCAGCAGCTCCTACCTTTGAGTGAGTACTTGTGGCCTGACGACGAGTGGACCAGCATGAATTTCGGTCGGTTTTCCAGCAGGACCTTGTTGTCCTGTCGCACCGCCTCTTTGAAGACGTAGGCGTAAAACTGGTCCTTGACAAACCCGGGGCTGGCCACGAGGATGCACTTCACCACTGACAGCAACCAAAAAGCAAACCTTCATAAGGATTAACAAATTCAAATAGAGAACTTGTAGTGTTGCTATTGTCCTACCCTCAAAATTAACGTGACGAAGAATCGCCTGCATCACCGCCTCGTAGAACCGCTCCAGCGCCTGGAGAAAAGAAAAGAAAAAACTATTTCTGCAAGATACATGTGCTGTTACTTACTTTGAAGTATATACTTATGAAGTGGAAGAAATATATTTAACGAATATGTGTAACATATTCAGTCTGTCTGATCAGTCATAAACGTGTAGTGAAAATGCAGCAGGTGAGGCAGAAAGTACCACGCCTCACTGACAGGGGGCGGTGCTGAGCTGCACAACGAGCAACAGGCATTCTTCTTCTACACATTTAAAAGACAGAAAACGGTCAGAACGGAGAAATAAAGACACAGCCGCACAGGGCCACTCTCTCGACAGAGATACGTGGAGAAGGATCAGAGTTGGGTTGAAACCAGTTACATTTACTGGAGTAAATTTTGAAAAAAGGCACTTTTAGGAGTATTTTTACTACACTGGACTTTTTACTTTTACTTGAGTAATTTTATCATGAAGTATCTCTACTCTTGAGTAAAACTTCTGGATTTTCTACCCACTGAATGAAAAACCAACATGTTTAAACCAAACATCCACCAGACACACGGCTTCAGTTTTTGTTAGTTTATAAGTTTTTTATTGAAAGAAACTGATTTAGAAACATTTCCTTTTCCTGATTTTGCTAGTTTTTGTTATTTATATGAATTGTTGTCATTTTTGTCTGCAAAATACCAAAATTTCCACTTAACTTTATATTTTAGTGCATCTGATAATGTAATTTTTAAAGATTAAATGATAATGTGATCAGTCACTCAGTACTTCAGGAAACGTTTTACTACCGTATTTTCCGCACTATAAGGCTCACCGGATTATAAGGCGCACCTTCAATGAATGGCCATATTTTAAAACTTTTTTCATATATAAGGCGCACCGCATTATAAGGCGCATAGAATAGACGCCACAGTTATGTTGCCACCCGTCCGGTATTGAAGGGACATGATTTGTTCCGTTCACTACAAATATGGATGTCTAATAATAAAAATTGGTCCCTGAGTTCTATATATATCATCTGCACCAGTCATTGTTTCACTCACGATTTTGGTGTTGCGATATTGTGCCCAACTGCTTTCTGGTTAGCACAGACCAACCGACACGCTGCCGCCGCAGCCTCTGTCTCTCTTCCACACCCCCAGGCTTTAAATGTATAGGGTGCTGGTCCCTTGGTAACTCTAGCCGAAGCTCCCGGATAAATGTCTAAAGCTACTTTGTTGACATAAAGAATGTCAACAAAACAGTCCGATTCCGGTCGCGAGGAGAGCCTGGAGAGCGACTGGAATGGGGCGTCTGGACGATGGTCACCCTTCTCCGTTCGCGCACAGCATGTTGGTGGAGAACGTGATGCTAGATGACCTGCAGACGACCTGATTATTAGGTGGGTAGGTAGATACATAGACATCGTCTATGGGTAGATTATTAACAAACCAGTTTTTTGACAACTATCCCAGCATGCACTGCGCGCTTCTTCTACGGGGAAAATGAAGTCGGCAGCTACTTACTGTAGTTGCTAGACCTGTTGTGGCTCAATATTGGTCCATATATTAGGCACACTGGGTTATAAGGCGCACTGTCGGCTTTTGAGTAAATTTAAGGTTTTTAGGTGGCCTTATAGTGCGGAAAATACGGTAAATACTTTTTAAATCTGGAGTTATTTCTTGGATTTTACTTTTACTTGAACATAAATACAGTATGTTTAAGTACTGCTACTTTTACTTGAGTATAATTTTTGCGTACTCCTCCCACCTCTGAGAATGATTGGTGATTGGACGTCATAAAAAATATGAGAATACTTTATATAAAACATATAAAGTATTAAAAATAAAATGTTTAATCCTTTCATGTCAAAGAAAACATTAAAATATATTTAAGTGACCTTATTAAGTATTTTAATCCTTATTGCTTTTATATATTGTTAATAGTTACAGTCAAAATTAAAATAGAGTTTCTATATTGGCTTACAGTGTCGTTAGATTTATCGCTGTAGTGAGAGAAGATGAGGAGAAACCAAACGCCTGGCGCTGCAGCTGAGACTCACCTTCTCATGCTGGCTGCAGCTTCCCTTCCTCTTCCGAGGAATGGTGACCTCCACTTTGGCCCTCAGCAGGGTCATGGCGGGGGTCACCAGCACCACGTTGGCCAGGCCCTCCTGCATCACCACGGCCGCCACGTCTGCTCTCTGCGCCGGATCGCAGGCCTGCTCTGAAGCGGAGACGCAGACGCGCTTAACGGCGCCTCATGCAGGTTCAGGTCTTATTTTCGTTTAGGCTTTATGAACCGAGGGCCAAAATCCCCAAACCGAAAGTATTCAGGGGCCAATTTGTTTTTCCCTTCCCCCAATTAAAAACACAAAAATATGGCGGTGAATTCTGTCTCTTTCACCTGCACACTCATAAATAAAACGTGATAAGTTAATGTTTACAGATATTTAACTTTATGGGCAAAATTTTTTAAGTCTATGAAATGTTATTAGTTCCTTTCCAGCAACAAAAGTAAGTAAGTAATTTTCTTTTACGACTATTACTGCAAACATGATGACTAATAATAATAATAATAATAATAAAAGGATAATATCAAGAAAAATTCTTTGTGTTGTATTTAATATTTTCCGTTTAAGAAAATATAAAGCTGCCTAAAAAGACCTTTATTGAATTCAGAAGCCGCACAAAATTAATCCAAGGGGCCACAGATGGCCCACGAACCACACTTTGGACAACCTGGTTTAAAACGTTTAAAATAAAAAAGGTTCAACATGAACAGAATGAATAATTGTGTAATTAAAAAGAGGCTTTTAATCTCAGTGTGTTTTTTAGTCCTGGTAAATTAAAGATTAAATTTAAAAATATGTTTTTGTGTTTATGTTACCGATCCGATCCAGAACCACGCTGTCCCAGCATTTCTTAGCTAGAGTGAACTTCCTGTTGAGCTCGAGCTCGATGGTGTGGTACGCCCCCATCTGGAGAAAAGACGTCATGACAGCCACATTTTAGAGATACGGAATAAGAGACAGACAGACAGAGAACATAAGACTGAAAAGAAACTAGGAAAAAAACTAAGAAAAAAGAAAGAGTCTAAAAAAGGGGAAAAAAGACTAGAAAAAGGAAAGAATAATGAAAGAGTTTCTCTGTTTTTGTTTCACCTGCATTGATCTAATTTCCCAGATATTTCTGTCCATTAATAAAATGTGGTTTCATACTGAAGAAACACTGAACTTCCTTTAAATGTAAATAATAAGAAGGTTGTGGGTAACGTGTCGGACCTTGACATACTGGTTCTCCTCGATGTTGGTGCCCTTCACTCTGAGCTGGCAGGCCTGCGAGTCGAAGTCGATGGCCTCCACAGAGAGAGTCAGAGTGGTCCGAACCCTGGAGCTGCCCACGCTTCCTGTGGTCGACTCGGTCTGCACCTTCCTGTGGGAGACAGCAGAGGCTGCGCTCACACTGCAGGCCTTCATGCTCAATTCACATTTATTTGGTTAAATCAGATGTTTTCTTTCTTTTTTGGGGGGGGTTGCGTGGCTGTTCATATTTCCCAACTTGTGTGTGAAGTGCAAACAACCTGAAAGTGTCCTGCATGTGCAGTAGAGGGAGCAATAATGTCACGCATAGAGAGCATGCTCTTAAAAAGAAGAAAATGTTTGTGGAGGTAAACATGGATGCTAATGGTGTAGCACACCTTACGGTTTTGAAGTGGTTGTCCGACCGAAGTTCTGACCATCTGTGCTGCTTCAAAAATTTTCCTAACGTACGTTATGTAGCATCGATAAGTAGCATTGATACGTAGCATCGACAGGCAGCATTGATACGTAGCATCGATAAGTAGCATTGATACGTAGCATCGATAGCAGCATTGATACGTAGCATCGATAGGCAGCATTGATACTAGCATCGATAGGCAGCATTGATACGTAGCATCGATAAGTAGCATTGATACGTAGCATCGATAGGCAGCATTGATACGTAGCATCGATATGAAGCATCGATACGTAGCATCGATAGGCAGCATTGATACGTAGCATCGATAGGCAGCATTGATACGTAGCATCGATAGGCAGCATTGATACGTAGCATCGATAGGCAGCATTGATACGTAGCATCGATAAGTAGCATTGATACGTAGCATCGATAGGCAGCATTGATACGTAGCATCGATATGAAGCATCGATACGTAGCATCGATAGGCAGCATTGATACGTAGCATCGATAGGCAGCATTGATACGTAGCATCGATATGAAGCATCGATACGTAGCATCGATATGAAGCATCGATACGTAGCATCGATAGGCAGCATTGATACGTAGCATCGATAGGCAGCATTGATACGTACATCGATAAGTAGCATTGATACGTAGCATCGATAAGTAGCATTGATACGTAGCATCGATAGGCAGCATTGATACGTAGCATCGATATGAAGCATCGATACGTAGCATCGATAGGCAGCATTGATACGTAGCATCGATAGGCAGCATTGATACGTAGCATCGATAGGCAGCATTGATACGTAGCATCGATATGAAGCATTGATACGTAGCATCGATAGGCAGCATCGATACGTAGCATCGATAGGCAGCATTGATACGTAGCATCGATAGGCAGCATTGATACGTAGCATCGATACGTAGCATCAATACATAGCATCGACACGTAGCATCGACACGTAGCATCGATACGTAACATCGACACGCAGCATCGATACGTAGAATCGATACGTAGCATCAATACATAGAATTAACACATAGCATCAACACGTAGCATCGATACGTAACATCGATACGTAGCATCGATACGTAGCATCAATACCTAGCATCAATGTACGCATTATCACAAGGCAGAACGGATTAATGGGTAGCACAGACAGAACACCGTAGCGGCACATTAACAACTTAACGGTGATTTTGATTTCTATATAACTATAAAGTTTCAGAAAAATATTAAAATATAATTTTTCCGCTGGAGGAGACAGTAACATCTCTGTTATTTTCATGCAGCAGATTAGAATCTACAAATGATTAATCAGAATTATGGTGGTTATGTAACGATTGTGGTGGTGAAAACAGCAGGAAGGGACGTATTAATGCTCATCTAGTAATTACAGAAGTAATTACCATCTAATTATATGTTGTGTTATCAATCAGCAGTTAAAATGTCGAAGCATTTTTATCAGATCGCTGTGTCTCACTACTGATTTTTTCTTCTTGTTTCCTGTCTTGATGTTATGGACATGAATGTTTACCTGATGGTTGAGGCTCTCAGGCTGTCCCCCACTTGGAGCAGGTTGTAGGTGTGCCACATGTCCTCTGCCTCCTCTGGCACCAGAGTCACCTGACTGAGGCAAAAATAAACACATATTCAAGTTTTCTTAATTAATTCAAATATGCTTACAATAGAATATTATCTGTGTGAGTAATAAAATAAAATCAAGAAAACTATGGACAACCCTGACCATCTTCTTCATAAAAAAAACTCTCTCCAATCAGAGGTTTTACCAAATTCGTTGTAATACGGACTGCTACAGGAGCTCTTTCCTACCCAAAGCCATCACCATCTACAATAGAGCTCTAATTAAATTCGTTGCATTTTATTTCCTTTTGGGATCAATACAGCGTTTTTAAAATTAATTTGAATTTAATTAGAAAGGTACAAACACATTAATTGACGCATGTTGATACACTAATTACAGCGTAGATAAGTTATGACAGTTATTATTTCTTACTCACAGTTTTATGCTTAGTCACAGTAAAGTCATAATCTGGTCACGCCTCAGCGATGCTTTTATTTACTTTTACAAAGCCCTCCGCCCGTCAAAGCGGGAGTTGATGCAGCGTAGACGTGCTGGTTTACGTCTACCGTGACACATTTGCTTTTTTAGCTTGCTAACGTTAGCACTCACCCGGCATTATCTTTCTCTATGTCTTTATTGAGCAACTTCATGGCGGCACGACGGTGAAATGTCAACGCAAGTGTTAGCCTAAGCTATCGAGGTTCGCGTCGGACCAAGTTAGATGCATTTTTATACCGATAGGAGGGCAAACTAAGAAAAAGCCATGTCTTAACTTTAGAATGAATCACTCAGTTCATGTTGCCAGGCGCTCAGGCATTACGTCACGAGAAAATACGTCTTTCCATTTGGGTCACTTCCGTGGGCGTCGCTATGGCAAGCGAATTTATCATTTAATACTTACACGTGATGTTCAAAGCATGGATCGTTCTTCGGTTCCTGATTTTATTCTAAAACTATGTGCCAGTTTGTAGGAAATGTTTTTGACTTGTTTATACTTGGTAATTTTTTGTGAAAAAATCTTTTAAATTTAATTTCAGAAATACTTTATTAATACCGATGAGCAACTAAATGTTGTTATAATTCATATTATCCAAGGCTCTTCAAATAGATTTTGTAGATGCTGATGGCTGTGGACAGGAAGGATATTCTGTAGCAGTCTGCATTACAGTGCGTCTGAAAAGCCTCTGACTGAAGACACACTGTTGTTGTATAACAAAGCAGTACGTACCTGCCAATAATATTTATTTTATTTAGTTGAAAGTTTTACCAATCCATAAAGTTCTTTATAAACAATCAATCCTCTTTTTAGATGCTTGTCATTCTGTAGTTCTGAACTGAAATGTAATTTTATTAAGGAAGCCACTGAGTATTTCATTTTAGATATATGTAATGCATTATTAAAATAAAACAACAACAAAAAAACTTTGTTGATCCCAAAAGAAAATTAAATGTTGGAGTAACTCCTATTATTAAAATTTCCTCTAATTTTGTCATAAAACTAATGTTACCTAAAGCAATCTGTTTGTAAAATAACGTTTTCTCAAACCAACATAATGGTTCCCACAAGAGTTCTGGGATCTGTGAATTTTTTATACATGTTAAATTTAGTTTTCAACCATTCAAATTACCGTTCAGATCAGAATAAATGTTTAAAAATGATCAAAAAATTTGTCATAAATGTTGTTGTGATTATATGACACCACAGTCTACCGTATATACCGTGAACGACTGCGCGTTCTTTTTTTTTATTGTAACTTTAAGATAACCAAATGCTGACGTACTTCGAATTCAGCCAATCCAGGAGAGGAGATGACGTACTAAATCCCGCCTACATATGAAAACTAACCAATCGCAGCGCACAAACAGTCTTACCACTTCCGTTCACAGTCGCTTTGAGCTAACACTCTTCTAGCCTTTTTTTTGTCGATGGCATGGTGCTAGCGGCTGCGGCATAAACGGGGTTGTCACGGGAAAAATACTGACATTTAAAAGCTAATTGGAATATTTACTAAAAATATATTAACAATTTGTTATTTTTGCAGCACATGTCAGCCATCATATCCTCATTAATTGAAGTCCCGGCCTCAGACTTTGAGGTTGACAGTTTTCCCCCAAGGTTAGGGAGCTAGCGCGCTAACGATAGCCGATTAAAGTAGTTAAGCTAACAGTAACTCGGTAGCCACTTTAAGCCGCCGCATCTTTATTTTATCGATTTTTCCAAGATCCAAAAATAGGGTAATAAAATGGCGGAAGCCGACAAGTTGAACATCGACTCCATTATACAGCGCCTGCTCGAAGGTAAGACTCAGAATATACATTTATCCGCACATAGGTGCCATTTTAGCGAACAGGGAAGCCGCCAATGCTACGCGAGTTAGTCATCTTTGGCGTCCTGCAAGCGAAGCTGAACATTTAAATTGTGCAGCATCGGCGCTATTTCTTACATTTTAAACCTGCTTTTTTCCCTAATCTGACATTGACACTTTAAGGAAGGAAAGAATGATGGATGCGTGATCTCAGATATGGGCAAAAATGTAAACTTTGAGCCGAGATAATTCCTTGAAATGTTGGATTTGCTTGAATTTTTTTTCCCCAAATCATCTTTGATAATCTAAAAGGTGGGAATTTTGAATAGCTAAAATAAAAAAAAATAATGGTTATCAAAAAGGTGTGCGCGAATGTAGGCATATTAACAACAATTTTGAAACGATTGTATGTGAAATGGTGTTTATTTTAACAAAATTTCCTGCGTTATTCAAATGTTTGGTTTTCTTTGAGTCCTGATTTTAGATTTTGAGCTTTTCTTTTTCTTTTTTTTTAAACAAAAGAGTATAATACATAGAACAAAATAAAATATGTCACTGGTTCTAAGATAAAGATGGAAGATTTTATTTGATCTGAAAATTAATGGATTATATTTGTTTTAATAAATCATGTAGCTGATCTTTTTTTATGAAACAACAAAAAGTTAATTAATTCTATCAGAATTTAAAATAAAAAAAATATTAAGCATGTCTAATAGTTTGCAAGATTATGTTCAAGCAAATTAACTAATATAAAAAAATCTTTTTATATACTTTTGAATTGTATTGAAAAATTGCGGATACTATAATAAAATATTATTTTGCATATGAAAAAATTTATTTTGATTTTTTAAATTAATCCATTGGAAGATGAAGCAGTTTTTTTCTGACGATTAATCGATTGTTCTGACGATTAATCGATTGTTCTGGTGATTAATCGAATTTTGTAGATGGCACAATCTGTAGAGTTTTCATTTAACCACTTACACCTTTCTTTTTTTAAAGGATATTCAGTCCTTTCCTGTTATCTGTTTTTGGCTATTTTTCTTCTAATATTTCTACTTCCAGACATAAAATATCACAATTAGTGATTGAGAAATCTGAAAATTGTCTTTTAAAAAAGACTTAAATATTAGCTGCATTCACGGTTCGGAAGTTCTTGTAAAAATCAAAAAAGCAGAGATGGACTAGTAGGTACCAATGGTTTGCATTTTTTGGCACAAAATGATTAATCTATTTAAATTCAGCTATTAAGAGGAATTGTTTTTTATTGACAAACTTTTTGTTCTGTTTTGTTTTATCTGCAAAGTGAAAGGATCCAGACCAGGTAAAAACGTTCAGCTGACAGAGAATGAAATCCGCGGCCTCTGCCTGAAGTCTCGGGAGATTTTCCTCAGCCAGCCAATCCTGCTAGAACTGGAGGCGCCCCTCAAGATTTGCGGTGAGCCTCAGGGTCAAGGGTCATCGTCAAGAGCGTTTTCACACACTTGAGATTGGGAGGACAGTTGTTGTAGCTCTGTGGATTATTTTAACGTCATGGTGAATTCTCTAAAGAGGTGGAAAACTGTTGTATGGCTGCAACTAAGGACTATTTTAGTAGTTAATCTGTTGGCTATTCTTATGATTAATTGATTGTTTTTGTGATTAATCGGGTTTAAAAATGGCACTTTCTATAGAGTTTTAATTTTGCCACTTAAGTCTTTCCTGTGCTATTTTAGAAAAAAATTAAAAGATTCAAATAAGAAAATACAAATTTTCTTGCCCAAAATGCAATCATTTATTAAATCTGAACCGAGTGAAGCTAAAACTGCCACTTGAGAAGTTTTGGCCAAAACATTTTTATGGTAAAAGCCGTTTTTATCTTAAATGCAAAATATATGCATTTTTAAATAAAGTTTTGCTTTAAATATGTTGTTTTCCCCAGTAAATAGTCGTTCTTTGAGCCTTTATTCCCGTTAATAATTAAACGACGACTGTTTCAGGAATTGATTAATCACGACAAATTTGATTAATCATTTCAGCTCTAACTGTTGCTGGATTTAATAAGCATTTGGATTTTACTTTCTCTTATTAAAAGCAAGCAGAGATGATTTTTTTTGTTGTTGTCTTGCCGCTGCTGTGTTGTTTTTGCAGTGCGAGTCTCCTTGGACTTGTTCTCCTGAGTCTTTGTGCTGATTACAGTGTGTGGAGTTCAGAAAGTGACCGAGTTTGAAGTACTCTGCAGAAAACGGAGAGAAAAACATCAGTACAGTACGACTGAAACTAATGATTATTTTAGTAATCAATTATTCTAATGATTAATCGTCTAGATAATGTGGGTCTTTCTGCAGATTTTTTATTTAACTTCTTAAGCTTTTTTAAATACAATATTAGAAATGCATTTTAAAATGCAATTAAACAAATTAATTAATTCTTACATAAGAAAATTAATAATTTATTGCTTAAAATGCAACATGGCTCAGAACATGTTTACTGAGAAAAGGTTTTCTTTTCCTTAAATGCAAACTGTATAATTTTGTACAGTTATGGCTAAATTACAATTCTGTTATTTCAGCCCTTTTTTATGAATATATACTCCAGTTAATCGATTATTAAATTAGTCGACGATTATTTCAGCAATTGATTAATCACGATTAATTGTTTCTGCCCTACATACACACTAAATTCAGGCTCACATCTTGAGTTTTTCTGCTGAAAATCCACAGATTATTGAATATTTTGTTAATTACTGGTTGGTGTGAAAAATTTATGCTTCCCCCAAAGAAAGAAAGAAAGAAATTTAGCTTTTTGTTGTCAGACAGGATAATCACACTTTTAACCACCTTGCTTTGTTCTTTTAAATGTAGAGTTATTTCATATCTATTTGACCAATAATTATTGCTGCAGTTCATCCAGGAGTTTAATTTTGCGTTTTAGCTGAAAAGAAATAAGGATTTAATGTTTTTAGGTTTAAAAAGTGGCACAAAGTTTGGTTTCTCGATTTGTTGTAGGTTCAATTCGATTAAAGTCGGACCTTCTTAAAGCGGTGGAGTCCAAACTTTCTGCCAAGGTTACGTTCTTTTTATTTTTAATAATAAAATGGTTGTTTCCTGTAGCCTTTGTTACAATTTTTATCCACCTAAACATGCATGCAGTTATGGAAATGAACTACAAAGTCTAATTATTTTAGAAAAGAAAAATCACTGAGGATCTAAAACGTAAAAATAGGATTTCACTTCCCAAATTTTTGGTTTAGTTTTTCTTATTTGGACTGGAAAATGATTTTTAGTCTAAATTCTGCAACAAAAACGGGACACAAGGTCACTGTTTATTAAGCTGCTTTAAGTAAAAACTGCTGCATGTTGAGATCCTAATTACAACAGTATGCTAAATAATGAAGAAACCTGCTTAATAAATTTGGTTCCGTTTAACATTTTTAAAATTATTTTAAGGTTTTGTCACCCTAATAGATGAAAAACAAGCAGTCTAACTGCATCAACCATCTCTGCTTGCAGGACAAGTTTCTCAATGGAGAAAATGAAAAACTGTTAATCCTGACAATAAGGACAGTTTCAGTTTAAAAAAAAAAAAAAACATGAGAATTTTACAACAATAAATAAATATTTATCACAGTAATTTTTTATTGAAAAACATGAGTTCTGTCAAAATTAGCGATGAGCAAATTAATTTTCTTAATTTCAGTTTAGGCAGTGAAAGCAAAGACGATGTTAAAAGGCAGTTGTTTCTGCCTACGTGACCCCGTACGTGACCCCGTACGTGACCCCGTACGTGACCCCGTACTTGCTCAACATGAAGTCTAGGCTTCCTCAGAGGAAATCTTTGAATTTTATGGATTCATTTTTATTTTCTCTCTAGCTGCCTCTGAATGACTGTTGTGAGTCAAAATGTAATTAAAATCAAGCTCAATTCTATGGAGGACCAAAACTGACATAATTAAAAACAAAAGCAGACGTTTGTTTTTAAAAATGTCTCGACAAAAACTCACGTAAAGAAAAGGCTACACAAAAATATTTCTTTTTCTATTTTTGTAATTTTTGGTGTTCCGTACGGACCTGCGCTTTGCCCCTCCAGGCGATGTTCATGGGCAGTACTACGACCTTCTGAGGCTGTTTGAATACGGAGGCTTCCCTCCAGAGAGCAACTACCTGTTCCTGGGCGACTATGTGGACAGAGGGAAGCAGTCGCTGGAGACCATCTGCCTCCTGCTGGCCTACAAGATCAAATACCCAGAAAACTTCTTCCTGCTGAGGGGAAACCACGAGTGCGCCTCCATTAACAGAATATACGGCTTCTATGATGAGTGTAAGTCGTTAAAAATTCAGACTGTATTCCTTTAGTTTGGTTGGGTAGCGCGTATCGAAAGTATTCATTCCCCTAAAACTTTTTACATTGTGTAGAAGTTTAATCGGTTCAACAGAACGTAGTCTAAAAATCCAGTAATTAATCCCAATTAGTAAATTATACACACCTTTGTTTCCTTATTTTAGCAGCTTTTCTGTTTTGTTTTTTAATCGGTGCTTGAAATCTTTGAAAATGTTTGTATTTCTATTACATGATTTCAGTGTTTTCTGTAAAAGGTTCTTGATATTCAGGCTGCACAGTTTTGTGATAAAGTTCAATGTACCATTTGATTAAAAGCCTAAATTTGGAAAATGTTATTTGCAGATTAAACCAGATATTTAAAGATAATAAAGAACAAAAACATTTTTCTCTCACTGTTTGAACTTAAATCACACTAAATATTTGTTGTTTTAGGTTATTATCACCAACATTTATTTGCTAAACTCCAGACAGCTTGAAATAAAAAAATTAGTAATGTTTTCAGACCAGTCAGGTGTAAAGGGTTTGTGTGTACGAGACAAGTTTCAAAACATAAAATGTTGTTATATTTTACTTCTTTGCCCCTGCTTTAATGTAACATACATATTAAGACATACAAGACATATTAATAATTGTAGTAAATTATAATACTAAACAGAAACAGTTTTCTGTAGTTAACTTGTATTATTTTTCTCTTTAAAGTGCAGCGCTGGAAAAGTATAAAAACTTACCTGCAAAGTACTTGAGTTTTTACTGTGGGAAAAGTGTTTGGCCCAGTCAAAGTCCAGACATAAATCCAGTTGCAAATGTGTGGCAAGACTTGAACATTTATTATTCTGCAAAATTTAAAGTGCTCAGAAAATAACTGGTAGACGTGGAAGGAAAAGCCAAGAGCGAGGCTCATCCTGCCAGATTTACCTCAAGCTGTTTTGCAAACTGGAACGGAAAAAAGTGATAATTTTTAAACTTTTCAGACCCAAAAATTTGAATCCAGGTCCAGTTTCAGAAATCTGCAATCAATCTTTACTTTCACTTGGTTCCGTTTCACAAACTATTACCTCCGTTCAGATGAATGCAAATGCATGCCACACTTTTCAGATTTCATCTGCAAAAAAGAAAAGTGCAGATGACATAACTTTGCCTTCTCTTCTGCATGCAGTCCCGCTGAAACACGCTGTAGTTTGCAGCAGAGTGAAATTCTCCAACATTCTGACGATTCTCTCGCAGGTAAAAGGCGATACAACATAAAGCTGTGGAAGACCTTCACCGACTGCTTCAACTGTTTGCCCGTCGCCGCCATCGTTGACGAGAAGATCTTCTGTTGCCATGGAGGTATCCTCCTCCTCTGTTGTTTCTGTCGCAGCCAAACGAGCGTAAAATTCTCTCCATTTATGTCCCGTTTCCAGAGAGCCTGTGTTTGGCTACTTGGGTTGATTTTTTTTATGCTACTCTTAGTAGGATTTACATTTGGAAAACATCTGATAAAACGGTTAAGGATCTGGAGAGTGTCGTAGGTAATCACTCAACACATCCGCTGAGAATAAATATTAGTGTTTCACAGGTTTGGAGAAATTAAAAAGCATGTGAAAGTGGGCTCAGACAAAATGGCGAGTGAAAATATGTAAACACAGACTGCTGATCTGTAAACTGGTTACATAAGAGAGAGTGAACACATGAAGGAGCTTTACCTTGCAGAAGGACGACGATGGAGCTGAAATCTAAATCTGGTTTATTCACTTTCGTAGTTTGCAGAATTAAATTTAAAAGCTAGTTTGTTGTTTTGTTCTGGGTATATGAAGGAATTTCTGTCACACTTTATTTGCAGGGGGTGAATAAGATGACATGACACTTTCATAAACATGATAACTCCTGTCATGAACATGAATAAGCCTTCATGGATATTTATGACTGTTGTCCTAAAGCGTCATTTGGTAAATTATGACACTTTTAATACAAAGTTGACATTGTTCAAAATGTCTTTTTTATGACAACTTGACATTAACCAAGAAATCATTACTGTTTAAACTCTACCTTTAATAACATAAAGTTACCTAATTTTTAAAGTGCAATCAGTAATACTTTTAGAACAAATTTATATCAGTAATGATTTCTTTTACTGTCATGTCAATTTCTTTCACATTTTTGCTCCTTTTGAAGAATAAATAATTATTGATCAATTAAACCTCTGATCTAGTCCAGAGGTCTTCAATATGGAGGCCGCAACCTGTAGGAGGGTCATGGAGAAACTCCATGGCGGTCGTCATTGATTAATTTTTTTGTACATATATATATTATATAATATATATATAATATATGTAACTTGATATATATTCAAATTAAAAACTTAACTTTGAATATACACAGTCCAGTCACATTAATGTGACCATCTGTCAAAAGCCAGAATAACCACCTTTCGCAGAGCGAACTGCTACGAGACGTGCAGGAAGAGAGTCACTTAGGTCCCTGAAGGTCTTCTCTGGGATGTTGAGCCATGCCGACTCTAATGCCGTGGCCAGCTGCGCTAGATTACGCGGTTGAGGATCCATGGCGCGAACAACTCGATCGAGATGGTCCCACAGATGCTCGATTGGGTTTAAGTCAGGTGAGTTTTCTGGCCAGGGGAGGACGGTAAACTCATCCTGGTGCTCTTCGAACCACGCACGTACACTGGCAGCTGTATGGCACCTCGCATTGTCCTGCTGGAAGATGCCATCATCCTGAGGAAAAACAATGCGCATGTAGGGGTGGACATGGTCCGCAAGGACAGATGCGTACTTGTATTGATCCATCGTGCCTTCCACAATAATCAGTGAACCCAGAGAATGCCAGGAAAACATTCCCCAGACCATAATGCTCCCGCCTCCAGCTTGGACCGTTCCTGCAATGGTTGCAGGGTGGTTCCTTTCAGAGGTTTCACGCCTTATACGCCAACGTCCATCTGTCCGATGGAGCATAAAACGCGATTCATCTGAAAACGCTACCTGTCGCCACTCAGTGGACGTCCAGCTGCTGTACTGGCGTGCAAATTCTAGCCTTCGTCGTCGATGAACACCAGTCAGCATAGGTGCACAAACCAGGCGTCCGCTTCGGAGGCCCAGACGCAGCAATGTTCGCTGAATAGTGGTTTGGGAGACACTTGTGGTAGCCCCTTGGTTCATTTTAGTGGTCAGTTGCTCAACGGTAGCCCGTCTATCTGCCCGAACGCATCTCCGCAACCGTCGTTCGCCTCTGTCATCTATGGCCCGTGGTGCACCACATTTGCCACGTCGTTGATTTTGGACAGTCCCATTTTGCCATGCACGGTACACTTTTACCACGGCGGCACGCGAACAGTTCACAAACTCAGCCGTTTCGGAAATGCTTCCACCCTTGGCCCGAAAGCCAATGATCATGCCCTTTTGGACGTCGGATAAATCGCTTCGTTTCTGCATTACGCCAACGATTGAAATGTTTTCCGAAGCCCACACACACCCTTTATATACGCTCAACGCACTGTGCTGCCACCTGCCTTCTGTGATTGGTTATTTAACTCTGAAGTGGAAAGTACGTGGTGGTCACATTAATGGACTGGACTGTGTATATATATATATATATAATATATATATGTAACTTTGAATATATATATTCAAAGTTAAAACTAACTTTGAATATATATATATATATATATATATATATATTCAAAGTTAAGTTTTTAAATACACATTAACATGAATCCAACATGAAACAAATCTAATCTAAAAAATAATGAACATCAGTCAGAAATTCAGATTTAAAAATCAAAATCAGTTTATGTAAAATGTTCTGCACTTTATGCTAAATAACAGCTTGTTGGAGGCTGTGACATCAGTGGGACATGACTTGTTTTCAAGCTTAAAATAAAACGTGAAATAAAGAAGCTCTGTATTATTATTACATTGACAGTAATAAGTCATTTTTTCAGTTTTATTGTAATCAATTATTCTCACAATCGATCAATCAGACAAAAACATTCAACAGATTTTTCATTTAACCACTTAAATTATACAATATTAGAAATGCACTAAAAGGAGATGAAAAACAAATAATTAATTTAGAAAAGAGAAATACAGTAACATGACATTCCTTTAGTGAATTTGAACCAGGTAAATCTAAAAGCCACTTGAAGAGTTTTGGCTAAAACACATTTTCAGATGCAGGTGGGTTTTTGTTTTTTTAACTTGAATGGAAAATGCATGCAGCTTTTTGTCTGCATGCTCCATTTAATGATTAATTACTAAAGTGGTTGATGATTACTTAAAAAACCAATTAATCTGATTAATCGCTTTAACTCCAATAAATTTATAAAAAGTTTTTTTTCTTAAATGCAAAATGTATATTTTGTACAGTTTTGACTGAGTTACTGCTGTGAAAATGTTTGTTCAGAAAATTGCCCCTTTTTTTGAGTCCATACACTTAATCATTTATGTTGACGATTATTTGAATAAGTGATTAATCACGGTGAATTTGATTAATCGTTTTAGCCCATATCAGTAAATGCTTACATTTATTGAATTTTTTAAATCTCCACTGATCCCTACTGATTAAATAGCATCATCTCTGTGGAACTGGTTCAGTTTCTTAAACTCTAAATGCTCTAAATCAGAATTATTGGTATATTTTGAGCTGATTCTGCTGCTTCTAACCCGGGCGTTGTTCGTGTTCAGGCCTTTCCCCGGACCTCCAGTCCATGGAGCAGGTCAGGAGGGTCATGCGTCCCACCGACGTGCCTGACCAGGGCCTCCTCTGCGACCTGCTGTGGGCCGACCCGGACAAGGACGTGCTGGGCTGGGGCGAGAACGACCGCGGCGTCTCCTTCACCTTCGGCGCAGACGTGGTCACCAAGTTCCTCCACAGACACGACATGGACCTGATTTGTCGAGCCCATCAGGTCGGTGTTTTTCATGAGGGATGTCAGCAAAAGCAGAGCGACTTGTTCTTCAGCTGAATTGGTTATTATTTGTATTCGGTTTTAGAATAATCTGTTGGGACAAAGGAATGTTTTTATTCGAGGCGTGTTCAGCTTGTCTGAACCTGTTTCTGCAAGGCTCGGCTCTCTCTGCGCTCACGCTGTTCCTGTCGGCTGGGAACTTCCTCTCTGAATTCACAGCGAGCTGGTTGATGACTTTTAAATGTTTTGTGGAAGTGCAGCAGGTGGAACTTCTCAAAAAACAACAATGAAAGCTGAAGCTCAGTTATACTTCTCTCCAAGTTGTAAATACTGATTTCTGCTAGTTTACACGTGAAGACTGTGCATAAATCTTATATTGCTAATATTTCTATACTTGTATTTTTGTCTGATTTGTTTTAATATCTTTACTGGTTTCCCTTCCTGCCTGGTCTACGTTTTCCCACCTTTATTAGGGCTTAATTAATCGATCATGATTAATCGGCTCAGTCGTGATTAATCGATTGTTAAAATAATGGTCAACTAATTTGGACTATACAGATATTTAAACGTAAAACTGTTATGTTTAAAAAACTAACAGCACAGTCAGAGCAACAATTAAGCAAAAACTGAACAAAAATATCAACATTTTGTATTTAAGATGAAAAACCTTCTTTGTCTGTGAATGTGTTCTACACAGAAATCCTAAGGTGGCGGATTTGGCTTCACCTGGTTCAAACTCCTATTAAACACTTTTTTATCCAATTATTAATCTAAAAATATAACCAGCCCTGCACTGTATTGATATTGAGTTGAGCAGAAAGGCCTGAACTTTTTACATGTTTACTTTTTTAAAGTACTTTTTAGCTGCAGATGATAGAAATGATCAAGAGTACATTAAAGGAATGTGTTGCTGCATTTTAGGCAGTACACTGTTTTTCTCATTTAGGAAACGAATTTAATTATTTATTAGCATTTTTAATGCATTTTAATACTGTCAAATTAGCCAAAGTGGTTGAAAATTTGTTATAATGTGCAAATTCTTTACTTGCGTAACAGTTGATTAATTGTCAGAGTACTCGATTAATCAACACAACAATTAATTAATAGTATGAATGATAAATTAATTAGTAGATCAATCAATTAATTGTCTGAAAAATAGATTAATTATTGGGATAGTCAGTTAATCTTTGGGAAAATCGATTAATCGTCTGTCAATAGAATAATCTATTACTCAGATAATTGTTAGCCGTATCGTCGTTAATAGCACCAAATGTTCTCTAGATCTTAAAACCTTTCTTGGAATCTGCAATAAACGCATGTTGGCATCTTGAATGAGCGTTTTAACTCCCAACTGAACCACTGAGAGTTTGAGGAACAAATTTCAATGTTTTTAATTCTTTTTTTTATCCATTTTGTGTGTATTATTATTTTTGTTAAAAAACATTTTTATTTGCTCGCTCTGCTGTGTTTTGAGCGTCTCTGCGTCTGTTTTCAGGTGGTTGAGGACGGTTATGAGTTCTTTGCTAAGCGGCAGCTGGTGACGCTGTTTTCAGCCCCAAACTACTGCGGCGAGTTCGACAACGCAGGGGCCATGATGAGCGTAGACGAGACCCTCATGTGTTCATTCCAGGTGAGCGTTACACCTGAATCTTTGAAAATTATGAAACATAAAGTCTACGATATTTTCATACCTAACTCGATTTCCAAATTTAATAGTTTTTTTTTTAGTCTCTTGTAAAGAAATTATAAATGACAGATGGAGTTTTAGCCACAAGAAATTTCTGTTTAATGGTGAGAATGAAATTATGACAAAGTGTCTGTACATCCTAAAAATAAGGGGTTAAAAGTAAGTTGGCCTTAAATCAAAGGTCTTAAATTGTGTCTTTACAGAACTATTTAATCGTCTATTCTGTGTATTTTTATTCTCACTGGACTTTTCTGTCAAAATATCTTCATTGCAGGATGCAGGCTGGTTAGCGAACTAGCTTTTTCCACGTATCATTCATTTAAAATTATTTTTTTATCTTCACAGTGTGTTCTTGCATTATTATTATGCCTTTACCATCAAATTACTTACAAATGGTCTCAAAACAACATTATTATGATCGCAATAACTTCTGGGACAATTTATCATCCAGCACAATTTAGCGTTGCAACCCTACCGATTTAGATTTTTCTTTTTCTCCTACTATTGGGACTGGTACCAACCGTCTGGACGCCTCAGATCTTCTGGTTCTGGTTTTGCTCTGCATCCCCAAAACCAGAACCAAACGAGGAGAAGCAGCATTCAGCTTCTTGTTCTTGTTATTCTTCAGCTTCTACACAACACAAATTTGGAACAAACTTCCAGAAAACTGTAAAACAGCTGAAACAATGTGTGCCTTTAAATCTCAACTTAAAACCCACCAGTTTAGAGTTGCTTATGACTAAATTAGGTTTAGAGTTCGGGTTTTGATGTCTTCGATGTTTTTATCTTTACTTTTCATCTAGTTAACTTATTTTTAGTTCTCTATCACAATGTCTATGTAAAGCCCCACGGGAAAACGTCCCAGTTAGACGAATCAGTGTGTTTTAACTAAAACTCTGAGGTGTGAGAATCCTTGTTAAATGGCGTTTTAACTAAAATTTAGAGGTGTGAGAATCCTTGATAAATGACGTTTTAACTAAAACTCTGAGGTGTGAGAATCCTTGTTAAATGACGTTTTAACTAAAATTTAGAGGTGTGAGAATCCTTGATAAATGACGTTTTAACTAAAACTCTGAGGTGTGAGAATCCTTGTTAAATGGCGTTTTAACTAAAACTCTGAGGTGTGAGAATCCTGGTTAAATGGCGTTTTAATTAAAACTCTGAGGTGTGAGAATCCCTGTAATGGCGTTTTAACTAAAACTCTGAGGTGTGAGAATCCTTTTTAAATGGTGTTTTAACTAAAATTTAGAGGTGTGAGAATCCTTGTTAAATGGCGTTTTAACTAAAACTGAGGTGTGAGAATCCCTGTTAAATGGCGTTTTAACTAAAACTCTGAGGTGTGAGAATCCTTGTTAAATGGCGTTTTAACTAAAACTGAGGTGTGAGAATCCCTGTTAAATGGCGTTTTAACTAAAACTCTGAGGTGTGAGAATCCTTGTTAAATGGCGTTTTAACTAAAACTGAGGTGTGAGAATCCCTGTTAAATGGCGTTTTAACTAAAACTCTGAGGTGTGAGAATCCTTGATAAATGGCGTTTTAACTAAAACTCTGAGGTGTGAGACGTTTATCTGAAGTCCTACAAAGGGATGCGGGTTTTAATGTTTTTATCTTTTTAATCTTTTTCTTTTTAAAAAATCTCTGTCTTTCTGTTTATTCACTGTCACCTGCTGTTTCTATTTTAATTATGTAAACCACGTTGAAATGCCTTGCTGCCGCAATGTGCTATACACATAAAATATGATACAGATATTAACATCTATCGAGGAAACATGAGTTTCTCTGTGTATTTATTGGTTCCTCGGTGTCTTGTCCTGCCACAGATCCTGAAACCGGCCGATAAGAAGCTGTTCTACGGCGGCGGCGGCGGCTCCGGCCGCCCCGTCACTCCTCCCAGGAAAGCTAAGAAATGACAGCAGTAGTTTGCTTTTCGACCTCCGGCCCATCCCTCCTGCCCTCTCTACCTCTCTTCTCCTTTATTTCACCAAACAGCCAGAAATCAAACCTTTACCCAGGGCTTTTTTTTTCTTCTTCCTCCTTTTTTATCTGTACTTCTTAAAACATTTAATGTAATGAATTGTCTGAGTGAGTGAGTGCGTGCGAGCGCGGACTATAATCTTGTCTCGTCTGCAGGTGAGCATTAAAATCACATGTACATTTTTGCAAATTTATTGAAAGGTTTATACTTTCCCCTTGCTCCGACCGCCGTCGAGACCACGGGGTCGGTCTCTATGGCAACCAGACTGAAATCACAGGGTGTTTTTTTTGGGGGTTTTTTGGCAGACAGGTTGCTGTCATGGCGGCTTTGGCAGCGTACTTGTAGAGAGTAAGAGGGGGGAGGCGTGTTTTGTTTTCCCTGTTCCTGTACTGTAAAATCTCAAACACAGGTGTGTGTGTGTGTGTGTGTGTGTGTGTGTGTGTGTGTGTGTTTCGTGTCTTGCCTATTTTGCTGTGAGGAGTTGCATCATTTCCAAGCAAGAACACGCCGACACACACGCACAAACGCAAATGACTCGTCAGATTCATATGAGCCAGAGCTGTAAAAACCCCCCATACAGTTTAGGTTTGTACAGATTTGATTACTTGAAAGAGATTTTTTGTGAATTCGTTTTGTAGTCTTTCATCGAGTTGACCAATAAACCGAGAATCTGAGCTGGCGTGTCTCCCTCTTCTTCTGTGTTTGTGTGCTTATCGGTTTGACATTGAACCCACGCTTATTCGCAGGAATTGAACTCTAAATTATTCAGTGATTTTAAACATTTTAAATCGCAGAGTTTCTGTGCATCCTTAAAAAGTCTTAATTTCATGTGTCTAAAATTAAGGCTCTAGTGCAGCGGTTCTTAATCTGGGTTCGATCGAACCCCAGGGGTTCGGCGGAGCCTCTGGAGGTAAAGACTCACTTGTGTAAAGTCGTGATGACGCCCCGCTTTGCCATCACTTCCTGCAGAGGATCACGTTACATTGCTTAGCCAATCAGAGGATCACGTTACATTGCTTAGCCAATCAGAGCTGTGGAGGAGCCCTGATTGGAGGAGCTTCACTCTCAGCATGGATTTGAACTTGTTTCTTTAATTACTTCAGCAAAGCTCACAGTTTTAACCAAATTCTATAGTCTAAATTTGCTCCTTAGTTGCATCTTTTCGGGGTGGTGCTGCCTCTAGTGGTGTGGGGTGGAAACACAACTAATATAATTACATTACTAAATCAGAATACCACAAAGTATTTTGTGTGTCTAAGAAGGGTTTGGTGAATGTGCATATGAAACTGGGGTTTCGGTACCTCAAAAAAGGTTACGAACCACTGTTCTAAAGTGTTTTAAATGTATTAGAACATTTTGAAGTTAACCTTAAACACTGCTAATCACAGGTTTTAAGGCAGTTTAATCTCAGTCTATATTTTTTATTTTCCTTTCAGACAAATCTTTGTTGCATCCTGTGACTCGAGGTAATTGAGGCCAACGCTAAAATAACAGCCAGCTGTTAATTTATTAGCATTTAATAAACTGGCAGTTGAGGCTATCGCTAAGCTTAGATGATGACTAGCTGCTAGTTAGCAGCTAATTAGTTGCTAAAGTAGCTGACTAGCTACTTTCAGCTACTTAGCTGAAGGTAATTAGCTGCTAAAATACTTTGACGTACTTTAAACTGCTTTCACAGTACTTTAAATTAGCGACTTTAGCAGCTAATTGGTTAGTGGTAGCCTCACCCACCAGTTTATTGGCACCTCATCAGTGCTAATAAACCCTTGATGGCTGACTAGCTAGCTAGTTTCTTTGTGCCCGTCACTATCGCCACCGGATCATTTCTATTGCCGTATGATGCTACATGCATTCTGTACAAAAAAGCTTGGTACTACAACATAAAATATGCTATTTTCTTTTGCCCAGGTCTTAAATTTCATTCATATCTTGTCATGGCTAGATTTTGTACATATAATACAAACATAACAATGTTCAAAGGGATCAGTCAGGAGAAGGACTCCAAACAATGCACATCGCAGAATAAAGTGAAGACGGATATGAGTAAATTGATTAAATAAGTTATTGTAGTTTCATTGAGAAACATTTCTTCATGATGCATCTCAAGAAAATGCAAATTTTTTTTCAAACATAATTTATCCCAATTGTGTTACATTAGAAAATGAAGAATCTGTTTTCCACCATCCATCCATCCATCCATTTTCTTCCGCTTATCCGGGATCGGGTCGCGGGGGCAGCAGCTTCAGAAGGGAGGCCCAGACTTCCCTCTCCCCAGCCACTTCTTCCAGCTCCTCCGGGGGAACCCCAAGGCGTTCCCAGGCCAGCCGAGAGACATAGTCCCTCCAGCGTGTCCTGGGTCTTCCTCGGGGCCTCCTCCCGGTGGGACGTGCCCGGAACACCTCACCAGGGAGGCGTCCAGGAGGCATCCTGACCAGATGCCCGAGCCACCTCAACTGGCTCCTCTCGACGTGGAGGAGCAGCGGCTCTACTTTGAGTCCCTCCCAGATGACCGACTGTTTGTTTTATTTGGTGTAAATTGCAGCCACACTTGAGGGTTTTTTTGTTGTTTTATCTGCACATAAGGCAAAAAAGGAACCAAATGAAAAAACACTGGAGGGTTTGAAATGAAATTTGAAATGAAATGAAATTTTATTTGAACATGATACAAGTATAAAAATAAGATAGTGCACAGTAACAAGAAGTGCATAAAAAAAGAAGAAAGATACAGTTTTTGTCTCAGTTAACATATCATGGTCGAAATGGGGTAGGAAGAAGTGAGAACTTAACTCCTACAAACCTAAGCACATGAAAACTTTACAGTCCTACCATCAAAGAAAAAAAAATAAAAATAAAAAATCAAAGTCAAAGTAGCAGTCAACAGTAACTAATATTTACATATACATTTTCCCTTATTATGCTGGTTTGTCTTTCTAAACCCTTACACCAAATTGTTATCTTCAATACACACATTATTGCTTTCTCTCACCCATATGTCTATATCTGTTGAAAATGACCTCCTTGTATTTTCTTTTGAATTGTATTAAACTATTGCTTTGTTTCAAATATTCATTTAACTTGTTCCATAACTTTACACCTTTAATTGAAATACAGAAGCTTTTTCTTGTTGTTCGCAAACTGCGGCTCTTTAAGTTTGAGAGACCCCTTAAGTTATAACCCCCTTCTCTTTCAGAAAACATGCTCTGTATGTGCTCAGGTAGCAACTTTTTAGATACTTTGAACATAAATTGAGCCATTTTAAATTCTACAAGCTCGTCAAATTTGAGAATTCTGGATTTTATGAAGAGTGGGTTTGTGTGCTCATAATAACCAACATTATGGATAATTCTAATGGCTCGTTTCTGTAGGATGGTTACCGGATGTAAAGAGCTCTTGTAAGTAACTCCCCACACTTCACAGCAATATGATAGATATGGTAAAATCAGAGAGTTATATAGAATATGAAGTGATTTAGCATTCAGTACATGTCTAGCTCTGGCCAGTATGGATATGCTTCTACTGAGTTTACTCTGTAAATGTTTAATCTGAGGTTTCCAACTGATTTTGTCATCTATTATTACACCGAGGAACTTATTAGCAAAAACCCTTTCTAGAGTTACGTCCTCTATTTGAACTTGGATTTCAATATTTTTGTAACAGTTCCCAAAAACCATGAATTTAGTCTTGTCCAAATTTAGTGATAATTTGTTATTGTTAAACCATATCTTTAACTCACTGATCTCTGAGGTGACTGTTGAGAGAAGATGCTCTAAATTTTCGCCAGAGGCTAGAATATTTGTGTCATCAGCGAATAATATAAATTTTAATACATTAGACACTGTACTTATATCATTTATATAAAGATTAAATAGAACTGGTCCCAGTACTGATCCTTGTGGTACTCCACAGACAATCTCCAGCCAGTCAGATTCCACATCTCCCAATTTCACAAATTGTTTTCGGCTCTTTAAATAACTCCTCATCCAGTCATCCAGGTTTAGTTTGTATTTGGCGTGTGATGATTGCTTTTGTCCACAAGGTGGCAGTGTTAATGAATAAATTAATAAACTCCCACCAGTTCAATAAAATTTAGCTTTTTTTACTCTCTAGGTTACATGTTACGACATCCCTAGTTTATTTAAATGCAAAAATTTAAAGATTTACTTTGCATTCAGCTGCATTTTTAATAAAAATATTCACAATCGTAAAGTGTTTGTTTTTAAAGACAAAACTATTTGATGCTGCCGTTTTTTGGAAAAAATGTGGCGTCTTTCTTTATTTAATGTTTTAAATGAAGTCTTTCTCTGGCATTTCTCTGGCTCATTTTTTGCATTCATTCATCTTCCTGTCGTCAGCGACCCGGTCAAGACGTCCCGTCCGTCACTCTGCCTTCCTTCTACAGGAACACTGAGGTCAGGAGCAACGTGTTCTGCTGCAGAATGAAGGCTTATGAAAAGGTCATGAACTCTCTGTCCTTCCTAAGACGTCATAAAGGTATTTTACAAGTTGAATGACGTTAATTCTGACCTTTCTTTTAGCAATTATTCAATTGAGAATTTATTAATTTAAAATATTTCACGTTTTTACCTATTTATTTGTATTCTGAAGCTCACTATTTGTAACAATCTCAAATTTTTTTCTCTACTTTTGCCTTTTTAAAGTTTACTCGGGGGGGGGGGGGGGGGGGGGGGGGCAGGTTGGGTTAAATCTGCGCTGCTCTGTGAGCTTTGAGGTCTGAATTAATCCTGACCTTGACCTCAGTGAGTCTGTTTACCAGATTAAGATTCACTGGAAAGAGAAAACTCGAGTTTTGCGGCTCCTCTGCTCCCTTCGCTTACAGTTGTGCCTTTGGTTCGGGAAGGTCAGTGGACTTAAAATAGATAAGACATTAAATATGTTTATTTTACAGAGTTCATCTTTCAGATGATACCAAATACTGTACATACCTATTCATATCGTCTTGCCCGCCTGACACATTGAGCCGTTTTGTAATTTATGACAGGTATTATAAAACTGCTCAAGGATTTGGTTTATGACACTCTGGTAACAGAATGGCCCTCATGAAATACAAGCCTCCTGATTCATGCCAGTCAACATGGCGAGGCAGATGTTCTTGTGGACACAAATATTGGTAATTTAATGCTGAACAATGTGTTTTACTGCAACTAAATTCATTATAGTGATTAAGCTGGGAAACATTATTCCGTGGAAAGCCTTGAGTAAATAAAGAAATCACATCACGGTGACTGCGCTTCCTTTAAAATGTAAAATTTATGAATCAGAAATTCATTAAAATTCAAATAAAAACCCAAAAATGTTATTTATTTAAAAAAAAAGCAAATTGGACGTAGATACTTTTAATCATTAAAATCTGTGGCGGCTGGACTATGTAAAATAGACATGTTCAATGTTTTTGTTTACATCCGGGTATTTCGCGCATGCGCACAGTCCTGGAGTGTATTGGGGCAAAACGACGTTTCTTTTGCTGCCGCGTTAGAACTGTTCCGTTAACAAAATGAAACCCAGAAATGTAGGTATTATTAATTTACATCATCTTTGGGCAGAAGTTCGCAAAAGTTATGCAGCAAAGCTAACTGTAGCTATCTGAGCTTCAGGCGCCATTACTATGCATCGAGTCGTGTCGGTAAACCGAACCGTTCACATCGGTCACAAAAATGTCTGTAGCGCCCTTATTTCTAATCCAACTTCCATAAAATGTGGTTTAAATTAAAGTAACATTGTGTATTCTACCAAGATATAGTTCTATAGATTTTATTTTTCTAAATTTCTTATTCTTTTGGGACTTTTCTGTCAGTCAAATGCTAGAGGCGCGCCTCCTGTGACAAAGCGGTTGATGCTAACGCTAACTTGCTACGAAGCTGGCTAGCTAGCTTTTCCCCGTCTTTCATGAATAAATAAACTTTACAAAGGCGTATTGAAGCCATTGTAGATGGAAAAAAGGAGGAGTAAATTGCTACAATTTTTTTTTGAAATTTTGAGATTAATTTCAGGAATATAGTAGGGCTGTAGTGATACAATAATCTCACGATACGGTACGTTACACGACATTCTCCCCACAACACGATATATATTGCGATATTCAGCAAATGATACAATTCAATACACTTTTGCGAGTTTCTGAAAGATTTCAGAGGGACAGAGTGATTTTGGTGACATTTTGTGACTGTTATAAAGTTGGACTAAATTAATTTAACTGAAAACTGACTAATTGCACCAACTACACAATACCTGGTTCTGGTTGGACACAGACTTAAAGTGGACAGCTGGACAAAATGAATCAAAGAAGTGGTGAGAAAACATGTTTCTTTTAGTTGAAACAGTCCAAACTGTAGCTGACATGCATTAGTAAAGTAAATAAAGTGAACCAAGTTCCTGCTCTGAATAGTTTGATACCTTTTTAACCTGAACATCTGAAGGAATCACTGTAAGCCTGATGACCTGGCGAAGCAAGCAGTGAGTGAACAAGGTGACAGTTGGATGTTACAATACTTGCAGATGAATATCGATTTTTTTCTAGGAAAGAAAATATCGATATACACAGTCCGGTCACATTAATGTGACCACCACGTACTTTCCACTTCAGAGTTAAATAACCAATCACAGAAGGCAGGTGGCAGCACAGTGCAGTTGAGCGTATATAAAGGGTGTCTGTGGGCTTCGGAAAACATTTCAATCGTTGGCGTAATGCAGAAACGAAGCGATTTATCCGACGTCCAAAAGGGCATGATCATTGGCTTTCGGGCCAAGGGTGGAAGCATTTCCGAAACGGCTGAGTTTGTGAACTGTTCGCGTGCCGCCGTGGTAAAAGTGTACCGTGCATGGCAAAATGGGACTGTCCAAAATCAACGACGTGGCAAATGTGGTGCACCACGGGCCATAGATGACAGAGGCGAACGACGGTTGCGGAGATGCGTTCGGGCAGATAGACGGGCTACCGTTGAGC
The DNA here is from genome assembly GCA_033032245.1 of Poecilia picta. Lineage (NCBI taxonomy): Eukaryota > Metazoa > Chordata > Actinopteri > Cyprinodontiformes > Poeciliidae > Poecilia > Poecilia picta. The sequence continues at coordinate 22,472,175 of CM065371.1, forward strand.
AACTGACCACTAAAATGAACCAAGGGGCTACCACAAGTGTCTCCCAAACCACTATTCAGCGAACATTGCTGCGTCTGGGCCTCCGAAGCGGACGCCTGGTTCGTGCACCTATGCTGACTGGTGTTCATCGACGACGAAGGCTAGAATTTGCACGCCAGTACAGCAGCTGGACGTCCACTGAGTGGCGACAGGTAGCGTTTTCAGATGAATCGCGTTTTATGCTCCATCGGACAGATGGACGTTGGCGTATAAGGCGTGAAACCTCTGAAAGGAACCACCCTGCAACCATTGCAGGAACGGTCCAAGCTGGAGGCGGGAGCATTATGGTCTGGGGAATGTTTTCCTGGCATTCTCTGGGTTCACTGATTATTGTGGAAGGCACGATGGATCAATACAAGTACGCATCTGTCCTTGCGGACCATGTCCACCCCTACATGCGCATTGTTTTTCCTCAGGATGATGGCATCTTCCAGCAGGACAATGCGAGGTGCCATACAGCTGCCAGTGTACGTGCGTGGTTCGAAGAGCACCAGGATGAGTTTACCGTCCTCCCCTGGCCAGCAAACTCACCTGACTTAAACCCAATCGAGCATCTGTGGGACCATCTCGATCGAGTTGTTCGCGCCATGGATCCTCAACCGCGTAATCTAGCGCAGCTGGCCACGGCATTAGAGTCGGCATGGCTCAACATCCCAGAGAAGACCTTCAGGGACCTAAGTGACTCTCTTCCTGCACGTCTCGTAGCAGTTCGCTCTGCGAAAGGTGGTTATTCTGGCTTTTGACAGATGGTCACATTAATGTGACTGGACTGTGTATATCGTGATATCGATATTATACAGCCCTAGAATATATATGGAAGAAAAAATGACATTCTAAACTCAATATGTTTCTAGAAAAAAAATCTGAAACTTTGAGATTTATTTCTGACATTTGTTAAGAAAAGACTTTATGATTTTGAAAATTTTAAGATTTTCTGAACTTTGTTGAACAGGTTAGGATTGGTCTATAGGTGATGCAAAACACGTTCATAACAATTGTTTTTGCACAAAATCATTCTTAGATAATGATGTTAGCCTGCTCAGTTCTGCTTATTTTGAGCTCTTTTCAGAATGAACTGTTTTAGGGCCTCTCGCCACTTTAAATCCAGATAAGCAGCTGTTGGCCATGCCACCCAATTCAACTTATGCCCTGGTGTGTAAATGGCCTTACATCTTGGAAAAGCAGAAGTAGAGCCTCCTGCACAACCAAGAATGGAACAAGTCATTTCTGTATGGTAAGTCAGCAACAAAAAATTAGTCATTTCCAGCAGCCATTGTATTGTGCATACATACATTAATCAGTAAAACCAGCTGATCAAACATGGTGGTGCCCAGCTTGGGTTGCTAGGTGAGTGTCTGCTGATTTGTGACTTAACATTCAGAAGATTTTTGAAACCATTCATATTCCAGACACCAAAAAAGTTCAGCTTCTTGCCAAAAACTGCCTGGGTGGGATTTTTTAAGTGTTTGGGCTGCTTTTAGAAGCAATAGAAACTAGAAAGGAAGTACAAAAAAATCAAGTAATTTGTAAATTTTTTTATAATAGATCTCCTTTGAAAATTCTTAAATTTGACTTGCTGAAACAGATATTTCAATAGAATGTGATGTTCTCTTGTCATTCCCATTTTGAACAGCTAATAAGATAATCGATTACTTATGACAACAATTTTACTAAGGCTTGATGATTTTGTAAAAAACAAAAAACAATGACTTATTAACCCTATTTAGGATTGGATTGGGTTTTTTTAAAAATTTCAGCTGCTCTGTAAATTATTCTCTTTTGGGAAACCTTCAGCTCACCTTGAGTTTCCCAATAAAACACCTCCGGTTTGTAAAATGCAGCGCAAACCAGGTAAGCGACACTCTATCAAAATGATCAACAGTCTCGCGTTCCCTCACGGCTTATATAGTACATCCCCAAGTGCCTGGAATGGTGTGAACAACCAGAACCTTTGCAGCGCTACTGGACGCTAATGACACCGTGGAGTTTTAATGAGCCCCAACGTTTCTCCCTGATACGTGGAGGTTTGATTCATGAATCTGAGCTGCAGCGAGGAGAAAACATTCCCAAATAAAAACACAGCAAAGCTGTTGTGCTGCCAACGCCGACTGCTCACTGTCACCTTCACTATTTATATCTAAAGAGGAATTCTGGATTCAGAGGCTCAGCTGCCACTTCTATTATTACTATTAGCTAATGCTGTAACAAGTACGGTGCTAAAACCAACTTTATGGCTCCTTTATCCATAACCCTAATTATGCCCACACAGCTGTATGAATCCAATCTGAGAACCTTTTAGCATACTTTGCATGTGTGAAAAACGATATGCAGGCGCAATCAGGTTCAGTTCTGCTTTGTTTTTATAAAATTAATACCTGCAATGTAACTGAATTTTACCTACATTTCAAAAAACACAAATCTAATCAAATATCTTTGATAGTTTCTCGTGTAAATATCTTAGATGACCCAAAAATTGTACTCAGGTAAGAGTAGAAGTAATTCAACATATATTTACCGCAGTAAAAGTAAAAATTAGGTATCCAAGAAATTACTCAAGATTTTAAAAAAATACTCAAGAGGAACTGAACAAATATCATTCGTTTAAAATTTAAAAATTAAATAATCGGAGGACTAAAATATAAATTTACATGAAAATTGCATTGTTTTTTAAAGATCAAAATGAAAATTATTAATATAAATGACATAATTTCAAAATAAAATTAGTCTAAAAAAACCTTTTTAAAAATGAAATTCTTTCAATATGAAACCTATGAAAGTTTAGCAAAAAATAGCAGGTGTACATCTGTGTTTGCCAGAAGAATTACAATGTTTTCAGCAGCATTAAGGAATTATTGACTTTAAACAGTTTTTGCTGATAAGTTACTTGGAAGTTTTGTCTTATTTTCAATTCATAAATTACACTAGAAACTAGACTAAAAGTACTTGGTAAGATTTGCATTTTTGTACAGTGCAGCATTTTCCCTTGGGGTGAGTTCTAAGTGACTGCTGTGTGTCTGAGGTTTTTCCCATCTTTGTGAGGACTCATGTCTGGCCTGCGTTACCCATATTGGTTCCCCTTCACTTTGAAACCTGACCATGCTGCCTTCGTCTTCACGTCTTCACTTTATACTTAATAAAATTAACAGGAGGCTCAAGCTCAGAATATCAACTTAATTCAATTAAACGTTTTTCACTACGTTAACTATTTAAAGTAACGACTGTATATTAGCACACTTGAAATAAGGCAATTATCTAAGAAGTAAGTTTTCAGAAAGATATAGGAGCTTGTTTTTGGTCAATAATTGCTTAATATTGATGAAAAAGTGCTAGTTCCACTGGCAGATTATTTCACTTAGAACAAGAATTTTTTACCATGTTATAAGTGAAATAACCTGCCACTGAAATTAGCACTTTTCCCCCAATATTAGGAAATTATTGATTAAAAACAAGCTCCTATATCTCACTGAAAAGTTACTTTTGTCTTAATTCAAGTGTACAAACACATTTGCACCAAAAGCTACACCAAAATATTTGGTAGGATTTTTGTTTTCTTGCAAATTTGTGCACAAATTTTCTATGTGGCAGGTAAAAACCTCTCCACAGTGCAGCAATCTTCAGAAAATATATCAGGCCTATGCAAGTTAGAGTGACACCCGTTGCCTCTCACTTTGCCTGAGGTCTGCAAGTCAGCAGAGACAGACTTAGTTGCATCGGATGAGTACAGCTGCGCCGCTGCAGTGCTTAACACTTGTAAAGAGCTGGGAACACGCACAAAGTTCAAAAGTGGAGAGAGGAAGGCGCTGGGTGGCACACGGTGATCCCTCAGCGAGGCTGAAGGGTGTGGCGCGCTAACCCAGAGGGGGGCTGGTGGCGATGGGTGTCCCAGTTCGCGGGGTCTGCAGGAGTTCCTGCGTGCACGGGCTACTCACACTTCAGCGACAGACTGAGGCGGAAGATGGAGGGGAGCACGGCAGAAACCTTATCCTTCTGGGATATTGAGTTAAATGTCACTGCTGTGCCCTGAGGGAGACACTGACAGGCCGAACCCTTTCACGGCCCCGAAATCTCAGAGGTCACAGCGGCTGCACGACAGCTGGGGGCCCGGAGAACGAGCGGATGAAACGGAGATGGTACTCTGGTGGAGAGCAACAAATATAAACATGTTTCAGTGGGGGAAAGACTCAAACGCTGCACTGCAAAAACACAAAAAATTACCAAGTAATTTCTGTCTAATTTCCAGTACAAATATATTAGTATTAGTAAGACAAACCTAATTTACAAGTAACTTTTCAGCAAGATGGAGGAGCTTGTTTTCACTCAATAATTCCTTAGTATTGATGAAAAAGTTTTAGTTTCACTGGCAGATTATTTAACTTGTAGCAAGACATTTTTTCATCTTAAAAGTTAGGTAATCTGCCAGTGAAACTAGATCTTTTTCATCAATATTAAGGAACTAATTACATAAAACAAGCCTTTGATTTTTACAAAAAAGTTATTTCAAGTGTATAATATATTTGCACCAGAAACTAGACCAAAAATACTTGGTAAGATTTTGTTTTACAGTGAAGCTTTCCTAGAATACAAATCTGTATTCTGTATTTTCAGATACGAGTTTGAGTCACTTTAAGAATCTCAGTTTACATCTGTAACAATGCAAAAAATACATATTTTGTTAATTTTAAAGTTTGGAACCAGTTGAAACTGGTTAAAGTGAAAACAAAGGCAGTATAATTGGGTTTTACAGTAAATAGGGATAATTTTGCTGCTTTATCAAAGATCAAAAAACTTCAATTGCTCAGTAGTCACTTAGCGCTCAACTCGAGGGAAAATGCCGCACTGCAAAAAAAATACAAGTCTTATCAAGTATTCTTATCTAGTTTTCAGTGCAAATATGTTAGTACATTTGAATTAAGACAAAACTTACAAGTAGCTTTTCAGCAAGATATAGAAGCTTGTTTTCTGCCAATAATTCATAAATATTGATGAAAAATGTCTTGTAAGTTCAGTAAGTGGTGAGTACTTTAACAATCAGCTGTAGCTGTTATTACCAACAGAAGAGGAAGATATTTACAGCTCTGAAAACAAACAGTAAATCAGCACACTGAGTTTTTACCAGCTTCCCTCACTGCACCGGTTCCACCACCAGAGGCCAATGTCCTGCTCTGGACCCCGATCGTCTCTGACGCTTTCCCTTCCTCATAAAAAACAAATAAATAAATAAAACTTGATCCTGGACGATCTGCAGGCGGGAGCTGCTCTTCTGTGATGTGATATCTTGGCATTCCTGTCCCACAGCCATCATTCCTCTGCTGCTCTTTCTTCATATGTCCACTCAGGGTTCATTCACACCAATCCTGTTTGGTCCGTTTTAATCAAACTCCGGTTTGTTTGCCTAGAAAGTCTGATTCGTTTGGAGAGGTGTGAATGCACAACTGAACTCAGATGTGGACCAATATGCAAATTCTGGTCTATGCGACGGAGTATTAGGGTCATTGTAGAAAAAAGTACATTTTTGCCAAATACTCTATATACGTCATATATAATTCATAATAACTTTATTCAAGTAAAAGTTAGAGGTACGGTGTAATAAAAATCCAACTGAAAAGTAAAAAAAATTGCATGAAACATGGAAATTTCTGAGTTTCAAAAGTTGAATCTTTTTTTTTTTACTTTTGAAACTCAACGTTTTTTCTCTGGAATTTCTGGGATTAATCTCAAAATTTCTGTGTATTTTTTCTAGCAAATATTTGACTTTTCAAATTCAGAACTTTCCTCTTTTTTTTCAATAACATTTCTGAGATTGATCTTAAATTTTTGACTGAAAGTTACATTTCCTTTTTTGTTTTTCCATCTCCAAAAGCTGTAATACAGTCATGTAGGTCTGTGGTTCAGTTGAAACCATGAGCTCTGCTCCTAAAACAGGCAGTGGACTACAGCGCAGGGCATTCTGGGTAAATATACCCAAAACAAGCGAGAGAAATGACTCGTGTTTTTTTTTTTTTTTTTTTACCAAAGATTAGCGAGAAATCTTACAACTGTTAAACCTGACACCACTCCATTTTTGTTACATTTCGTGGAGAAGGAAGTTGTGCTCATGTCCACTTTAGAGGTTTTTGGGTCATTTCCTTCAGTGGTTCTTGGCGCAGCGCCCCCACAGGCGAGGAGGGGAATAGGTTTTTCAAAGAGTTGGGATCATTTATTAATCCTTTATGTCAACCCATAGAATGGAGGGGATGCATATTCTAGTCCTTCAAGCTGCAGTGTGTAACTTTAATATTAAATGTGTTATTTTTCCCAGATCTGTTAAAGCTGTCACCATGTTGTGACAGTTTGAGACAGAGCTACTACTGCTGACTAAATAAATGCACCAAAATAAGAAAACAATCAGAGCCAGGAGGGTTGTCAATCACCCTGGTGTACTCGCTGCTAAATGTGCTAATGGCGTAAGAAGAACTTACTGTTACAGGAAAACCATTTATCTGTCGTCATGACAGGTCACGCTAACTGGACTTAGCATTCGTGACAGGGAGTAGCTGCAGCGGGAGGATAAGCAGCATCAGACAGAGGATGATTGACAGCGCCAAAACCGTCCTCCTGGCTCTGATTGGTTGTTTCTAGATAGCCAATCAATTTCATCCCAAACTGTCACAACACAGTGACAGTTTCAACAAATATGTAAAAAAAAATTTTTTTTATAAAAGTTACATACTGCAGCTTAAACAGGTAAAAATGGAACAAGAAAATATACATTCGCATATAAACAAATATTTACAATAAATATACATACAGTAAAGACATCGAGTCATCCAATTCATGTCATATAATAATAATAATAATTGTTAAAATGCATTGCAGTATGAAAGAGACCTGCACCAACTGAAAATGTAACAAATGTTTTGAAGTTTCTTTGTGTAGCACATTTCAGCATCAAAGCAGTTCAGGGTGCTTTACATCATAAAAACACTAGAATACAAAGTCGCAGACTCAACAACTGAAGCATGCATTTTGTCAGGTGCCATCGCTACACATCAGAATGCTGATTAATGGGAGAGTCAATCAACATTTGTCGGTTGGGGACAAATGTTGCAGTTTCAGTCCCCAATTGAATCCAATCTACTGGGTGGGAAAACACTTAATGTCTCTTGTAACTGGGTGAGCGTCTGTGTAAAATCGCAGATGCTTCTAAACATGCTTGCAGAGATTTCAGGGATGAGCAGCTTCACCTGTGCCAACCGTGCCAGCTTGTTCCCTGAGTCAGTCTCCCTCCCACCAGTTTGCCCATCGTCTTGAGCAGAAACCAGTTGATCCGTCAATCAGTGCCCCCCACAGCCCTCCCTCTGCGCTCCCTCCAGTCCACCCGCCCTTTCATAATCTCCCATCTTTGCTCTCTCACCTTCTCCCTTATTCTTATTCCACTGACCATGCATGTTCCAAAAACAGGTCTCATTTCCATTCGCAACACCTCCTTCTCCTTCCAGCCCCTCTCCTGCATCACCTCCTACTTTCGAAATCCAACTCCATCGTCTCACCTCCTCATTGCTCCACCTCAAACCCCACCCTTCAACTCCCACCGCCGCCACCAGCATGTCGGCCTATGCAGGAATTCGGAGTGGGGTGTTCCTCCCATCCCAAGCCCATTCGGGGTATAAAACCCTCCGTGTGTACGCACCCATTCGCTCTTTCTGTCAGTCCAGCACTCCTGAATTGGAGGGTGCCACATTTCTAGGTGAGGGCGGTGGACCAAGGGTTGAACATTGCAGAAACAACAGAAGCACAGCAACAGGAGAATAAGAGCGTGGATAGGCACGGCTAGTCTATCCTGAGAGGATGGAGAACGCGCACACAAAGTCAACGGCAGAATGCCTGTCTTACTTCGGGGTGAACGAGAACGTCGGCCTCTCTCCCGACCAGGTCAAGAAGAGCCTGGAGAAATACGGCTTCAATGGTGAGAGTCCAGGCAATGGGGATGGAGGGGTTTGGCATTTAGTCCGTTCAGAAAACTACGTTACTTCCACCAGACATTTTCTGGTTTTCAGTTGGGTTGACGTCAGCGTAGCTTTCTGAAAACAATTGTTGCTTTAGAGCGGACGTACAACAGCTGGTAAAATGCAGAGATACTGAGAAGCAGAGACTTTGCCGGCTGTGAGGAGCTATTTAAAGATAGCCGAAGAAGATGGCTGGAGAGCGAGAGAGACAGGTGACGGCTCAAGAAACTTTCTGGGTGATATATGAACTGGCTCAACCAGCAGAGGCAGATAATTTTAGGGTTGGTAATGCAGACAGGGCCTTAGATGGGTTTTTTGCTGATATATCTGATCAATAACTGTTGGCTGAGGGTCTTCATTGCATGAATTGTCTGTAAACATTCGACAGAAGAACACTGCGGCTTGACTTTTTTTAATTAAAGTTCCTTCACAAATTTGAGAAATCTCTGCGTTTTGGTGAATTTATGTTGAGAATTTCCCCCAACATTTCATGAAAACGTGCTTCTTCAGTGAACAGACTAAATGATGCATTTCCTTGTCTCTCTCTGTCTCCGCCATGCCTCAACTTGATCTCCAGAGCTTCCTGCTGAGGAAGGTAAGTGTCCACTTGAGTACCTCCTCCACATGAGCGCCAAATACATTGAGCAATCCCATTAAGCAATTACATAACAGCAAAAGTTGGACGATGTTTGTCCATCATTGGCGACGATTTCTCAATATTCCCTCCCGTCATTGGCTGATTTGACTGTTTGTGTCTCTCAGGCAAGAGCATCTGGGAGCTGATCATTGAGCAGTTCGAGGACCTGCTCGTCAGGATCTTGCTGCTGGCTGCATGCATCTCTTTTGTAAGTTATTTCATGCCATTTATTTTCTACCTTCATTGACATTAACACATTTAAAGCTTTAAAAATACATGACGACGTTCACTTTTTCATGTAATCTTCAATCACGAAAACCAATGTAGCAAATCCAGACTTGCCAATCACAACCCTTGTGTCTGCTTTTGTGAAATACAACTCTACATCCCCCCTTCTTCAAGGCCCTCGACCCCTCCATGTATTTTTAAAGACGACAACTTGAGAAGCCGCAGCGCAAAGGGCTTGTAGGAGGTGTATTAATTGCTGTGCCTAGTTTTCGTGGCCAGCTGTCAGGATGGCCTTAGAAGGCGAATATTAAGAAGCCAACGAGAGATGGGGGCCCGTGAAAGTGTAGGGGGCCGCAGGGGTGAGGGGTTTATTTTAAGAAAGCCCCCAAGCTGAGGGGAGAAACCGAATCCTTCGGGAAAGGTCAGGTGTGAAGGAAGAGATGGAGGAACTCCTCAGGAGGAAACCAGGAGAGGAGAGAAGCTACAGGGTTAAAATTAATGAGGATTGTGTCCTCATACAAATTATGTTCAAGACAGTTGTTCAAAACAAAACGTAAATATTTGATAACCCAAGCACAGAGTTGGGTAGTAGATGCGTTTACTTCAGTAATGTTTTTGTAAAAAGTCTTGTAAAAGTCTTTTTTTTCTTTTTACTTTCACCTGAGTACTTTCGCTATGAAGTATTGCTTCTTGCACTTGCTGAGTAAAAGTTCTGTAAACTCTACCCACTGTGAGTAACGTCAATTAATGAAGAAGCTTGTTTTCACAAAAAAAATCACCAGACACACACAAACACCTGCAGTTTTTGTTTCATAATACACTGAAAGAAATTTATTTTTTTGGGCTATTTTTGTTGGTGTGTAATTGTTATTTATATTAATTATTTTCATATTTATCTTTAAAATACTAAAATGTAAACATAGCTATATACTTTAGTCTATCTAATGATGTAATTTTGATGTTTTGATCAGTCGCTCAGTACTTGAGTTGCAATTTTACGAAATATTTTTAGTGCTGCTCTTACTTGAATGTACTTTCTGGGTACTCTACCCACCTCTGTCTAAGTATTTATACATTTCTAAAGCTTCAGACAGTTTAATTTCTCTGATTCCCACCAGGGAGTCACCTGAACAGGGTGATTTTGTTGATTTTTGTTGACAGTTTTTCCTGCTGTGACCTCAGGTGCTGGCCTGGTTCGAGGAGGGCGAGGAGACAGTCACCGCCTTCGTGGAGCCCTTCGTCATCCTTCTTATCCTCATCGCTAACGCCGTCGTCGGCGTGTGGCAGGTCGGTGACACGGGCCCAAGACATTGAGCAATGTCTCCACTCGTATCCATTTCAGCGATGACAGAAAGTGCTCAGGTTTTCGGTTACGGCCCCTGTTCCGCACCCAGACGCGGTTGCTTCACACCGAAGCTGAAAATAGCTCCGAGATTAAGCTGGCTTAATTCTTCTCGTCATGCACAAACTATTATCAGTCTTAAAGATTATGGAGAACAAGCAGCTGAAACGGATCTCTGCTGGTGTTTTTACGGATGCAAACAATGAATTGTTAATTAATGGTTTACTGGATCAGATTTTGATCCAATCGATTACTTTCAGTAATAAAGTCTGCTTAGACCTTGTTGTAGTTTGGCTTCCAACCAGCAGAGGGCGCCATTGGTCATCCTTAAATGGATGGTGGATCAGGAAAAAGAAACTGTCCAAACGGAGTCGATTTTGGGATGGAAACGCACTTTCTGCGGTTCTGTTTTGAAATATTAACATTTGACAAGCCTAAGTTTAACCTTAATAGTGCACATTTAGCCAAGCAACACCAACTTCTCATTCAGAAATCACTGATTTGCTAAGTAGGCAAGGATGTGATGATGACAGAAAAGCGGAGAGAGTAAAAAGTAACAATATATAAAAATGTATAAAAACAAGGTTCAGATATAATGTGAATTTTTAACTTGAGCTTATTATGGAAAATTTAGCCCTTCGTGTTGTAGAAAGATGGTCAAATACAAAAGAAAACTCAGCTTTTTAAGAAAATGGCTGCTTGGCAATTAGACCAATAAAAGCAATTAAATTTAGTTCAGCTCATCCTTAGCTGTTTTCTTCAGATTTTAAATATTGTCTCAATCTCATCAGAAGTATGGAAGCCCATACTTCTGGAAGCTAAACAGGAAGTCATAATTTCGACTTTCAAAGTCATAATTTTGACTTTCACAGTCATAATTATGAGATTTAAAGTCATAATTTTGACCTTCACAGTCATAATTATGAGATTTAAAGTCATAATTTTGACCTTCACAGTCATAATTATGAGATTTAAAGTCATAATTTTGACCTTCACAGTCATAATTATGAGATTTAAAGTCATAATTTTGACTTTAAATCTCATAATTATGAATTTTGCTCAAGTAAGAGTAGCACTACTTTAACATATTTCTACTCAAGTAAAAGTAAAAAGTAGCCATCCAAGAAATTACTCAAGAGTCTACTCAAGAACTGAGTAACGGATCAAATTATCAATCCTTTAATATTTCAAAATTAGATCATCAGACAGGCCCAAAAATATAGTTAAGTGGAAAGTTCAAAACAAAAAATAACAAAATCAGGCAAAACAAAAAAATTCCAAATCTGTTTCTTTCAATAAAAAGGTTCAAAAAGTTACCCAAGTAAATATAATTGAGAAAATGTAACTAGTTCCTACCCACCTCTGAATATCATCTCCTCACTTGTCTGTCCTCAGGAGCGTAACGCTGAAAGCGCCATCGAGGCTCTGAAGGAGTACGAGCCTGAGATGGGCAAAGTTTACCGTTCTGACAGAAAGAGTGTGCAGAGGATCAAGGCCAGAGAAATCGTCCCCGGAGACATTGTGGAGGTGTCCGGTAAGAACTGTCCAGGCTCGTCACTGTGGCTTGAAGATTGGATTTCTGTGGGATGATGAGAGACAACAGATCCTGACAGCAAAAAGCACCACAAATATTGGGCTTTCTTTTAATTCTACCAGCACTTTGCTATAGGCTGAAGAAACATCCATGTTTCGGATTTGACCCAACATGAGTTCTGATTTGAATCTGACAGAAAATCTGTGGAGGGAGATAAAGATGATGGAGATGGTAAAGAGGCCTTCCAACCTCATCATCACCGTTGATAAACGTTTGTTTTTACTTTAATATCTTCTGTATTATCTTTTGAGAGATGTCTGTCTCTCTTCTTTATGGAGTATTAGGACCATGCTAAGAAAAAATAAAATGATGAGAATAAAGTCTGTTCTTAAATATTACAAGTTTATTCTTGTAATATTATTACTTAATCCTCAATTTCTTTTATAATTATTATGGTAATACTTTGTTGTTTAATTCCTGTCAGAAATAAGCCTCACAGTTGAATGGATCTTTTTTACCAATATATTTTATTGAAATGTTCCACTTTGAAGATACAAACACATAGCAGCTTGAGCAAACTTATTTTATAATAACTACATCACAGTAATATAAAACTAAAAGTCCATTTTGGGGCTACTGCTAATCAACACCAGAGAAATTAAAAATAAAAAGTTGAATAAACAAAAAAACGCCGCTTCTCAAAACAACAGGTATAATTGAGCATTATCAAACAAACTGGAAGCAGTTTTACTTCCTGCTTGAAGTTTTGATTAATTTCAGGCTGTGTTTAGGGAATCGGAGCGAACGGTACGCTCATGACAAAGCGCTGTGCCTTTTTAAGGTGACGTGTGCAGCGCTGCGGAGCAAACATGCTGACTGTGGAGAATCGTGAGTATAAATACCCTGACCAGCGCCTGCTTCATTTCTTCTCCCCAGCCGGCCATCGCTCACTTTCCTTCATCTGTCCTGCGCACCTGTCATCCGTCCAGCTGGTCTGCTCAGCTTAGTGCCGCATTAAACCTCACTTCTTTATGAAATCCACAGGTTGATTTATAGTGTTTTCTAACGACTTAGGGGTCATTTGCAAATTAATTCTCAGAGGTATTTTCCTTGTTTTGACACATTTATGTTCTCCAGTTAAGGAGAAGCTAGATTAAATACGACACGCCAAAAGTCAGTAAAACAGGACAAATAAATTATTTAAAAAACAGTGAAACAAGGTAAAATATGCTCAGGAAAAACTGGAAAATCCCAGCTTGTCCCAGGAACAAGCCATTTACTGCATGTCTGCCATTTTCATGTCAAAAACTGTTTTTTACAGGCCACCAGTGCCAAAAAGACCCTAAAACTGAATGATTTGATCATTTCACATAGTCGTGGTTAATTATTTAGACCATTCTTAAAGATTAAATGGGGAATGTTTGGTATCAAACCCTTCTTATAATGGTTGGACAGCCTTTTTCTGCATGCTTTGATTGGTAATTTTATAATTTTATGTGTGGTGCTGAGCTCCAAGGCCTCCATGCCTTCACCCTAATCTTCAGTTTCCTTCACAGTCTCAATCAGATTCAAGCCAGGACTCCGTCTGGCCGCTCCAAAACATTAACATTACTTCCAGTTGTGTTAAATATACTCAAAAATTTAAAGATCACCTCAAAACTAAATCTGAATAATAATGGGCTTAAGTATTCAAATTAGTTTCTATTTGTTTATTTGATATTTTTTCATGGATTTTAAATTTAAAAAATTTATATTGGCTTTTGGCTGCAGCTTTAGAAAAACTCATCCACACTTCAATGAACCCTTCATGGTTTATGTAGGAGTTCAGTAGATTATTCTCTATAATCTCAACAGTTGGTGACAAAGTCCCCGCTGACATCAGGATTGTTTCCATCAAGTCCACCACCCTGCGTGTTGACCAGTCCATCCTCACTGGTAAGGTCTCCTAAAAAACATCTCCGTTGTGTTTCTATTCTTCCATCTCTGTGGCATTTGGTATATCTTTTGTGTTTTGCTCCTCAGGTGAGTCCGTCAGTGTGATCAAGCACAATGAGGCCGTCCCTGACCCCAGAGCCGTCAACCAGGACAAGAAGAACATGCTTTTCTCTGTGAGTGTCCTGCTGCTGTCCAGTTCATCAACGGTTTGTTGAACCTGACGTCGTTCATCTAACTCTCACTGCTGCTGCAGGGCACCAACATCGCTGCTGGCAAGGCCATTGGCGTGGTTGCAGCCACCGGTGTCTCCACCGAGATCGGCAAGATCCGTGACCAGATGGCTGCCACCGAGCAGGAGAAGACTCCTCTGCAGGCCAAGCTGGACGAGTTCGGCGAGCAGCTGTCCAAGGTTATCTCACTCATCTGTGTCGCCGTCTGGGCCATCAACATCGGCCATTTCAACGACCCAGTCCACGGTGGCTCATGGATCCGTGGTGCCGTCTACTACTTCAAGATTGCTGTTGCTCTGGCTGTGGCTGCCATTCCCGAGGGTAAGGAGGGCAAATAAAGAGTTTTCTTTTGTTCTCTTCCTTGTTTTCCTCTTTGTTTATCAATTGACTTTAATTGTCCTTCATGAACACCAAGGTCTGCCTGCTGTCATCACCACCTGTCTGGCTCTTGGCACCCGCCGTATGGCCAAGAAGAACGCCATTGTCAGGAGTCTGCCCTCTGTGGAGACCCTGGGCTGCACCTCCGTCATCTGCTCTGACAAGACTGGCACCCTCACAACCAACCAGATGTGTGTGACCAAGGTGGGTGTTTACTAAAGAAGAATGGTAAATGGCCTGCATTGGTATAGATCTTTACCAAGTTCAGAGGACCTGTTCAAACATTACATTCAGTCATTCAACGTTGTGTTCCTGTTGGTGTTTGAAAAGGGGCCACAGCCAGCAGGTGATTAACAGGCTTCTGTATCACTTGATGGCATGCAGAGGAGGGCATGTAAGCATTTGAATCAACTGTTCTCTACCAGAGACACATCTAAAATATGCAGGGCAGTGGTTCCTGAGGACCGGGATTGAGAAACACTCTTTTCAAACACCTTTTCAGGTCATTTGCAGGTAATTTAGCACCATGTTCTCCACGAACATGCTGTGCGCGATAGGAGAGGGGTAATTATTGTCCGGCCACGCCCCAGCCCAGTCACGGAAGGCGCTCCTTGCCGACCAGAGTCGGGTATCGGAGTCCGACCGAAGCGCTGTGGCGCTACGGTATCGTTACGTCTAGGTGGGATTCTGACTTAGAGGCATTCAGTCATAATCCCAAGCACATACGCCAAATGTCTGAACTTTTGGTTCCTCCGTACTGAGCAGGATTACTATTGCAAAAACACATTATCAGTAGGGTAAAACTAACCTGTCTCACGACGGTCTTTGTCTTTTAACCGGTGGGTGCCGGTTTGAGATGGTGGTGGTATGGTGGCCTTTTGACCACCACCAGCAGTCAAGGCGGATAAAGTGCCTTGTCTAAGGACAGGGGCTCAAACTGACAACCCACCGGTTACAAGATGAACTCTTACCATCATCACTACCTGCACTCCGTTGAAGAGTGTTTCTCAATTCCGGTCCTCTGGAACCACCGCCCTGCATATTTTAAATGTGTCTCTGTTCCAGAACAGCTGATTCTAATGTTTGCATGATATTCTCTGCACACCATCTGCTGCAGAAGCCTGACTTAATCACCCACTTATTTAAGTCAGGTGTGTGACAGAAGGGAATCACCTAAAACATGCAGGACAGTGGTCCGGGAGGACTGGAATTGAGAAACTCTGCTATACAATGTTAGGTTGATAGTTCTTTGTCAGAGATTGCATTAATCAAAGGAAAACCAATCGTTTCCTCTCCTCTAGATGTTTGTTATCAAGAACGTTGATGGGGACCATGTTGACCTTGATGCCTTTGACATCTCTGGCTCCAAGTACACCCCCGAGGGCGAGGTGTAAGTCTGTCTTCACTACAATTCGTTTGAGACCGTTGATGCTCTTGAATCATGTATTTATTTGGATTTGCCCCTTTCCCATCAGTTCCCAGGGAGGTAGCAAGGTGAACTGCAGCCAATACGATGGCCTTGTTGAGCTGGCAACCATCTGTGCTCTGTGCAACGACTCTTCTCTGGACTACAACGAGGTAAACCTCAAAGCTGCCTGTGTGCCAGAGAGAAACCCAACCACTGTCGGTGATGAAACCAAGTCACCCTATCATCATCTTTGTTCTCCAGTCCAAGAAGATCTATGAGAAGGTCGGTGAGGCCACTGAGACTGCCCTGTGCTGCCTGGTTGAGAAGATGAACGTCTTTAACAGCAATGTGAAGAACCTGTCCAGGATTGAGAGAGCCAACGCCTGCTGCTCTGTAAGTTTGCTCTTCACATACAAAACTACGAGAATCATTGCTCTTGGTTAAATATTTAGCGACTGTGACGTACCTGATAGTAATGCCAACCTTCTCTTTATCCTCTCAAAGGTGATTAAGCAGCTCATGAAGAAGAACTTTACTCTGGAGTTCTCCCGTGACAGGAAGTCCATGTCTGTGTACTGCACTCCAGGCAAGGGTGACGGTGGCGCCAAGATGTTCGTTAAGGTGGGTTCTTATTCTGTTGTGCACCAACCTGAGCCTTAATAAGACATTCCTTATCCAATCCTGCTGTCTCTTCAGGGTGCCCCTGAGGGTGTGATTGAGAGGTGTGCCTATGTCCGCGTTGGCACCACCCGCGTTCCCTTGACCAACGCCATCAAGGACAAGATCATGGCCGTCATCAGGGACTGGGGTACCGGCCGTGACACCCTGCGTTGTCTGGCTCTTGCCACACGCGACAGCCCACTGAAGCCAGAGGAGATGAACCTTGAAGACTCAACCAAGTTTGCCGATTATGAGGTGAGACATGGATATTGGCTGTTATGAGTCAGAATACCATAGTTTACCATATAACAAATGCAAGACTGTTGCCTTTATCTGATGGTCATTGGAATGGCGTACACCCTGGAAAGGCCACCAGTCCAACAAAGGACAACATAGAGGCAGTCATACATAGGGCAAGTTAGAGAGACTACTTAACCTAACAGCCATGTATTTGGACAATGGGAGGAAGCTGGACTACCCAGAGAGAACCCATACATGCAAGGATTCAACCCCAGGACCTGCAAGGCAGCAGTGCTACCAACATATATCACACACAACATATAA
Source organism: Poecilia picta (assembly GCA_033032245.1). NCBI lineage: Eukaryota > Metazoa > Chordata > Actinopteri > Cyprinodontiformes > Poeciliidae > Poecilia > Poecilia picta. Next base: position 22,489,115 of record CM065371.1, read on the forward strand.
CACATCCCCCTACATGTTTTTCTTGTCTGATTCTGTACTTGAGATATTACATAGTATTGATAGGAATTTTCTTCTACAATAACCATTGGTTGTCAAAAAAGCACAAAGCAACCCCATGCCAGGTGAAAATTAAAACACTGATGGGTTTGAGACATCTTCTGTTAGACAATGTCTAGACTTTTCATGCCTGACTTCCTCCTGTATGCAATGACCAAAACTCTGAAGGGGCAAACGATACCAAAGCACCAAAATTTAGGAGAGGATGTAAAGTAGACGTGTTTGTTGAATCGAATACGTTGTGTGCATATAAAGTGGTCATCTATTAACCATGTTATGTGATGGAGTAACAGTCTGACAGTGGGAAGCTTCTTTTAAATCACATGACGGTGTAGCGGTTTTGAAACCACGACCAGAATCCAGTCAATGATTTGCTCGATATTGAGACTTTAACAATAGGGCTTAATCGTCACCCTTCCCTCCTCAGACTGATCTGACCTTCGTTGGCTGCGTTGGTATGCTGGATCCCCCTCGTAAGGAGGTCACTGGCTCCATCGAGCTGTGCAGAGCTGCTGGAATCCGTGTCATTATGATCACTGGTTAGTATCGGGCAATTACACAATCTGATCGCAGGCTGTGTCAATGTAATGCCTCATGCATAGTAAAATGCTAAGCATTTTCCTGGAGAGTTAAAACAATCCTTCAAATTGGAGGTCAAATGTTTCCCTTTGGATTCTAGGTGACAACAAGGGAACTGCTATTGCTATCTGCCGTCGCATTGGCATCTTCGGTGAGGATGAGGATGTTTCTGGCAGGGCCTACACCGGACGTGAGTTTGACGATCTGCCCATTAGCGAGCAGTCTGAGGCCGTGCGCAGGGCTTGCTGCTTCGCCCGTGTGGAGCCAGCCCACAAGTCCAAGATTGTTGAGTTCCTTCAGGTTACGATGACATTACAGCCATGGTAAGAGCTCTGTACCTTGTGATGCAGCCTTAACTTGATATGTGTGATGTCATTCAGTACATTAAAATCTAAATGATGGTTGTTTATTCCCTCCCCAGACCGGTGATGGAGTGAACGATGCCCCGGCCCTGAAGAAGGCCGAGATCGGCATCGCCATGGGCTCTGGCACTGCCGTTGCCAAGTCTGCCTCTGAGATGGTCCTGGCTGACGACAACTTTTCCTCCATTGTGGCTGCTGTTGAGGAAGGCAGAGCTATCTACAACAACATGAAGCAGTTCATCCGCTACCTCATCTCTTCCAACGTCGGTGAGGTCGTCTGGTGAGTGTCTTGCGTGACTTAAGCAATGCCTTTCCTTTGTTCCTTGAGTTAACCTAAGTTATCTGTTTGTTCAGTATCTTCCTGACCGCTGCTCTGGGTCTGCCTGAGGCTCTGATCCCCGTCCAGCTGCTCTGGGTCAACCTGGTCACTGATGGTCTGCCCGCCACCGCTCTGGGCTTCAACCCCCCTGATCTGGACATCATGGGCAAACCCCCACGTTCTCCCAAGGAGCCTTTGATCTCTGGATGGCTGTTCTTCAGATACATGGCTATTGGTGGTAAGTAAGAGATTTAGTTTGGGTTTCATTTAATTGTAGGACAAACTCTTGCAGACGTTGATGCTGGTGTCCAACCCCAACAGGATACGTTGGTGCTGCCACTGTTGGCGGTGCTGCCTGGTGGTTCCTCTATGACTCCACTGGACCCGGCGTCACCTACTACCAGCTGGTAAGCTATGGCGTCTTTTTCTATACGTCTTCCACCAATACAGCTGAAATGCCTGGCTGAGCCCCCCCATCTTTCTGGTGTAGTCCCACTTCATGCAGTGCCACGATGAGAACGAGGACTTTGCCGGTCTCGAATGCGAGATCTTTGAGGCAGCTCCACCCATGACCATGGCCCTGTCTGTGCTGGTCACCATTGAGATGTGCAATGCTCTCAACAGGTTCTAAAACTTCATAACCACAAATAAATCTTAGGTCTGCTGTGTTGGCCTCAACTGAAGTGTCTCTGTCTTTTTCCAGCCTGTCTGAGAATCAGTCTCTGGTGCGTATGCCCCCATGGAGCAACTTCTGGCTGCTTGCCGCCATGACCCTGTCCATGTCCCTGCACTTCATGATCATCTATGTTGACCCACTGCCCGTAAGTCCATTGTACCAATTTTGTCTCTGAATTCCATACATATTTAAAAGGTGACCTACTATGCTTCCTGAACAAATTAGGTTTAGTCTGCAGCCTGTGCAAAACACGATTAATCTTTTTTACACAAAATCATTCTGAGATTGATTTTTTTGCAAAGAAATTAATCTCCTTTAATCCAAATAAGCTGATGCTGGCCAACTAAATGTTTACACTCCCACATGGAAATGGATAAACACTCTTACATCTTTGAAAAGCAAACACGGAGCCTAATGCACAACCAACAAGAATACAGCAAGTGCTCTCTAGATGGCAAGCCATAAATCCTAAGCAAAAGTGGAAGTACAAAATATGTGCAAAATTAGAATTTTGCATAATAAATCCCCTTTAAAAAGTCTTAAATTTGACTTGCTGAAACTGCAGATACTCTGATGAAGGAGTATAGGAAGTGGGGCACTTCCTATTGGTTCTGACTTAATCAGAAGGTTTTAGAAACTGCTCGTTTTTTTTGAAGCAGTTGAGACCCAAATGGAAGTACAAAAAGTGATTTGAGAGGCCATTTTTAAAATGAAAGTTGCTCTGACCTCCACCTTTAACCTCCGCCTCCACAGATGATCTTCAAGCTGACCCATCTGTCATTTGAGCAGTGGATGATGGTCCTGAAACTTTCCTTCCCCGTCATCCTCATTGATGAGGTGTTGAAGTTCATGGCCCGCAACTACGTTGAGAGTGAGTAGCCTCACGCTTTTGGGCGTCTGCAATTTAAAATAAGTAAAATGTTTCCTGGAGTAACCATTCATATTAATTTCTCTGCTGGATAATTCATTAATGCCTCATTGTTTTAAGGAATCATTGATATTTTTACAGTTTTCATCACTCGATAATTTCCCTTCATTAACTGCCATTAAGTTTGTTTGACCTTACTTGACCTGTGTCATGTCTCTCACCTCCTTTCATCATTAATTCACTGACCCTTTCTGCTCATTTCCAGAATAAATTTGAACAACCCATCTCCGTTAACCTGTAACTAAAACAAGGTATTCCACTGTTTGTTGCTAGTGGTGATAAGGTGTGCATTAGCCGTTGATGTTTGTGGTTGTTTTGTCTTTTCCATGTCTGGTACTTGAATTTAGTCTGTGTTTCTCCGCAATTTTAAACAACAATATAGAAAAATACATTTTACAGTGCAGCAGTTGGCTCCTGTTAGTTCTGCTCATTGCTAGCTTTGCTTCCGACACTGTGCAGGTGAGTTGGTCTCCTCTGAGTCGTCACTGTTCAACGTCATGTTGCTTTGGGTTTCCATCTCCGGTAAAGAAGTTTAGACATCTTCTACTAAAAAATGTAGAAAAATAACCTTTAATTTGAGTGCATTTATTCAGTGGGGGGGAAAACCCCATATAGAGGAATAATTGTTTTTTGAAAATACTAATAATTGGTGCCATTGGTTTGTCTGAGAAAAATCTGCATTTCAGTAAAAAGATTTCAAAAGTTTTGAATGTTATATAAAAAATATGGAGTTTTTAAACCTTTGATGCAGATATCCAGCCCAGTAAATCAGTGGAAGCCATATTAGCATCAATGTAGCTTAAACAGTGACCATTACAAAAACAACTGTTCTCATTTCTGTGAGTTTAGGTAAGGCCAGTTTAACACGTTCAACAACCAGGCAATTAAAAGTGCTTTACATGATGAAAACATACTAAAAATCCACTGCAGTGATAAAGTAAAGGGCAGTGAAGAATTGAAACACAGATGAAATTTATGATGTATTATTAGCTAAAGGTAACACTAAACAAATGGATTTTTAGTCTTGATTTAAAGAAACTAGAATGCTTCTGCCCCACGTTTGGTTCTGGTTCTGGTTGCCGAGCAGACCCAGAACCAAAGGACCTGACTGGTCTGGAACGTGGATGCAACAGCAGCAGATCTTTAGTGTATTTTGTGCTGCAACGACAAACGCGCTGATTAGTTTCTCTAGATCTTGCTGCGCCTTTAATCATGAACATTTTCTTCAGGTGATAAAAGGCCGACTTTGTAACCGTCTCTCTCTCACTGAATGTTCAGACCTGATTTAGTCCCTGCATCCAGATTTCAGGCCTGATCAATAGTTTCTATCTGTAAAACCGACTAACTTAGTGCTGACCCTGGATCGCTCCTCTTTAGGTCCAGTTAGTTTTTTTTCTGTTCAGCTGAAGAGAAACTTGTGGCTCATCCATTTGAACTAAGCATCTGTTCAGTGGTTGAAAGGATTCATGGTCGCTTGGTGACACTGAAATTAATGTCGAGCTGAGTATCATCTGCAATGATCAGTTTCATAATTTGTTCTAATCTGAGCATGTAGATTTTAAATATGAGGGACCCCAAGATGGAACCCTGTGGTTCGCCACTTGTGTTTTTATAACCCGTCAACAAAATGGTTAAACATTTTTAAAACTCAGTTTATGTCTTTACTTTTTCTACACTTTGCTTTTATTTGACATAAAAATCTCCAATGTCTTTCTGTTTAGATTAAATGTGATTTATTCAATTCAAGGTGTGTCAAATGCAGCATTTTTTAAAATTAATTTTAGGCCTTTGGATAAAATCCAAATTACTTTAGTTGAGAGTTAAAATTGAATTTCACCCAACAAATTATCTAGTGTTTATTTGTTTAGATTTTATGAATTTCAGACAGCTTACTTCCCCGAATTTAAATAATGTCCAAAAGTTGTCGCCATTATTTTAGTTTGTCTATAATAGTATTGGAACTGACTGTTCTTTGTGTGTTTCTATGCATTTAAAAATGGCATCCTATCTAATTGATCTGTTTCCTCTTCACCAGACACAGAGGCTAAAATGTAGAAACGTAGAAGAAGAAAATCTTCTCGAAGCGAAGAAGAGAGAAAGCGAGATCATAACCAAAAGGGGAGCCGTAGTTTTCCAACCAGTAGAAGAAAAGAAGAGAAAACACTGGAAAATAAAAATAAAAACAATAAAAACGTAACAAAAATGCACCGAAAAACAGCCTCCACCTAGAGAAGATTGAATTGAATTAAAGGAGAGAATGCCTGCTGACAAAGTATTAAAATATTTAAGATTTTATTCTAAGACTTAAAGTATGTATTAAAGGTGAATTTTTTTTGTTAACCTCTTGGATATTCTCAGCTGTTGTGTTTTTGTGTCCTCTGTCCATTTTCATATGATTGACTTTCCAGCTCAGTACTTTTATTCTAGTCTTTGTCGCTCTTCGTCTCGCGCAGCCTCCCTGCTTGGCCCGGGCTCTGTACAGCGTGTTGTAGGGTTGCAAAAAATGACTTCAGGGCAGAAAAAAACACTAAAAACGATAAAAACGCTCGCGCCTCCAGCTGCCAGCGTTCGCCGTAGGTACCATGATGGAGGTCTCATGGCGTAAAATGGGCACTCAGCCACAGCACTTCTGGTCTTATTTATTGTTTACGTGATGAGCTCTAATAAAGTGACGATTAAAAACTTTACTTTGTGGAACACATTTATTCACTTTTAGACATAACGAGGTGCAGTGATTACAATGTTGAAACATAATTTTATTTTTTTGAACGTTTGTTTTGTATGGAAGAGGATTAGGGCCACCCCCCAAAAAAACCAAAAGAAATCTGATTTTAATCTCAGAATTCTGAGGTTTAAAGTCAGAATTCTAACTTTAAAATCAGAATTCTGATTTTAAAGTTAGAATTCTGACTTTCTGACTTTAATCTTAGAATTCTGAGATTAAAGTCAGAATTCTAAGATTAAAATCAGAAAGTCAGAATTCTAACTTTAACATCAGAATTCTGACTTTAATCTCAGAATTCTGACTTTAAACTCTCAGAATCTTTTTTTTTTTACGGTGGCCTTAATTCTCTGCCGTAGTTTTGGTTTTAAGCTTGTGCCAAATTTGCTGACAGTGCTGCTGTTTATGTGCTGAACAGAGTCAGTTCGTTGGCCTTTGGTTTGCAGGAAATGGTTTCAGAAACCTCTCCAGATCCTCTAGATGAGGCTCCTGAACGGTATGTTGACGTCCTTCATTTGCTTTTCGTAATCCTCGTCAAACATCTTTGACTGCTCGGGTGTAAAGTGGTTTTTCCAATCCCCCACTTCACCTGTATAAAAAAACATTTAAAAATGGGGTAAAAATTAGGACACAGTTGGATATTTAGATAGTCAGAAAACTCAGAAGCAAGTTCTTGGCTGATACATCTGGTAGTAACTTGCCTTGTATGATCACATTTCCTGGGAATTGATTATTCTTATGAAAGTTTATTTGTTTGGCTAGTTTTTGTACCCAAAAATTTTACTCGAGTTAAACTTCAACATACACAGTCCAGTCACATTAATGTGACCACCACGTACTTTCCACTTCAGAGTTAAATAACCAATCACAGAAGGCAGGTGGCAGCACAGTGCAGTTGAGCGTATATAAAGGGTGTGTGTGGGCTTCGGAAAACATTTCAATCGTTGGCGTAATGCAGAAACGAAGCGATTTATCCGATGTCCAAAAGGGCATGATCATTGGCTTTCGGGCCAAGGGTGGAAGCATTTCCGAAACGGCTGAGTTTGTGAACTGTTCGCGTGCCGCCGTGGTAAAAGTGTACCGTGCATGGCAAAATGGGACTGTCCAAAATCAACGACGTGGCAAATGTGGTGCACCACGGGCCATAGATGACAGAGGCGAACGACGGTTGCGGAGATGCGTTCGGGCAGATAGACGGGCTACCGTTGAGCAACTGACCACTAAAATGAACCAAGGGGCTACCACAAGTGTCTCCCAAACCACTATTCAGCGAACATTGCTGCGTCTGGGCCTCCGAAGCGGACGCCTGGTTCGTGCACCTATGCTGACTGGTGTTCATCGACGACGAAGGCTAGAATTTGCACGCCAGTACAGCAGCTGGACGTCCACTGAGTGGCGACAGGTAGCGTTTTCAGATGAATCGCGTTTTATGCTCCATCGGACAGATGGACGTTGGCGTATAAGGCGTGAAACCTCTGAAAGGAACCACCCTGCAACCATTGCAGGAACGGTCCAAGCTGGAGGCGGGAGCATTATGGTCTGGGGAATGTTTTCCTGGCATTCTCTGGGTTCACTGATTATTGTGGAAGGCACGATGGATCAATACAAGTACGCATCTGTCCTTGCGGACCATGTCCACCCCTACATGCGCATTGTTTTTCCTCAGGATGATGGCATCTTCCAGCAGGACAATGCGAGGTGCCATACAGCTGCCAGTGTACGTGCGTGGTTCGAAGAGCACCAGGATGAGTTTACCGTCCTCCCCTGGCCAGCAAACTCACCTGACTTAAACCCAATCGAGCATCTGTGGGACCATCTCGATCGAGTTGTTCGCGCCATGGATCCTCAACCGCGTAATCTAGCGCAGCTGGCCACGGCATTAGAGTCGGCATGGCTCAACATCCCAGAGAAGACCTTCAGGGACCTAAGTGACTCTCTTCCTGCACGTCTCGTAGCAGTTCGCTCTGCGAAAGGTGGTTATTCTGGCTTTTGACAGATGGTCACATTAATGTGACTGGACTGTGTATTTTTCCTTAGGTAAAATGTAGACCACCAAGAAATTACTTATGTACTTAAGCAACTGCAAATTACTTGTGTATTTAAGTAATTTCTTGGTTAAAAAGCATTTGGCAAAAAGTTTAGTCAAGTACTTGGTAGCTGATCAAATTATTAATCATTTAATATTTAATAACTACACCATCAGATGGACCAAAATATAAATTAAAGTGGAATTTTGGTATTTTAAGGACCTAAGTTAAAATAATTTATAAAGTTACAAGATAAAGTCAGGCAAAATACATTTTCTGTATCAGTTTCTTTCAAAATAAACTTATGAGACTTTAACTGCAGGTGTCTCTGTCTGGTGAATGTTTGGTTAAAACATGCTTGTCTTTCATGCAGTTCTACATTTACACAGTTCTGCATTTCTACCCTACCCTAGAAAATCCAGAAATTTCACTCAAGAAATACTTCATGATATAATTACTCAAAGTAAAAAATAAACCGGAATAAAAATATTCCTAAAACTACATTCTTCCCAAAGGTTACTCAAGTAAATTTAGCTGATTAAATTTAACTAGTTACTACCCGACTCTGGAACAGCAGGAAAATACTGAAAACTGAAGGTTTTGCTTCTTTTGACTAATTCAGCTGGTAATAATTATCTGACCAGTGGGGGGCGCTCATGGAGCACTGGAAATTACATTTGGACAGGTGATCCTTAAATATGAATTTTAAAAAGTCTATTAATACTGTGAGGCATTGGGAAAAGTAATAAAAAGGCAGCAGAACACTGAATTCTGCACCATTTGTCCTGATATTCATTCATTATTCATAACTCAAGAGACGTGACAGGAGTTGATTTTTCATAACATCCCTTCAGTTCTGTGACAGCAGCTATAGTGGCGCTGAGGAGCCATTTTCATATCAACAACATATCATCAACATATCATATCATCACAGGTGACTGGGAATTAATTACTGTAACAAGAAGCAACAATAATATTATGAAAACTCCTGATATGAGCTGAAATTAACTGTACATTTATCTTTCCTCTAACGTCATAACGTGGATGTGGGAAAGCCAACCAAAGTGTTTTCCAACTGCCAATCAGAAAACCAGTGGGAAGTGGTAATCACTATGGTCAGTCCCGAGCTAACTACTGTTAGCAACACAAGCTAGCTAACGATAAGACTTTTCAAGTGTTGAAATGTTAAAGTAGCATTCACTAACAGATTGCACACAATGTGACTGTAAAGACTTGTTGATATAAAACCATCAGATGTGGAAAAAAAAACTTTAGGTCTAAAGACGTTACCATGATTTAAACATGGTAGCCATATTGGATTTTGTGGATTTTGAGGTTGGGGGTTAGTGAGAAAACCGTGAACTTTCTAACATTTTTTTTCTTAGTATTTCACATTTCCCAACTAAATAATTGATAAAAAAATGTATTTAAAAAAAACAAAGTCTCTTTTTTAACTGGAAAAGTGATAGTAAGTAACCATTTTCCATATTTAGGATCACTACATCAAAGCAACCTTGGTTTGGTCGCTAACTTGTATATCTGCGTATATTTCCGGATATTGTGCATTACCAAGTGATTCACTTGACTGACTCACCTTTCCTCATGAACGGGGAGATGGACTGATCGAAAACAGGCGATGGGACGCAGGAGTAGTTGGCCATCGGGTTCTCCTTCATGCTCTTGAAGGAAGTGAGCTCTACGATCCGGTTGATGACATCATCAGAGACCGACAGGTCCAGATACCTCATGATGCGCTCCACTTCGCGGCGGGGATTCTGTAGGGATCATCAGAACAATATTCACACCGTTACAAAATTTAAGCATAAATTAATGAGTTGGTTGAAGTACACTGCAAAAACACAAAATCTTACCAAGTGTTTGGTTTAGTTTCTACTGCAAATATCTTAGTTCACGTAAAATAAGACAAAACTAACTTAAAAGTAACTTTTCAGAAGGATATAGGAGTTTGTTTTCTGTAAAAAAACTAAAAAATCTACCAGTGAAACAAGAAATGTTTCCCTTACTGTCAGCTAATTGATTTAATTTTGATGACTTCAGTGAGGTGAAAGCAGCATGTACAGGTTTTAAAGTGAAGAGAGACAATTTGACCAGCATTACCCAATGTGGGTCCTTACAAAGATACAAAAAAACCTCAGACTCTCAGCAATCACCTTGCGCTCACCTCGAGGGAAAATGCAACACTGCAAAAAACATACAAATCTTACTATGTATTTTTGATTTAGTTTCTAGTGCAAATATATTAGTACACTTAAAATAAGGCAAAACTAACTTAATAAAAAGTCATTTTCAGCAATATGTAGGCGCTTGTATTAAGTCAATAATTCCTTCATATTGATGAAAAGGTTCTGGCAGATTATTTTACTTATAGCAAGATATTTTTACCATGTTATCAGTAAAATAATCTGTCAGTGGAACTAGAATTAAGATGAAAAGTTATTTGTAAATCAGTTTTATTTATAGTGTACTAACATAACTGCACTCGAAACTAGATTTAGTGTTTTTGCATTGTATGGTCATGTCAACCTAAAGAAAGCGTCAAAACATGTAATTAAATCTGACAAAAATCTACATTAGAGTTTTTAAATCTTTTCTAAAATCTTCTTGTGTCAAATAGCTTTTACAACTAGCATTTGATTTTTAGGTCTTAATTTAAGCACTAATGTCCTCACCTCTTTCATGTCCTCGTAGAAGAGGTATAGGATATTCTTCTCCTCTCGCTCCACCCAGTAACCTTTCACATGATCATACCAGGAGCCCCAGGACACTGAGGAGACGGATTCAGGCGTTTAAGTCGTGATTAGAAGTGTTAAAGCTGGTGTTTAACAGGTTGGGGGAGTTTTATCCAACCTCTGGCAGCCAGTGCTGCTACATTAACATGTGCATTCTTGATCTTAGAGTGTCAGATCGCTGTTCTTTTAATTGCTTTTTTATTCCCGGTTTTACTTTTTATAATCTGATTAAATACATAAATTAATGTATGTGTATTTTTTTTACAAAGTAAAGAGTAATGTGAAAAAAAATAAGTGCAGGATTAAGCAAGTGCTTACTTCAGTCTGCCATCCATTTCAAGCAAATAGTTACAAAAATATATATATCAGTATTTAAATTGTGAATATGTTTGAAATAAATAAATTTCCTCTAATCTGTTTCTCTATTTTCACGTAAAGCACTTTTAATTAACTTATGCATGAATAGGGCTTCACAAATAAAGTTAAATGGTAAAAAAACGTTAAGCTTGTGATGCAGTAAAAGCAGCAACTATTTCAGTAATATCAGTTAAACATCAGCAACTAAAAAAAATGCAGCTGAAATTCCTGTGCAGATCTGCACAGGTTGTTTTTCTTTCACTGGTATTTATATCTGATGCTGGCTGGGCAAGCTGGTGCTAATCCCATCACAACTGGTGAAGCATAAGATTTTTTTAAAGGGAAACACTGATTTAAAAAAAAAGGACAAAGGTTGCAGAACTGACTCAGTTTAAAATGGGACTTAACAGTGTATTGAGTTTAAGGAGAAGCAAAAGGGATGAAATTCAACCCACTTACACTCTCCTCTCATAAACTTGTGTATGTAGCCGTCAAAGGGTCCTGGTTCCGGTTGGGTCTTATTCATCAGGTCGAAGTAGTAGTAGCTCACCAGGTTGTCTTTGGCATTGCGTGCGACGTAAATAGCCTTCACACGACAGGGAGAAACATGATGGCAGGTTTACACCAGGAAGTCCGCGGTGCTGCACTGTTTTTAAACCTTTAACCCCATAAATATGCAATTATCTGTCTAGTTAGGGGCTGTAAAAAGAGGCTGCAGCCTGGTTTGATAAGTCTGCTGGAGGATCCGGTCTTACCTTGCATTTGTTTTCCCAAAATCCTAGAGGCACCAACTGAAAAGGGAGATGCGTCTTGATGAGTCTTGGAGGCTTCATTTTGTTCAGAAGGTCAAGACCTGAAAACGAGAAATTCAGAAACATGTAAGAGACTTGAAACGTTTTTATTCTACATGCAACTCTTGAGTTCAGGACACACAAAGGCTAGATAACTTAACATTTTAGATACAGTGCATTGCAAAAAAAATAATTAAAGTAGTGTTAATTGAGTTAATCTAAAGCTGATCTTATGGATCTACTAATGATTTAATTGATAAGCGGCAATATTCTTAAAAACCCGAGTTTTCCCTGGTGTTATGAGGGCCGATCGTCTGTCCATAACATAAACGGCTACATTTTTTATACTAACGTTACGTAGCAACTCCACCGACTGAGTGAGTAATATGGTGACAAATTAAGGAACTTGTCGAGTGTTTATATTTCAAAACAGAATAAAACAAATTCTGCCTCCCACATCTGATTTTGAACCGCCGTTTTCGGCCATACCGCTCTGGCATGGCCGCCATCTTGTGTTTCAGTATCAACGGATCCCAGCAGTGGCGCCATCTGCTGGATGGCGGCCAAACTACAACACTGAAATGAGGTCTAAGCAGCTTTTATTAGTTAATTGTTGGAACTATTTTCGAGGATAATTTCATCCAAGCGATTGATAATCAAAAGTTTTTCCATCAAAATTTAAATGTTATTTTTTTCTGGTAATTGCCTCTTGTAGAGCTTGTAGAGAGACGCACCCCAAAAAAATAGGAAACTGGTTGAAACACTGACTTAGGATGTTAGGGTGTTCATCCCACAATCCAATATTTTAGTTCCAAAATTTAAAAAAAAGAACATGTCTTATTTTCCTTTTTTTCAGAATTATTTACTACTTCATGCAGCTCCAACACATAAAACTCCAATAAAATACATCGAAGTTTGTTGCAAAGTGAACAACTGTGGTGAGTTTTTAAATTCATGAAATATAAAAAGTTAAATCTATTAATGTTTGCGCCACATACTTTGACCATCGTCTTAAAGGGAAATTCTTACAGGGTAGTAGTGCATTGAAGTGCATTAGACTGGAATAATCGTATGATAACATCCCCCATAAATGGTTTTTACAGCTTCTGACACAACACAAACAGAAGAACAAGCTAACAACACTTCACAATTTTCCAACCCAATTAAAAACGAAGGGACAATAATTAGAGGGATGAATGCACACCTGACGGGATCGGGGGTGGAGAGCAGATTTCTAGGAACGGACTCCTGACAGGGGTGGGAGCTCGTTTGCAAGCCTCAGCGTCTCCATTGTGAAGAAGAAGGTCAATTATCTCCTGAGTCCATGTGGTCCCTAAGGTCCAAAACATAAATAATCCAATCATTAATCAAGAATATGAAACATTGATTCCCACATATTACGTGGTTGCGTCAGAAATTGTGCTCAGTCACCCTGGGAAATTTGGGGAACTTGTCATCTTAGAGAATGTTGCAACAGCCAGGAAATATTACTACAAACCTGGGAAACCAACTCAACCACGTTAACTTAAAGGTAGAGGAAAGATTTATGTTTGTAGAGATGATCTGTGAAGTCAATGACATCACAGCACTGCAAAACTAGAAAATCATACCAAACATATTTGGTTTATTTAGTGCAAAAATCTAAATACACCTGAAATAAGACAAACTATCTTAAAGGTAACTTTTCAGCAAGTTATAAAAGTTTTTTTATGCAAATTGTTCCTTAATATTGATGAAAATTTTCTAGTTCCACTGCCAGATTATGTCACTTATAAAATGGAATAAAAATCTCTTGGTATATGTGTAATAATCTTCCAATGAAACTATAACTTTTTCATCAATATTAAGGAACTATATTTACTTAAAACAAGCTCATTGCACAAGAAACTACACTCAAAATACTTGGTAAGAGTTTTGTATTTTGCAGAGTAGTATTTTCCCTCAAGGTGAGCACTAAGTGACTGGTGAGAGTTTTTTCCTCGCAGTCCAAGTTTTCTATGACAAGCAGCAACTTTCATCAAACGTTCTTGTTCAGAGTGACAGATACAGAGATTTAGGGTTAATTTTTACCACGTTTGCGCCTGGAGGCTGTACCTGCTTTGGGGTAGGTTGCGATGAGGAGGTCTGACGGGTCGGGACGGAAAGCCCAGATGGAGTCCCAGTTGTTGGCGATGTGGCACATGAGAGGAATCCCTCTGATGTGGATGAGAGGGAAGCGAGTGATGGAGGAGCTGGCCTTCTCGATGGCCTCCTTGTAGGATAGCTCCTTCTCCTCTGCCATGACCGACGCCGCTCTGCTCGGGCGAGGAAAATCGGAAAAGAGTTCAGCAGTGAAATGGCTGACGAAGTGAAGCCGGCGTGGTCGTTCTCCCCGAAGTTCTGACTTCAGCGGCTCGCCGGGGCGCTGGCTCTGTCAACATTCAAGCTCGATGTGCTTCGGCACACAGAGAACTACAACTGTTGACTGTTGCTCCCTGCGTGACCGTCAAGCCCACAGTCAGTGTGCATACTTCCTTGTCCCTGCCATTGTCTCCTCCTTGCGTTGTTACCTGCCTCCCAGGATTCTGTCTTCTGGATTTCTTGTTGTTTTGAGAGTAAATCCTCCCCAGAAGCTGAAAGCAAAAAAATTAAAATAAAAAATCAACAACCTGTCAGAAGATTTTTCTCAGCAAAATTGCTTCAATCTCCTGAAATGTGTTTGCTTTCCCTTCTCTTTATGTCTGTGTAACCCGGCTGCCTGAGCGCCTGTACCAGGTTCTTATCTCCTTGTGATCTACACTAAAGTACCCTTATGTAACAATCCCAGTTACGTATGAATTCAACTTCTTTCTCACACTTTTCTTAACTGTTTCCCCCGTAATTTGAGGAAGGGACAAGGGAGGGAGCCGAGAGCCACTCAGACGTGAGGTGCAGCCAGAAAACATGCCTGACAGATGGGTTTAATTTTTCACAGAACATCGTGTAATTGCACAGTGTTCCTGGGGGACGGCTCGAATGTCATTCAGTCTTCTCAACTAATACGAAGAAATCACAAGTTCTTCGTAAAAGATAAGAGGAAATCTGTGGAAACTCTCCAGCTAAAACACACCTTTGGACTCTTTTAAAGTCAACATAAAGCCAGTCCGTGCCAGAAAATAATCCTTGCTACATGCCTGTGGAGTAGACAAATTTTTTATGTCCAGGTCGATTAGTGTGATATTTTCAGATCTCTGCATGTTCTGCTTCATCGTTTTTATCCCCAGGCGGCTGTTTAGACTTTACATTCCAGGATTTCCAGTCTTTACATCCGGCTGACAGTAGAAACAATGTTTTCTCTGTAAATAAGCTCAGCCAAGCAGTTGCATGAGACGCAAAACAAAGGACTGCTACACAGTTTAGGAACTTTTTCTTTTCTCTTTGAAGAAACTGTGGAAATGTGGACAATATAAACTTAAAGCTGACAGACTGATTTTATAAAATACAACTTCACAGGTCATTGAAAGAAAGAATTGGATATTGAAGTTTTGAGTTTTTTGGGAGGATTGATTAAAATCATCCAAACAAACCAACAGCAATATGTATTGTGTCAGACATGAGATCAATATTGATAAATAATATGTTCGATAGAATATTCAATAATTTCACTTAACTCTGATTCACAACTGCACAGCATTCTGGGGGATGTAGGCAGAGAAATGACTCCATAAATGCTCAGGTTGGTGGAATCAACTAACTCACTCGCTCTCTGGTTACCTAGCAACTCACTCTCTGGTTACTTAGCAACAACCTGAAGAGTAACTTGCCCAGCAACAGTTTAAGGTTTTGCCACTTTGCCTCATAACTGCTTAAAAATAAAAAGCAACAGTGTGAAGTGAAAACCACAGATAAAAAAGGGAAAGTCACATCACTAGTTTGGTAGTATTTCTGATATTTAAAACAAATAATTATTGATATTCACTGATATGAAAGACTTATTTTATATGTTTTATTTAACCACTTATGCTTATTTTGTACAATACTAAAAATACTTAAAAAACAAAAATATGAGGTATTTCTCGCTCTCTTTTTTAAAGAAAATAAATATTTTATTTCCTAAAATGCAGCAACAACATTCATTTAGTCTTGATCATTTTTAGAGCAAAGGATGCATTTGCCGCTAAAATAATAATTCTAACTTCAACTTGTGAAAAACCACTTAGCATCAATACATTCTAGGGCTGATCTGGTGATTAACGTTTGGATTAACTGTTTAATAATTGAAAGAAAACAGTGCTTTTTTTTATTTACAGAATTTAATCAAGATGTAACTAAAACTTTGCCATTTGATGATTTCTGTGTGACAGACAAATGCTTTTTTTTATTTATTTTTGTGAAATGTATAAATTTGATGTACTGTTTTGGCCTAAATACTGATCTAAATATGTAGTTTTTTTCAGTAAATTGACTTTTTCTAAGTCTGTAAACTCCACTTAACGATTAAGTGATTATCAAACAATCATGATTGGTACGATTAATCGTTTCAGTTCTGTTAAATAATGTTTAGTTAGTCCACCCTGAAAAAATCAAAACACTCCAAATTTACCATGACAGCCGTTCCTGTAATGAGCAAACTGCAGATATTTCATGACACTCAGTTAGGGTTTCTTTAGGAAATGTAACAAAGGAAAGTTTTGCTAACAAACACAACAAAAAATGAGTTTTAAAAAGGTGAATCTATAAGAAATCAACAAAATAAGCTACTTCCTATTTAAAATGATAGTTTAGAGCTGCCAGTGAAATTTTATGCAGAAAGCTGCTCCTTGTTTTCTCTGCTCTGTCTGAGCTTGTGCTACAAGCCGTCTTTCATGCATGGATTTTTATCAGTCATCTTCCTCCCCTTTACTACGTGACAAACAGGTTCTGTAGCGTGAGAAAAATAAAGATTATGTGCTCATTGTGTGAGCGCTGGCAGCAGGGATCTAACAGGATCATTTACGATCTCATGTACCGCATTTGATTTGAAGTTGATGAGGCTCCACAATGTCTCCAAATGTGGCCTTGACTTGCAAAACCTCAAAATGTAGCTTTTTAAAGAATGAAAGGAACTCCTACATTGAAGGAAGTTGGCATGTGTGTTTTCTATGAAGAGATGTTACGTTTGTTTATCCTCTGTGTTTCTTTTTAGATGTTTTTTGTTCTTTCATATCATACCATACCAACTTTATTTATAAAGCACTTTAAAATAACCACAGCTGATACAAAGTGTTGTACATTAAAACACAACATAATAAAATAAAATAAAAATATAAAAAACTCTTAGAGTTTAAAAACAAAAACACAAATTAAAACTAGATCCCGCTGGAGTTAAAAGCCAAGTAAAATAAATGGGTTTTAAGACGAACTTTAAAATGCATGCATTATTTTCATGTAGAAAATAATGCATGCAGTATATTGTAGTATTCTGTAAGCATATACATTTTCTTTAAAACAAAATAATTCAAAGTAAAAACTACGAAAACACCTAAAGGTCAAAAAGGTTGATAATTAAAACCCGTTGGAGTCGCTGCCCGCCGTGTGGCGTACAAGCACACAGTGAGTTTTTTAATAAGGCTTTGTAATAACACGGACGCATACCGAGTTTTCATTTCAACTATGTTGGACAGCACGGACTTCAAATTTGATAAAAGTGGTGTTTTTATATTGGTTTTGTGGTTATTTACTTCAAAACAAATCCAGAAATAAGATCAATCATTTCCGCCTTATTTTGTTGGGGTCTAAATGTACCATATTTCGAAACAACCAATGAAAATGTGTTGACGGGTCTGTTGCTAGGTAGAAAGGAGACATGCGGAGGGAGAGGGGGGGGTTTGGATATGGCAAGAGACTAAAGCTCAGCGATGATTTTACCAAGAGTTTTTTGATGGGTTCTTTAGACTATAAGTGTGTTTGTTAGAATTCGTGGTGTTAGTAGTGGTTTTGCTAGCTGTCGCTACATGGCTTCATAGCGCCGGGATGGCCATTTTTAGACCTCGTCTTCAAAGGGTTAATGAGTTACAACAACATTTAATTTTCCTTTAGGATTAATAAAGTGTTTTAAAATTTTAACTAAATTGAAGATGTAAAACTTTGATAGAAAAAATGTAGGTATCAGTATTGGTATATTAGACCCTACTTCGTATCAGATCAATGCCGAAATATTCAGTATCGCAAACACCTAATTTCTAAAGGAAGATGTTTCTCAAGAGCAACATCTGATTGGACGAACAAAATCAGGCGCAACACGATTGGACTAACATGTCATGGTAGGCGTTTCTCAAGAAGGACATCTGATTGGACGACATTAACGTCCGCCCTTCCACTTTTGCTTTATTTTTATTTTTTTTACTTTTTTGGATAGCTTACATCGGACTTTCGTTTCTTTACTTGGTTTCTAGAGCTAGCTATTGTAAACGAGGGTATCAAAAATATTTATCAAGCACTTAACCCTATAACGCCAAACGTATCATATGTGATACATGAGTTTTTGAGACCTCTAAATGAGCAGTGTGACATTTTTTTCCCTAAAAAACCGGATGTATACAATAAGACACATGTAGTGCACTGATAATTCAACAGGGGGCAGTAACTTTCTCACCAGAGGCCTTTCCACTGATTCTACAAGACTGCCATTTCCAAGGACTGGGACACATGCCTTTTCAGCTGGAAAACTTTGCCAATTTTAGAAGGTTAAGGTAAGACAAAAAAAATTGTTTTGGGGTGAACTATCAATAGGAACACTTAATGAGTTTATGCAATGTAAAACTACTTAGTATTTTATCATAATTTTTTTGTAAAACCGTGTTGAAAAGTGATGTATCTAATTTGATACAGTGGGTCAATTAACTCAAAAAATCCGTCAATTGTCTTTTTTATTGTACTTCATGTATTTTACATCACGTCAAGCAATGTACTGTCTTTTTTTATATAAACTAATAACATGTTTGCATGTTCAGAATTTGTTACATTTATAGCTTAAAAATAGATATGCAACTTGCACCTTTTGCTTATTTTCATTGAAAACTGACCAATTCAAAGATAAAATAAACACTCTGTTTTTTGTGCCCGTGTTTTTTTTTTATATGATAAAGAGATGCACTGTTGAAGATGTTCTGAATATGATTATGGATGGGAATTCAAGTGACATCGAGCAGCTAGGGGAGGATGAGGACGAGGAAGAGGAATGGACTCCTGCAAGGATTGAGGAACACCCAGATAGTGGAGATGATGAAGAAGAGGAAAACTCAGATAAGGATGATGATGATGAAGCACCAGAAATCCCAAAGGACAAAACACCAAAGCAGTCGGGAAAGAGCAAAGTGAAAAGGAAGGAGTATCGCTGGGAAAAAACAGTTTGTAGCCCCGTCTGTTGAGTTTGTGGAACCTGTTGAGAAAGACTCTGAAGAGAGGCTTGACTGGACACCATATCAGTACTTCAAAGATCTTGTGACTGAGGATATGCTACAAGAAATTGCAGAAGAAACAAACTTGTACAGAGTGCAGAAAAATGGAACGTCTGTTAACACAAATGCCCAAGAAATTGAGCAACTTCTGGGTATGTATATGCACATGGGGTTAGTACAGATGCCCAACGTATGAGCTTACTGGGAGATGGAGACAAGGTAGCCCCCAGTTTGTGATGTGATGTCAAGGGGTCGATTCCTGAATTTGCTGACAGTGATTCACTTTCAGAATAACCTCAATGTGTCTGAGGATGCAAAACAAGATAAAGTGTGGAAACTCAGGCCATGGTTGGAGAAACTATGCCAACGCTTTCTTTGCATATCACCTGAAGAATGTCACGCTGTTGACGAAATCATGGTGCCCTTCAAAGGAAAGTCACATCTATGGTGCTATATGCCAGGAAAACCTCACAAGTGGGGGTTCAAGATGTGGGGACATGGTGGGCAAAGTGGCTATCTATATGACTTTGATGTGTGCCAAGGGGGAGGAAATCCTGACCAAGAGAAATCTGATGTTGGTGTTACAGGAGATGTTGTCCTGAAAATGACCTCAACCCTTCCAGCAGGAATCATCTTTGTCTGAACAAGGACAGAAACAGTTTCCAAGCCTATCATAATGCAAAATTAAAAGGTTGTGAGCCACAATATGTGGAGAAAATAACTGAAATGTTATGTTCTCGAGACTGCCACCCTGCCAGTTCCATTGGTGCATTTATTATTGCTGCATTGTTGTAGCACTTTTTATGTTTGGAATTAACAATTTATCTGAGTTATTTGTGTTTTATTATGTTTTTGTTTGTTCAAGAAAAAATTATCTTTGAGCATTGTGACCTGATGTATCAAATATGATACAAAATGAAACTCATATATGGAAAATTATATTTGAAAATTTTTTTGTTTGTTTGTTCAGAGGGACCAATAAAGGCTCCAGTTTGAAAGAATTGGAATTTTCTGTCAGTTATTTCATGGTGCGGGCTTTACAGGGTTAAATATGATTACGGCAGGAGATTGTGTTCGCTGCTCCGACATTAGCGGCGTCTCCAGAACCTTCTCCAAAGCACAAACGTCCGGTTACATTTCAAAATAAGAGCATCAACATAAATTACACTAATAGTTGCTATTTTTCTGTTATATTAGTAAGTAAGAAGGGATAAATACTGTTACATCGCCTTTACATTTAAAAGCAGAATATGTTTTTGTTCAGGAATAATGTGAAAATGATATAGTTAAAAACAAATAATAAAAAAATGAAAAATAAAATCAGTATTCAAGAAATTATGTTGCTTAAACTGGCCTTAGCTTCTTATTTTCTTTTTCAACGTCTTAAAACAGTCACAAACTATTATAAAATTAGGATTTCAGTTCATTTGAAAGTAACCCCACCTAACCTGCTATTCACCTCTTTCATATGATCTGTTTCTTTTATGTCTTATGTCCTTGTTTGACTCCACAGGTCAAGACTTGTTCTAACAACTTGTTCCCTGTGTACCATTTGGTGTTGAGGATTTAGCAGCACCCCCTAGTGGAGGGCAGAAGACTTGCACAGAACAAAATACGTTTTAGGGATTAAATGACATTGACCAACACAAAGTCGTGTTTAAATGAGAAGTGGAATAAAAATTATTACAAGATCATTTTACAAATAAAAGCTGGAAAGGTTTGCAAATCACTTCTTCAGCCTCTCTCAATCTTTAAATTAAAAACTGAAAATTGTTCCCCATTGCTAAATATAAGCAGAGTTCAGTCAGAAAGTTTGGAGAGCTTCTGTAAGCAGCAATTTAAGAGTTTTGTCTCAAAATCTCCTATTTTAAATATTTACTTTGATTAGGCCATTCTAACACAATATGAATTCTTTATAATCCAAAGAGTAATTTTGTCCTTAGTCCAGGTAAATAAAACTTGTGATTTATTTTTTCTATTGTTGCTATAAAACCTAAAAATATAACAATGAGATTGTGGTTCACAAAAGTCAACATAAACAAGCCAAATGCTGTTTATTTTAAATGCTGTTTATTTCTCTGAAATATTCTACTTTAACTGGTGTTTATTTATTGATTTAATTTATGTTTTTTAGTAACCAACTAATACTCTCTTGTCCTTCAGACAGTTTGAACAGGAAGTGATCCGCGCCACTGATCCGCCATCTTGGTAGGCAAACACAGCTCAAAGCATAGATGAACCATGGCTTCGAGATCAACAAAAACTATATATCGATAAATTACATATTGATAAAATCGCTCTGGTTGGGATCAAACCATATAGACGATGCAGCTTGTTTACTGTTGTCATAGCAACTCCATGGCAATTGTCATGGAGTTGCTATGACAGTTGCCATGGCAACTGTCATGACAACCTACCAAGATGGTTGTCAGCTTTTTAAAATATGCAAGAAAATGCTTTCAGTGCCCATAATTCTGAAATAAATTATTAATATTGTTGATTTTACTCCTTACCATGACATTTTTCGGATATCATCATCCATCTTGGCCCCCAAAAGAAACACATTCACGTGGCTCATTGGTAAATTTTCTTGTGGTTTCCTTTGGTAACCAAAAGAAGAGTATTCCTCCTGGCTTCTTCAAGTACTTTCCAAATATCTATTTTGGATGTTGTGGCCACCTTTTTGCTCAATTTTCAGTTAGAGTGACCCTGCGCTTTTATAAAAAGTGTATAAATACATATATGAGTAGCAGCATACATCCACTACATTGCTGCATGAGCCCAGGAGAGCAAAACAAACAATAACATTAAATTACACATAAAATTATTCAGGAACAAGTGCATAAAACAGTAAAAGGCTGTTATTTTTGTGAAGTTCTTAACAGGAATATGAGATTTGTTTCATTCATGTTTTTTCAATCAGCTCCTTTTGGTGACTCAGCTTGAACTAAAAACTCAGCATGTCACTGACCTGCTTTTTAACATCTGTTCATTTATTTATCATTCCTTTATGTGCGACACAGCTAAAATAAAGTGAAAACATGCACAGGCAAAAGCATTCATGCAATAGCAAAGAATAAAAACACATCTGAGGCTGAATAGATGAACTGCTAGGTTTAAAGTATATGAGGATAAAAACAGTGTTTTAAGAGCAAAATCTCTACCTTTTTTCACCCAGCTGCAGGCTGAATAAGTGAAGCATGCTTCTGTGAGCGTTGTCTGATTTAAAGTTGCTCGGTTCCACGGGTCCACATCAGGGATATTTCTAATACCAGATCACAGATGTTTTTCTTGGCTTTCCATGGCCGCTCCAGGAGAGCTGGTCTGGCTTTCTGGGGAGGAAACATGCAGTCAAATGAAATCCATCAATAAATCATCAGAAAGGAGGCATTAAAGTTTAAAAGAGAGAGTAACAGTGAATAAACTGAAGATCATGGACATGCTTTTCTTACACATATACCCCCCCCCCAGTTGTACATATAAGTAGCTGCAGAAAGAATACAATAATGTTGTATAAAATATTGTAAAATTAAAACTACACATGATATTATATTCGATTTCAATTTAATTTAAAAATACTTTATTAGTCCTAAATGGAAATTGAATTAAATATTAGTCTCTATTACATTTTATGGTCTGTTTTAAGGCAGTAAAATGTTCTTCACACATCTCCTTCAAATTGAAACCTATATCTTGATTGGTCATGTGAGTCATGGAACGATTGCAAAATGTTTAACTAAAGCACGGAAAAAATGTTAGCTGCGTTGTTGATTTTTAGCAATGTTAATAGAGACTAGGAAATACACAGTCCAGTCACATTAATGTGACCATCTGTCAAAAGCCAGAATAACCACCTTTCGCAGAGCGAACTGCTACGAGACGTGCAGGAAGAGAGTCACTTAGGTCCCTGAAGGTCTTCTCTGGGATGTTGAGCCATGCCGACTCTAATGCCGTGGCCAGCTGCGCTAGATTACGCGGTTGAGGATCCATGGCGCGAACAACTCGATCGAGATGGTCCCACAGATGCTCGATTGGGTTTAAGTCAGGTGAGTTTGCTGGCCAGGGGAGGACGGTAAACTCATCCTGGTGCTCTTCAAACCACGCACGTACACTGGCAGCTGTATGGCACCTCGCATTGTCCTGCTGGAAGATGCCATCATCCTGAGGAAAAACAATGCGCATGTAGGGGTGGACATGGTCCGCAAGGACAGATGCGTACTTGTATTGATCCATCGTGCCTTCCACAATAATCAGTGAACCCAGAGAATGCCAGGAAAACATTCCCCAGACCATAATGCTCCCGCCTCCAGCTTGGACCGTTCCTGCAATGGTTGCAGGGTGGTTCCTTTCAGAGGTTTCACGCCTTATACGCCAACGTCCATCTGTCCGATGGAGCATAAAACGCGATTCATCTGAAAACGCTACCTGTCGCCACTCAGTGGACGTCCAGCTGCTGTACTGGCGTGCAAATTCTAGCCTTCGTCGTCGATGAACACCAGTCAGCATAGGTGCACGAACCAGGCGTCCGCTTCGGAGGCCCAGACGCAGCAATGTTCGCTGAATAGTGGTTTGGGAGACACTTGTGGTAGCCCCTTGGTTCATTTTAGTGGTCAGTTGCTCAACGGTAGCCCGTCTATCTGCCCGAACGCATCTCCGCAACCGTCGTTCGCCTCTGTCATCTATGGCCCGTGGTGCACCACATTTGCCACGTCGTTGATTTTGGACAGTCCCATTTTGCCATGCACGGTACACTTTTACCACGGCGGCACGCGAACAGTTCACAAACTCAGCCGTTTCGGAAATGCTTCCACCCTTGGCCCGAAAGCCAATGATCATGCCCTTTTGGACGTCGGATAAATCGCTTCGTTTCTGCATTACGCCAACGATTGAAATGTTTTCCGAAGCCCACACACACCCTTTATATACGCTCAACTGCACTGTGCTGCCACCTGCCTTCTGTGATTGGTTATTTAACTCTGAAGTGGAAAGTACGTGGTGGTCACATTAATGTGACTGGACTGTGTATAAATAATATTGGTATTCCGCCATTGCAGCAATATTAATATAAATATCGTCCCAAATGTTTTAATTGGTGCATCACTAGAAATCAGACAGAAGAATTTGCTAGGTAATGCTTAATATTATCTCACTTCAATGTAAAAAGGGGAAAAAGTCAGTTTTATTAGTTTTTTAAAGAGTCAGAGAATTTCTCTAATTAAACCTTTTTGTTAAAATATTATATTTTTAACAGTGCCCAAATAAAATGAAACCAACGATTCATTCGATAAAGCATCACCATTTAATTCCAGTATTTTGGTTACTTGAGTGGTTCCTTATCTATAAGGTTATTCTCTTTCTTTCTGTTTGTTGTTTTTTTTTTTTCCAAATATGTAATGCTTCTTTATTCGTGTTTTACGGTAGCAGTTTCGTAAAACGGAAGTCGGGGCGACAACTTCCTTAGTAACAAGCAGCTTGCTTGGAGATGCCTGGTTAGCATGTAGCTACATGCTACTTCGGAAGCTATTTTCTGAAATCACTGAATTACTTATACATGAAACAGAGTCCGTGTTTGGCGTTGTGTATGTAGTGGAAACTAAACTGTAAATCTAACATTGTTTTTGTAGCTGATTTAACTATTAAACTCCGGATCCGTCCACCGAACCATGTCTCCGCTAGCCAAATGATTATTAGCCGTTTGTGTTCGCTCCACGTCCTGCTCCTGTGTGGACGTTGGGTTTTGTCAGCCACAGATTCGGCGGTCACTGACTCGACCATCTCCAGCCAGACACATGGAGGTTCTTTCGGCTCGCCCAGCCCGGCTCCGGGTGTTACGGGGGTCACTGTCTACCCCACTACGGACACAGTAACTCCGTCTCCAACCACCCACCGAACTCCGATGTCAACACAGGGTTACCCAGAGAGTAAGCAGAACAACTTAGCAGGAATAGTAATTGCTGGTTTGACAGTTCGAGTATGTTTAACATTTTCTATAAATATTTATACTTTTAGTGTCTTTTCTTCTTTGCCCCATTTTATTTATTGGGTAGCACTTTATTTGAAGGCGTGCGCAAAAGTATGGAAGCCCATTTCTGCCATGAAATAAAAAAAGCTAAACAGAAAGTCATAATTTCGACTTTCAAAGTCATAATTTCGACTTTCACAGTCATAATTATGAGATTTAAAGTCGGAATTATGAGATTTAAAGTCAGAATTTCGACTTTCAGTCATGATTTCGACTTTGAAAGTCATAATTTTGACTTTGAAAGTCATAATTTCGACTTTCAGTCATAATTTTTACTGTGAAAGTCATAATTTTGACTTTAGTCATAATTTCGACTTTCAAAGTCATAATTTCGACTTTCAGTCATAATTATGAGATTGAAAGTCATAATTTCGACTTTGAAAGTCGAAATTATGACTTTGAAAGTCGAAATTATGACTTGCTGTTTAGCTTTTTTTTCATGGCAGAAATGGGCTTCCATACAAAAGACTGATATGACCTGTCATAAAAATAAAGGATCTTCATGAAGGTTGCCTGTTGTCATGAAGTGTCATTCGGTAAATAATAACACTTTTAATGCAAAGTTGACACTTTTAATTGATTGTTAAAGCAGATTTTAATGCCACTTTGCTTTTAAAATGTAATTATTTACAGACTAATACAAAGTTGACACTTTTATTGCATCTTTTAGTGCAACCTTGCATTGAAATATCATTATTTCCCCAGTGACACTTCATGACAACAGTCATAAACATTTATGAAGACTGCTTCATGTTCATGACAGGTGTTATGTCGTGTTTATGACTGTCACGTCAGTCTCATGCACAACACTTCAAATAAAGTCTAACTGTTAATTGCATTACATAAAAGGAAGCTAGAAGACATTTGTTTGTAAAGTCATTAATGTTTGAAGTAATTCCAGATATAATATTAAATACCAAGACACCAAATATTCCCCAAAAATGCAAGATTTAGCTGTTTTGGTAATATTAATAACAATTGGGTGCCTTTCTGTTGCCATTTATCTTTACTGTTTAGGTTATAATAATACTTTTTGCTTAATTTTAAAACAAAGCATTTTTCCAAAAGGGAAATTAAGTGTTGCAACTGCTGTGGGCAGGAAGAATCTCCAGTAGCAGTCAGTCTTGCAGTGACTCTGAAGGAGCTTCTGACTGAACACAGTTCCTCACACAGCACCATAAAGGAAAAACAAACCTAACAGTCAAGTTTTTGGATTGTGGTTAATCAGTAATCACCTCGTTCTTCATCATTCATATAGTATGAAAAGTCTCGTATTTAATTTTGGCAGCAAATCCAGTTGCTAACGCTCATCATCTTGTTTTTGCAGTTTGTCTCTGTGATCTAACTCCTGGTTTCTGCGACATCGGCTGCTGCTGTGACACAGTTGATTGTGAGGTTGCCAACCTAACCACCGTCTTCACCGGCTGTCCAAAAGCAGACGTGTAGGCGCTCCACACATTCCCTCCCTGTGTGTTACATAAATGCCTGAATGGTTTTTTAAAAAATCTAATTTTGTGACACAGGAAACAAGTTTGCATCGAAAAATGGCTGATGTTCAGAGCCAACGTGGATTCCTCACTCGTCACGGTGACGGACACATTGTTTTGTGTTCAGGCAGAAGGTAAATGGATTAAGTGACTACGGCTGCAACTAACCATTATTCCAGTCATCAATTATTCCAGTGATCATTTTTTGAAGATTAATCGGTTAAAAAAAAATGCTGGAATATTTTCATTTTTCCATTTAAGCTTATTTCGTAAGATATTAGAAATTCATTAAAATACACTAGTTACATTTACTTTTAACTTAGAATATAAACTAGAGATGTGCCGATCGATCGGTCACCGATCATAATCGGGCCGATTTTTGTGAATAAGTGCATGATCGGCCGATCATTGGCTCTGTTACCGATACTGATCACCTGCATCTCATTTCCCAGCCTGTCTGTCCAGCTGGTCTCGCTTTCCTTGTCAGCGCAAACTCGCAGCAACAAATCCTAAGCGATGTGTAACTATAACGCACTGAGTGAATGAGGACGTTTGCGTGTTGCAGCGGAAAATAGAATCAGGTCAAAATGCATCAACACAACGAAGCTAATAGACATAAGAACAATGACGTAGTTTGGCTACATTGAGGTTCACTGCAGTAAAAAGACACGGAGGATCAGACAGCAGGTAAAGCAGCGCAGCTACAAACACTCACCGGATTAGCATGACGGTCAGAAAGATAAACTAATAACCTGTAAAATGATTTAAGTCTTGGAGCTGCGATGTAAGACGCTGGTTCTGCTGTTGAACCGCTGCTCCACTACAGGTAGTAATATTTAATATTTAGTCATATTTGACACGGAGCCGCTTCTGCTCCACCTGGTTGCGACTCTCACACCAAACCTGTTTAAAGCTGCAGCATCTAACTTAAAAATACATTTTACATACGTATTAAAACTTTCTCTGTCCTAACATGAGACAGATAATCTCTAAAAAATAATCGATCTCCTCCCTGTTACTCCTCTCAGTCAGAAACAGCCAATCAGAACTAGCAGTAACCAGCTAGCCGCTATGCTAACAGGAAGTTTTCATTCAGTAACTCTGGATTGTTTATTGCAATGGATCCTGTATTTTCCTTTGAATGTTAAGTTTTATACTTGAATTTTTTGTCAATGTTGAGAGGTTTTATTTTGGCTCTTTGCATTATTTAGCCTCTTCAGAGCCTCATATGTTATCAGTCTGTTAAAGATAGTATTACTGATAGCAGTTCAATTTGCACAATACCTGTTTTGTTTAATTTTCTTCTTGGGAAAAGTTATTAAAAACAAGTTTTTGTCTAAATTAAGGTGAATTCATGGTTCCTTTTTCCATATATCGGTCCTCATGGTTGATTGGTATTGGTATCGGCAGGTAAAAAACCCAATCGGCACATCTCTAATATAAACATTTTATTGCTCCAAATGCAAAACAGCTCAGGTCTTTCTGCTTGATTTAACATCAATAGATTGATCTGTTAATTAATTTTTGGATGAACTGATTGTGAATTGAGCAGCAAGAGGTAATTAATATGAGACTGATTTTTTAGTTTTACAGAATTTTACAGAATTAGTTTTACGGTTTTAGCTTAGGTGAAGCTAAAACTAGATTTTGAGGAGTCCTGGATAGAACATATTTATACAGAACATTTTTTTTTTATCTTAAATGCAAAATGTATCCATATTTTGTACAGTTTTGGCTTAATTGCTGCTCCAATTTCTCCAGTCTGGATACTCAAATTTAACGATTAAATAATTACTAAATTAGTTGACGATTATTTGAACAATAGATTAGTCACGATTAACCTGATTAATCTTATCAGCCCTGTAAGTGACAAAGATGTCAACCTGAATTGCTGTTTAAAATGTTTTGCTCCTGCAGCAGCTGCAGCAGCTGCAGCGCTGGCGTCTCTTCCTGATGCAGCAGCAGCAGCGTCGCCGTCTCTTCCTGCAGCTGCAGAGCCGCAGTGTAGTCCTGTTGCGACTCAGTTACCAGAGCCAGTTGATGTCTACCATTTCTCCTCTCAAGTATATACGACCCCGGTATACAAGAGACATTTTCACCAGGTAAATACCTATAATACACAAGGGGAATACAGGGAATGTGTTTTCTCTTCCTTTTTTGATGGAGAAAATGTTTTTCTAGGTTGATGATCTTATCCAGACGTTTTGGTCCAACTTCTCAGTGCGAGGCCTCCTCCATCAGCCGGCTCCTGGGCCGCCTCCTCCTTCTGCTTCAACCTGAACCCTGCAAGTAAGTTCTCACCGCATGAACAGTTAAACTGCCGAGTCTCACCGTGAACCAGACTTTCCCCAAATAGACTCAGATGGAAACCTGCCAGATAGCTTGTTATGTTTGGAGTTTAATTAACTTTGAAAGAGAAACAGATATTACCAAACTTTGTATTTTATCAGAGGATGTCTTTTGTTAAACATCTTGGTTTCTGTGCTTCTACCAGTAAAAGATGGCCAGATTTTTTAATTGCTCTAATTTTTCTTTATATTTGCAAGCGTACCTAAAAACTAATATCTTAAAGCAGAGGTTTCTGTGTTTGTTGAGGTTTCACTGCTGTTTGTGTTTGCTTCCTTCAGAGTTTTTGAGATCTACGTCGCTGTCCTGCACCCGGATGGTGACCTCCCAGTCCTGCACCACCGATCCGGATCTCAGCTCCAGCTCTTACTATTTTAACATGAGTCTCATCGCGGTCAGCAAGTCCAGATGAACTCTTTTAAAAATATACACACCAGGGCTTAAAAATAACATTTAAGAGTTTGACCTGAGTTCAAAATTCAAATAAATAGAAGCTGTAAAACAAAATGGCTGCCTTGACATCACTCTGAACTTTGGAAACTCAAGAAATACATCGGTGGAAAAAAAAAAATCCAGATTTCCAAAAATGTAAATAATAAGACTGATTTATGTTCTCTTGCATCAGACTGATGAAGCCTGTGTTTTATTGTTACAGGTTCCAACAAATGACATGTCAATAAGAGCAGATCATTTGGTAAAGAAACACCTGACAGTTTCAGGCGGAACCTTTTGTTGTTGTTTTAAAATAATTTCGTGTAAACAAAGATGGCGGTACGTTAATAAGGCTGTTTATTTCCAGGTCCCTGTTATACCGCTGTCAGACTGGCCCGCACCTGTCAAACAAAACGGCTTTTGTTTAAATGTTGTGAAAACGGTGAGGAGGCGCATAAACGTGCTTTTAATCCGAACTGAAGCCTCAAACTCAGCTGTGCTGGTTTCCTGCAGGTTCAGTTTGTGGTTTGCTACACGCCCAATGGGGAGCTGATGAACGTCTCCATCAACTTCACCCTGACTGACGTCCCCCTTGACCAGCTGGTCCTCCAGACACACTCTGTAGAATTTCAGGTAAGTCTTTACTCAGTATCTTCGTCTCCATTAACCTTAAAGTTCAGCTAATTGGAATTATGAAAATAAATGTGCTTAATGGAAAAAGCTTATGTTTTTTGATAACAGGGTTTTTTTGGGGTTTTTTTTGCTAGGGTACGGTGGTTTTTCAGTCGTATCGGAAACACGTTTCTCACGTCACAGGAGTCGCGTGATCAAGGTTTCTAGACATAATTTAGAGCAGACCCCGCATTGGCTGCTGGAGCGCAGGAAATACGGCGGCCATCTTGGAGCGGTCGTCCGTCCTACCATAACAGCAGAAGAAGCCTCGGCACTGCGGGATATTTTTATGCAAATCGATTGACTCTGCATGTTTTTCCTCAAAAACCACATATTCACAGCAATAATTAGACCAAAACTGTACAAAAAAAACTGTATTCCATTTATGACTCATCACTTACTAAATTAGTTAACAATTATTTCAATAATTGATTCATCACAATTAACTAAATTAATCGTTTCAGCCATAGTTGCACTTTATGCTGATGATATTTTAGTTTTCATTTGAAAACCAGAAATTTCTTTTTCTTTAAATATGTTTTAACCAAAACTCCTCAAGGGCCATAGTTTATATTGACTCATTTGTTTATTTTAATGTTTAATAAAAAATAATCGAATTGTTTATTTTCATCTTTTCATGTATTTCTAGTATTGTATTATAAAAAGCATAAGTGATTAATTTTAAAATATCTGCAGAATCCATCATTTTCCATATTTGATTAATTGATTACCAATATAATCATTAGTTGCAGCCTAGCAGACACCAAATTACCCTCCTTTTAAACCTTACATGTGAAATTGTTTTCGAGAGGTAAAACACCAGTTTTAAACATACTAAAACCCTAAAAAGTATTTTATTTCCTCTCCTATACCGTCCAGTTCTGAAACTCTGAACGCAGCTCAGTGCAATTCTCAGATTTTCACAAGTACAATGGACATATTATAGTTTAGATTTTGTGATTAGAATGTTTCTGTGCTGTATTTATGTCCACCGGCAAAATTCTGGCTAATATTGTTTATAGTATTTGGTGTAATGCAGAAAACAAAAACAAACCAATCTCTTCCTGCTACTTCCTGTCGTCGTCTTCAACATTTTCGCCAGTAGTAACGTCATGGTGTTGATCACGTGGCTCGTATGTCGCGAAAAAAGTGTTTTCATTGCATTTTTTGCACAACTTTTCATCAAAAAGCGTGAGTTCTTTTTTTAAAAAAAAAAGCTTGTTTCCATTAAGCGGATTTATTTTTGTATCTTCAGTTCTTGGATATTTTATGGTTTCTGGAAATGCGGCTCATGGTGTCTGTCTGTTATGAAGCTGTTCCAGCGGGACACACCCAGGTCCACTCCTGTGACACCAAACCCACCTCCAGTTGGACTGAGAAAGGGATCTGCTGTCATGGCGCTTATCGACAGAGAAATGCAGCCGGTATCCTTGACAACATAGTGACTGGAGTCTGATTATCATCGGCATAAATGCATCGTTCTTCCTTGACGGCGGATCAGTTGAAGTCACTTGGCGTTTCAGAAGGTGGCAGTTGTTCCTCTGACCCCAGCAGGCTGTCGCCCGTCCTCTTCACACACAACACCATCAGTGGCTGCACATTCAGGTGAGCAGACACCAGGACTTACTGTGAAAATATACATCTTAGTGACCCGCTGGTGTATTTTGTTGCAGTAACCTTTGGATTGAATGTAGATTATATTTATTTCTTTTTTGTAAACATATTTAGGGATAGAATTAGGATAAATTGGTGCTATTAATCATTATGTTAGTAATCGGTAAATCAAATATTTTGCCAACTGGATTAAAAGATGGCACATTCTGCAGATTTTTCATTTAACAATTTAATATAAAATGAACTGCATTACTTTAGTAAATCTGAACTCTGCCGCTTGAGTTTTTTCTAAAACATATTTACAGACCAGCATGGTTTTAATCAGACGGTGAAGAAATTTGGGGATTTGAAATGAAAAGTAAAAATATCATCAGCATAAAGGGAAACGTCACTTTCAGTACAAATAGGGCTGAAGCGATTAATTGGCTCAATCATAATGAATTGATTATTGAAATAATAGTCAACTAATTTAGCAATTGATTAATTGTTTACTGGAGTACAGAGACTGGCTAAAAAAAACGATAATTTGTTGAAAAAAACCCACATATTCACAGCAGTAATTAGACCAAAACTGTACAAAAAACTGTATTCCATTTATGATTAATCACTTACTAAATTAGTTGACAATTATTTCAATAATTGATTCATCACAATTAATTAAATTAAAAGTTTTATGCTGATGATATTTTAGTTTTCATTTGAAAACCAGAAATGTATTTTTCTTTAAATGTTTTAACCAAAACTCTTCAAGGAGAATAGATTATATTGACTAGTTTGCTTATATTACCATTTAAAAAAAATAATCTAATTGTTTATTTTCATCTTTTCATGTATTTCTAGTATTGTATTATAAAAAGCATAAGTGATTAATTTTAAAAAAATCTGCAGAATCCATCATCTTCCATATTCAGTTAATCATCAAAATATTTGATTAATTGATTACCAATATAATCATTAGTTGCAGCCTAGCAGACGCCAAATTATCCTCCTTCTAAACCTTACATGTGAAATTGTTTTCTAGAGTTAAAACACCAGTTTTAAACAAACTAAAACCCTACAAAGTATTTTATTTCCTCTCCTATGCCGTCCAGTTCTGACACTCAGAATTGCACTGAGCTGCGTTCACAGATTTATGAGATCTTCCGAGGATCCACTGCTCCTGATGAG
The DNA here is from genome assembly GCA_033032245.1 of Poecilia picta. Classification (NCBI taxonomy): domain Eukaryota; kingdom Metazoa; phylum Chordata; class Actinopteri; order Cyprinodontiformes; family Poeciliidae; genus Poecilia; species Poecilia picta. The sequence continues at coordinate 22,521,820 of CM065371.1, forward strand.
ATCGCCATGAACTGGGGCCTCCAGCCGAACTGGACGAGAATCCTGACACAGGACTGTCTGATCGAGCCGCAGGTACGCTTCGGTTTGGTATTTTCTGAGAAAATAATTTGTGGAAAAATGTCGGTCAGGCTCTTGACAAAGCCGAAAGTCAAAACGCCTCAGACCTGTAGCTGAAACTGGAGCAAACTGTGCTCAAGTAAACTTGGTTGGCAAAGAAATCTATGCCACACTTTATAGATAAATGAAAAAATAAAGAATTATGTGTCATTTTCCTTCTACTTCACTTTCACTAACTACTTTGTGTTGTTTGGTCTCAGACAGTGCTTTTAAATAAAAAGTATATTTTATCATTTATATTGCTTTAACAAATCAATTATAAATAAAAATATTTGGCTTTTTGGACAAAAATGGCAAAATAACATCTTTATTTTAAAATGAAATGTGATTTCTATTAAATAATAGCTGTTTAAATTATGTATGAATAAATATTCACCTCCCTTCTGTCGGTATTTAAATACTAAATAATATCTAGTCGTTGCGCCCCTAGTGGTGCCGTGAAGGTACTGCATGGGAAGTTGTTTTCTAGTCATTCAAAGTTATGTTTTAAAACACACATTAACACGAATCCCGGTGTAACAAATTGATAAAAGGAGGTGTGAAATAATGCATTTCAGTCAGAAATTCACAAATTTGATTAGCAAAAATGTGCATTTTATCCAAAATAAGTTTGATAGCAGTGGCATTAGTATGCTATCACTTTATAGTATCTTTTTTATAGTAACTTTTTAGTATCGCTTTAGCATCCAAAGTTGACTTTGGAATAAAAACGCAGCAATAAAGGAGCTTTGTGTTGTTTCTATTGATTGATTGAGATCAATCAACTTCAGATTAACTCAGATGATCTCTATTCCACTCACAATGATTGTAACATTTTCAGGAGTCGTGTGGATCAGGCTGCAGCCTTCCTCTCTCTTTCTCCATCCAAATTATTTGGGCTCGTCTGGGATTCATCGAGGTTCCACAGAACTACATCCTGGGAGCCAAATTTCTCTTCCGCTGTCAAAACGTCCAGGTGCAGAAACTCGCTTACCCTTAAAACTACGACAGCATATTATGGCCGTTGCAGATTAAAAAAGGAGTACATTTCTGCCAAAAAAAAAACTGAAATTTTTAGATTAATCTTTGAATTGTCAGGAAAAAAAACAAGGACATTTCTGAGCTCCAAGCTGAAAATTTGCAACAAAAAAAAAGTAGAAATTTTTACATTAATCTAAAAATTTCTAGAAAATTGTGGAAATTACCGACTTTCTTACTTGGAATTTAAAATCCCCTAAAGACAAAAATTGTACTTTCTGAAGTCAGAAATTTTCCTTGTTCTTAAGAAAATTTCTGAGAATCTCAAAATTAGATTTTTCTTCTAGTAATTTTTCAACAGTTCAATGTAAAACATTTTTCAAGTGTTTCCTTGAGTTTGAGAGTTTAGAAAATGTTTTTTTTTACTTCTTTCATAAGTTGAACACCTTAAACTTTTGAAACTAAGATATCTCCAAAACTCTCATTTTGAAAATTTCTGAGATTTAATTTCAACTTTTCTGAAGTTTTTTCTGCAGAAATGTGCTGGAGTTTTTCTATCTACAATGGCCCCAATATGTTATTGTAGAAAACACTGTAAAACATTTACTTTTTGGATCATTTTACCTGCGTTTGTCGTCTCTCTAGTGTCCGTTATCATCTCCTCTCACCCTGACGGCCAAAGCCACGTTCGTAGAAACCACCGTTTACCCAGAAGCCCCCAGAGGGGTTCCTCAGCCCCACTGGAGGTTTCCGTTCGGCTTCTTCACGCGAGGCGCCGCCGAGCTGGACGGCCATCTTGATACGAGCGGCAGCGGCGCCGAGAAGGTCACATGGAGTTTAATGGCGTTCTCGCTGTTGCTGCTCTCAGAGTTAGGACTCAGAAACTTTGACATAACATAAAAAATGTTTTAATTGTGCAGCTATTTTTCCAAAATAAAACACTGTTTTACATAATGAATGTACAGAAGACGATTAGAACCCAATGGAAAAATATTCAGACTTTAATCCCTGAGATTAAAGTCTGAATTCTGACTTTAATCTCAGAATTCTTTTGTTTAAATTCTTTGTGCACAATAAGGCAAATCTAGTCTCAAAACTGAAATCTACCAATTATAGTTGCGAGATTTGGGCTTAAAATTCATATTTACAAATCCTCTAACGAGAAAAAAACAGCTTTGATTTCATTTACTAACACCTAAGAACATTTGGTTACTTATTTGGATTTCGACTAGTCAGACTTTTGAGATTAAAGTCAGAATTTTATTACGTATTTCCTCCTCCTTCTGAATGAAAGACTCTTGTATTTTGTTCTTATTTTCCCAGAATAAATATTCTTTTTTACATTCCCAGCCTCTCTTATCGAGGTAAAGCTGCATTTCTTTTGCGCGGCTCCTCTCCTCTCCCCTCCTCGCGGTCCGTTTCCTTCCTCCTGCTCTCCCGCCTCCTCGTAAACTGAACGTAATTGAAGAGGTTGGCGATCGCCGCGGGAGTCATGCCTTGCAGACGGGTAGCAGCTCCCAGCTAGCCGGCAGACACAGGGATGAGTTACGAAAACAATCAACTTCTTCACGTCACGGATACAGAAAACGCAGTAAAAGTCAGACTCACGGTGGTCGGTCGGAATCTGTCGAGGATTTCCCTGACCTCCTGCGACAGAGACACGGGCAGAGTGAAGTAGTCGATGTCCTGCGGCAGAGACATGTTCTCCTCGCTCCGAATCCTCGTGATCTCGCTCCTGTTTTGGTCGTTGTGAGGTTTGTACACGGCTGCGTGACAGACGGGAGTCAAGATTATTAAATGTTCGAAACTCAAGAGGATGATTTCCTACGAGGGAGTAGTAAGGTCATACCAAGAAAAACTAAAATCACGAGAAAGTCACTAATGTTACGAGAATAAACTTGAAATTATACGAGAATAAAGTAGAAAGGATGAGAATAAGGTCATAATCTTACAAGAACAGTTGTATTTATAAAGTTGTGATATTATGATTTTGTTCTTGTAATATTGTATATATTCACATTTTATTTTATGTGAATAAAATGGTCCATATGTAATACGGACTTTATTTCCATATTACTAAAACTTTACTCGTATTAATTCAATTTTATTCTCATATAACTTTATTCCCATAATATTGTGACTTTTATTCCTGTAATTTTGACTAATAATGTGACTTCTTACAGCACCACAACTTTACTCCAATATTATTTAAACTCTTTTCTCTTTTCTTCCTTCTCATAAATTACAAGATAAACTTAGATAAACGTTTATTCTCGAGATAAACGGGAATAAACTTATATTACGAGTCATAATATAAGCTTATTCTCGCATTGTTACTTCTTCATTTTCATACGACTTTATTCTTGTAGTTTATATTTTTTTTTATTTTATTTAACGCCGTCGTAATTTCATAACAATAAAACATGCAGATAAATGTGTCGGCATTAAGGCCAATAAAAACAAAAAAATCTGCCTTTGAACTCTTGGTCCTGTGTTCCTGTGTTACCAGTGAGACGCCGCGTTAACGTGGAATGTAAGTCATGTCTCACCCTCTATTTTGAGTCTTTGTGACAACTCCATGTACGGCGAAAGACACTCAGGAAAGACCGAAGCCAACATTTCGAAGGAGACGTCCTTGTACTCCAGCAGGTCCATCCCGCTGGACGGAAAACAAACCAGAACCAAAAATAAACCGGGGATGTCACTGAAACCGTTGTAGTTTTGGTTCAAGCGGCCGGACTCACCTGAGCGTCTGGCTCTTGTTCTCGCTCATGCCGACGCCCGGCAGCTTCTTCCTCCAGCTGGTGGAGGACATGGTGAGAGCCTGGAGGGCGGCTACTGCGTTCCGGAGGCCGCGACGCACCCTAACCGCCTCATGGTGGCGCACAGCCGAGACGCAGCCCAGCTCAAACCCTGATGGAGACGCAGAACAACATGTTCAGAGCTGCCCAAAAAGCCATTCCATCCATTAGTTACGTCTAACTAATGGATGGAAGATTCAACTTTTGGGAAATCTGGACTTTTTTTTTCTTTTGACTTGCCAGAATGAGTCTTAATCAACTTATTCTCGCAATAAAGTCTGATTCCGGCAATACAACTTTATTGTCTGGATATTACTAGGATAAAGTTGTATAATAGCTGAAATATTACCAGCATAAAGTCTTAAGATTACTGGAATAAAGCTGTAAACGTACAAGAATGTAGTTATAAGCCAGAGTCATAATATTATTACAAAAACCAAAATGCTCTTAGCCTGGCCCTAATACAACTCGCAGAATGGATGATTGAAATTAAACTCACTTTTTGTAAATATTTTCTGTAATTTTCTTTTTGGAAAAAACGAAACAAAAAAAAAACCCAGAAAAGCAAAAAATAGACTAAAATCAGATTTTTATGGAAGCCCATTTCCGCCATGAAAAAAAAAAGCTAAAAAGGAAGTCATAATTTTGACTTTCAAAGTCATAATTATGAGATTTAATGCCATTATTTTGACTCTCAAAGTCATAATTTCGACTTTGAAAGTCATAATTATGAGATTTAAAGTCATATTTTCGACTTTCAAAGTCATAATTATTAGATTTAAAGTCATAATTTTGACTCAAAGTCATAATTATGAGATTTAATGTCATAATTTCGACTTTCAAAGTCATAATTATTAGATTTAAAGTCATAATTTTGACTCAGTCATAATTATGAGATTTAAAGTCATATTTTCGACTTTCAAAGTCATAATTATGATTTTTAGTGTCATAATTTCGACTTTCAAAGTCAAAATTATGACTTTGAAAGTCGAAATTATTACTTTGAAAGTCAAAATTATGACTTTAAATCTTATAACTATGACTTTGAAAGTCATAATTATGACTGAAAGTCAATCATGACTTTCAAAGTCATAATTATGACTTTAAATCTCATAATTATGACTTTGAAAGTCGAAATCATGACTTTGAGAGTCAAAATAATGACATTAAATCTCATAATTATGACTTTGAAAGTCAAAATTTTGACTTTAAATCTCATAATTATGACTTTGAAAGTCAAAATTTTGACTTTAAATCTCATAATTATGACTTTATAATTATGACTTTGAAAGTCGAAATTATGACTTCCAGTATAGCTTTTTTTTTTTCATGGCGGAAATGGGCTTCCATAGATTTGGTATGAAAAGAACCGAGATTGTCACACAGCCTTATGACATATCTGACTCCTTATTAAGGAAAGCAGTCAGATACCTTTCATCGTAAGGCGGAGGTCAGCGTTGTCCGGCCTCAGAGAAGTCCGAAACTCCGCCCGGCTGGTGAACATGCGGTACGGTTCGGTGACTCCTCGACTCACCAGGTCATCCACGAGGACACCGATGTAGCTCTCGGTCCGAGACAGCGCCCCTAGAGGCTGGGAGAGGGCGCGGCGGGCGGCGCTCACTCCCGCCCACAGCCCCTGTACAGAACGAGGAGAAACATGACTCACTTCCTGTTTTCTTCCTCTCTGATCTACGGAAGAGGATTAGGGCCACCGAAAAAAAAGGAAAGAATTCTGACTTTAATCTCAGAATTCTGACTTTAAAGTCAGAAAGTCAGAATTCTGAGATTAAAGTCAGAAAGTCAGAATTCTGAGATTTAAAGTCAGAATTCTGAGATTAAAGTCAGAATTCTGACTTTGATCTCAGAATTCTGACTTTCCAACTTTAAAGTCAGAATTCTGAGATTAAAGTCAGAATTCTGAGATTTAATGCCAGAATTCTGAGATTTAAGGACAGAATTCTGAGATTTAAAGTCAGAATTCTGAGATTAAAGTCAGAATTCTGAGATTTAAAGTCAGAATTCTGACTTTAAAGTTAGAAAGTCAGAATTTTGAGATTAAAATCAGAATTCTGAGATTAAAGTCAGAATTCTGACTTTAATCTCAGAATTCTGACTTTAAAATCAGAATTTTTTTTCCCAGTGGCCCTAATCTTCTTCCGTACTGATCCCTCCGGTTAAACCCAAAGTTATTAATTAATTCTAGCTATGCTGGATGCTAGCTAGGTAACTGACTTACTATTCATTTTCGATTAATGGTTTATCAGATTAAAATTAGATCCGATCATTAGCTACTGACGGCCATTAAACCTCAGTGTTGTAGTTTGGCCCCGTTGGTGATCCTGAAGCGGAGGATCAGCAACAGGAATGATACAGGAATTAAAGATGGCGGACACACCAGAAGGGGAACGGTTCAAACAAAGTCAGGGATGGGGATCAAACGTGAACTGTATGCATTACCGTTTTAAAATATAAGCACTCGAAAAACTCTAAGTTGTTTAAACCACCGACAAGGACCTTATGTTATCACCTTAATAGCGATCATTCAGCAATATCGTTCAAAAATTATTGGTTAGCATAGCTACAAAAGCGGGAGCTATAATTGAGGGAAATTATAACGATAACTTGTATCTCCACTCCTAGCATTTGTGAGTCTAAAATAATCTTTGTTCTGATTTTAAGCAGTTATAACCGGGGCTTCATTCTGAATATTTTTCCAAGATATACTGTTACTGGAAATTCCAAATTCCCAACCATCTATCCAAAGCCTTGCGATATTTTAGAGCTTCAGGAATCACCTGTGCAGCTGCCTCTTCGTAACCCGTCGTCCCGTTGATCTGACCGGCCAGAAAAAGTCCCTGCGTGTTTTTCACCTGCAGCGCGGGACTCAGCTGGGTGGGACACACATAGTCATACTGCACTCCATACCCTGCAGAGAGCGGGAGAAAAGCAGATGCATTAACCATGAAATTTCACAAAATCGGAATTATGAAAATAAATTTGTTTGATGAAAGGGCAATTTAAAAAAAAAGCACTTTTTTGATAAAAAAAAAAAAAGGGTTTTGCCTAAGTTATTTGCTGCATTGAAATTGGCGTATTTCACAAAACTGTAATGGAAACACTTATTTTGCATCGTCGCTACAAGTTGTGATCAATAAACGGATGTTACTAGTGGCAGAAAAGATGAATGAAACCACAGGAAGTGGTAGGAGGCGGATGGCGCAGCAGGTTTTTTTAATGATTTAACTGAACAAACTTATTCATATAGAGAAGGATAAGGGCCACTAAAATAATTCTAACTTTAATATCAAAATTAAGACTTTTTTCTCTAAAATCTAACTTTAAACACAGAATTTTTATTTAAATTTCCAGAACTCAGACAATATTCTCTGGCTAATTTAAGAATTCTAGCTTTATTTTCAGAATTCTGACCTTTTTTCCCCTCAGAATTTTGACTTTAATCTCAAAATTTTGGCTTAATCGCAGAATTTTGACTTTTTTTCTCTGAATTCTGACTTTAGTCTTCTGCGATTCTGTGTTTTTGTCTTTAAAGTCAGTGGTCCTAATCCTCCTCCATACACGTTTGATTTTAATTATGTCCCTTATTTCATGGAATCACTGAAGACTTTTTTGTGAAATCATGTTTTTTTTTTTTACATTAGTGGAATATTGACAAAGTTTTACATGTATTATTAATGGAGACGCATCTACTGATGGAGTCCATTTCCCACTCTGGGTCAGGTTTTCCAGGTTTTCCAGGTTTTCTGCGTACCTGGAGTGTGGATCTCTGCTCTGTGCAAGGGAGGGATTTCTCTGATGAGGCGCAGCTGCACGTCCGGAGGCATGGTCATGGACAGACCCTGTGGGTACAAGAGGTCAGAGGTCGACCCCTCGGGCTCCAGCCACACCTGGTGACTTCTTCCTGGAAAGCGCAACACCCTGGACTCAATGGAGGGGCAATATCTGAGAGAAAAACACAGAGATTAAATGTTTCTGCTTCAGTTCAACTGGATCAAAACTCAGCAGGAGGTTGAAGAGGCTGAGAGCTCAACGCTGGAGCTGAGAGGCTTTCAGAAGGTGGGTGGGAGAAAACTGGAGCTACACGTCACTCCGAGTACACAGGAAAGGAAGGAAGGAAAGGAGTTGAAGGAAAGTGTAGCAGGATAGTGAAGGATTCTGGCTTTACTGATGAACAGTGAGTTTTACTGGGATAAACCCTGAGTTTCACCATCAGAGCTGTAGCTCAAACACACACAAAGACTGTGACATATCAACTAAAAATAACGTTCACTACTAAAAATATCAACTCCAATTCAAAACTATGCACTAGTGTTTGTAAACAATACAAACAAATTTACCATTCCAACCGATCAAGATTAGAAAAATCTTTATTTACAAAATAAACCAACCTTGTGCCTCTATCAAGGCGACAAGATACATTTTACAACCTTGTTGCAACTTGTTTTCTGTTCTTTCTGTTGTTAAGCTGCTGTTCCATAATACAAACAACGAAAACTCCCTTATCAAAATAAAAGCATTAAGTCAAAAACCGAAGGTCCGTCATTAGGGCTGTAGTGATTTAATAATCTCACGATACGATACACAATATTCTGCCTACGATACGATGTATATTGCGATATTCAGCAAACGATACAATTCAATACACTTTTGCAATTTTCTGAAAGGTTTTAGAGGGACAGAGAGATTTTGGTGACATTTTGTGACTGTTATAAAGTTGGATTGAATTAATTTAACTGAAAACTGATTAAAAGCACCAACTACACAATACCTGGCTCTGGTTGGACACAGACTTAAAGTGGACAGCTGGACAAAATGAATCAAAGAAGTGGTGAGAAAACATGTTTCTTTAGTTGAAACAGTCCAAACTGTAGCTGACATGCATTAGTAAAGTAAATAAAGTGAACCAAGTTCCTGCTCTGAATAGTTTGATACCTTTTAAACCTGAACATCTGAAGGAATCACTCTAAGCCTGATGACCTGGTGAAGCAAGTAGTGAGTGAACAAGGTGACAGTTGGACGTTACGATACTTGAGGATGAATATCGATTGTTTTCTAGGAAAGAAAATATCGATATATATTGCGATATCGATATTATTATACAGCCCTATTTGTCATATAGTATACAAAATAAAACAAAGTAAATGCTATAACTGCTAAAAGGGAATACAAAAAATGAGGAGCTGAATTTGGGGTTATTTACAGAAAGAATTGAAGAAAAAGGAAATGATAGAAGAAAGGAGGAAGGGAAAATGGAGGGAAAAACCAAAGAATATAGAAGGAAAGGGACAAAGGAAGGATGGAAAGGAAAAAGGAATGAAGGAATAAAACTAAGGAAAAGATGGAAAGAAAAAGGAAGCAAGGGGAGAAGAAAACAAGAAAGTAAAAAGGAAAATCAGAAAAGGAAGCAAAGAAGAAAGGATAAATAATAAGACACTGATGATAATGTATAACGAGGGATTGATGAATGGAAAAACGGAGGTGGTCAGAGTGACAGTTGGGGGTGTAAATACTGTTTTGGTGACCTCTTGGTCTACCTGGGTCCTTTGACGTCCTGCTGGATGTGGCAGTTCAGGTGGAGACTCTCCCTCACCACTCGCTCCACACCTGGAGTCGTGTAGGTCAGGTAACACGGCAGCTGCTCCTCCGGCTTCAAAATAAAAGCATCCGCAGTGATTATGACGAAAACGTGCTGATGGACACAACCGGGTCAGAACCGATTCCAGACTGGACCTTGCAGCGGGTGTGAGTGTTCATGAAGCTGAACGGCGTCGGCTGGCGGTCCGGCGGGTGGAGCTTAGCCAGGGAAAGGTCCACTGAGTCTTTTAAAAGCCTGGGTGGGGTTCCGGTCCTCAGCCTGCCCACCCTCAGACCCAGCCGGTCCCTCAGCGTTTGGGTCAGGCCAGAACTCGACGGGGCGTCTCCGATCCGGCCTCCGGGGGACGAGGTCCGGCCCACGAAGAGCGAGCCGGACAGGAAGAGTACCGGTGGTCAGAACCACGGAGGAGGCGGAGACCGGCTGGCTGCCATTGGCTGATGGAGGGATTAAGAATCCATGGTGACGAAACCTGTTGCCATGGTGACGTAATCTGACCTGATATTATACCACTGACAACTTATATGTTAGAGAACAAAGTTAGTCTAGATTTTAAAACAAATTTATGTTAAAGGGATCCGACATATTTTCAGGTCAACATTAAGTCAGTCAGGAAGGAAGGAAGGAAGGAAAGGAGGAAAGGAAGGAAGGAGAGAAGGAAGGAAGGAGAAAAGGAGGAAGGAAGGAGGGAAGGAAGGAAGAGATGAAAGAATGAAGGAATGACAGAAGGAAGGAATGACAGAATGAAGGAAGGAATGAAGGAAGGAAGGAAAGGAGAGAAGGAAGGAAGGAAGGAGGAAAGGAGGGAAGGAAGGAGGAAAGGAGGAAAGGAGGAAAGAAGGAAGGAGGGAAGGAAAGGAGGAAAGGAGGAAAGAAGGAAGGAAGGAAGGAAAGGAGGGAAGGAAAGAAGAAAGGAGGGAAGGAAGGAAAGAAGGAAGGAGGGAAGGAAGGAAAAAAGGAGGGAAGGAAGGAAGAAAGGAGGAAAGGAGGAAGGAAGGAAAGAAAGAAGGAAAGGAGGGAAGGAAGAAAGGAAGGAAGGAAGAGATGAAAGAATGAAGGAATGACAGAAGGAAGGAAGGAAAGAAGAAAGGAAGGAAGGAAGGAAGGAAGGAAGGAATGAAAGAAGGAAGGAAAGAAAGAAAGAAAGAGAGAAAAAGAAGAAAAAAGTAAGAAGGAAAGTAAGAAGGAAAGAATGAAGGGCTCCCTGGAAAAGACGTGGAAAATGACTGATGCGTACCGAGCCGTATCCCGGTGACTCTGTGGCTCCCAGGTTCTGCAGGGTTCGGATCCGACAACAGCAGCTCCTCCACTGATCCCTCCAGAACCTTCAGCCTGGGACTGGACAGCAGCTCCGCCTGCAGGTAGAACAACTGGATCTGAGATTAAAGGATTTCACAAACATGAAATAATCAAAGCAAAACTCCAGAAATGTTGATGTCAAGCTCAAAAAAGTCAATTTTACTAAATAAAGAAAAAAATGATCTTTGGACCACCCACCAAAATTGAGGAGTTACTGCCCCTATAATCCTTTCTAACATCTGGCCCAGTGTTTGTGTCCTAATGGAAAATGTTACAATGTGCTTTTCACTCCTTTTGTGCTTTAGATTGTGTCTGACGATGAGATCATGTCTGCAGGATGTCGTCGTCAGATCTGCTCTCCAATAGACGTCTATGGTGCCATAACAGCAGGGGACGTCGTTGATCCTGGAGACTAAGTGTTACTTCCCCAACGTAGAACTTATCTGCCCTCTTTAGTATGAAAGAACAACCCCGTTTCCCTAACAATAGACCATCAGCCAGGGCTCTACAGAATCCCTGACACATAACAATCAGGGATTCACACCTATTGTCCAATCAAGGCTCTCTTCTCTGACCAGAACCTATCCACTGTTGGTTGGTCAGAGCAGACTGGACTCTGTATTTCTGTTCTCACCTTGCAAGGTTTTAATATATTTCTTATTTATTCTCATCCAGACTCTTGCTAAAGTAATTTTTTCCTAGACAGTGTGTGCGTTAGGGCTGTATAATAATATCGATATCACGATATATATCAATATTTTCTTTCCTTGAAAAAAATCAATATTCATCTGCAAGTATCGTAACGTCCAATTGTCACCTTGTTCACTCACTGCTTGCTTCACCAGGTCATCAGGCTTAGAGTGATTCCTTCAGATGTTCAGGTTAAAAAGGTATCAAACTATTCAGAGCAGGAACTTGGTTCACTTTATTTACTTTACTAATGCATGTCAGCTACAGTTTGGACTGTTTCAACTAAAAGAAACATGTTTTCTCTCCACTTCTTTGATTCATTTTGTCCAGCTGTCCACTTTAAGTCTGTGTCCAACCAGAACCAGGTATTGTGTAGTTGGTGCTTTTAATCAGTTTTCAGTTAAATTAATTCAATCCAACTTTATAACAGTCACAAAATGTCACCAAAATCACTCTGTCCCTCTAAAATCTTTCAGAAAATCGCAAAAGTGTATTGAATTGTATCGTTTGCTGAATATCGCGATATATATCGTATCATGGGCAGAATGTCGCGTATCGTATCGTGAGATTATTGTATCACTACAGCCCTAGTGTGTGTGGAGCGAACCTGAATGAACTCTCGGTAGCGCTGCCGGTCCAGCTGGGCTCTCAGCCCCCACACGGCGGGGCCTTTGCTACGATTCAGGACGGAGAAGTTAATCCCGGCCCAGTCTCCAGCTCGGCCGCAGAGCCCATCCAGAGCGTCTACCTCCCTCACCAGGTGACCCTTTCCTACGCCGCCCAGCGACGGGTTGCAGGACAGCGCGCCTGTGAGGAAGAAGGCATTGTGAGATCTCTAAATGTTCACCCAGTCTCAATAAACCCATTCTTCGTACCGATTGTTTGTATTTTCTGTGTGACCAGGAGGGTCTCTGCCCCGACTCGGGCCGCTGCAGCCGCTGCCTCGGTTCCTGCGTGGCCCCCGCCCACCACGATGACGTCATACCGCCGTCTGGAGAGCTGACTGGCTCTCCTGCAAACCAGGAACAAGACGCTCTGCACTGGGCGCAGCTTCTTCGTCAACATGTGAGACATACACCTGCCAAAATGGCTGCAATCAGAGGCACAATTATACGTCTTCGAAAAGCAGAAGTGCAACTTCCTGCACAACCAACAAGAATGCAGAAAGTGGTTTCTGGTTGGTAAGACAACAAAAAAGTACTTGTGTTTTCCAGCAGCCATTGTACGGCACATACAGGGGTAAGACCAGCTGACCAAACATACTGGAGCTCAGCTGGGGTTGCTAGGTAATGGCGCAGTTCTGACTGGGACTTAAAAATTAGGAGGTTTTTGAAACACCTCATTTTCCTGGCACCAAAAAACAATAAAATATTGTCAGAAAATATCTGGGTGGGGTTTTTTTTTAAGTGCTTGGGTTGTTTGTAGAAGCAGCAGAGATCCAAATGAAAGTACAAAACTTGAAAAAAGTTAATTTTCATAAAATGTTTTCTTTTAATCCAATTTTTCCAAAAGTTAGTTTTGCACTTTTAATGCACAATGTTAACATTCAACATTCTTTTTTAAAAAATACAAAATATTTGACTGGTAATGTTTATATCAACATTTATAAGTGAAGTGGGGAAAATTTGTTGATACACAATGTTTATAGGGTAATTTTTTATGTCAATAGTGTCCAGGATATACTTCAATCACCTTTGAAATACAAGATCGTTATACTATTTCTATGGATGCGCTGAAAAAGAAAAAAACAAAAGAATTCTGAGATCTGAATTCAGAAATCAAAGACAGAATTCTGACTTTTTTTCTCTGGATTTTGAGATAAAAAGCCGGAATTTTGCCAAAGAAAGTCAGGATATTATCTCCTTGAATGCTGAGATTAATGTCCGAATACTTTAATTTCAGAATTTATATTTTTTTTCTCCAGAATTTAGAGTCTTTCAGAAGAGATTGGAATTCTGTTATATAAAGTCAGAATTCCTTTTTTTAGTGCTCTAATCCACTTCCGTATAAAACCTTTAAATTGAAAGTGGTAAAAGTGGATGTACATTTCTGGCAAACCTTACAAATAGAATTAATTAATAATGAATTGGGACCACAATATTAGCACTTTGTTGGTACAAAGCGCACATACATACAAGTAGTGTTGGTAATTCGCTTTAAGGACATCCACAACTAACATTCACTATTAGGCATTACAAGTACCTACAATTAGCCAACCAGAAAATAAAATAATTGATTTGCTTACTGTATAACTTGAATCCAACAGAAACAAAGACCAAATCAGAAACAAAGGCTTCTTTAATGTGAAACCCCAGCTACGTTACACAAATGCTCTTTACGGAGGCCGCCATGCTGTTTGGAGCACGGCGCCGTAATACCTGTCATACAGGCGCACGCACATTTTTTTTTTGTGTGTCTATGACTTCGTATCATTTAAAATCTATTTAATTTTTATTCTTGAAATTGGATAAATTGCGTAAAACCCCCCCCCCTGCAACTTACTGTGCAAAGGTGAAGGTAGAAGATAGAATCGAACATTATCAAATGGAATAAAATATTGCAAACAAATAAAGACAGGTAGTGTTTGCCACGTGTACATTGCAACACATCAATTTTTGTTTTTAATCGCCTGCTGTATACCTGTACGGATCAAAGCGTGGATTAATGAACTCGTTGTTCTCCCACCCGTACGTGAAAAAAGCACGTCGACGCCCCCCTCCCCCTTCCAGCCGGTCTCCAGTCAGCCGCGCGCGGATTGAGTCAAGCGAGCCGACCGAAAGGTGGTGTTGACCGACCGCAGCAGGTTTTCTCCGAGAAACCTGAGCGATTTCAACCTTCTGAGGCGACTGACAGTAACGTCAAGCCCTTAGTTTGTAACGGAAGAGCCAGCGGTGCCGAAGTTGAGGCGACAGGACAGAGGGAAGAGAAAGTAAATCCCGGAGGGAAAGCGTCCGAAGTGAGCCTGAGGATCAAAGCTAATGCTAACTTAGCCTGCTAAATAATTACATGGAAGCTGTTGGTTTTTTAAGTAGTTGTTTGTTTTTTACGTAACTCGAGGGGTTACAAAAATAGTCGGTAGCCGAGAAGTTTAATTTATATGTTATAATTAATTTTATTTCCAACGAGGTTTGCCTCAACACTTGTAGGCCACAGGCGACTGGTGTTGAGTAGCTACAGTGGCCGGGGTGTTTTTTCGAGGTTACCCCGGCTCTTCTCTCTGTAGGGCAGGTGATTTTGCTAAAGGCTTTACACCAGCTTCTTTTCGGGAGATTTCAGTTTTATTAAGTTAGCTCAAGCTTGGTACTGTCTAAGGCTTGTGCTTCGCAATGCTGAAACCCCAGCAGCAATCCGGCTCAGGCGGGAGAAAGGCGACTAACGGAACATCAGGGCCCGGCGGTATGTCTTCCCCAGTCAGCGGCATCAACAGCGGCGGCCGGACACCGGCTGGAAGGTGAGCGGGCGGGGTCTCTGTGGGTAGGACAGTCCGGGGATGGCGCCGTGCGCGCAAGGCCTACCGGTTAAAGCACCCTGCTCAAAGGGGGCGTGACTTGGACGTAGAGACTTTGTCTTGGCCAGTAGGATTCGTCTAATTATGATTGGCAGAATCTCTGGACCAATAAAATTGCTGTTTGTTTTATATGGCCGAATCAGTGAGGTGGGTCCGACTTTGTGAAAACAATAAAGAAGCATTAAGGCTATGCAAAGTTTAGCTGGCCTGTCAGTGCAGAAAATCTGACTTGTCGTTTCGATATGTCGTAGTTTTGTTTTCGCCTGCTGTCGTTATAATTCTGTAAGTTATTAACGCTGCAGAAACTCCGGTATATATGAACCATGTCGTTAGACGTTTGTTGACTGAAGTCTTTGTAGCTTCGTCTTTGTTTTGTAACCTTGTGTGCAACCAGTAGCAGCGATAAAATTACATTTTATTTTAGCTTTACCTTCTTTATTCTTAGCTATTTCCTCACCTGAGTTGATCCGGATGCTTTTCTTAAATGTCTCAATAGAAATTTTATTCCGTTAATTATTTTAATCTTAAAAGGAAAAAAAAAATACGTCAGTGTTTCTCTTTCTTAGACGGGTGCAAGTGAAAGCCTAGTATCAGGTATATTACGATTTTTCATTGTCAGATATTAAGAAAAAATATTTGATTTTGAAATATTTTGCCAAAAATCAAAATAAAAAAAATTGCATGTTTGTTGTTGAGAGATTGGCCCATAGCAATTTCTAGTTTTGTTTTTAGTTTTGATAAAAATTTGTTTTTGAAAGGACTATAACACATTAAATAAAGAGAAATGTGCTGGAGGTTTTTTTCATGGATGTAGGGATTTTAAATCCAATTAAAAATGAAAGATTTATAGGATTGCCTCTAATCACTGGTTTACTTATAAACCCTTGACAAGTTATGACTCAGAATCACAGAAAATTACTTAAAAATATGATCTTTGGTGGTTGATCTAACCTTTAAAAGAGGTTAAATGTAAATATCAGATGATAATGATTTATCAGTCACTTCAGACAGACAGAAGGTCTTAGCTATTAGAAACAGTAACAAAGAAACAAACAAAATCAGTTTTTTAAAAAAAAGTAATAATAAAAAGGTAAATTGTGATATAATGGGACACAATGAAGTCATGAAACACGCTCAGGTATCAAATCAGTTTTCAAAACACAAAAACAAAAAAGATGGTAGATGGTTTTTCCAATTACATTAAACATAACTGTTAAACCTGACCTAACTGATAATATTGACTTTACATTATCAATAGAAATGGTTGAAACGCTAACCTAATGATGGCATATAAATAGGAGGATAAATTAAATAACTGGCAGCAGCAAACTCTGATAGTAATAATGTAACGTTCCAATTATTTAGAAAAAAGTTAATATTTCTTACTTTTAATGTATATTTACAATTTTAAAACAGCTTAAGAGTTCATTCTGCCCGACAACCAAAGTTTTTAAAGTCAATATAATAGTTCATCTTTGAAAATGAGATAAGAATACTTCCAATTTTTTTTCTTTTTAGAAATCAAATAATTTATTTTTCTACATCTGGAAAGATTAACAGGATACTACAGTACAGCTTCTTTTAAGGAAATCGAGCGGAAATCACAGAACCAGGAAAAACTGACCATAAGTCATTTATCTTATTTGACCTCTCATGAAAATACTTTAATCTTTACAAATTGTTACATTTATGTCCACAGTGAAATAACCGCAGCCCGCGAACATAAAATAAGTGTATTTTTAATTCTGTTTCTTGCAGGAATCGTTCCTCTGCAAAGCCGTCGTTTCAGTCGTCTCCTGTAAGTATACCAAGCACAAAAAGCTGCTTTAGCTCAAGAATTAATGAAACACAAACTTGAACAGCATTTAAATTAGAAGGATTCTGTTTTAACTTCGACAACAGGAAAATATTCCTTTAAAACTTTACATGATTTCCAGAATTCAGGTTATTTTAATAATTTTTTTATATGGGACCAATTTATAAATGTTTTTTTTTTAAATCACTTTACAAAACTAGTCGTAGGTGTGATTTATATTTATACTATATTATTTTATTTTCACTACAATCCAGTCAATTAAAGAGATTAAAAGTTCAAATCATAATTTCTCATTTGATTCAAGTCGTAAAACATTTTAATAAACTGAAGTTGACTTCAGGTTTTCTCACTTATCAACTGTGACTTGATTTTTAGAGTAATTTGTCTTTTGAAAATGGATCAGAATTAAAGTATTATCTGCAGATAATTAATTCCAGGATGTCAACACAACCTTCAACTCAAAGTTAGGTAATATTTGTATAATTTAAACTGATTAAAAAGCTTTTAAAATTGTTTTTGCTAATGTATATGTACTGAAGTTTAAAGTTTTCATTCTTATTCTGCACACCACTTTGTGATCCGTGTCTTTTAAAGATGGTGTATGAATAAATATTTCTCGGGTTTATGTGTCAGGTGTGTGTGAAACGCTGTCCTGATGCGTAGCTGTGTGTCTCCTGTGTACAGGTGTTTGAGGGCGTGTACAACAACGCCAGAATGCTTCACTTCCTCACAGCTGTAGTGGTGAGTCAGTCATTTGGGTCTTTGTCAAGTTTTTCCCCCCAATTAGTCTGGAAGAATTACTTCCTTCAGTTTGTGTGACTGATTAAAAACATTAGAGGTAAAAGACAACCAACATTTTTCCATGGAAGGACTGAGTCACACCATTATATCTAAAATTAGCAACAATATTGCTTTGAATATGAACATTAAAACCTCAGTTTTGTCGCCTATTTATGCTGATACTTTCACTAAGGTGTGTTAAATGGCGTTTATAAACACATTTATTCCTTATGTGGGGATTACAGGGGAGACGAAAGATGAGGAAGCAACAAAAACACAAAGTTATTTTATGGCGTCATTAAACCACTTGTGGGTTTGGATATGTTGGGTCACGGTGAAACAGAGCTGATGATGATGATTCTACACAAATCTATTTACCTTCCCTCAATGTTTAATCTTGTTCATATTTGCCAGGATAAATATGAAATGGGATTGAAAATTAATAATAAATAGGAAGGAATGACATTTAACTAAAATAAAACATCTAAAAAAATCACTTCGTATCATCAGGGGTGGGTGATATAGGCTTAAAGTTTTACCACAATATTTATTGGTATTGATCTGAAAGCAATTAAATCCACAACAAAAACTATTCATTAACACATTTTACAATTTTAGGTAATTGTACAACTATAACAAGTAATTATACCCTTTGAAGATATAATTATATATCTTTAAAGGGAAATCGCTTCTTCACTGACGAGCTGCTCCATATAATGTATTAATAATACAAATATAACCAGGAGAGATAAAGTTTATAAAATATATACATCTAAGAGTGGTGTAAGTAATTCAGTATGACTGAATATAAATAAATAAAGAACAAGCATGGACATGCAAATATGTACAAAAAAGGTACAAATACAGAAAAACAAGGTGGGTGTAAAATAATAAAAGAAATGTATATAAAACAGTATTTCTCATTACTTTAAATCTACTATATATATATATATATATATATATATATATATATATATATATAAAAAAATACATCTGCATTTAATTATGTTTTCACATTTTAAATATCAACAAACTATTAGAAGAAAATGGTTAAAATAACAATCCCACCGATATGGACAGCTTTGGTGGTTTTATTTTTAAATATTATTTATAATTTAAATTTTATTGATTTTCCACTTATGAACAGTTTCAAAACATTTAAACCAAATAAAAATGATTATCTGATCATGTGAAACCAGGTTGGAAAAGTTTTTAAAATGTTTCTTCAAGTTGCCTCATATTTTTCCTAATACTCTTTATACACATGATGCTGCATAATAAATGTTCTGTAATAATCTGTTAATAAAGGATGAATTTTGGAAATTAAATGTTTATTTTTCAGGGTTCCACCTGTGAATTAAGAGTGAAGAATGGCAGCATGTTTGAAGGCATTTTCAAGACACTCAGTTCTCGGGTAAGACGCTTTAATCAGATTGAAACGGGAGCTTTGATTCGGTTGTTAGCTTCTTGTGTGTATCGGCTCTGTCCTAATATTTCCGTTTGCTGCCCAGTGTGAGCTGGCTGTGGACGCTGTACACAGACGTAGCGAGGAAGAGGGCTCGTCATCTGCTCCGCCACGCAGTGAGGACATTACAGACACAATGATCTTCAGCCCAACAGATCTGGTTACAATGATCTGCAGAGACGTTGACCTCAACTACGCTACCAGAGGTACGAACATTGTAGCATTTATCTGGATTAAATGCTACAAATTGTGCTTTCAAACTGCACAATTTGAGCAGTTAGGATTGTCTTACTTATTCATGCTATTTTCCCCCCAAAAAGCATTAAAATCTGTCTGAGGAACCGCTTTGCAAACTCTGTCAATAATACAAAATATGTAAAGAAACATAAACTTTTCAAATGTTTTTTATTTACTATTCAATAATTATTGCATTAATTTATTTTAAATGCTTCTAATTTTTAGATGACCATGATTTCTGTGGTGGAAAATGTCATCAGATAATAATATTTTTCATAACTTTCCAGTCTTTTGCGTATAAGAAAATATGCAAAATTTTATATTAATCACATCAAATGTTATTTTATTCCCACAGTTCCTTTTGGCGAACTCTTAATTTGTAGAAAATAATGCAGACACAGCTAAAATAAAATACTCCGTCTTTTCTTCCTGAGTTGGCATCAATACCGCGTAGGGCTCAGCTGTTGATTGGTTTTTGGATTAACTGTTTGGTAATGGGATGAAAAAGGTGCTTAATGTGGGATTTTTTAACAGAAATTTTTAAGAGTTCTGGGTAAAACACATTTACAAGCAACAGCTTTTATTTCAAATTTGGGGATTTGGAATGAAAAGCAAAATACACAGTCCAGTCACATTAATGTGACCATCTGTCGAAAGCCAGAATAACCACCTTTCGCAGAGCGAACTGCTACGAGACGTGCAGGAAGAGAGTCACTTAGGTCCCTGAAGGTCTTCTCTGGGATGTTGAGCCATGCCGACTCTAATGCCGTGGCCAGCTGCGCTAGATTACGCGGTTGAGGATCCATGGCGCGAACAACTCGATCGAGATGGTCCCACAGATGCTCGATTGGGTTTAAGTCAGGTGAGTTTGCTGGCCAGGGGAGGACGGTAAACTCATCCTGGTGCTCTTCGAACCACGCACGTACACTGGCAGCTGTATGGCACCTCGCATTGTCCTGCTGGAAGATGCCATCATCCTGAGGAAAAACAATGCGCATGTAGGGGTGGACATGGTCCGCAAGGACAGATGCGTACTTGTATTGATCCATCGTGCCTTCCACAATAATCAGTGAACCCAGAGAATGCCAGGAAAACATTCCCCAGACCATAATGCTCCCGCCTCCAGCTTGGACCGTTCCTGCAATGGTTGCAGGGTGGTTCCTTTCAGAGGTTTCACGCCTTATACGCCAACGTCCATCTGTCCGATGGAGCATAAAACGCGATTCATCTGAAAACGCTACCTGTCGCCACTCAGTGGACGTCCAGCTGCTGTACTGGCGTGCAAATTCTAGCCTTCGTCGTCGATGAACACCAGTCAGCATAGGTGCACGAACCAGGCGTCTGCTTCGGAGGCCCAGACGCAGCAATGTTCGCTGAATAGTGGTTTGGGAGACACTTGTGGTAGCCCCTTGGTTCATTTTAGTGGTCAGTTGCTCAACGGTAGCCCGTCTATCTGCCCGAACGCATCTCCGCAACCGTCGTTCGCCTCTGTCATCTATGGCCCGTGGTGCACCACATTTGCCACGTCGTTGATTTTGGACAGTCCCATTTTGCCATGCACGGTACACTTTTACCACGGCGGCACGCGAACAGTTCACAAACTCAGCCGTTTCGGAAATGCTTCCACCCTTGGCCCGAAAGCCAATGATCATGCCCTTTTGGACGTCGGATAAATCGCTTCGTTTCTGCATTACGCCAACGATTGAAATGTTTTCCGAAGCCCACACACACCCTTTATATACGCTCAACTGCACTGTGCTGCCACCTGCCTTCTGTGATTGGTTATTTAACTCTGAAGTGGAAAGTACGTGGTGGTCACATTAATGTGACTGGACTGTGTATCATCAGCATAAAGGCAAACTTTACATTCACAGAAGTGATTAATTGTGATTAATCAATTATTGAAATAATCATTAACTAATTAAGTAATCGATTAATCTGTATTGCTGGAGTAGAATTTATTTGTACAGTTTTGACTTATTTACTGTCTTTTTTTTTGCTCCTGTTAAGGATAAATCGGTTACTGAATCAGTTGACGATGATTTCAGTAATTGATTAATCATGATTAATTAGATTAATCGTCTCAGCCCGTTTGTTTTGTCTTATCACATCCCACCTGCTGAACTTCCCAATCATACTAAGTTATATATGATTGGTCAGAATAGAGCCAAACTGCTAAACTTCCTGAAGCCAGAAAACATGTTGGATAGTTTTGAGGATGAGTTGTTGGAGGAAGTTTGAACAGTTGGACCAAAACGCTGAACTCCTACTAGGACTGTATAATAATATTGATTTCACGATATATATCAATATTGTTGATGGGTATTTCTCCTTTTGTACCTTCACTAAAAGAAACACAGACAACGTATATGAATTTTATGACCAAGCTTGTGCAGAAGGAGACTCGGCAAACTACTCCGACAAGTCGGTCACAGAGCGTTCTGCCCTATCTCTGCTCGAGCAGGACTTTTATTTGGAATAACAAAAGTCAGAAAAGATAAACAATAAGACAGGCGGCAGGCTGGCTGGTTCTATCTAACACACAGGTCATCTGGCTCTTTCAAACTCTGGAGGGAACAATCAGTTTTCAGGAACACAGATATTCTACACAGCCATCAAAAAGTATTCGCACAGCACGTCATTTACTGATTCACATTAGACTGAATGTTGATTAACCATCAATTAATATTAGACTGAATATGAACTAAAGTAATAACAAAAATGATAATACCAAAAAATCTCTAGCAGTTTTCTTTCCTAGAAAAAAATCGATATTCATCTGCAAGTATCGTAACATCCAACTGTCACCTTGTTCACTCACTGCTTGCTTCACCAGGTCATCAGGCTTAGAGTGATTCCTTCAGATGTTCAGGTTAAAAAGGTATCAAACTATTCAGAGCAGGAACTTGGTTCACTTTATTTACTTTACTAATGCATGTCAGCTACAGTTTGGACTGTTTCAACTAAAAGAAACATGTTTTCTCACCACTTCCTTGATTCATTTTGTCCAGCTGTCCACTTTAAGTCTGTGTCCAACCAGAGCCAGGTATTGTGTAGTTGGTGCTTTTAATCAGTTTTCAGTTAAATTAATTCAATTCAACTTTATAACAGTCACAAAATGTCACCAAAATCACTCTGTCCCTCTAAAATCTTTCAGAAAATTGCAAAAGTGTATTGAATTATATCGTTTGCTGAATATCGCAATATATATTGTATCGTGGGCAGAATATCGCGTATCATATTGTGAGATTATTGAATCACTACAGCCCTAACTCCTACCAACATTATTTTCTGATGACATGGAAAATAAAACCACGTGTTGCAACTCGTCAGTCATCATTTCCCTGTGAAATAGTCGTTCCTCTCTGTGTATTCTTTTTGTTCCCCAAATAAAAGTGGTGACTTTGTGTGTTTTTGACTTTCAGACACCTTCACAGACACGGCCATCAGCTCCAGTCGCATTAACGGAGAACATAAGGAGAAGGTCCTACAGAAATGGGAGGGAGGAGACAGCAACGGAGAAAGCTACGATCTCGAGAATGATGCAGTAAGTCGTTTTAGAAACCAGAAACGCCTCGTAAAATGGGGGATTTCTGCTTCCCGTCCCATAAAACACTGATTGGGTTTTTATTGTCTCTTTGATTCTTCCTCTGCAGTCAAATGGCTGGGATGCAAACGAGATGTTTCGCTACAATGAAGTTAAATATGGAGTCACATCCACATATGATTCCAGTCTCTCCATGTATACGTAAGTTCATAAGATTCTTGGTAAATTTGTATTCAAGAATTATTTTACTGTAATTATAAGTTTTATTCAGGGCCAATAAAATAATGATTCTTATTGTGTTTTGGAATAAATATCTTTTTCTAGCTGATGCAGAGCTAACATAAACCTGCGTAAAAATATGATAAATGTTGATTATTCTCTTTCCTTGCGCTAATTCAGAGGGGATAAAACTTTATTGTTTATTGTATACTTGCCAATATAAATATGTTGACTGAAAATCTTCTCAAAATGACAATATTACAGTTTATTGCAATAATTTATGGGACAATTTATTGTGCAGAAAGATTAGAGGCCTAATTGACTAAAGAAGTTTTTAAGGTTTGAGTCCTTGTCAAGTGGCAGTTTGACTAAAGAAGTTTTAAATGTTAAAGTTTTCATTTTTACTTTTTAATTTATTTTCATTTCTCTTCCTCAGTTTATTCAGTATCACATGCTGTTTTTATTTTAATTATGTAAAGCACTTTGAAATGCCTTGCTGCTGAAATGTGCAAATAAAATTTGATTAATAATCGTCTATTATTAAACATGCTTTTCATGTTCTCTTTAATTTTATATTGTTTAGGACCACATCTGTCTAATGATTTACGGTTGCTGCTGATGATTAATGATGATAATTTGTTACATGTGTATTTTCTAAAATCAATCCAAATGTAATTTTGAAGCTTGGTGCCTTAAATTACTGAGGGAAACATGCAGAAAGTTTTATTTCTGCAAAGATTTACAAACCCCTTTTCTGAGAATAATGTGACGAGCTTCATTTGTCCAATTACATTATGAATTGTTTAGAAAATAGTGAGCACTTAGTTGAGCAGCTTAAGTAGAAAGAATACTTTTTGGCTCATGAATACTTGTGACCATTTCTGCCCATGTGACTAAACATTTTTTCCGTCCTCGCAGCGTCCCGTTGGAGCGGGGCAACTCCGAGGTTTATCGGCAGAGGGAGGCGCGCGCCGCCCGCCTGGCCAACGAGATCGAGTCCAGCCCCCAGTACCGCCATCGCGTCGGCTTGGAAAACGACGAGGGCAAATCCGAGGAGGAGAAGTACAGCTCCGTGGTGCGAGACGGCAGCGATCGCGAGAAAGGTCGCGAGAGCCCCGAGACAGAGGCAGCGAAAAAGGCAGAGACAGTCCTGGAGCGAGCAGCAAGTGAGGCCGGATCTCCGTGAAATTATGACGTTAAGCAAACTCATCATGTTGTCCCTAATATCTTTACCACTGTACTAGGACCTATTTTAATAATCGATTATTCTTTCTTCATTTAAACAACTAAATTGATCTCATACAGTTTTAAAGCAATGTAAAAAATGCTAATAAATGAAAGACAAACGGCATTTTATCGCCTAAAATTAAATAACATGGTAAAGAGTTGATGCCTCGGCATCTAAACAAATAAATAAATGAGCCATTTCTTCATGACAAAAACATCAGTAAATATTTTTAGGGCTAATATTTTGACTTATTTTTGTTGTTTTTATAAATTAACCAATTAGTAACTAGATATTAAAAGGTGCCTTACTGAATTTGAACCAGGTGAAACTAAAGCTTTGAGGTGGGAGGAGTTCTGGGTTGAACATATTTATAAACAGAAAAGATTTTTCATCTAAAATCCAACAGTTTTAGCTTAATCACTGTTTTGAGTGTTTTTTTCCCCTCAAAATTTTAAAGTCTGTATAAAGCAATTAATTATTATTTTATCACTAAATTAGTTGTCAATTATTTCGTTAATTATTTGCGATTAATCGATTGTTTCAGTACTACATCTTGCCATGACT
The DNA here is from genome assembly GCA_033032245.1 of Poecilia picta. Classification (NCBI taxonomy): domain Eukaryota; kingdom Metazoa; phylum Chordata; class Actinopteri; order Cyprinodontiformes; family Poeciliidae; genus Poecilia; species Poecilia picta. Next base: position 22,546,659 of record CM065371.1, read on the forward strand.
TCACCTACAATAATAAATATTGAAGCTGATGTATGAATAAAGGAAACCTCCAATGTAATTCTTGTCTATGATGGGACAAAAGAAGAGCTAGTCAGTTTTGCATAAAATGATTATTTTAATAATCAATTATTATTCTCACAATTAGTCAGTTAATTCAAGGAAAAAAATGGTTTGATTTTTCATTTAGCCACTTTATCCTTTTTTATGCAATATTAGAAATACATTAAAATATGTAAAAACAAACATTCCTTTTTTTTGACAAGAGAATAACATTTTATTGGTTAAAATGCTATAATATTTGGTGAATTTGAACTGGTGAAGCTGAGATTATGTCACTTAAGGAGTTTTGGGTTAAACATATTTACAGACAGATGTTGTCATTTTAAATCCAAAATGTGTGCATATTTTGTACAGATGTGGCTTAGTTATTGCTCTAAATTCAAATCCATCGATCTGTAATTGATTAATAGATTACTAAATTAGTTGACGGTTATTTCTATAATCGATTAATCACAGTTGATGTGATTAATTGGCACTACTGAGATCAGATATGAAACGATGTAAAAGTGACATTTGAAATGCTGCCACCATTTCAACCATTTCAAATGCCATCGATCTGTAAGCGATTAATCGAATACAGATTAATCGTTTACTAAATTAGTTAACGGTTATTTCTATAATCGATTAATCACAGTTAATATGATTAATTGGCACTACTGAGATCAGATATGAAGTGATGTGAAAATGACATTTGAAATGCTGCCACCTGGCAACCATTTCAAATCCATTAATCTGTAATTGATTAATCGATTACTAAATTAGTTGACGGTTATTTCTACAATCGATTAATCACAGTTGATGCGATTAATTGGCACTACTGAGATCAGATATGAAACGATGTAAAAGTGACATTTGAAATGCTGCCACCATTTCAACCATTTCAAATGCCATCGATCTGTAAGCGATTAATCGAATACAGATTAATCGTTTACTAAATTAGTTGACGGTTATTTCTATAATCGATTAATCACAGTTGATGCGATTAATTGGCACTACTGAGATCAGATATGAAACGATGTAAAAGTGACATTTGAAATGCTGCCACCATTTCAACCATTTCAAATGCCATCGATCTGTAAGCGATTAATCGAATACAGATTAATCGTTTACTAAATTAGTTGACGGTTATTTCTATAATCGATTAATCACAGTTAATATGATTAATTGGCACTACTGAGATCAGATATGAAGTGATGTGAAAGTGACATTTGAAATGCTGCCACCTGGCAACCATTTCAAATCCATTAATCTGTAATTGATTAATCGTTTACTAAATTAGTTGACGGTTATTTCTACAATCGATTAATCACAGTTAATGCGATTAATTGGCACTACTGAGATCAGATATGAAACGATGTAAAAGTGACATTTGAAATGCTGCCACCATTTCAACCATTTCAAATGCCATCGATCTGTAAGCGATTAATCGAATACAGATTAATCGTTTACTAAATTAGTTGACTGTTATTTCTATAATCGATTAATCACAGTTGATGCGATTAATTGGCACTACTGAGATCAGATATGAAACGATGTAAAAGTGACATTTGAAATGCTGCCACCATTTCAACCATTTCAAATGCCATCGATCTGTAAGCGATTAATCGAATACAGATTAATCGTTTACTAAATTAGTTGACTGTTATTTCTATAATCGATTAATCACAGTTGATGCGATTAATTGGCACTACTGAGATCAGATATGAAGTGATGTGAAAGTGACATTTGAAATGCTGCCACCTGGCAACCATTTCAAATCCATTAATCTGTAATTGATTAATCGTTTACTAAATTAGTTGACGGTTATTTCTACAATCGATTAATCACAGTTAATGCGATTAATTGGCACTACTGAGATCAGATATGAAACGATGTAAAAGTGACATTTGAAATGCTGCCACCATTTCAACCATTTCAAATGCCATCGATCTGTAAGCGATTAATCGAATACAGATTAATCGTTTACTAAATTAGTTGACTGTTATTTCTATAATCGATTAATCACAGTTGATGCGATTAATTGGCACTACTGAGATCAGATATGAAACAATGTAAAAGTGACATTTGAAATGCTGCCACCATTTCAACCATTTCAAATGCCATTAATCTGTAATCGATTAATCGATTACATTTTAATTTAAATCCAAAATGTCATTTTGGATTTAAATTAAATTAATCGATTAATCGATTACAGATTAATCGATTACTAAATTAGTTGACTGTTATTTCTACAATCGATTAATCACAGTTGATGCGATTAATTGGCACTACTGAGATCAGATATGAAACGATGTGAAAGTGACATTTGAAATGCTGCCACCTGGTTTTGGTTGTTTTTAGTACTTTTCTGATGGACTTCCTGTTTCTCAGAGAGGGAAAGTACATTCCACTACCTCAACGCCAGAGAGAGTTGAACCGAGAGCGACCCGAGAGAGGTCCTGGTGGGCCGCCACCACACAGTCGCCTCGGCGGAGGGTACCGGCCCACTCCTTCGTCCTCGTCTTCGCCGAGACCCCAGCTCCCCTCGGCTGCTGGACCCCAACCCGGAGTCTCTCCCTCGGAGAGAAGCAGCCCTCAGTCCAGTCGAGTCGGCGCATACGCCGCCCACCATGCACAGGGAAGTCCGAGCCCAGGTTCTGGTCCGGCGAGCCCGTACACGCCTGCCTCTCCTGGGGGGCCAGCAGCCACCCCGGCCTCTGCTTCTACTGCCACGTCTCCATCCAGCCCCCCCGCCTCCCACGGACATCCTGTTCCTCACTCCCACTCACACCCGCTGTCTCTGTCTGACACTGGCAGGCCTGTTAATGGAGGTACGTCTGGCTGTTTGCGCAGCCTTAAAAGGTCTTAAATTAAGGCTTTGAAATCATTCAAAGTTTGCCTCAAATGCATTAATTACAGGACTTTAATTTGTCGCAGCAGGAATATTTGATCTTGTGAGACTTCTCTGTCAGGCAAACGTTTGAGTCAAACATAATCATTGCGTTCTGTGACTCAAGGTAGCTGCTGCTACTGCTAAACTAATTGCTAATTTACCCCATCTGGCTAGCTTTCTCACGTCTGTCATGGGTAAAGTGTAAACTTATTGGCTGTTGACTAATTCGTGTTGTGATGCAGCTTTTAAATTTAATAAATGGTCTTTAAGTCTTAAATTCATGTACCTAATACTAAGGCCTTAAAATGTCTTAAATTTATTTTTAAAAATTACGTTGGCTTTACATAAGTCAGTCATAGGTCTTAAATTTCATCATGGCAGGATTATTTAATCTAGTTTCTTTTTCTCACATTATCATTGCGTTCTGTGATTCAAGGTTTGCTTCTTATGCTAACTAGCTGCTAATATCCCCTTGCTAGCTAACTTTTTAGAGTCTATCATGTGTGGATTCACTCCTGTTGCCAATTCGTACCATCCTGTACTGCAGGTCTTAGATTTAATTAATAGTCTTGAAAACTCTTAAATGTATGCATCTAAAACCAAGGACGAAAAACAAATTTAATTTGTAAAAGAAGAAAAAAATTAAGTTAGCCTTAAATAATAAGTCAATCACAGACAGGTCTTAAATTTTCTGTTGTGGGAGGACGATTTAATCTGTAGTTTTGTTTTCGTGTGGGACTTTTCTGTCCGACGAATGAGTGCTACTCTACTTGAGACACCTGCGTTCTGTGACTGCTGCTGCTAACTAGCTGCTAATTTATCCAAGCTAGTTAGCTTTCCTGTGTCCATCATGGGTAAAGTGTAAACTTCTTTTGCTAACCCATCCGATGATGCGTTCATTCTGCTAAAAATCTCAACACTACTATGTAGCATATTTTCTTTTTATACATGTTTGTCTTTAATTTCTTAAAAAGTCTTAAATTTGTTGGTGAAACCCTGCATGAATTAAATCACTGATTGTTTCATCTGCTGCCTCACTAATTTGAGTAGCTGAGCACATTTTTTTGTGTCTTGTCAGTTTCTGTTGGAACGTCTCCTAAAGCCCAAAGACCTTTGCAGCCGAGTCGGACAAATCGTGTTCCAAACCCACTTTCTCAGTCCACCGGTAACAATTCAAATTCAATAAAACTTGGCTCCCTTGCAACATTTTAGCCGGACTTACCCTGGTGTTTCTGATGCCCTTGCAGCCACTCGTTCTCCTAAATCAGCCTCTTCCCAGGACTCGCCTTTCGTAGACGTCTCTGTGTCTGCCCAGAAGACGTCTGGCCCCGCCCCTCTCTTCACCGTAGATGGTAAAAGGCTCCCAGCCGGCTGTCTGTTTTTGTTCCTGCTCGTCTGGGTTTTGTAGAGTCTACAAAATCAATCCTGCAGTTGCAAAAACCTTTAATTCAGCGTAGTTTTAGAGCAGATTTGATTTCTAATTATTTTTGCCTTTGCAGTGAACGAGATCCTCGGTGCAGCTGCTAAAGAGCGCTCTGCAGAAAGCCCCGGCAGCACAGAGGACGGCAAAAGCAGTAAAGGTTTGTGAGCTTCGGACATTTAAGGAACATTCATCGGTTTATTAAACGGCTGCTCAGTTTTATAACCGTCGTTTTCTGTTTGCTCCATCAGCTCCTTCGGTTCAGCAAAGATCACAAATTGAAGAGCTGCGGAAATTTGGCAAAGAATTCAGGGTAAGCCTGTTGATGTTGAAGTTTGTGTTTTTAAAAAATGTATTAACAATTATATTGATCTAGATTTTAATTCAAAACATTAGTCCTGTCCAGGGTACACAAAAATAGTACTCGAGTAAGAGTAGCACTACTTCAAGTTTTACTCAAGGCTCCATCCAAGAAATTACTTAAGTACTGAGTAACTGTAATCATTTAATACTTAAAATTACATCATCAGATGGACAGTAATATAAAATGGAGTGGAAATTTTGTTATTTTAATTACAAAATGACAAAAATTCATATAAAACTAACAAAATCAGGCAAAATATTATTTTTCCCAATCAGAAAACTTTGACAAAAACAGCAGCTGTGCGTGTCTGTGTCAGGTAAATTTTTGGTTAAAACATGTTTGTTTTTTATTCAGTGGGTAGAAATACAGAAATTTTACTCAAGTAAGAGTAGAAATACTTCATAATACAATTACTGAAGTAAAAGTAAAAAGTACAACGTTGTCAAAATACTCCTAAAAGTATTTTTTTTTTTAGTTACTGAAGTAAATGTAATTGAGTAAATGTAACTAGTTACTACTAACACAGTTATGTTTCTTTACTTTAAAAGTTACTCCTAGAAAATGAATAAATCATTTATTACTCCTGGCATAAAATAGTTTTGCATTTCCTCGTTGAGCAGTTAGGAAGGTAACCTGTGACATTCATCCCTCTGTTGTTTTTAACTCCTTTCCCAAAGTTGCTTTGATGAGGTTTTATCCTCAGTGATTCTTCAATATGTGGTTTTAGTGTAACTTGAAAATATATAAGTATATAAGTGATTCTGTTTCATAAATTGGATGAAATACGGTTTTGTACGTGCTTAATGTGGGATTTTTTAACAGAAATTTTTAAGAGTTCTGGGTAAAACACATTTACAAGCAACGGCTTTTATTTCAAATTTGGGGATTTGAAATGAAAAGCAAAATATCATCAGCATAAAGGCAAACTTTACATTCACTGAAGTGATTAATTGTGATTAATCAATTATTGAAATAATCATTAACTAATTAAGTAATCGATTAATTTGGATTGCCGGAGTATAATTTTTTTGTACAGTTTTGACTTATTTACTGTCTTTTTGTTTGCTCCAGTTAAGGATAAATCGGTTACTAAATAAGTTGACGATGATTTCAGTAATCGATTAATCATGATTAATTAGATTAATCGTCTCAGCCCGTTTGTTTTGTCTTATCACATCCCACCTGCTGAACGTCCCAATCATACTAAGTTATATATGATTGGTCAGAATAGAGCCAAACTGTTAAACTTCCTGAAGCCAGAAAACATGTTGGATAGTTTTGAGGATGAATTGTTGGAGGAAGTTTGAACAGTTGGACCAAAACGCTGAACTCCTACCAACATTATTTTCTGATAACATGGAAAATAAAACCACGTGTTGCAACTGGTCAGTCATTAATTTTAAGAGTTCTGTGTATTCTTTTTGTTCCCCAAATAAAAGTCGTGACTTTCTGTGTTTTTGACTTTCAGGGTTTGTAGATATTTCAAGTTATGTGCTGTTGGAACATTTGTAGATAAAAAAATGTCCTGACCTCCTATTGACCTCTTAAACACAGTCTCAGATTTTCACTTTATTATGAACTAATTCTGTTTTCCAGCTCCAGCCCAGTGGAGCCAACTCCAGCTCTCCCAGCTCTCCGGCAGCAGCAGCGCCTCCTCCGGTCGGTGAGGCGACCCAGTCAGGTGCAGCCAAGCCTCCGTCAGACACCCATCCGCCCTCAGAGCCCAAACCTCAGCCTCCAGCTCCCAGTCCCTCCCAGTCCCAACCTCAGCATTCACCAGCTCCCTCTGAGGAGCCCGCCAAGGACGCCACAACGCCACTGGGCTCCGCTGCTGCTTCCACAGCTCCCATTCCAGACAGGCAATCACCAGCGACCCCTCAGCCGGCCAGGACCCCGGGATCAGAGGATGCTAGGTCTGAGTCAGGAGAGCGTACTGATGGTGTGGCAGAGTGAGTTTCAGTGGCTGTGAATGGTTGAGGAGGTTTTTTTCTGCACCTTCACATCCCTGTTGATAAATGAAATCATTCTCTGTCTTTCAGTCAAGTGAAGAAATCAACTTTAAATCCAAATGCTAAAGAGTTCAACCCAAACAAAACCCAGATGCCCATGGTAGGAAAGTTCATCCACATTATCTCTTCTAATTGTTTATCAGAGGAAAACGTGGAGATATTGTTGAGATTTGATATATGTTGTTAAAAAACACCGTGGTTGAAACGATTAATCGTAATTAATTGATAAATAAAATGACTGTCAAGTAATTCAGTCATCAGTTATTCGTTAACTGGAGTATATAGACCCAAAAAGTAATTTGCTGAAAGTACAATATAGTCATAGCAGTTAAGCCAAAACGATACAAAAACTATTAATAAGTTACTAAATTAGTTGACAATTATTTCAACAATCGATTAATCACAATTAATCTGATTATTCATTTCCGCCCTGGTTTTATTCCCTTAATGCTGATGATATTTTACTTTTTTACTTCAAATCCCCAAATTTCTTTACCATCTGTTTTAATCTATCTCACTCTTTAGGTTTCAAGTTATTATCTGAATGTGATTCTGATGTGTAATTTTAAACTACAAACTTGGAGACATTTAAAGAAAATCATCTGTTTACCTGATTATTTGCTTTATTGCAGACGAAACCCAACACTGCGCCGACCCCGCCTCGTCCAACTCCTCCGAGCCCGGTGGTCCTGCAGCATCCTGGCGGGCAGGGACCGCTCTACAATACGCAATACGTCTCCTACGTGTCACAGCTCCACCCCGTACAGGTATAGACACGCATCACGGACAGATTTCATCTGGCAGAGTCACAAATATTCAAACATATTTATTGTTTCTTGTCTAAAAAATACAAAAAAATATGTATTTTTTGGGGTAAGATTGCTAATTTGATTTAATCTGATGAAAATTAACACTTCTTTTAACTGTTTACGGACGGCCTAAGCGCCGGCCATCTGAAATGCATGTAAAAAAGATTTAAAATGCCGGTAGAATTCGAACCACGTAAGATCGAGCAATATTTTTTTTTTTTGCATATAAAACCGTAAGAATGAGACTTACTTTTCTGACGAACCAAATGTCCCAGAAGCGCCGCATGGCTGCGTTACAACTTAACAGATTTATAGTAAACAGAGGACCGAAACTTGAGGGTCACATCCATTCGCGGTATCCATCTTGTTTGGATCTCCCATTGTCACGCCGACAGCATAAGACATCGTGAGATATTTTCACAGGACTTCATACCCATCATTTCCGGGTACAATTTGCTGTACCATTCACATTGTACCATTTATGTACACGTGGTGTACAACAGGAAACCACGTATGCGGTACAGGTTTTTCGTTTTTTAAAGCTCTTTATTGAGAAACAGTAACAGTGCAAACAGCACACGGTGTAAAATGTGCGAAAAAATTCACAAAATCAATTAGACAACATTTCTATTTTGGCTTTGGATAGATGTTATAAACTTGGTTGTATGTGAAAAACTAACTTCTGCAAAAACTCAAAATACAAGTTTTATGGTTCAGAAGGCCTCTGTGAAACTTTTTGTATTGACAAATTTGGAAAATAATATTAGGAAATTGTTATTTGCAATATATTGAAAAAAATTATTAATCAAATTCCATTTTTGTGATTTTCCTTTGCAGTTTTTAGCATTTTATTTTGTTATGGAGTAATAACATATAAATTATGAAAGACCTGGATTTAAAGATTGTATTGATGTATTGGTTATTGAAATGCTCCATAATAATAGCTGTGCAGCCTCCAAAAATGTAAAAAATCTCATGCGAACCTTTATAATTCCAGTCTGGAAAGGGTTTTAAACTCATGATGCAGTTTATGGAATACAAATTGGGATTTTATAGTACAAGTAGCAACATTTCAGTTTTCATTGACCTGTTTGCCTTTCCTTCAGGCTCAGCCAATGTACCAGTACCCAATGTCGACGGTTAACCAGGGAAAATACCCCAGAGCAAAGGTAACTGCTCTTATTGTCTCACCTGAGTAAACGTGATTCCACACTTCCAACATTTTCATTTTGAAATCAGGAAATGATCAGATTTTCTTGCTCCAGTGACTGAGTGCCCCATCTAGTCAGCTTTGATCAAACTCTAGTTCGTTAACCCTTCTTGACCGGAAGTGTCGTCGCAGACGCATCTAAATTTGCAGTACCGTGATTCCGCCACACGTAGCGCTATCTGAAAAATTCCAACGGTTTCTGAAAGGGGAGACGCTGCACTTTCCAGCAAGTTTCGGGTTAATACGGAAACTTTCCAGCTGCAGAGAGTGTAATTAATCCGGGGGGCACTCGGTTAATAGACGGTATATTTCAGAAATAACTTGCTGGATATTGAAAGTTCCGGTTGTTTTGGATACATGGATATATAATCTCACAGGACATTTAAAGAACTACTTACAATTAAAATAAGGATGATGTATTTAGGCAGACGCTCAAAAACCCAGCGTTAAAGGGTTAATTCATCAAACTGGTTTGTTTGGCTCAGTTCAGAGCGACAGCAAACTCCACCAGCAGATATGGCCGCTGTGGTAGACTAGGTTTGACTACCAGGTGTGAAAACGCCGTAGAAGTTGTTGAGATTTATCTGAACGTTTTCTCCTCTGCAGTGCCGACGCGGCCAGAAACATCACAGATGCTGCATGCTGCGGCATCAGCAGCTGGAGCCCCTCTGGTGGCGTCTCCGTACCCTCCGTCGTACCTTCAGTACAACCCGCAGCAGTACAGCCAGCAGCAGGTCATCCAGGCCATGACGCCATACCCTGGACAGGTACGGCGCTACATAAAGGCCTTAAATCTCCTTCGCCGGGCGCCTGGAGGAAACGGCCTGAACTCGTTTGCTTCTTCTCCGCAGCCCATGTACTCCATGCTGCAGGGCGGAGCCAGGATGATAGGTCAGGGCAGCGGCCCACACCCACAAGCCCTCGGCCCGCCCGGAGGGCCGCAGTTCCCCGCGCAGGGAGAGGGGCCCCAGGGGCCACAGCAGGGCATCTACGGTGAGTAGGGCTGGGTTTTCAAGTCAGGACTAGGGCTGTATAATAATATCGATATCACGATATACATCGATATTTTCCTAGAAAAAAAAATCGATATTCATCTGCAAGTATCGTAACGTCCAACTGTCACCTTGTTCACTCACTGCTAGCTTCACCAGGTCATCAGGCTTAGAGTGATTCCTTCAGATGTTCAGGTTAAAAAGGTATCAAACTATTCAGAGCAGGAACTTGGTTCACTTTATTTACTTTACTAATGCATGTCAGCTACAGTTTGGACTGTTTCAACTAAAAGAAACATGTTTTCTCTCCACTTCTTTGATTCATTTTGTCCAGCTGTCCACTTTAAGTCTGTGTCCAACCAGAGCCAGGTATTGTGTAGTTGGTGCTTTTAATCAGTTTTCAGTTAAATTAATTCAGTCCAACTTTATAACAGTCACAAAATGTCACCAAAATCACTCTGTCCCTCTAAAATCTTTCAGAAAATCACAAAAGTGTATTGAATTGTATCGTTTGCTGAATATCACAATATATATATATATATCGTATCATGGGCAGAATATTGTGTATCGTATAGTGAGATTGTTGTATCACTACAGCCCTAGTCAGGACAGTGTAACTTTTCTTTCTCCATCACTAAGTATTTTCACTATAACAAAATGGAACCAAACTAAACCACCAAGCCTTTACATGTTTCATAAATCAAACAAAAATAATGAAACATGTCTATTAAATCAAAACCTTGATTTAATAAACATATCAAATCAAGTTCTTGAGTAAACCTTTTACTGTTTTACTCTTGAGTAATTTCTTGGACAACTTCTCTTGAGTGACGTTTTGGTTCTCGGCCCATTTCGTGACAAACATCGAGCCATTCAAGGTGTTTAAAGAAAAGCGGCGTTTGTGACGACCTTTCTGTTTGCGTGCAGCGCCGCAGTCCTTCTCCCATCACTCGGGCGCCGTCCATCAGCCGCAGCCCTCCAGCACCCCGACCGGCAACCAGCCGCCCCCACAGCACGCTGCTCCCAGCCCTGGGCAGGTACCACATCCAGAAATAACCCTTCATCTCCTTTTCACTGGGTCTTCTATGAGACTGTGACTTTAAATATGCAGCAGAATTAATTTGATATTTTAAATTAGAGTTCTGAAATTTGATTGGTGTAATTTTCCAAGGCGAGAATTTTTTTTTTTTTTTGGAAACGTAGGAAAGTTGCAGCTTTGACACGAGACTTTACAGCAGAGAGACGACTTTATTTTTCTTATTTACCCCATTTTTCACTTTCTTTTGTTTTTCTTCCATCCTTTTGTGACTTTATCTGTCCTTTCATATTTTCATTCTCTATTTTGTCATTTTGCCTTTTGTTGTTTTCATCTCATTTCAACATTTTAGTTTTTGTTCTTTCCTGTCACCTTTGTCATTTATTTTGTTTTGTCTTTGTTTCTGTTCACCCTTTTATTTTCTTCCCTGTCTTTCTTCCTTTTTTCCTCTTTTATCTTTTCATTCATCCTGTCTTGTGGGTGTCATTTGCTTCTTTTTTCATCCTGGTTTTTTTTTTTTATTATTATTATTGTGGTTCAAATCCTGACAAATGAAAAATCTTCTGTGAATTTATTGTGAATTTAGTTTTTTTGTTCTTTAAAATGTTCCAGAAATGTAATGTCTGGATGTATTCTGGAGTTTCCCAGCACCTCTCTGTCTGTTAGTATTAATAACTTGTTCATCGAAGTCGATAGATTTAAACTCGAGCTGCGTCCTGCTGATATGAGTGTTGAATCCCGAGTGGCCGCCTCGTCTTCAGGTTTTCTCGCTGCGTCTCGTTGCAGAACGCCCAGTCCGGCCCGCAGCCTCAGTCCCTGTACCACTCTGGTCCGCTGTCGGCTCCCACTCCGCCCAACATGCCGCCGGGCCACACCTCCCCGCAGGGCTCCTACCCCATTCAGGGCTACAGCATCCACAGCCACCAGGGCCTCCCGCCTGCCTACGCGCTGGGCCAGCTGACGCAGGTACGACTCTGCGTCCTGCCTGGACCCGTCCTGCTCCACCTGGACGGGATCTAAGCTCTGTTTGGCTCCCGTCAGGCTCACGTTCAAGGAGCGATGGCGGGTCCTCACCACTCAGGCAGCCACGGCCAGCCGCAGCTAGTGATGCTGCAGACGCCGCAGCAGGGACCGGGCGGCGTGCCGCAGCACCCGCAGCACGGGCCGCAGCAAGCACCGCACCAGCACTTTTACATAGGACACCCTCCAGGTAGCCGCTGTCGTTCAGATACACTGCAGTGTCGTGTTCGTCACGACAAGTATTTACATTTAAAACCTCAGAAAGCTTTCGGTTAATCAATCAATGAATAGGCTTCAGTGGGTGTTAAAAAAAGACTGAATTGTTGTTTTTTCCAACTCTTTTTCTGTTTTTAAGAGCATTAAAACAGATCAGTGAATCCAAAAACATGATTAAATGAAGTCAGGTTTGTACAACGCAACATTACGTTGTAGATTTAAAAGTAAATTTATGCAAAATAAAAAACAAATTCTGAAATTGTGAGGTCAATTTCTCAAAAAACTTGGAATTTTCTGAGCTTGAAAAAATCTCAAATTTGGAGATTGTCAGATTTTTTTCTAAAATGTACAAGAAAATTTCCAGGTTTGAAAAGTCAAAAATTTTCTAGAAATTTTTTAATTAATTTTATAGAAAAAATGCTCTGATTTTTCAGAGTTTCTGATTTTTGAAATTCCGAAAATCTCTTTTTCCATGAATTTCCACGATCGCAGAATCGTGACTATATCGGCGATCTCAACGGTTTGTGTTGTTCTCCCCCACAGCGATGCAGGTACAGACGCACCCCGCCTCCTTCCATCCACCTGGAAACTAAACGCCTCCGCCCCATCCTGGTCCCCCCCCCCAGGACCTGCGGTCCAGGACAGAACAATCCAGAACTGACAGAATCACACAGAGGAGAGACGACGACACAAACTTCTCACGGCACCTTACTCTTCTGCTGTGATGTTGCTCACCGGCGAGAGCGTCTGCCCAGTCGAGGACATTTTTATTACTGGTGACGATGAAGATGAGAGGACAGCCGCAGCTCTTCCCTCCACCTTCTTCCTCGCCTTTTTTCTTTTTTGTTATCTGGACTGGGGAGAGAATCAGAAACGGGCGGGGGTGGGGGCGGCAGCAGCAGACGGTTTTTTCTCTTCCAGACATGTTTTTAAGCCTTGTGAGGTTTTGTATTTACCACAACACGAACGGGAAACGGACTGATGTAAAAGATTGAGAGAGTGACAGAGGAGGGAGGCGAAGACGTGAGGGGACTTTTAGCAAAAACATTTTTAAAACTCAATCTAGTAGTGAAAATCTGCCCCCTTTGCCCTTCTTCTCTCCTGTAGGAAAATATAATTAATAAAAAAAATGGACAAGACAAAAAAAAGTTTAAAAACAATGACTAAAAAATAAAGTTCTCTACTCAACTACTGTCTTTTGTTTTTATTTTACTTTCTACCATAATGGTGTAAATGTTACTCAAAACAATTGTTATTAATTGCGAGTAATATGTTTAATCGTAATTAGTTGGCTCAATTGTGAGTGATTAATCGTCATTACTCGCATTTATCATGAGTAATCTGATTAATCATGAGTGATCTGATTAACAAATGTAAACATTTTGCATTTAATTTGGAAAAAAAGGAAACTTTGCAAATATATTCTACCCAGTACTTCTCAAGTGTTATTTTATACTTAATCCGGTTAAAATTCTGCCAAAAATCTCTTAATTATTAAGCTGGTAAAATAATTAACACCTAAACAGTATTGATAAATCAAGCAGGAAGCACCTACCTTTTTACTAAAAGAATGCTCGTTACTGCATTTAAGGCAAAACATATTTTCTATTTTACAAAGGAACTGTATTTGCATCTTCTGGCTTGACGGTGGCGCAGTTGGTAGAGCTGTTGCCTTGCAGCAAGAAGGTTCTGGGTCCGATTCCCGGCCCTGTCGTTCTGCATGGAGTTTGCATGTTCTCCCTGTGCATGGTGGGTTTTCTCCAGGTACTCTGGTTTCCTCCCATAGTCCAAAACATGACTGTCAGGTTAATTGGTCTCTCCAAATTGCCCCTAGGTGTGAGTGTGTGTGTACATGGTTGTTTGTCCTGTGTGTCTCTGTTGCCCTGCCCTGTCCAGGGTGACCCCACCTCTCACCCAGAACCTTAGCTGGAGAGGAACCAGCACCTCCTGACCACACTAAGGGACAAGGGTGTAAAGAAAATGGATGGACGGATTTGCGTCTTTTAATGTATGTCTAATATTGTATGAAAGTGATAAGTGGTTGGAAAAAAATGGCACATCCTGCAGATCATTCAGATTAATCATTAGAATAATTGATTAATCAGTTACTAAAGTTACAAGACATTAATTGGTCCTTGTCAACTGTGTATTTTGCAACTTTGATCATTTTCCTTTATTCAGGTAGATTAAATGAGGTAATTATTCTAATGATCGATTAATCATTAGAATAATTGATTAATCAGTTACTAAAGTAATTAATTAGTCCGTGTCAACGGTGTATTTTGCATCTCTGATCATTTTCCTTTATTCAGGTAGACTAAATGAGGTAATTATTCTAATGATTAATCAATCATTAGAATAATTGATTAATCAGTTACTAAAGTAATTTAGTTAGACATTAATTAGTGCGTGTCAACTGTGTATTTTGCATCTCTGATCATTTTCCTTTATTCATTTAGACTAAATGAGGTAATTATTCTAATCGATTAATCATTAGAATAATTGATTAATCAGTTACTAAAGTAATATAGACATTAATTAGTCCGTGTCAACTGTGTATTTTGCATCTCTGATCATTTTCCTTTATTCAGGTAGACTAAACAAGGTAATTATTCTAATGATCGATTAATCATTAGAATAATTGATTAATCAGTTACTAAAGTAATTAATTAGTCCGTGTCAACTGTGTAGTTTACATCTCTGATCATTTTCCTTTATTCAGGTAGACTAAATGAGGTAATTATTCTAATCGATTAATCATTAGAATGATTGATTAATCAGTTACTAAAGTAATATAGACATTAATTAGTCCGTGTCAACTGTGTAGTTTACATCTCTGATCATTTTCCTTTATTCAGGTAGACTAAATGAGGTAATTATTCTAATGATCGATTAATCATTAGAATAATTGATTAATCAGTTACTAAAGTAATTAATTAGTTCGTGTCAACTGTGTATTTTGCATCTCTGATCATTTTCCTTTATTCAGGTAGACTAAATGAGGTAATTATTCTAATGATTGATTAATCATTAGAATAATTGATTAATCAGTTACTAAAGTAATTTAGTTACAAGACATTAATTGGTCCTTGTCAACTGTGTATTTTGCAACTTTGATCATTTTCCTTTATTCAGGTAGATTAAATGAGGTAATTATTCTAATGATCAATTAATCATTAGAATAATTGATTAATCAGTTACTAAAGTAATTAATTAGTCCGTGTCAACTGTGTAGTTTACATCTCTGATCATTTTCCTTTATTCAGGTAGACTAAATGAGGTAATTATTCTAATGATTAATCAATTATTCTAATGATTAATCAATCAGTTACTAAAGTAATATAGACATTAATTAGTCCGTGTCAACTGTGTATTTTGCATCTCTGATCATTTTCCTTTATTCAGGTAGACTAAACAAGGTAATTATTCTAATCATTAGAATAATTGTTTAATCAGTTACTAAAGTAAGTAATTAGTCCGTGTCAACGGTGTAGTTTACATCTCTGATCATTTTTCCTTTATTCATTTAGACTAATCAGGTCATTTCCTCCACTGTCATCTCCGGAGCGGCCACCAGGGGGAGCGCTCTAAACACAACCCAGGCTGTTGTCACCCATGAGGAAAACGACCCTCGGTTACCGCGCCAGGCTTTTTTTCCCCTCAGGCTGAATTGACAACAGTTTGTGGGTCGATCGGAGCTCTCCGGTCCGTCGGCCCGGTTCCTGCTGCTGTGTTAGTGTGACAGGGCGTAGAGTTGTTCGGCGCAGCGCTCCAGTCGGTCGCGGTACTCCAGGTTGCCATAGTTACCCTCGGGGACCCCTTTGGTTCCGTACAGGAGACCCCAACAACAGGCCGCGATCACCGCTGTGCTGTCGCTGTCACCTTGGTAGAGTCAGAGAGGAAGCTATAAGTAAGTCGTTTTTCTTCGCAGTAAAAGTTATTAATTAAAGTTGGTTGCTCTTATCGATCGACTGACTGATTGGTTGAGCGGCCATTTTTTTTTTTAAAAACTGAGTTTTCTTTTGTATCAAAATGGCCCGACCGTCTTTCCGTAGCACGAAGTGCTAAGTTTTTAAAGTGCATATAAACATTTTGGTGTTAAATACTGATTGAACAAACAGAAAATTGTGGTATTCTCACATTTTTTAATTTAGAAAGTCTCTTTTTTTTATCATGCTAAGGTGTTCCTGTTATGTCTTCCGTTTTTCTGGCGTCACTTCCTCCTCTATCTAAGTGAAGTTGCCCCCCCCCCCCACCGCACCTTCTTCAAATCAGACAAAGTTGGTGTCAAACGTTTGTGCAGCAAAATTTTTCGATGGTGCTGCTATCATTTTAAAGACATAAAGAAATGTTTCTAGAGGTCATCCAAGGTCAACCAACCCTCCACCTTCTTCAAATCAGACAAAATGAGTATCAATCAACTCAGTTACGTTTGTGCAGCAATTTTTTTGTTTGTGCTGCTTTGGCTTTGAAGATATTAATGAAAGTGTAAAGGTCAAAAGGTCAACCAGCCCCCCATACTTTTAAGAAATCCAACTTTCTTTATATCTTTAAAATGATAGCGGCACAAACGAAAATTTTTGCTTCACAAACCAACATAAACGTAGCACTAACGTTTGACACCAATTTTGTTTGATTTCATAAAAGTGTGGGGGGGCTGGTTGACCTTTTGACCTTTACACTTTCATTAATATCTTCAAAGGCAAAGCAGCACAAACAAAATTTTTTGCTGCACAAACCAGCACAAACGTAGCCGAGTTGATTGATGCCCATTTTGTCTGATTTGAAGAAGGTGGGGGTTTAGTTGACCTTGGATGACCTCTAGAAACATTTCTTTATATCTTTAAAATGATAGCGGCACAAACAAAAATTTGTGCTGCACAAATGTTTGACACTAATTTTGTCTGATTTGAAGAATGTGGGGGGGCAACTTCACTCAGGTCCTCGTCTTCATAGCGGATCAGTAATATTGGTTGAAAATTGTCGTTGCTCCATCATTCATCCCAGCGCTATTGATAACTTAAGGACTTTATCAAGTGTTTATATTTCAAAACGGCGCTGCATAAAGTGTGTTTTGTATCCACACCGGACTCTGTTTGGACAGTAAAATGGCAGCAGCACGTTTGGATTGAAGGTGACGATGCCCAAAAAGCTCAACACATGCAGAACTAATCGAACTAAAATCTCATTATCCAAGAATAATTTTGTGCAAAAAAATATAATGAACATATTTTGTAAGCCCACAGGGCACCTGCAATGTTTAACTCTACATTTTCTGACTGACCTCCATGGAAAGCAGCTCTGTTCATCAGCTCCTCCCAGTCGGAACCGGCGCCCAGTAAGGCATCCAGCGCTATCATGGGAGCATCATGGCCGCTGCGTCCCGCCCAGCCAGACAGACTGAAGCCCTTATAGGCCTCGTCCCGCTCAGCTGGGCCGTAGGACGGGGGCCAGAGCAAAGGGCCCACTCCGTTAGAGAGGCCCCTCAGGTCCAGGTACCTGAGGATGGAGGGACAGCATTGATTGATAGGTATCTAATCAATTAACTTTATCTATCAATCAATCCGTCGTCTGTCAGGCTGGACTTTAGTATTCTCTGCAGCTGGACTGAATCTAACGGACATTTGGCCACAAAATCATCTCACCATGTTATCCATTCATTTATAAACGTCTCAGTTTCAAACTAAATATTTTACTAACAATCCAAACTAAATTTTTAACTCTTGACTAGTTAAATATTGAGGTACCTTTGAGCTAACTAAATATTTAGTTTGAAGCTAAAGATTTAGCCAGTTATATTTAGTTTGAAGCTAAAGATTTAGGCAGATATATTTAGCTAAATATTTAGTTTTCAAAACAAATATTACTATTACAATAATAAAACTAAATATTTAGTTCAGAAACTAAATATTTAACTTGAAACTAAATAGCTAGGTGTTTAGTTTGCAAATTATTTAGTGAGTTAACGACATTTAGTTTGAAGGTAATGATTTAGCTTGTTAGCTAAATATTTGGTCTACAAATAAATATTTCGGTCAGGCTTCGGGTACCTGAAGCAGGAGACGCGTCTCAAATGATCTTTTCACAGAGTTAATTTTTTTCAGTTAACTGAACTAATTAAAGATTAATTTGAAATGTTTATGGCTCTGCTAAAGGAAAATTCTGTTTCCTGGAGAACTGAATTTTTTTTGGACGGATTTTGAACCAGATGAAGGTAAAATTGAGGAATTCTGGGTAAAACATATTGACAAATAGTTGTTTTTAAACTTTAATGTAAAATATATTCATTTTTGAGTTTGTAAAATTATTAATCGATTATCAAATTAGTTGACGATTATTTCAATTATCGATTCATCATGATTATTTATTAATCGTTTCTTCCATATTTGGAATTAAACATATTTAACAAATATTTAGTTTCAAACTGTGACATGTTAAGAATGAACAACATGGGGAAAAGGTTATTAATTTAACTTGTGACACTAAATAACTAAAATGTATGATTGTGAAACCTATCAAACAGTGGCCTATGAACATTTCACATAGATAAAAAGGTAAAATTAAAAAGATATTTTATAATTTCCCACCACTGCCACTTGTCGCAGAAGTAGCCCCAGTCGCGCTCCGTCTCGTCCACGGCGAAGCCCCGGCCCTGGACGACGGTCCGCGCCACGGGGCAGGCCTCGTTGATCAGGCCCAGGCCCCAGGTGGTCATCGGCCGCCGCTGGACGGCGTAGGAGGCGAACAGGGCCGACGCCACGGCCCCCAGGAAACCCGTGGGGTGCGGATGGGTCATCCGGCCCGTCTCCACGGCAACGGCCACCAGCGACAACAGCTGGTCAGGCTTCGGGTACCTGAAGCAGGAGACGTGTCTCAGATTATCTTTTCACAGAGTTCATTTCTTTCAATTTACTAAACTAATTAAAGATCAATTTAAAATGTTTTTGGCTCTGCTAAAGGAAAATTATGTTTCCTGGAAAATTGAAATTTTTTTTGGACAGATTTTGAACCAGATGGAGGTAAAATTGAGGAATTCTGGGTAAAACATATTTTCAAATAGTTGTTTTTAAACTCCTGAAGCAGGAGACGTGTCTCAGATTATCTTTTCACAGAGTTCATTTCTTTCAATTTACTAAACTAATTAAAGATCAATTTAAAATGTTTTTGGCTCTGCTAAAGGAAAATTATGTTTCCTGGAAAATTGAAATTTTTTTTGGACAGATTTTGAACCAGATGGAGGTAAAATTGAGGAATTCTGGGTAAAACATATTTTCAAATAGTTGTTTTTAAACTCCTGAAGCAGGAGACGTGTCTCAGATTATCTTTTCACAGAGTTCATTTCTTTCAATTTACTAAACTAATTAAAGATCAATTTAAAATGTTTTTGGCTCTGCTAAAGGAAAATTATGTTTCCTGGAAAATTGAAATTTTTTTTGGACAGATTTTGAACCAGATGGAGGTAAAATTGAGGAATTCTGGGTAAAACATATTTTCAAATAGTTGTTTTTAAACTCCTGAAGCAGGAGACGTGTCTCAGATTATCTTTTCACAGAGTTCATTTCTTTCAATTTACTAAACTAATTAAAGATCAATTTAAAATGTTTTTGGCTCTGCTAAAGGAAAATTATGTTTCCTGGAAAATTGAAATTTTTTTTGGACAGATTTTGAACCAGATGGAGGTAAAATTGAGGAATTCTGGGTAAAACATATTTTCAAATAGTTGTTTTTAAACTCCTGAAGCAGGAGACGTGTCTCAGATTATCTTTTCACAGAGTTCATTTCTTTCAATTTACTAAACTAATTAAAGATCAATTTAAAATGTTTTTGGCTCTGCTAAAGGAAAATTATGTTTCCTGGAAAATTGAAATTTTTTTTGGACAGATTTTGAACCAGATGGAGGTAAAATTGAGGAATTCTGGGTAAAACATATTTTCAAATAGTTGTTTTTAAACTCCTGAAGCAGGAGACGTGTCTCAGATTATCTTTTCACAGAGTTCATTTCTTTCAATTTACTAAACTAATTAAAGATCAATTTAAAATGTTTTTGGCTCTGCTAAAGGAAAATTATGTTTCCTGGAAAATTGAAATTTTTTTTGGACAGATTTTGAACCAGATGGAGGTAAAATTGAGGAATTCTGGGTAAAACATATTTTCAAATAGTTGTTTTTAAACTCCTGAAGCAGGAGACGTGTCTCAGATTATCTTTTCACAGAGTTCATTTCTTTCAATTTACTAAACTAATTAAAGATCAATTTAAAATGTTTTTGGCTCTGCTAAAGGAAAATTATGTTTCCTGGAAAATTGAAATTTTTTTTGGACAGATTTTGAACCAGATGGAGGTAAAATTGAGGAATTCTGGGTAAAACATATTTTCAAATAGTTGTTTTTAAACTCCTGAAGCAGGAGACGTGTCTCAGATTATAGTATAATTATAATTAGTTGATGATTATTTCAATTATCGATTTATCACGATTGTCGATTAATCGTTTCTTCCATATTTAGAATTAAACTGAAAAGATGAAGATTTTCATTTATTTTTCACCAGTATGAGCCACGCCTTGTTGGTTTGTTTTAAAAAAACAAAACGAAACGGGTTGAAGTCAGCAGGACGAAGCGTCTTACTTCAGACCGATGCACATGGACCGCATCGCCGCGCCGCAGCCCGTACCCTCTGGGTTATACGGCACTCTGTAGCCCTCTTCTTCCCCTGGCTTCAGCTGGGAAACGCCTTGAAGAGCACATCACAGCCGCACATCTATCTTTCCAATAGGGCTGTAGTACAATAATCTCACTATACGATACATGGTATTCTGTCCACGATACGATATACATTGCGATATTCAGCAAACGATACAACTCAATACAATTTTGCGATTTTCTGAAAGATTTTAGAGGGACAGCATGATTTTGGTGATATTTTGTGACTGTTATAAAGTTGGACTGAATTAATTTAACTGAAAACTGATTAAAAGCACCAACTACACAATACCTGGATCTGGTTGGACACAGACTTATAGTGGACAGCTGGACAAAATGAATCAAAGAAGTGGAGAGAAAACATGTTTCCTTTAGTTGAAACAGTCCAAACTGTAGCTGACATGCATTAGTAAAGTAAATAAAGTGAACCAAGTTCCTGCTCTGAATAGTTTGATACCTTTTTAACCTGAACATCTGAAGGAATCACTCCAAGCCTGATGACCTGGTGAAGCAAGCAGTGAGTGACTGCTTACTTCACTGCTTACGATATTCTGCTTACGATATTCTGCCCACGATATATATTGCGATATTCAGCAAACAATACAATTCAATTCAGTTTTGCGATTTTCTGAGCGATTTTAGAGGGACAGAGTGATTTTGGTGACATTTTGTGACTGTTATAAAGTTGAACTGAATTAATTTAACTGAAAACTGATTAAAACCACCAACTACACAATACCTGGTTCTGGTTGGACACAGACTTAAAGTGGACAGCTGGACAAAATGAATCAAAGAAGTGGTGAGAAAACATGTTTCTTTTAGTTGAAACAGTCCAAACTGTAGCTGACATGCATTAGTAAAGTAAATAAAGTGAACCAAGTTCCTGCTCTGAATAGTTTGATACCTTTTTAACCTGAACATCTGAAGGAATCACTAAGACTAATGAACTAATTACTCTCCCAGCAAAGCAAGCAGTGAGTGAGAAAGGTGACAGTTGGATGTTACGATACTTGCAGATGAATATCAATTTTTTTTCTAGGAAAGAAAATATCGATATATATATCGCGATATCGATTTTATTATACAGCTCTACTTTCCAAACAGCAGATTTTATATATTTTTTTACAAATAAAACCTACCCAGAATGCTGGAAGGGCCGGGTTTCCTCCCCTCCATGTCCTTCATGGCCTCCACATACCGACCGGCCACCTCATGCAGGAGCTCCTCCCCCGTTTTCCCTAAAAAATGCCACAATTTGCAGACTTTAAATAATTATGAATACAATTTTTAGAGAGCTTTTTGGACACTCAAATCTAGAGCTAATCTGAGTGACTTTATGAATCAACCTAAAGGTCAATTTAATTGTCCATTTTTAATTTTGGTCTTAAGTAGAACTTAAACTGCAACTCCAGGCAAGATTGGGAAAATCTTTAAGATGAGGAAAAACACTGAGACAAGAGAGATTTGTGGTAAGTTTCTAACAATTATTTTATAAGTTATTCTAATGATTAATCAATTAATCAGATTGATTTTTTTTGTTTATATACAATATTAAAATGCATGAAAACAATAATGAAGAATTTATATTAAAATAAACTTTCATTGCTTAAAAGGCAATAGCAATAATATACAGTATTATAATTGACGATTATTATAATGTTCAGCTGCAGTTTGTGGGTTTGTTGGCCTCACCTGTTGCCAGTCCTTCAGCTGTCGCCAGGTGTAGAACGGTGTCGTCGCTCACCGGCCAATCAGGAAGCTCCACCTTGATGTTCTTCAAACCGCCAAGCTCCTGCAGCTCCTACGGGGGCCAGAAGAGGACAAACATCATGAAGTTTTTCTGCTTTGAGATCAGCTCCTGAAGATGCAGGATTTGATCTCCTGACTTGGTGAATAGCTGGTCCGGACTCGTTGTACTCCCAGAGCTGGTTCCTGTAGCCCAGAGCATCACCGGCACCACTCAGCACCATGGCCGCCTTATAATGCTCCACCGTAGCAAATCTGAAGGTGCAAAGAGAAACGGTCCTGGACCCTTAACTTGGTTACGCTGCTGTCAATCCACAAACCTTTCTAAGAGAAGACATCTTGTACTTATAATAAGATAAAATACATGTGGGCTATTTGTAGCATGTTGACTATCATTGACTTCCACCATTTTGTAGGCAAACAAGAGTAGATAAGCTAAATATAGCTAACTGCTAAGGTTGGATAAATAAAATAATGCCAATAGCATGTGGGGTGTAAATAGCATGTTAACTTATTCAATTTAGCAGACAACTTTATAAGTGAAACTTAGCTAAGATATTAGCTAGCTAAAATGATGCCAATTTTTGAACTTTGTTTTAATTGTAAAGAAAGGATGAAAAAAAGTGTTGGCTATTACTAGCATTTTGACTATCATTGACTTATTTCGTTCAGCAAAAGTTTAGCGTCTATATCAAAACCAGCTTAAATGCTATTGCTATCATGACGGCTATCACTAGCATGTTGGTTAGTTGTAGCTATGGTGAGGTGGAACCACAGACGGCAAATCCTAAAGACTGTTTGTTTTTAGATCTTTAACACCTGACTCCATTGACTTGTACACCGTTTTAAAGACGTGTTTTTGTTTTGTTTTCTGTTTTTTGCTAACTCCAAAAACCATGGTCTCAAAATAACAATATTATCACAATAATTTCAGCTAAAATGTGTTTTGTGACATGCCTAGTGATAACCGAAAATTTTGTTTATCAGAAAGTTAGAGCATTACACAAGACCACTGAAAATTATTTTTAATTCAGAAATGTTATGACTATCTGAAGGCTGATCTCCTCCATGCCACGCTGCACTGATGCAGTGGTTCATGCAAAAGGAGCCCCAACCAAATACTGAGCACACATACAGTTTCAATGGACCAACATTTCTATACAAAAATGTTATTGATCTTTGACCTTTTCGGACAAAATAAATAACTTTTCTTGTAGCTATTGTGTGAATTCCACTTTCTAACATTTATTACTAAAATAAATAGAGTTCTCTGATTTCCTGGGAAACACCTGTGCATAATATTCCTCCAAAGTGGGTCAGTGGTTATAAATATGTTTAATGTGACGTGTTAGGCTCACGTCACATTAAGAATTAACCGGGTGATTAATAAAAAGTAACTGTCTGGTTTTGTTAGAGGGTGTTGCACCGGTTCGGTATCGCACAGAAACGCCGTTATACAGCATCAGCCTCACCGGTCCATTGTAAAGGTCCTTCCCGGAAGTCAGGCCTCACGAGGCGGACATTCGGTTTAGTTGACACCGAGGCCGCGGTGCTGCGGTCAAACCAGGCTCCGCTTCGGAACAAACGGTCCAGCCAGCCCACCACGAGCCTTTTTCTAAGGCGCACGACTTCTCAGTATTACGGTCATAGACATAATATAAGGATAGACGCCTCATGCGCCGCTCTCGCCTATTGTCGCTGACGAGATTTAGGGCGGCCATCTTGGAGCGGTAGACCACTGAACTCAGCCTTATGTGTTTAGTAGGCAAAATGACATATCAGCGCATTTAATCGATCATAACACACTTTTTTGTTACTGTAAACTATATTCAAACATCTATCAAAGCTACATTTATAAACAATTGTATTATTTAAGTATGTTTTTAATACATAGTTCAGCATTTTTAAATATGATTGGTGGTTATATCAATAGAATAGGAATGGAATATTCTGATATCGATGTATGATGAGCAAATTACAAAGCAGACAGCCGTGGATAATTTATTGTGCATGGCTGTGTGTATAATTTATTATAATAATACATAATTGTAATACAACTATAGTCACAAATAAATAATAATACTGAACAATATATATTGGATGCATGTTTATATATATATATATACATAAAAACATTCCTTAGATTGTAAACAAAAGATGAAGACAAATATTTCACATACATATAAACATGCATCCAATATATATTATTCAGTATTAATCATTATTTGTGCCATTATTAATTAATTATTATTTATTTGTGTTTGTATAGTTATATAAATATGTATTATTATAATAAATTATACACACAGCCATATATATATATACATATATATATATATATATATATATATATATATATATGTCCATCGTACTCGTGTGTATATATATATATATGTCCATCTTACTTGTGAAATGTTGTTTGTGGAGCCTCACATCAATAATCCATCGATCTGAACAACAATATCCCTCAGTACTGAGGCATCTTCTGTTGTTTTGATTGGCAAAGTAGGAGGGACTACCGCTCCAAGATGGCCGCCGTATTTCCTGCGCCGGAGCAGCCAATGCGGGGTCTGCTCTTATATTATCTCTATGATTACGGTAAGCACGTTTATGGGTTGTTTTCAAAATAAGAGCCTGCTTCCGGAGCTTTACTTTCCCTCCCACGTCTAACCAAAAGCAAACATATATTATAATATTTATTTTTCAGAATTTAAAATCGCATCTGATTACGTAGAGCTGCTTGTTCCTCAAAATGTTTCATCCATGTAAAATTCAAAAATATTACTCTGATCAATTGCGCCACTAGATGTCACTGTTTCATCCATGTCTGGAATTTAAAATACCTATAAAGTGAATATTGTCATTTTTTGGAGGAGAAAATATCTGAATACATTCAAGAAGTACATCTTATGGGATTAAGAATGTGTTTATTTTGATATTTGAATACCGTAATATTTAATTGTCCCTCATATATAGTAAAATACAACTTTTTTGCTGGAGAAAGGAACTCGGCTCACAAATGTCTTGGCTCTTCTTGGTAATCTAATTTGTATTTCAGCACAGAAAGAATGTAAAATTGATCAGTAGTATAGGAAAACATATATTTGACAAAGTTTTTATAAAATACATCGTCTAAAATGGAGTTTTAAATATACCTATTTACTACAGTGTGTTTCATTATTACAGTGTGATTATATGGCGTTTCAGGATCTGAATAATTTATGTAACTAAATAACCAAAAGAAAATGTTAACTAAGCAAATATTTTCCACGAAAATGCCAATAAAACTATTTTATATTCCACATAAAATAGTTTATGACTTTAAAAGGGATTCATAGAGTTAAATGATTATTTTTTATAAACTACATTCGCCGTTCTTCAACTTTGCTTCATACTCAACTGGCATTGAGCTTGTGTGAAATCTTTACCTAATCTACTAGAACACAAACATCGTCTTGATAATACTGGAAACCATCATGATTTACTGGTCACTGAAACCATCTCCACAACTCAGGAGACAGTGGATAAAACGAGAGAAAAGGCCTGAGAGGAAGCAGCAGCTGCAGCTGCAGCGCCACTGCAGGTCTGGGTGGAGCTTTGCTGTGGCTTTGGTCAGGTGGAACCATAGGCTGCGTTCACACTGCAGCCTGAAGTGACCCAATTCCGATGTTTTTGACGTAATGTGACCTGTATTCGATCTTTTCATGGCAGTGTGAACAGCTCAGGTCAGATTCTTTAAGAGTGTGACCCATATCTGACATGTATCCGATTCAAATGCGACCATAACCTCCAGGTCTCATTCATCCCAACTAAACGTCACTGATTCTCAACAAATCTCACTATTCTGTGTCCTGATACGAGCAAGTATGAAGAAAAACAACAACAATGATGGACTATATGAGGATTAAGTTGTTAATATGTTGCTCAGGCCGGATAACAACTTCAAATATGTAGCTAAGCTCCACCGTTAGCCTCCATGTTTACTTCCTCAAACTCTGAGCTCTTCTTCTTCTTTTATGGCGGTTGGCAGATCACTGAGAACGCTGACGCTATTGCGCCCTCTACTGCGCATGCGGGACACTTTCAGGTCGTTTGCCCGTTCACACTGCAGAACACAGACAGGTCGCATTTACTGGTAGTGTGAACGGACCGGGAAAAACATCTGAATTGGGTCACTTCAGGCTGCAGTGTGAACGAACCCTTAGACAGCAAATCCTAAAAACGGTTTATTTTTAGATCTTTAAGATCAAAATATTTCTGTTGACGTCACCGAAATGAAAGACGCCATAACAGATACCATCCCTAAAAACCAGGAGACAGTGGCTCAACCGCAGGAGAAACAAACAATTCAGAACAAAACCAAAAGAAGTCTTTATTTTTTTTTATTTTTGGTTTTTAATTGAAAATGGGAAAAAAAGGATGCACAGATTTTGTTTGTACAGAATTAACCCAGCATTGGATTAATTCTATTTTAAAGAATCAGCAGAAGCTAATGCTAACCATTAACCATAGAGTACCAAAAAGAGTTGAGCCATCCACTTCTGATTGCATGGTTCTGTATCTAACAGCTTGTGTATTATTTCATATGAAGACGTGATGATGCTTTAAATATGGTTTTTATACCATTCATAGCGTTACATCTCTATGGTTTTATCCAGATGAGAGCAGTGATCGCCTCCCTGCCAGCATGCCCAGGTGGGCCCCATAAGGGGAAAAGGAGGGCAGACTAGATGGGTCCCATATGGGTTTGTCCGTGGGTTCCAAGATGGAACCACATGGGTTTGCCCATGTAGGGCCCACATAGGCTGTGGCCCTACATGGGCAAACCCATGTGAGGCCACAGCCCACATGGGCCCTACACGGTGGTGGGCCCACATGGGTTACCCATTTAGGGCCCATGTAGGGCCCACATAGGCTGTGGCCCCACATGGGCAAACCCATGTGAGGCCATCATTGAACCCGCGGACAAACCCATATGGGACCCATCTAGTCTGCCCTCCTTTTCCCTTTATGGGGCCCACCTGGGCATGCTGGCAAAGCTATGACCCCAAAGGTGTTCCTGAGGTCAGTTATTATTGATGGACTTTGACAACTTTAACATGTAGATGTGCTGCGGAGTTCGGTGTGTTTCGGTTCGGTAAAAAAAAAAAAAAAAAAGAAAAGAAAAGAAAAGCAAAGCGATCCAACAAAGCAACTCTGACAGATCATCAAATTAGCTAATCAACCAACTGCTGTGTTAGCTTAGCTAATAGCAGCGGTAGCTAATCTACCACAGATCACTAATGTCTAAATAAACATCCAGCCTGAAAATATAAAACCGTCCCGGACTGAATGTTTTGTTCTTCGCGTGGGAAATGTTTGCGTGTTTTTTCGGTGTTGAATCCTGTTGTCAGTTGCCATGGCAACGAGTCTGCGCGTAGGGCAGCCGAGAAAAAGGTTCTGAGTCGTTATTTATCGGGTTTTCTGCTTTATTTTTCGACACTTTCTTTGGCGCAAATACATCACCGGGTTTTATTTTGTAAACTGAATGGTTCTACCGGCATCGAAAAGAATCGTCTTTTTGTTCTCTCCAGCCTTGTGCGCATGCGCTAAATTTCAGCATAAACAGTAACACGCAGCTTGACATAAATGAATAATAAATGCATATTTATGCTGCAATTGTAAGACGAGAAAATTCTTTGCTTGCAAACATTTCATTTGTGTTGTTATGACCTCGTTTGAATGACTTGGCTGTTATTCTTCTCTACCTAACATGGTGTCACGGTGTCAGGTCTTCTAATATATAAATCAAAGCTTCTGTTTACTGAAAAGATGCATCGTGACCACCATACACAACAAAAAACACACACACACCACTGTTTTCATTTTCCTCAGGATTCATAGAAGAGTCCCGATGCTTGAACCATTTGATTAATGTTCTGGACGCCCAGCTGTGACGGGAGTGATTTTTCCACCACCGGGTGGCGCTGTCTGTCTTCAGTGGGTCAACATTGGCTCTGTAACGGAGCTGATGATGGACGCTGGCAGGCGGCCATAATGATGCCAGACAGTGATTCCCTGTGGCTGATCCGCTCGGTCAGACGACCCGGAGGCTGGTGGTCACATGATGGCAGTGGGCCGGGAAATAAAAGAGAAATACAGATGGTCTACTTTCAGAAATGCTTTGACTTTCAGTATAACGGTTTAAATAATTGTGTGTCTGTTTCCAGAGAAATGCAGCATGAATACAGAAACAAATGTTCTCTCTCTGAAACGGCACATATCATTTAAAATGTTATGGTTTGGCTCATGAGGGTTAAATGCAATTCAGAGAAAGAGTTCCAACGGATGCAGCTTGGAGACCTAGCAAACCGGGACCCACAAGGTGACTGATTGGGATTAAAAACTTTATATATATATAAAAAGTATTGTTGTTGGGTTCAAACTTGTATTTTTTATTTTTATGTCTAAATGGCTGGCTAAAAGGAGCAAGGAAATGTAACTATGTGCAACATGTTGTAATGTTCTCTTTTACTCAACTATGAATCAGTGCCCCAAGTTCTGTGTGTTGTATGTTCCATTGTAATAATGAAAAAGGCTAAATAAAGAGTATATATAAACATACTCTTTATTTACTATATATATATATATATATATATATATATATATATATATATATATATATATATATATATATATATATATACTCCTTATTTAGCATTTTTCATTATTACAATATATATATATATATTGTAATAATATATTATATTATTCATAGTTGAGTAAAAGAGAACATTACAAGACGTTGCACATAGTTACATTTCCTTGCTCCTGTTTGCCAGCCATTTAGACCAGCGTTTGTTGTAAAAATGACCTTTTATATGTAATAGATATGTCAGTTTTTCCATAGAATGAATCTCCTCCACGACTTCCCGCCAATGGTCCAGATGGGGAGGGAGTTTCTTTAGCTAAGACCGTTTAATAGCTTTTTTGCTTGCAATTGATACAATTTTAAAAAGATATTCATCTTCTTTTTGAAACACTTCTCCACATATCAACCCCAGAATAAAGATTCTGGGGTCTCTGGGATGGCATACCCCAAAATTATCCCGATAGTCTGGCAGATTCCATCCCAGTAGGGTGCCATCTTAGGGCAGGACCAAATACATGAGTGATTGACATTCTGATGGCCACATTGGCTCCAACATTGCTGTTCTTCTTCTCTATGTCTACTAATAATTTGAGGTGTAATAAAGTATCTAATTAAGCACTTCCATCCAAACTCCTTCCATCTTTTAGAGCTAGATGTCTGTTGTGTCACACACATCGCAAGTCAATCGCCATCTGTAATCCTTACTCCCAATTCCTTCTCCCATTGATTAAAAACATTTTTAATCATTTAATTTTGCAGCTTCGCATCAATTTCTCGCTCTTTAGCTTCTTAAAAAAGCCTTATTTTTTAAAACCCTTATTTTTTTAAAACCCTTTTTAAAAAAGGGTGATGCAGGTAAACATTTTATGCAAAATAAGAACATGAATGACTACTTTCTTCTTTCTGAACATCTCCAGTCAAATTCTTCAACAAAATTAAACACAATAGAACAAATTAAATGTTCTTTTGTTGTATTCATGTTGTTAGCATAAAGATAATTTTGTCTTTTTTTTTCTTAAGTCAGCTGTCTTGATAGTAAAGAACTCAACTCGTTCTACTCAACATGTTATTTTTCTAATGTGTCCCCTCACAAATGTTGGATAAAAAGTTTTTCAGCTATTAAAAACATCTTGCACTTGTAGAGAAATTAAATTTGGCATGAGAAGAGGCAAATATGGCTTTTTGGACTGTAACGGTTCCTTCCCTGATAAAGATTTAAAATATGCTCCAGTTCAGTTTGCAGGCTCTAAAATAGGATTTTTACACTTTAAATTTGTTTCTGATCAATCAAGATTAGCAATAGAATTTATGTAGGCTAACTTTGGAAGTAAATATTTGGAAATGACCTGATTATAACATTTTATATATATATAAATGATAAATGTTATAATAATCAGGTAATGACCTGATTATTATAACATTTATCATTTATATATATAAATGCTTATATATATATAAAAATTTATCATTTATATACAGTATATAAATGATAAATGTTATAATAATCAGGTCATTTCTGCTGAAACCTCTCACCATGTTGTTGCTGCTTTCTACTGCTGCAGTGTTAATGTTTCTGCACTTGCTGTTTTTCTGATAATGACTTCTTTTCATCACGCTGAGAGACGCCCATGACTATTAGACATTTGGCCAACGCTGGTGCCTTCACTCTAATGCTGCACCTGGGGTAAAATTATCTTTATACCTTCAGAAACAGCTGGGAATGGGTCATGAAAAACCTTGTTACCCCGTAGTGAGTCGACTGCTTTGCTGCAAAAATGTCCTCTGAAGAAATTTCTGCCTGTGACTTTTATGCGTTTTTAAATTTCGACGGTTCAGGCGGCTTGACTAAACCTGACAAAATGGCTGCCGGTTTGGCCCTGAGGGACAAAACGCAGTAAAAATAAAAATCCCATGAATTTCAGAGTGAAGTGTTGACAGGATGGAAGGAGCTACGTTTGTGATTTTGTTCTCTGCAAATAAACTGTATTCAGCTTTTCTGTTTTTTACTGTTTTTGTCACTTTACACTGAAAGCAGATTTTCTTTAAGCTCAACGTTTCTTCATCATTTGATGTTTTATGAATTCAAATATGGTGAAAAAATATGCAGATTTTTACAGTAACTCTCTCACTCCTTGTGAAGCAACAAACAGTCCTAACAAAGTAATCATTTATTCCACTTGCATAACTTAGCAAAAAATAAATAAAAAACAATAGAATTGCTAATTAAGTCTCTGCACGCTATGAAATAAAGTATAATTGAAAATGGTTCAGTTTAAGTGACTTTTATTTTGTTTATGCAGGTTTTTAAAATTATTTATTCCAAATAGACAAAAAATGAGACAACCTGTTTCCCAATAAGCTTCTTTTTAAACCGTTTTTTTTAGCTGATTTACATTTGAAGTTATAATTTAATCCATTCCTTAAAGCTACCTGACAAACTGATATAAAAATCGTGAATATTTTTGACTTCCATTGAATTAATATATTCAAAATAAATGTTGGATTTCAGAAATTTATTAAAAATGTTTTTAGACTTCCATATAAGCTGTGCTATTAATCTGCTGCGGAAAACTTTACGTCTAAAAATTAAAGTTTTTTCATATAAAATGTTCACAGGTCTGAAAATAATGAAGAGACACTTAAGATGATCTGTTTCTCTGATTTTACTTTTTATAGGTTTATGTTTGAGTAAAATGAACTTTTTCTTTTATTCTATAAACTACTTACAACATGTCTCTGAAATTCAAAGCAAAAATGTTTTTATTTATTTACAGAAAATGAGAAATGGCCAAAATAAGGAAACAGTGCAGTGCTTTCAGCGCTCAAATAA
The DNA here is from genome assembly GCA_033032245.1 of Poecilia picta. Lineage (NCBI taxonomy): Eukaryota > Metazoa > Chordata > Actinopteri > Cyprinodontiformes > Poeciliidae > Poecilia > Poecilia picta. Next base: position 22,578,571 of record CM065371.1, read on the forward strand.
TGCAATGAGAACAAGTTTGTATTCATTTAGAAACAACAATATTAATGTTTTAACTCAGAAATCAGTATTTGGTGGAATAACCATCAGGTTTTCAGTGCAGTGGGCTCTTCAGTTTTCCCACAGCTGTGGAGATGTAAATTAGCAACTGTTCAATTTATCCAATTTCCTGTGAGCAGAACAAGGAGTCTGAGATAAAATAAAAACAACAGGAGTTGTTGTCGTGTTCAGCTTTGAAGGGTTGGTTTTTCCGTCGCCCACTCGTACCCTCGCTCTTCCTCCCTCTGTTCTGGAAACGGGAGCGACACAGAAGGCACCTCGGCCCAAACCTCTCCCAGCCGTCACGACTCGCACCGACATCCCGGCCCCTCGTGTCCGTCTGCTGCGGCGCTAATGGTGACTGCTGGGTCCCACGACGCTTACAGAGATGAGGTCTTCATCAGAAATGTGTTCCCATCTTCAACCCTGACTGTCAGCCCCCATACATGCCCCATCCGGACAGCAGGCCACAATAACCAGGCATTATTAGAGGCTCCAGTGTTGCCTAGAAACTGGCTGGTGAGGATTTACTGGTCTTTATCGGGGTGTCGCCTGGTTTATGTGCCTGTTGGTGCAGGATCCAGAATAACAAAAGGTATTTCCAGATGTGTTGCAGATCCACAAAAGAGTAGAAATAGAGAAATTAAACTCAAATTGAAACACTGGTCTCTGTTTATATGCTAAAGTTGACACTGCAGCACAGCTACAAGCAGCAGGAAGTTATAAATAGATGGTAAAATAAAAGATGGACGGACAGATATATATAGATGGAAGAATAGCAGGATTGATGATGATGTTTAGTTCTTACCTAGTAGAGATAACTGTTGGAATGAGCCGTTTTTAACATTTGTGTTCCAGACAGTCGCTGTGTTTCCATTTCAAATGTGACCAAAAGTTGGTCAGTATTCCACTAATGTAAAAAACCCCCACAATGTTGCAATTGTGCTGTTTCCTTTAAGTAAGAAAAGCAGTTAAAATCTCATGAATAAGTTGGTTCATGTCATTAAAGAACATGCTGCGCTATCATTCCTACCACTTCCTGTTGTCTTCTTTGTGGTTTCTGCCAGTAGCAACATTTTGTTGTTGGTCATGTGACTCACTTGCTGTGAAAAAAGTGTCTCCATTGTAGCTTAGAAAACATTTTTTATATGGCTGAAAGACCACCTCAAAGTAGCATCCAAAACTTTTAATCAAAAACTACAGTTTTATTTTTTTAAATTGCTGTTTCAATTTAGCAAATTTGTTTTTTGAAATGTTAAATTGCGCGATTAAGTGTTGGTGTTGTTTTTGGTAGATTTATCAAAAGATTTAAATATGATTTGATTTCATGAATGAAGTCGACTTTGTGGAAACCGATAAATGTTGAAATTCCTCTGAAGTGGGCGGAGCTAAGGCACACAGTGGGCGTGGCCAAGTGTGGGGATGAGACGATGGGCTGAAGAGACACAAACACTGTTGGTAAATTAACTAAATTTGTGCTATATTTAGCAACCTTTCAGACCCCATTAGCAGATTGTTTTTTTAAGCAACTAGCAACAAATCTGACAAACTTTGTTCCGTTATTGGAGACTTGTAAGTGATCCTGACTCTCCATCAGGGGGCGTGACGGTTTTATACTCCAACCGCTGACCAAACTCTGCTGCTGTAACCAATAGGAAAATTCAACTTCAGCCTTCAGCCCAAAGAGGGCAGCACTGAGACAGTTTTAGGCCAAATATTGGAGAAATTTAAATGAAAATGTCACAATTTGCACAAAAACTTGAGGTTGCACCTTTAAGGTCCAATTTAGACCGTTTATCTGCAGGTAGAAAAGGATGATATTGATTTTTGTTACCTTTTAAATCCACTTTGGATCAAGAACCTCCAGGAGGCTAAAGAAGAGAAGTATCATCTCACCAGAGGACGATGATGGACAGCAGATATCCGTCCTTATTATCGGATTTATGCCACATTATGAGGAGTTTTCAGCTGAAATCTTATTTAGCTTTAAAATAAATGTATTTGTTTGCTTTGCTAGATTTTTTTTATCTCTTTCTCTCTTTTATCTCTTTCCTCCACTGGCATAAATGTTTAAATTCTTAGATAAATGCAGATTCTTTAAATTGGTTCATTTCGAGCTTTCCTTTAACGCAATGTTTTTGAACATTTAGAAACTTAACGTATCCGGCTGTAATTGGATGTAATTGCAGCGCTTACGGAGCCGTTCATTCATCTCAACACTTTAAACTTGTCTCCTCATGTTTTCTTCTCACTTCAGAAACTTCCACACCCACAAATTAGGCAATTAAACTGCAACGATAACAAAAGTTATTGTTCTGGGAAATCTGGATGAAAACTGCTGCAGTGGAAACAAAACCACTCCTAACTGTATAAACCTGCATTTTCACAACAAAGCCAAAGCACAGTGACATTTTTTTTATTAAACCCTGAATCCAGGTGGCATTTCCAAAGCTTTGTGAGATTGAAAAGAGTCTGCCTGATACGCAGAATCAATATCTCAGCTGAGCCGGAACAATTTCAGCCTCATCAATAAGGCTTTTTCTAAATTTATTGATTGTTTTTCTGGTGGCAGCGTTATTCACCTTATAAAGATCTGAGTGGAGATAAATCATGGAAAACAAAAACAAACATAATGAGCTGATTTCCTCAGCTGGTTTTTGTGACTCATTTCAATCTATTTTTCCGTGTCAGTTTAAAATGTGTTTCTGTCTCTGGCTTCATCTTGTATATTATTAACACTACACTGTAAAACTGTTACCCACACTCGCTAATTGCAGCCTGGCTCATTATGCTGAGTGAAGAAGTAACAAGTTGTTTTTAAATGTGGTTTGGTAAATATTTATTAATCCTTCTGATGTTTATCTGATCTGATGTCGTCAGATTTTCATTATCAAAAAAAATAAACTGAAAATATTTATCCATGATGCACCAGGATGGATGGATGATCCAATGGATGGATGGATGGATGGATGGATGGATGGATGGATGGATGGATGGATGGATAGATGAACCCATTGATGGATGAACCGATGGATGGATGGATTGGTGGATGGATGGATGGATGGATGATGGATGGATAGATGAACCCATTGATGGATGAACCGATGGATGGATGGATTGGTGGATGGATGGATGGATGGATGGATGGATAACCAATGGATGGATGAACCAATGGATGGATGGATGGATGGATGAACCGATGGATGGATGAAATGATAGATGTCTTCATACTCGTTGTATCTGCCATCAGTGGACCTCACATTGACCTCTGGTTGGTTTTGATCCGCTATAGTTTCAGTGAATCTTAGGGAACCGTTGCCATTCGTCCCCGGTGTTTCTGCTCCATAGTTTCAGTGAATCTTAGGGAACCGTTGCCGTTTATCCCAGCGGTTCTGCTCCATAGTTTCAATGAATCTTAGGGAACCATTGCCATTCGTCCCGGTGTTTCTGCTCCATGGTTTCAGTGAATCTTAGGGAACCGTTGCCATTGGTCCTGGTGGTTCTTTTCTATAGTTTCAGTGAATCTTAGGGAACTGTTGCCGTTTATCCCAGCGGTTCTGCTCCATAGTTTCAATGAATCTTAGGGAACCATTGCCATTCGTCCCGGTGTTTCTGCTCCATGGTTTCAGTGAATCTTAGGGAACCGTTGCCATTGGTCCTGGTGGTTCTTTTCTATAGTTTCAGTGAATCTTAGGGAACCATTGCCGTTCGTCCCGGTGGTTCTGCTCCACTGTGATCCTACAACCAACCTGCTCTGAATAAAATGCCCTTTCAGCTGGTTTGCATTTTAATGCGATTCAGTCAACATTTGGCTGGCTGCTTATCACTTGAGGCTGTGTTTGCACTTCTGAGAGAAAAAAGTAGATGTTGTGCCCCTCATTTAAAAAAAAAAAAAGCATTTGAGCATTTGCTGACTCAGCAGCTTGTCATCTTGAATTTAGCTGCTGCTGAGCGTATGCAGAGCTGTGATGGTGAATGGGAATATTATGACTGATGTTTCATTAGAGTCATTGTTGGTATTAACGCACTTCTGTAAACACAATGCGGCACATTAGGTATAAACGCATTGGAGAGATGAAAACTCATGTTCATTATTCAGGTGCTGCATTATTTATCAGAAAACCCAAAATGTTTTATTCTGTTTGTAAATTCAAAGAACATTACACTGTTTGCAACACGGCAGAACGAAATAAAATGTTTTATAGGAATATACTCTGAGAAAAAGGGCTGATGCAGTTAATAAAGGGATGGATGAGTTTGGATGGATGGGGTGTTGTGGATGGATGGATGGATGGATGGATGGGATGGATGGATGGATGGAGATGGATGGATGGATGGATGGAAGGATGGAAAGGATGTGGATATAAGGGTCACATGTCTTGTCCCTTTAAACCATTGTATCAAAGGTTTAAATATACATTTACTGTGAATATATATTTATATTAATATATTTAATATTAATGTTAGAACATTTCTAATCATCTATTCTTTGCTCGTATATTTAATATCAGAATATTGTGGAGTTAAATATGAGGCCATCTGTCTGAAAGCTGACAGATGTTAAATGTCTTGCACAACAATGAGACAGACCTGAACATCCTGGCAGTTTGTGCCTATAGGGAGAGGAAACTTCCTGGTATTTAACCTTTACACTGGAACACTGGGTTCACAAACTGGGGTTCACAAACTGGTTGAACACACTTTAAACCCCTCCAGACTAAAAACGTTCAACAAAATGTAGGGTTAAGGAATGCATGTGTGGGATGTACAGGTGAACATCGACACAGGAAGTTCTCTTCATGTCAACAATGAACTCTCTGACCCAATAAAAGAAGTTTATTATAAAATGTAAAAATATATATGGTCATGTCTATATGTGAAATCATATTAAGTCTTTTTCATTCCCATTTCAATGAAAAAACGTTCTCAATGTCACATGCTCATGTAGGGTTTTTGTGTGAATGAGTTATTGACCAAACGCATTGTCTTTACAATAGCTCCTCCTACGTATCGAAGGGTATGAATTATTTTATCCAAGTAGCAGTTGGGTGTTTTTACTAAACTGACTCATTAGTTTTTGTCCAGCGTTTGTGCTTCTTCTATGGATCATGTTTTCGTAAAGAATAATAATAGAAATAGTGAAAAATCAATCGGGCTCCCTGGAAAATGCCTGGCAGTGCCTGTTATATCCGATCTGTGAGCTTTCAACTCTAATATTGGAAAAAGCATGCAAAAATAAATAACTAAAATAAAATAAAAATAATACAATAATAAATCTAAACCGGAAGTGATCTGCGTCACTGAACCGCCATTTTAGTAGGCACGTGCAAAACATTGATGAATAATGTCTTCAACACCAACAAAAAGACGAATATTGACTCAACTGACCCATGTGTCATATTCATCACAAGATAAACAAAAAATGGCTTCAGTCAGGATCGACTCGTATGAGACAAAAAATGGAAAAATGTGATCAATCCGCCTCCGATCTCCCACAATAGCTCACTAGCTAGTGAACAGGAAAGTTGTTTACACCATTGAGGAGCTTCACGGCGTGAAATTCATACTATCAGCGTTTCAACGGCTTTGTAAAGGACCTACGAAACCTTCAGGTGGACAACAAGCTTCTGGTGACGAGCAGAGTGAGTACAGTACCAACATACAGGCTACATGTCCGTCTTAGCTAGCAGATGAAAGCTACATTAGCTAAGCTAATTTTGATAGTTCGGCAGTCGGTACTACAGTACCGACAGTAAATATCTCTGATATTTGTTTTAGTATCACACAGAGGTGGGTAGAGGACTCAAAATTGTAACCGAGTAATGGTTGTAATGTACTCATATTGTTTATAAGTTAGAAACAGGAGAGAGCTCGTTTTAGGCTTATGGGTTGTTTATGGTTGTCATAACAACATAGCAACTGCCTGCCAATATGGCTGCCATAAGAGGTTGATTTAATCAGGCTCTTAAATTGATCCTTTTTGCCTTTCTTCTTTGTTTTAAAAGCCGATAAAAGACAATTGCTGCAATAAAAGATAGAAAAAACTCATTAAACATACAAAAAACCCTGCAATTTTGTTGTCAAGGTTAAAAAACATTGTTAGCAAACTACTATGTAAGTTCTTTTTAAGCTGAAATATATTACTCTTAACAAAATTATGCATTTGAATGCTATGAGAAAAGCAATATCACACATTTTTAAGCCATTCTTTGTAGGTATAGGTATACAACTTAGTGTGACATTAATATATTTGAGCAGGTGAAATCTCTTCCTTTCTGAAATGGAGAAATTAAATAGTGTCAGACACCAGAGTATCAACTTTCTACCGCAAAAAGTGATTACATTTTTAGATTTATTACATCCCTGTTTATATTAAACCAATGGGACTTAATTCATTGTAGGAGGAACTGCCACAGCATACAAATGATCATAGGGCTGAAGGTCGGATGTGACTCGAATGATAACCTGACGTGTCGTTCCTCGGTTGTCTCTGTGTTCTGTTTCAGTGCAGCAATTTAACATTGACAATGTCGAAAATGCTCTGTGCTTCAGGAGTTTGGCTGAGTGAAGCACATCAGCAGTGCTGTGAACATCCACAGGGCATGAGAATAAAAATGGCACTGTTAGACATTCAGTTCCTCATGGATCACTAAGACAAACACTTCCTGGTGTCAGAGATCCTCCATATTTTAAAGCTTGAAGACATTTGTAAAATGCTGTTATGGAAGTTTGTTCAGCTCAAGAAATCCAACCATTATTCTTTGGGTAAATTTATTCTGAGAGTTTTACCCAACATTTTCAGGGACAATTTTCAGGTGTCAGTCTGCGATAGCACATTTTCGCTGCTGAACCATAGATCAGTTGGTGCTTGATTTGACCATGTAACTTACTTTAAATTAATTCAGTAATTTTCTCTCAGGATTCTGTCAATGTCTATTGAAATTTGGTCACCTTTAAAATGTCTTGTTTGGATAAACATAATCCGATCAAGACTTGACTTGTGGCCTGGAGATCTACTACTGTGGCAAAGTGTTTTGTCTCTGGTGTATTCACACCAACCCAGTTTAGTCTGCTTTAATCAAACTCTAGTCCACTTGCCTGGAAAGTCCTGTATGAATGCGTATCTAAACGCTGATGCTGACCAAAAATATGAACTCTGGTTCGCCTAAAACCCTAGGTCTACTTCAGTTGAAGTGAACTCTGGGTCAGTTTGAATGCTTATGTGAACGCCAAGCGGACCGGAGACTGCTCCAAAACCAGGAAGTGGACTAAACCGCAGGGCATTCTGGGTAAATACAACCAAAAACAAACTTGTAAGTCTTTTGCTATCTGGAAAAATGGCTCCAGAAAAAAATCGTACAACTGCTAAAATCTGATGCCACTCCATTTTTGATTGCAATGATGCAAGGAGGGGAACAAGTTTTCAATTAGTTTCAATTAGTTTTCAATTAGTTTGGTTTGTTTGACACAGTGCAGTGTGAACGTGAACCACAGCAGCAAACGTTGCAACTTTGGTGCAAAATCAAACCAGCTCTAGTGGACTGTCCAGAATTGATTACAAGAGTTAATTGCTTGTAATTGATAGCACTTTCCTGTTTAAGGTAGGAAATCATCAATATGTTTGCAATTCATCGAAACAAGTCTTGCAAATGAGAACTTTAATCTCAGTGAGACTTGGTGTGTAAGGTAAAAACAAAAACATAACTAAACCAAAAGTACTTGGTGAGATTTTAAACACACCACAAAAGTGTGTTCAATGGTATTGAATCTCGTATTTCAGCTTCTCAAGTTTTATTTTCTTTAATATTTTAAATACACTGCAAGAACACAACATCTTGCCAAGTATTTTTGATGTAGTTTTCAGTGCCAATATCTTGGTACACTTGAAATAAGAAAAACTAACTTACAAGTAAGCAAGAATCAATAATTCATTAGTATTGATGAAAAAGTACTACTTCTGCTGGCAGATTATTTCAGTGGTATTAAGTGGAAGTTTTTCAGAAATATTAATGAATTATTGCCTTAAAACAAGCTCAGATATCTTGCCTAAAATTTACTTGTAAGTTAGTTTTGTCTTTTTTCATGTATACTAAGATATTTGCACTGGAAACTAGACATAAATACTTGTTAGTTAAGATTTTGTGTTTTCGCAGTGAGGGCTGGACTTGTGATGAATAAAAAGGGTAAAAACATCATTTATGTAAACTACAGACACCACTGGTTTCACTGGAACCACAGATCCTTAGAGATGGGTTCACAGTCCGTTGGTAGATGTCAGTAACTTTGTTTCTGATATGTTCTTGAATTTCTTTAAATTGGAGACATGATGTGTCCTTTTTTTAGTGTCCTCTGTGTCGTCTGACAGGTTCTCTTTAAGTGGCATCTTGATTCTTTTGGTCTGGCAGTAATGAGGCTTGGGTGTAGATAGTGAAATTGAACTCAAATGTGCTCAATCACAGTTAATTAATGCTTCAGCACAAGGGTGTAATTAGTGTTTTTTAAATAGCGCCCGGTTGATTTGGATAACACTTTCCTGTTTAAGGTAGAAAATCATCATGTGAAAACTGTTTGTGAATTCTCTCTGGTTTTCTTGGTCTGATAATAAATCTGCGTGAAACATTTAAGTGTCACAAAGCAGGAAAAATACAATAAATCTGTAATCGGCATTTCGCAGCACTCCAGACACAACAGGGTGTGACGCCTAAAGTACGCACTTTCATATCCGTGGCTCACAATAATGTCTTCAGCTGATGCTGCGTCTAGATAGCGCGTCGACAGACTTTCAGCTTGGAGATGAATATTGTGCTGCTTTAATATCTCAGGATCTCGTTAAACCTCCACTAACTCTCCACTCCTCCTCTCTCGTCCCGTAAAAAAATAGAAAAATGAGTCTGGGATATTTATGATTTAATCACAAGCTGATGTTTGGTGTTTAGGGCACACTTTTATGTACAGGCACATTAAAACATGGTGAGAAAAAGTTTAATATTTTATGACACCAAGAATGTTCAGACTGTGGCCCCGGGAACATTTGTGGCTCTCTTGGTGAGTTTGTTTGGCCACTCAGTTTACAATTCAAGAATAGAGCCAATACATGATTAATTCAAGGTCTTTGTAAACATTTATTTATTTATTTAGGTCCTAGACAAAGTATTTCTATCAGCTAACAATGTTTCTGTTTTCATAACACTACTTTAACACTACTTTTGCTCAATCTTTATTGGCAAAGTAAAAAAGTGAAAGGAAAAACAATATTCCAAAAAAAAGCTTTAGAAAATATTTATTTGTCCCGTTTATGATTTAGAGATTCCTTTTCTACAAAAATTGGACTACTTTACTAAATATTGTCTATTTAGTGTGTAACTGAAGAGATAGAAACACCAAATACTTTTAGAAATAAATCTTTTCAGTTTCAAATAAAAGAAAATGTGGGTATGCGCTGTACAATGGCTGTTGGAAAAGACAAGTGTATTGTTGTTGACATTCCATTCAGAAACCACTTGCTGCATTCTTGATGGTTGTGCAGGAGGCTCCACTTCTGCTTTTCAAAGATGTGTGGTTGTATAATTGTGCATCTGTTTGCAGCCATTTTCATGTGCGTGTAAAAGTTGAGTTTGTCACCAGAAAGACCTTATTTAAAGTGACAAGAAACGAAACAGGCAGACCTGAACAGACAAAATCTCATTATCTAACAATAATTTTGTGCAAAAAAAATAATTAACATCGTTTTTTTTATCACCCATAGACTCATCCTAACCTGTTCAAGGAAGCATAAAGGTCACCTTTAAGAAACCAAGCATAATCTGCACCTTAAAGCTGATTTAAACAAACTTGGTGCTGATGGAGTGTTTTCTCAAAGAACACGCTGCGTCGTGACAAACAGACAAATACCAAGGAAATAGTTCATTGGCTGAGTCATTCAGCAGGTGGCCTGGGTTGCCGTGTGAAGACAAGTCCCTGGAGTTAAACGAGTAACTGTTTATGACATGTGCGGATTGCGTGTGCTGACGACCATGAACCCTGCAGCCCAACGTCTACATCCACTCAGCAGACATGCTGGACTGTCATTTCGCTTGGGCTTGTAATGAAGCAAATGAAGGTAAAGTCGCCAGCAGCTTCAGTCTGTAGATGCTCAGTTTCAGAGAAGAAATAGAAAGTACAGGTACATCTCAGAAATGTAGGCTATCCTGACTAATTTAGCGTGGTTGTTGTCTCATAATTGCAGAATCTGCTGCTTTTCCTTCGGGCAACATCGCAGTTATGACTCTAATTAAATTCAGAATGTAAATAGGCTTTTAAAGCTGAACGCTGTCGAGTTTAGATGCTTATGGTGAAACGGAGGCTCATCATGATGCACAAGAAGGGAAGTGAAAAGAGACACTGTAACCTTGGTCTTTACAAATGGTGTCTCACAGAATTTATTTTCTTCCTGCCCAACAGCACCATTTAAAACATCCCCATTCATATATACACAGTAAAATTGCCAGTGTTGAATTAACACCCAAAAGTGTCTATTATATGTGTCCAAGTCAGCTGGTGTTAAATTAACACTTTTGAAAGTGTTAAAAGATTGACGCCCATATTTTTGTTAAATTGACATTGGTCTATAATACTGAAATTGGTTTAAGAAAAGTTAAACTTTCTGTTTCTGTGTCTTGTTTTGAATATTTTCCACTGGATTTGATTGATATTGACACCTTGTGGGTCAATTATTTACTTTTTTAACACCATATTATGTTTTGTGATCAACTGCACTCGTGTTACTTTTAATATATTTTAACACCAACACCGTTGTAAATGTTAATATGACACTCTGCAGTGTTGAATTTAACACCAGCTGACTTGGACACATCTAGACACTTTTGAGTGTTAATTCAACACTGACATTTTTACTGTGTATATATATGATATCACATTCAACAGATTCTAGACATTTCAAAATAAATGAACTAATAGAATGAGTGCAATTTTATGAAAAGTTTCACATGATGACAATCATTTTTTTCCTCTGAACACTTTCTAAAACCTCAGACTTTGTGAAAACAGTCCAAATTTTAACAAAATGCCCAAAACTCTCTTTCCCCCGTCCGAACGTGTTCAGAACCTGCCAAACTAGCAACACTGGCCAGGTGTCGGAGTGAGACAAGGTTTTTTTTTAGACTGGTTTAGAAAAACAGAGCGTCTTCAGTCAGAGGCTTCTTTAAATTTGCTGTAATACAGACTGCTACAGGAGATCTTTCCTACCCACATCCATCACCACCTACAATAACTCTCTTTTGTTATTATAGGTGGTGAATTAGCATAATTTAATTTTCCTTTGGGATCAATGAATTTGGATTGATTTTGAATTACGGCACTGAGACGTTTTCAGACAAAATAACTTTGGATTAAACAAAACTACACGCACAGAAACATACAGATAGAACTCTGAACAGCCTATTTAGACATTGTAACAGCAATAAAAAGTTTATTATTTATCCAAACCTCCCAATATTTGCTGCTGTGTGAAAAATAATAAACCAAAATCTCAAAAATATCAACAGAAAATGTTTGTTTGTGAGCTGAAACACCAGCTCCAGTCCACAGTAATTTGAATTGTGCTAATAAATCAATCGCTATTTTGTGGCTCAAAACGTGTCGGAGTGACTCAGACTGTGCTGACACCACTGAGGTGTATTATTAGCCGCTTGTGACAGTGATCCAGTCAGAACGAGTCGGGCTGCATGTAGCACAGCGTAACCACAGGCTGAAGCTCATGTATGTTTTATTACTGCGTGCTGCTGTTCATGCTTCCACCCAAGGGGGACGCCGCTGAATCTACATGCTGCTGCTTCTCACTCCTCTGGATAATTTCTACAATGTGTTGCCACATCTATGGCCTACTTTCTATATTTGCATTTTGCAACCTGCCAACAACTGTAGAGCCTGTTTTTGTATAAAAAAGAGTAAAGTGTCATCCTGACGACACACAGAGAAATATTTTATTTTAGGAAATGAGTCTAGCAGATAGATAAAAAAAACAACATAAAAGTGAATTATTTGGCTCCCTTGGAAAAAAGGCACATTGGTTGTTTTCACTAAAACAGCTCCAATGAATTTATAATGAGATTTTCTGAACAGGAGGAAGAGGAGGAAGAAGGTGGGAAGCAGAATAAAACCTAAAAGATGTTATACAGATTGAAGGGTCTTTTGACAACACTGGCAGAGGAGGCTTTAAATTGCAACGTGTGTGTGTGTGTGTGTGTGTGTGTGGTGTGTGTGTGTGTGTGTGTGTGTGTGTGTGGTGTGTGTGTGACGGAGTGGGAGTCATCCTACTCTGGAGGCTTGAGTGCATTATTTTGTCGTGTTAATGCATTCGTGCATGACAGTACCGTAGCATCAATTTTATGGTCCTAAAACCTGTGTGTGTCTGTGCGTGTGTGTGTGTGTGTGAAGGAAACCATAAAATCAGAAGATTTAAGCCATAATATAAAGAAATTAGGTCTGAAAAGCGGCACTAAATGAAGGCGTTTGGCCAGTTTTTGATAAGAACGCCCCAAAAGAAGCATGCGGCAGCAAACTGGCAGCTTCTCGCTTCTTCTGCTTTAACGACTTAAAACGTACGAAAATAGAGACAAGTGAGAAGCAAAGAGACTGAGAGGACACCAATTTTCTGTTTTCCAAATAGAGGAAATAGCATGTTTCCTTTTCGTCTGTCACTGACTCAAGAACTATTAGGCTAATTATGCAGAGGAACGGAGAACGATGAGGAAAAGTGTGTGTGTGTGTGTGTGTGTGTGTGTGTGTGTGTGTGTGTGTGTGTGTGTGTGTGTGAGAGAGTTCATGTTTGAGAGGCAGAGATCTGACCGGTGGTTGGAATTAGCACTGACAGATTCATTAGATATGTTTCTCCTCCAAATTTAACACTGATAAACGAGCTCACATGACCACGTAACGGGGCAACCAAACCGATTTCTCACCAGCTTTAAATCGTTACACTTCCAGGATTAACTAACTGCTACTAAGTACCTTTGCAGGTTCTGTTGAGGAAAAGTAGGCGGCTAATAGTGAATACTGCAACAAAAGATTATTTTAGTTATTAATTTATCAATTATTTTGACAATTAATTGATTAATTAGATAAAAAAAATTGGTGGCAGTAATGAATCATGAACCTGTTCTATTAATCGCAGTCGCTTCAGTTTAAGCTTTGAGATTCAGAGTGAAATTCCTATGCAGATTGTCAACCTAACATCATGCTAGCACATAAAGCTACATTAGCTGCTGTTTCTCTGTGTCCTTGTCTTGATTCTGTTCTTCATAGTTTTAATTTTTGTCAGTTGGGTGACCAACATTTTTCCAGGTCACTCAACTGACGTTGGATTTGCTATTCATGCCAGGACTGTAATGAATCCTCAAATTTTTTTGAGTATCTCTATCAATTCCTCAAGAAAAATGATCTGCTTCGAAGCTTCGTTAAATTATGTTTCGCACCGTGTTCCAGCTGTGTGATTATTTGTGTTGCGCCATGCTCTCACTTCCCCTATGAGTTGTTGATGAATGCTAACAACTAGCAACATAATGTTCAGTTTTCACATTTAGTCTGGAGTATTTCATTGATTTTATTGATTAAAGAGTCTTTATTAGCCTGCTATTTTATTGTTAAATTGAATATAATTTTCTAGGGATGTGCCGATCAGGTTTTTTTCTCCCGATACCGATACCGATCACCCCTGAGGGCCGATCGCCAATTCCGATCCCCGATACCGATCACATAATTATTATTTCTTTATTTTTTATCATAAACACTACTGTTACATTATGTAGAAAAAGGAACCATGAATTCACTTTAATTTAGACAAAAACTTGTTTTTAATAACTTTTCCAAGAAGAAAACTAAACAAAACAGGCATTGTGCAAATTGAACTGCTATCAGTAATACTATCTTTAACAGACTGATAACACATGAGGCTCTGCAGAGGCTAAATAATGCAAAGAGCCAAAATAAAACCTCTCAACATTGACAAAAAATTCAAGTATAAAACTTAACATTCAAAGGCAAAAACAAGATCCATTACAATAAACAATCCAGAGTTACTGAATGAAAACTTCCTGTTAGCATGGCGGCTAGCTGGTTACTGCTAGTTCTGATTGGCTGTTTCTGACTGAGCGGAGTAATTATGCAGAACAGGGAGGAGATCGATTATTTTTTAGAGATTATCTGTCTCATGTTAGGACAGAGAAAGTTTTAATATGTATGTAAAATGTATTTTTTAGGTTAGATGCTGCAGCTTTAAACAGGTTCGGTGTGAGAGTCACTACCAGGTGGAGCAGAAGCGGCTCGTGTCAAATATTACTAAATATTAAATATTACTATTCATTCAATCAGTGCGTTATAGTTACACATCGCTTAGGATTTGTTGCTGCGCGTTTGCGCTGTGAAGGAAAGACGAGACCAGCTGGACAGACAGGCTGGGAAATGAGATGCAGGTGATCGGTATCGGCAACAGAGCCAATGATCGGCCGATCCCGATCATCAAAGATTTCACGGAAATCGGCCGATTATGATCGGTGACCGATCGATCGGCACACCTCTATAATTTTCTTAATTCTGCATAATTTTTGTCCAGGTTACCTTAAAAAGTGAGTTGCCATTGTTACACTTTAACAGAAAAGTAATTGTTAGAGATGCACACATATGTAAATTTGAGCCAATGTTGATATTAGATATTTATACTGCTGTAATGGCAGTATTTACCAATATTTATTTTATCAAATTTTTTATTTGATTACTCAATTAATTATCAGAATAATTCATGAAGTACCTGATTGCTAAAATAATTGTTTAGAACAGCCCTAGTATCAATAATTAAAATAATCTGCCTAGAAGCTTTGTTAAGTTTTGCTATTTAGCACACCATGTGATTATTTGCGTTGCGCAACGCTCTCGAGTGATGAAAACTGGATATCTGAACAGATGTTTAATATCTTTACATTTATGCAGTAAAAGCAGTTTCTTTTGGCTGGTGTATTTTGAGATTTCAGTCATTAATGGTGAAATTAATTGAGTAAAAAGTGAAGGTGGAGGTTTCCAGAGCGGATGAGGCAAAGCAGTCACAGTCACAACTGTTAAGAAATAAATCCCTGCTGCACCGTCTCTCTCTCTCCCACCCTCCCTCTCTCTCTCTCTCCATCCTCCAGCTCTCTCTATCTCTCCTCTGCTCCTCATTTCATCTCAACTTGGATCTAGCAGCACATTCATTTTTTAATGACACTCACTGCCCGCGCTCCCCTCTTCACCACCTGTTAGCCCCGCATCTCCTCCTCGCGCTGGATTTCAATATTTCCACCTGGTTTTTATGAGGAGTTTCACGCTTGTTCTTTCCTCTGAGGTAAGGCAACATTTTTTATGCATTTATTTTCTGAACAGATGCACATTGAAGCAAGCTGATAAATATTCATTTTATTTCCGTTTCATTCTGACTGCTGGGGTTTTCTCTGGACTGTTTCCTCTATCGCCTCCCACAGTGAGCAGGTGCAATGTGGGTCTGAAATTAAGTGTTTTTTCCCCCACTTTTCCCCACATAGACTTGAAGTTTACTCCTCCCTGGAAATAACTTGTCTTCCACCTGACGTGCTTAGTTATAAATGATTCTCTCTAAAGCCTAAGGAGTAACGATGCCGTCTGCCTGTCCAAAGATCGTTATTCAAAGGTGAGCGGAGCTACCCGCGGTACCGATTAGAGCCACGAAAGCACTATATGCGACGCATATGGGCGCTGCGCTAAAGGGGGCGCCAGAATATGGCGGAAAAAATATTCCTAGTTGAGAATGTGCTAGGGTGCGATTTCTTTGAACTCGTGTTGTCGTTGTTATGAAAGGGCACTAATCCTGAAGAGGCAGAAAAGAAAGAGGGAAAGATGCATTTCAGAAAAGAAAGAGGGAAAGATGCATTTCAGAAAAGAAAGAGGGAAAGATGCATTTCAGAAAAGAAAGAGGGAAAGATGCATTTCAGAAAAGAAAGAGGGAAAGATGCATTTCAGAAAAGAAAGAGGGAAAGATGCATTTCAGAAAAGAAAGAGGGAAAGATGCATTTCAGAAAAGAAAGAGGGAAAGATGCATTTCAGAAAAAAAAGAGGGAAAGATGCATTTCAGAAAAGAAAGAGGGAAAGATGCATTTCAGAATGGTTGACAGTCAGTAGGTAAGTTATTTCAGTCTATAGAGAGGAGGCTTCCAAATATTTAGCTTACGTTTCTAGTAAATGACAGGTTACTGTTTTCTTGGTGTAGTTACAGGTGTACAGGCAGAACCTTACCAAGCTGTATGCAAGTTATATATTTAAAATAATAGTAGCTGCGTTTCCAAATGTGCTCAAAACTTTGTCAATATTCCACAATGTTGAAAAAACACAATTTTGCAAAAGTTTTGTTTCCATTAATTAAGATCACACGTGAACAAGTTTGTTCACACAATAAGTTCTGAAAAAACATGCAGCGTCATCATCCTCCTACCACTTCCTGTTGTCTTCTTTGACATTTTCACCAGTAGTAATGTCCTGCTGTAACCTGTGCGATGCAAAAATGTGTGTCCATTCCTGTTCTGCAAAATTCACTCCTTTTAATGCAGCAGAAAAATCACCTCATCCTATTGAAAAAAAATATTTTTCAATTGGATGTTTGTACAAATGTATGCACATGAAAAAACTATGTTTATATTATTTTTACACTTATTACAGAAATATCAGGTTAATCTCTTCCTGCTGTTGTCTGATGCTACATCAAACGTGTTATTGCATTTTTAAATCTAAATAATTGTTTTTAGTTTGCTACTCCTGTAAGGTAAACTCAACAGCAAACACTGGTATTGATGTAAGCAAATTATGCATTATGCTAACAATAGCAGGTGTTTTACACACATGTAGTCGCTCAGGAATGATAAAGCATCTCAGAAAGTACATAGCTGCTGCCACACAAATGGAGGAAATCTTCTCGCAGCTACAGGTGATGCAAAGAGTGATGGAGAGATAATGAGAGGATAAAGAAGGGGTGAATCTTTGACAGTGAAGATGAGAAGGTAGGGACTGAGAGACAGTGAGCGCCCCATGCCTGTCATATGACTCTAATTTAAAGTGAAGGAGCTAAAAGAGGAGGGAGGGGGAGGCGGCATGTTGCACAGAGATATATTCTTGACTATGGGATGTGAGCTTCCACTCTCGTTTTCTTGGCTGGAAATCTACGTGTTACAAACACAAGGTGGGGGCGATGCGTCTTCTGCAGCATAAATAAAACCAACAGAAACCCAGTTTATGCCAGCAGGAGACAAGATGAGCTATCATGTGCAATTATGGACATGTTTATTTGGATTTAATGTGTAAGAAGTCTAAAAGTAAATTTGGAAAAAAACTGGATTGGAGATTTTATACCAGCAGAATAATTAAACAGTGAAAATGTTAAAATGTGGGATCTCTACTGAGCGGATATAGAAGTATTTTTACGTTGGCGCGCTTACAGAGAAAGATCTTTGATTGTATCTCTTTATGGAAACTGTAGATCAGTGGTTCTTAACCTGGGTCCGGTCGAACCCCAGGGGTTCGGTGAGTCGGTCTCAGGGGTTCGGCGGAGCCTCTGCAATGGAGGTAAAGACACACTTGTGTAAAGTCGTGATGACGCCCCGCTTTGCCATCACAGGCTGTAGGGGATCACTACATTGCTTAGCCAATCAGAGGATCACGTTACATTGCTTAGCCAATCAGAGGATCACGTTACATTGCTTAGCCAATCAGAGCTGCGGAGGAGCCCTGATTGGAGGAGCTTCACTCTCAGCATGGATTTGAACTTGTGTCTTTAATTACTTCAGCAAAACTCACAGTTTTTACCAAATTCTATAGTCTAAATCTGCTCCTTAGTCGCATCGTTTTGGGGTTGGTACTGCCTCTAGTGGCGTGGGGGTGGAAACACAACTAATATAATTACATTACTAAATCAGAATACTGCAAAGTATTATTTTCTGTGTGTGGTGGGGTGGGAGGAAGGAAGGGTTTGGTGAATGCGCTTATTAAACTGGTGGGTTCGGTACCTCAAAAAAGGTTAAGAACCGCTGACCTAGAGCCTTAGCTAGAGGTAGAGCTGAGCCTATTTTCCGATTATTCAAATGAGTAATTAAATAATTGTTAACTCAAAAAAAGGCCATTTACTGAAAGAACAACCCTTTTAAAGAATGTGATGTTTCCCAATGAGTAAAAACTCATGTTAAATGTTTTACCAAACTTTCCAGTGTGTGATTATCCTACTCCAATAAATAAAATATATTGTTATTTGAGATTTTCCACATCAATAGATACTATGAGCGTAAAATACCACCCCAGCTTCCTGCTGGACAGCAATAAACTGCTTGCTAACAATGGCTACCATTGGTTTTAGCTGTCAAGTTATCAACAAAACACACAAAATCTGAAATGTACGCCTGGTGTATATAAGAAAAAAGGACATAGTGCTTTGGTACTTATTGTCATCACTACATCTAGATAACAAGGTCAGGAAAACATTCGAACAAAAAAAAATAGCGAAGGAGAAGGAAGTAGTTCAGTTATGCTAGCATGACTATGACAATAGTAACATTTAGAAGATCTGCTGAATTCTGTGTGTTTCGGTTCAGCTAAAAACCAGACACCAGATCTTTGACATATCAGTAGAGGAGGTGTTTAAATTGGCTAAACTACCACAGCAGTGTTAGCTTAGCTAATAGCAGCGATAGCTAGGCTACCACAGCGATCACTTAATAATAATCATGGCAAAATAAATATCAAGCCAGAAAACATGGAACTGTAACAGTCTGAATGTTCTGTTATTTGTCTGGGAAATGTTTGAGTGTCTTTTTTTTTTTTTGGTGTTGAATCCTGAAATATAGGGTGTTGTTGTTGTCAGTTGCTATGGCAACAAGGTTGTGTTTAGCGTAGTGTAGTTGAAACCGAGAAAAAGAAGGACATGAATCGTTTTGATTTGCTCTTCAACGATTTATCTGCGTTATCTTTCCCTCTGCTGCGGCGCGCTGCACTAAATTAATAACACGTCCAGGTTTGGTTGTGTTGACGTTTTGTTCTGCCGCAGCAGCGCGGACTCAGACGGCGAGGAAAAGAATCGTCTCTCCGTCCTCCGGCGTTGTGCGCATGCATGAAATTTCCGGATGTAAACAAAAACATCAGAGTTTTTCCATCGGGCCTGCCAGCGCTTGGAGCAATGTTTACAAGCGTTGGGTTTGTGGTGTTGTTGACGTTCTCCTGAGCGAGACGATGGTGACGATGATGGTGGTGGTCAGAAGAAGAGGAGGAGGACCTCCAGCTGGCAGCATGACGGGGATCAATCACCGGCTCCCGGACAGCCTCAGGCCCGCCGGCTCTTTGCTGTTGCACGCCTGCTGCTGGCAGTGTTGTATAGTAACGAAGTAAAAACACTTCACTACTTTACTTAAGTATATTTTGGAGCACTTCATACTTTCCTCAAGTATCAAAATTTTTTATAACTTTCACTTTTACTTCACTATATTTCTGAACTTAATTTCATACTTTTACTCCAATACATTTTCAATGTGTTGTTTAGTTACTCGTTACAAAAAAGCAAAAAGAGAAACGCTGGTGTTTTGGCCCCACCTACTGATTGACTGCTACAAAGTCGGACACAAATGGAGCCCCATACGACACTAATGGAGCCCCATACGACACTAATGGAGCCCCATACGACACTAATGGAGCCCCATAATACACTAATGGAGCCCCATACGACACTAATGGAGCCCCATACGACACAAATGGAGCCCCATACGACACTAATGGAGCCCCATACGACACTAATGGAGCCCCATACAACATGAACCACATGTATATATGTGGTTCATGTCAGAAGCTGGTTCAGTTGTAAAGCAGGTTAAGTTATTAAACTTGTAGGTAAAGCACCTAATTTCCTTAACTAAATGATGCCTGCAGGTTTATCTATTAGCAGGTTTAATTTTGCCTGCACTTGGTTGTGTTTATTACTTTAACTGTATTTGACAAGTTTATCAAAATATAAAAAATGTCATTCAAACTGCATTTGCCTTGTTTTACTTTTTACTTATACTTTTAATTACATTACTTGAGTGCATACATTTTTACAGTAATTTCCATATTTAAGTACAAGAAAATTCAGATACTTTAAGACTTTTACTCAAGTAACATATCAGTCAGTGACTTGGACTTTTACCAAAGTCATATTGTGGAGAGGAACCTAAAATTTTACTTGACTCTGAGATTTCAGTACTTTATACAACACTGGCTGCTGGTCCTCAAGCTGCTCCGACTCAAGGCCACATCTGCCAGAACTGGGAGGCGAATGACTGCACACATCAGGTCAATGGCCTCATGAAGTGTGTGTGTTGTGTGTGTGTGTGCATGTGAGTGTGTGTGCGCGCGCGTGTGTGTGAGTGTTTGTGTGTGTGCAGACACACTGATTAACGGTCTGACAGGAGCGTGGCTGTGTTTGTTTGCACAATTGTTTTTGATGAATTATGCATTCCAGGATTCTCATTATCACAGACTCTTAAGTGTATTGATCTTTAAATCCATTCCTGCTATAAACATCTCCATCATGTGTTTAATCAGCTTCACCTTAATGCGATGCAATCAGACTTTTCAGATAATTTCTAATAAAGGGCTTTGTGAGTTTTGCTTTAATGTTGTGACAAACTGAAATGATTTCCTGTAACTTTCATAAGCGCATTGCCCTATTAGCTACAGCTAACAATTATTTTAGCATTTTATTAATCCATCCATTATTCTGCTGATTAATTGGATTAAAAAATTGGTACATTCTGCAGATTTGTCATTTAACCACCTAAATTTATTTTATACTATATCAAGAATACATAAAAAATTTAAATAATTTTTAGTTTCTTTTTAAAATAAGAAAATAAACATTTAATTGCTTAAAATGCAATAATGCAGAATTTATTTAATGAAGGCTTGTAGCAATGGATACGTTTGGTATTGATTAAGTCAAGCAGAAAGGCCCAATCTGCTGATTAATTTTTGGATTAACCGATTAATAATTGTTTGAAAATGGTAATCAGTGGGAGATTTGTTTGCTGGGATTTGAACCAGGTGAAGCTAAAACTGCCACATTAGGAGCTATGTACAGTAAAAATGCCAGTGTTGAATTAACACCCAAAAGTGTCTATATGTGTCCAAGTCAGCTGGTGTTAAATTCAACAATACAGAGTGTCACATTAACATTTACAACGGTGCTGGTGTTAAAGTACATTAAAAGTAACACCAGTGTAGTGTTGATCACAAAACATAATGTGGTGTTAAAAAAGTGAATAATTGACCCACAAGGTGCCAATATCAATCAAATCCAGTGGAAAATATTCAAAACAATACCAGGGTTTCCCCCAGAAAAACTTTTTACTGTGTGGGTATAAAATACTTACAGATAGTTTTTTTATCTTAAATTTTTTTTTACTATTTTGAATATGTTGACCTTTCAGCAAATTCACATTTTTTAACCTGTAAACTCCACTTAGTGATTAATAGATTACTTAATTAGTTGACAATTAAGTGATTAATCACGATTAATCGTTTCAACCCTACTTCTAGGTAGAAAGCTTTAGAAAGGAACCAAGACTCTGGATTATCTGGAGAGTTTCCATAAAGAGAAACAATCAGAGTTTTGTCTCCAACAAAAAGATGCTGCTAAACTTCATATCGATTAGTCTGATTAATCGTATTGTTTCATCAAAAGATGATGTTTTTTCCACATCGGTTAATTGGGAGACAGCTAAAAATGTAGCGCAACTCTAAGATGATGAAGTTATTCATCACAGCTTCATGAGACCAAAATGGCCGTCGATGGGTTTCCAAAAGTCAGCTTGTCCATCATCTCCCTTCCTTGAGCCAGACGTCTGCCAAAGTCCTTTCAGCCTAACGAGTGAGGGAAGCTGACGTGTTGGCACGCTGCGGCGGCTTTCGGAGCGCCGTTTCATCACCAGCCAAGATGAAGCGCATCTCGCCCGCCCGCCGAGTTCACAACAGAACCAGGATCGTCGCCAGTGACCCGGCTGCTTGTAATTTCGCCGAAGGTCAGCAGTCAGGGGTGGCGGTTTCAGAGTCACTTTCTGCCAGGGCATAGCTGCTCCGATTAACTTCGTCATGATGAATGAACGCTCTGAAACGCTCAGCTCTGTTTTTAGTTTTAACCCTGGAGATTTGGCAGAAGAAAACAAACGACGAGGCGCGGATCATCTGAGGTTAAAGGAGTGAGATTAGTAGATTAGATTAACTTCTGCTGCTCCTTACAGCTGGTTTTCTGTCTCATCTGTTGTCTAGTGTCAGTAAACCTATGGTTAAAGGATTAGGAACACCAGAAATAATAATTTAAATCAAAATTCAGAATTCTAATAATTCAAAATCCAAACAAATAATCATTCTTAGGTGTATGTCAGTTATGTTGGTATATAAAATTAATATTAAAAGTGGTCTCTTTGTTGTGCAGATATATATATATATATATGTATATATATATATATATATATCATTGTTTTTCTCCAAATGTATTTGGTATATTTGAATTTTAAGCAAAAAGTCAGAATTCTGAGACAACAAAATCTAAACTTTAAAAACAAAGTCAGAATTTTGAGGGGGAAAAAATTTAAGAAAAAAAGTTGAAATTCTGAAATTAAATTGAGAATTATAAGAAAAAAAATTCTGTGAAAAATGTCAGAAACATTAGAAAAAGGTCAGAATTCTGAGGGGAAAAATACAAGTTAGAAAAGTTCAGAATTATGAGAAGAAAATAAAAAATTGGGGAAAAAAAAATCAGAAATCTGTGAAAAAAGTCAGAATTCAGAATTGTGAGTAAAAAACATTTTACAGCAGAAGTCATACTGCATTTTGAGGGGAATCTGAATTTTGATTTCTGGGGTCATCTTCTTCATCGACTCCTGCGTCCAAAACAGAATGAATCCAAATTCTCAGATTTTCTTTGATTTGTTTTCACAGATTAAAACTCCCAGACAACACAGAGGAAGGACGAACATTCACAGTGCAAATATGAACTTCTCAGTTTGAATCGATGAATGCAGAGAGAACAGAAGGTAGTCCAAAGGGGAGCTTTCTGCTCAGTATTGAGGACACGACGCCCCCTCAAGCCCTGCTGTCTTTAGAAAACCAACGCTGCAACGCGTTTGTTTTCCACCCCCCTCACTTTATTTTTGATTTTCAAAGAAGAGCAGATACACTGCAAAAAACACTAAATCTTACCAACTAATTTTGTTTAGTTTATGGAGCTGGTATGTTAGTACACTTGAAATTAGACAAAACTAACTTACAAGCAACTTTTCAGCAAAATAAAGGCAGGAACGTATAAACTCATGATTTAATTAAACTCAAAAAATACTTTATTAACCCAAAACAGAAATTAAATGTGTTTGCAACTCATTTTGTATAAGATTCTTCAAAAAAAATGTTATAGATTCTGATGGCCGTAAGCAGAAAGAATATCCTGTAGCAGTAAAAAAAAAGAAAAAACCACTGCAAAAACACAAAATCTTACCAAGTATTTTTGTACTAAAAATATCTTAGAGCACTTTAAATAAGACAAAACTAACCTACCATAACATTTCAGTGACATGTAGGAGCCTGTTTTAAGTAAATAATTCCTTAATATTGTTTAAAAAGTACTTGTAATGTTTTTTAGGTAGTCCAAAAATTAGGGGAACTTGCACTTTTTAAAAACAATGTTATGGAATAATTTACTTAAAATAAGCTATTATAGTTTGCTGACATGTTATTGTAAGTTGGTTTTGTCTTATTTAAATTGCACTAAGATATTTGCAGTAGAAACTAGACCAAAAATACTTGGTAAGATTTTGTGTTTTTGCAGTGCAATCACAGCTTTCTGCAACAAGGCAGCTCTTCTAGCAAAGTAAGAGTCCTGAAGAGCAATTCAGCCTGGAAAACTTCCTCCTGTAAGTGTCTGACTGTGCAGGCTTGTCGAGGATTTTAGATAACAAAGGTGCTTAAACACACGCACGCACACACACACACACACACACACACACACACTGTAATTTAAATGTGGATTGTAATTTAACTCAGCCACTTTTCGTCCATTATCTCTCATCCTTCTTCCACCGGTTTATTCAGATTTATTTAATTGAAATGCAAATGTGCGCACATCCTCTGCTGTATTTTGTAGTCCTGTGAGAAACTACATTAAAATTGCTTTAATTAGGTTCAAAGAGCTTTCATTAAGAGAGCCACTTGTGGTAATAGCTTTCTGACATGAGATATTTGACTGCAGGTATAACAGGTGTTAGGCCAGTCTGCGTTTCTCCAGAAAAAAAACACATTAAAACAGAGAATACAAGAAATTACTGAAAAAAGTGTTTGATAAAAACAAACTACTAACTGGTCAGAACGTCTAATTTAATACTTAAAAATTGTCATTAGACAGACACAATGTACAAGTTTGATATTTTAAAGACTAAAATGATTAAAAATACAAACGAACCACAACAAATGTATGCAAAAAACACTTTTCCAAATATTTTTAAAAATTATATAGTGTGTTAAACTAATAAAACTGTATTTGTATTTTAGAACAGGGTAAAGTGATTATAGTGTGTTATATAATTGTTCTTTGTCGTTAGCGCAAAATAAATTTACTGATGTATTCAAAATTCTGAGAAAAGTCAGCATTTGTGAAAAAAGTCAAAATTATCCATCTGAGAAAAAAGTGAAAATTCTCAGAAAAAAAGTCAAAATTCTCAGAAAAAAGTCAGAATTCTGACAAGTCAAAATTATCAATCTGAGAAAAAAGTCAAAATTCTCTGAAAAAAAGTCAAAATTCTGACAAGTCAAAATGATCAATCTGAGAAAAAAGTCAAAATTCTCAGAAAAAAAATCACAATTTTGACAAGTCAATCTGAGAAAAAAGTCAAAATTCTCAGAAAATAAGTCAAAATTCTGACAAGTCAAAATTACCAATCTGAGAAAATGTGAAAATTCTCAGAAAAAGTCAAAATTCTGACAAGTCAAAATGATCAATCTGAGAAAAAAGTCAAAATTCTCAGAAAAAAGTCAAAATTCTGTAACAAAAAAAAAAAATCAGAATCCTGATAAAAAAAGTCAAAATTCGGACAAAAAAGTCAGTTTTTTTTCAGTGACCATAATTGTCTTCTGCAATATATTGATAGAGTTATAAAACATTGTGTGAGTTTTCGTAGCATTAAGTGTAGCACTGGCGGTTCTGTCTTTTCCCACCGACTTTCCCACCGTCGTGTTTCCTCTCAGCCCTATGACCGTGCGGAAGGGAAACCGTTTGGGCATCTCCATCCAGGAGCACATGGCCATCAACGTCTGCCCGGGCCCCATACGCCCCATCCGTCAGATCTCTGCCTATTTCCCCCGCCTCTCGCCCACTTCCTCCTTCTCGGAGCCGCTCTCGCCCAACCAGCTGACGGCGCCGGCCCCGCTGAGCCCCGGCAGCGCGGGCCAAGGTGGGGGAGGAGCAGCGGGAGGAGGAGACGGAGAAGGAGGAGGCGGGGCGAGCAGATGCCTTTTGTCTCCGCTGCTACCGGGAGCCGCCGGAGGAGGAGGGTCGCTGTCGGCCATGAGCAGCATGGACACCTCCATCGAGATCGACAGCTGCGACAGCGACGACAACAGTGAGTCGCCTCAGAGCAACAGTCGGGTTTCACTGAGGAGGATGAGGGAGGGTTAGCACCACGCTAAGATAATAAAATCACTAAATTACGAGAATAACGTCGAACAAGAATAAAGTCGCAATAATACGAGAAAAAAGTAAATATTTCTGTCATGATCGTGTTTCTGTGTGTTTATTTTTGAGTTTTTTCTGTGTGGTCCTGTTCCCTGTGAGTCTCTGTCTCTGTGTCTTCCCTGTTGATTGTCTCCCAGGTGTGTCTTGTTCCCTTGATCAGCCCGTGTGTATTTAGTCTCACCTGTTGTCTGTGTTCTTCGTTGTCATTCGTTGCACGTCACATGTTTAACGTCTTTGTCAGTTAGTCTGTTTCCTCAGTGGAACTGTGAAGTCCTGAGGTTACCTGATTCAGTCCTTATAGAATAGAAGTACTTTATTCATCCCAGCCGGGAAATTACTGTGCAGTAGCAGCATACACAAACACAGAGATTAAGTTACCAATAAAAATAAAAATATAAAATACTATAAAAATGTATAATGTAAGATCTAAGGTTCAGAACATAATAATAAATAATAATCTATATGTTAATAATTATGTTCAGTTGCTACCGGTATTAGCTGTGTGCTAATTTGCTGCCCTGCTGCCTGTCCTGGACTGTGAACTTTACCATTAAATTCATCATTTTCATCACCTGGGTTACCTGGGTTTCTCAGCGTTATCTCCTCACCATCAACCACAACACTCCTTGACAATTTCAAGAATAAACTAATAAAATTCTGACTATTTTCGTGATAATGTGACTTTTGTTCTTGTATGACTTCATTGTCATTTTCTTTTACTTTGTTCGTGTGATTGTATTTATTTTTTATACTCCGTCGTTTAGAAGGAGGTGGGCCTAGTTAGGCTCTTTTTAATTTTCCAAATCACTCTTCACTTTTTTTTTTATCATAACTTACCTCATATTTTAACTTAACTTGGCAAATATAATTTTTCTGTATGCTAATAAGTCCTTTTGCATTTAGTGGTTTTGGATTTGGTTGTGCAGGAGGCTTGACTTCTGCTTTTCAAAGATGTGCGGTTGTATAATTGTGCATCAGTTTGCAGCCATTTTCATCTGTGAGCAGCTTATTTGGATTTAAAGTGCCTGAAACGCCTCCAAATAGGCAAAACTGAGCAGAATGAAATCTAATTATCTAAGAATGATTTTGTGCAAAACAAATGTAATTAATGTGTTTTGTGTCGGACGTAGATCTATCTATCCTAACCTGTTCAAGGAGGCATCTTATGTCACCTTAAAAAATTAGTTCAGCTCGTAAAAGACAAAATAAATGACACTGACACAGATCAGGACTCATATAAAGAGTTCAGAAGAAAATCGTGTAAAGGGAGTTTCAGATTTCAGGAACTAGTCGATATTCATTCAATATTCCCACCGTTCTCTCTCTCTCTCTTTCTGTGTGCTGTTTGCTGTTCGCCTTCTAATGAAGTCATCATCATAAAAGCAATTACCTGTATAACTGGCCCACATTTCTTCTGACCTGTCCTTAACTCCCTTCCAGCCTCCCTGGGGACGTTAGAGTTTGACCTTCTGTACGAGAAAGCCACCAGCTCCTTACACTGCACAGTCCTCAGAGCAAAGGTACGGTGTCCACGGGAAAATGCTTTACAACCTCCCGTCTTGTCAGACAGAAAGCCAGCAAAGGAAAACCAGGTTATGTTTCTGATAGGTATTTTTCCTCTCGAACCTTCATTAAAAGAAACACAGACAACGTATATGAATTTTATGACCAAGCTTGTGCAGAAGGAGACTCGGCAAACTACTCCGACAAGTCGGTCACAGAGCGTTCTGCCCTATCTCTGCTCGAGAAGGACTTTTAGTTGGAATAACAAAAGTCAGAAAAGATAAACTATAAGACAGGCGGCAGGCTGGCTGGTTCTATCTAACACACAGGTCATCTGGCTCTTTCAAACTCTGGAGGGAACAATCAGTTTTCAGGAACACAGATATTCTACACAGCCATCAAAAAGTATTTGTACAGCACGTTATTTACTGATTCACATTAGACTGAATGTTGATTAACTATCAATTAATATTAGACTGAATATGAACTAAAGTAATAACAAAAATGATACCAAAAAATCTCTTAACAGTTTCTGTCAGCTATAATGGTTATGTGTTAAACTTCTGAAACCAACATGAGGAAATAGTTTTATACACATTTGAGATAATGCATTACACTCTATCCCCCACTCTTGCAGGTACAGTGTAATTAATACTTGAGATTCGCTCTAAAAACAATCAAAGCTGCCCGATTTAATAGTTTAAACACCAAATATACCATAATATGCATTAATGCACGCAGCTGAAATAATCTTGGCACCACAGGAGAAACTAACATCTACTTATCTTCTCAGCCAATCAGCACCAAGGAAAATAAATGGGGCTCTCTTTGGCTGCTTTGTCAATCAAGGCAGCCAATCAGCCCTCACTGCAAAAAACACAAAAACTCACAAAGTATTTTTGGTCTAGTTTCTACTGCAAATATCCTAATTCACTTGAAATAAAATAACTAACTAACTTATTGTTAAAATATCATCAAGATGTAGGATTTTGTTGAAAGTAAATAATTCTTTAATATTCATAGATAGCAGATTAATTCACAGGTATCATGGGGAAAATATCTTGTAGACTCTATGAAAAAAACTTTCCCAGAATAATACAGCGATACGTTCCACAGAAAAATCTGTGACTTTTGACCAGAATCCAATGTATAAACATGTTTTTCTAACACCCATAAAGATTTTACTGTCACTGTACAAGTAATCTGGATTTGAAGAAGCTGATAAGAAGTACATACACACAGCTATCTCTGTCATTGTTTAGATATTTATTAGGCAATTACGTAAATATTGCAAACCTAACGGAACTGAAACAAGAAACCTTTACTTTGACTTGATTGCGAGAAAAAAAATTATTCTTCAATATGTTTGATTTTACATCTTGTTTCAACTGCAATGTTTATTTTTTTCAACCCTCAAATATCAGATATTTAATGCTTTTGTTAAGTAAAGTTGTTTAGTATCAGGCATTATAAATGTTTTAAATAGGACATATCTTTGTTTTTAGGGTACAGACTTAACATTCAGCTTCTTATTTTCACCCTTCACACTTAAACGCTCAAGTTAAACTTTGGTTTATCTTTAAACATTTTCCAAACGAACGCCGTACTTCAGCATTTTTCGCTGCTGGAAGTTTCCAGAGTCACCTCCGCATCTCATTTTGCAGTTTTTATGTCCTACATTTTCTCTGCCAGGGTTTGAAGCCGATGGATTTCAACGGTCTGGCCGATCCCTACGTCAAGCTGCATCTGCTGCCGGGAGCCTGCAAGGTTGGATTTTATCACAAAGTGTTTTTTATGTCTCAGTGTTTTCCTGTGAAATTGTTAGAGACCTTCAGCTTCCTGTCTGCAGGAAGATTGGAGGACACTCTTCAATCATGGTCTCATTTTAGAGTTGTGTGACTAAAATGCGGATGAATAAATGAGCAGTAATAGAAGGACCTTGGAGTTATTTTTCTGCTGTTTGCACGTCGCAGCGAAGCTCGCAGTGACATTTACTTCACTCTCCCCGTGGTGTTGACAGGCGAATAAACTGAAAACAAAGATTGTTCGAAACACACTCAACCCCGTGTGGAACGAGACGCTCACCTACTGCGGCATCACCGAGGAAGACATGTACCGCAAAACCCTCAGGTTAGACTCTGCTATTCACCGGCCCAGGTAGCAACTAGTCACATTTACTTCAGTATCTATAAGAAAAAATACTTTTAGGAGTATTTTTACTTTTATTTGAGTAATTTTGTTATTAAGTAAATCTACTCTTACTTGAGAGTAAAATTTCTGGATACTCTACCCACTGAGTAACTTCATTATTTAAAGAATAAACTAATTTTTTTTTTTACTTTTTATTTTCAGTAACTGTTTTACATCAACATATACACACAGTAGAGAAACTGAGAATACAAACTCAAGTAATGAAGATTACATAATAGTGATAATATAGTGATAATACAAACTAAATTTGAAAAGTACACACACAAAAAAAGAGATGCCAAGGTTACAGTATGAATTTAGTTATAGGTCTCCATCTTGTTTCAAAGGTCCCCATCTTAAGTTGTAGTCTTGATGTTGTTTTTTCCATTATATAGACTTTTTTAATCCTATCTAGCCACTGTGTAATAATCGGGAGGTTGTGGCCTTAACCAAGTATATGTTATACACTTTTATGCAATCAGAAGCAGAACTCTGATCAGGTATTTATTGTCTTTTTTGATCATGTCAGAGAGTATTATTCCTAGAATATAGACAGTTATATCCAGATCCAATTGAATGCCCAAAATACTTTTTATATCAGTTAGGACATTTTTCCAAAACTTGAGCAGCTTAGGGCAATCCCAAAATTTATGAGTAAAATCTCCCACCTTTCCACAATTTCTCCAACAAAGCTGGGATGTTTAAATAAACTCATTTTAACCCTAAAATCACCAGACACAGAGGCACACCTGACATTTTTTTGCTACTTTTGTAAGTTTTATATTAAAAGAATTTGATTTCTTTCTATAAAAATGTCTCTTTTTTCTGATTTTATAATTGTGTTATTTATATGAATTATTTTAATTTTGCTTTTAAATGGGACAAAACTCTTGTATTTAACAGAATTTTATGCTAAATTTACCATTTAGTGTGTTTTTTTTTCTTCCGTTTTGGTCTCTGCTGCTTTGAAAAACAACTCAAGCGTTTTACAAAAAAATCACCCAGCCATTTTATTGGCAGTAAGTTCATTTTTTTTTTGGTGTCTGGAAAATCAAGTGTTGGAAAAACTTCTGGAATGTACCGTCACAAATCCGTTACCTAGCAACCCCAGCCGAGGCCAGCCCCATTGCCTAGCAACCCCAGCCGGGCCAGCCCCGTTACCTAGCAACCCCAGCCGAGTTTCGAATGGTTTCACTGCTGTACAGTTTGCTCCCGGAAAAGACAAGAGTTTTGTCGTTCAGCTGCACTGCAAAAATACAAAATCTTACCAATAAGTCTAGTTTCCATTACAAATGTCTCAGTACATTTGGAATAAGATAAAACCAACTCACAAGTGACTTTATAGTAAGATATAGCAGCTTGTTTTAAGTAAACAGTTCTTGAATATTGATTTTTTTAAAAAGTATTACCAGTAGCTGGATTGGCAGATTACTCGTTTATAACTTCTTAGGCAAAATGTCATCTTATAAGTTTAAATATCTTCCAGTGGAACTAGTGCTGTTTCTAATCAGTATTTAAGAATTATTGACCTAAAACAATAATTTAAACTAATACATTTTTCTGACAAGTTACTTGTGATTTAGTTTTGTGTTATCTTAAGTCAAAACTGAAATGGTACACTGCTTTTTTGCAGTGTTGTACACTGTTGATTGTACATGAGGCTCCACTTCTGCTTTTCAAAGTCATACAGTTGTGAAACTGCCTATCAGTTTGCAGCCATTTTTAAGTGGGAGTGTAAACATTGAGTTGGGGGCGTGGCCAGCAGCAGCTTATTTAGATTTAAAGTGACAGAGGCCATAAAACAGCTCAGAAGCAGAACTGATCAAACTGAAATCTCATCACTGAAGGATGATTTTATGCAACAACAAAAAAAAAGAAAACGTGTTGGTTCAAGGTCACCTTTTAATATAAAACTTGAGTTTACATTTTGGTCAGTCTGATGATATACTTTTAACTTTTTTGATCAGTTACTTGCATTGCATTTTTACCAAATGCTTTTTTAGTAGTAATTTCTTGCACAGCTAATTTTCACTTTTACTTGAGTAAACCTGCAAATTGAAGTACTGCTTTGAGTAATTTTTAGCTACCTGTGGTTATTTCTGCCCTTCTTGTTTTCTCGGCTGTTCCTGATCTGACTCACGTGAACAAAAGATTCCTTATCGTCCGTCTCAATCGCTGAGTCCTTTGCTATCAGTTTAAAAGACGCCCAGTGGTTCTCGACAGCCCCTCTCTGCCTCCATTGAGGCTGTTTCATGTTGTGTCACCTCAGCCTCGTCCCTTCCTATCCAAACATCTCTCCTGTCCGCTGAGATCAGAGAAGATCTCCACCTCTCTTTGTCGCTCCTTCCATCTGCCTCTTTGCTTTCTCTTCTCCAAAGTTGCAGTGACAGATTGAGGTCAGACTGCGCACCGCGGGGTGTTTTAATCTCATTGACCCACCCTCTGGAGGTGACGAAAGCTGCGAATTGTTTCTGTCTGTGACTGAAACTTTGCCGTGGTCCACATGAGAGCCGGATCTGAGCAGGATGGACAGGTTAGCTCTGGGGGTGATGAGAGGAACCGGACCTGCTGGCGACCCGCGGCGCCGGCACGTAAATATCAGGAGTTTGACTCATTCAGGTTCACAACCTGCTGCAGGTCAATACATAATGTCTGTGTTTTCTAGCTAAGGCTGAAGCGATTAATCGTGATTAATCGATTATTTGAATAATTTAGTAATCAATTAATGGTTAAAGTTTTAGGTCCATCTGGTTCAAATTCTGTAAAACTCCTGTTAAGCAGCTTTTGCTTTCCGATTATTAAAAAATAAACATCTCACCTCTACACTGTGTTGGTATGAAATCAAGCAGAAATGCCTGAGATTTTCACACATTAATGTTACATGAGATTCATAAAATGCTCTGAGAATATTTTCCTGTGGAGAGAAATTTCTCCAGTCCATCAAAAACATTTGAAATTTTTCAGAGAAAGCTGCACAGAAAGGATCCCCCAGTTCAGACCAGTTTGAAATAAATTATGGAGATCATCTGTTTCTGTCTGTGAGGATTTCCCTGCATCAATCTGGGTCAGTGTGCTGCTTCGGTTCATGGCGACTGCGACTTCTGTGAAAATGTCAGTGAATGAATGCTAAATGTCAAAGGAAAGATGGGACAAACAACAGAAAGATTACTGCATGTGGCTCCAACCTGGAGGGAATAAACACCCGAGTCCAAGTCTTAATCTCAACACGACAGGCGAAAGAAGAAAGACTCACAAGCACAACGCTGCGAAAAAGTCTGTTTAAATACTTTTGAAGTATCGTCTTTTCTAGCACAACTGGTCGTTTCTGGGGCCAAAGCCGCCCACGAATTGATGAAATCAAAAACGATTCCCTTTGAAATCGATTATTACTGCCTGTCTAAATGGTCCGAATAGCAAATATACCTGGATATGAATTAATGCAAAGCAAAAACACAAAATCATACCAAGTATCAAGTAATGCAAATATCTTAGTGCACATAAATTAAAAAAAACTAAACTACAAGTAACTTTTCAGCAAGATTTAGATGCTTGTTTTGAATAAACAATTCCTTAATATGGATGAAAAAGTGCTACTTCTGCTGGCAGATTATTTCACTTGTAACATTGGAAAAATGTTTTGAAAAAAAAAATGGTTTAATTAGTTGCACAATGCATTGTGGGATACCTTGCTGATCAATCCTCACTGTCACATAACTAAGTTAATTTATAGAGGGCCTGAACTTATTTAAATTCATAGCAATGTAAAAACTGAGTAGAATGAGTAAAATCTACAGTTAATAAACTTAATTTATTAGATCAAAGTCAACTTTGTATTTCACAGTACACTGAAAAAAAATCACTGGTTTTTATTTTGCTTGGTGGCAGAATCCTGACTGAAGTTATATCGTCTCATAAAGATTTATTTTGTAGGTTGTTAACATGCTGAGATGCTGTAGTAAATATCAGCTGTCAGAAAATGTTTGCATTGCAGGTGAACATGTGAGCCCGTCCCCCGCTCTTGACCTTTGACCTGTTGCACCATTACTCATCGCTCTGTCCTGATTTCCTCCAGATGACTCAATCTGTCTTTGCTCCTCACACCCTCACTTCTTTTCTTCCATTTCTGTTTCTCCCTGCAGTTTGATATCAAATGTATGATTCCCCCCCCCCCTGCTTGGGTGAATTATCAGACTAGAAGTTTTCTCCAGAGATTTTGGTTTGCACATATACTGAACCTTCTGCAGGGGTTTTGTTTCATAACCAGAAGCTAGAAATCGAAGGTGTGACTGTGATGGAAGGACAGATTTTTATAAATAGCGATATGAAACTTAGTGATGTTAGGCGCTTGGGTTCGGATGCATATTTAAATTCATTCTTCTGTCTTTAACCTTTCTTTCTCAGCCGCATCACTCCTTCGCCTCTCGATCTCACATCCACAACCCGTTTCCACCTCCTTCGCTCCTCAGTGCTCCCACCCACGTATTATTGCTGAGTTTATGGCATAAATATGGATTTATTTAACCTTTTATAATGCACTTTCACACTGTTTGAATCTCCACTGAGAGAAACGTGACAATTATCTCCAAGAATATGCAAACACATACGCCGCCTTGCAGGAGCAAGTCGTCATTTTGTCACAGTTTTTAATCTATCTTTTGGGATTTTTTGTGAAGTGGTACGTAATTGTGAAATGCGGAGTAAAAGATACACGGGTGTCACTCTTGCACTTAAAAATCAGGAGTCTTCAAACTACAAGTGGGACCGCAGTGGCTCTTAAAGGTGATCTATTACGCTTCCTTGAACAGATTAGACTTGAACAAAACATGTTTGTTTTTTTAAGATTTTTTTTAAACAAAATTAATCTTAGATTATGAGATTTTAAGGTGGTTTCTGGATGGTAAGGCAGCCATTTAAGGGGGAGAGACGACTGCAGGGACGTGTAGCGGTCGGCGTGCTAATGCTTCGGTCAAAACACATCCATGCTTATCTGCATACAGCAGTAAAACCAGCTGACCAAAAGTGCTGGAATTCTGCTTGAGTTGCTAGGAAACGGGCTGAGCCTAGCCCGGGTTGCTAGGTAACGGGCTGGGTTCCGCTGGGGTTACTAGGTGAGAGGTCACGGCCTGCATGAAGTTACATTACGGAGGTTTTTGAAACGGGAAATTTTCCAGACACCAAAAAAACCTCAAAATATTGACAAAAACTGTCTTGGTGGCTTTTTAAAAACGTTTGACCTGATTTTAGAAGCAGCTGAGACATGATGGAAGAATAAAAAGGTGCAAAATGCAAGTTTTGCATAATAAGTCCCTGTTAATAATTTTCTCCTGAAATAAAAAGAAACCATTTAATGTTTTTAAATACACATACATTAACAATTGTTTTACTTTTAGAGCTTAAAAATTGTCTTGTTTTTCTGGAAAATTTCTGAGTTTCTTCTACCAAATTTTTTACTTTTGGATCTAAGAAATGTCAAATTCTCAACTTTTGAAACAAAAATTTTTGGGTTGTTTCTAGAACATTCCGAGTTTCTTCTACCAAGTTTTCAACTTTTGGAGCTCAGAAATTTTCTTGTTTTTTTATAGAGAATCGCTGAGATTATGCTAAGTTTCTGAGTTTCTTCTACCAAATTTTTGATATTTGGATCTCGTAAACCTCATAACTTCTGAGGGTTTTTTTGCATAAATTTACTCCCTTTTTTAAAAAAAATAAAATAAAATACAATATGCCGTTGTAAAATTGAACTTCAAGAAAGTCCCCCACAGTCCAATTAACAGCAGACATCGTCACTTGGAAATTGATAGATTCTTTCCATTCGTAAAGTTTTATCTCGTTGATGCATTAATCTGTGTTGGTTTAGCAGATGCAATCACGTCTGAATACATTAATTTTGAAACTGTAATTTGAATAAATCCCAAAAGCTTCGCTTTGAGATTCCTGACAGCTTCCTTTCTAATTCAGGTCAGGCTTTCATCACTGATTTCATTTCCTTCTTATATCTCTGTCACGACTTTAAAGGATGTCATAAGATGTTGCTTGTTTGACTGCTTTACCACACACACACATACACACACAGAAAACCAGCCTTGATTGGTCTCCGTTCAGATCTCTACCTCTGACTCATTACCCAGCTATGCTCTTATATTTTATTCATGCTTCGCTCACCGTTTGTCGCTGTCCCTCCCCCCGCCGGCTCTGCGTCTGTCTCCCAGGGTGTCCGTTTGTGACGAAGACAAGCTGACACACAACGAGTTCATCGGGGAGTCGAGGGTGGCCCTGCGCCGCGTGAAGCCTGACCAGACCAAACACTTCAACATCTGTCTGGAGCATCCGCCTCCTGTGAGGAAGAGAGGGAGTGAAACAGGAGGAAGAGGAGGAAAATGGGGAGATAAATGTCCAGGGGGGAGAGAACAATCAATCAATCAATCAATCAATCAAAGTTTATTTGTATAGCACATTTCAGCAGCAAGGCATTTCAAAGTGCTTTACACCAGGGGTCCCCAACCTTTTTATTACCGCGGACCGGTAAGACTCGGACAATTCTGCTGGGGGGAGGGGGGTTGCACTTGATCCGTAAGAGACTTTCCAAAGGCATCAGATCTGGTCTGCTTGTGGCTCGGTGTTGGCGCGCAAGTAACCGAGAGAATCCAGTTAAAGGATTTTCAAAATAAAAGATCCTCCAGACTTAAATAATATATAAAACGGAAATATATAATTATTTATTGCGCGGCCCGGTACCAATTGGTCCACGGACCGGTACCAGTCCACGGACCGGGGGTCGGGGACCACTGCTTTACACAATTTAAAATAAAAATAAAAACAGAAAGAGAGAGATTTTGAAAAAGATTACTAAGATAAAAACATTATTAAAAGTAAAAATAAAAACATTTAAAAACATGGATCCACATGAGGACTTGCCCTGATTGGATCTTGAACAGTTTTAGCAGAGCGACATCATACAAGGATTCTCAAACCTAAGACATTAAAACCCGTAATTTGGCCATAAGCAGCTCTAAACAGGTGGGTTTTAATTTGAGATTTAAAGGCACTCAGTGTTTCAGCTGTTTTACAGTTTTCTGGAAGTTTGTTCCAAATTTGTGGTGCATAGAAGCTGAATGAAGAGATGACTGCAGGGACATGTAGCGGTCGGCGTGCTAATGCGACTCGTGGCGCTCTGAGTGAACATGGACAGACGAGGGCACTGGAAGTCCAAACCAGGAGAGAATCGGTCAAAACATCCACCTTTATCTGTCCGTTTCGAGGCTTCGCTGGGCCCCAATATTTCAGTGTTTTCTGAACAAATATTCACAGAAGTCGTCCAGAAATACCTCAGCAAGCAAGGATCTTTTTCATGTTAGATTCTATTTGTTCACTTTCTTTTAGAAAAAAAGAAATCATGTAAGGTACTTTTAAAAAGTGGCTTTTATTTCAGTCATCCGTTCCATTAGCTGTACATGACGAGAATATATCAGCAGAGAAACGATGTAATTTTACCAGAAGAAAACGTTATATTCTAGGTTTTTTTTTTCGACTTTATTGTCGTACGACTGTTTCCATGTAGTCTGACCTTAATATTTCATTGTAGAGTTGACTTGAATTCAAAGTCCAAAAAGAGAGAAGCTGTAAAACCTAAACAAAATGGCGGCCTTGGCGCTAACATCACTCTTAACAATGAAACCAAAGAAAGAATACACTGGTGGTAAAAAAAAAAAAAAAAACACAGTTTTTCCCAAAAATTAAATCTTAAAAAAACCCATAAAATTTATATTAATAAAAGCCAAACCTCGTCTGATTTAAACTCTAACTGACGCAGCGGTGTCCACATCCTGCAGCTTTTAGAAAAATCTCTTGTCTTTCTGTCAGCCTCTGAAAGCCACAGGACCGAACTCCCAGGCAATCCTCTGTTTTACATGTCAAAAAACACACAGAGGCAAAAATAATTAGATATGGGACTTTGGTCACAGAACGTTCCCCAAAGCTGTGACTGAAGGAGGGGCTTTAATTAGTTCTAAGTTCCTTTCTGGGTGATATCCAACTAAACTGACTGTTCATGCTCCAACCTGAATAATTTTACCTCTTACAAACTAAACAGTGAACAGTATTAATTGGAGATTCATTAATACAACCATAAAAATTCAGTTTTTCAATGTTACACAGGTGGAAAGTAAGTAACTTATGGAAAATGTTTTTTGCCATTAAAGAAAAACAGAAAAGCTCAACAGGAAGTCATAATTCTGAGATTCAAAGAGATAGAAAGTTGTTTCTCTGAAGAGGAAACCCATATCTCATTGTCACGACTTAGAAAGTCAAAATTATGACTGTATTTTAAAATTATGACTTCCTATCATAATTATGATTTTGTATCTCAAAATTATGAACAAAAGTTGAAATTATGACTAAATATCTCATATTTGTGACTTTCAGGCTTGTAGTTATGACTACCTGTTGAGCTTTTATTTTTTCTTTCATGGCAGCAATGGGCTTCCATAGATAAAAAGTTACATTTATTTGAGAAACATTTAGAACAAATTGAACCTAACTTTATGTCATCATGGTTCTTCTCAACTCAAAGCATATGTGGAAATTCAACACAAACGTTATAAATGAGGAAGAAAGTTTGAATTAATTTTAACTAAAACAACAGCAAAGACGTTTTATGTGAAAGCTGAGCCACTCCGCTTCTTTTTATATGTATATGCACTTCAAATAGAGGCTAAACAACCAAAAAAAGCAGCAGATGTTTTTTCTATTTGATTTGTTTGAGTTTGTAATATTGGCCCACTGACACGGTTTGTGCCTCCCTCAAAATTACAAACAGAGAGAATCGTGTCTCCTCCTATGGAGGACAAATATCTTTTCGCGCAGGCTAAATGTCAGCGAGGTCACGTGCGCGAAACGATTGCTGCGAGATCAGAAAAATGAAAGGTGAGGAGGAAGAGCGAGAGGCGAGGAGGGGTCGTCAGAGGCTCTGTGGAAATGAGAAACAAGTGGATTAAAAAATGAAAGGCGCCGCAGGAGGGGCTGGTGAGTGAAACGAAGCGGGATGGAGCCGCGGTTTTGTTCTTCGTGTGGTATTAGATTATCCCTCTGAGGCCGGAGGCCACTCTGCCATCAAACAGAAAAGCCCTTCTGTCATCCTGCGAGCCAGACCCTGCTGCTTCGGCCTCTAACTCTTAAAAGCGGCTTCGCCTCCGGACCGATAGATCCGTCCCCGTCTCCTCATCCTCCTGCCGCTGCGCCGCCACTCATCCCCTCCTAACATTTATACACTTCTCTTGCTTTCTGCCCCCAGCTGCCCTCGCCGACGGCGATGAGCACGGCCCTGAGAGGAATCTCCTGCTACCTCAGAGAGGTGAAACATTTCTATAATCCTCTGTTTGTTTGTCCAAATTAAAGGTCTAAAACGATTAATCGCGATTAATCAATTATTCAAATAATTGTCAACTGATTTAGTTATAGATCAGGGGTTTGGTGAGTCGGTCTCAGGGGTTCGGCGGAGCCTCTGCTATGGAGGTAAAGACACACTTGTGTAAAGTCATGATGACGCCCCGCTTTGCCATCACTTGCTGCAGAGGATCATGTTACATTGCTTAGCCAATCAGAGGATCACGTTACATTGCTTAGCCAACCAGAGGATCACGTTACATTGCTTAGCCAATCAGATTGAAGGAGCTTCACTCTCAGCATGGATTTGTACTTGTGTCTTTAATTACTTCAGCAAAGCTCACAGTTTTTACCAAATTCTGTAGCTTTCGTTGTTCTTCTAAATCTGCTCCTTAGTCGCATTTTTTTGGGTTGGTACTGCCTCTAGTGGCGTGGTGGTGGAAACACAGCTAATATAATTACATGACTAAATCAGAATACCGCAAAGTCTTTATTATTTATTACTAATTTTCCATTCTCTTAAGAATGTAGAGCTAATTAAATGATCTAAACCTTAAAGTGGTTCCAGTTTCTCTCGACGGCCAACCTGCTGAAACTGTGGCACATTTTAAATACCTTGGGTCGTTCCTGGACAGTTCAGCTCAACTTTACTGAAAACACTGACTGTGTTTTGAAGAACTGTTCTCAGAGACTCTACCTGTTAAGAAGACTTAGTGATCAAATTCAAGACCTATGTCTTGAATTTTGGGGAATAAAATCATATTTTATTTATCACTATGGAAGAGTTCAATGAATACGCATATGAAACTGGTGGGTTCGATACCTCAAAAAAGGTTATAGATGCTATAGATTAATCGTTAACAGGCTTGAAATGAGGCCATTTGCTGAAAGAACAATATACTCAGAGTAGGAGTTAAGCCAAAAGTGTACAAGAAATATATAAATTTTATTTTTAAGATAAAAGAAAACTTTGTCTGTACAGATGATGAACTCAGGATTCATCGAGCAGCAGTTTTAGCTTCACCTTACAGAAAAAAATTCAGAATTCTGAGGTTGGAGTCATAATTCTGAGAAAATTCAGAATTTTTAGATAAAATTCAGAATTCTGAGGAAAAAAACCCTGAGAAATTCTCAGACTCTGACATTAAATTCAGAATTCTGAGATTCTGAATTCGTCTATGGATTGAGCTAATTGCATAACAATCAGAGCCAAAATGGGAAGATTTGGATCTAAGAGTAAGAATGTGTTAGAAGGGTCTAGTCAAAGTCCAGAGCAAAAGCTAATGGAGAATCTGTGGAAAGAATTCAAGGTGAATTAACTATTACAAAGAAATTTAGCATACATTTCAGTTGATGGATGTGCAGATGTAAAGGAATAATTGAATCATTCAACGTTGCTCTACTTTGTGTTGGTCTGTTGATGATTCTGGTTATTAAAAGACAAATTGTGAATACATTCACTCGGTATTAATACTTTTCTAAGGCATTGTACCCAGTACCTTCTTTATTAAATGTACCAAACACAGTAAAATACAAGAATTAATTTGTATTCTGAGAATATTTATGTACAAAGAGAAATGTAAATCTGTACATTTCCAGTAAGATTAAGCAAGTTGGCTCAGTCTACCATGACAACTGCAGAAAAACCTTAAAACTTAACAAGCATAGTTAATGTTGAAGACACTAACTGAGCAAGGAAAGTTTTTCTCCAAAGTGTTTGTAGGCTGTCAGTTGTTGATTTTGTTCAAGTTGATGTTGCTACTGCTGGATGTTTCCAAGTAAACAAGTTTACGTTTGAAATCAGATCCACATTTATTTAATGTCTCATAAAATTAGCAAAAGTGTCACGAATGCAGTTGGTTTGTTGCTGCTTTAAAGGTTGAGTCCCTTTTAAAGCGGCAATGAAAATAAACAGCCCTGCGGATAAACCAGCAGCAGCATAAAGATGTCAAAACAAACCAAGCATGAGACTTTAGGACACGTGAGCCAGCAGTGAGTTCCAGCCTCAGTCAGAGCGACTGCTGAAGGAAGAGAATGTCTTCCAGCAAAACTGTTTGGACTCAAACATTAAGATTTTCTTTACCATTTTGACCGACTGAGCAAGAAAAACCAGACACTGTATAACAAGAGACGTGCTACCGATAGCAGCTGTTAATGTTAGCATTTTGGCTAACCTTAGCATTTTACTAAAATGTTTGCATGCTGAATGGAGTTAGACAGTAGGGTAGTTGTAGCCCATATACAAAACCAGACTGTATAAAACAGACATGCTACTGATAGCAGCTGTTAATGTTAGCATTTTGGCTAACCTTAGCATTTTAGCTCATTTCCACATAAAAGCTCAACGTAACTTTATGAATAGAGTAAATCAATGTTAGTCAAAATGTAAGTGATAGCCCTCTTGCTACTCATAGCATTTTAGCTTACCTCAGCTTTTTAGCTAAAATGAAGGGAGTAAAGTGTTATAAGACATCCTAGTGAATGGAGTAAATCAATGTTAGTCAACTTGCTAGTTATAGTCCACCTGCTACTCATGGCATTTTGGCTCAAATGTTTGTATACTGAGTAAGTGTTAGCCAAAAGTGGCTAAAATTAAGCTCCTGAAAGGGCAGAAACCTCTGATCAGTTGAACCTCTGTGGGTTAATATGGTTTGTGGAAGAAAACCAACCATTTGAACAGGTGGATTGGGTCAGATGAGTGAAACTGTGACACATTTTGAAGTTTTTGTAGAACAACGAATCCAAACTGACATCAAAACTTGTTTTAGAATGAACACAGAAGGATAACAGTTTGCCTTTTATTCTACGCCTGTAGCAGGGAACCAATAAGATTAAATAAAATATCATTTTTGTGAAGAGTAGCACTTAGATATTCATCCAGAATTATAGAAGCAGCTTCTTGGTAGCTACAAAAAAAAGCCTGTGGTCAAGGTGCAACTTGCTAAGAGACATTAAACCATATAGTAATGGGTGTGTATGTGCATATTTAAGCCTCTTTGCATAATTTTGACCAATTTGTATAACTAGCTCTCGAAGAACCGTTTATATGCTTTAATAAAAGCCCAAATGATGGTAGATGGTAAAAAGACTATTATTTTTCTTTACTTCACCTCAAATGATCATTGTTTCCACACACATCAAAGAAAAACTGGTATATTGACCCCGGCAGCTCCAAATGACACAAAATAAATTCAGAAGCTGATTGGTGAAAAGCTGGAGCGACGGTTTGGTCTCAGGCGCTAAACAGAGCTCTGGATGGACTGGAACAGGTTCATTTGGATTGTACATTTAGGTTTAGCTCTCAGTGAAGATGAAGTTACAGGATCAATCTTCGTCCAAATTAAAGCAGCTGATGCAAACTCAACTAACGAGCCAACGAAATCTTTTGCTAGGATTTAATAACGGAGCCCCAACCGTGAAGTCCCGTCGGCCTCATTAATCAGACTCGAGATAAACTTTACATCTTCTACCAGATTCAAGGTTACTTCATCTGTCTGCTGAGACTCGTGTTGTTCTCCCGTCTTGCTCCCAACAAATCCTCCCTCCTTCCTGTTCATTTCTCACTGTTTCCAGCTGGCTCCCGTTTGTTTTTCACCCGCCTAATGAGTCACTCTCTATCGATCTGTGAAGGTCTGCGCCGTTGTTCTACCAGCTACCTGGTGCAAGTCATCCTCTAATTGCAAGTTTCTAACGCTCGCAACTCAGAGTTGACAGATGGCGGACGGGCCGCTGGCGGCGGCTCCCTCGGAAAGACAGAGGGAAGGGATTATGATGAGGGACGCGGTGGACTGTGGGGACGAGGACGGACGTGTTGCATATTGATCGATCGCCTCGTCCCTTACAGATACAACTTAATGAGAGATTTGGAGATGCAAAAGAAAGACTGGTGTAATACATACCGGTAGTTCTCATGCGACATTACGTCTGTGAACTTTGTAACTGACGGCCATCTTGGGAGGCAGTTGCTATGGATTTCCTATGACAACAATAAACAAGCCACAAGCTTAGAACTAGCTATCGCCTCGTTCCTATCCGAGTTATAAATAATATAAGTGCATCACAATTATTGCTTGATCAATTTTTGAGTACTCCACTCTCCTCTATGTAATAATAAGATACATATCAGTTATATTTAGTGTATCATGTTAGTGCCAAACTAGCAAAATTTGCTTAGCTAATGTAGCTTCTATCTGCTATCTAAGATGGACTTTAACCTGTACGCATGTTTCTATATGTACCTGCTTTCACTAGAAGCTTGTTATTCACACAGAGAGTTTGAACATCCTTTACAAATACGTTTAAATATT
Source organism: Poecilia picta (assembly GCA_033032245.1). Classification (NCBI taxonomy): domain Eukaryota; kingdom Metazoa; phylum Chordata; class Actinopteri; order Cyprinodontiformes; family Poeciliidae; genus Poecilia; species Poecilia picta. The sequence continues at coordinate 22,621,774 of CM065371.1, forward strand.
GATTGTATGCGTCCAGATTTCAGGTGAAGTTCCTCTATGATGTAGTCGCTCTTTGTGTTCACAAGGTAGGTAATTATATCGAGATCAGAGGCAGCTTGTGCACATCGTCTGACATATTTTCCATCCTCCGTCTCAAACGGGTCGATTTTGACAGCAGCCATTTTGTCCATGTATCTTTCCCTCGGACATTGGTTAAGGGTTTCCTCATATTTTATTTTTGTTGGTCTTGAAGCCATGGGTCTGCTACGCATTACACTTGTCTACTAAGATGGCGCAGATCACTTCCAGTTCAGATTTGTGGGGAGTTGGAACTATGTATTAGAGCTGGACGTTGTGGCTGAGAAGCTTAGCACAATGTCAGTCAATGTCAATAACTATTGATTAGTTTTCAGTTTTAAATATCTGAAATACTACCAAACTAGTGGCCTGACCTCTCCTGCTGTATCCAGTCTTCACTCCACACAGTTATTTTATTTTTAAGTAGTTGTGAGCACTAGCGGAACAAGTTAGCGTCGGGCCGGGGCCATTTTAAAGATATAAAGAAATGTTTCTAGAGGTCATCCGAGGTCAACCAACCCCCCCACCTTCTTCAAACCAGACAAAATGGGTGTCAATCAACTCGGCTACGTTTGTGCTGGTTTGTGCAGCAAAAAATCTTCGTTTGTGCTGCTTTGGCTTTGAAGATATTAATGAAAGCGTAAAGGTCAAAAAGGTCAACCAGCCCCACAACTTTTATGAAATCCAACTTTCTTTACGTTTTTAAAATGATAGCGGCACAAACGTAGCCGAGTTGATCGGCATCCATTTTGTCTGATTAGAAGAAGGTGGGGGGGGGGGGGGGTTGTTTACCTCGGATGACCTCTAGAAACATTTCTTTATATCTTTAAATTGATAGTGGGACAAACGTTTGACACCAATTTTGTCTGATTTGAAGACGGTGGGGGGGCGACTTCACTCAGGTCTGCGCCTGGTTGTGAGGCGAAGTGGCGAAACTTCAAACTGCAGCTGCCAGTTACCCAGCAGGTCGTTGCTAGGTAACCAAAGTTGGGTGGAACTATGTTGCTAGGTAACCAAAGAGTGAGTGAGTTAAGTTCAGTGAATATTCTAGATATTGAATATTTAACCAGACGTATTATCTGTTGATATTGATCATGTGTTTCTTGTGATATATATCGTTACTGATTTAATGTCCAGCTCTATTCGTAATATCGCCAAAGGACGAACAGAGAGCGGGTAGAGAATCAAAACATGCATCTCTTCTATAAATAACGTACATATATGTAAGCTGAAGGCTGTAGTTTGGTGAGTCATGGGCCCTGGAGAGCATCTTCTCCTCTCTCTCTTTTTCTGCCTGTTTCTTTTATTTGTCACTCTGAATCTGCCCTGTCGGTCCACGAGTTTTCAGACGGCGCTTTGGCAGCAGTTTGCTGTTATCCAGAGAAAAATCCTGAAGCCGATTTGTAATTGTGCTTTGTTAATGTGGTAACGCTATTCGAAGGGGTGTGCGTAAGACTGACATGACACTGTCATAAACATGACATAACACCTAGGTGTTATGTCATGTTTATGAAAGTGACATAACACCTAGGTGTTATGTCATGTATAATAATATCGATATCACGATATATATCGATATTTTCTTTCCTTGAAAAAAAATCGATATTCATCCTCAAGTATCGTAACGTCCAACTGTCACCTTGTTCACTCACTGCTTGCTTCACCAGGTCATCAGGCTTAGAGTGATTCCTTCAGATGTTCAGGTTAAAAAGGTATCAAACTATTCAGAGCAGGAACTTGGTTCACTTTATTTACTTTACTAATGCATGTCAGCTACAGTTTGGACTGTTTCAACTAAAAGAAACATGTTTTCTCTCCACTTCTTTGAGTCATTTTGTCCAGCTGTCCACTTTAAGTCTGTGTCCAACCAGAGCCAGGTATTGTGTAGTTGGTGCATTTAGTCAGTTTTCAGTGAAATTAATTCAATCCAACTTTATAACAGTCACACAATGTCACCAAAATCACTCTGTCCCTCTAAACTCTTTCAGAAAATCGCTAAACTGTATTGAATTGTATTGTTTGCAGAATATCGCAATATATATTGTGGGCAGAATATCGTGTATTGTATGTATTGTGAGATTATTGTATCACTACAGCCCTGTCCTGGACATGAAGAAGTCTTCATGAATGTTTATGACAGTTGTCATGAAGTGTCATTCAGTGAATAATGACACTTTTAATGCAAAGTTGATCTAAAGGTTGCATTAAAAGTCCATTAAAAATGCCAACTTTGCATGATTTTGTAAATTATGATAATTTAATGCAAAGTATACATAAATGCCAGAGTCTTTATGAAGTCTACAAAATCTAAAAATAAAATCTTAACTTGTTTTTAAAAAAAAAAAAAAAGCAGCCATTTCAAGTTAAATTACATTTAATTAAATGTACTTTGGTAAATGTAATTTACCAAATTATATTTACTTGAATAACTGCTTTTTTAAATTACTTTTAGGAGTAAATTGACTACACCGTAATTCTTACTTTTACTTGAGTAATTTTATTAAGAAGTATTTCTACTCTTGAAAAATTTCTTGGACGGATACTTTTTTACTCTAGAGTAAAAATATGTTGAAGCAGTGCCACCCTGCTTCAACATAGTACGCAGAGTACGCAAAGAGTACATCTTTGCGTACTCTGCCCACAAACGTTGCTTTCCATCTCGAGTATTTTACATGAACACGAGTGACTCTGTCATATGTGCAGCACACAGATCTCGTCCTTTCCTGTCCTTCAGTGGGAGACGGAGCAGCAGAGGAGTCTGGAGGAAAGGGGCCGTTTACTGCTTTGCCTCCAGTTCCTGCCCCCGAACGGCGGCGGCGACGTGAAGGGCGAGGCCAAGGATAAAGCTCGGGGGGGGCTCTGCGTGGGCGTCAGGCGCTGCGCCCACCTGGCCGCCATGGACGTCAACGGCTTCTCCGACCCTTACGTCAAAACGTGAGCTGAAACTCAGACTGGAGCTGTGTTACTGGGTTTTTATTCCCTAAAAATCCAGTGTGTCAACTCAAGGCTCGGGGGCTAAATTTGGACCGCCTTAACTTTTTATGTGGTCCTCTGGGCTGCGGAGGGACACATATTGTTTGCTTCAAAACCACCTGGATCAAAGCAATTTTTACCTTTATGCTGCCAAATTACTTCAATCAATCCCTCCAATTTTTGTAAATTTACACTAAATGGACAAATGCTCACATTTTTTGCGCTGATGCATAACTGTGAATTAAATGCGTTAGGGCCACATTCAGAAAATAAAAGTAAAATTGTGGAAATAAAGATGTACAAGAATAAAGTCAAGATGACATGAGAATATAATTCTAATATTACGACTTCATTTTCTCATGTTTCGACTTTATTATGTTAATACTACGACTTTATTCTCTTATTATCAACAGTTTTATTCTTTCAATGTTAGGAAATTACTGTATAATCACAGAACTATGACTTTATTCTCACATTATTTTAAGTTTATTATCACAATTTTATTCTTGTAATATGAATTATTTCTCATGTTATTATGACTTTATTCTCGTAATCTTATTTTTAATTTTTTTCTTAGTCCGGCCCTAAAACTCTGTCGTACATTGTTTAATGCACATTCTCTGCATAAACCATTTTAAAAATTAAGTTTAAGTGATACTAACTCCCACCTGTAGGTGGCAGTGTTTCTTACTTCTCCAACTTCTTACTTGATCTCAAGTTATAGCGCATAATCAATATGAGTAACAAAACATCACATTTATCGCCAATAATTCAAAGTTAGCGCTACAAAATATTTTATTTTTATTACAAAAAAAATCACAAAAACAATTGTGAAATCCTGGAGGAACTGATAAATGTAAAAAGAAATAAATTTAATTTTAAGAAGTACTTATTGAATGCAGAGACAAATATTTTAGTTGTTTACTAATGTGATTTATCAATACAACCAGTTTCTGGTTAAACTTTGCTAGTTTTTGATTTATATTCCCTCTCGGATCACCGTTGTGATGAGCTGTTGCCTGGAAAAAACCCAAAATCCATTTTCTGTCATCTGGCTCACCATTTGGCATTTGTCAGGTCTTTGCACCTGCGCTCCACATGTCCACGAACTGACTGCTTAATGTCTCGTGTCCCCAGCTGCTACTCATATGAAAAAAAAAAAAATGTAAGGCAGAATCTGAACAATAACGTTTAATACAACCACCTGGATCTAGACAAATTAGTCTAAATCAGGTTTAATTTGGATTGGTCGCCTTTGGCAGCCTGTGTATTTACAGTTACACCTAAAATTAACTTCAACAAAGTATGTTTATTATTGAAAAAGGCAAAATATCAGTTGTTTCCTATCAATAAATCAAACAAAATCTATTTAAATAGCAAAACTAATAGGACAAATTTAAAGGTAACCGGTTATTCAAAGTTAACATTTTGCACGTTTCTGAACTTCCATTTGAGTCTCAGTTGCTTCTAAAAACACCCAGCCATTTTTTGGCAACAAGTTGATGTCTTTTATTTCTGTTCAAAGAAGCAGTGGAGACCCAAATGGAAGTATGAAAATGTGAAATTTGCATAATAGATCCCTTTTAATGTTGAAAACTAAAATCACATTGCATGGGAAAAGTATCTCTTTTTAATAGAAATTCTGTCAGTGGAACTTTTTCATCAATATTAAAGAATAATTGACTCAAAACAAGCTCCTATATCTTTGTGAAAAGTCGCTTGTGAGTTAGTTTTGTTTTATTTTCAGTGTACACCAAAAGTAAAGTACACCAAAATATTTTTGGCAATATTTGTAGTTTACTGTGTAGAGACATTAATTCAGGGAAAATAATGGTAGTAGTAGTAATTATCCATTGACAGTAGGATTTAAATTCCTTTTAATAATATTTAATCAAACTGTTTCACCTCTTCTTGTGTAATTTGTCTGTTCTGGTGAATGAATACTTTTAGTTACCAAGTCTCTGACGCTGTAATCAACGTTTTATGTCCAGTTTTTGTGGCTCTGAGTCCAAACTATTTAGCTCGTCTGGGGTTTTAGGTGTTGTGTACCAGACGTCCAGCATAGATTGATGCTCTGACAGTTCACACCTATTTCAGGATGAACTCTCCAGCCTACTGTGTTATCGCCTCTTATGTTTTGGTCTTATGAGGCCTTTGGAAGACGCTAGATAGCATTTTGTGGCCATTTTTTAAGCTCCACAGAGGATAATGGTGACAAGTTATCATTCCGTACATGGAAGCTATTTTAAAATAAAGGTGTCATTGTTGACTCTGAGCTGATCTCCAGCTCAGAGTATCATCTTTGGGATGTGTTTTACCACAGAAGGGGAATCAGATTATAGAGATATTGTTGGTGTCATGAGGTCGTCTGGAGTTTCATTACTCACTGACGACAGGAAAGCGTTGCTGTGCGTCTCTGTCTGTCTGTCAGGGCAGGAAGGTCCTTCAGCTGAATTATGCAGCTTGACAGAATGTGAGCGAATGAGATGTAAAACCCCTCTGTGTTGTCACTGGCTCATTGTTGACATGAGTAAAAGAGTTTAAAACACAGCAATAGCATGGCTTCAGAGGTACTTTTTTTGATTAAATTCAATATGTTTCCATCAAAGTTTCAATTTTACGAAGAAAATAAGAGTTACTGCAGATATTTAGGTCTGAATCACGTCACAACCAGGTTTTAACTCTTCCTGGCAACAATTATCAAAGGAAGCTAACATAGCTAAGCTAATCTGGGGGAAGCTTTTGTAGCTAATATTAAATGTTATTCATTCTGTGTGGGTTCTCTTTCATTTATGTGAAAGAGAACCAAATGTAGCTGTGTGCTACTGATGGACCGGCTAATATAATAGCTAAATTATATATATATCGATATCACGATATATATCGATATTTTCTTTCCTAGAAAAAAATATGCAAGTATCGTAACATCCAACTGTCACCTTGTTCACTCACTGCTTGCTTCACCAGGTCATCAGGCTTAGAGTGATTCCTTCAGGTGTTCAGGTTAAAAAGGTATCAAACTATTCAGAGCAGGAACTTGGTTCACTTTATTTACTTTACTAATGCATGTCAGCTACAGTTTGGACTGTTTCAACTAAAAGAAACATGTTTTCTCACCACTTCTTTGATTCATTTTGTCCAGCTGTCCACTTTAAGTCTGTGTCCAACCAGAGCCAGGTATTGTGTAGTTGGTGCTTTTAATCAGTTTTCAGTGAAATTAATTCAGTCAAACTCTATAACAGTCACAAAATGTCACAAAAATCACTTTGTCCCTCTAAAATCTTTCAGAAAATTGCAAAAGTGTATCGAATTGTATCGTTTGCTGAATATCGCAATATATATCGTATCGTGGGCAGAATATTGTGTATCGTATCGTGAGATTATTGTATCACTACAGCCCTAGTAGCAGCTAACATAAAGGCTAATATACCTAACATATTAGCCAAGCTAGACGAGTGAAGTGATGCTAATATAAGAAGTCGGCTAATGGAAGAATAGCTAATTTCTTATCTCTTAAACTCATACATTCATTGAAATGTTAACTCTTGATTCCTCTAAAATGGTTTCATTGTTTGATTAAAGGTCCTAAATTAGAACTACAAACCAATAAATGTTCGTTCTATGTCTTTTTAGCTGGTTTTACACAAACAAGTAAGATTAAAATATAAAAATGTATCATTTCTGATATCGTTCAGTGCTTAGGACCGCAGTTCGTCTTGCCGTTTTCTCTATTTTCTTCCTTCTCATCAAATTTTCTCACCATCTTCTCAGCATCACCCAAACCCACTCGTCCTTCTCTCACCCATCTGATGCGCCGTTCGTCCCATCATGCACCTGCGTTTCGTTTTACATGCACGCTCACATCTCTGGCCTTTGGCGGGAGCTTCTTCCCAGATGCTTTGTTGTGTCTGAGAGCGTGTGGGAACATACGCATCCTGAGCTGTGGGTGGTGGGTGGAAAGCAAATGTGAATAGTGATTTTTTTTTGCCATTCTCCTTCCAGCTGGCTCAAAAAATATCCTGCGAATTTAATGACAGCCTGCAAACGCTGCTGCTGTTTGCAGGCTGTGCTGTGTTGCTGAGATATCTGAGAAAAGATTTGGGTTTTCTTTACTGTTTAACACAGGGTTGTGTAAAGTACTGAAATCTCAGAGTCAAGTAACAATTTAGGTTCCTCTCCAAAATATGACTTTGGTAAAAGTCCAAGTCACTGACTGAAATGTTACTTGAATTAAAGTCTTAAAGTATCTGAATTTTCTTGTACTTAAATATGGAAATTACTGTAAAAATGTATGTACTCAAGTAATGTAATGAAAAGTATAAGTAAAAAGTAAAACAAGCCAAATGCAGTTTGAATTACATTTTTTATATTTTGGTAAACTTGTCAAATACAGTTAAAGTAATAAACACAACCAAGTGCAGGCAAAATTAAACCTGCTAATAGATAAACCTGCAGGCATCATTTAGTTAAGGAAATTAGTTGCTTTACCTACAAGGTTAATAACTTTACCTGCTTTACAACTGAACCAGCTTCTTAGTTTCCCCTCCAGGACAGAAAATACAAAGTTTTTGTAAGCCTTAAGTTTCCCTTAAAGTGGTCAGAGCTGAAAATGAGAAAAATAAATAGTCAGTACAGAAAATGCGGCCAACATGAAGAAAAAAAGCCGTTACGATTCTCTACTTCACAAACTATTGGTGCAAACTGGTCATTATGTGGCATTAGGGACATTTGGCTGCTGCTCATCAGGAGACTTTGTGTTTAATGGGAGAAGAGAAACAGGTGTTTCCTATTGGTGGAGATGAACAAAACAGGTGTTTTCCTATTGGTGGAGATGAACAAACAGGTGTTTCCTATTGGTGGAGAAGAGAAACAGGTGTTTCCTATTGGTGGAGATGAACAAACAGGTGTTTCCTATTGGTGGAGATGAACAAGCCCAGGTAAGTAGCTACCGACTGTAGCAGCCAATCAGTAGGTGGGTCAAAACTCCAGCGTTTCTCTTTTTGCTTTTTTGTAACGAGCAACTAAACAACACATTGAAAATGTATCGGAGTAAAAGTATGAAATTAAGTTCGGAAATATATTGAAGTAAAAGTGAAAGTTATCAAAACTTTTCATACTCGAGAAAAGTATGAAGTACTCCAATATACTTAAGTAAAGTAGTGAAGTATTTTTACTTCGTTACTATACAACACTGGTTTAACATACTAAGTTAATTTAGTTGTCTGTTTTTTTGAGAGTTGGTTTGTTAAATAGAGTTGGGCAGTTACTAGGATAGCACTTTAATTGACTTTTAATGTGAATTTTGCATTAAAATTGTCATTATTTACCAAATGATACTGCAGTCATAAACAGAGTCTTACGCACAACCCGTCAAATAAAGTCTCAGCGTAACTAGTTACACTTACTTTAGAAACCTTTTGGGAAAACAAAAAAGTTTTAGAACTATTTCTACTACGCTGTATTTTTTACTTTTATTTTGTGTAATTTTTATTTAATGAAGTGCCGCCAGTCTTTCTTGCTTAAAGTTTCTGCATATTTTACCCACACTGCAAAAAAAACCATCTAGTTTCTAATGCAAATATCTTATTACACGTGAAATAAGAGAAAACAAACTTACAGCCAACTTTTCAACAAGATATGGGAGCTTGTTTTAAATAATTAACTCCTTAATATTGATGAAAAAGTTCTAGTTCAGCTGGTAGAATATTTCACTTATAACAAGATGTTTTTCCCCTTGATAAAAGTCAAATAATAAATATGTAAGCTAATAAATTTATAATAATTAATATACTGTAGGTATTGGGTTGACATAGGTAAAATACAACAGCTAAAATTATGTAAAATTAGATAGTGTAGCTAATACAATAGGTAGATGTACATAAAAAGAGATAATGTATCTCTAAATTTAAATAAAAGAGCTAATGAAGCTAATACATTAGCTTACCTTATAAGATAAGCTAATGTGGCTATTGTAGGAGTTGGGCTAATTTGAGAGATAGTAAAGCATTTCATATAATCGCAGTGCTATTGCAAGATTACCTCGTGTAGTAGCTAAATTGATGCATTCATTTAGCAACAATAATAATAATTAAGCTAATTATGTGCTTTATAATTAGCTAATAAACCTAAAACAAGAGAAGCTAACAAAAACCAAGTGAATGCAAGATGACATGTAAAATGGCTAATCTAATAAAAGATTGAATAAAATGGTAAATTTTCCATTTACTGCTGTTTGTCTAATATATCTAATATAGTAGCCATGCTAATCCAGCTAACAATAAAGCTAAGCTAACACAGGAAACGCAAATGCAAAGGAAATGTTGAATAGTTGTGTAACTGTTCTGACCGTCTCTAAGTTTATGCTAAACTTATCTTACTGATTCTTAAGGCTCAGCTGTTGTCGTGTTTGTCTGTTCCAGGTACCTGAAGCCAGATGTTCAGAAGAAATCCAAACACAAAACAGCCGTCATAAAAAAGACTCTCAACCCAGAGTTTAATGAGGTAACCTTCCTGACAGGCGCTTTTCATTTCAGAGTTTGCTTCTTATCATCTTGCACCTAATTTTAGAGAATATTTTGTGACCTCTGGCCCCTTTCTTCTCCCCAGGAGTTCTTCTATGAGATTTCCTTCACAGAGTTGGCTTCTAAGACACTAGAGGTCACAGTTTGGGACTACGACCTGGGGAAGTCCAATGACTTCATAGGTGAGTTTATTACAGAAACACTGATTAATAATAAGGTGTTTTCATCCATCCATTTTTTTTACACCCTTGTACCTTGGTGGGGTCGGGAGGGTTGCTGGTGCCTCTCCAGCTAACGTTCTGGGCGAGAGGCGGGGTCAGGGGTCACCCTGGACAGGTCACCAGTCTGTCGCAGGGCAACACAGAGACACACACACACACACACACACACACACACACCTAGGGGCAAATTGGAGAGGCCAATTAACCTGACAGTCATGTTTTTGTCCTGAGTGAAGTTGCCCCCCCACCTTCTTCAAATCAGACAAAATTAGTGTCAAAACGTTTGTGCGGCACCAATTTTTGTTTGTGCTGCTTTGGCTTTGAAGATATTAATGAAAGTGTAAAGGTCAAAAGGTCAACCAGCCCCTCCAACTTTTATGAAATCCAACTATCTTTAAAATGACAGCGGCACAAACGAACATTTTTGCTGCGCAAACGTAGCACTAACGTTTGACACCAATTTTGTCTGATTTCATAAAAGTATGGGGAGCTGGTTGACCTTTTGACCTTTACACTTTTATTAATATCTTCAAAGCCAAAGCAGCACAAACACAAAATTGTTTGCTGCACAAACCAGCACAAACGTAGCCGAGTTGATTGACACCCATTTTGTCTGGTTTGAGGAAGGTGGGGGGGCTGGTTGACCTTGGATGACCTCTAGAAACATTTCTTTATGTCTTCAAAATGATAGCGGCACAAACGAAAATTTTTGCTGCACAAACGTTCAACACCAATTTTGTCTGATTTGGGGGGGAGGGGGCAGCTTCACTCAGGTATGTTTTTGGACTGTGGGAGGAAACCAGGGTACCTGGAGAAAACCCACACATGCACTGGGAGAACATGCAAAATCCGTGCAGAGAGACCGGGAATTGAACCCAGAACCTTCTTGCTGCAAGGCAACAGCTCTACCAACTGCGCCACTGTGCAGCCCAGTGTTTTTGTCTTATTAGGTCTCTTCTTTCTAATAGCCTCATGTACAACACCAGATGTTGCCCAGCATATTTGAGAATGTTCTGAATTAGCTGTTAGCATTAGAGCAGTGGAGCTGTGTGTGAAACCCAGATGGGTGTCGGTTTGTTTAAACTCATCACTGGGTGTAAGCGATAACATTTATTTGTGTTGTTCTGTTTAAACATTATTCTCCTGCATTTGTTTCCTCAGACATGTTTTTGTTGGGATTTCTAATGCAAAGATGATCGGAGCCAAATCTGTGGAGATCACTTTGTAAAGTTACACAAAAATTTGTAATAATTTAGCTTGTCATAAAAGAAAACATTTTCAAGCTAAATATTTAGTTTGCTACATAAATACTTAGTTTTAAGCTAAATATTTAGTTTAAAGGTAAATATTTACCATCAAATTAAATATTTAGCTTGCTACCCAAATATTTAGTTTTAAGCTAAATATTTAGTTAAGAGGTAAATATTTACCATCAAATTAAATATTTAGCTCGCTACCCAAATATTTAGTTTGAAGCTAAATATTTAGTTAAGAGGTAAATATTTACCATCAAATTAAATATTTAGCTCACTACCCAAATATTTAGTTTGAAGCTAAATATTTAGGTAAGAGGTAAATATTTAGTTTAGAGGTAAATATTTACTATCAAATTAAATATTTAGTTTGAATCCACATATTTAGTTTAGAGCTAACTAACTAAATAATTTGAAGCCGAATAATTAGATAGAATCTAAATATTTAGCTGGTACATTAAATATTTAATTTCGTTAGCCAGCTAACTATATATTGACTGGCTATTTAGCCATAACTAGTTTTATTTCTATTCTTCATACATAGCTACCCAGTTAGCTAAGTATTTATTTAACTAAATACAGTGAATAAAATGGTGAATTTTCCATTTACTGACGTTTGTCTAATTATATCTAATATAGTAGCCATGCTAACCCAGCTAACAATAAAGCTAAGCTAACACAAGAAAAGCTATTGCAGGAGAAATGTTGTTGAATAGTTGTGTAACTGTTCTGATCGTCTCTTATTCGATCGAATATTTAGCGTTTAGCCCGCTAAATATTTTATTTGGAGGTAAATATTTATTTGAAATTGTGACATTTATAAATTAATCAGAAATTAATCTTTAAAAAATGACCTCCCGTCTTTTTCTCTCATTACTCGCTACATAACGAGTATTTCTACGGTTAATTTTTGACCGTGTAACTTTATAAACGTCCCCTCGTACAATCTGACCTCTTCTTTATTTTTATTCTTCAGTGACTACAAGACATTTTTATAAATCAAGTGTCATGTCAGTGACAGATGCAGGCAGATGTTTTCAACACGTGTTAAAAATCTTTAAAAGAATCTCACAAATGAAGGATTTTTAACCACATAGGAGGTAAATTATTGTATAAAACAGCTCATCAGGAAACAGTGTTTCTGTGTCGAATGACGCTCCTGGTCTGGATCTCATTGCAATATATTCATGTGATGTAATGTGAGGAATGGTGAAAGCCCATGGGCGTCTGCAGAGCCGCTGGGGAGGATTTCATGGTGCGCAATCTGTCAGCGAAGGCCACAAGGGCAACCTCACTTATTAATATTTAATTAGTAATTTCCACTTTCAACATTTGAGCTCTGCACCTTTTTCAGCTTCTAGACGTTAAACCCGGGGTCACACAGTTCACACTTGTTACTTATGTACACAAAAAACTGAAAATATTAATGGTAGTAATTTGAAAAAAATTATTCAAAATAACAGACTGATATTTTCCTCCAAAGCATGTCAGGCTAGTAAAAATACACTTTTAGTTTTACAACTAAAAAAGTCTATTTTTTGTTTTATTGCTGAAATATTTACTGCTATTTCAGCACCTTATGGTCACAATTATGGTCAATTAACTCAATTAGAAAATAAATTATTTATCCCAGAAAGAAACTAATGCAAACTAAGTAGCAGTCAGTCATGCAATCTGAGGAGGCCTCTGACTGAAGACTGTTGCTGTTTGCAAACAGCTCAATTTCTGGGCAGCAGAGACGTTTCACAGCAAAAAAACTTAAATATTACCAAGTATTTTTGTCTAGTTTTTGGTGCAAATATCTTAGTTTGAAATAAACAAGACTAACTTACAAGTAACTTCTCAGCAAAATATAGGAGCTTATTTTAAGTCAATAATTACTTAACATTGATTTAAAAAAATATTAGTTCCACTGGCAGAATATCTCACCTATAACAAGACATTTATAGAATAATTGAACTAGAACTTTTTTATTATTATTATGGAATTACAGACATAAGAAAACTTCTGTATTTTGCTCAAAAGTTACCTGTAAATTACTTGTTATAATAAAGTTGGTAATTTTCACGTTATTCTCATAACTTTGACTTTATTCTGGTAATTTCATATATTTTTAAAATGTTTATTATTATGGCCTTAATACCCCATCGTAGCTTTCAGCTATGAAATCATGACATTTATAATTAGAAACCTATAAAATAAACTTCTTTAAAATCAAAAAGTATGTTCAATACTTGCTTAAAAGTTTTGTTAATCTCATGGACATATATTCTAATTTATTGATGCAGCGTGTCTGGGTTTGACATTTTGGATGTTTTGATGACATCATTGGAGGTTAAAGCTGAAACTCTATCGCAGTAAAACTGCCAGTGTTGAATTAACACCCAAAAGTGTCTATATGTGTCCAAGTCAGCTAGTGTTAATGTGACACTCCAGAGTGTCACATTAACACTTACAACAGTGTTAGTGTTAAAATATATTAAAGTAACACCAGTGTAGTGTTGATCACAAAACATAATGTGGTGTTAAAAAAGTGTCACAAGGTGTCAATATCAATCAAATCCAGCGGAAAATATTCAAAACAATACACAGAAATGGAAAGTTTAACATTTCTTAAACCCATTTCAGTATCTAGGCCAATGTTAATTTAACAAAAAAATGGGTGTCAATCTTTTAACACTTTCAAAAGTGTTACTTTAACACCAGCTGACTTGGACACATAAGGCACTTTCACACTGCAGGAACGGAACGGGATGGAATGGTTGTGTTCACATTACAACTTACGGTCCACCTACCCCAAGCGTTCCAGCAGCTGATTGGCTGATATTGAGACGAAAATCAGCGTCTGACTCCATAACAACCAGCGGCCAATCAGCTGCTGGTTCTAAGCAGAAACGCTTGGGGCGGGTTAACAGTTACTACGACGACAACAATGGACGACATGGATTTAATTTTGCTGCTCATCAACCTCATACAATTAATTAAATTCCGCCAACAAGCTTCCCTCAAAAGACAAAATGCTGAACGACTTCTACGTGTTGCAAGGAAAAATACGGAAGAAAAATACCCCTCGTTCGTTACGTACGTTACGTTACGTTACGTTCCTGCAGTGTGAAAGCGCCTATATAGACACTTTTGGGTGTTAATTCAACACCGGCATTTTTACATCCCTCGTCTCTGGGTCTGAAAACTCTTCGTCTTCTGCGTCTCTGCTCCGGTTAGGCGGCGTCTCCTTCGGCTGCCACTCGCAGGGCGACGCTCTGCAGCACTGGGTCGACTGTCTGAAGAACAAGGGCCAGAAGGTGGAGCGCTGGCACACCCTGACCAACGAGCTGCCCGGCGCCACGGTGCAGGAGTGAAACCGGCACGATTCGCTGAGCACTTCCTGCACGACCGCTGTGGATTCACTTCCTGCTGACTGGAAGCAGCAGTAACCTGACGTTTGAGCTAGATGGACTTAATTTAAAGGTGACCTATTATGCTTCCTTCATCAGGTGAGGACAGGTGTCTCTGCTCTACACGAAACACGTTCCGTTTGCACAAAATAGTGAGATTTTTAATGAGGTCCTTTCAGAATGAGTTGTTTCAGGGCGTCCTGTCACTTTAAATCCACACCCGCCCCTCTCCCGCCCCCCACAAATTAACGTTTAGTGAAAATGGCTGCAAACAGATGCGCAATTATACAACTGTATGTCTTTGAAAAGCGTTAGTGGAGCCTCCTGCACAACCAACAAGAATGCAGCAAGTGGTTTCTTGATGGTAAGTCGACAACGAAACACTTGGCTTTTACAGCAGCCATTATAAAGCAGTAAAACCAGCTGGAGCTCTGCTTTGGTTGCTAGGTGACAGGCGGAGTTCCGCTGGGGTTGCTAGGTAACGGCGCAGAAGCCGTAGACGCTGCCTAAAAAGAGCTGGATGTCTTTTTGTTTTTAATAGCTTGGGTTGTTTATTAGAAGAAGTTGAGACCCAATAAAATATTAGTGCAGATATATTATAAAACTAACCTACAAGTGACTTTTGAGCAGCAAACAAAAACTTGTTTTAAGTAACTAATTCTGTAATGTTGATGGAAAAGTACAAGCTCCACTCGCAGATTATTTCACTTAGAATGGGGAAAATGTCTCATTATAAGTAAAATAATTTACCAGTGGAACTAAAACCTTTTAAATTAAAAATAAGCTCCTAATTTTTACTAAAATGTTACTTGTAAGGTAGTTTTGTTACTAGGAACTAGAATTATTTCACTCATAACAAGACATTTTTCACTAGTTGCAAGTGAAACTAGTGCTTTTTTAAAAATCACTATTAAGAAATTATTGACTTAAAATAAACTCATACATCTTGCTGAAGGGTTAATTGTATGCAAGTTTTGTCTTATTTCCAGTATACTAAGATATTTACACTAGAAACTATCAATCAGGTTTATAGTACAGGGCATCTCAGCAACAAGGCAGTTAAAGTGTTTTACATTGTGAAAACATAAAGCTAAACATTAAAAACTCGACATATGGTCAACTGTTGTGAAAACCAAGAACAGACATCGAATATGGCGGCTAATTTTCCATTTATTTTGGTTCAAAAGCAACTCTGACAAGTGGCTCTTCAGTCCAGACCAAAAATACTTGGAAAGATTTTGTGTTTTTGAAGTGTGGAAGAATAAAAACGTGCAAAAAATGAATTTTGCATAATAGGTCCCCTTTAAAAACATTCGCAAGACGTTCATGTCTGATTGGAGAATCTAAAGGCTTTTCAATCTGATCTGATTTAACGAGAAAACCTGCATGTAGTGTGTGAGAACAGGGAGGGAGTTTTAATTATCCTGCAGTTTGACCTCCATCCGGCTTTGCTTGCTTTTATTAAATCCCGTCAGTTATTCCCATTAACTCCTGACATTAAATCTTGACGTCCCCGGCAACAACTTTCTTTTCTTCCCTGATGCTTCCAGAGATTTCCAAGTGGTCTTAATCCTGCCGTACGTTCCCCATCTATCGATCTGCCAGTCTCTGGGCCCAGGCTGATAGGATAATTGGCTCTTTTAATGTCGATGGTTCGTCGTTTGCATGTTTGATGTTGATGGAGTCAAAGAAGAGTTTTATTCTAACTCGCATTTCGACGTCTGTAACAGTTGTTTGACGTGTCAGCTCTGATATTTATGTGTCTATGCTTTGTTTTTTTATATATATGTGTATAAAAATAAAGCAGATGGCGGCGGTTTAATTAATAAATGACACTATCAGCCTGTTTGTCTAACACAAAACAGTGATGAATTGTTTTAAAAAACGACAGTATTGTGTGGTACTTCTGTATTTTACCAAGCTGCAGGTTTTATCTGTGGTGAATGAGGCTAATGCTAACATTAATAATAATAATAATAATAATAATAATAATGGTGTTTATATGTAAATACTTTTGGTGTTTTGAATATAAAGTGGGCATGATTGTTGTTCGTTTCTTTATAAAGCATTTATTTATATAACTGGTTGCAAAGTGGCCTCTGTGAACCTCTGCTGTTTATGCAGCCCAGCGGCAACTCAATAAAGATAAATACTGCCACCTAGTGTCCTGGATCTGCAACAGCAACACATTTTCTAAGGTGAGCTGAACATCTTTATGAAACAGAAATTAAAAGAATCAAAAGAACTGCGTAGAGGAGCAACGTGCATAATAAACTCCAGGTTCATTGGAGATTCTGGTAAGGATTTCTAAGCCGCAGTGTTACAACAGAGGAAGAATATAAAATTAATTAAAGACAACATTAAGGGTGTAAAAATAATTTTGTCTATCCTGCGACTGACCGCTGACCAGCTATTTTTATATTTTTAATAAAAATTACATACAGCTTTAAAGGCTCAGGTAAAAGGTGTAAATTCATATTTTAATGACACTTTGATGTTCTTTCAATATTTTATACCAGTGCCCTTTGACCCTTTGCAGCTGCGTCACTAGAGGCACCATGATGGACGGGAGCGACTGAAGCTGTTTTCCAAAGTTGTTTTTTGCCGGTTATTTGTGGCTTCTACTCGTTTAAGTCGAGCTAATTTGTGAACGTAACTCACCTGGTTGGGGCTCAAATAAGGTGATATTTAGAAAAGTTGGAAAGAGCTTAGGGTGCTGCAGTCTGAAGTAGGGCTGAAGTGATACAATAATCTCACAATACGATACACGATATTCTGCTCACGATACGATATATATTGCCATATTCAGCAAACGCTACAATTCAATGCACTCTTGAGATTTTCTGAAAGATTTTAGAGGGACAGAGTGATTTTGGTGACATTTTGTGACTTATAAAGTTGGATTGAATTAATTTAACTGAAAACTGATTAAAAGCACCAACTACACAATACCTGGCTCTGGTTGGACACAGACTTAAAGTGGACAGCTGGACAAAATGAACCAAAGAAGTGGAGAGAAAACATGTTTCCTTTAGTTGAAACAGTCCAAACTGTAGCTGACATGCATTAGTAAAGTAAATGAAGTGAACCAAGTTCCTGCTCTGAATAGTTTGATACCTTTTTAACCTGAACATCTGAAGGAATCACTCTAAGCCTGATGACCTGGTGAAGCAAGCAGTGAGTGAACAAGGTGACAGTTGGACGTTACGATACTTAAGGATGAATATCAATTTTTTTTCTAGGAAAGAAAATATCGATATATATTGTGATATCGATATTATTATACAGCCCTAGTCTTAAGTGACCCAATTCCGTCTTTTTTGCCGGGTCGTTCACACTGCCAGTAAATGGACCTGTATGTGATCTGCAGTGTGAACGGGAAAACGACCTGAAAGTGTCCCGCATGCGCAGTAGAGGGCGCTATAGCGTCAGCGTTCTCAGTGATCTGCCAACCGCCATAAAAGAAGAAGAAGAGCTCAGAGTTTGAGGAAGTAAACATGGAGGCTAACGGTGGAGCTTAGCTTATATATTTGAAGTTGTTGTCCAACCAGAGCAACATATTAACAACTTAATCCTCATAAAGTCCATCATGGTTGTTGTTTTTCTTCCCGTATCAGGACTCAGAATAGTGAGATTTGTTGAGAATCAGTGATGTTCAGTTCGGATGAATGAGACCTGGACGTTATGGTCGCATTTGAATCAGATACGTATCGGATATGAGTCACATTCCAAAAGAATCTGACCTGAGCTGTTCACACTGCCATGAAAAGATCGGATACAGGTCACATTACGTCAAAAACATCGGAATTGGGTCACTTCAGGCTGCAGTGTGAACGCAGCCATAAAAGACTTGGAAGAAATTGCAAATTTATCCAAGTCCCCAGAATGGCAAATAAATAAAGCAAAGTGTGAAACCAGATCTGAGGAGTCTGAATTGGGAGATAATGCAGTGTTTTTTCTTGTGCCCGATTCTATGGATGCTTTAAAATGTGACAATTCCCTTTATTTCTCCTTTTTATTCCCAAGAAAGCACCAGGCTTCCTCCTTGTAGAAGAATAAGTTATACTGAAGCAGATCATGACGTCACGTCCAAACGGTCAATAGAAAAATAATTCTGTCAAATACATTTACTGTAAATCTGACCTTAAATCATCTAAAGTTTTACTTTGAGACTCATCTTCCATGAACTCAATTTGTTCTGTCTGACAGGGCAGGTCAAAGGTCGGCGTCAGTGCATCATAGTGTTTATCTAAAAACACAGCCGGTCACAAGCAGAGCTGACTGACCGGATCAGGAGCCGAGTCAGGCTCTCTGCAGCTGCAGTTTGTGATTATTGTGCGTTTCCTTCTTCCCGCTGGGAGGGAACGACACTCAGTGCGAAATAAGAGACGGCGGCTGCTGATGTTTCATCACTGTCACCGTTTATTTCTGGACGACTACATCGCAGGCGATCTGTCCTTTCCAGATGCCGTCACTCGGAAATAGACAAAGTTCAAAATGTGTGATTAACGATATTAAAATGCATAATTAGATAAATACATTAACACTCTGCTGGAGGAAAAAATGTGTGGTGCAACTTGATTAAGATTTTAATGCAAGTTAATTACAGCTTCTGCAAATAATTAACTGCAATTAATCACTATTTAATAAAACATATATTTGCATGTATATATGTAACTGGTTATAGATTGATCAAACCGTGACACAGTTTATCTTTTAAAGCAGTGGTCCCCAACCCCCGGTCCGTGGACCGGTATCAGTCCATGGACCAATTGGTACCGGGCCGCGCAATAATATTTAATAATATAATATTTAATAATTGTAGTGGCGATTGTTTGTCTATCCAAAACTTTCAGCAAAAGGTTCCAATAAGCCACTGAGACACTTGGATCAAGTGGTTTAACGCAGGCAAAAACTGTTCAGAATCCAAACTTGTTCTTCTTGATTTTATTTCACTTCTTTGAAAACAACAATTTACATGGTTCAAACTTCCTTTCTAGGTTACCTATTTGCGCTGGTAAGAACCATAGGCCCCTAATCCAAATGCCTGTTGGTCCTTTACCAGGCCCCTACATTTATAGGAGGTGGACCAATCCACATCACTTCCTGTTAGCTTCAAACATAAGAATAAGAAGAAAAATAATAAAACAAGAGGCAAATTAAATCAACAATTAACTTACGAATAAGTTCTGTAAATAATATAAAAAATATACATTTATGAATAAACTAACAAAATTCAAATGGATAAAGAAAAAGAATAAATAGCTCCAACAATAATATTATATAATATTATTTAACATACATATTAAATAATATTTAATAAATAATTAAATATTTCCGTTTTATGTATTATTTAAGTCTGGAGGATCTTTTATTTTGAAAATCCTTTAACCGGATTCTCTCGGTTACTTGCGCGCAAACATTGAGCCACAAGCAGCAAAATGAGTAAGAAACAGATCCGATGTCTTTGGAAAGTTTCTTTGCAGAGAGGAAACGACCCAGAGAGACAGGAGGAAGGATTTATCCCGGACCGGTAGGTGAGTCCCACATTACAAGCCGCTCTGCGTTAACATATGCGGCGACCGGCTGCTAATGAGGAAATGAAGCTTCAAACTGCTTCGCCATGTAGAGACCAAACAGGCTGTGTGCAGCCTTATCTTACGGATCACGCGCCCCGGGTCTTGACCGGTCCGCGGTAATGAAAAGGTTGGGGACCACTGCTTTAAAAGATGATTTTCGGTTTATTTCTGAGAGAATACAAAGACAAAACAACCGTGTTAAAGGCGGCCCGCTCCAAGTCCTACACAAAACAAAAGTATATAACAAACATTAACTTAATAGATCTATAAATAAACTGAATGTATTTTGATGGAAAAGTAAAACGCACACACCTCCAGCGCAGGACAACATGCGGGAGAGGTTGTTGCTTAGGGGCACAAACGATTTAAAGATAATACCACAGAAGAAGAAATAAAAGGGAGGGGCTTCAGATCTTAAAGTAACAAGGTTAAAACAATGACAGAGGTGTTTCAGTAAGATAAGGAACAAGACAAATAATTAAAAAAGACATTTTATCTAATTATAACAAGAGAATTACAACCAGGTTACATATTACACAGATGCATATAATCATAAATAGGTCGTAACTAGTTACATTTATTTGAGTAACTTTGGAAAGAATTAACTTGTAGGAGTATTTTTACTACATTGTACTTTTAACATCAGTAATATTCTTGAATCTGCTTCTTTACTGCATTAATATGGAGTTACACCATGATGCTGATGTTTTCGTCTTCTTCCAGTCTGTGATCGCCATCAGGTACGTGAATCAGCTTTATGACCTCAGTCTCTTTCACTTACTGTAAATAGACGCTGAACACAGAATAAATTAGGTCATCAGCATATTGATGTCATCCTCAGTAACTGCGCTGTCTGCGCTTTTTCATGTGGAGCAAATCTGACGCTCAACCAAAAACCTGATAAAACACACAGCTTGTGCTGCCCCCTGTTGGACGCCTACAGGTTAGACACTGGTATTTGAGTGACAAAACTAAATTTAGTTTTTAATTATTGTCTTGTCAGATTAGTTGGAAGCAAAACTAATTGACAAAGTTGTTCCCTTTTGATGTTTTGCAATTATTTCTAATTAGATCTGCAGGGAAATTGCAAATTATGCTTGAAAGTATGACAGTAAATTTCATTTTGTTTTTATTAGCACAGCATGAAAAGTTAGATAATGAGTACGTTTAATTAAGATGGCTGAGTTTTGGGTTATTATGATAAATCTTTTTAATGGTTGAGAGATTATTTAGTTAACCATGCATTATAATGCTATATCATTTTGCACTTTGAGTTTGTTTTTAGTCATATCTTCATAATAAAAAGCTAATTGTCTCTTTAGAAAACTGATAGTAATTAATTAAAACGAGTTAATCAGTTACCAGGTTTTTCCTTGTGTAACAGGTGGAACCACCAGGGGTTTTTGTTTTTGTTTTCTGCAGTTGTCGCTGCTCTTCCTTTAGAGTTGGATTTTCATTTTGATTTTCATTGTTTTTTATTTATTTTCTTTACCTATTGTTTTTGCAAATACACATCCTCTTATTTTGTAATAATAAATATTGTTCCTTTTATACTTGTAGTTTTTATTGCACTATAAGTGGCCTTAACACTTGGTAATCTCTAATTTCATAAAGGAAATCAAGTTGGTGGTGAACATCAGTCCAGCAACTTCTGCCTCTATACATTAAATAAAATGTAATAACCCAAAGTAAACCACAGAGCAAGAAGCGCCAATCAGTAGCTAACAGCAGTTAGCAGCGGCTAACAAATGTAAAATTAAATATAGTTAAAACGGACAACCTTAATAATATTAATAACAGTTAAAAATGTTTACAAAACTTTATATTGTTACTCATGAAACACTGCATGTGGTTAAATTTGTCTAAAATATACATTACAATATCGTATTTGTAAAGTAAACAAATACTTTACAAATATTTTTTGTAAAGAATTTTTACATTTGTTAGCAGCGGCTAACAAATGTACAAAAATTAAACATAGTCAAAACAGACAACATTAATAACAGTTAAAAATGTTTATAAAACTTTATATTGTTACTCATGAAACACTGCATGTCATTAAATTTATCTAAAATATACAATATCATATTTGTAAAGTAAACAAATAAAGTTTGTTTTACTTTACAATAAGGTTTGTAAAGTAAAACGTGGTACGAATCACGGTTCGTACCACGGTTACCAATGGCAACAGAAAAAGGGGGCGGAGCTGTCAGGTTACTATGGTAACCGCCAACCGTCAAGAGCAGCTAATGGAACTTTATACACTAAATGTCCGGAGAAACAACTTCTTGACTAAATTAAATAAATAGAAAGAATAAATAAACACATTTTGACAAACTTCACATTTATAATATTGTTAAAATAAAACCCTGTTACACACATTTTCCAAAAAGTTACTTAAGTAAATGTAACTGGTTTACTACACAACTCTGCTGTATTAACGTTGGCTGCGTTCACACTGCAGCCTGAAGTGACCCAATTCCGATGTTTCTGACGTAATGTGACCTGTATCCGATCTTTTCATGGCAGTGTGAACAGCTCAGGTCGGATTCTTTTAGAATGTGACCCAAATCCGATACGTATCCGATTCAAATGCGACCATAACGTCCAGGTCTCATTCATCCCAACTGAACGTCACTGATTCTAAACAAATCTCACTATTCTGTGTCCTGATACGGGAAGAAAAACAACAACCATGATGGACTTTATGAGGATTAAGTTGTTAATATGTTGCTCCGGTTGGACAACAACTTCAAATATGTAGCTAAGCTCCACCGTTAGCCTCCATGTTTACTTCCACAAACTCTGAGCTCTTCTTCTTCTTTTATGGTGGTTGGTAGATCACTGAGAACGCTGACGCTATAGCGCCCTCTACTGCGCATGCAGGACACTTTCAGGTCGTTTGCCCGTTCACACTGCAGAACGAATACAGGTCACATTTACTAGCAGTGTGAACGGCCCAGAAAAAAAAATCAGAATTACCAAAAAATCGGAATTGTGTCACTTCAGGCTGCAGTGTGAACGGACCCATTATGTCTTTATTTAGACCCGATACTGAACAGCTGGTCTAAATAAAGTGACTGATTCAGGCTAGATTACTACTTTTCTTAATCCAGAATCATTACACCTACTTCCTCTGGATAAATTCACAATAAAAATTCAGGGTTTTTTCTCCCTGCAAAGGCAAAGGACGTATATAAGTAGCACATAAAGTTTTTTTCCTCCCCAGACTGACAACAGAGCATCCAAAAAATGCCAAGCATGAATCAAGCATCTGTGTTTATTTATGACCCAGATGGATAATCTCAGACCCACTTTCTGCGTCTGGATGTAACCGTGTTGGATGTACTGATCTCCCTCTGAGCCTATTGTAAACAAAATATCAAATTAGCTGAGCGCAAAACAAAAAAAATGACTTTAAGTGTCAAATTGTTAAAAGTGGTTGATGGAGGAATTGTTGTTGTCAGATGTTAGCGGAGCAGTTTTATTTCTGTCAGTCTTGTTGAGATTTTTCGATGTCAGTCAGCAGGTTTTTTCTTGATGTGTGACACAAATTTAACAACATATTCACTCTGTGGGTTTATTTTTGTAACCAATAAAAATGCAAAACATCACATTTTATCTCCAGCGGTCATTAGGGCGAAAGAATAGGTGGCAACACAGAAAAAAAAACAGTTTATCTGTTTATCTTTGGTTTAATTTTTTATCTATGAAGCAGTTTGTGATTTTTATCTGTAAAATGTGCTATAAAAATAAAATTTTACTTACTTACATAGAGAACCCAGGCATGACAGAGAGATGTAGAAATAATTAAATCCAGTTTTACATAGTTTTGATTCATAATGTTTTGCTTTGTTAAGCCACTTCTCCACATGATTGTTTTTCTCTTATTATAATACTGCATATTATTTCCTTTATCTTCTTTTAGCTTAGAATTGCAAACAAGAAAATTTCAAGTAATATCAGCATTGAATTGGTTAGCTTTATTTTCCCCCTTTAATGCAAACTTGCTGTGTATATTTGTGGATGTAGATAATATTTTTAAATTGTACATTTACAATTTTGTCTGAATTCACAAGAAATAGCTTAGTATTTTATGCTAATTAGCAAATGTTAGCCCATGTTAGCTTCTTTGATTAGCAAAGCAGTCTTAGCAAAGTAACCCCAACCCTAACTTTTGTTCCCCTGCCAAAAAGTAAGATCTAAAAGTGAAAACATATATGTAATTTTCAATTTCCTATCTATCCTATTTTGGAGATATAGTATGATATTTATAGTCATGGTTATGTGGTACCAGACACTCTTTTTAGGCACATTAGCATGCTAATATAAACGCGATTAACTGTTAGAGCTAGGGAATAAATTTAGAACCAGCATCTTCTTAAAACGAGAACATTTCTTGACATAGGACGAGCTTTACATCTCATTAAAACCAAAATATATTCTAATTTAAATAAGAAAGGTAATAAAAAAATTACAACGCTCATCTAGAAGAAATTACAACACAATAATGGTGTTTTAACAAAGTATTTATTTCCCAGCTATGACAAGTCCTGTATGCTAACATGAGTTATCTTGCATTAGCATATAACTCAAAGTAGTTAGCAAAGTTTTATCATTTTAAGTTTTCCTCATAATATATTATTTTACCAAATAAAAGTATATTTTTAATGACATGTTTTGACTATGAATTTGAGAATTTGTGCAATATTTTGTGTTGCAATCCAGTTTTTTTTTTTTTTGCATTATTAGCATGCAGGTGGTTAGCCCTGTTTCCTCTGTAATGTTAAGTTGTTTAAATTTATGATTGAGAATGAAATATGGAATAAATACTCACATATTTTACAAAAATTATCTGGGTCACTTTCATCATAGGTTTTAAAAGCTTTTGGTAGAATTTAGTGCTAATTAGCAGAGTCTAGCTTGCCGTACTTTTTGTGTTAGCTTCATTTATTAGCACTGACAACAGGGAGCGTTTTCCCTGGGTAGGTTGACAGTCCAGCACAGAACAACCAAGTGCTTAATTGGCCACTTACTCACGCTTAAAGGAACTTTGAAATGACCAATTAACCAAACAATTATGTTTCTAGACTGCAGGAGGAAGGTGACGTACCTAAGAGAATAAGCAAACACCTTCTGGACCTTCTGCTCCACGGTCCAGCCTAGTGTTGATTTAGTAAATATTTACCACAAAAAATACAAATATTTCCAAGTATTTTGGTCAAGTTTCTAGTGCAAATATCTTAATACACTTGAAATGAAATAAAAACTACCTTACAAGTTACTTTTCAGTAAATAATTCCTTAATGTTGATTTTTTAAAGTTCTAGTTTACTGGGAGATTATTGCACTTGAAACAAAACATATTTCCATATTATAAGAGAAATCATCTGCCAATTAAAAATTGTAAAGAACCAACGTATGTATTTAAGTAGCTCTAATAACAAAGGCAGGTTTCTAGTAGTTTTTACTTTGCTGTCATAGAAAATTGCATTGAATTCCCAAGACAAAAGATATTTTTCAGATAAAATAATTTCTTAATATTGATGAAAAGTACTAGTTCCACTGGCAGATTATTTAACTTATAAGACATTTTAATAATTTGCCAGTAGAACTAAAGCGAGCTCCCATGTCTTTCTGAAAAGTTACTTGTGAGTTTGATTTCAAGTGAACTAACACATTTGGACCAATAATACTCAAGAATGTTCCAGGTTCCACTTGCAGTGGCTTCGTTAAGCATTTTAAAAACCCTGTGAGAAAATAATGAGAGCTAGTTTAGCTTTGCTTTCTGCTGAAGTCATCCGAGAGTCGGGTTCTCATTACAGTCCATCATCAGCGACTTTCTCTGCTCCCTTCAGCGTTTTCTTCTTCTGCTGTATCCAGCAGCAGCAGCAGGCGCTTTGCATCACTGCGGCTTAAACACCGTCACAGACACAGAGACACTAATACTTCACCCACTTTCCTTAGTCTGGTGTGCATAATTGCAAAAGACAAGCTGCTCTTCGCTTGCTAAGCTCTCCAGAAACATCCCACATTTGCTCCGACATTTTTTTTTGTCCGTTCAATTTTCTTTTTGCTGTAAAAGAATGTAATTTGAACAGGTTAAGGGTTTTTGAATGACTTTTTGTTGCGTTTTAATGGCCGCGTTTTCATTACAAATGCAAAACTTTTTCTCTATTCTATAAAACGCATCATTTCTCATTTGTGGTGTTTCCATTAAAGAAGGTGTGTCATTAAAAAACATGTCATTATTGTCGTCTTGGTTGTTGATCACGTGACTCATGACGTAAAAAAAAGTTTCCATTGCAGTTTTGCAAAGTACTTTCATCAGGCTGCGTTCACACTGCAGCCTGAATGACCCAATTCCGATTTTTTGGCAATTCCGAGTTTTTTGCCGGTCCGTTCACACTGCCAGTAATGTGACCTGTATGTGATCTGCAGTGTGAACGGGGAAAACGACCTGAAAGTGTCCCGCATGCGCAGTAGAGGGCGCTATAGCGTCAGCGTTCTCAGTGATCTGCCAACCGCCGTAGAAGAAGAAGAAGAGCTCAGAGTTTGTGGAAGTAAACATGGAGGCTAACGGTGGAGCTTAGCTTATATATTTGAAGTTGTTGTCCAACCGGAGCAACATATCAACAACTTAATCCTCATAAAGTCAATCATGGTTGTTGTTTTTCTTCCCGTATCAGGACTCAGAATAGTGAGATTAGTTGAGAATCGGTGACGTTCAGTTGGGATGAATGAGACCTGGACGTTATGGTCACATTTGAATCGGATACGTATCGGATTTGGGTCACATTCTAAAAGAATCCGACCTGAGCTGTTCACACTGCCATGAAAAGATCGGATACAGGTCACATTACGTCAGAAACATCGGAATTGGGTCACTTCAGGCTGCAGTGTGAACGCAGCCAATTTAGATACAGTTGAAAAACCGAGATTCATGTTTATTTTTGTAATTCAAATTGTAGTTTTAAAGTCAATGGAAACACAGACGCTTAAGTGACATTGAATTTGAATTCACTGAAAAATAAAATTACAATAAAACCGATAAAGCCAGAATAAAATCATAATATTCCAGCAATAAAGTCAAAATAATTCGAGAATAAGGTCATATTAGCAGGGTACATGTTTCTTCTTGTAATTTTATGTAATTTTTATTTTTATTAGGATGGCCTCCAATACTCTGTCATTAAAAATTATATTAAAACTGAAAGTTTAAAAATGATCTCAAAGATCTTTGGTATTTTTCTACGTAATGCATGTTATACAAACATTGTACCTTATACCTTGTTTATATATGTTTTAATATGGTTACTGTGTTATTAATTTAAATAAAGCTCAAATTTTTGAAAAATCTGACTTTATAGTACATTTTATTTGAGCCAAATCACATGGAATGCTTTAGACTATACTTGCTAATGTCATATGTATTAGCAAGTATAATACATATACTTAGGATTTCACTAAATTATGAAGTCCTGTGATGTGCATGAGATAAAATTATATATATATATATATATATATATATATATTATATATATAAAGACACGGCTAGTTTTACAACTAGCCATCAAACAAGTTAATTTTTTTAAAAATATGCATTTGCTAAGGTTAAACATATTAATCTCTTTTTTAAAGAAGATGGAATAACTAATATTCCTAGGCGATCTTTAAAGGAGCATCATTTTGTGTGTAAGGGACACAGGTGGAGCACAAAATGAAGAAATCCCCGAGGCTCAAAGCGAAAATCTCTTCCATCTGCGCTGTTGCTGCTCTTTATCTTGTCAAAACAACACTGAAAAAGCATCACATGCATTGTGTCTTTATTATGAACGTGTTGCAGAAGAATAATAATCCAGGTGCCAGCTTTTCTTTGTAGGTTACCATCATCATACATGAATAA
The DNA here is from genome assembly GCA_033032245.1 of Poecilia picta. Taxonomy (NCBI): domain Eukaryota; kingdom Metazoa; phylum Chordata; class Actinopteri; order Cyprinodontiformes; family Poeciliidae; genus Poecilia; species Poecilia picta. The sequence continues at coordinate 22,649,678 of CM065371.1, forward strand.
AAATCCATAACATGCTAATAGCCACAAAGATTATAGAAGCCTGCTGGGAAGACAATGGCTTCCAGCAGGCTGGCTACACAATGCTAACTCATTAACTAGAGAAATATCACACTATTTAATTTATATCTACAGAATACATACAGTTGATTACAATTAAACTTACAATATAAGAAAGAAAATGTTAATAGTACGTAAAATTTAGTACACAGCAAAAGAGAGAAAAAAAGCCTGGTTTTAATAAAACCCAGTTGCTGGAATCACAGTGAGGAATAACAGGTAGATAAAGGTTAGAGGTCAATTAAAAACACTTAATATGACAAAGAAGGTCCTACAGCTAAACTTCTCATCCACAGAAACATTTCTGAACAAACATTTTACAAATTATCCTTTAAAAGGGGGGCTATACACGTAAAAGCAACACATCCAGGGTAAAAATAAAAAAATAAAATCAGCCATAAGGGACAAAAACGCTACAATAGGTCTGGTTTTAAAGCACCTGTGGATAGAAACTGAGGTTACAGCTGCATCTCTGGTGACAAAACTGCAAAAATACAAAATCTTACAGAGTATTTTCCGTTTAGTGTCTAGTGCAAAGAGTTACTATACTTGAAATGAAACAAAACCAACTCACAAGTAACGTTTCTTCAAGATAGGAGGACAATATCAAGTCAATAGTCCCTTGATATTGATTTTAAAAATGACTAGTTCCACTCATACCAAAACATTTTCCCCAAGTTATAGTGAAATAATCTGCCAGTGGAGCTGGTGCTTTTTCATCAATATTAACCAATTATTCACTTAAAAAAATCTCATTGTGCTGAAAAGTTACTTGTAAGTTAGTTGAATCTAATTTCAAGTGTTTGCACAATAAACTAGACTAATAATACTTGGTAAGATTTTGTGTTTTTGCAATGAACAACAAGTGATCTGATTGTTAACCAAATAGCTGCATTTCCATTACAAATGTGCACAAAACTTTGTCAATATTCCGCCAACGTTAAAAAACAGCTAAATTTCACGATTGTGGTGTTTCCATAGAAAAAAACCGCAATTATAATCACACATGAATATGTTTTAATCTCGTTAAGTCGTTTAAAAACACGCACCGCCCTCATCTTCCTACCACTTCCTGTTTTCTTCTGGTTGGCGGCAACATCCGGTTGTTGGTCATGTGACTTGTGTGAAGCGAAGAAAAGTGTTTTCATTGTAGTTTTGTGAATTAAACCAATTTTATCTAAAATAATAACTATGGTAAATAAACTGAACGTGTGTAGCGCTTTATCTAATCATTTTTGACGACTCAAGGCTCTTTACACTAGAGCCACATTCACCCATTTGCACTCACATTTATACAACCCCAATTTGGGGTTAGGTGCCTTGCCCAGGGGCACAGCGACATGTGGCAGGAGGAAGCTGGAATCGAACCTACAACCTTCCGATCACAAGACGCCCTAATAACATAAACAACAATAATAACAATAATAGAAAAAATAGAGTTAACATTTAGAAAATAAATGTCCTTACTGGAAACGGGAAAATTTCTAAAAACCAAATTTTACAATAAAAAAGTTGGTGAGTTTTGTCCGCATAGAAATGATTTCATTTCAAACTGCAACGAAAACCCTTTTTGCCGTCACACGAGTCACGTGATCAACAACCGGATGTTGCCACTGGCGCAAACACGAAGAAGACGACGACAGGAAGCGGTAGGAGGATGACGATGTCTTTAGTAACAACTCATTCAGATGCGATTTAAATTACTTTTCTTATTTAATAAAAAACACCACAATTGCGATTTTTTTTGTTTTACGTTAGTATAATATTGATAAAGCTTTAGGGACATTTGTAAGGAAACACAGTTCAGCTTCATCAACGGCGTCACGATTCTGTCTGGAAAGGATCGTTTACAAACGTTATAAAAAGGTGAGTTGATAGAGATGCAGTTTGACCGGACTGGTTTCGCTCCCAGCTCACAGTGGCGCAGAGTAAAAACACATTTCATGTTCCTGTCAGGAGAGAAAGCAAGCAGCTGAATTTCCTTTTATTTGGCACGTATTTTCCTTGCAGCGTGCCTTCTGTAAGAGATTTCCCATAATCCTAGTCCGAGTTAAACCCTTCCCTTCTCTCCCTTTCATCCGCTTTTACCGCCCATATGCTGCGGCTCAAACACAAGACGTGGGGCGTTTTGAAGTGCTGAAAGTCACAGAGGACAGTCTGAAACAAAGAGGACACAGTTTGGTTCAAAGTGTTTCTTCCACTGCATTGTAAATCCTGCAGCTTCTTCCGTGTTTGAGGGGATTTAACAGGCAAGTCGGTGCAGGAGGGCGGCCTTGGCGGCCATTTTGTCTCGATTGACGCTGTAGAGCCAGTAAACGCGTCCCTGTAAGCAGGTTGAGCTTAAAAATAATTTTCTGTCCTCCGACTCGACATGGAAAGCAGCAGCAGCAGCATTTCGGATTATTCTCGTTTCTTCCACAACAATTAAGGGGCTGAATAGAGATTACAGGAATCTAAGTAAAGCGCTGTGAGGCAGGAGTTTGTCACACATCCGGGTAATGACTAGGCGGCGGTGCAGGTCAGACGTTCGCTTCCCGTATCCGGTTTCATCCTGGGATGAAACTCAGGTTTTCACATTTACTAAAGAAAAGAAAAGGGAGGCGAATTAGTCAGAGCTGCAATCTGCAACGTAATCTACAGACCACAGTTACATAATGAGGGGAAAAAACAAGGGTCTGCTGCGTCCCAGAGGTCCGGAAACGAAGCTAATTAGGACGCAGGTTGGTTTAATGAGACCCAAAAGGCTGAGCGAAAAAAAAATAAAAAAAATCAGCTTAAACTCAACTAATATAGACGGAAAAAAACACATTTTACTTTCCCGCTAAGGTTCCCCTCACTGATTTAAAACCTCTGGTAAAGATGTGTAAAAATCATTTAAATACATTTTACATTAAAGCACATTAATTTGGTTGTGAATTATTTTGTTTTTATAAAATCACTGATGGTATAAATTAACAACCCTGTGCAACCAGAAATATTAATGCAGTCATAGTCAGTAAATTAGAAAATTCTGCTTGCTTGTCAAATTAAAATAAAGTCCAAGAATCGTGTTTCCATTTTCTGGAAGCAGAAAATTAACATAAAAGAAAAAGGCTTGAAAACATTGAAAATCTCCAAAAATTTGTGACAAGTTACTGAAATAAAATGCTTTTTAATAATATTCTAATTTATTGCAATACAAGTATGGAGAAGCTTTTAATATTAAAAGAAAGGAAAACCAGTGACTCTTCCTGGTGTATAAATATTTAGCTACTTTTCAAAATGTAAAACACAAGAACATACGATTGAAATACAACGTAATGTAATTACGTTTCGATCTTCCAGTGTAATCTCACCCGGAAATCGTTTTAGCTTAAGTACATTTACTCAGTGAAATAAACAAATGTATTCAATAAAAACAGTGTTGACGCAATTATTGTCCAAATATTTAAATACATTTTTTCTTTTTTTGTCTTTTTGTGTAATTTGTAGTTAACTTTTTGAAAGAAACCAACATCTATGAACTTCTCAATTGAATACCATGACGGTATTCAAAATGGGAAAGAAGAAAGAACATATTTTTAAAAAAGAGTCACAAATCAGAAAATGAAAACAAGAAAATTGATATTTGTCAAAATCTAAAACAAAATGAAGAAAATTGTAGGCATAAGAGAAATATGACCGTACTAAAACATTTAAATGGTGGATTCACTGCTCTTTCCCATTTTGAAAAGTGAATCAGACAAACTGGTTTCTGTGGCATCATATTTACGGTTATCAGGAGGTTCTTCGATTAACTTTAAAAGGATTGAATAAAAATGTTTTAGTTACAGAATTAACTTAGTCACAAACAACTCATTTTTTAAAAAACAAACATTTATTATAGTTTAAGCATTTAATACATTTAGAAAATAATGTTTTCTAAACATTTATTTCAATTTTTTCCCCCCCACATCTTTACCAAGAGGTCAAAGTGCAAACACGTTGTTTTACTTTTTCAAAAACCCAAATCTATTCAAGTGACTGGAAGGATCACTAATCTGTCCTCAGAATCTTTTTATGTAAAATAAAAAACACAACAAACGTACACAGTCGTTCATGTTGTGAGCCGTTTACATACAGGAACAACACGGTTGGTACGAGCAAACAGGACGAGGCGAGAAACGCACAGAGGAACGGATAGAGAGGAACGAATAGAGGAACATAGAGAGGAACGAATAGAGGAACGGATAGAGAGACGAATAGAGGAACATAGAGAGGACGATAGAGGAACGGATAGAGAACATAGAGAGGAACGAATAGAGGAACGGATAGAGAGGAACGGATAGAGGAACATAGAGAGGAACGAATAGAGGAACGGATAGAGAGGAACGAATAGAGGAACATAGAGAGGAACGAATAGAGAACGGATAGAGGAACATAGAGAGGAACGAATAGAGGAACGGATAGAGAGGAACGGATAGAGGAACATAGAGAGGAACGAATAGAGGAACGGGAGGAAACGGATAGAGGAACATAGAGAGGAACGAATAGAGGAACGGATAGAGAGGAACGGATAGAGGAACATAGAGAGGAACGAATAGAGGAACGGATAGAGAGGAACAGATAGAGGAACATAGAGGAACGAATAGAGGAACAGATAGAGAGGAACGGATAGAGAGGAACGAATAAAGGAACATAGAGAGGAACGGATAGAGAGGAAGGGATAGAGGAAGGGATAGAGAGGAAGGGATAGAGGAACGGATAGGAGGAATGAATAGAGGAACGGACAGAGAGGAACGGATAGAGAGGAACGGACAGAGGAACGGATAGAGAGGAAGGGAAGGAACAGACAGAGAGGAAGGGATAGAGGAACGGACAGAGGAACGGATAGAGAGGAACGGATAGAGAGGAAGGGAAGGAACAGGCAGAGAGGAAGGGATAGAGGAACGGACAGAGAGGAAGGGACAGAGGAACGGACAGAGAGGAACGGACAGAGAAGAACGGATAGAGGAACGGACAGAGAGGAAGGGATAGAGGAATGGACAGAGCAACGGATAGAGATGAACGGACAGAGGAAGGGATAGAGGAACGGATAGAGAGGAAAGGACAGAGAAACGGATAGAGAGGAACGGACAGAGAGGAACGGATAGAAAAGAACGGATAGAGAAGAACGAAAAGAGGAACGGACAGAGGAACGGACAATCGGACCACATCATGCAGGCGGCTACAGATTAGGGCCAGATTAAGATTATGTGGTGGGATGACATCATGGTGTATTATAGTGGAATAAAGAGGAGAGTTCACAGACACAGAGGGTAAAGAGTCAGGGGTTAAAGGTCAGATTTGGGACACTCACTGGCCAGGTTGACAATGCAGGCGATGATGATGACCGTCCCTCCAACTAGAGACACCAAGGAGAGCATCTTGGCCACGCGACCCAGACGCACGGCGCCGTCCAGGTTCCCCTGCTCCAGGCTGTTCTTCGACTGGAAAGACAAAACATAAACGTTCGTTAGCCGCTGATGGCGCCAACATTCGTTAGTCAGCAACAGAGACAGAGGAACTGGAAGATTTTAATTTGATCAAGTCCATATAGTTCAGTATCACGGATTATTAGGGCCACACCGAGAAGATAAAAAAGGAAATTACAAGAATAAAGTCATAAAATTACTAGATCACAATAATCATAGTATTATGACTTTCACCTCGTTATTTTTAGATTTTATTCTCATCTGACTTTATTCTTAAAACAGGATGACTTTATTCAGTTGTAATATCACAACTTCATGCTCAGAATGTCATGACTTTATTCTCATAATATTACGACTATTCTCATTATATACAGTAAAAATGCCAGTGTTGAATTAACACCCAAAAGTGTCTATATGTGTCCAAGTCAGCAGGTGTTAAAGTAACACTTTGAAAGTGTTAAAAGATTAACACCCATTTAAATTAACATTGGTCTATAATACTGAAATTGGTTTAAGAAAAGTTTAACTTTCCATTTCTGCATATTGTTTTGAATATTTTCCACTGGATTTGATTGATATTGACACTTTGTGGGTCATTTATTTACTTTTTTAACACCACATTATATTTTGTGATCAACACTGCACTGGTGTTACTTTTAATATATTATAACACTAACACCATTGTAAATGTTAATGTGACACTGTGTTGTTGAATTTAACACCAGCTGACTTCTTTTTATTTCGACTACTCAGTTGTAATATCACAACTTAATGCTCAAAATACTACTTTATTCATTCAGAATATTACCACTATATACGACTTTGTTCTCTCGCAACGTTACGACTTTATTTTTTACCTTAAAGTAAAAAATATTCGACTTGAAACTGATAAATTGTTCTCGCTGGTGCCCCATGGTGGCCACAGCCCTAACTGCATGTCGCTGCTGCTTTTCTCCACCACCCGTATTTTTATTTTTTTTACCATGATGGAGTAGACGAAGCCGACGATGTTGATGGGCCAGACTGGGCAGAAGCAGGCCAGCACGGACAGCAGGAGGTAGTCCTTGACCTTGGTTCGGTCCAGGGGGGGATTAGTGGCGATGCTGGAGTGTCGGGACAGCGACGGCCGGGGCGAGAAGGCGGTGTAGCCGATGGAACCCGCCCGGCTGCCCTTCCTGGTTTTGGCGTGGTGAGGATAGGAGATGGAGTGCTGCCTTCTGGGAGGGGAGGAAATCACTGGAGAGGTGTTCTCTGCAGGGTGGATCCCGTTACCTGCGCGTGAAACGTGACAAGGACAAGCAAAAAGTCAGCGTGTTCAGAGTGTGTGTGTGTGTGTGTGTGTGTGTTCTCTTGGGAGCGACTCCATCCAGAGGGATTTGACTTTCCCAGAGTTTGCTGAGTAAGCAGCTGCACGCGACCCAACCTCCACCCACCCACTGCCTCAGTTCGAGGTCAAACACTGCAAAAACACAAAATCTCACCAAGTATTTTCAGTTTAGTTTTTAGTGCAAATATTTTAGGACATGTAAAATGAGACAAAACTGTCTGAGAAAAAGTACTGAGCAGATCTTTTTCAATTTTAACATGAAACATTTATTTTAATTTTTTTACAGTGTGCATCATGAGTATTCAGCTACTCTGCTGTCAAACAAGAGGCATAATGTTAGAGTATATGGTATATGTACACATATAGTTCTTTTTAATCTAATTAAACACTGCAAAAAGCAAAATGTTACCAAGTATTTTTTGCAGTGTAAATATCCAAGTACACTTGAATTAAGATAAATCTTAGAACCTTTCGGTAAAGTATAGGAGCTTATTTTGAGTAAATAATTATTCATTAATACTGAAAGTTCTACTTCCACTGGCAGATTATTTCACTTATAAGTTGGTAAAAATGTTTTGCTTTAAGTGAAATAATTTGCAACTTCTTCATCAATAAGAAGGAATTATTGGCTTAAAATAAGCTCCTATATTTTCCTGAAAACTTAAGTGCAAGTTAATTTCGTCTTATTTGAAATCTGCTGAGATATTTGCATTTGAGACCAATCAAAAATACTTGGTGAGGTTTTGCGTTTTTGCAGTGAACTCACCGTTCTTCAGTTTCTCGTTGATGACTATCACCAGTTCTCCTTTGGACTTGCTGTGGGGCGGCCTGGTGTCGGTCGGGCTGCTGCAGCTGTGCAGGAGCTCTTCGGCCCCCGGCGAGCTGCACGGCACGGGGATGACGGCGGCCTGGCCAGAAACGGGGTCGTCGTGATCCATGAGCGACGGCTGTTCTTCCCCTGGCCAGACGGCAGGAGCTGGATTCATGTTGACGGCCATGACGACGCCAAAGTTGAGCCTCTTGATTCTGGTCCGATCCCGTTTGTGCCGTCTGTAGTTGAACCTGAAGAACAGTTTACACAGTGAACAGTTTAACACAGTTACAAATCCCAACTTTTGAAGTCGATTAGAGTTTTAGACCCCTGCTTTTCTAGCTTCCTATGGAGCATAGCTGTACTACACTAACACCAAAAATAGACCCAGTTATGCTTAAAAATGGTAGATATCTGGTTAAAAAAGATAAATCAGCAAATGGATCAGAAACAACCCCACAATATTTGGAGTAATGGCTGAGTTTAAGTTTTCTAGCTTCCTGGGAGATCTACCTGTACTGCAAAGCTACTAATTAAGCTGAAGATTTCTTATTTGACACAGCTGCCATGTGAATGAACTAAAACAGTGCCATAGCCTTTGAAGCAATGGATGCTTCAGTTCTAAAGCATTTCTAGTTTTCTGTAAGACCTAGCTGTGCTACAGTGCCAACACCAAAACTAGGTTGTTATACTGAAGAATGGTGAATACATGATAAAAAAAACAAATAAAGGAGAATCCGAAACATTGCCACAATCATTGAAGCAATGGCTGAGTTTCAAATTGCAGTTTTTCTGGCTTCCTGTAACACCTAGCTGTGCTGCAGTGCTAAAAAGGTAAACCTGAGGAAGCTGAAACTGTTGTAAGTTACAGTCAGAAATGGTTGATGTGACTAAACTACAACAGTTGTTACAACATAAAAGCCAGTAACGTCATCTTTAACTTCATTTAGTGTTAAAAACACAAAGGAACATGGTAGCAGAGTTAGTACCAACAAGAGTCATATTCCACAGAAATAAAAAAATAAGGAATTACTTCCTAATAACAGAGCCCTCACTGAAACTCTTGCCTTTCTGAAATATAGCTACATGATCCAATGCTAATGCTAGCTTGTATCAAATCGGGTTAAAAAAACTGAAAACAAGCGGATCGTTTGATTCAACAGATTTAATTTAATTCTACTTTTAGAGGAAAGTGAATTGTTTACGGTATTGTAAATTTACCGAGTGGTTCCTGTTTAGTGATCTTGACGGAGCTTCGAGGCTTCCCGCCTTTAGCTTTCCGCCATGACACACAAACCCAAACTGTAGTACAACCACAAACCATTACTAATCAAACAAACGCCTGTTTGTCACCTAAAACTTAATATTTACATATTCTGCCGTTGAAAACAATGCAGCTGCGCTGATGTAGTATGACTTTATTAACAACAGGTGCCTTTCGGCGTTGTTTGCACATGGGGATCGTTTGTTCGTGTCTTTGTTTCGTCCTCCAGATCCACTGGATCAGCATCGATTCCCCTCAGCCGCTGCCGTCACGATGTGGGTCAGGAATGACGGGAAAAGGCGCCGAACCGCGAGGCTCGGATCAGATTTTAATTAGGACGTGGATTTAACAGTCAGGAAACCGTATTGGCTGCAGAGTGAAGGATGGCTTATAGTTTTAGTTGTTTTTAACGATTTAAGTTCGTTTTTCTAATATATGACATTTACCCGTTTTCAAACAAATCACCTTAAAATACAAAAATTCCTATGGTATTATATATACAGAAGGATCTGTGTCATGTTTTTTGTTGTATTTAATAATGTCATGTTTAATCTGCTTTTAGATGTTTTATTTATTACATGTCTATCCAAAACAAGAATTTAGTCGAAATAAATTAAATAAGTGCGCTTATTTTACAAGCTTTACGTTTATTTACAGACCGATTAAATGCAAATATATCACAGCAGACTTCAGTCAAGGGAAAAACACCCAAAAAATCCCATCTGGATTTTTTCCACCATTGAAATCCATCCTCCGTCAGCATATTTACACTTCAGAAAGCCAGACACAGAATTACGATGATCCCGTTTGACATTCATCCTCCTTTATAATCACTTCCTATATCGCTGAATTAAAAATGCATCAGATTCATTATAAACGGGGCCTGAAATGTGTCCACAAGCCACAGAGGAAAGCGGGTCACAATGACATGAGGTGGGGATACAAAGGCAGGTTTCCTTGATTTCCTCCTGGCAGCCATTAGTCTGCAGGTGTGGACACAACCTGCCAACCGCCATATGGCTGCTTCAAAAGCGACTTGCAAAAAACTAACACAAAAAGGACAAAAGGGAAACACAGTGATGGACGAGGGAGGAAGGAATCGAGGCTTGGCGTTAATTAGCTCCGCTGCTGCTCATTTGTATTCAGCGGATGGTTATGGGGGGTAAAAACACGTCGCATATTAATTTAATGTAAGCAAAGTTTCCTCTTTCAACAGAAAAAAATATATATATACAACTTACGGTTTTATTGCAACGCCTCGTTACAGCCGGGTTGTCCCTGGATTTGGCATCGTGGGGAGCGAAATTCTCCCCCCCCCCCCCAAAAAAAACATAAAATAAGTAAAAATCACACGAGGTCAAACATTATGTTTAACGAACAGAAATACATAAATGCATCTAGTAGTAAATGTTGCATTGAAAGCTTGTTGGTGAATCCTGGCGATGCAGCGAGCAGCGGTGGATGGAGACTCCAGGATGGGAGGGAGGATGAGGGAGGAGGGGTGAGTGTGTGTGGTGTGTGTGTGTGTGTGGGGTGAAATCCACCAGGCTACGTGCAGAAGGAGAAAGAGGAGGAAGGTGGGGGTTGGATTAGCATCATGCTCTCCTCAAACCCGATAAAAATAACCAAAATGTTTGACATTTATCCACTGAAAGAAACAAGGCAGAAATCTCAAAGATCTGATCACATTTAGAAATAATTAAGACACGAAATGCGTTCAGGTGAAGTTTATTAAAAATGCACGCGAGTGCCGCCACCAGGCAAAAAGATGTTACTACAAAAATATTACAAAAGGCAACAAAAAAGAAAAAAAAATGTCCTTGTCACAGGAATTATATATATTTAACATAAAAGTTCATTTTCCCAAGGCACTCAAGATGTTTGCCTGCAAAAAAACAGAAAGATAAATGAGCAAATATTGAAGCATTTCTACATTTTAATTCAAATCAACATGCAATGAATTAAAAAAAGTACAGTAACTGATCAGATTTGAGTAAATAAGTCTAAAAAAGGAGTAAAAATTATAATATAGCAAATTGCAAGTTATTGAGTTAAACTAAAGCTGATGAGCGGACAAGATGGCCGACTGCCTTTCTACAGCACAAAAGGGCTTCATGGTTCATAATACGCCAAATCACAAATATTTAACATTTTGTGTCAGCTGTGGAAAGAAAACTGTGGTTGTCGCATTGTTAAACTTTGATGCATTTAGAAAATATAACAAAACAGGAACTTTTAAGGCAGCAGAATAGAAAAATAAAAAGTGAAACGATTCATGTTGGTCTTCAAGAAAACGTAGATTCACGAAGAGACAATCCTCAAAAATCAACTTTGCTTATTGGCGTCGCCTTTTCCCCTTTACACCATGTTACGATTCGTTTCATCTTTTATGCTCAGTATCGTTTCTGCAGCATGACTGGGTTTTATCACATCGCGAAGTCAGAGCGGGAATCTGTCAAGCCCTGAAGAACTTAAACACGCGCCACCTGCCGGTCGGCGCAACCAGTCAGGTTCTCATATTTAGTTAAAAAAAAGAAGCTAGAAACAGTCTGGATGTGGAAAACATAGAAAACAATGGAAGAGGCCCAATCAGCAGAAAGAAGCTGCCAGGAACAGATTCATCCCGACTTGTACGGCTTTTACTCAGGCAGCAACAAGGAACTTCCCCGGAGAGTCTGGATGGAAACAACGAAACCGACAACGGAGAGCAAGTCCAGTTTCCACCTGGAAAACTTATTTGGCTTCAAAAGAATAACTCTGGAATATTTGGACGCCAAAATAAACCGATTGGGTTTCATTATTTAAACAAGACGCCATTGACCCCATTCCTACACACAAAAAGCTGAAAATGGCTCATGTTTAGTTTATGGTTGAGCAGGATTTTAAAATTATTGAATATTTTATCCTTTTCTAAAAGCATAACAGCAACAAAACTGATGTCAAGTTTATTTCTGACTCATCTGTCCTTGTTATGAGAAAATTGAGATAAATCTGATTATCGATCAAATTTATTTGTATAGAGAGTCATTTCAGCAGCAAGGCATTTCAAAGTTCTTTACATAATTAAAATAAAAAACAGCATGTGACATTGAATAACAGTGAGAAACAGAAAGACAGTGAGAAAGAGAAATAAAAAGTTAAACATGAAAGACATCATGAGGAGTCTGTCAACTGGGACTCTAACCCGTTAGCCTTTAGTTAAATCTCTGTTTAACAAGGACTCTAACCTTTATAACTTCCTATCCGCACGAGGAGTTACCCTTATAGGGTCTCCTCAAAGTAAGGGGGCTCCAAGACCCTTACCAGGGTTTCCCCCAGTGTATTATAAGCCTGGCGGCCGCCATGCTTTGCTAGCCCCGCCGCCAGGCTTAGCGTTGCACCGTTTCAGCTGTTTGGGATTCCCCTCGGTAATTTCCCCTCAGAAAGCAGGCGGAGAATCCGCACTTTCTGATTGGCTGCCTGTCACATTCAGCGTTAAGCTCCAGTTGGGGAAAACCTCTGATTGAATCGATGCCCCGACCGCCAGGCTTAGCACGTTTTCTGGGGGAAACCCTGCTTACCTTTCGCCTTTAGTTGAAACTGTCAACCGGGACTCTAACCCTTTAGTTAAATCTCTGTTTAACAAGCGCTCTAATCTTTATAACTTAAACACTTCTTTAGTCAAACCGCCATTTGATAAGGCCTTAAATGAGAAATAGATTTTTAAAAAAGATTAAAAAAGATAAACATTAAAATTAAAAAGTAAAAATAAAAACTTCTCAAACCTAAGACATTAAAACCCGCAATTTAGCCATAAGCAACTCAATTTATTCATAAGCAGGATGGTTTTAAGTTGAGATTTAAAGGCACTCAGTGTTTCAGCCGTTTTACAGTTTTCTGGAAGTTTGTTCCAAATTTGTGGTGCATAGAAACTGAATGCTGCTTCTTTATAATACTACATCGATTATAATACTAAAGTTACTGTGAATTTACCTTCATGAAGGAAGAAAACCTCTTCTGAGTCATGCCCTCTATGTTTATCAAATCTTCCAACTGCAATAAACAAAAACAAATGGAAGTGACAGAGAGTCATGTGAGGTTCAGGGTGTTTAATGAAACTTTTCCTGCTCCTACCTCTGTGAAGTGGCCCTGGATTTCCCTCCAGCCCAGGATGAGTTTGGCCTTTTTGTCGCCGATCTGCTGCAGGCCTTTCAGCTCTTTGAGGCAGCCGGTGTTCAGGATGTGCAGGATTTTCTGTTTGGACTCGTTCAGAACCGACTTGTCCAGCTGAGACTCCCAGGAACTCTCCACGTTTTCTTTACCGTCTGGAGGCTGCCGTAGAAAAACACAACAACCAGATTATAATCTGACCGGCTAATTTCAACCGTAGACGTGTGTTCATCTGCAGCGGCTCTAGAAGACGAGGGCAGACGGTTGACCCATAAATCTGACATCCTGCAGAGAGAGTGTGTGTGTGTGTGTGTTCAACAGAAAATGCTCTGCATCAGCTCGTATCTGACGGATGCAACGCTGCAGATGTGCCAAGCCAGAGCGTCGGCTGCTGACCTCAACCAGGTCTGAAAGCTTCTTCTCCTTCTTGGTGACGCAGACCGACTGCTTCCTGACGACGGCGAGATGCTGGAGAGGCTGGAGCTGAGACACTGCAGACAGGAGGAGGCGACGATTTAATGCTTTAAACGCGACCCATTCTGCTTCCTTCTACACATTGGGACAGTTTACGGCCTACACAAAACATGTTCATTACATTTTTTTTTTTTTTGCATAAAATGGGATTAAATTTCTTTTTATGAATGAGTCGTTTCAGGGCGTCCCGTCTCTTCAAATCAAAATAATCTGCTGCTGGCCACACAAACACAACATTTACACTCATGAGAAAATGGCTGAAAACGGATGCAAAAGTATACAGCTGTACATCTATGAAAAGCAGAAGTGGAGCCTTCTGTACAACCAACAAAGAGGCAGCAAGTGGTTTCTGGATGGCAAGTAAACGAAACACTTCTTTTCCAGCAGCCATTGTAGAGCACACAGCGGTAAAACCAAATGCGCTGGAGTTCAGCTTGGGTTGCTAGGCAACGGGCGGAACTCACTGGGGTTGCTAGGCAACGGCGCAGCGCTCTCTCATAGCTAAAGGATTGGCTGTTGAGTTGCTTGGGCCGCTTTAAGAAGCAGAACGAAAAAAGTGTAGATATCAGAGTAAACTTGAAATAAGGCAAAACCGATTTAGAAGCAACGTTATACAAGTTTGCTTTGAGTAAATAACTCGTTAATATTGATGACAAAGTGCTAGTTTCACTGGCAGATCGTTTATGAAACGGCTCATTTTCCAGACATCAAAAGCAGATGGCCGTTTTGTTTTTTTTAAATAAGCAGTTCAAACCAAAATGGAAAAACAAAATCATGCCACATTTTTCAGATAAACGTTTCCCTCCGTCTCACCGAGGGCTTCGAGCGCCACAGTGATGATGAACCATTTTAAAACAGAACGGTGACGGTTTCCTGGGCTTCACGCCACGATGCTGAGGAGGGGAAACTTTACTCCCCTCCTCATCGTCATCTGACCCGTTACTGGCTGCAGAGCCGCAGACGAGTTCTTGGATCGTTTCACATCCCATCGATGAACGCGACAAAAATCGGAGCCAAACAAACTTTATGGGAGCACAAACTGTGGAGCTCTGAGCCAAATGTATCACATTTAGCTCCGTCTGATTCAAAGACGTTTAGAGGACAGGAGAGTCTAACTTCTTAATAGGGCTGAGCGATGCAGCTCAAGAAAACCAGTGTTTTTCCAATCAGATTCGACTTTAATAAATTTTGTTCTAATTTTTTCTATTCCAAAAAAATCCAAATGACATTTTTTCTGCGAGTTGCAATTTGGTATCAGAGCCAGACTACAAGGTTAATTATGACAAAATGGTCATAATCTTATCAGAATAATAATGCAAATTCATCTTAAAATTAGGAGGAAAAAGTTGTTTTAACAAGAGAAATATCTTGATTGGTTCTATTTTTATGCTGGAAATTACCACTTTATTATCTTATGACTTTATTCTTGTAATAAAACAAAAATGTAGCCTGAGTTTTATATTGGGCGATAGATTTGACTCAAATTCAAGTAGAAGCTGTAAAACACACTTGTTAAGCAAAATGTTAGATATTGGTTGAATAAGAAAAAAATTTTCCTGATTTTCCAGTAATTAAATCTTCAAAAACCAAAAATTTGATAAGGATGGATTCACTGCCCTCCTCCTCCGTGACAAAACGGTTTCCTTCGTTCTGACCTTGCATCGGTTGGACCACAGCCTGCTGCTTGTTGGGTTTTGCAACGTTTGGCTGTTTCCTCTGCAGGGGAGCCAGAGTGCTCTTGAACGCAGCTTCATCTTTCGAACTCGACTTTTCCTTCGCCAGCTGGCTGAGCAGCGTCGCCTTTCTCTCAAACTCCCTCTGCTTCTCTTTCAGCTCCTGCAGCAACAAAAACATGAAATCTGAATCACAGCGGCATCAGCCGAGCTTCTGAGCAGAAACTTTTACTTTTTTTTTAGGCTTTTATATCCAGATTCCCCAGCAAACAGAACATTTCAGACGCCCCAGCCGAAGTTGAAGCCCTGCTGGGTTTCCTGGACTACCCTGATGTAATTTGGCTTTTCTCAGCAATTACCAACAATTTCAACAACAACAAAATAAAGCAAACTCTTGGGAGACACTAAAAAATGTCACTTCAGCTGTGATGGTTTCAGAGAAATGTGGATGAACGTAAAATAATTTGGATGTTTGTAAATCTGCAGAAGTTTTATTTTTGCATTAAACAGTATAAAAACCTTTTAGAAAAATGAAATGAAGCTACAAACTTTTAGAAACCATAGATCCACCTGTAGACATTACTCATGCACAGACTGATGCAGCTGGGGTAAACTAAAGCAAATTTAGAGAAGTTTCAGTAAAGAAAAAAATACGACAATATATGTAGATATTTTGCATTTGGCACCATCTACAAAACTGGGTTTCACATGTTTTCAGTTACATTTCTGAAACGGAAAGAGTAAATTTTACTGAAGAACAAAAATCAAAATGACCAGAATGTATACTTTTTGGCACTACCAGAGTTCCATACAATATATTTTGCTTAGCAACATAAATACTTTACATTGGTACAAATCACCTGAGTGAAGTTGCCCCCCCCCCACCTTCTTCAAATCAGACAAAATTGGTGTCAAACGTTTGTGCAGCAAATTTTTTTTGTCTGTGCCGCTATAATTTTAGACATAAAGAAATGTTTCTAGAGGTCATCCAAGGTCAACCAACCCCCCCAACCTTCTTCAAATCAGACAAAACAGGTGTCAATCAACTCGGCTACGTTTGTGCAGCAAAAATTTTTGTTTGCGCTACTTTGGCTTTGCAGATATTAATGAAAGTGTAAAGGTCAAAAGGTCAACCAGCCCCCCATACTTTTATGAAATCCAACTTTCTTTATACACAGTCCAGTCACATTAATGTGACCACCACGTACTTTCCACTTCAGAGTTAAATAACCAATCACAGAAGGCAGGTGGCAGCACAGTGCAGTTGAGCGTATATAAAGGGTGTGTGTGGGCTTCGGAAAACATTTCAATCGTTGGCGTAATGCAGAAACGAAGCGATTTATCCGACGTCCAAAAGGGCATGATCATTGGCTTTCGGGCCAAGGGTGGAAGCATTTCCGAAACGGCTGAGTTTGTGAACTGTTCGCGTGCCGCCGTGGTAAAAGTGTACCGTGCATGGCAAAATGGGACTGTCCAAAATCAACGACGTGGCAAATGTGGTGCACCACGGGCCATAGATGACAGAGGCGAACGACGGTTGCGGAGATGCGTTCGGGCAGATAGACGGGCTACCGTTGAGCAACTGACCACTAAAATGAACCAAGGGGCTACCACAAGTGTCTCCCAAACCACTATTCAGCGAACATTGCTGCGTCTGGGCCTCCGAAGCGGACGCCTGGTTCGTGCACCTATGCTGACTGGTGTTCATCGACGACGAAGGCTAGAATTTGCACGCCAGTACAGCAGCTGGACGTCCACTGAGTGGCGACAGGTAGCGTTTTCAGATGAATCGCGTTTTATGCTCCATCGGACAGATGGACGTTGGCGTATAAGGCGTGAAACCTCTGAAAGGAACCACCCTGCAACCATTGCAGGAACGGTCCAAGCTGGAGGCGGGAGCATTATGGTCTGGGGAATGTTTTCCTGGCATTCTCTGGGTTCACTGATTATTGTGGAAGGCACGATGGATCAATACAAGTACGCATCTGTCCTTGCGGACCATGTCCACCCCTACATGCGCATTGTTTTTCCTCAGGATGATGGCATCTTCCAGCAGGACAATGCGAGGTGCCATACAGCTGCCAGTGTACGTGCGTGGTTCGAAGAGCACCAGGATGAGTTTACCGTCCTCCCCTGGCCAGCAAACTCACCTGACTTAAACCCAATCGAGCATCTGTGGGACCATCTCGATCGAGTTGTTCGCGCCATGGATCCTCAACCGCGTAATCTAGCGCAGCTGGCCACGGCATTAGAGTCGGCATGGCTCAACATCCCAGAGAAGACCTTCAGGGACCTAAGTGACTCTCTTCCTGCACGTCTCGTAGCAGTTCGCTCTGCGAAAGGTGGTTATTCTGGCTTTTGACAGATGGTCACATTAATGTGACTGGACTGTGTATCAGCACAAACGTTTGACACCAATGTCGTCTGATTTGAAGAAGGTGGAGGCATCAACTTCACTCAGGTGTACAAATCGGTCGGATGCTGGACGGATTTCCTCCTTTTGTTGCGGTTAAAGTTCTGAACCAACCGGCTCCAGAATCGACTTTTCTGGCGAAATATAAACATTTCGGAGCTTCGGTCGCGACGCCATCTTGGATATTTTCTGAAGTAAGACTCGTGTACGATGCGTCACGGGGACCAAGAAGCAGAACCGTTACGTACGCAGCCAAGCAACTGAACGACTAAGAACCGGTTCTGCATTCTCATCCTGAGTCAGACATCCATGAAGTTCATCACAGGTGTCAACAGAAATGTGGAGCATTTGGACAGGAGCCCAGAGAGACACAGGTCGGTGGGTCACCTGGATCTCTTTGCGCGACTGGGCCACGTCCTTCAGGACGCTCTGCCGGTTTCTGTCCTGGCAGCTCATCATCAGCTTCTCCAGCGCTACCAGCCGCTCCATCACCGACGGTTCTGACACACTGAAACAGAACCAAACCCAGAGAAGGGGAGTAAATGCACTGAAACAGGGGTCAGAGTTCAGGACTGTAGCGCCACACAAGATGGGGCTCCAGAGGATTAAAGGTTTCCTCTCATCGTAACCTGGAGTTATTGAGAGTTCAGAGCAAATCGGGTTTGTGAGAAGTGAAAACGGGCCGATCGGATGTCAACTGGGATCTTTAACCTGTGGTAATGCGCGGAGGGGGAGGAGCCGTCCTGCTCCGATCTCTTCTCTTCTTTCTGCTGCTTCTTGTGTGGCTCGGCGCCAGAACCCGCCGCTTCGTGCTCCTCTCTGGACCGCTTCACTGGAGCCGGAGGGAAAATTAACAGCTTAGTATTCAGGGCACTCTTACATGGGCTTTAGGATTCTCCAGGGTAAAAATGGCTGCACTGCGGAGGACAAATTAAAGAAAACGGCAGCTTATTCCTGCATGAAGCATCCAGAAGGCGGGGAAAATAATAAATGAGGCATGTGATGAAAGAAAATCTAAAGATTAGAGAAAACGGCTCACTGTTTTCTCCCGACTTGTGGCAGGACTGCCCTCTAGTGGCTGCTTAGCCAAAGTTAAGTTTCTCCATCAGATTTTACCTTTTATTTCATTTAACCTACATTTATCTGCGCTTCAATAGTTTATATTAGGGGTGGATTTTTATTAGAGATGTGCTGATCAGGTTTTTTTCCTGCCGATTCCGATCACATAATTATAATTTTTTTTCTTAATCATAAACACTACCGTTACATTATGTGGAAAAAGGAACCATAAATTCACTTTAATTAGACAAAAACTTGTTTTTAATAACTTTTTCCACGAAGAAAACGAAACAAAACAGGTATTGTGCAAATTGAACTGCTATCAATAATACTATCTTTAACAGACTGATAACATATGAGGCTCTGAAGAGGCTAAATAATGCAAAGAGCCAAAATAAAACCTCAAGTATAAAACTTAACATTCAAAGGCAAAAACAGGATCCATTATAATAAACAATCTAGAGTTACTGAATGAAAACTTCCTGTTGGCATAGCGGCTAGCTGGTTACTGCTAGTTCTGATTGGCTGTTTCTGACTGAGAGGAGTAACAGGGAGGAGATCGATTATTTTTTAGAGATTATCTGTCTCATGTTAGGACAGCGAAAGTTTTAATACGTATGTAAAATGTATTTTTAAGTTAGATGCTGCAGCTTTAAACAGGTTCGGTGTGAGAGTCGCTACCAGGTGGAGCAGAAGCGGCTCCATGTCAAATATATTAAATATTACTACCTGTAGCGGAGCAGCGGTTCAACAGCAGAACCAGCGTCTTACATCGCAGCTCCAAGACTTTAATCATTTTACAGGTTATTAGTTTATCTTTCTGACCGTCATGCTAATCCGGTGAGTGTTTGTAGCTGCGCTGCTTTACCTGCTGTCTGATCCTCCATGTCTTTTTACTGCACTGAGCCTCGATGTAGCCAAACTCCGTCATTGTTTTTATGTCTATTAGCTTCGTTGTGTTGATACATTTTGACCTGATTCTACTTTCTGCCGCAACACGCAAACGTCCTCATTCACTCAGTGGTTATAGTTACACATCGCTTAGCATTTGTTGCTGCGCGTTTGCGCAGTGAAGGAAAGACGAGACCAGCTGGACAGACAGGCTGGGAAATGAGATGCAGGTGATCAGTATCGGTAACAGAGCCAATGATCGGCCGATCCCGATCATCACCGATTTCACGGAAATTAGCCGATTATGATCGGTTACCGATCAGCACACCTCTATAATTTTTATTGCATCATTTATCGTGATAAACAAACATTAGTTCTTGTCACAATAAATTCAAACTAATGATGTTAAAAAACCCAAAGCTCGTCAGGATTGGTTACCATTTCTTGCTCTGTTTGTTCAATGAAAGCATCAACAGATTTGAAAATGCAGTGTGCAGATTAGTGATGCACTTCAGGCTGCAGTGCAAACAAAGTCCTAATATTTTCTTCAGCAGCATCTTGTGCGTTTCCATAACGACGATTCTGGCCTCCGACTCACCTGGCAGCACAGGCACGGCTACGGTTTCTCTCGTGAACGGCTTGTTGACTATGAGCTTCGATTTGGCGGCGAAGTTCAGCGCGCTGAAGGAGTCGAAGTAGTATCTGTACTCTGGAGCGATGTTGGTGATCATGACGGAGTGAGCCGAGCCGCCCAGAGAGTCCTGCAGCAGCCGGGTCAGCTTGCTGTCCCTGTACGGGATGCGGGCGGCCGTGCCGGAGTTGAGCGCGTCCACCACTTTGCTGAGCGTGAAGAGGGACAGGTTGATGGCGCCGCTTTCCTTCAGGCGGATGCCTTGGTTGCCGGTGCGCCGGTTGTCCTCGGAGCCGGCCAGGTCCACCAAGTACAGCTTCCCCGTCTGCTGTCGGTGGGGCAAGGCCCGCTGAGTCCGGACTACCTGGACCGATTGACAAACGGAAACGTGAAGGTCGGACAGGAACAAAAATAAAAGATCCCCCTTTTAGAGGGTTAAAGAATCCTGCAGGATTCCAGAAAACATCTCAAAATGGAAGCAGCAGAAACGCTCCTGAATAAAAATCCAAAGAGAAAAATCTAAACCAGGGTGCCCAAAGTGCGGTCCAGGGGCCATTTATGGCCCTCTGAATGATTCTGGGTGGCCCATGGTCACAGCTGATGTAGATTTAAAAGGGATGCTGGAGTGAAGTTTTCCTTTTAATTTATTTGCAATGGGGACCAAAAATATTCAACTAAAATGCACCTATTAAACTTGAGGTCCAAAGAGCCTCGGGTTGAAGACTAAGAACCTAAATTAGTTAATATGGGGGAAAACATACTTTACTACTGAACAGTTTGATATCTGATGGATATTACAAAAGCCAAAAATAAATGATGATGCTAAAATATTAAAATTGCTACTAAATATTGCAAATCCATCCTAGTTAAATAAAATATAATGAATCAATTTAATATTTTAGATGTGTAATAAAGTGTGACTCAAACGTTTGGTCTCTGGAATCCCATACTTCATGTTAAAAACTACAGAGAGAAACAGATTAAACAAGAACAAGATGAGGAGTTTGTATCTCTCCGGTTTTTGTCCCGAGAAGCACAGGAGTTGCTAACAGGAGTGTTGCAGGAGAGAATTGATTTTAGCACCAGCTACCAAAACCTGGTCTACTGCACAGAGACCACGACCTGTTGAGATGCTGTCGGACTTCATGAACATCGTTGTGGAGCAAATGATGTCAGACCTTGATGAGCAGAATAGCGTGACTTCGACTGGACCGCTGGTTTAACTTGGTGGAAGCTGTGGTCCGGTTCAGAGTCGCGGGGATAAAATGTTTGTCGAAATCAGAGAAAGAGGAGATGGCTGTGTGTGTGAGGCCAGGAATGAGAATGTTCTTGTCCCTATTCTCTCTGATCGGCAAATCCTGGGAGTTTGGTGATAGAAGGTCGAGAACCTGAGAGGACAGAAAGTTGTGGTGGATTACACAAAGTTAAAAATGCTTAACTTTAAAAATAATGCAGACTGAAAAAACAAAGAGAAATTAAGAAAATGTGGGCCAATCACAGTCCAACTTGATTTAGTACTTCTTTTTGTTTTTAAATAGCACAATATCAGGCAGTTTCACAATATCCATCCATTAAAGTTTTACACTTTAATGTGGCACCAAGCGCTAGAACAGGCTCCAAGCTGTTCCAACTTCAAAGTGGTGAAAGCGGTAGTAATTAACAGAGAATGTCTGAATTTATTTCAATTTCAACTTCATATCAAAGCAAAATAAATAAAATTAGCTTCCAAATTTAATGATTAGCTAAATATTTCAGATTCAACTTTCCCATAAACAAAAGCCCCTAAACAAGCACTCCAGTTATTTCAAAAATTATTTTCCAATTCTAAAAGTTTATATTAAAATTTTAACTTTATAAGCCAAATAAAAGAGCTACTGAAACAGAAAATGTTTAAACAAACTGTGTGAAACATGCTTTGAATTTAAATTGATTGGTAGAATTTCAACTAATTGGAATTATGGGAGTTTTGACACTGCGACAGCCTGGCGGCCTGTCCAGGGTGACCCCCGCCTCTCGCCCCGAACGTTAGCTGGAGATCGGCACCAGCAACTACCGACCCAATGAGGGACAAGGGTGTAAAGAAAATGGATGGATGGAGTTTTGACTTCATATACTCAGTTTAAACAATAAAATTACAGCTACTGGTGCGTTTCTGTTTAAAAGGCTGTACTTTTTCATTGTAAATTTCCAGATACGACATGCCGATGCTGTAGTCCCATCCTCCGTCCTCATCTTTGGCGTTGACCAGATTAAAAACCTCGCGCACCGCTCTGGGGATCACACCCGGTTGCTCCGCAGTTCCCAACATGGTGTGGGTCTTGCCTATTGGAAAATTTAAAGAGTTTAGGGGAAAAGCAAAAAAGCTCAACGCGATAGAGCAACGAAAACTTTCAATCTCTCAGTAAATTTCCTGATTCAAACCACTTGAAACTAAAAATATTCACCATAAGACAGATTTAACATACCAGCTCCTGTCGGTCCATAAGCAAACACACTTGCATTTTGCCCATTTAAAATGTGTGGCAGAATGGATTTCACTGAGGAAAGGAAGACCTCTTGCTGTGTAGTCTGCTCTCCATGGAAAACATCAAAACTAAAGATAGAAATAAAAAAATGAGACATTTAGTGCCAATTAATTATATTACGATTAGAGTTCAGGATCCAAACATGTCCCACTTCATTTTTATTCAATTCAAGTTCCTATATTTTTGTTTTTCCCACCAATGCTGTAAGTGACATTTGTCATTTGACACACCCCATAGACAGATATATTTAAAAAGAATACACATAAAAAAACTGTAAACGACATTTTTGTCATTTGACACCCCATATACAGATATTTAAAAATACACATAAAAAACTGTAAATGACATTTTTGTCATTTGACACCCCATATACAGATATTTAAAAATACACATAAAAAACTGTAAATGACATTTTTGTCATTTGACAAACCCCATACAGATATATTTAAAAATACACATAAAAAACTGAAAATGACATTTTTGTCATTTGACAAACCCCATAGACAGATATATTTAAAAATACACATAAAAAAACTGTAAATGACATTTTTGTCATTTGACACACCCCATATGGAGATATATTTAAAAAGAATACACATAAAAAAAACCTGAAAATGGATGATGATCATTTTAGTTCGATTAGCTTTCACCAAGTGAGCCTCTGTTCAAAAAGTGACAAATTAGAGTCTCTTTAGTTCATCAAATGCATCCGGGCAGGAACACTTACTGGTATTTCACGGTCTCCGCTGCGTTCCTCCAGTTGATGATCTCTAGGTTCTGGGCGTCCAGGCCTCGAACACAAGGCCCCTCGTCTTTTTCATCTGGTCTGCTCATGAAAGGCCGCAGACGGACTGCTACACGGACCCGGGAGCTTTTCTTGCTTACCCCATCCGATGCAGTCAGACGCTGCGCCATCTTTGAAATGTCCCCAAACAAAAGGCCTGGGCAACACCAAGGAGTCAGATGACTTTTTAAAACCACACAAAAATCCAACACACAAATATATTAAAACTTGTTTAAAAGATAGAACACGTCTCAACTAAATAATGAAAACATCATATGTTAGCGACCGAAGAGGAGTTCAACGTTAGCTCTTAAGCTAACTTCAGGTTAATTCACAGTTTACGTCCTTTTAAACTAAAGTTTACAAGTGTGTAAAGTACGAAATAACGACGTTTTTAAATTCGCGCCTCAAGTCTTACCGATATTAGCGCAGAACCTTTTAGGAAAAATAACTTGTTATCGACGAAACTCCAAATTCAGCAACATAGTTGGGGCCCCTTTTAACGGTAACCGTCTGCCCAAACAGTTTTCAAACCAACAGACCGGAAGTGCTCAACGGCCAATCAGAATTCACACACGCTTTCGCTATTTCCTCGTATTGTTAAAAAAGAACTTTCTGAAAAAATACAGTTTTCAAAGTATCATAGAATGAGAATTTAAATATATTCGTATTTGCTTTTAAAAAAAATAGACGTAAAAATATGTCTAAATCCCCGCGCTGCTTATGCTTACGACACAGGAAGTGACGTCAAGCCTAGATCTCAATCAAGTTCACCGCAGCCAGTATTTATGCGCGTGGACCATCCATGTACTGTTAGATCAGAGGGATTTCTGCGTCCCAACACAACGAAGAAACGCGTCATTGACGGTTCCTCCAGCCAAAATGGCGCTATGTTTACGTCTCAGTTTAATCCTTCATTGTACTTAATAACATTCATGGCGAGATGCGGTGATTTTATGCCTTGGAAAATAACCCGATGACAACTTTAGGTATAATTTAAGCGATCCACGAAGGAAGCCGACATAAGATTTAAAGGTTTGTATCTTATTTGATTGTTTTATGTTGAAACAGAGCTAGCGGTTGGGCCTGATTGTAGCTAGAATGGGACGTGCAGGATGAAAGTAAGTTTTGCGCTGAGTGTATGTTAAAACAAGAATTAAACCTAAAGATGCACAAGCTGTTGAGAGCGAAAAATCAACTTTTACTGTCTGACTGTTTTCTTGCTACCTTCCCGTTTAAATGCTGTGCAAATAACGCAGATCTGTTGTTTTAAACGTCCCCCAGCAGCATAAAGGATGCAAGCTGAAGCTACAGATTCTGCCCTCAGAGAGGCCATCGAGTCCTTGGACGTGAAGGACTCCGAGAAACCGGCTGCAGGCAAAGAGGAAGAGAGCAAAGCTGAGCAGCAGGACACAGAGATGACAGCTGCCACCGAGGAGGAAGACTCTGCTGCTAAGGATGAAGCAGGTGACTCATTTAGAAGCAACATATTCAGCTTCTACACGTGATACACTAACAAAACATAAGATCAAGAGCTTAAAAGTGCGGTGTGCATTTGACTTTAGACTCTACTGCCCTTTAACAGGATTTACGATTTTTTTTTTTTTTAATGGAACCAACAATTGACTGCAATTGCAGCTGACAGTGTTTTGACTCTACAAAGTCGTACTTGTGCAGACTGAAATAGTTTATGTGTGTGTGTATAGGTACAATGCTTTGTTTAAAGCTAGTGGTTCTCAGTCCTGCTCCTCAGGATCCCACTGTTCTGCATATTTTAGGTAATTTCCTGCAGCTGCACACCCCATTCTAAATTAATAGGTGATTAACGGGCATCTGCAGAGCTTGTTGGCATGCTGAGGAGATCATTTGAAACAATTTCCAAGCACCAGAGACTATAAGACTATAATCCACACTAATATGTCCTAGATGATGTCGCCAGTTGTTGGCAATTACTGCTAATCCACCTCATCTGCTTTTGCTGCTTCTCTTTAAATCTCTGCCTGGTTGTATGGTTAGAAACTCGAGTAGGGAATGTGATTCTTGTTTGTTATAATCCTGCATCCATAAAACCTCCTTTTCCTGGGTTTTTTATTTGTAAAATATCTTAAACTGTATTATTATTCAAAATTTTACAAATGTGTGTTGGTCTGTCACATAAAGCCCCAAAAAAAATACAAAGTCATTTTAAACATAGGTTGACGGATTATGAGCCTTAGCCAAAGTATAGATGGCATTTTAATAACAATTGAAATCAAAATAGATACTCGACTGGGATATAAAGTGGCACCGGATGCCTGGAAAATACATGATGCTGCCCCTTTAAGACGACAGGAGAAATAAGGATCTATATGAAAAGTAATGTATTGTATTTATTCCGTCTCTAACTTTCTCAGATGAGAACACAGATGCAGTGGAAGACGAGATCCAGAAATCAGGAAGTCAAGCGGACACCATCGGGGACGCTGAGGATGGAAAGCAGGCTGCGGCGGCGGGCGGCGACGACTGGGAGCTTCCGTACAGCGACGAGGAAATGGAGGACCCCAAAAACTGGATGCCTGCGCCGACTGAGATTAAAAGACTCTATGAGGTCCTAGCTAAAGGGGAGATGCTGGAGCTGAACTTTGTGCCCCTCCCCAGACGGCCTCCAACACCGGAACGCACCCCGACGCCTGAGAGGAACGACGAAGAAGAAGCGGAAAGAGAAAGGGAGAGGCTGGAGAGAGAGCGGAAGTTAGTACTACATCTGCTTCTTGTTGCATCAGACGGGTTACTTCTTGTGGGGATACGATCAATCGTCACGTAATGGTTGGTTAAATCAAAATGAGTGTAGATCAATTTGCTAATAACTGCTTAGATCAGAGGTTCCGAAACTGTGGGGCGTGTTATTGCAGAGGGGGCGCAGGAAGCCGCCCGGATGAAAAAAAAAAAACATGAACGCTGTATGCGCTGGGTTTTTACCTTAGAATGACCAACTCTGTTATTCCTATGTCAATTTGATGCATACATTGATAAATACAGTAGGGGCTTCAGCACTTCCCATATCTGTGTCCTCTGTCACTTTTATCAGCAGTTAAAACTGTTTAATCCGTTGTTAACATGTGGTAACCCGTTTTTCTGAGCCGCCTTTAAACACAACATGACGCTCACGCTGGGTTTACACCTGTGTGGCAGCGAAGGAGACCTGATGCTGCTGTATGGAGCTACACAGGTTTGTGTTAGAATCATGGCAGCAAACCAGCAAAACGCAAATAACTTTTCAGTTTTCCCCCAAACTAACAGGCTGAGTTGAGTAAAGCTGTTGGATGCAGGTAATGTTAGCTAAAAGATGACTAGCTAATATCAATATAGCACCTTAAACTTGCATGTAGCCTCTAGGCTACCGATGTTGTCTATGCTAAGCTACGTACATTCATTTTCCCCCCCCATCCCTCACACGCGTCTTTCAGACAGCTATTTGTAATCCATAGGGGGGGCCCAGATGTTTGGAAACCACTGGGGGGGCGCAGAAGAAAAAGTTTGAGAACCACTGGCTTGGATCATCTTTCAGAGTTGTAGTTTGGTCGCCATCCAGCAGAGAGCGCCACTGGTCATCATTAAGCAAACGGATCCAAAGATGGCGGCCATAAACAAACGGAAAATAAAAACAGACCCAAAAAAAGATAAGAGTCCGGTGTGGGATGCAAAATGCACTTTATGCGATTCTGTTTTGAAATATAAACTTTTGAGAAGTTCCTTAAGTAACAGAAAAATTGTAACGGACACCAATAAGTACAGTTGGTTTTGACGACTTAGTGAAGCGAAGTTTTAACATTCCTTCATAAATGTCTCTGTTCACAGGGAATTAAGTGCTTCTCATATTTTTCTATTCTGCAACCAAGAGGTTCCTGTTTTATCATATCGTATACATATGTCAAAGTTTAAAAATGTGAGAAAACCACAACTTTGTTTATTCAATCAGTGTTTAATACACAAAATGACATAAAATTCAGTGACGGTGTTTTTAAATTCAGCATTAGTTAAAATGTTGCCTTTAATGTTATGGAAAGATGGTCAGCAAGAAAATACTCACGTTTTTAAGAAAATGGGCGCTTATCAATTAAATGTTTTTCATTGTTTTAGGCCTCCAACTCCAACTGAGTTCGACTTTGATGAGGAACAAATGCAAAGCACACCGAAAAACTCCTTCCTCAGCAGACGCAGAACACCAGGTGAATTAAAAAAACCCACAGCGAAGACGAGAAAACCAGTCATTTAAGAAAATAACCAGTTTTACCTTTTTTTTTTTTTTTTTTTTCTCCTGCAGGATCTTCCGGCCGCTCCTCCGTAAAGCGAGAAGCTCGCCTGGATAAAGTGCTGTCAGACATGAAGCGCCACCGGAAACTCGAGGAGCACATTTTGCGCACGGGGCGAGACCTGTTCAAGAGCGAGAAGAAGCTGGAGGTGGCGCTCTCCCCGAACAGCCAGAAGGAGCGAGAGAAGGAGAGGGAAAGAGACAGCAACCCCAACACCATCTTCTCCCCGAGACAGAGGAGATACTAGCCGATTCACTGAGGAAGACTTGACCGAGAGCTTCACCAGGCTCTAAGGAAACTGAATCATTTTTAATGTACAAAGTTTTGTAAGGATTTTTTTGTGTTTTGTATGACAATAAAAAAACATTTTAAACTGCTTTCTGACTTATTGTAACCAGAATTAAGATTTCAGGTGAAAGTTATTTGTATTTAATCTGGACAGTCTGCTTAGTAAAACCTGTGGGTCTTCTTTGAGCGTAGTTTGGCCGCCATCCAGCAGAGGGCGCTACTAGTCATCAGCCGGAGCCGTTGATACAGAAGAAAAAATGGCGGCGACATCCTGAAGCGGGAAAGTTACCGTCCAAGAGTTCGGTGTGGGATGAAAAATGAACTTTATGCGGTTCTGTTTTGAAACAAGCACATTAATAGTGTTCATTTCGGTATCAAATTCTCATTCAGAAATTACTGATGTGTTATGAAAGATCAGCAAAATTAATTATGAAAATAGCTAGTTCTAGTCCTAAATTACACACATTTGAAACCTTATTTTAAAAATTAGCATTTTTATGCATTTCTGATATTGCAAAAACAAGCTTGTGAGTTTAAGTTTGCTTATACAAAGTGCCAATATTTTGATCAGTTTAATCAATTGTCAGTTATTGATTACTAAAATAATTGCTAGTTGCAGCCATAGATTACATACATTTGAAACCTTATCTAAAGTAATTTCAATCAAGATTGATAAAATTTAATTTTTTGCATATTAATATTTCTAATATTCAGAGATTAAATGAAAAATTTGCAGAAAGTTTCTTTTTTTTAATTAGTCATCTAAAAGTTGTTAGTTGCAGCTTAGGGGAGATTTACGGAATGCCAAAAGTGCCAAAACAAAAAAAGAAGAAACGACTCGACACAAGCTCAGGACAGAAAGAAGTATATTTTAGCTAAGTTCGAGTAACAATACAGCCTTCACATAAGGCTCAGAAGCATAGAGTATATATATGTATGCATAAATATGCATTCAAATCCACAAACCAAATAAATAAATAAATAATTACTTACAAATAAATAACAAGCATTTGTGGAATATACAGTACAGCAGTTGAAATGTTCCAATATTGTCAAGAAGCAGTACCTCTATGGCTCCACGGAACGGGGGGGAATGGATATTCAGTGTTCGACATGCCAACAGGGGTCCGAACGCTTCGGCACACCCCGTCGTTTTGTGTGGTTTTTTAAAAATGTTTTTCTTTCTTTTTTTTTTTTAAACCAATTCCCAGGACGCTGTAGCTGCTTTACAGCAACATAAAGTGATAAAAGAAGCCAGTTTGTTCATAGGTGGTTCATGGAACCAGAGGCTCAATGATTGGGGGGCGTTGCACAAAGTCTAAAAAGATTAAAAAAAAAAAAAAAAAAACACACACAACCCCGAAACAAACAGAAGAAAATAAGGACAGATGTGCTGCGTGCCAGTCCCTGTGAGGTAACTCTCCATTATTGTTTCCCTTCACACATAAAGTCTCCTGACTAGGATTTAAAAATACTGAAATCTCGTGAATCCCTTTGTGAAATAGTCCTGAAAGCAAACGGATAATTTAAGATCAACAGCAGCACCAAACTTATAAAGACAAAAACAAAAAGAAGAAGAAGCAGGAAGTGTGTGTCTGTTTGTGGCAAAATTGGATTTAAATGTGACACCAGTGAATGGAATGACATTAAAACTACACGGAAACAAGAAGCACTGCTAAAACCTTTCTGGGACGTTTGCACACACTAAGCTGAAAACCAACTGCTTGATGCTTACTGTTCAATAAATCTGTGTAACAATAATAATAATAATAATCAGGTGCTAAAATATGCGAGAACATATCAGGCCTGTTATAGTTAAACACAGAATTAGGAATATTACTCAGATTTTGGGATAAAACAGATAAAAGACATAATTTTCTCTGATGAAAGTGATAAATTGATGCTGAGCATTAAACAGAGCCGGACAAAAACTGAACGGGGCCCAAAGCTGAACTCTGGGCCCCCCGTTCCAGACTCCCGCTGAGTCACCCACCTGCCAGGACTAATTTAACATCCCGAGTTTCAACAACTGAATTAATGTTTTCATGCTCTAATATTTATCCTTTATCGCTTTTCGACATTTAAATAAGTAATAATAGTAAATTAGTAGTGGTGACATTTCTAACTAGTTTAAAGCTGTCATTAAGAACATATTAATTCTTGGTCAACAACACTGCAAATCTGAAGTTTTGATATCTATATTCAAGTACTCTTTGGGGCCCCCTGGTGGTTTGGAGGCACACTACACCGCAGCTACAAACCATTTAGATCAGAGTGTCTAAAGTATAATAGAGGACGCATTATGTTTTAACATTATGACCATTGTAGATGGAGAAAAAGAGAACATTGCTGACCAAAAACAGACATTTTGAGATGAATTAGTCAGAATTTTTCAAATTTTGACAATTATTTGAGTTTCAAAAGTTTAAACATTTTAGAATTTTGAAACTCAAAATTCCAAGTTTTTCCTCAGAAATTTTTCAACTTTGAGATTTTTTTGTCTGTTCAAGTCAATTATTAATTTTGGGGGCTCACAAATTTCTTTAATCTCTCTAGAAAATTTCTGAGCTTAATTTCAAAATTTCAGAATTTTTTGGCAGAAATTTACCTCCTGTTTTTTTTTTCTTTTTCCATCTACAACAGTCGTAACAGATCGTCATAAAAACATGTGGGTCACTAGGCAACAAGGACTAAAAATGGACGCCACTGCTATAATGAAATAGATTTATTCCCTTTTCTTTGCAAATACATTTCATGTCTGTAAAACTACCAACAATTTTTATCCAAAACTTCCCAATTTTTTTTTAAACTATCATATTTTAAGGTTAAGATGTTTTAGTCTTTTTTTTTTTAGTGAAAATTAATTTAAGTTTCAAAGTGCTTTTAAAAACATTTTAAATTCTAGAGATCAACTTTTTTCTCAGGATTATTTTTTCCCCAAGAAAAAGAAAATTCTTTTAAATAGAAGCAAAATCTTTGGATATTTTAAATTGGTCAAGTTTCAGTTCAATGTCTTTAAATCCCAATCTTTCTTCAGAGTTTTCAAAGTGAGGACTTTAACAAGTCCTTCCTAATCTTTTTTTTTCAAAGGATGCTTTTTGGGAATAACAGTAAATTTGTAAATTCAGGAATTACACTAAAAGTTAGTATTTCCTTGTTAAGGGATACATTTTCTTTAATTTGGTTGAAAATCCAGAGATTTCCCTTTTAAAATTCACCTGATTTGACTTTGAATTTAAAATTACAAGTTTATTTTCTTTCTTTTGGGGATAAAGATTTTTGTTTTGTAACATTTTCTTTGAATATTAAAGATGAATAGTTCCCAGCTGTTACGACTTTCTTGATGTATTAGTTTTAATCTTTATCTGAGCAGAGTTCCCATCCCGTTTTGTCTCACTACAGCAGCACTAACCTGCAGCCACATAAAGTTAAATAAATTAAATTAAATCCTTCCCTTCTTCACATAATACTGACATGGAAAAGACCATTTTACATCTGCTATGTACAACCGTCACATTTTGCTGTCTGACGAAAGCCTGTTTTCCGTCTCAAAGACTAAACTAAAATCGCAAATGAACCCAGAAGAGTGTGTGTGTGTGTGTGTGTGGGGGGGGTAAGACAGCAGAATACAGTATAATGACGCATCTCCCTTTAAAGACGAGTCAGTCTGCAGGTTGGTTACATTTTGTTAGAGTGACAGTGACTACATAGAGGATACAGATAAACACTAACAAGTCAAAATACTGCTTAGCTGGGGATTTTTTTTTCCTTTGTCATTTTTTTGAAGGTCTTCTTCGTTACTAAACTGAATCAGGCCTTTCATCTACAGCAAACATACTAACATACAATATAATACATTCCTATTTTCCTGCTCTTCCTATAATACGAGGCAGCGAGGACTGTATTTGATCTACATGAGGGGAATTGGCCACCTACACTTGCTAAATATCCAGGCAGGTTCCTCCCGGGTCAGTGCATGTTCCTATCCGTCACAGTGCCAGATGACATCTTAAATACTAAGGTGCCCTAAAGCTCCATTTGGTTCCTACAAACTACCAAGCTGAAGTACTTGAAGGTCAGCCACCGCTTCGTTTTAGCCGTTTGCTGGCTCTGAAACACTTCAGCGTGATTTTAGAAGTTCTACTTTTTGATCTCCATCCCGTTTACATACTCATTGGTACATTCGCCTTCGTCCCCCCTCCTCCTCCTCCTCCTCTCAGTGGGTGGTCAGCTCTGGCTCTGTGGAGCGCGCGCTGTAGCCGTTAGCGGGCTGCGGCAGCGCGCTGCCGTCCGCCGGGTGCTCCTTGGCGTCGGCGGAGGGCGCGCGCGGCCGCTGGGAGCGCGACGCGCCCATGAATAATCGCAGCGCGCCCCGGCAGATGAGGGAGAACCAGTAGAGCTGGGGCGCCATGAGCAGGGCGGCGCCAACGTTACAGTGCCAGGGTACCGTCAGGGGAACCATGTGGAAGGGGATCGACGCGTACCTGAACCCAACGAGAGAGACAGAAGCAGAACGTTAGCGTTCTGCTAACATTTTAAGATGCCAAAGGCGGTCAGAAGAGTCTGAGATGAACTCATCATGGGCATGAACGGTCAGAGAGAGTTTTGGCTTTTAATGTCTAGTCTTTATTATTTATTCATCAATAAGTACACACAAAACAAACACTACAGACTTAAACACATTGACAAAAACACAAATTCAACCCTGATTGTAGTTTGACGCTGCTGTGTACTGTCCCTCCAAGCCACCAGAGGGCGCCGAAGAGTTCTTATACAGGTAAAAACTTTAGGTTTGCAGTGTTGTTGACCATGAACAAAAATACTCTAAAGGTTTAAGAAGAGAACAAACAATCAAAAAGTAAAAATAAAAACAAATAGGTGTGGATACATTTAAGACAAAAATCAAATAGAAAAAAAAACAAGTGACAACGAAAATGGAACCGTTTGGATTAGGACACATTTTTATAATTTTTAAAATCTTGGCAGTTATTTTCTGATTTGCATCATTATTATTATTATTATTCTTTTCTCTACTATTCCTTGTTTTGATTAATCCAACATATAACTTTTCCCCTCAAAATTCTGACTTTAATCTTATGAGACCAAAAGTCATAATTCTGAGGGGGGGGGGGAGAAATATCACGATTCTGAAATTAAATTCTGACATTTTTTATTCTTAAAAAATGTCAGAATTCAAGGATTAAAATCAGAATCAGGGGGAAAAGCCAAAGCCCTGAGATGAAAAGTCAGAATTCTTATTGTTTTCAGTGGCTTTGATCTTCTCCCGTGGTTGTATGACCTTGAAAAACGCCGATCTAAATAAATGCCTAGAATCTCCAGATCGGTGACCGTCATGCCCAGGATGAGCCCGGTAAACGTCTGACTGCGATTTCAGAGCAGGCGGCCGCGCAGGTTGGTGACCGCCAGCGCAGACGACAGAACGGAGAAGGAAAAAGAGAGACATACCTTCCATAGACGTAGTAGAGGTAAGGGAAGAGTAGGACTCGAAAGATGAAAAAAGTGACCAGCATAAGAGCCCCGTTCACTTTGTGCAGCAGAGTGTGTTGCTGTTTGTACTGAGAGTGGGGGAAAAAAAAACAGAGGGAGAAAGGAAATGCAAGAGGTACAAGCCGACAAGGTTAATAATCTGAAGGTTATATCCGTCATTCTAACACTGTTAGGTTTTACTCTAGTTGCTCAGAGTGATTATGGGATGGCAGGAGAGCACAAGGACATATATTTCTGGTCAGAAGCCGATTGGTTTCTACAGGAGGAAGGTGGATCGTTGTAGTTTTTAAAACTTTCTCGCTTTAGCTGAATTTAGGTGTTTTCAAACCAAACATCTCTGTTTTGCTGTTTAGTGATAAAAATAGTTGCCGGATGCAACATGAAGCTTTTAATACCAAATCTGTTTTCTGTGGTTTGATTTTGCACTGCCAGGGGGCGCTGTGGTTCTGCTGCTGCCCGTTTTACTACTGTGTGATCCGCAAGATGTGTTACATCTGCATGATTAAAGAAAAGTACATTTGTGTTTTTTACGGTTCCCATCAATTTTTTTTTGTGAAACTTGCAGACAGATTTTTCTGTTCTTCACCTTTCTTGTCCATTTAATCAGCTCCAGACTGAAATCAAGATGTCAGAATTGATTTCACTGGACTTATTTTGAGCGATTCTTTTAAACAGTGTCACCGTTTTTAAATTGTTTTATACTTGTGTATATGTATTAATCAATTTTATTTTGTAACCAGGTTGCTGTGTACTGCAGATTTCTGCCAAGATGCCCCTTGAAAATGAGATCTGGACCTCAATGGGGTTTACCTGGTTAAAGAAAGGAAATAAAAGTAAATGTACAAAAGGTTGAAACAGAAAACAACATTTACAGCCCAAATGAGGAAGAAATTAATAACATTAATCCTAATATTTCCTCTTAAAAAATGATAACTGGCCTGCAGTTTCAGCACTTTAACTCCTTCTATGATTTTGTTTGATGTAAAGTTTTCTGTTTGCAGTTTTGCTTGATTTCTGTAAAGCATTTCCTACTATGTTAAGATCTTAAATGTCCTTAAAAGGGCCGTTTGTGGCATAATGTATTGATAAAATGATTAATCAATTAAAATGTTAAAATATGATTAAATAGCTATCTCTGCATTTGATGAGTACTTTTTAAAATGTAATTAAGCTCCAAATGAACAACTTTATTGCTAATAAGTTAGTAAATAGGTTATTTAGGGTTCTGTATTCATGCTATGTGTAAATTTTGACACTTTTGTGTAAATTTGTTTAGCTTGACAATGTTTTGCCTAAAACAATCTCAGTATTTGATTGAATTGAATTGGATGGCTTCTTAAAGTATCAACTCTCAATCAGAAAATTAAAACAAAATAAAAGCCATTTTGTAAACTCAGAATGACAAAACTTCCAGCAGTGCAAAAACAAAAGAAAAAAAAGACACATTTATTGATTATGCAAAACATTAAAAACAGCAACATGGTCCAAAAGCACCTAAACATGAACTGAATGTTTGGGTCTAATACCTCCAAACAGACACTGAAACATCGCAGACACACAAACACAAACCTGGACAGATGCAGATGTGTTGCAATTCATACAATCTGTATCCAAGCACACTGTCAGCAATTAAAGAGTGACATTTAACAGCCTGCAAACATCTGACAGCATGAAGGAGCTGTATGCTGGGGATGACCGGAAATATACGCTCTCCAATTAATTAAAAAAGAGAAATAAAAGTGTAAATTAAGACCTTTAGTCAGTGCCATGCACATGCGATGATGATCTGAATTTGTGTCAACATTAACACTCACCTGGATGAGTATTTTTCCTAAGCAGACGGATGGAGTGCTGAGCTCAGCCATGAACATGATGCCCTGGAAATAGTCGCCCTTTCCTTGTCGCCAAAACTGGAAAAACAAAACATTCAATACTTCAATTACAAATTCAGTTACATTTAGAATATGTTGTTACTTGTTTTAGAGTAATAACATGGGTTGCAAAATGAATTAACGGTTAATTAGATTGAAATGAGTTCCAATCGATTGATTAATAATGTCCTCTTGAACCTTCTTTTAGCGTTGTAGTTTGGCCGCCGTCCAGCAGAGGGCGCCGCTGGTCATCCTGAAGCGGAGCCGAGATGGCGGCCAAGCAAGGACGGGAAAGAGAAACGGCCCAAACGGAGTCCGGATTGAGACGCAAAACGCACTCAATGCGGTTCCGTTTTGAAATATAAACAGCTGAACTTTGACCTTAATAACGCTTTATTCAGCCGAGTTACATGAGCAGCGTCAACCTGTCATTAAGACAAGTTCCTGATGGAGGCAGGAAGGTTTTGATATTCCTCCTTCATTCACTTTCTGCTCCTCGGCGGGTTACATCATTAATGTCATCTTTTATTTCTGTATTCAGAAACGTGAGCGGTTCCTCTTGTTATTTATTATAAATATCTCTTGGTTTAATAACCATTTTTATGGAAAGACTTGATACAAGAAAAAAACTCAGATTTTTAAGAAAATGGCTGCTCAATTAATCATTAGCCGATTGATAAGATGAATCAACTTTAGATTAACTCATTAATAAATTGCATCCATGCTAAAGGGGGATAGATTACCCAGATATGGGGTCAACGTATTTTGACCCAATACGTTGGATATTGGGTCATTATATAATACTAGTTATTATTATATAATACTAGTTATTATACTAGTATTATTATATAATACTAGTTATTATACTAGCATTATTATATAATTATATAATACTAGTTATTATACTAGCATTATTATATAATTATATAATACTAGTTATTATACTAGTATTATTACATAATAACTAATACTAGTTATACTAGTATTATATAATACTAGTTATTATACTAGTATTATATAATTATATAATACTAGTTATTATACTAGTATTATTATAACTAATACTAGTTATTATACTAGTATTATTACATAATTATATAATACTAGTTATTTTACTAGTGTTATTATATAATAACTAATACTAGTTATTATACTAGTATTATTATGTAATAACTAATACTAGTTATTATACTAGTATTATTATATAATTATATAATACTAGTTATTATACTAGTGTTATTATATAATAACTAATACTAGTTATTATACTAGTATTATTATGTAATAATACTAGTATAATAATTAGTAATATACTAAAAAATACTAGTTTATAGTATTATTATTACTAAAAACTAGTTGTCCAATAAATTACTGAAGAGTAAAAAAATATTTAGTAAAAAGTTTACTGAAGTACTGAGTACCTCTAAATTACCAATCATGTAATATTTAACAATTACATCATCAGATGGACCAAAATATGAAGTTAAGTGGAAATGTTGGTATGGCTAAATCCAGAAATTTTACTCAAGTACGAGCAGAGAAACTTGATAATAAAATAATTCAATTAAAAGTAAAATTACTCCTAAAAGTATTGTTTTTCAAAAAAGTTATTAAAGTAAATGGACTGAACTTATATAGCGCTTTATCTGATCATTTTGACCACTCAAGGCGCTTTACACCCATTCGCACTCACAAACGCTCACACACTTAAACACCGATACGCAGCTCGGTGGGCTATTTGGGATCAAGTGTCGAACCTGCAACCTTCCGATTACAAGACGACTACCCACAGAGCCACAGTCGCCCTGAAAAGTAAGTATTTACTACCCATCTCTCCAGCTACAACAGAAAGAGCGACTTGTGACAGTTACCACGGACACGGGGAAGCAGACGGTGACCATGACAACGTGGTGCAGCACCATGAGGAACTCGCGACGCAGGTAGCTCCTCACTGCTGAGCGCATGTGTTGGGGGGCAGCCAAGGCCTCCTCGTGACCTTTCACCCGCAGCTTGTACCAGTAGCACATGAACATGGCGTAGATGTCGTAGACGAAGTAGGGGACAGCAAACATGATGTAGGTGCTTGTGAGCCAGTGCCTGCGCAGAAAGGAAGAGATGACGGTTTTTAAATCGAGGCAGTGATTTTATTTAAAGTTGATGATATTATTATTATTAGCAGTACGACTTACTGGTCCTCAATTATGTCCTTACAGGAAGATGCAATGATGTAGCCAGCTGAAGAAGCCATGACTGCCTGGATTGATGACACCAACCTGAGTGTGAGAACAGAGAAACAAAAAATAAATCAGAAAAGCTGTTTATCCCCCCCCCATTTCTTTATGTTGTAACCAGGGTTGTAATAGTTTAGAGCATGTGTCAAACTCGAGGCCCGGGGGCCAAATCCGGCCCGCTGTAGGTTTTTATTTGGCCCTCAAGACTCCAGATTACATCAATAAGTGAACAGTTTTTCACAAAATTCATCCAAAATCAACAAATCCCCCCATGTTTTCTGATTTTACTGCAAAACTTTCTCAATATTGGCCTAAAACTTTGGGTTTAAGTGACTGCTGCCTCAGCCTTACTTGATGTCAAGTCATAATCTGTGATTGATGCGCAGATTAATAAACAGTCATATTTAGCATTATACAGACATTAGCACAAATATAAAGCTTCCTTACAAATATTTCTAAATTAGCACCACAAAATCTGTTATTTTGATTGCAAAAAAATCACAAAATTCTGGAGGGACTGACCAGTGTGAAAAGATGTTCAATAATATTGAATTTTAGGAAACACTTATTGAATGCTCACTACATTCTGGCACAATCGGCCCTTTAAGAACATTCAGATTTTTGATTTGGCCCAAAATGAAAATGAGTCCAACACCCCCTGGTTTAGAGGTTTTTACTTTAGTTTTATTCTGCTAGTTTTATTTAGTTTGCTATGTTAGTATCCGTTAAGTATTTAGTTTATGTTGTAGTGTTAGTTTTTTAATACTTTGGTTAATTAGTAGGTGCAGAATTCAAAAAAGGTAAAGTATTAGGTATTCTTGCTGAATATTCAGCAGAAGACACCATTTTCAAATAATGTGTTCAATAATTGCTGACTGGCATTATGGAGAACCATAACTTGCTTTGAAATGATTGGGCAAACAATTTAGTCAATGTCAAAGAATCGCATCAGATCTTGATAACTCTAGAAGCTTTATTCTTATTAAAATTATTTTTTTCCTCTGAGTTTTAAGATATTCTGGAAAAATCACGTTTCTATTCTGACTGTATTCTCTTGGTTAAATAAAATCCCTCATACTCACAGAAAGGAATGATTGAAATAAAATCCACTTTTTAAAAATATTTTCTGTCATTTGTAATAGTTTTTTTTGTTTGTTTAAAAAAACAATTAAACTTACATCTGCAATGGAAAAAGTGAAAGTAAACGTTCAGGAAGAACTCTGTTCCCGTTACCACGTTGCATATAAACGTGTTGGAAGGTTTTCCGACCTGGCCGATACGATGACCGCATCTCCTTCGGTCCATCTCAATGCTGGGATGGACTTCAGGCATTGTTTGGACAGAAGGAAAAGGCCTGGGAAGAACACAGAGCCAGCAGCCAAGATGGTCAGCATGGTCCCTGGCGATCTGTCTTACGAGGCAAGAAGTTCGGCAGACAATCTGGTCCTTGAGATCTGTCGCTCTCTGTCCTCTCTGAAAAACACAGAGAGGATGAGAGTTAATACCAATCGCTCACAAAAACAACAAAAAAACCAACCCGTGTTCACATTTGGCTGCGCTCACAAAGATAAGAGGAAGGAACACGCTATCATAGTCCAACACACGCGGCTGTATGTTTAGCTAACCTCACTGATGAGATGTAGCTCTGCATTACATTACCAAAAAGGATCATTTAATAGATAAAAACATCAAATCCTGCAAGTGTTTTATATTTTTGGAGTAAATTATGGCTACAACCAGGACAAGGTTTTCAGACAAGCCTAATTTACAGTTTTTTTCCTAAGTCTAAATATTAAAGCATAATAAAACAGGTCCCAACTTAGTGGGTTCATACAAACAGACAAAACTCCCAAAACCTATTATAATGTGGGAAAATAGATAAATCTTAAGTTCTGACAATTTGTTAAAACATCTGAAAATATTGTTTTAAAAAACTACAGTTTTTGAAATTGTGAAACATACTGAGCTAAGGGAATGTTAACCCCAAGGTCAGATCATAAAATATTCAGATATATTAAGTCATATGGCAAGTTAGCATTAGCCCAATACAACAGGAATAAATGACTAACTTGGAAATCTATTTCACCTGAGAACATCAGAACAGAACGACAGCTTGTAAGGTCACAAGATGAGAGTAAAGACATTAAAAACAGCAAAAAGAACAGTTAGATAAGAATTTTAAAAAGTGTCACATTAGGATCATTTTTACAACTAAGAACAGCTGATTAGCATTTCAAAAGCTCAAAGAGCATCTGAACTACGACCCCAGAGTGGCTGAAAAGGAGGCCTCATGGATGCAGAACAACAAAAAATCATATCCCTACTCCAACACCTCTCTGCCCGGCTTTCTGACCAAAAACCCAATAAAGAGAAAAACAGAAGCAGCAAAAGCAAATGAGGTGGATTAGCAGAGCTCACTAACAACCAGTGGCGTCATTCAGGACAAGTTACTGAGGAATATCGTCTCGGCTGTGTAGATATTGAACTGTCAGGATCTCCTTATACTGTCACACAGAAGCAATCTTCAGTCAGAGGCCTCTTCAGATTGGTAGCAAGACTGACTGCTACGGGAGACCCTTCTTGCCCACATCACCATCCAAAAAGTTGGATGATTTGCCAGAATATTTAAATTTCCTTTGGGATAAATAAAGTATTTTTAGACTCAATCCCAAATATGTATTCTGACAGAACAATAATCCCAAACGTGCCTAAACTGGTCTTCAGATAAACACAAGGCTTCTTGAATGGGTCTCACCTTACGAGTACTGGAAACTTGTAGACAGTGCTTATAGGAATCAGAATATGCGTTATTGGCCAAGATTATATGTACAAACAGGGAATGTGCTTGTGCTTATTTTGCCAGGTCACTGCCAAAAAAAAACAATCGAGTTAAATAAACTCCACCCTTTGTGCCAAGAAGAGGCCGAACATTACGCCAGAAGCTTGCTGGTTGCTGCAAAAGCCATGTGGGTTTAGCAACTTGCTAAAAGTCTTAGAGCCACGTATGTAAACCACAGAAGAAAAAGAAACCGTGGAGGACTATCAGCCCAGCAGTAGCATCCTGTAGACTGCCACCGGTTTTCCTGACGAGACGAAACAAAAGGATGAAGTAAGATTCCCATATCAAGACTAGAGACAATGGAGCAAAGATGTTTTGCAAAAACAGGATGGAACAAAAGTCATCACATCTCTCAAGATTTAGAAAACAA
This sequence comes from Poecilia picta, assembly GCA_033032245.1. Taxonomy (NCBI): domain Eukaryota; kingdom Metazoa; phylum Chordata; class Actinopteri; order Cyprinodontiformes; family Poeciliidae; genus Poecilia; species Poecilia picta. The sequence continues at coordinate 22,690,567 of CM065371.1, forward strand.
TAAGCAAGAGCTGCAAAAGTTAATTTTTTTTCTGATGCAAAAATGATTCCTTCAGTTTTTTCTTCCCTTTAATTGAAGAAAACTTTCAGCTTCTAATGTTGGTTCTACAGTTAAATGAAATTTATACATCCATCCATTTTCTGTACACCATTGTCTCTTAGTGTGGTTGGGAGAAATGTATACATTGAAATACCTAAATTAATGTCAACAATGATTGATTTATGTTCAATCCTGACCTAGACTTTAGTATACTTAAATGCTTTTTTCTTTTTATTGACCAAAATTAAACAGAATTTGAAGTTAAAACAGGAGTTTAACCCATAAGAATAAAAATAGAGAGATGTAAAATAATAAAGTCTTCCTCCATCATCCACCTGATTCTACTGGGAGCATTTACCAGCTTCCCATCTACCCCATTACAAATATTGCAGTTTGCTTACACTGACTCATTAAAAAAGAAAAAGTTCAAGTCCATTAGCAAAAATGCGCAATGCGCTATTTTTTTTTTTAAAATCGTCGAAAAATATTGACCTTAGATGAGAGAGATGGATGGAGCTCATTGTTCCTGCAGGAAAAACGTTAGTTAGTGTCACCTGTCTGTCTGTCTGTCTGTCTGTCTGTCTGTCTGTGGAGGCGAAGCTTTACCGCAAACCAAAAATGGTAACGCGTTAACGTGCGTCGGGAATAACTAGATCTTTATTTTTATATATTTTATGAGTGGGGGAGCTAACGAACTAACCTGGGAGAATAAAAAAAGGCAGATAAAAACTCACGGAGTTGCGCCAACTTAGCTGTGCGCTGCGTGTTCCTTTTTAACCAAATTGAGCAGCTAGTGAGGCTAAACCTGCGCCAGAAGGATACGAACAAGTCAGCAACAAATTGATTAAATAAAAAAAAAAACATTGAGAATGTCAGAAAGCATATCCTCCGTCATCAACACAACGAACCGGTTAACGTTAAAATGACGGATTGTCTGCGCTGTTGAATCACCTGCTAACAATGACGATGCTACGACCGTTAGCGATTAGCCGAGTTAGCCACGATGTTGTTACTAGACCCATTAATGCAGACACAGCTGAGGTTTGTTTTAATGAAAAATAACTCATATATACAATTTAATTTCTTGTAATGTTTGTGGATATTTAATTACAGATGATATCATGGCGTTTACATGTTCTTCATTAGCTTGTTGTTTGTTTGTAGCAGCCAGCTGCCGCAGTTAAGCCAATAACCCCTAGCTAGCCTAGCCTAGCCTAGCCTAGCTAGCTTAGCCTAGCTAGCACATCGGGAGTTTTGAGCATGCTCTGAATAAATATGAAACATTTACACAGCGGCTCCCTGCAGAGTCCAGTCAGCGTCCAGCCGAAGGTCGTGTCCTGCGGGAAGCGTTTAAAGATATCCCAGGGGTCTCGGCCTCGATGCTCCGCATGTTTTATGTGGCCGCTTGAATGTTTGAAGGGTAGCGGCGAGCTAACGGCGAGCTAGCAGCAACTTTGATCGAAATCTCCGCGAGGTTAGCCCGATGGCAACTGATGCGAGAGCCAGGCGGCGCAAACACTCGGCGTTATCTAACCGAAACACGTTAAGCCCGAGTTAAAGAGGAAGCTGCGCTCTGATGCAGCGGATGCTGTCGCTATGTCATCCCCTCTCTGTCTCGCCACATCACACCAGAGATGCTGCTGATGCTGCTGATGCTGCTGCTGCTCGCCTCCCAGATGCAGCGTTGACTCAACACTGCTGCGCCAGCAGGCAGTTCCTACAGGTCTACGACGAGAAACGTGCACCAGTCACACATCTGCGTCTTTATGTAGGAACCAAGAGACATGTTGGACGGACTGGAGGCAAAATCTGCTAACGAAAATTCAGTTTGCTCACGGAGAACAGCATCTGCTTGCGAAGGAAGCAGTTACGCCTTGTATTCATTAGGGCTGTAACGATACAATAATCTCACGATACGACGCACGATATTCTGCCCGCGATATTCAGCAAGCGATGCAATTCAATACACTTTTGCGATTTTCTGAACGATTTTAGAGGGACAGAGTGATTTTGGTGACATTTTGTGACTGTTATAAAGTTGGACTGAATTAATTTAACTGAAAACTGATTAAAAGCACCAACTACACAATACCTGGCTCTGGTTGGACACAGACTTAAAGTGGACAGCTGGACAAAATGAATCAAAGAAGTGGTGACTGTTTCTTTTAGTTGAAACAGTCCAAACTGTAGCTGACATGCATTAGTAAAGTAAATAAAGTGAACCAAGTTCCTGCTCTGAATAGTTTGATACCTTTTTAACCTGAACATCTGAAGGAATCACTCTAAGCCTGATGACCTGGTGAAGCAAGCAGTGAGTGAACAAGGTGACAGTTGGACGTTACGATACTTGCAGATGAATATCGATTTTGTCTAGGAAAGGAAAATATTGATATATATCACAATATTGATATTACTATACAGCCCTAGTATTCATACACAAATAACCCTGTTATTGGTTTATTTTCTAATTATGTAAGCATGTGTTTAACAGGAAGTTTTATACAACTTCTTGTGCTTGAAGCGTTTATAAATGCTACAGTGGACTTACAGCTGTGCGTGTGATTAGTCCAGTAACTGCATTAGCCATTTAAGTCTCGTTTGATACAATATTTGAAAATTAATTAAAATGTGCATATGAAAAAACAATTCAGCTCTTTTTTAAATAAAAAAACCAAACATTTCAATGCAAGAATACGTAGGTCTCATATGACATTACACTTCTGGGAACCTGGTAGCTGACAGCAGGGGCGGAGCTATAGGAGGGCCTGGGGGCCAGCTTAGAACTAGCTCTCAACTCATTCCTGTCTAATTAATAAACAACATAACCACTACTCAGTCACAGTTTTTGAGGACTCTAAGTGACTTTTAGTTGGTCTCAAAGCTTTGAGCTGCGCTTGCCTACCAAGATGGCGGTTCAGTGACACACGGATCACTTCCAGTTCAGACTTGCGGAAACTCTGTATATTATTCCTTAAGTCTACATTTATTTATCTGGAACAAACTTCCAGAAAACTGCAAAACAGCTGGAACACTGAGTTAAATCTAGACTAAATCCCATCTGTCTAAGAGTTGTTTTTTAACCATAATAACTGAAACACTGACCAACATTTTGATGCTTAATGATGAAAATTGGCAAAATATAATATTTACCCATTTTCTCAGCTGTTGGCTGTCTTCTATGACTTTAAATTTTTGTGTTTTTATGACATAAAGCACTTTGAACTTTACATTATAGTTTATTTGTTGGTCAAATGTGCTATACAAATAAACTTTATTGATCAATTGATCGTTTGTAGCGAATGTTGCATGTGCAGCTAAAAAGCACTTCTATTATCCACATATGAAAAGCTCCATGATGGCGTGTTAGAGCCGTCCTGATAGGGAAAAATTCATGTTTCCACCAAAAAAAATCAGAAATTTTTAGATTAATCTTAGAGATTTGTTAGAAAAAACAAAGAAACTGAAGGAGTTCAAAAAGTCAAAACTTTTCTAGAAAAAAACTCATTGTTTTAGATATCAGTCATTTTCCAGAAAAAACAAGGAGATACCTGAGTTTCAAAAGCTTAGCATTTTCAACTTTAAAATAATAAATAATGTTTTTCTTCATTTGAAATTTTCAGATGTTTTTCTAGCAAAGTTTTTACATTTGGAGCTCTGAAATTTTCATTTTTTTCTAGAAAATTCTTTGGGTGAAATTATAAGAATCTACCGACAATGGACCTGAAACACAGTTTTAGAAGCTCAGCTTGACATTAATACTATTTCAGGCTGATCTGTCGGTCATTATTTCAATTAACTGATTAATAATTGGATAGCAGAAGGTATAAAATGGTTTATTTTTATGCTTTAACAAAATTTGAGTCAAACAAAGTTAAATCTATGGCACTCAAAGATTTCTGGGTAGAAAAAAAATTAACAGATATGTTTTTCATTCTAAATTCAGAATGTTTATATTATTTGTACAGTTTTGAGTCTACACTCCAGTTAATTAATTAGTAAAATAGTTGTTTCAATTATCAGTTTATCACGATCAATCCTAATTGCTTCATAAAGCGATGTTTGAAATTGATGGAACATTTTCAAAGTTTTTCCTGAAAAGGTAGTTTGTGTTTCTTATTAAAATCATCTTTGGGACACTAAACTAACAACACAGAGGAAAAAACAGTCCAAACAGTAATTCTTGTTTAATATTTTTACTTTAAACTGTCCAAATTATAAAATAACATGATCTCTACTTGATCTACAAAAAAAAATACAAAACAAAAACAATGACTGTAATAAGTATCGATTTTTTTGCTCTAACAACTTTTTAGACATGCATACTGTTGAGAAATATAAAAATATAAATATAAATACATCCCCTTAATATTCTTAATGAATCCATGACTAAGATTTGAAATATTTTGTCATAAAAGAATTAAAATGCAGTTGAGTATGATAAGGCATTGAAGATGTATCACAAGATCTGTACAGAAGCCTAAAGTAGAGGTATCATCATTATTATTTTTTTTAGTGTAATGGAGAAAAACTAAAATTAATTTGCAATAAATCACTATGTTTCTCAACAGGAAAAACACATTTTCAAAGAAAGAAACAACTACAGATTTCAAGGTAAGAAATGAACACAAAACAAACTGCACTCGTCGACTGATAAAGTCCTTTTTCCGCTCAACTTAAAGTGACTTTTTAAGCCCTTTCCACAAAACGCGACAACTGACTGTTCATTACACGACTGATGCAGAAAACAAGTGCTATGCAGAAAGTTAAAAATCTAAATCTAAAAAAAAAGTCTCACCCATTGGACTGGAACACAGAGAAAATAAAATAAAAAAGGACTATGGCAATGACAGCTGCAATCAAATGAATGGCAATCTATGTGAAAAAATTCAGAGTAAAATCAACCTTTTCATAAATATTATCGTCTACAGCTAACTAACTTAGTGGAACTGCTAAATTTTATTCTCGTCATGACAGTTTTCTAACAACAAACATGGCCGAGCTTGCTTGGTTTATTTTGTTTTCATGCAAAAAGGTAGTTCAGAAGCCGAAGTGCTGATTAGCAGTTGTTTTTTTTTCCTGTGATGGCCAGACCCAGAGAGGAAGACTCAGAGCAAAACAATCCGAGAAAACTCAAACCTCCATCCTTCCCGAGTCAGACAGCTTTAAGGTGCTTGATGCTCCTGAATAACAACTTTTTTTTTTATTATTTCTGTACCTTCAGGAAACAGATGACCCATCCCCTACAGATGAATCGTCTTTCCTGATTACCTCCACAAAAAAGACATTTATCTAGCGTTAAACCCTAATTTTCATCTCCGTCTTGTGAAATAAAACTACAAACATGCGAGAGGAGCTCAAACTCACACACACACGCAAACACACAACTTCCCTTCCAACGTTTCTCTTGTTTCCTCCCCACCGAAACGTCTCGACTCAAACCGTTTTGGATTTTCAGTATTCTCGGTAGTTGCTAACATGGAGGTAAGATCAGAGCTGGTGTGAGATTTACAGTACTTGGTACAGTAGACAGCAGCCAATGCCAAAAAAAGACGGGGGCTTGAAGGGTGGAGAGGGAGAACCACGCTTTCATTAGAGTCTTCATTCGGAAATATTCGGACAGCACATCCATGTTTATCATTAGTGTCGGTGAACCTGCTGCAGCTGCTTTCCAAGATGTCTTCTTTGATGCTCCAGCTCTGCAGCAAAACGTTTTAGATGTTTCTTCTCTCAAAGGTTTCACCTCTAACCCCTAAGTGCTAATAAAAAGAGAGGGGATTCTCTGCAGACTCAAAGCAGGCGTTTCTAAAGAATAGATGTTTCTACAGAGCAAACACTGATTGGCTCCATCCAGTAACAGAAGTCTTTCAGAAACTGTGGTGACTGCTTTAAAAGATGAACAAGATGATAATTTTGAACGATCATTTTATTTTTATTTATGTTTTTAGCTACTTATGTCAGTTTCACATTATTTCAGTAACAAAAACAGATTGAATTTTTTAATGTAAAGGCAAATTTTGCATTTAGTCAACATTTAGCCTTCCTTACTGATAAACATCTCTTTAATATGGAAGAGGATTAGGGCCACCGAAAAAAATAAAAATGAAATAAAATTCTGACTTTAAAGTCAGAATTCTGACTTTAATCTCAGATTATTTTTTTCGGTGGCCCTAATCCTCTTCCGTATTAAAGAGATGTTTATCAGTAAGGAAGGCTAAATGTTGACTAAATGCAAAATTTGCCTTTAACGTCAGAATTCTGACTTTAATCTCAGAACTCTGACTTTAATCTCAGAATTCTGAGATTAAAGTCAGAATTCTGAGTTGACTAAATGCAAAATTTGTTGTCTAAATGCAAAATTTGCCTTTAAAGTCAGAATTCTGACTTTAAAGTCAGAATCTCAGAATTCTGATAAACATCTCAGAATTCTGACTTTAAACTCAGAATTCTGACTTTAATCTCAGAATTCTGACTTTAATCTCAAATTCTGAGATAAAGTCAGAATTCTGAGTTGACTAAATGCAAAATTTGCCTTTAAAGTCAGAATTCTGACTTTAATCTCAGAATTCTGAGATTAAAGTCAGAATTCTGAGTTGACTAAATGCAAAATTTGCCTTTAAAGTCAGAATTCTGACTTTAAAGTCAGAATCTCAGAATTCTGATAAACATCTCAGAATTCTGACTTTAAAGGCAGAATTCTGAGATGTTTATCAGAATTATAATTAATAATTATTATAATTAATTTTTCATAATTATTTTTTTTCCGGTGGCCTTAACCCTTTTCCGTACTTTAAAAAGTCATAGCTGTTTGATATTAAAATGTGATTTATGTTGATGCTTTTATTTTGAAACGTAACCGGACGTTCACTGGTAAAATAAGGAGAAGGAGGTAAAAGGAGAAGTTAAGGAGACGCCGCTAATGTCCGACTGGCTAACACGATCACTCTGCCGTTATTAAGTGTTTAATAAGTCTTCTATCTTGGTTACAACAGTAAGATGGTGAAATTGACGAAATAAATGACGATCCGGTACCGGACAAGTTAGCTAAAGATATGAAAATGTCGAATGATGGACGTTAATTTCGTCTTGGTTCTTAGAAAAACAACTACTTTTGACATGCCTGGCCAATCATTTTGCGCTTGATTTTTTTCGACCAATCAGGCGTGGTCCTTTTTTTTTTTTTTTGCTTGTCTAATCAGGTGAGGCTCTTGTGAGACGTCTTCCTTTGGAAACGCCTACTTCATCTGCGGACATACGCGCTTGAATAAAAACGGAAAATAAAACATTAAACCGGATCAGAATCAACAAGTAACCGTCCCGGGACTCGGTTCGGATCAATCCTGCTAACTGTGGGACTGCGGCGCCGCGATGCTAGAGCAGTCCGTGACCAGCAGGTCCACCACCGTGTTCCCCGTGACGTACACGGTGGGCGCCGCCGTCACCATGTTGCTAAGGGAGATGGAGCTGCTGGCGGCCACGTTGGAGGTGACGGGAGTCGGTGGCGCCTGGCTGGTGCTGTGGGTTCCCATGTGGCCCTGGAGCTGGGTGGGCGTCTTACACTGGACGCCGCACAGGTGGCAGACGAGGACGCCGCCCGAGGCCGTGCCGCCGAAGCCGCCGGGACTCTCCTTCCACTCCTGGCCATGGTGCTTCTGGGCGTGGACGCGGAGATAAGTCAGCGTGGTGAAGCCTGGTGGAGAGCAGGTACTTTTACATAACTAACCGTTTACTACAACGGTGTGTCAGTGCCAAAGTACATAGAAAAAGAGAGCACATTTTCACTAGGGCTGTATAATAATATCGATATCGCAATATATATATCGATATTTTCTTTCCTAGAAAAAAAATCGATATTCATCATCAAGTATGGTAAGTAGGCTTGGAGTGATTCCTTCAGATGTTCAGGTTAAAAAGGTATCAAACTATTCAGAGCAGCTACTTGGTTCACTTTATTTACTTTACTAATGCATGTCAGCTACAGTTTGGACTGTTTCAACTAAAAGTAACATGTTTTCTCTCCACTTCTTTGATTCATTTTGTCCAGCTGTAAACTTTAAGTCTGTGTCCAACCAGAACCAGGTATTGTGTAGTTGGTGCTTTTAATCAGTTTTCAGTTAAATTAATTCAATCCAACTTTATAACAGTCACAAAATGTCCCTCTAAAATCTTTCAGAAACTTGCAAAAGTGTATTGAATTGTATCGTTGGCTGATATCGCAAAATATATCGTATCGTGAGCAGAATATCATGTATCGTATCATATCGTGAGATTATTGTATCACTACAGCCCTAGTTTTCACACACAGAAAAAAAACACATTTTTTTTAAATCAATCTGAGGTCAGAATTTTATGAAGGTGTATTAGGACAGGAGAAGATTTTCTAGAAAAAAGATGGAAATGTCTGAGCTCCAAACATCAAACCTTTACTAGAAAAAAAACCCTCAGAAATTGAGATGAATGTCAGAAAATTTCTAGAAAACAAAACTGGACATTTTCGATGTTTAAAAAATGTTCAGTTTTTCTAAATTTGCCAATTTTTAGAGTTTCAAAGGTAAAAAACTTTCAACCTTTGAAAATCGGAAATTTCCAAAAGTTCTTTTGATAGAAATTTTACTTCTCCTATTTTCCATCGACTGATCGGCGTCATTATTCGCCTTGCTGTCCTAATAATCCCAGGCTCAGATTAATCTTAGAAAATATCAGTTTCAAAGGTCAAATTTTTTTATGCTTTGAAACTCAGAAATTTCCAAGCTATTTCTAGAAAATTTCTGAGATGAATCAAAAGTTCAGAGTTTTTTTGGCAGAAGTTTCTTCCTCCTTTTTTCCATTATCTGACACTCATCATTCGCCTTGACAAAAGCACTCAAACGCTCAACTCTTTTTATATGGAGATTCAAATGTCAAAGTGTTTTCTAGAAAATTTCTGAGATCAATCTCAAAATTTTGGAGTTGTTTTTAGCAATCTTTTCGACTTTTCAAAAATACCAAACAAACTAGAGAGAAACACTGATTGGTTAACTGCTTGGTCCATAAAGGAAATGGAGAAGGAACCGTTGCAGAGGACTCTAGATTTATGAACCTTAAAGTTTGTGCCTTCATCAGACAGTTTTAATAAAACTGATGGTAAAGCGCTTGTACTCACTGCGGTTACAGAGGTGGCAGACGTGGTGCTGCGACTGGTTGTGCACCCTCATGTGATCGGTGATGTACGCGGCGGACAGGAGCTTCCCGCAGATGTGGCACGGCACTTTCTCCTCGTGACGGATCATGGGGGGCTCGCAGGCGATCCTTGGTGGCAAAACACGACTCGCAGGTCTGCAGACGGAGGAGAGATGAAGAAGCATCGCTGGTAAAACTCAGAACACCTTGGCATTTTGGGCTCCATTCACACCTGATGGGTTCGGTTTGCTTGGGGACCAAAGTTGAACATTTATAAAATTTTCCGCTCCTGTGGTTCTGTCTAACCGCACAAACCAAACTCTTTGAAAAACCTGTTCCCCTCCTCACCTGTGGTGGCGCTGCACCAAGAACCACTGAAGGAAGCAACATAAAAACATGCAAAGACATTCTTATTTGCAAAATATAAATAAAGATTGATTAGCATCCGATTTTAGAGGTTGTAGGATTTCTTCTCTATTTCTCCTTCTGGTGCTAAACCTGTGCGTTTGCTTTGGTTCCATTTACCCAGAATTCCCTGCTCCGTAGTCGTCTTCCTGCTTCATGAGTGGACTCTACTTTGCTTGGCGTTCATATATAGGCCTGTCACAATAACTGTTAATGGAAGATATATTGTCAAAAAATTATTGTGATAAATAAGTAATATATTGATAATGACATAATAATGCTATAATTCCCCTTCTCAAACACAGTGTGCACAGCCCTTAACACTTTAAATATTTAAAATAAAACAAAACTGCCAAACGGAAAAAGAAAAACCAAACAACAACATTAAAAAAAAATTCATTATGAAGTATCTGTAACCAAAATTACCCATCAAAAAATCTTAATCATCAGAAAAGAAATCGAGCTGTTTTGTCTGCATCAAAGTTTGATTATGCGTTTACATCTCCCCAAATGAACCAGACTTTCTCGACAAACAAAACAGGACTGGTGTGAAGGCGCCGTTAGAATAATAAAACTGCAAAAAAGGAAAAAAGAAATTACACATACCGGACACTTGAAGGGTCTTTCTGAGGAGTGCACCTGCCTGACGTGGCTGTTGAGATGGTCAGGCCTACAGCAGGGCACAAGAGAGACAAGTCAGAGCAGGAAGGGGCCGTGGCCACGGCGGCGTGGCCACGGCGCTTGGCTGCAGCGCCGCATCACCTGGAGAAAGCCTTGCCGCAGTGAGGGCAGATGTAGGGTTTCTCCACGCCGCCCTGGTGGGAGCGCACATGGTGGCTCATGCGGTCCTTCCTCTTGAAGCGCTGCTGGCAGATGGGGCAGGAGAAGGGCTTCTCGTCCGAGTGGGACAGCCGGTGCCGGTTGAGGTGGTAGACGTCCCGGAAGGCCTTCCCGCACGTCTCGCAGGCGTGGTTCTTCTTCACGGGGTTGGGGTTGGGATTGGCGGGCCGCTGAGACAGAAACAAACAAGCTACAGAGTTTAGGTCTGTTCTCCACATACCGAAAGAGAATTTGATAGATTTAATGATGAAACCATGCAAACACAGATAATAATCGGCCAGTTAGATAAATGATCTGATGATCGCAGATGGAAATAATTACTTCTGGCTCGTCTTTAATTCTGGTTTGTGTAACAGAGAACATGCAGGGGAGCGTGGGGGAGTGGGGCTTCGAGCTAGGGCTGGGCGATGCATCGCTTTTATCTTTCTGAAGATTTAAGTTTGAAGAAATCGGGATTGTTTTTCCTCATCAATGCACTTGTATTTTTTTAGACTTTGAATTCAGGTAAACTCTACGATGGAATATTAGGGCCAGGCTACGTTTTTCTCTTTTTTTATTCACAAGAATAAAGTCAGTGATAGGAGAATAAAATTGCACAACAATAAAGTTGAAATGTCACAGTATTAGGAGAATAAAGTAGGAATTTTATGAGAACTCCAACACAAAATAAATTAAAATGAGGAATATTATAGAGTTATAATTTGTAATATTCTGTGGATATACTTAACCTTTTAACATAATCAACAAATCATTTTGGTCAGCAGGACTTTGACACGTTTGAGCAAACAACTGTGCCTGTTTTGAAGAAAACGATATGAACTGACCAGCTCACATCAGATCTACTTACTAGAAGCGTTTTCTCAAAATGACTTATAGTAAGTTTAAGACATTTCATTTTTCTGGTAAAATTGCATATTTATTTTGATATTGTGATGACATTCTTGTAATTAAAGGTGACCCATTCTATTTCCTTTAACAGGTTAGGATTGGACTATACAGGACATGTTTTTTTTTTTTGCTTAAAATCATTCTGAGATGATGAGATTTCAGTTTGGTCAGGTCTGTCAAACTCAACATTTACACAGGTGAGTGAAAATGCTGCAAGCAGATGCGCAATTATACAACTGTACATGTTTGAAAAGCAGAAGTGGAGCCTCCTGCACAACCAATAAAAATGCAGCAAGCTGTTTCTGGGTGGTAAGTCGACAACAGAACACGTGTTTTTTCCAGCGGCCATTGTACAGCTGAACAAATGTGCTGGAGAGCCGCTCGGGTTGCTAGGTAACAGGCGCAGTGCCAGTCGAATGTTTTTGAAATGGCTCATTTTCCAGACATCAAAAAAACACTAACATTTTGCCAAAAAACAGTTGGGTATTCTTTTTTTATGCTTTTAGAAAAAGTATGAAAACATGCAAAAGGTGAATTTTGTTAAATACTTTAAACACACATTTCCGTAGCCTGGCCCTGATGCTCCATAAAACAACTTACAGAAGGGATGACTGAAATAAAATTTTTCAGTCATCCAAATTTTGAAAATATTTTCTATTTTCCACTTCATTTTTTAGAAAAGAAAAGTTAAAATCGTCTCTGGTGTGGAAACAAAGCTTAGATTCTTTTCAGGTTTTATTGGTAAGCCACATCGCCCAGCCCTACTTCGAGCGAACTGTTTCTTAAACCGGGGACTGAAATCGCCCCTCAACCAATCAGCGCTCGGGGATTTCTCCCGAAATCAAACACAGTTCAAAGATCGCCATGGCGAAGGCGGCTTAAGAAACAACACTCTCGAAGGCTCGGGGGTTGACGACAACCGTCTCTCACAAGGCCCTGACCCACCTGTACTGTCGCCCCTGTGGCCATGACGACAGCAGCAGGAGGCGGAGCATGAGGGTTAACAGTAGCCATGACGTTTGGCATGGCAACCCCTTCGCCATCCTGACCGCCCAGGGGAGGCTGCTGGGCGCCCGCCAGCACGCCGGGAGGGGCGAGAGGGGGAGGCACGGAGAGGTGCAGCAGGGAGAGGGGAACGGTGGGCCTCTCCGCCCTCCCTCCGGCCCCCACCGCCATGGCCGGCGGGGCCGCCGCCGCCGCCACCACCTGGCCGGCGGCTCCCTCCTTTGCTCCCTCCGCCTGCACTCTGGCCCTGTCCTTCATGCGTACCCCAGTGTGGACCGACTGGTGCCGCCGCAGGTTGTAGTTGTTCTTGAACTGCTTGTTGCAGATGGCACAGATGTGTTGCACGCGGGCCGGCCGAGGCGCTGGCTTCACCGGCTCTGGAGGAACCAGGGGGAAGAGGAGAAACTCAGGGCCTGTCACAGCCAAGTTCACCACTAAAAGACCTAATTTTGGATTTTCATTCAGCTGAAACAGAAAACTACGGCACAGTACTGGGGGCACACCAAGACAAAATAAATACATTTGTGAGAATAAATGAGCTTGTACAAGGATAATGTCTAAATAATATGAGAATAGTCACATTTATAGAGCAAAGTTGTATTACAACAACATATTCAGAGCAGTAAATAAACCGAAACTACAAAAACTTTATGCATTTTGCTTTTAAGAAAAAAAAAATAGACTAAACTCCTCAAGTGGCTGGTTTTAGTTTCACTGAGTTCAGATTTACAACAGCAAAGCTTATTTAATATAAGTTTAGACAATAAAATTAATTAGAATTTTTGTGAAAAATGCTTAAGTGGTTATATGAAAAATCAATAGCATGAGCCATTTTAATTAATTAGTTGTCAAAAATAATGAATTGATTACTTGTTGTTAGTAGCATCTCCAAATAAACTATTTAATGCCACACCACAGGCTGAACTGCAATTAAAATAGCATCCGATAAAAACGCATTAAATGAACTATCTATAGAATGCGCCGTTTTTAATCGATTAATCGCCTGATTTAACGATTAATCAGTTCCTGAAATAATCATCAATTGCTGTCCCAATTACATCTTCACATTTCTGTCACCGTAAAAGGCTCCCAGCTCAAATTGTGACAGTGTTTTGAGCAGCCGTGTCTTCAGGTTGTCTCTCACCAGGCAGGGGTTCCTCACTCAGAGCCGTGGTGTCCACAGTGGAAGGAGGCTGCGCTATGTGCTCTGTGGGTGGGGTCTGGGGAGAACTCGTATGCACTTGCATGAGCTCTGATTGGAGGCCCCCCTCCACTTGGTTTTGGGTGGGAGTACTCTGGAGGAGCAAGGAGAAGGCCATCACCAAATGTAAACACAAGTCACAGCATTTATCTCGCAGAGGTAGTAACAAAAAGATGAGAGCGAGGCTGGGATGACAGACTCAGAGCCTGCGTGTGTGTGTGCGTGTGTGTGTGTGTGTGTGTGTGTGTGTGTGTGTGGCGTGGAAGCAGAACAGAGGCCGCGCAAAAAAAAAAAAAAAAAAAAAAAAAGGCCCTACCTGGAAGAGAAAATTGCTCCAAGAAGCATCCATTTTGCGCCACAGACGAGCGGTGGAGATTATGAAGTCAGCTCCTGGTTGGGGTCGTGGGGAGCCGCCTTTGCATGGCTCGGATCGGCCCGTCCGGTGGCGATCGGGACGCGGACGGAGGCCCGGCCCGCAGCGGGAACGCGGGGCTCCACCGGCTCTGTCGTGTAGCGCGAACAAAGCCAAAGCCGTGCGCCGAGGTCCGGTTTTCTCATTGAGGTTAGAGCTGTGCGTTGAGACGCACGCAGCTGCCGGGACCAGCGCAGGCTGCAGAGGCGGAGCAGGCCCGGTCCAGCAACGGCCTGCTCGGCTCCGCTTTTAAACTTTAATAGTTTACAAACACAGAAATGACCCCTCCAAAACACGCAAGAAATCAGCCCACGGGAGTTGCCTGAAAACAACCATTAATAAAAAAAACTAGTAATGGTACTAATAACCGAACCGTTGCGGTTTTACTCTGTAGCGCCGCGCACCAAACGGTGAAATAAATGCCCTGCTTTTCACGCAAGAGAACGAATATGAGTTGTAATATCTGTCCAAACAGCAGGTCATGCTTTGCTTTTTTTTGGGGGGGGATTTATGAGTCTATTTTTGTCCGATTTCCGAAGCCGCGGTAGGCCGGTCGGGGGTTTAGTCGAAGCCTCGCCGCTGGATTCAAGCCCTGACCCCGGCGAGCGGCGCTCTCGCCGGGCCGCAGCCTACCGCTCCACCTCGGCCGTTCAGCTGCGAGGATGTCATCTTTCTTTTTTTATCGCCCGCTCTCCCTCCTCCCTCCCTGTCTCTTTCTTCCTTTTCTTTTTTAATTCCTCTTTCTTCTCCCCCTCCTCTCCTTTTTCTCGCACCGCTATGTCCCACTTGCTCTTAAAGGGGTAGAGTTTCCTTTTTGGACACCCCCTCCTTGTTGTTTCCGTCCTCGTTGTCCTCTCCCCTTCCTTCCTGGATTGTCGGCCGACGGAAAATGCTCTCTCTTCCCCCCCCCCCCCCCCCTCCAGCTCCAGCTAGCTAGAACGAGCAAATCTGCAACGGGGAAAACAAGCAGAGTGACTTTCCATTAGCCGAGGGATGACAGACACATTTTTAAAGGGCAATGCGCACAGATCCTCCCAGTCGCTCTGTAATAATGATGTCAGACTGTTGCAGCACAATAGCAGCTCAGGAGATAAAGCAACAAGAAGCACAGGGATTCAAAACTATAGTTTTACAGCTATAAAACCAGACAGTATTTACCGGATGTCATTTTTATATTACCGACGGTTTTAACTTGGCTCTCCACCCAGGGTGGCAATCTGTATGGAGTGCCTTGAAAGAAAATGTCTGCACAATCTGGCGGTATCAGTCGGATACTATGTAAACGCAAGGTTAATGTCGCAGATAATAACTTTTATTATTTAATTCCTGACCTTTAGGGGTTTCTGTGTTTTTTCCATTCAGTTATTTTGTTATAACCTAGGACATAATTTGGATTAAGTTTGTAGGTGTCTACAAAACACTTTAATATCTTAACATACAGGTGTGTGATGCTGCATATTTTATGCAATACTAAATGAATACAGGCCCAATATCGATGATTACTATTATTTAAGTTTGATACATCATCAGATTCTGACCTTTTGGTGCTGTTGTGGGTTTTTTCTTTTGTTTTATTAATATGATAAACAATAGAATAAAACTAATTTGTGTGTGATTTTTTTTTCCCTAAATAAAGTCTTAAAGTCTTATTTCAGAAAATTAAAACAAAATATTGTTTGAGGTAGCGTTGACAAACGACAAAATAAAATAAAAAATTTATATGGAAATCTGATACTAAAGTATCAATCTGATACAGATTTGATATCGATATTATTGAACAGAACAAATTTATGTTCCTTTTTTCCTCAGTGTAAAAAAAATAATTTCAAATCAAAAGCAAAATGTTTGAGTTAGTTAAGACACTACAGTACAAAAATGAAATATTTTAATAGGCAATCTAAAACAAAAATATGAATCTTGCCATGGTAGTATCAATCCAATACTAATACCAACTTGGTATATTATCAAAACTTTAAATCGATATCAAAATTTTGGATTAATCCGCACACCTTCACCCAGGACCCAAACCAAAATATGTAAAAAGAAAAATGCTTCTCTAACGCTGTTAAAATGTAAATCATTTTATAACAAATATTACTGGCTATAAAATTAGCAATTTTCCTTAAACTAAAAATTCCCTTACTAAATAGCTGTTAGATTCTTTACTTCAAACTAAATACTTCAGTAGAAAATTGCAGACTAACTGGACTGTAACATGTTTATGTTGTCACTGGTGGGCTCATCTCTCTTATTGTTCAAAACTGCTTCCCATATGTTGATGGAAAACACTAGTTCATTTCTCCATCTTGTTTGATTATATTGCTCACACATTTACTTAACTTTCTGAAACTGAAGCAGACTCGTGTACTACAGCGTTTTACCGCTGTTGTAGATAGAAAAAAAGGGTAAATTTCTGCCTAAAGACACTTTGAGATTGTCAGAAATTTCCAAAACCAGCTGACCAAATGTGCTGGAGTTCCAGTTGGGCTGCTAAGTAACAGGGTGGGGTTGCTAGGTAACGATGGAGCGCCCGTCAAATGTCACTCAACAATCAGCAAGTCCTTTGAAGCAGCTCATTTTCCAGACACCAAAAAAACATTGCTATTGACAAAAAGTAAGTATAAAACATGTAAAAAGAAAAAAAGTATTTTAAATGAAAAACATAAAACCAAGTTAATGTGTTAATATCAATTTATTATCTTTTTTTTAAATCACTTTTTAAATCCAACCCTTGCTTCCCATTTCCAACAACACACATCGACCCATCTTGTGCTCCCTCCTCAAGCTTATGTCCAGTGATTAATCTCACCCCTTCCCCACCCAATGAAACCCCCAACGCCCCCAAAGAAACCTCCACTCCATGACCTGCGTCGTCCACTTCCGAAGCGGGAGGCTAACAAGCACCCACACCGACGTCCACCGCCGTCCCAAAGCCTGCAGAGTCTTAGTTTTTACAAGGAGTTTACGCATGCACTGAGATTCCAACCAAGCATAAAGTATTAGTGTTATACAGAGGGGCGTTTTCTGGAGCTGGTGTTTCGGAGTCAAACAAACTGGAGGGTGATTATCTTCCTCCTTCTTCTACTTCTTCTTTTCAAACCAAAAAAACAACAAAAAAGAGCATCGTGCCCACAGTAGTAAATGAAACCGTTTGCGTGAACACTGGTTGGTTCAGACGGGCTGCTGTGAGGGGTCTGGGGGGCCACAGCAGCTCAGTCGGGGGCCCGTCCCGTCATCCCTCCGTCTTTCTGTCCACCGCCTGCATGCTGCGTCCTTCGGCAGTTTGATCCTCGCAAAACACAAATAAACCAAAACCAAAAGTAAACCGGTGTTTACATTCCAGTGGCCTATATATAGATTTTTTTTTTTTATTGTCGTTTTTCTCCAAAGAGAGTCCAAAGGAAGGGGGTCAGAGGTCAGGCGGGGTGGCTTGCTTGGAGTGTCCTTTTATCTTAAATAGTCGTTAGTCTTTTTTTTTATAAAAAGAAAGTGGCATTATAACTAGACTTTACCGCTCGACACACGTACATAAATCATTAACAGTTATTAACGATCCCCTTATTAATAGTCATTGATATCTTAGACACACCACACCTGACAATGCAACAGATTCATCAGCTATTGTTATAGTTCTATGTTTTTACAGTAAACAGTGGCCCCCTTTCTGCTTCTCGCAAGAAAAAACGTGAACATGATCACGACAACGATTACACCAGGATTAGTTATGGTAATATCGACACCTATAGAAAAAAATGCAGCTGGAGTTCAACTTTGGAGTATATAAAAAAATTACTATCATTGTCTTTGTTCATCTATAAAACCAAACGATTTCAGTTCTTAATATTCCCATAAATATCTACAGTAAAAGGTTCAAAAGAAAACAAACTGGGACAAGTGATTCTAAATGCGGTAAACTGGGACAGAAACAGTACTGTTCAATGTGTTTGTTCATTTTTTTTTTCTATTTTATGTACATCTATGTCATGCACTGGAGTGACACTAATATTGAGATATTCAGCATGTCATCGACGTGAGAAAGCTTTGTTTTTATACACGTTCCTCGTCCACGCTGCATTTTTGGAAGAGTCTCTTTGCTTTACAAACATTCTGTGTTTTCAGTTCAGTCATTAAATAAATTAATAATAATAACCATAAAAAGTGGATGGCACAACATCCCTTTAAGAACCCCTTGAAGGCATTGGTGACGTTCCAAGCAAATTGTTTTTGTGTTTTTACACAGTTAAAAAATAAATAAAAAATAACAGCAGTTTAAAAATGTTTTGTAAATTTCATCTTTGACTTTTGCTTCTCTCAGGACTTGCTGTGCAGCATCTGGACACAAAACAAAAACATCTTCCTTTTTTACCTCCCATGTCTTCTTTCTTTCTCCATTCCAGAGCAGAACATCATAGAAGAAGACGGCAGGGTTTCTACACAGCGTTAAGCTTAAACCCAACGCAGATCCAACAGAACTCGGTCTCACTTTAAAAGTATAAACAGAAAGGAAGGGAGGAGAAGAAAGCAAGACGAAAAACAACTAATGGAAGGAAGGAATGGAGGGAGCAAAGAAGGAAGGAAGGAAGTGAGGAAAGAAGGAAGGAAGGAAAATGAACAAAGCAAGGAATATTGGAAAAATGTTAGGAAAAAATGGAAGGAAAGATGGGAAACAAATGGAAGGAAAGAAAGAAGAAAGGAAGGTAAATGAACAAAGCAAGGAATAATGGAAAAATGTTAGAAAAAAATGGAAGGAAAGATGGGAAACAAATGGAAGGAAAGAAAGAAGAAAGGAAGGTAAATGAACAAAGCAAGGACTAATGGAAAAATGTTAGAAAAAATGGAAGGAAGGATAGGAAACAAATGGAAGGAAGGAAGGGAGGAAGGAAGGAAGGAAAATGAACAAAGCAAGGAATAATGGAAAAATGTTAGGAAAAAATGGAAGCAAGGATGGGGAACAAATGAACAGAGGAAAGAAGAACAAAAAAAGGAAATTAAATTGTTGAAAGAACAACAAATGAAAACAAATGAAAGAAAAGGAAGATGATTGTATGGATGGAACCTTGATTCAACAATGGGACATGGAATAAAATACCAATATCTTTCCATACTGTCTTATTTCTCCATATGTTCCCAAACCTTTCCATAATCTCCATAAAAATAATCTCCAGGCTGTGTAGGAACCCTGAGACACGGCTGCTGCCTCTGCAGCCGCAGGAGGAAACAAGGCCAAACGTCCCCCGGTCACACATCCTGCCTCACATCTTCATACAGTAACAGAGATAAAAATACTGAACAGAAACGACTAGCACCACCGTCATCCAGTGGTGATACAGGTGGTTACATTCCTCCCCTTGTTATATCCATGAGAACGGGAGAAACCCTCTCTACCCAGCCTGAGTCTAAAGAGGCAGGGTGCAGCTCGGTAACCCCGGTTTGCCCCTTCCTCGTGACCTCTGGGACTTTTGTGCACAAAGTTCTGCATCTCAACGATTCCAGGAGCTGAAATCTGTCCAGAAGACAGAGAAAGGCGGTAAACGGAGTATAGATAGTTCCCGCATGACGTCACACCTCCTACATCCAGGTGCTATGCCGCCATTTTGATAGTACGGGAAGCAGCTTTCCAGTTCGGTGATGGCGTACAAGAGAACGGCGAGGGTTGTTTGTTTGATTCAAGGGTGAAAAACAAAGGCGATAAAACAGGAAACGACTTGTGAACGTGAGCAAACTTCGCTGTGAAGCATCAATAGGTGCTGCTGGCTAATATCCAGAGGAAACGACAGACTTCGGCATGGATCTGCTCTGATCACTTCATTAGCGGTAAGGATATTTTCAGATGTTTCTAAAATTAATCAAACAGTGACAATGTCAGTCAATAACCGTAATTAAGGAAGAGAATTAGGGCCAAAAAAAAATGAAGTTATAAGACGGTATTGGCCATTGTAGATAGGGAAATTAATACATTTATGCCAAAAAAAGAAAATTTTGCGTCCATCTTTGTCAAAATCCAAATAGATAAACATTCTTAGGTGTATGTCAATTATGTAGTTAGCATATAAAAATAATTCCATAAGTGTTTTTTTCTTGTTACAGGATTTGTAAACTGGCGCTTCAGCTTGTCCCAAATTTATTTGGTGATTTTAATTTTAAGATTAGATTTTCATGATGGTGCGTTAAGAAATTGAAACATTTTTTATTCTGAGAAGAAGACATAATTCAGACGAAAAAAGTCAGAATTCACACACAAGTAACCATAAAATTGCCCAAATTGGAATTTGAAAATAAACTCGTCAATGGAAACACGTCAAAATGTTTTTTGATAAAGTTTTGCGCTAGGATGAGGTTTTTTTTGTCTGTATTGAAATAAATCTATTTCGAAAACTGCAAAGAAAATACTTTAAGATCACATGACTTTTGTGAAGAATATTGGATGGTACTACTGGCGGAAACGTCGAAGACGACGACAGGAAATGGTAGGAGGAGGGTTTATTTTTGTTTTTTTGCATCGACCAGTTCATAAAAAACCGTGTCATTAGAACGTGTTTGAACCCATAGCAGTTCTGTAAAATTGTGGACTCCAATTTCCCCCAACTGGGAATTTTGACTCTCTATACAGTAGATGTTTTTTCTTCCTGAATCTTTGTTTGTCGCTCCAACGCCTGAAGACGTCAACATCTCCAATGATTGGCTGATAAACGAGCGCTAGAGCCATGACTGAATTTTGAATATATCTCATGTAACCGTTGGCATCGTAACACTTACTTATCACGTCTTAATTAATGATGCAACAAGTAATGACTTATTGTGTGAACAAACTTCTATTTTAATTTAATTTCTTATTTACTAGAAACATCGCTTTTGCGAAATTGTGAGGTTTTTTTATATAACAGCAAAATATCACAGCTACTGTTCACCGGCTGCCTACCAATATGGCGGTTCTCCAGGGTAACTTTCTTCCGGTCGGGTCTTGTGGGAACTATCTATAGAGACGCAGCCTGTGATAGCTACCTCCACCCTTCATCGCTGCCGCGCCTCTGAAGGCTCCTAAGAGTAGGAGAGGTGGGAGCCGTTGGAGATGTGCGAGGTGACCGAGGTGCTTCGGCTCAGGACGCCGTCGCTGCCGCCGGCGCCTCCGGTCCCGCCGCCGGACGCCGTCCTCCTCAGCGGCTGGGGGCTGTTCCTCAGGGCCATCAGGTTGGGGGTACCGCGGACCGCCAGCCCTCCGCCTCCGTATATCCCGCCTTGCGAAGAGGAGGAGGAAGACGAGGAGGATGAAGGGCCGGAGATGGAGGGTGGAGCCGGTGGAGGAGGAGGAAGCACGGCCAGGGACTGGGAGGAGGAGCGAGAGGGGAGGTGATGGGAGAAGGGCAGGGGGTGTGGGTGGGCCAGGTCACCGCCGGAGCCTCGCACTCCGGCCCACTCCCGCTCCCTCTCCTTCTCCCGCTCTCTCTCCCGCTCCCGGTAGAGCTGCGGCGTGCTCTGGTGGTGGTAGTGCTGCGGCAGGTGGTGGCGCTGGTGGTGGGAGGAAGACGAGGAGGAGGAGGAGGAAGAGGAGGCGGAGGAGCGGGACGAGTGGTGCATGTCCCTGCCGTCCCGCCCGCCGTGCCCTAGAGCCATCCCCAAACCGTGGCAGGAAGAGGACGACGACTCGCTCCTCCGGTCGCTGGCGCCGCTGCCGATGCCGCTGCTGCTGCTGTTGTGGCTGCGGCGGGACAGCTGCTGCGACGACATGTTCTGCTGGTGGACGCCGTGGCTCCAGTGGCCGGCGGAGCGGGAGCCGGACGGCTGGGCGTAGCCCTGCTTGGCGTAGGCATCGCCGGGCAAGCCGGTCAGCGCCATGTTGCTGAAGCCCAGGCGGAGGCTCTCCGAGTCGAAGGCCTCGATCTCGCTGGCCTGCCGCTCCAACAGGGTGCGGATGCGTTCAGAGCGCTCGTTCTGCAGGGACAACATCTCCTCCTCGATCTGCGAAAACAAAAACATGGTTTACATTCTGGGTTTTAGACTCCTGGCAACGTTTGCAAAGAGGGCAGGGTTGTCAGGTCTGACAGTTTAGAACTCAAATGCAAAGTAAAAGTCGCCAAACTCCAAAAAAAAAAAAATCCCAAATCCCAATCGCTAATGAAAGTCGTGTTGATGGCTCCAGTTATATTCACGATTTTTTGTTTTGTATGTCATAAACTGAGTTCGGACTTGTGACAATTTACAACATTTTTGTTCATCCTCTTTTATATTCTGACAAGAACCAAATCCAACTAAAACTGCAAAGGATTCGACTCTTTGAGTTTGAGTTATTGAGTTTATTGTATTGATATGTCCTTTTAAATCATGATGTTTCTCTGGGTTTTCTGTTTTACAACTACATAATGACATTTGATCAACGATTAATCATTGAGTCTAAGATAAGTGCAGTGAAAAGCAGCCAAAAATTCAACAACCCACCCAAACCTGTTTTTCCCCCCCAGAGAAACATGCTCAAAAGCAGCACAACTGGGGGGAAACCGACCCAATCTGGCAACCCTGAAAGAGGGTGAGGGACTACCTCTGATTGGAGAAAATTAATAATGTCTGTCATCCATCCATCTATCCATTTTCTTCCGCTTATCCGGGATCGGGTCGCGAGGGCAGCAGCTTCAGAAGGGAGGCCCAGACTTCCCTCTCCCCAGCCACTTCTTCCAGCTCATCCGGGGGAACCCCAAGGCGTTCCCAGGCCAGCCGAGAGACATAGTCCCTCCAGCGTGTCCTGGGTCTTCCTCGGGGCCTCCTCCCGGTGGGACGTGCCCGAAACACCTCACCAGGGAGGCGTCCAGGAGGCATCCTGACCAGATGCCTGAGCCTCAACTGGCTCCTCTCGACATGGAGGAGCAGCGGCTCTACTTTGAGTCCTTCCCTGATGACCGAGCTTCTCACCCTATCTCTAAGGGAGAGCCCGGCCACCCTGCGGAGGAAACCCATTTCGGCCGCTTGTATCCGTGATCTCGTTCTTTCGGTCATGACCCAAAGCTCATGATCATAGATGAGGGTTGGAACGTAGATCGACCGGTAAATCGAGAGCTTCGGTTTTTGACTCAGCTCTCTCTTCACCACGACGGACCGGTACAGCGCCCGCTTCACAGCAGACGCCGCCCCAATCCGCCTGTCGATCTCCCGCTCCTTTCTTCCCTCATTCGTGAACAAGATCCCCAGATACTTAAACTCCTCCACTTGAGGCAGGACGACCCCCCCTGACCCGGAGAAGGCACTCTACCCTTTTCCGGCTCAAGACCATGGCCTCGGATTTGGAGGCACTGAGCCTCATCCCGGCCGCTTCACACTTGGCCGCGAACCGCTCCAGCGAGAGCCGCAGATCACGATCTGATGAAGCCATCAGGACCACATCATCTGCAAAAAGCAGAGATGCGATCCTAAGGCCACCAAAACGGATCCCCTCAACACCTCGGCTGTGCCTAGAAATTCTGTCCATGAAAGTAATGAACAGAATCGGTGACAAAGGGCAGCTTTAGTGGAGTCCAACTCTCACTGGAAACGAGCCCGACTTACTGCCGGCAATGCGGACCAGACTCTGACACCGGTCATACAGGGACCCGACAGCCCGTATCAAAGGGCCCGGTACCCCATACTCCCAGAGAATCCCCCACAAGGCCCCCCGAGGAACACGGTCGAACGCCTTCTCCAAGTCCACAAAACACATGTAGACTGGTTGGGCGAACTCCCATGCACCCTCCAGGACCCTGCTGAGGGTGTAGAGCTGGTCCAGTGTTCCACGACCAGGACGAAAACCACACTGCTCTTCCTGAATCCGAGGTTCGACTATCCGACGGACCCTCCTCTCCAGGACCCCTGAATAGACCTTTCCAGGGAGGCTTAAGAGTGTGACCCCTCTGTAATTGGAGCACACCCTCCGGTCCCCCTTTTTAAATAGGGGGACCACCACCCCGGTCTGCCAATCCAGGGGAACTGCCCCCGATGTCCATGCGATATTGCAGAGTTGTGTGAGCCAACACAACCCTACAACATCCAGAGCCTTAAGAAACTCCAGGTGGATCTCATCCACCCCGGGGCCCTGAGGCCACCGAGGAACTTTTTAACCACCTCAGCGACCTCGTCCCCAGAGATTGGAGACCCCAACCCAGAGTCCACAGGCTCAGCTTCCTCAAAAGAAGGCATGTTGGTGGGATTGAGGAGGTCTTCGAAGTATTCCGCCCACCGACCCACAACGTCCCGAGTCGAGGTCAGCAGCACACCATCCCCACTGTAAACAGTGTTGGTGCTGCACTGCTTTCCCCTCCTGAGACGCCGGATGGTGGACCAGAATTGCCTCGAAGCCGTACGGAAGTCTTTCTCCATGGCCTCTCCAAACTCCTCCCACGCCCAAGGTTTTGCCTCAGCGACCACCCGAGCCGCATGCCGCTTCGCTCGCCGGTACCCATCAGCTGCTTCTGGAGTCCCACAGGCCAAAAAGACCCCATAGGACTCCTTCTTCAGCTTGACAGCATCCCTCACCGAAGGTGTCCACCAACGGGTTCGGGGGTTGCCGCCACGACAGGCACTAACAACCTTGCAGCCACCGCTCTGATAAGCCGCTTCGGCGATGGAGGCACGGAACATGGTCCACTCAGACTCAATGTCCCCCACCTCCCTCGGAACGTGTTCGAAGTTCTGCCGGAGATGGGAGTTAAAGCTCTGTCTCACAGGGGACTCCGCCAGACTTTCCCAGCAGACCCTCACTACACGTTTGGGCCTGCCAGGTCTGACCGGCTTCCTCCCCCACCACCGGAGCCAACTCACCACCAAGTAGTGGTCAGTGGACAGCTCCGCCCCTCTCTTCACCCGAGTGTCCAAGACATACGGCCGCAGATCCGATGAAACGACGACAAAATCGATCATCGAACTGCGGCCTAGGGTGTCCTGGTGCCAAGTGCACGTATGGACGCCCATATGCCTGAACATGGTGTTCGTGATGGACAGACCATGGCGAGCACAGAAGTACAACAACAGAACACCACTCGAGTTCAGATCAGGGGGGCCTTTCCTCCCAACCACGCCCCTCCAGGTCTCACTGTCATTGCCCATGTGAGCGTTGAAGTCCCCAGCAGAACAAGGGAGTCCCCAGGAGGGGCACTCTCCAGTACCCCCTCTAAGGACTCCAAGACGGGTGGGTAATCTGAACTGTTGTTCGGCCCGTAAGCACAGACAACAGTCAGAACCCGTCTGTCATTCAACTTTAAAATACATTTATATGTATATATTAGAAGCAGCTTGTTTACAACAGTGCGTTCGTTAGCTTCAATGTTAGGAAAAAAAACGAGGCCTGTCTGTTTCAAAATTGGGAAATTTTCAATATATTTTGAAATTCATCTCAGAAATTTTCTAGAAAAAATTTGAAATTTTTGAGTTTCAAAAGTAAGATTTACGACTTCTGAAACTCATGAAATGTACAAGTCTTTTCTAGAAAATTTCTGAGATTAATCTAAAAATCTGCAGGGAAATTTACTCCTGCTTTTTTTTTTTCTACTTACATTGGGCCTAATACTCGAGGATAAATAATATCCAGTTGTCTTTCAGATAATTTTCCAGCACGTTTCGTTTTATCTGTAGAACGTGCCTTACATTCTACAGAACGTAGCACTGTAGATCATAGCGCTACGTTCTATGCTATGATCTACAGTGCGTTACGCTCTACGGCTCATTACGTTCTGCGTTCTATCATACGCTACAATCTACAGCGCATTACGTTGTACTGCGTGTTACGTTCTGAGCTATGCAACGCTACAGTGCGCTACGTTCAGCGCTATGATCTACCGTACGCTACATTCTACGGCTCATTACATTCTGCGTTCTACCGTACGCTACATTCTACAGCGCATTACGTTGTACTGCGTGTTACGTTCTGAGCTATGATCTACTGTGCGTTACATTCTACAATGTGCTACGTTCTGCGCTATGATCTACCGTACCCTAC
Source organism: Poecilia picta (assembly GCA_033032245.1). Taxonomy (NCBI): domain Eukaryota; kingdom Metazoa; phylum Chordata; class Actinopteri; order Cyprinodontiformes; family Poeciliidae; genus Poecilia; species Poecilia picta. Next base: position 22,716,466 of record CM065371.1, read on the forward strand.
ATTCTACAGCTCATTACCTTCTGTGTTCTACCGTACGCTATATTATACAGCACATTACGCTGTACTGCGTGTTACGTTCTGAGCTATGATTTACCGTGCGTTACATTCTACAGTGCGTTACGTTCTGAGCTATGATCTACCCTACGCTACATTCTACGGCTCATTACGTTCTGAGCTACGTTCTACCATACGCTACATTCTACAGCGCATTACGTTGTACTGCGCGTTTCGTTCTGAGCTATGATCTACTTTGCGTTACTTTCTACAGCGCGCTACGTTCTTCGATGCATTCTACCGTACGCTACATTCTACAGCTCATTGCGTTCTGCGCTATGATCTACCGTACGTTACATTCTACAGCTCATTACGTTGTACTGCGCGTTTCGTTCTGAGCTATGATCTACTTTGCGTTACTTTCTACAGCGCGCTACGTGTTCTGCGCTATGATCTACCGTACGTTACATTCTACAGCTCATTACGTTGTACTGCGCGTTTCGTTCTGAGCTATGATCTACTTACTTGCGTTACTTTCTACAGCGCGCTACGTGTTCTGCGCTATGGTACGCTACATTCTACAGCTCATTGCGTTCTGCGTTACGTTCTACCGTACGCTACATTCTACGGCTCATTACTTTCTGCGCTACGTTCTACCCTAAGCTACTTTCTACAGCGCGTTACATTCTACAGCGCATTACGTTCTGCGTTACATTCTACAGCGCATTACGCGCGCTACGTCCTGCGCTACGGCGCGTTACAGCATCACAGGCTTTGCTCATGTTTTTGGCTGACCCTCTGCTCCAGCAGGGCGCGGCGGATGGACACCCTCTGCTCCAGGTCCTTCACCTCCCTGTCGTGCTGCGTGTCGGTGTGGATCTTGATCTTGCTCTGATAGGCGTTGAGCAGCTCCAGCTCCTGCTGCAGCTGCATCCGCAGCACCTTGTACTCCGCCTCCTGAGTCTCGTCCAACCGCAACTAACAGACAAAAGACGGAGAAAGCCGGGTTGAAAACGCAAAATGTATTCTGCAGAAGAAAACAGAAAAACCAACGGAGGGGAAAAAAAGGGGCAAAACTTTAAACTTGGTTAAGATTCAACTTTTTAATTCTTAAATCCTGTCAGACTAGAAGATAAATACCCACAATACTTTGCATTTTTCATCTTTACAGTCAAACATGCTATATCTGCAGTCAGCTTTGGAGTTTGTAACACAAACAAATTAGAATATTTTTGCTTATGTAATTTAAATGTATGGACTGGGAAATAAGACTGTAGAATGATGCATGATGCTTCTCTACTTGTATTTTAAATTTTATTTGACAATATTATTTCCAAAATTATTATTTTTTTGTAGTTTTTATGTGTTAATGTCCAGACTTTATCCACATTTGGATACTTCAAATAGATCAATGAGAATATTCAGTGTTGATGTATGAAAAGATAACATTTTTCTGTTAATTATCTGTAAAACTTAAATTTGACTTTAGTCTCTTATTATTTCAACTTTATTTTTGTACGACTGTTTCTTTTAAAAATTTTCTTATGACTTTATTCTTGCAATATAAAAATTTGTCTGGAGAAATTATCTGAATTCAAAGTCCAATAAAATAAAAGCTGTAATACAAAATGGCCGCCCTTGTTGTGCTGACATCACTCTGAACTATGGAAACCCAAGGAGTCCAAAAATTACATCTTCAAAACCAAAACTTTGGTTTGGCTGTAGTGATGCTAAGTCAAAGCAAGTGACAAACACAAAAAGACAAAATTAATGGTACGCCTCTGTTAACCAAAATAACTTAAAATTGACAAAAGTCAAATAATAATTAACTAAAAATAATATAATCAGATATTGCAATTGGTCAGAAAGTCTGGAAGCTCTAAAATGTATCTGTTATCTAACTTAATAGACACAGGTTATGTCTTATTGCAGCGTTTCAATAAAAATATGTTTTTCACCTCAGAGGTTTTTCATATTTCTGCTCAGCTTGACTGGAGGCACAAACAAGGGCAGCAGGGATTTGGGTTACTGAGCTTAAATGGCACGCTGCCATGTGAGATAATTACAGTTTCCTCCCCCTCTTCAACCCTCTCACAATAAATTATTCAGGAAGAAGCCCAAAGCTTTGTCTCTGCTTGACGACGAAGGTGAAGGTGGAAGCGCTCCTGAAAGATCCAGGGTGGAGAAAATGTCAAATAAAATTAATTTCTGCTTTTTGCTGTTGAATTGTGATGGATTTAAATCAGATTAAAAATATTTAGATTACAATGTGGGGCATTTAATCCCAACTGATGCCCTAAACTGGAATCGAACAGGACCCATCTGTGCTTCTTTAAACTGCCTTGGACAGGGCTGGCGCAAGATCATATGGGGACCTGGGCAGAACTTAATTTGGGGCCCATAAATACAGATTTAGTGGATGCCAATCATAATTGGTAGATTTTTTTTTCTTTAAAAGAAAAGAGAGAGAGAATCAAAGTCTAGCAATAGATTGTTACTATGGTAATGCAACAAACAATGAAGATTATTTGTTTCACTTTTTCAAGGTAAACATGCAAAATCCATTAAATCTAAGATAAATTTATTTTAGACAATTTAAAATCTTTTAATTGATCTCTGTATATGAGAAACATTCGAGTCCCAAATGGAAGAATAACAAAAAACAAGTAAATAGATGCCCTTAAGACAAACTCGCATTGTAGCTGTGCTACATATGAAAAGTTATATGATGTTTTAGTGAAACTCTGCTGCTAAATTGAAATATGAAGCTTGACTCCCGACCCCTGATGCCTCTGATCCTTACTTTAAACCAGGTGTGTCGAACACATTTTCATTTTGGGCCAGTTGAAACTTAGAAAACCTCCAAAAAGTAAAAAGAAAATTCCTTTTTCAATGCTGAAATTAAAAATAAATCCTAGAAAACTTCTGAGATGAATCTCCAAATTTTTTCTAGAATATCTTCAAGCTGTTTCTAACAATTTTTTAATTTCTCAAGCTCAGAAATTTCCCAAGATTTTTAAAGAAAATTTCAGAAATTTCATAATTTCCGAGAGCTTTTGGAGGAAACTTGCGCCTGACTTGTGTCTTTGTGGCTTTGGCCCCTGGACCGTGTTCCAAACCCACAGAAGCGCCTCTGGTCGGGTTCTGGGTTCTGTAGGACGGGAAGCGACTCACAGCCTGAGTGGACAGCATGTCGTTGATGGAGTGGTCGTACTGCTCGGCCAGGATGGCCAGCTTCCGGGTCTGCTCGTCCTTCAGCCGCTTCAGAACCGCCTTGTGCTCCGACTTGGGCGTGTTCTCCAGCAGGTGGTTCCGCAGGGCCTTGTACTGCCGGGTCTGGATCTTACAGGTGTCCTGGAACTGGCGCTTTATCTGGAGCTCTTTGGACTGAAGGGGAGACGAGAGAAAGTGGCTGAAAAACCCCCCCCCCAAAAAAAAGCTCTGGAGGTTCAGAAAACACAGGAATGAATAAATGTTAACTTATCAGATTAATAAAAGTGATTTGCAAAAGAAGATCCAGTCTGTGATGCAAAACCTGATCACTTCAGATCAGAAGTGATCCTGTGACCCTTTATTATTAGGGTAAATAATAAAATCTTACTAAATCTAAACACAAAATTCCACAGAGTATTTTTGGTTTAGTTTCTAGCGCAAATATCTTGGTGCACTTTAAATAAGACAAAACCAACTTACAAGTAACTTTTCAGTAAGAAAAGGGGGTTTATTTAATCCCTTAACCCTATAAGTAAGTGCTAGTTCCACTATGCCGTTACCTAGCAACCCCAGCCGTTACTAGCAACCTAGCGTTACCTAGCAACCCTGTTCTAGTTCCACAGGCAGATTATTTGATTAATAACATGGGAAAAATCTGCCAGTGGAATTAGCATTTTTTTTTAAATCAAAATTAAGGAATTACTGACTTAAAATAAGAGCATATCTTGCTGAAAAGTTACTTATATGTTAACATTTTTAAATTTCAAATGTTCTAAGATATTTGGATTATAAACCAGACAAATACTTTGTAAACATTTGTGTTTTTGCAGTGGGTTAAAAACATTCAGGAGGAAGTTTTATATCCAAACTCGGTAGAAATTTGGTGACTTGCGTTTTAGGTGTTTTGTGTAATTCAAGGCTCTAACATATTTTACACTTAAAAGTTTCTGTCTTTTTCAGCCATAAAACATTTTTTTATTATTTTTCCACATATACAGACAAAAACAGTATTTCCATCCACAACTGCTGTGTTCTGTTAAATGCTTTTTTGTCTAGTCGCAAGCAAATTTGAGAGAAAATCAACCTGGATAAATACAAAATTCAGTTTTTAAAGAATAAAAATGATCCAAACCCAAAGTAATTACTTCCTCTCCTTAAATCATGAATTTAAATTTCTGAGTTTTTCTTATTACTTTCTGACCTGTTCACTCCAGAAAACACTTAATATGAACCTGTATTGCAACACGAAGTAGGCTACAAATCAGTCTGCAGAGGTGGATTGTAACTAGTTACATTTAGCTGAGTAACTTTTTGGATTAAAAAAATCTGAGTAGTTTTACTGCACAGTAATTTTTTTATTTGAGTAAAATCTCCTTTACTCACATTTATGTTCGAGTTAGAGCTCTTGTTTGTAGACAAGCTTTTTCTAAAATGAGACTGTGGATATTGTTACTGGAATAACTTTAACCTTATTATATAAATTACCTGCGGTAAGTTTTGGTTTTTTAAGTTTTATTTTCTTTTTGCCTGAATTTATAGTTCTGTAATCACAGGGCCGGCCCAAAGTCACGTGGGGCCGTAAGCAGAACTTGATTTGGGGCCCGTTCTCTCGTCTTCAGACCCCGACAGGATTTTTTTTAATCATTTGCAGAGGAGTGTTAAAAAGCTCAAACACAAAGAAAAGGTTAGCCACGTGACGCTGGACTGTAACCATGGCAACAAGAATCACACATAAAGAAAATGATTCAAATTTTTACAGATTAAACTTTCCAATCCCACTTCATTGATGCAGAAACCATCAAATTAATCTGAACTTTCTTGTTCTCTATAAATGAATTTTTCAACCTGTGTCCTATAAATATAGGAGCACAAGTGAACTGATCTCTGCCTTTACTCATTACTGCAGGGTGTTGATGTGCAAAACAAGTTCAAAAAGTGATGAAATTATAGCATATCAAAAGCAAAAGCAGCAAAAGTATCGTTTCAAATATGGAATTCTGGTGACTCTTGACAGTAATTTTACTATGTTTACTTTCTTATTTTGCACGTCAACAACTTGCCGTAATGTGAGTTGATGGGTTGCCGTACATCCACAGGTGTGATTACCCACCTGTCTGTGGTCTCAGTCAGTCCCTCAAAAAGCAAAACTGCTCTGCTGAAAATAGAAAGCTGATAATCTGATGGGTAAACGAACCAAAACATCGAACTTTGTGATTAGTTGTGTTGAAAATCTTTAAATAATTGTTTTAACTAATGGTTTTATAGTAAAACCCTCCTCTGATTCCCTATATCATATATTTTAACTTAAATTTGTATCTTACGGAAACTTGGAAAGCTTTACCATTTCCTGTTTTCCTGTTCCGATTCAGATCTGGAAAACAAAACATCATCAACGTGTTCGGTTTGGAGGAAATGTTCAGTTTTAATGTTTCTTCTAGCTGGAAGTAATGTTACTGTTTCCGAGGAGCCTAGTCAAAGTTCAGGCTTGGAGCTCAAAGTTATCAAAAAACAAAAACAAAAAAACAACTATTCAGTAATTAAAATACAAGCTCGACAGCTGGAATGAAAAGAAATTTAATTCCACTGATAATTGCAACATATTTTTAACGGAGTATCAGGATCATGCTGAAAAATAAAAATATCACTAGAATAAAGTCATTATGAAAATAAGATCAGCATTATTGGAAAAACGAAAGTCAATATTACAACTTTACGACTATTCTGGTTAATATGACTTTATTCTAGAATATTTCTATTTTTTCTTTTCTTAGGATAGCCATAATTGTCGTAATTTTTGACTAAAATGTACAAAAAAACCCAAATTTTTTCTTACAAAGTCTTTCCACCTTTCACATCTTTCCAGAGATTTCTGCCACTTTTCTGGAAGCCATAGTAACCAGTATTATGTAAAACTTTATTTGTTGAAATTTGTTTTCTAGAATCATAACTGCCTGAATGTCTGCTTTATTTCTTCGAGTCATTTTTACACGTTTGGCCTCATTTTATACAAGATCACCAACACAGCTGATGGATTTCACTTACAGTATTTTCTATAACACTCAACGTTTTGGAAAAAATAAATACTAATAGCACTAAAAAGTGTTACTTTTATTTGAGTACAACTTTGCTGTATTTCTCAGCTCTTGTTGCTTAATTAAATAAAAAAAAACACCAGAAATGCACCAAACTTACAGTTTATGTTGAAGTGAGACCTCCTGTTTGTAGATAAGCTTTGTTCTGTGATTTTTAATCTGCTGATTTTGGAAAATACAAGAACATCGATGCGGCGCATTTATCAGTTTAGAAGCATCTTTAAAGAAGAACATCGAAGGATCATTTTAATTTCTGCATTAAAAACTTTTTTTACGTGGTTGAAGTAAAATATTCTAATGATAAACGTCAGGAAAAAAGCTGAAAATCAGAATCAATAAAGGCTTTAAAATATTTTAATTAGTGAACCGAGTTACTGAAATAAAAGGAACTTTTCAATAATAAAATATTCTAATTTATACACAACGTTTTCATTTTTCAAATTAATTTAAGATCAAACAATTCTTGAGCAGCAATTTTGCAAAATACTTTTACGTATTTTGTTGAAAACGTTTTCTTCACCAAAGAAATGTATATAATATTTGTAATGTGGAATATATTTATGTTAATATATACTACAAATTAAAGCTGTAAAACACTTTTTTCATATAAATATACGGAGAAAATCTAAATATAATCATATGTGAATTTTAAGATAATATAATTTTGGCTAATTATTGATAGTTTCTTCGACAAATGGACAGAAAACGTGTGATGATGCAGGAGGAGTGAATGAGAATTATGGGTAATAAAAACAAAAAAAGAATAGAAAACAAATGAGGTGATAAAGACAAGGGGGAAAAAAATCATAAAAACAGACAAAGACAATGATTTCAAAACAAAAGAATTTATTTCTGTGCAAATAAAAATCTAAGTATAACAAATAAAATGTTTTTTAGAGCACACAGCCGTACAGAACGCAGCAGTACTCTTTAAAATACTGCATAAATTAAAACAAACAGGGTGATAAAACTGGGAAAAACACAATGCAACATGTAAACAGAAAAACAGGTGAAAACTGAGCGAGTTACAATCCAACAAACGGGTAAAACTCGACTTTTTCACATCTAAAGTTCTTATTTTATGTAAATAAACGGCTTAAATGTTTTTCCTTCATTTTGATCCCTAATGATATAAAACTTCCTGTTTTTACGGGAGCACTTTGGTGTTTCTGTCAAAAGATAAAAATGTTTTTACCGTTTTTTAGCAACATGTGTACAAAAAAAAATATCCAACCTATTTTTTTGGTTTTAGCTTCTTAAAACAGTTTGGTTGGTCGCTGAATATCTTTGGTTCCTGATACCAATAAAATAAAATAAAAGTCACTTGAGGTGAAGAGTAGCTGCACTGCTTTTGGAAAATTTAAAGACTTTAACTGGGCAAAAAAAAAATAAAATAATTTTGTTCCTTTAATCTGGATATTTTTGGTTGTTGAGTTGCTCCGTTTTTCACATTCGTGTTTCATCAATCTAGCCCTGCATTTCGCAAAAGATTGTCACCTAAATATGGCTTCAATAAAGTTCTATATCATGCTGATATATTAAAATATAATTTTATTATATTACTTAAGAGATATCTTTGTTTTCTACTCTACTTTGCCTCTTCACAACAGACTAAGACTTGTGCAAACAGCTGAAAGGAGGCACTTTTCTTTTTAAAAAGTGAAATGTTTACACGGTAAATCATATCAAGACTATTGCATCGAGCGCAATAAGGTAGCAAAACTAAATGCGACTGAAAGACGGCTGATTTCAGCAGCTTTATGTACGAAATGGTTCGAAAAACTGAAACCAGAATTTCTAGAAAAATCAACAGCCTTAAACGATTCAACATTCTGGTTTTTAACAGGCCATTTTATTGGCACTACTGGTTTATTTTCATGACTTTAAATGAGCCTCTTTTGGCTGCAGAGAGAAATCCAACCTTTAATTTAAACACATTTATTTGGGATTCCAATGGTAAGAAATTAGTTTTACAAAATTAACAGAAAACAAAATTATAAATCGTGTTTTTAATTGTGGTAATAATTAATACCCGGTTCTTGAATAACTAACTACTTCCCTTAATCACGCTTCAAAATGGGAAAAATAAGAGAAAATAGCAGTAAAATAAGGCATAAGTGTGTTTGTCTTCATAATTAAAAAGTAGCTACTTTTCCCTAACATGTCCATTTTCTACATATAAAGCATATTTGCAAGTACGGTAATCGTTTCTCTATTATCCCCTAAAACAAATAGAATCATCAAATACGTTTTTGACTACTTTACCAATTCCTAAAAATGGAAACTTTAATTCAACAATGAAATTCTCAGTTTGCTGCTTTTCAAAATGGGAAAGACAAGAAAACATGCAATTCCAGTCAGGGCAGTTTGTGTTGTTCCTAATAAAACAGGAAGTAGCTTGTAGAAAACGGCCATATTTAGATTAGGAGTGATGTGTAGGAAGGCATGGAGGAGGACCAGTGATGCTGTGGGCCTGTTTCTGTTTTCCCCGCAAAAAAACGCAAACTAATTAAAATTCAAATTAAAAGGTTGGATTTCTGTTTCTTTCCATCAGGAACAAATGGATTTGATTGGAAGCGACGGTAAATATGGCCGCCGCCGTTTATTGCACTTTGATTAGCGCCAACCGCTAGCTAGTGTTGAGGGCGACGTTAGTGAAACCCTTCTGAAATCATAAAACCTTTTTTAAATTTAAATTATTTTTCACAGCTTTTTTGTTATTTATTTTCAGCATAAAGGAGTTTCATTCACGGAGCGTCGTTAACACTGAAGTATTTGTTCTCGGCACACATTCAAACGAGACGACTATAAAGAAAAACAAAATGAAAAAAAGACTAAAAAAAAAAAGGTCTTAAAATAACCATAAAAAGATTCTTCTTAGAAATTAAGAACAAAGTAATAAAACTGAAGGAGGTTTAAGGAACTTTTACAAAAAGCACAATGAGAAATGGGGATCATCTCTGGATTAGCTGGGGATACACTGCAAAAACACAACAGTGAGAAAGTCTCTTCAGTATTTTGGTCTAGTTTCCAGTGCAAATATCTGAGAACATTTGAAATAAGACAAAAACAGCTAAAAGTAACTTTTCATCAACATTATTCACAGATTTTAAGCCAAAATGGCCACTTAAAATAATTAATGAACTATTAACTAAACCAGCTCCCAATTCCTGCTGAAAAGTCATTTTTTAAGTGTACTAAGATATTTGCTCTAGAAACTAAACCAGTGATCCTCGTTCAGTTGTTGTGTTTTTGCAGGAACCAGAACCGGGTCACTTCCTGTTATCTCCACGGTCGGAGTTTCCCTCTCTCAAACCTGCCGGATGCGGTTCGCCTCAAGCCGCACTCCCATCTCGTCTCCTCGCGATACATCCTCATCCTCTCCTCCCTCATCTTCCTCCTCCTCCGCTCCCTCTGCCTCCTCTCCCGGACCTCCCGCGGCAGTAACCGTGGCAACCGGCTGGGCAGCTCCTTCCTCAGGAGCCCCAGGGTCCGGAGTTTGACCCGGACGTGCGACGGGAGGCTCGCAACGACCCGCCTGGCGAGTTTCAGGATCGCGGCGTTGGCAAAGTCCGCGAGGACCCCCAGCGGCCGCCTCCCGAATCGCCCGACCCAAAGCGGCAGCTTCGCCAGGCGCGAGTTGCCGTGGCAACGGCGGCGGGCGCGACGCTCGGAGGCTAAGCTCTTCACGGGGACGGGGATCCGCGACTGGCGGACCCCCCAGTTGCGCCCGGCTTTGGGGAACATTTCGTAAAGGTTCCGCTCCGCCACGCCGCCCAGAACCGACTGCAGCATGGCGAACAGGGGGCGGGGCAAGCGGAACAGCACGCGCATGCACAGGCGGTTGAGCTTCCGCGGCGCCCGCTGGAGGAAGCCCCGCGCCGGCCGAACGGCGAGCGCGGCCAGCAGGAAGAGGGACAGGAAGACGGCGGGGGAGCTGAGGAAGGAGGCGAAGACCAGGATGAAGGGGACGTAGTAGAGCCCCAGGCTGACGGCGAGCGCCAGGCTGAAGACGCCGCCGCCCCACAGGCTGAGCCACAGGAAGGAGGACAGGGAGAGAGCGCAGCAGGAGCGCAGCAGCAGGTAGGAGAAGAAGAGCGCCAGGAAGGCGAGCTCGGCCGACAGCACGACGGACGCCGGCGAGGGCAGCGGCGGCGAGCGGCGCAGCGACAGCAGGAAGACGGAGAGCAGCAGCAGCGTCAGGTTGGACGGCTGCGCGGCGGCGGAGAGCGACAGCAGCAGGCAGACGGCGTGGGAGAACAGGGAGGGGAGGGAGGACGGCGGCGCCGCGGCGCCCCCCGCGTCCAGCTCCTCCGGCGCGTCGGGGAAGTAGAACTCTGTCAGGTCGTCCAGCTCGGACGGACATCCGTCGGCCACGCCGCGGCCCTCCTCTTCCTCCTCCTCCTCTTCGTCAGACTCAACATGACACGCCTCGCTTCCTTCGCCCTCGTACGCCCACTGCACCCCCTCTACCTCTCTCTCTTCACTTCCTTTCCCTTCCTCCCTAAACGCCTCGTCGTCTCGGAGCCCCGCGGCTCCGTCCGGCTCGTCCTCACACTCCTCCACGTCGTCGGGCTCTAAGCCCCGCCCCCCCGGCGCCGCCTCGCCGTCCCGGCCCTCACTCACTTTGAGGCTTTTGGGCTGCTGGCGGACCTCCACGGCGTGTTTCTGCCGCAGCTCCTGCTCGCGCCGCTTGTTGTACTCCATCTGGTTGGTGAGCTCGGTCTGGTGCTGCGTGCGGATCAGGTCGGCGCGCGTCCGCTGCACCACGCCCAGCTGCCGGAACTCCAGCTCCTGCGTCGACTCGTGGTGCCGCAGCAGCATGGCGCACTCCAGGTCCTTCAGGGTCTGCTTCTTGTTCAGCTCCTGCAGACAGACGGGAAGAGGAGCAACGCCTGGGTGTTCAAGGGTCAACGTCAGAGAATCAGGATGGTTTTTCACCAATACTCGGGTTTCCATGGAGCCACAAGCCGCCATCTTGATTAAAAGAGCGTTTTTACAGCTTCTGTTTATTTGGACCTCAGGTCAACACCACAACCGAATCGTTGGACTAAACGACAAGAATATTACAAGAAAACAGCTGAACGATAATGAAGTTGTAATATTACTAGGGCTGTATAATAATATCAATATCACAATATATATCGATATTTTCTTTCCTAGACAAAATCGATATTCATCATCAAGTATGGTAACATCCAACTGTCACCTTGTTCACTCACTGCTTGCTTCACCAGGTCATCAGGCTTAGAGTGATTCCTTCAGATGTTCAGGTTAAAAAGGTATCAAACTATTCAGAGCAGGAACTTGGTTCACTTTATTTACTTTACTAATGCATGTTAGCTACAGTTTGGACTGTTTCAACTAAAAGAAACATGTTTTCTCTCCACTTCTTTGATTCATTTTGTCCAGCTGTCCACTTTAAGTCTGTGTCCAACCAGAGCCAGGTATTGTGTAGTTGGTGCTTTTAATCAGTTTTCAGTTAAATTAATTCAGACCAACTTTATAACAGTCACAAAATGTCACCAAAATCACTCTGTCCCTCTAAAATCTTTCAGAAAATCGCAAAAGTGCATTGAATTGTATCGTTTGCAGAGTATTGCAATATATGTCGTATCGTGTGCAGAATATCGTATATCGTATCGTGAGATTATTGCATCACTACAGCCCTAAATATTACAGGAATAAAGTTAAAATATTACAAGTTAGGGTAGTACAAGTACAATAAAGACAAACTTACCAAAACATTGAAAAAAATTAAATACGAGAATAAAATAATAATATAACAAGAAAGAAGTCATAAGACAATAAAGTTGAAATACGACAAATAGTAATATTACAAGTATCGTAATTTTACGAGAATAAAGTCGCACAAATGTATTAAGAATCTAAATTTCTGTTTTTGTAAAAACTGTCGACATGAAGTATGGCTGAAACAGCAGTGAGCTAGAAGAAATACTGCCACCTGTAGGTGGGAGTCAGCATTACTTAAACATTTTAATCATTTTGTGGAAAATTTGCAATATGTATATTTATATATGTTGATTTAAAAAAAAAATCTTTTTCATCATTCACGCGAGGCTGCACAGTGGCGCAGTTGGTAGAGCTGTTGCCTTGCAGCAAGAAGGTTCTGGGTTCGATTCCCGGCCCCGGCCTTTCTGCATGGAGTTTGCATGTTCTCCCTGTGCATGGTGGGTTTTCTCCGGGTACTCCGGTTTCCTCCCACAGTCCAAAAACATGACTGTCAGGTTAATTGGTCTGTCTAAATTGTCCCTAGGTGTGAGTGTGTGAGTGCATGGTTGTTTGTCCTGTGTGTGTCTCTGTGTTGCCCTGCGACAGACTGGCGACCTGTCCAGGTGAACCCCGCCTCTCGCCCGGAACGCCAGCTGGAGATAGGCACCAACACCTCCCAACCCCATTAAGGGACAAGGGTGTAGGAAAATGGATGGATGGATGGATGGATCATTCACGCGCCAACCGATCTGAATCAGATCATCATTTACCATCAGCAGTGACGGCACCCATTCATTGGACTTATGTGAAAGTACCAGGGTCACACTGTGGCTCCCGGGCCGGGGTGATACCTCTCTGAGCAGATCCTGCTCCAGGTTGTGGCGACCGAGCAGCATCTTCCTCTTGTACTGGCGGCTCTGCAGCTCATAATACTGCCGCTGCCTCCGCAGCAGCCCGGCTTCTTCCTCCGCCTGCAGCTGCTGCATGCACTCCTTCTGGTGCACCAGCCACTCCTGCTTCTCTCGCTTCGGCGTCGACTGGTTCTCGTTCAGTTCCTACGGAGAAGTTACGAAACGAATAGAGAGGGAAGTAGGTCAGCTACGCTAGCCTACTTAACAGGTAGGTGTGCTGCAGAATTTGGTTGAGTTAAAAACAACAATGCGACCCACACAGCAACTCTCTGACAGGTCATCGGTAGTTTAAATTGGCTAATCAACCACAGCTAAAGTTCAGACGATCACTTATCAATAATCGCAAAATGAACACCAAACCTGGAGATGTAAAACTGACACGGACTGAATAGTCTGTTCCTTTGTGAGGGAAATGTTTTTGTTCTTTAGTCCTGATACATCTGAACACAGTATCTGCTCCATCAGCTAGCGGGGCTGTCGTCTCCCGGTTGCTATGACAACGGGACACGGGCCGCCATAAGAAAAAAATAAATAATAACGTGATGAGCGGTTTTCAGTTGTTCTTCATCGGTTTTTCTGCGTCATTTTTGGCGCACTGCAGTTTCCGAAAGATGAAAACTGGAATAAATGCGTTGTTCATTTTTTAACAGTCATAAAATAGAATAATTTACATATTTAACAAACCATCTCTCATACTGGGGCAATTATGCAACATGAATTAGTTGTCCAATATAGGAGAGATTTGCTTACTTCTCACCAGGAGGAGGCGACATTTTCCAAAAAATATTACGATATACATTATTAAATACCTCAATAACAAAATCACAGACGATATTCCACATTCCCCCGATTCTTTTTGTCATTACTGGATTCGGCCAAACTTCAAAACAGAGTTGTTGTTTTTTACTTTGCATTATAAAAAGTCAACAAAATAAAAAATAATAATTTTTATATAAATAGCAGCGTGGCTATACATGGCAAGTAAACATATCGTTTTCTTCCTGAAGCTACCAGATAAGTGGGAAACTTTCTCAGAAAGTGACCGTCTGGTTTGGTTTTGCTCGTGTCGAAGCGTCTTCGGCTCGGCCTGTTACCGTAACACATTTTACTGGACGATAATATTTGCTTTTAACAGTAATATTGTTGTTTTGAGACGGTTTATAGGCAATAATAATCCAAGAACACATTCTCAACAATCAGTAAATTTTAAATTCTAATGAACATTTAACACTAGAAGACATTTTAACCCTCCTACGACCGACCTGTCGGCGCCGACATGTCTAAATTTGCAGTACCGTAATTCCACCACACGTAGCGCTATCTGAAAAATTCCAACGGTTTCTGAAAGAGGAGACTTTGCACTTTCCAGCGAGTATCGGGTTAATACGGAAATGTCGCAGCTGCAGCTGCAGAGAGTGTAATTAATGGGGGGGGGGGGGGTACTCTGTTAATAGACGGTATATTCACAATAAACAGAAGCAACAAATAAAATTATTAAGTCTCTCTACACAAAATTATCCTTCAAATAAAGTGACTAGTTGAGACCAAAACACCAAACTGAAGACGTTTCTCATTCGGTTTTTGAAGGAAAGAGAGAAAGATGACAAATTTTGCAGACAGGCTGATTGGTTACTGATTGGTTACTGCGACAGGCTGATTGGTTACTGATTGGTTACTGCGACAGCCTGATCGGTTACTGATTGGTTACTGCGACAGGCCGATTGGTTACTGATTGGTTACTGCGACAGGCTGATTGGTTACTGCGACAGCCTGATTGGTTACTGCGACAGGCTGATTGGTTACTGATTGGTTACTGCGACAGGCTGATTGGTTACTGATTGGTTACTGCGACAGCCTGATCGGTTACTGCAACAGGCTGATCGGTTACTGCGACAGGCTGATCGGTTACTGATTGGTTACTGTGACAGCTTGATCGGTTTACTGTGACAGTCTGATCGGTTACTGCGACAGCCTGATTGGTTACTGCGACAGCCTGATTGGTTACTGCGACAGCTTGATCGGTTACTGTGACAGCCTGATCGGTTACTGCAACAGGCTGATCGGTTACTGCGACAGGCTGATCGGTTACTGATTGGTTACTGTGACAGCTTGATCGGTTACTGTGACAGTCTGATCGGTTACTGCGACAGCCTGATTGGTTACTGCGACAGCTTGATCGGTTACTGATTGGTTACTGTGACAGCCTGATCGGTTACTGCAACAGCCTGATTGGTTACTGCGACAGCCTGATTGGTTACTGATTGGTCACTGCGACAGCCTGATCGGTTACTGATTGGTTACTGCGACAGGCCGATTGGTTACTGCGACAGCCTGATTGGTTACTGCGACAGGCTGATTGGTTACTGATTGGTTACTGCGACAGGCTGATTGGTTACTGATTGGTTACTGCGACAGCCTGATCGGTTACTGCAACAGGCTGATCGGTTACTGCGACAGGCTGATCGGTTACTGATTGGTTACTGTGACAGCTTGATCGGTTACTGTGACAGCCTGATCGGTTACTGCAACAGCCTGATTGGTTACTGCGACAGCCTGATCGGTTACTGCGACAGCCTGATCGGTTACTGATTGGTTACTGCGACAGCCTGATCGGTTACTGCGACAGCCTGATCGGTTACTGATTGGTTACTGCGACAGCCTGATCGGTTACTGCGACAGCCTGATCGGTTACTGCGACAGCCTGATCGGTTACTGCGACAGCCTGATCGGTTACTGATCGGTTACTGCGACAGGCTGATCGGTTACTGCGACAGCCTGATCGGTTTCTGCGACAGGCTTATTGGTTACTGCGACAGCCTGATCGGTTACTGTGACAGCCTAATTGGTTACTGTGGCAGGCTTATTGATTACTGTGGCAGGCTGATCGGTTACTGCGACAGGCTGATCGGTTACTGCGACAGGCTTATTGGTTACTGCGGCAGGCTTATTGGTTACTGCGGCAGCCTGATTGGTTACTGTGGCAGGCTTATTGGTTACTGCGACAGCCTGATTGGTTACTGCGACAGGCTGATTGGTTACTGATTGGTTACTGCGACAGGCTGATTGGTTACTGATTGGTTACTGCGACAGCCTGATCGGTTACTGCGACAGGCTGATCGGTTACTGCGACAGCCTGATCGGTTACTGATCGGTTACTGCGACAGGCTGATCGGTTACTGCGACAGTCTGATCGGTTACTGCGACAGGCTGATCGGTTACTGCGACAGGCTGATCGGTTACTGCGACAGGCTGATCGGTTACTGCGACAGCCTGATCGGTTACTGCGACAGGCTGATCGGTTACTGCGACAGCCTGATCGGTTACTGCGACAGCCTGATCGGTTACTGCGACATCCTGATCGGTTACTGCGACAGCCTGATCGGTTACTGCGACAGGCTGATCGGTTACTGCGACAGGCTGATCGGTTACTGCGACAGGCTGATCGGTTTCTGCGACAGGCTTATTGGTTACTGTGGCAGGCTTATCGGTTACTGCGACAGGCTTATTGGTTACTGTGGCAGGCTTATCGGTTACTGCGACAGGCTGATCGGTTACTGCGACAGGCTGATCGGTTACTGTGACAGCCTGATCGGTTACTGCGACAGGCTGATCGGTTACTGCGACAGCCTGATCGGTTACTGCAACAGGCTGATCGGTTACTGCGACAGCCTGATCGGTTACTGCGACAGGCTGATTGGTTACTGTGACAGCCTAATTGGTTACTGCGGCAGGCTTATTGGTTACTGTGGCATTCTAACCTCTTTTAGTTGCTCCTTGCGCTGACGATACTGTCGCTTCTGGGAATCCAGCAGGCCGGTCAGCTCCTTCTTCTGCTGACCCAGAATGTGCTGCTGGAACTTCTTCTCCTCCGTCAGGACCGCCTTCGTCTAAACAAACCAGAACGTCTCCATCAGAGGCACTGCGGCGGTTTGTGTCGCGTCACTCGGCTGCTCTAAGCTCACCTCCTTCTCCAGGACAGCCTGGTGCTTCTTGGACAGTTTTTCCAGCTCCATGGAGAAATTGTTCCTCTGGTTCTCCAGCTCCTTATCCAGCCTCAGTTGGTGCTCGTCCATCTCTGACTTCAGCTTGTTCTCCAGACCCATCAGCTGCTTCTGATGCTGCCGCCGCATCCGTTTATACCTGCGATGAGACGCAGCGCATCAAAACCACTCGGCAGGAAGAAGCCTAGCTTCTTCTTTTCCTCCCTCTCTGATGTAATTAAAGTCTTAACGAGGTTTCATCAACACAAATTTGAGACTTTCAGACATTTAAAATTACATTATGAATGCAATTTAAGACCTATATCTCCAAAGAAATGTACAAACTTCATCAAACCAACTATCGATGGAAAAATCATAGCTAGCTAGCTAGCTAACAAAGGAGTGTTAGCAGTGAGTCACAGAACCAAAGGAAGATGCAACTCGAACTTTGACAGAAAAATCCCATGAGGAAAAAAAATACGTAGAAAATATGAGATAAGAAGTTTGATGACCATATTTAAGGCCAATTTACTTTTTTAAACTGGATTTAAGACATTTTAAGGCCTTTATTTTATATACAGAAATGTTATATTTTTAGCACGGGCATATTAGCAGCTAATTAGCAGTAGCCCGAACCACTTCAGTTCTTAAATGAATAATGTTTTAAGGCCTTAATTTTAAATGTATAAATTTAAAGTAGTTTTTTTTAAGGCCTTAATTTTGGGTGCAGACAACCCGTCTAAAGTATTCAGCCTTCCCAAAACAATAAAACCGGACATGTGAAGCGTTTCGTGGTCTCACCCAGACATCTGCTCCCTAAGAGCCGAGCCCTGCTCGTGTTCCTGGATCTGACGGGTCACCAGTGAGGCGGTTCTGATGGTGGCGAAGTGGTCTCGCCGTCGACGTCTGCCACCGCCTCCCCCGCCGCCGCCGCCTCCTCCTCCTCCACCGCCGCCGCCTGACGAAGCTTCTCGTTGAGAGTCTACCTCTGGCTGATAGGGATCGTCGTAGATGTTGTCATGGCTCTACAAAACGGAGACGGAAAAAGATTTTAAACTGTTTTATTCAGCCTCTAGGATTAAAAATAAAACATCTAGGCTTTTCAGCTGTTAGCAGGTAAAGTTTGAGTCGTCTAATGTTTCTGAATTGGCCATAAAAGTCCGACTGGACGTTGATTTTCTGTTGAACTCCAAATTATTTACACATTTTTCAAAATGCAGCTGGCAGATGAAACACTATTGGCAGCCAATAAAGAAGCGTAATTTATTATTCTTGGTGCTGATTGGCTGAAGCACTGAGATAATCTAAAGTTGTGAATGTTAGTGCTAAGGGACTTCCCACTGCTCATATCAAGGTATATTAAGGTACATTTGTTGTTTGAACTGTTAAAGTAGTCAGTTCTAAGCATTTTTACAGATTATAGAGGTTCCCAAGTCTTAATGGATTTCAGCTTTTCGCTCCCTAACTCTGTGAATACTTGGAAATTTATATTGAATTTAAAGACACCAATTTAAACATGAATTCTTACTTATATTTTAAACTTTAATAAATACAGACAAGATGATGCCAAATGGTCCCGCTTACTGACTTTTACTGTTTTTTTGCTACCCAACCACCGGATGTGCAAATTTAAATGCATTTCTTCTCATAAGAGCCTCCCAGATGTCCAAACTGGGTCTTCTGATCCGTCTTCTCCAGTTCAGAGTGCCTCAAATCAGTGTTTTTGCCGAATAATAATTTATTTTGTTGCTGCTTCATTTTGCATATCTGCAGCGTAATAACTCTACTGTGAAGGTAGAAGCAATAACATTTCCTCCCTTGCATGTAGAAGTGTAACTTTGTGTTGCTATTACTTCACATTTTCTGTAGGGGGTGCAGTTTCTTAAAAGTCAAAATTAACCAAAACTGCTTGGTTTAAATTTTTAACAGACATTAAATGTACAAAAAATCCCCAACAAATATTATATTATAACTAAAGGATGTTGCACCAATTACTGGTTACAAACATTCATCATACAATGATACAGTACTGAAGGCCTTGTGGTCTTGTTTATTGGTCTATATTCTTAAGGAGCGGCGTGTCTGACCAGAGGTTTGTGCAGGACGGAGCTGTTGGAGGTGACGGTGTGCTCGCCCTCCTGCATCATGGCCATCTCGCCGCTGTCGTCCGAGCCGTCGGCCAGGCTGTTGACGGAGCTGCTCTGGGAGCTGGCGCTGATCGACATGGACGGCAGGGAGTGGGAGCTCTCCATGCTGTTCACGGTGCCGGTGCGCAGCATGTACCCTTCCACATCCTGGAGGAAGCAAAGAGAAACTCTGGACTCAAACATTCAGGGAGGAAGGTAATGAATATATCAATTAAACGTATAATATCATGTTTCCCAGCAGGTTGATTTCAGAGACGTTGGGCCTCTTATAGTCTGGTTTTTCCTGGAACGACAAATCAAAATAACTTTTCTTCACGGTAGAGGTTGAATGACTACATATTTTTTAAGGTCGACTACATTGTGATAATAGTCGAGTCGATGTCGACTAGTCGCGGAGATGACATAGTGACGCAAGCGCAAAACTACTTGGAGGCTTTATCAGCTATTTTCACGGCAAATATTAACCCCTACAACCTTCTCCCACTTTTACTAAGTCCATTATCCAGAATTAAAAGAGCAATAACAGATGATTCTTCGTGAGCTGCGGAGAAAAGTTTGTTGCACAAAGTCGGTCTGACTTTGTTTTTTTCTAAACACCGGCTGATACTGAAGATCTATGCATAGTTACTCGTATTGAGTCAAATTATCACACTGACCATAATGGTGTATTTGGAACATCACAAGCCAAACTTATTATGAACGGATCCCGTTTGGTTACAGTTGAATTCAGCAAAGCTTCCCGCTGCTCCTCCGCCCGATGAGCAGCAGGAAGCTCTGCTGACTCAGCAGCGGCTCTGAACCGACATGCAGACAGAGGCAGAGATCGGCTCCTCATCAGGATGAGGCTTGGACTTAGTTTACAGATGTTGTCAAATCATATCTTTATAAGAGCGCAAAGCTGCCAGGTTAGAAGCTTCAACACGCAGGATGACGCTGATTATTTGGGGGCAGTTGAGGGATAAAAAAAAGCCCCGACATTCATGCCACATTGTCGCACATTACTCCGGTACTCTTTTTTAATTTTTTTAGTATTTTTTCGGCACTAGTTTATATGACAGCAATCTGATAGTAAGGGGTCAGAGAGAGCTGAGAGGCCTGATGGGCCCAGTGAATGGAGGACGGGAGTCGGACTCCTGACTACCGCGGACTGAAGTCTATATGCGGGGCGCCGCGTTAACCACCGCGCCGCGCTACGCCCCTATTGCGGGAGCCTATGCTGTAATTTACAGTTTCTCTATGTTAAATTATTTACATTTTTATACAATTTGAGCTTTCTGGCGAACTCACCTAGTCCATCTTCTTTCATTTCCTTGGAAAAATCTGTTTTGTCACGTGATCGCGACTAGTCGACTGGCCCAGAAAAAAGTCATTGCAGAGACAAGAATCGACTAGTCGACTAATTGGTGCAACTTCACGGTTAATGTGAGCTTCCTGTTCCTCCTACAGGATTTTATTATGTTAAAAATCCAAAACTTAATTTAAAGTTCTATTATTTCAGTTAATATTTTTAAAATTATATGTACAAACTTTCACTTTGAAATGAATTCATATTTTTACAGTTAAGACTTTAGAAATAAGTTACAGGTAACATGAGTGGATGAAAAAGAAACCATCTTATTGTTCTGATAAATTAAAATTGTGAAATTATTCCATAAATTATCCAAATAAATGAAAATATTATCATTTAGAAACCATTTTCTATTAACATATTAATGGTTTATTAATGCAGGTACACAATTTCTAAAGAACACTTAACACTGGCATATTTTACATGGAAGACATTTAAAATATTCAAAATAAAACACCAATAATTAAAATAGATTATGAAGCTTCGGAAAACAAAATTGGATTTCAAAAATAAAAAAAATAGACCTGGAAAACAGGCAAAAGAGGCAGTACCAGCCACTTTGCACTTGATGTCTAATGTTTGCATAATTTCTCAAAATGGCGGCTCTTCAACAATATTAAAGGGTTAGTGAAAACCTCCGAATGGAGATTATCGCTCATTTTAACTTATGATGCGATTGATTAAGTGATTTATTGCGAGAAGCTCAGCTGAAAGGACAATAAATGGATGAAGACGTGAGCGAACGCAGCTCGTCTTCTCGGCCTCACCTCTTCCTCATCCCCTCCTTCCGGCGCCGGACCGTTGTGAGCCTCGTGAAACAGGATTTTCTTCATCTTGCGGTACTGCAGGTTGTCGAGCTCGCGGACGGCGTCCTTGGTTCGCGCGATCAGGTCCATCACCACCGTCATGGGACGCTCCCTGCATAGGAAATGGTGCTGGGCGGCGGGATAGAGCGGAGACGGGATGAAACAACAGCTTTACGTTTCCAACAGGAGAATCCACAGTTTAGCAGCGAATCTGGAAAATTTTCAGATTCGATTTCAAATTTTTTATTACTAGACATCCATATTTGTAGTGACCGGAACAAATCATGTCCTGTTCAATACCAGACGGGTGGCAACATAACTGTGGCGTCGATTCTGTGCGCCTTATAATGCAGTGCGCCTTATATATGAAAAAAAGTTTTAAAATAGGCCATTCATTGAAGGTGCGCCTTATAATCCGGTGCGCCTTATAGTACGGAAAATACAGTACTCTATAGGACAAAGTTTGACTCCTGGGCTTGTTTAATTGGCCAAAATATAAATTACATATATTTTGTAATGTAAAAATGCAAGTACACCCACTTGTTTTTTTGTATTAATTTTATGAATTCATACAAATATGAATTTAGGGCTGCAACTATTTTAGTAATAGATTATTTTTTACAAATAATCGGTTAAAAATGGCATATTTTTCATTTAACCACTTAAACCCAATATTAGAAAAACAGTAAATATACAAACAATTTAGTTCCTTTTTTTAATAAGAAAATAAACATTTTATCATCTAAAATGCAATAGCCCAGCTTTCCATTTACTGAATCTGAACCAAGATGACATATTGACAAACAAATGTTTATTCCTTAAATGCAAAATGTTTACATCTTGTACAGTTTTGGCTTATTGGCTCTAAATATGTTCTCTTTGTCACCAAATGGCCTTTTTGCGAGTCAATTAACGACCAATCAATTTCTAAACTATTTTACAATTATTTTAACAATCGATTAATCGCGATTAATTGTTTCCACCCTAGATGTATTACAATAAAATGTCCTACAATCAAAGGCATTTTCTGTCAAATCTTCTAATTTCTCGGCTAGAAAGCCAATCTGGAGACTCTGCCTGCCTCCGACCGCGCGCCTCCCACTGTCCGTACCTTCAGCAGCACATCAGAGGTAGGTCTGTCCTGGGCCAGCTTTTGCAAACAGGAGTCCACAAAATTGCGGAAATAATCCGACCTGGAATAGAAAACAAATAAAAATCATGATTTAATAGCAGTTCAAAAAGGGTTAAAGATGCTGTTGAGTATCAGATTTATTTTCCACTGAAGGACTCTGGTAACTTCTACGTCCCGTTTTCTCTTTGCTCAGTTTTTACCCAGAGCCAGCGAACAAGACGGCGATGATCCCGGTTTGGTTTCAGTTAATTGGATCCAAGTCCAGTTCTGAATTAATATAAATGTTCTTGGTCTCAATAAGACAAAGAGGCTCAGAAACTGTTCTTTGTTCGATTCGAGGCTGGGTGCAGGTTATGCAGATCAGTTGAAGCTCCCAAACTGTGGAACGCTTCAACATTGCACATTCAAATTTAGCTTTAAAAAATTTAAAATACGAGGCTTCAGATTTATTTTACTCGCTCTTTGATTCATCTTATTTTCCGGCCTATAGTTGGTTTTTCCCCCATAGTTTGGCTGGTTTCTTCTTAACGACAGTTTTTGACTGACGTGACGTAAAGTACAGAATATACGGTAATTCTTGCTGCCTATTCTGTTACTAATTCATGTCTCAGTTTCTCTGTACAGTGCTTATTGTTCTTAACCTGCTCTATAAATAAAGCTCTAAAACATAATTCCAGTAATCCTGATATAAAGGATGAAAAGGCCTTAGAAGTTTTCTCTAAATCAAATATAAGACAATCTCCAACAGTTTCCTCTGAACGGTGGAGGCCCATGAGAAAACAATGAATCAAGTGGGAAAAATGTGGAAGCAAAGGCTTCATCATCTCAGGGCAGCAAAGATATTCTAACCACATTTTCTGTTTTTTATTCATCTAAAACTTTGCAAACTGCGTACAGGTGTATGGTTGTGAAATCTTTCTCTCACCAGTGATTCGACTGCAACACGGGGCTCTCGTTCTGGGCGATGTGGTATAAGGCACTCATAGCATTCATGTTGAACAGCGGCGGCTTCCTCTCCGCTGCGCAGCGACAAGAAAGAGGAAATGGCTTCAGCTTGGTGAACTTCTTTCCTCATCACGCTAACAGGAGTTTTCCTCTTACCCAGCTCTATGCAGGTAATGCCAAGTGACCACACATCCACCTTCCCGTCGTACTGTCCCTCGTCCATGGCGAGGATCACCTCAGGCGCCATCCTGCACAGAGGAAACAGCAGTTCCATCCTTTTCTGTTTCTATTTGGTCGTGGAGCAGCGGAGAGCTGCACCTCCAGGCAAATCCGTTTCCAGAGTCTGAACAGCATCGACTGACGATGTTCAAACTCAAACATATTTGATTCAATTCAGAGGGAAATGAAATGTTGAAACTTATATTCTGCAATTCTCATCAGCGTTTTAGATTGTGATAAACAGAGGCAAGAAGAATCTCCTCTAGCAGTCAGTGTTACAGCGGCTCTGACGGTCATATAAGAGTCTCAGGAAGAGGAAACCAAGGATTGTAAATGTTGTTGAGTTAATGAAGCAGACGTCTAGAGCAGGGCTGAAACGATTAATGTGATTCACTACAATTAATCGATTATTCAAATAATTATAAACTAACCATTAACTGATCATCGTTAAATGATCGAGCAGTTCCTAAAGGAGTGGCGTGTTGTTGCATTTTAGACATTAAATATTTATTTGTTTACTTGGCTTTCCCTCCAGGAAGTTGCAGTGTTTTATTTGTGGTTTCACAACATTTTTTTCAAAAGCTTTACTTTTGCCACAGCATGTTGTCAAAAAGTTGAAATTTCTGTTGATGACCTTCCCCCCAAAAAGAGACACAATTCTAACAGTTAATATTTAAAGTACACAAAGGAACATTTTCCAGTTCCTTCGTAAAGGAACACACTGCAAAAACACAAAATCTAGTTTCTAGTGTAAATATCTTAGTACATATGAAATAAGACAAAACTAACTTAAAGCTAACTTATCAGCAAGCTGTTCGAGCTCATTAGTCAATGAATGGTGTGTAGTTGCATTTCAGACATTTAATTTTTATTTATTTAAAATAGAATTTGACTTGCATTTTTAATGCATTTCTAATTTTGCATAAAAAAGTTTAAAAACATGCCGAATGTGACCGTTTTTATTTGATTAATCAATTAATCATCAGGATAATCGATCCATCCATTTTCTTTACTCCCTTGTCCCTTGATGGGGTCGGGAGGTGCTGGTGCCTATCTCCAGCTGACGTTCCAGGCGAGAGGCGGGGTCACCTGGGCAGGTCGCCAGTCTGTCGCAGGGCAACACAGAGACACACAACCATACACACACACACACTCACACCTAGGGACAATTTGGAGAGACCAATTAACCTGACAGTCATGTTTTTGGACTGTGGGAGGAAACCGGAGTACCTGGAGAAAACCCACCATGCACAGGGAGAACATGCAAACTCCATGCTGAAAGACTGGTGACGGAAATCGAACCCAGAACCTTCTTGCTGCAAGGCAACAGCTCTACCAACTGTGCCACTGTGCAGCCCAGGATAATCGATCGATTAATCAACATGAATAGTCAATTGCAGCCTTACTGTGCACTAGCCTTTTGCACTGGTGCAAGTTTTCGACTGCAGGTTAGACTCAGTTCATCCCTGATATCAATCAAAAGTAAGTTAACTTCTGACTTCAAAGAAAGTTGTTTAATCAAAAACATTTTCTTGCCACATTTTCTGGCCTTTGGCAAATTGAAATAACTTTGGTAACTTTAGCTGATGTAAAACAAGAGAAGTTTGTGTCTTTTAATTCTGCATTCATAAACAGAATTGGTTGGTCATTTCAACGATCGATTAATCGGGGCTAACCGTTTCAACCCTGGTGTGTACGAAACATTGAAATAAGTGGTTGTTTTACCAGTAAGGTGTTCCCACGAAAGAGTTGGCTGGAGCAACAATAGAAGCAGAGCCGAAGTCTCCCAGTTTGACCTGACCCGGTTCTGTTAGCAAGATGTTTCCTGCTTTCACGTCCCTGACGGGCAGAAAGCATCAGATGGAGAGAGAAAAAGAAAAACGGAGGAAGAGATGAGACGTCGCTGCAGCATAAACAGAGTTGCATAAGCTTTGTTATCAGGAACGCTTATGCCTCTCGTCAGAAGCGTGGGCGCGCAGAGCGGGGCGGCTGGAGGGAAGCGAGGTTCACCTGTGAATCATGTTGTGAGAGTGAAGGTAGACCAGTCCCTGCAAAGCACCGTGGGTAATGGCAGCTATTTCCACCTCTTGGAGGGGTTTCTTGTGGACTGTGGAGAGAATTTTTACATTTGCATAAACAACAGACTGAAAACACAGCGAAATCTTAATAAATGTTTTGTTCCCTCGTACCTTCTAGCAGGTCGGAGGCTGAACCCAAACAGTACTCCATCACCAGCTGGAAAAGAGCAAACAGGAAGAGCGTTGTTGTTTGGAAACATCAGACCATACAGCAGCCATTTTGTTTTGCTCTGAAGTAAAGCTGGAGAAATCTAGCTACTTATCAATGTTTTTATTGCTTTTTAACCTCATTGGCTTTTCCAAATATGCCGAAGGTTTTCAGTGAATCGTCTCTGGGAATAAAAATCTTATTAAGCCTAGAAGGAACCAGGAGTTGAACCTGAAATCTAATCTCACTTCCTGCCGTTTCGGGAAGTTGTGGAGCCGAGTCGGATTGGTCAAACACAGACGCTGCGACGACTACGACATGCGAACAGCAGCAGAAGCGGAACAATGAAGTGACATTACTGAAATAAATACTGGAGGTTTACAGTTCCTGCTTTTTTAGTGATGAATTACAAATATAAATACATTTTTCTGTCATCGGATCAAAAAATGAGGCGAGATTAAAGAGAAATAATGACGTTACATCGCCTCTTTCTCCATTGTTTGGTGTTTTTTTTCCCCAATTTCATTTTTAAATTTGCCTATTTTTTTAATTTTTAGCATTATGCAGAGGCAGGCAGAAAAATATTAAAACTGTACATTTACCAATTAGAAAGAAATCTAATCACAGTCCCTCCAGGAAGTTGCAATGTGTTTTTTTGTGATTGTTGTTGCCAAAAATTCCTGATTTCACACAAACTTCTTTCAAAAGGTTGTGAAATTTTTAAGCTTTATTTTTATTCTTATAATAAAAACGAAATTTCT
This sequence comes from Poecilia picta, assembly GCA_033032245.1. Lineage (NCBI taxonomy): Eukaryota > Metazoa > Chordata > Actinopteri > Cyprinodontiformes > Poeciliidae > Poecilia > Poecilia picta. Next base: position 22,742,973 of record CM065371.1, read on the forward strand.
GCACATAACCTTCCTACAGGAAACAGGATTCTAACTTAATTCATATTTAAAGTGAAAATAACATTTTCTAGAACCTTTTTTAAAAGTATGCACTGCAAAACACAAAATCTTACCAAGTATTTTGGTTTAGTTTTTGGTGCAAATTTCTCAGTACATTTGAAATAACACAAAGCAAACTTATAGCTAACTTTTCAGCAAGACAGGGGAGTTTGTTTAGAGTCAATAATTCCTCAGTATTTATGAGAAATGACTAGTTCCAGATTAATTCAATTATAGCAAGACATTTTCCCATGTTGTAAGTGAAATAATCTGCCATTGGAACTAGTCATTCTAATCAACATGAAAGAATTATTTACCATATATTTTGCTGAAAATGTGCTTGCCAATTAAAACACCTGAAATAAAAAAAAACTAAGATATTTGCACTTGAAACTAGACCAACAATACTTGGTAGGATTTTGTGTTTTTTGCAGTGCACTCTTAATACAAATCAAGTCCGGAGGAGTTGGCAAAATGCAAAAAAATAAATAAATAAAATAAAAAATTAAGTTAACATGAACTGTTTACACAGAATAAGTAAATCCTTCAGAAGATCTCAAAATAGCATTTTTCAAAAAAAGAGAGAAAACGACACATTTCATCTTATTGGTTTGGCTTTCAAGAGGATCGTTTTGGGACAGGAAGTTAAATTAGAAGCGGTCCGAAGGGAAATTGAAAAAATTGAGAAAAGGAGGACATGCAGAAAATGTTAAGGTGGTCAGAGAACATTTGCAAATGTTTGTGTAATTTAACACCAGATGGTGATAAAAGCTTATTTTTTTTTTAATTCAGTGCTTGTAAATGTGTTGCGTTTTGTTGGAGCTGCAGGAGCAGCGCAGCCTCACCCAGGCGGTGTGCTCCCTCAGGTAGCAGCCTCGGTACTCCACCGTGTTCGGGTGGCGCAGCTTCTGGAGGAACTTCACCTCCTTGATGATGTCCTGCCATTTCTGGAGCAGAAACAGAAACAGAACCACCGTCACCGACCAGCTGACTCACCACGGTTCGTACGGTAAAAAGTGCCACACTTTGAGACAGAAACTATGCAAATAAACTCATTATTCACTGTTATGTGAAATCATTGTAATAGTCCTACAGTCTACAGGAGAGACAAGCTACACTAATACTTAACCAAACATTTTGTTTTAAAAAGTCTTACAAACACACAGAAAAAAAAAACACTAATTTAATTAAAAAAATATAAAATAATAATGAAAATCCTTACATTTGAATTAAGTTTATTAGTGTATAAAGTATAAGCCAAGCTTTATTTTGATTAAAACTCTGAAAGCACCACAATGACTGTTTAAAAAATACATTTTTAGGAAAATATTTGGTTCATTTTCTTAGATATTGGTTTTAATCTCTTATTTATTTTATTTGTTACAATTGCTTTTGTTTTTTGCCCTTTGAGAGCTAAAGATATAAAGAGTATTATAAATAAAATACACGTTTATTATTAATAGTAACAATAATACACAGCTCAATAAATCACTGAGCAATTACAAATAATAAATATGCATTACATTGAAGCAATCTAAACTAATCCTGGGTAAATGAAACTCCTGCTCAAATTAAATGCTTAATACAAAGAAACTTAAAAGAAATCTCTACAAGTTTTCCTGCATTTAGTTAATAAAAACAACTTTACCGATTCTGACGTAAAACAAAAAAAGTTTAATCTTTTAATCAGATGTCAGACTGAACTTTATTACTAAACTGTGAAGTTTGAATATCAAGAACTTTGAAGGATTTTATCCAGAAATGAAAACACCTGATTTAAATGATTTTTTGTCTCGTACCTCATTGGACTGTTTGCCGCTGTAGGACATCTTCTTGATGGCCACCACCTCATTGGTGCGGATGTCGTGGGCCTGGAGTGGGAGGAGGAATGAGTTTCAGGTTGAGCTCAAATGAAGGTTTTATTTATGTAAAAGAAACTAAAAATGGACATGTCAAAGCCAACAGGATTACATCAACCTGCCTTCACCTTCCATCTTCAGGAGGATAATGTTGTTTACACAGATTTTGTAGGTCATTTTATTTATTGTTTGTTTTGTTTATTTATTTTGGATATGGGTTTGCCTTATTAAATAAAAGAACCACAAATTTTCAATGTACCTACTGGAAAAATATAGAACAAAATCTAGTTTCTGATCAGTAAATTAAGGGTTTTGGTCACTTTTTCATAAATAAAAGCAGATTTAGGTTGTTAGAGACTTTTTGGTATTATCATTTTTGTCTGTTTCTTTAGTTCATATTCAGTCTAATATTAATCAACATTCAGTCTAATGTGAATCAGTAAATGACCACTATGCAAATACTTTTTTGATTGTTCTGTTGAATATCTGTGTTCCTGAGAACTGATTGTTCCCTCCAGAGTTCGCTCTCAAGGGAAAGCTAAGATGACCTGTGTGTTAGATAATGCCAGCCAGCCTGTCGGCTGTTTCATTGTTATCATTTCTGACTTCATTGTTTATCTTTTCTGACTTTTGTTATTCCAAATAAAAGTCCTGCTCCAGCAGAGATACGGCAGAACGCTCTGTGATCTACTCGGAGGAGTACGGTCACTCGGCCTTCTCCTTCTGCAGAAGTTCGGACATTAAAATTCATATACGTTGTCTGTGGTTCCTTTAATGTAGGTTCAAGGAAAAATACCTATCATAGGTAGATTTGTATCATTTATGAATTAACTAAATTCAGCCGAATATGTTGGCAGCAACACATTTTCACAAGCCAACATTGCAAACTGCTGAAACCTTCCAGCGGTTCCTGAAAGGGGAAACGATTCCCAAGAAATATCTAGTTATTACCGTAATTTCACTCCCGCCGTTACAGGAAGCAGGTTTCTCTTCATTTTTGTTAGGTAAATTGTATCATCAACCATTTGTTATACTTTTATAATCTCCTAGTTTGTGTATTCTCCTTTGTTTAGTCATATCCTTTAAGACATGTTTCTGTATTGTTAGTCTCTCTGATTTCCTTTCCCAGAGGGCCTCTCTGAAGAAGAGCAGTGACAGCAGCTCTTCACAGAACGCCCTGTTTTGACCTCTTAGATTGCTGTAAAACCATCTGTGAAGATGTACAACTTGCTCCGTTTGATCCTGAGTCAGGAACTGGATAATCTAGGTGAAGATAGATTGTGTTGTTAGTGATAATCTTGGCGCTGTAACTGTGTGATGAAGTGTTTTCCCCTCCTTTTAGAGTTACAGGCTCTCTGTGATTAGGGATCCTAAAGACAATAAAAAAAGAGGGGCAGGCAAATGTGCTTTCAGAGCAGTAGGAGATTGTAACTGATAGCACATCTCTGTCTGTTTTCCTTGAGTATTCAGAATCTAACTCTCTCTTGTCTTTCCTGTGTTATTTGGTCTGTGTTAATAGGTGTCAACTCTGGCAATTTTAATCTGATAAAACACTCTTAACAGACTGTAGGTCGTAAGTAACTGCTAGACATTAAAAGTTGAGGTTGTTTAGGAGAAATTGGCCAAATAATTTACTCACAGGCCATTTAAAGAACTTCATACATAGATTTGAGACTTAAAGGGTTAAACTGCAAGCTATCATAACAACACAGCCTTCAAACTGAAATCTTTTCACACATTCTTTGGATTGGTTTAAAAAAAAAAAAAAAAGGGCAACCTGCAGCAAACACAGCGCTTCATCTGACTCAGATTTTAAACAGAGTCTTTAGCAAACAAACATCAGAGCGTCTTTCATGTGACAGATTTGGCACAGACAGACACAGGAGACATCACACAGCAGCAAACTCACAAAGTAGACGGCGCCGAAGCTCCCATGGCCGATCTCCCTGAGGTCGGTGAAGAGCTTCTCGGGGTCCTCCCTGCAGAACAGCTCCGCCACCTCCGGTCCTTCAGGCTCCCGGCCCGAACACTCGACGGCATGGCCAGCGCCTGGCGGGGAGCGCAGGACACGCGCAGCGTGAGCGTCTGCGGTTTGAACCGCTACCGACACCTCTGACGGAAACACGGCTCAGGAAATAATTTGAAAAGGTCTGTTACGGGTTTAAACTAGGGCTGTAGTGATACAATAATCTCACGATACGATCTGATGCATGATATTCTGCTCACAATACGATATATATCACAATATTCAGCAAACGATACAATTCAATACAAAGGTTTTAGAGGGACAGAGTGATTTTGCTGACATTTTGTGACTGTTATAAAGTTGGATTGAATTAATTTAACTGAAAACTGATTAAAAGCTCCAACTACACAATACCTGGCTCTGGTTGGACACAGACTTAAAGTGGACAGCTGGACAAAATGAACCAAAGTGGTGAGAAAACATGTTTCTTTTAGTTGAAACAGTCCAAACTGTAGCTGACATGCATTAGTAAAGTAAATAAAGTGAACCAAGTTCCTGCTCTGAATAGTTTGATACCTTTTAAACCTGAACATCTGAAGGAATCACTCTAAGCCTGATGACCTGGTGAAGCAAGCAGTGAGTGAACAAGGTGACAGTTGGATGTTACCATACTTACGGATGAATATCTATTTTTTTTAGGGAAGAAAATATCGATATATATCGCAAAATCGATATTATTACACAGCCCTAGTTTAAACGGAGCAAAACATGGAAAACTGAAACAGTCAAAGCTTAAGAAACGAACTTGGTAATAAACAATCATATGATGAATGAAAATAACTTCTGATTGAAAGGGCAATTTTATTCATAAAGACATCATGATTCATTTTATTTTTGGTTTCGGTTGTGTGTAATCCTGCTGAAACAAGCAACAAATCTATTAATCGCATAAAAAATGAAAACAAGCTCAATCATTTCCATTTGCATGATTTATAGATTTTCTCTTTCTACCAAAAACTGGATGATAAAAATCTTCAGTCTGCAGATTTGGTCTCAACTAGCCGTTTTTACTGAAAGACAGTTGTTTGCAAAGGCTTTACAATTCATTTTATTTGTTGTTTTTTTAATTTATGTTGGATATTTTAAATGTCTTCCATTTCCGCTGTTAAATGCTCAATAGAATTTAAAGTTAATTGATCTTAATGCCATTATTATTACTTGAAAATGATCTCAAAAAAACAATATTATCGTATATCACAATAATTTCTGGGACTATTTAAGACCCAGTCAGAACTATTTGTTGGTTTCGTCTGTAAATCACATAAAATCACATTGAAATTAATTAAAATCTGTTGCTGCAAAGCGATAAAATGTAGGAAAAGTGAACGAGAATGAATACTTCCAGAATAAAACTGAAACTGGGATAAAATGCAGCAGTAACGCATTTAGACAAAGCCTTTCCTTACTGTATTCTGATTAGGATAAAACTGTAAAAACTGGAGGATTTTCCTACAGGGCAGCGCAGTCAGGCCTCAAGATTTCCCTGAACCAAATGAAACTGTAACCACCAACCACTCTGTAAAGGTAACCAGAGGTTAAAACGGCGCAGTTCACCACATTTAAATTACAACTGATCATTTATTATCCTGACAGGATAAGGCATAATAAACCATGAATGGTTTTATTGTAACTCCTAAAACGTTTTATTAAAGCTGACAGATAAGTTTTAAAACATGTTCCTGGTTTAATTTGAATCTACATTTATTTTGCAACGTTTTATTCTGAGCCTAGATAACAGCCTTTAGTTTCAGTCACTGTTCTCAACTTTATATATTTTGTAACCTGGCAAAAGAAAAACGCTATTAGAAAAGGTTAGTTTGAGACTTGTTTATAAAATAACAAATATGATATTTAATCAAAAATATTTTACAAGGTCATAAATGCAGAGATTAAATGTGCAAAATGTACCAAATAATGGCTGTCCTCAAATCCTGACTGGTTTGATGAAATATGGTTGATTATCAGTTATTAATACCAATAATCAGTTGGTATTAATCTACATCTGTGTAAAAACAATCACACCCCTGATGCTTTCAGTCGAGATACAACCACAGACTTGCATTATGTGAGTCTATCATTTCCTATGATGGACTCTCAAGCCGTTTAGACATTTATAAAACATCTGAAAAGTGTGGCATGCTTTTTTTAATCAAACACTTTTTCATGGCACCATGTGCTAACACCATGCTATGTTTGCACCTTTGCACATTCTTAGCAGCTCAGAGCAACTTCAGCTCAGTCAAACTGGATGAAAAGCATCTATTAACATACATTTTCTCCACTGGACTTTGACTAGGACATTCTAACACATAAATATGCTTTGATGTGAATCACTTTACTGTAACTCTGTCTTCATGTAAACAAGTGTTTTGCTGCATCCAACAGATTTCCTTCTGGTTTATTTAGCGTCATCCACATTACCATCTTCCCAACAACAAAAGCATTCCCACAGCATGATGCTTCCTCCACCATGTTTCACTGATGGAAACGTGTGTTTATGGTAGTCACATAAAATCCAATGAAATATATTGAAGTTTGGGGTGGCAACAATGCTACTTCACATATTAATAGCTGGAGTTGCAAAGCAGCCAATCCAGGAGCTGCATTTCCTTTCCTTGGTGCTGATTGGCTGAATCACCAAAACTGGAGCTAAGGAGGTTTGTAGAGGTTAGTTTCTGCAGTAGACAGATTTCACTGCATATTAAAACATATTTGGTGTTTCTACTAATAAAATTGGAAGCTAACGCCAGAAGATGTCTTATGCTTATTGGAATAAAGAGACGGAGTAGAGTAGACAAAAATTGTACTCAAGTAAAAATAAAAAGTAGCTGTCCAAAATTTTCTCAAAAAAAAGAAAATTGGTAAAAAAAAATCTTCTCAGGTACTGAGTAACTGATCAAATTATCAATCATTTAATATTTAAAAATTACATCATCAAATAGACAAAAATATAAAGATTTTGGCATCTCAGGGACAAAAATGACAATTTCTATAACTAACAAAAGAACAAAAAAATCAGGCAAAAGAACCTTTTTCCAAATCAGTTTTTTTCAATAAAAACTTATGAAACTTTCAAAAGCTGCAGGTGTCTGTCCGTCTATCTGGTGAATTTCTGGTTCTGAATTTTCTAAAATTCAGAAATTTTACTACCAAACTCTGAATTTTTTGCAAATGATATAATGGTCTCAGCATTTGATGAATATATATATATATATATATATATTTTTTTTTTTTATTATTTATCAAATGCCGTTCTAATTGCAATTGCATAATCCTATTGGAAAACCATGCAATCCTCTTTCTCGTGTGCTTTGTGTAGTTCTAGCTTCGTGTAGTTTCAGCATCTTGGACACTGCTGTCTATGACAGGCATGAGCATCTACTGAAGTGAGACGCCATCAGACAGGCTGATTATCACGTTGGCATGGCAAAGGTGGAGTATAATTACAATAATTATTGATTCTGCGAGTCCATTTCTGCTTTATTCCAACAGTACAATAGCGCTAAAGCCCAGGGGCTTTGAATGCAAACTTCAAAACGAAGCCACATCAGATGCTATTCTGTGGTTGTTCTGTTGGCGTCAAAGAGGAACTACTTGGTTCCCTTTAGAAACGAGAAGCTGTTTAAATATTGCAACCAAAGCCGGGCTGTCTTGATCTATTTTTTAAGAGCCTGGTGGCAGGCAACACAAAAAAAGACGAGTTATGTTGCAGTGATGTGGTTTCTGTGAAGGCTTATTTTTTATATTTCTAGCTGCATGTAAAACGTGGGTGGGTTTAATAAAAACAAGATCACAAAAAGAAAGAAAGAAATTAATTGGGTGATAAATTAAAATGAGGGCAATAATTTTCCTCTGGGTAATAATCGTTCAAGAGATGCTAATATCAATATCAAACCCAGTCCTGTTTTCCCTGTCTAAATTTAAAAAATCCAATTTAAATTATTGTCACATCAGTTGTTTTGCTTGTTTACTTTGGGTATTACAATGTGTTCCAGTTCAATTAGACATTTAAGTTTTTAACCGTAGGTGGATATACTTGCATTAAAAAGTATTTTTTATTCCAACTATGTTAGTTGAAAATGGCCTCAAAATTACATTATCATAAAGCAGAATAATTTGTTCTTGTGTCAAGGAGTGAATCAATTAATCAAATGGTAAATTAAAACAAACTCAACCATTTCCATTTGCATGATTTATTGTTTTTACCAAAAAACTGGATGATACAAGCCTTCAGTTTGGTGCTTCAGCCTCAATTAGCCCTTTTTTTGATGGATAATTTTGTTTACCAAGATTTTATAATTCATTATATTCGTTTCTGTTGTTTTGATATTCAAAATGTCTTCCAGCTCCAGTATTAAATGTTCATTAGAATTCAAAGTTTATTAATATTTTAGAATACATTATTGCATACCGTCATATTCCTTGAAAATGATGTCAAAATAACAATATTATCGTTTATTTTAATAATTTCTAGGTCAATTTATCGTCTAGCAAAATTTGTTATCGCGACACGCCAAATATGGTTGCAAAAAAAATATTGCTTCAACTATAAATACCCTAAGAAGTGTCCATCCTCAACATTCAATAGATAATGATTCAGATTTATATCAAGTTTATTAATATTTTAGAATACATTATTGCATAGCTTCATATTCCTTGAAAATGGTGTCAAAATAACATTATCGTTTATTTTAATAATTTCTAAGTCAATTTATCGTCCAGCAAAATTTGTTATCGCGACACGCCAAATATGGTTGCAAAAAAAGGTTGTAAAAATATTGCTTCAACTATAAATACCCTAAGAAGTGTCCGTTCTCAACATTAAATAGACAATGATTCAGATTTATATCAAGTTTATTAATATTTTAGAATACATTATTGCATACCGTCATATTCCTTGAAAATGATGTCAAAATAACAATATTATCGTTTATTTTAATAATTTCTAGGTCAATTTATCGTCTAGCAAAATTTGTTATCGCGACACGCCAAATATGGTTGCAAAAAAAATATTGCTTCAACTATAAATACCCTATGAAGTGTCCGTCCTCAACATTCAATAGATATTTATTGAATTTATATCAGTTTGAATTATTGCTATCAGGTCTTACCGTGGCTTTTGGGATCCACTGTAGCTAGCCCTGGAGCTAGCTGACTGGCCTGGCAGGAAAATCTTGGTTTCTCCCTCCCCTGTCCTCCCGTCTCCTCCTCGGCTCTGGAGTCTATTCAACACGAACAGCCCACATTCCGTCTGCCCGTCGCGGTTGTAGCTAAACCCCCGGCCATCCCGATGCTCCAGCAGCTTTCCGCTACTTGACATGAGTGGAGCCAGCTAGCCAGCCAGCCGCCCGCCCGCCCGCCCGCTAACCCACGAGCGCAGCTGCCCTGCCGGAGAAAAACGGGGAGAAAAATCAGGGCCGCGGCTCCGGGGCTGCTGTTAGCACCGCGGCTAACCGAATAACGTCAACGGCCGGAGCCGATGGAGGACGTCGTTCAGCGGGAGACCGGCTCGTTAAAACCCGCCACTCCGCTCCCTACTCCGATTCGCAGTGACATTTTTAGCTAACGCTGTCGGTGAGCTGCCTCTGCGCTCCGTTTGGTCCCCATTTTTGCTCGGCTCTCATCCGTTTTTTTTTTTGTTCAGGACTTCATGATGGCGGAGCGGGGCGGGAGCCGAGAGGAAACCGGAAGTGCTCTTCTTCTCGGGTTGAGAAGCAGGCGAGTGTCCAACGACAGTATCCCCATGTGGCCGAGGCGAAATCATCAAAACACCACGGAAATATGAAATCATTCAGCAAAAATAGTACTAAAATATGAAATTAATTTAATTCATTCATTCTAACCATTATTTACAAATCTAGCATGTTATATTTTTATTATTATACTTTTATTAACATAGTTAATAAAACTATAAATAACTATAAATTATATAACAAACTAATTATTATGTGACTCAGTGAATGTCATGTTTTTTTAAATTTATTTTTATTTTATTATTTTTCTCTTATTTTGTTTTTACCTTTTTTATTATGGACCTTTTTAGTCTGGAATAAAGATTGATTGATTGATTGATTGATTATATTAGTTTATTATTAATTTATAGAGTTGCACAGTGACTAGTTTTTTTTTTTTACAATATTTGTACTGAGTTTTGCATATATGAAACATAGAAAGCATACAAACGCTGAAGATCCCTGGTAAAAAAATTATACTTTAGTATGCTTCAAACATACTTACATTTGTGAAAGTACACTTTAAGTATGCTAATTATCAAGTGCACTACCTATAAGTATGTCTGAAGTATACTAAAAATACACTTGCACCAATTTCGAAATTAGTACCCTAAACACACTTAAACATAATTGTACCCAAATACACTTTTAATATATTAAATAAAAGTATGTTTTAAGTGAACAAAATCTGAATGAATATGTATGAACTTTTAAGTGCCTTAATAATATTTTACTATTTATTAAAATTGCATACAATAAAAAAAGGATAATCATGATGTAATTTTTAAGAAAGGACCCAACCAATTTTCAGATGTGTGATGTAAAAACCTTATAATCAATGGCATTCCCATTCACAATTAACAATGAGTATAAAATAAAATAAGATTTAGCTAAAAGTAGTATAACTAACAATGAAAAACATTAAAAATAAAAGGGTAAACAGTACACATGGCTAAATACGCATATAAATATACAGACAAATAAAATAAAGTTTCAATCATCCAGCTATCATGCCTAAATAAGGTATCACTGTCTTGCTAATAAATATGTTATATGAATTAATATTAATATTATTAGGTGTTTTTTTATTTTGTTCCACTCCACTAATTCATTTCATCTTGGTTACTTTCCAACAATTGCATGAAGGCATCCCATATTTCCTTAAATTTACTGGTCTTTGTTCTGACCCCATATCTTAATTTCTCCAAAGTGATTTCCTGAGTACAATTGTTGGGTACTCTACCTACCTATGAATATATGTTGTTTTTTTAAATTATAATAATTATATAATTAATTCTAATTAAATAATGACATTATAACTACATAACATAGAATATTGTAAACTAACTATTTTAAATGAAAACATGCACAGAATGGGTTTTTTTTATATGGGCGGTTGCCCAGGGCTGCATCAGAAGGGGTGTGGCACCCAAGAACTAGAAAATTAAATATATCTTAGCTGCCAGTTATTCCCAGAACAAGTTGTTTGCATGTGTTGTGGCGTAGGTTTCCCTTAGAGACTACAATACTGGATTTTTTTCAAGTATGTTCAGGTTTTGTAAATTTCAGTGAGTTTAAAGTTCTTAACATTGTAAAACCACTTTTAAAAAAATCAACTTCATTTCTTTAGCAAAAACCACTAGGAGAGCCAAAGTGCTTTACATTAAAACAGAAATGCATAAAAAACATACAAACATCCAAAACGCACAAACAACATACATCATAATCCTGAAAACCAATAACAAATATTTCATTTTGAGAAGAACCAAAAATGATCAATCCACATTAAAAGTTTGTTAAAGTTATATTTATTATGGTTTAAAAGCGCTTCTGGATTTTTAGCCTTGAATTAAAGCAGAGGTTCCCAAACTGTGGGGCGCGCCCCCTAGGGGGGGCACCGTGCTATTGCAGCGGGGGCGCAGGAAGCCGCCTGGACGGAAAAAACCCGAAACAAAACATGAACGCTGTATGCGCTGGGTTTTTACCTTACAGTGATCAACTCTCTGTCATTCCTATGTTAATTTGATGCAGTAGGGGCTTCTGCACGTCCCATATCTGTGTCATGTGTCACTTTTATCAGCAGTTAAAACTGTTTAATCCATTGTTAACATGTGGTAACCTGTTTTTCCGAGCCGCCTTTAAACGCAACACGAGCGCTATGACGCTCGCGCTGGGTTTACACACCTGTGTGCCAGTAAAGGAGACCTGATGCTGCTGATGGGCGGAGCTACAGGTGTGTTAGAGTCATGGCAGCAAACCAGGAAAACGCAAATAACTTTTCAGCTTTTCCCCCAAACTAACGGACTGAGTTGAGTAAAGCTGTTGGATGCAGGTAAAGTAGCTAAAAGATGACTAGCTAATGTCAATACAGCACCTTAAGCTTAACAAGTAGCCTCTAGGCTACCGATGTTGTTGTCTATGTTCAGCTACATACATTTTGCTCCCAACAAAGTCAATCCATCCCCGCTTACCCCGTTCTTAGTCACCCCTCCCTTCTATTTGTAATCCATAGGGGGGACACAGAAAATGTGTCCCCCCTATGGATGAACTCAGTGTTTCAGCTGTTTTGCAGTTTTCTGGAACTTTGTTCCAGATTTGTGGAGGATAGAAGCTGAATTCTGCTTCTCCATGTTTGGTTCTGTGGAGAAATGACCTGGATGGGCCATAGTTCATTTAAATAATATAACAAAATATATCTACGCTGCTCCTGATGTTTCCACCCATTTATTTCTCAAAACCTGTATTTTGGATAAACAGATTATTACGTAACCGATACCCAGAAGGAATATAGACACTATACTGTGATGCTGTTGCATAATGCAAAACGTCACCATTTATTAATTTCCTGTAATGACTCTTTGGATTACCTTTGAGACTAGTTAGGGGGGTTTAAAGGTAATTCCTGTCGCGCTGACAGACGCTGATTTTTCCCATCTGTCAGACTGATTTGATGGGAAATTATCTCAGCGCAATAACACATATGACTTCTCTGGATTAGAGCTTGTTTATGTAATCCACAAGGTGTAATCTGCATGTTTTTCCATTTCAGCAGACAGGATATGCAGGATATGCACACAAAACAAGCGAGTCCCAGATTACCTCCACCAAAACATCCAAGCAGATTCCAACATTTTTTAGATTATAATTTATTTTTTAAAGTGATTTAACTTTATCCACCCAATAATACGATCCTGTCTGACCTGTCACTGCTTCCTTATTCCAATTCCTCATTCTTATAATAAACAAAACAAACTGGGTGAAGTAGCAGCATTCATATGTGATTTGACTGTAATAAATTCTGTGTTTCTCACACTATGCATCAGTTTAACTGTAAGCACAGGCAGCAGCTTCATCACACACTGCAAACTTGAATAGAAATTTAACAAATGTAAATGTAAATTTTATTAGGTGCTTGTGATTATGTTTTGCATTGACTAAATTTTATGCTTTTAGTTTGGAGTCAGTTATTTAAAACTGTTATATAAAAGTAACAAACAGCAGCTGTTTTAATGTCTCATTTAAAATACACATAATATTTTGATTTTGTTTATAAACTTGCTCCTTTACATAATAACAGTTTGAGACCAATATGTTCTCATTTATTTTGTTTTGCTATACTTATAACCTGGCTTTAAACATAAACTAACAAAACAGAAAAGTTTGAAAATGGTAATCAAACTAGTTATTTGATAGAAATTTAAAATTTGGCTCCATTTAGCTTATGGAACCAAAGGATTTGTCAGGACTGAAATTTTTTATTGCATTAAAAGAAAACTCAAACATTTCACCACATGAAAGTCAAAGGTTCAATATAAAAAAACACTCTGAAACTAAAATAAATACTTCTAGAAAACATCACAAGTCTGCAGCTGTAATTCTCTGGATTCCAGAGCCGTCAGTGAAGGCATCACCGCCAATGTTGCTTCAGTTTCAGTTTAATTGGAGCGTCAGTGAAGGCACCACCAGAGCTTTATTACTTTCACTTACATTTCGGCTGAAGTAAAGGCACCACCAGCTGCAGCATCAGTTTCTGTCGGAGCCGTCAGTGAAACCCAGCGCGATCACACATTTGATTTCAGATCATTCAGGTTTCTGAAGAGGAGTGAAGGGTTTGTCCTGCAGACTGAACTCACCATCATCATGAGGTGTGTGTGTGTGTGTGTGTGTGTCTCAGCTAATTTCATTAAGACTCAAATGAATCAGGCATAAGTATTTAAATGTGTCCCATCTCTCTAGCAGATCGAGAAACCAGAACAGTAAACGAGGTTTTACTTTGATAAATACAAAAACAAACATTTCTGTAACCTTTCAAGTAAACATACATTCATTACTTCAAAATAAGCAATAAGGATGTAAACAGTGACGTATAAAATGTTGAGTAATTGTGTTCAAATTTGCAGAAATATGAGCTCAGATGCTGAGCTGTGAAGAATCTGATGTTTCCAATCTCAGAAGTTTATTTCTCTAAATGCAGAATCAATCTACGTAGCAATATTAATATTACTAAAGTAAACAAAAAAAGTACAGTGCAGTAAAAATATAAGTACCCTTTTCCCTAAAAAGTTACTCAGTGAATGTAACCAGTAGCCTGAACTGTGTTGGCATTAGCCAGTCATCAATTAGCCAACATTACCTCCAACCAACAGCGTTACTCAGATCACTCCGTAGTTTGTGGGAAAAACAGTTTTGTTATTTTTGACATTCCTGATAGCTTTTATTAATTCAGAAGTTTGGTCAGTCTCAGGGATGCTGAGCTGTACGACTTGGTTTAAACATTTTGGGCAAACGTCTGATAGATTAACTGACAGACTTTAGTTAAGACCTTGGATGTATTTTAAGGCTGCACCTTAAACACATCCGTTCTGGTAGAAATGAACAAACCTAATCTCAGTGAATAAGTTCAGTCTGTGTTCAGATGTGCTGAAACACCGTCAGTACTTCCTCTGCGTCTGACACTCCCACAGTGACAGCAGCAGCAGCAGCAGCGGCAGCAGTGTCCTGTTCTCCATGCTCCAGCAGCTGCAGAGTCATTTTACCTGGGATCTGAAGAAGGAAGACGTGGAACTTGAAAACCTGAGCACTCGACTGGAAGAGCACATCGCTCTTCAGCTGGGTCGTCCCGGTGCTGTGGCTCTCTCCTGCAACCTTCTGGCTTACGTCAGGTACGTTACATGTCTTCCCCCCAGCTGATTGCAGTTTTCTGGTCAATTGCTAATTACCGATTTTAAAAAAGCACGAACTACCCTACTGGGATGGAATCTGCCAGACTATCGGGATAATTTTGGGGTATGCCATCCCAGAGACCCCAGAGTCATTATGCTGGGGCTGATATGTGGAGAAGTGTTTCAAAAAGAAGATGAATATCTTTTTAAAATTGTATCAATTGCAAGCAAAAAAGCTATTACACGGTCTTGGCTAAAGAAACTCCCTCCCCATCTGGACCATTGGCGGGAAGTCGTGGAGGAGATTCATTCTATGGAAAAACTGACATCTTTTACATATAAAAGGTCATTTTTACAACAAACGCTGGTCTAAATGGCTGGCAAACAGGAGCAAGGAAATGTAACTATGTGCAACATGTTGTAATGTTCTCTTTTACTCAACTATGAATCAGTGCCCCAAGTTCTATGTGTTGTATGTTCCATTGTAATAATGAAAAATGTTAAATAAAGAGTATAAAAAAAAAGAAAAGCCTGAACTGCCGATTCAGATTTTGGCCGATATCAATTTTCTTTTGTCTGAAACATCATTGAATATAGCAGGAAAGTCACTAAGTAGGTAACAGTGGGGTGACTATCGCTAACTGCAAACATCAAACATTTCTCACGGGACAGCAGAAGAGGAGAGAGGCAGATTTTTTTAAAACTTTTGCTGAGGTAGTTAAGATGACTCGCATGTAAGGATCGGCTGATCTCCAAAAAATTCAGGAAATCAGCTGTAAATCCTATATAGGATATAACATAAACAGCACTGTAAGAAAGTTTATAGCATCATCTGTTGACTGCAGCAATCCGAATCATTAGCAGAAATGGACGGCCCCAAAACCCAATTTTGCTTTGGGCCCCATGGAGACTTCAGCCAGCCTATTGCCACCAGGTGTTTGCTAATTGCTACTAGCTAGTCTGAAGGAGTTCAGTGGTGGAGCAATGGGGAAGGGCTGCTATGTGAAGCAGAAGCTCAGAAGCTTGAAAACTGCTGGGTTGGCTCAGGCCTTGGCATTAATTGGATTTCTAAAACATGCATGATGAATCAAGGCAACATGTCGAGTATTTTTGATGAGGGAATATTCGCCAAAGTCTACACAGCATCATTAATAGGGCTGTATAATAATATTGAGATTGCGATATATATCGATATTTTCTTTCCTAGAAAAAAAATCGATATTCAACTGCAAGTATCGTAACATCCAACTGTCACCTTGTTCACTCACTGCTTGCTTCACCAGGTCATCAGGCTTAGAGTGATTCCTTCAGATGTTCAGGTTAAAAAGGGATCAAACTATTCAGAGCAGGAACTTGGTTCACTTTATTTACTTTACTAATGCATGTCAGCTACAGTTTGGACTGTTTCAATTAAAAGAAACATGTTTTCTCTCCACTTCTTTGATTCATTTTGTCCAGCTGTCCACTTTAAGTCTGTGTCCAACCAGAACCAGGTATTATGTAGTTGGTGCTTTTAATCAGTTTTCAGTTAAATTAATTCAGTCCAACTTTATAACAGTCACAAAATATCACCAAAATCACTCTGTCCCTCTAAAATCTTTCAGAAAATCACAAAAGTGTATTGAATTGTATCGTTTGCTGAATATTGCAATATATATTGTATCGTGAGCAGAATATCGTATATCGTATCATATCATGAGATTATTGTATCACTACAGCCCTAATTACTGTATTAAGTAGGTTTGTAAAGGTCGTTCTAAATGTCATTCAGTTTCATAATTATGGACGACTTGGATGTGAAGCAGAATTATTCAGGGATCATGGCTTATTATTATTAACAACCTTTATTTTACCAGAAAAATCCCACTGAAATCAAGAATGTTTTTACAAAATTATACAGAAATACTTAGTCAAGTCAATCCTGCCAGACTGGGGGTTAGCTTTTCTTGGTCCCTCTTGCAGAATCACAGCAATAAGCCAGACATTTTCTTTAAATAGACCTTTTATTTTTGATCAAACCGTTTGTTTTCAGATACCTTCAGAACCAGCCAGATGAAGCCCAGAAGCTCCTTCTCAAATCAGAGCAGACGACCCAGGAGGTCTACGGAGGGGACAGTGAAAGGCGGCTTATCGTGACCTATGGAGATCTGGCCTGGCTGTATTACCACACCGGGAGATTCACAAAGTCCCAGAAATACTGCCAAAGAGCCCAGGACATCCTGGTATGTTATCCCTATGACGGTGGTCCTGCTCAGGCCTGGCATAACTCTCTGTCCCGTTGAGATCATCAGCAGAATTAATGTTCTGCATCCAGAAATGCTGCCTCAGTCTCCTTTTTCATGCTCTTCCATTGAAGAATAAATACAAAAATCAACATTAAATGTTAAGAGCACTTAGTGTGAAAGTTGGGTTTGGTGTTATTCAAACAAAGAAGAATGACAAAGACTGGTGTGTTCAACTAGTGAGAGCATTTCCATTAGGATTGTGAAGATGTTTGCGTTAAAGTCAAACTTTAGAAAGAAACAGGGTGAGGCATATGAAGATATGGCTGTACATGGAGAGCATGAAATGCTGAGATCAATTCAAAGAAAGCATCAAGAAGATTTGAGCTCATTTGGATTAACGTGTGATTTTTGTTAAGGTTTTGAGGTCAGGCCATTTTTGTGGTTTTTGCGCAGCAAATTTCACAATTTTACAGCGCCACCAAGTGGTGGATGTTGACAAAAAAAACTTAGGAGAGATATTTGACATTTGCAGTTAACAATATTGTGCTAAAATGGATCCTGTTTTATATACAATGTGATGAAAATCATTAAAAAAACATCAGGTTTGATGCTGCTGAATTAAAAAACACTGGATGAAATCAATGTATTTCTGTAATCTTGGTGCTACGTAGGTTTTTGTCGACTAAATAAGGTCACAGCAGGTCAAAAGTTTGCATGGAAGACTGCACACTTTCACACAACAATAATTTTTGTACATTTCAAGTTGTGTGTAAAATATGTTGTGCATACACAAACTGTGTGAGATCCCTGGTTGTTGCTGCTGAGTTCATCTGTAGCTGGAAACCTTGAATTTTCATTGCTTCTTCTGTCTTCACAGATAAAATATCCCACCAGCTCCTCCGAGGTTCTCCATCCAGAGGTGTATGGGGAGAAAGCCTGGACCTACCTCAAGTTATCTAAGCCTTACTATCCCGAAGCTATTAAGTACTTCCAAAGCGCACTGGAGGGCCAGAAAGATGACAGTGAGTGGAACGCCGGTTATGCCATTGCCCTCTTCCGGACAGAAACGGTTAGTGGTTGAGCCAGGAAACATGGTCGTTTTAAGGCTGCATTAGCAGGGGATCTACATTTGAGGATGAGTGTAACCCCCAAACTGATCTGCTTGTAGTTTACTCCAGAAGCATCTGAGAAAGCCACGGACTCTGCTGCCGTCGCACAGCTTCGGCGAGCCCTGGACCTCAGCCCTGACGACGGGGTTCTGCTGTCCATGCTGGCTGTGAAGTTGGGTATCGAGAAAAAATATGACGAGGCTGAAAGTCTTGTGAAGAAAGCACTGAAAGCTGCCCCAGATAACCCTCATGCAACGCGTTACATCAGCAAATACCTCCGTAAACAGGTTGGTGTGGCAGACGCTCTTATAACAGTACCCAGAATGCTTTGCGCACCGTCCTCTTAAAGTGGCCATATATTTACCATACATTACATCTCCCCTCGTTAAAGGAGGGTACCTATGTATGTTATTCATTTTCAAGAATGTAGACATTGTTGTTGTTTTTTTAGAGTTCACTAATAACAAAAAAATATTTTAACATTAATTAATTTCCAGTCCACAATCTTCCTCCCTGAAAACAAACTAGAGGACACAGTCCCACATCAATCATGACCCATGCAGTCGGTCCAAATAAATCACTACCAACAAAGAGAGCCGACCTTGCAGGAGAAGAACATCTGCACTCCCTAGTCGAACTTGAAAATTGGACGTTATGCTGCTAACACTTAGCTTTCATCAACAACTCATAGGCGGAAGTGACAGCACTGCGCAACACAAATAACTATCTGGCCGGAACGAGGTGCGCTAAACAAGCTTCGAGGCAGATAAGTTTTCCTCGAGGGCTTTTAATAATCGAGGTACTCGACTCATTTGAGGAATTGTTACAGCCCTAGTCGCCACAGCGGCCCACAGACAGGAAGAAGACAATGGCAGGGTGGTAGTAGACACCAAATGGCCCAGAAATCAGAGAGCAGTGGGAGACGCGGTAAACCCAAGCTTTCTTGTTCAAAACATAAACACAAAATAATCGGCAAACAGAGATTTTATACGAGCAGAGACACATTTTGAGCACATGGAGAAAGGCTTGAGAAGAAAGACATGAAGTCCTGCTTCTAAACCGAAAATGTAAGCACACGTATTAAAAGTTTTGAAAACAAAAGACATGAAATTTTGTTTTCAGACTGAAAAATTCCACCATATACTTCAAGTTTTCATGATGTGTAAAAAAAAAAAAGCTCACTCAGATGGTCCATCTCTCTCCGTCGACTACAGGGAAATATTGAAAAGTCAATTGAGCTGCTGGAGCGAGCGCTGCAGAGGAGCAACACATCAGCATTCATCTACCATCAGCTGGGCCTGTGCTACAAAAGGAAGAAGATTGATGAGCAGAGATCGCAGCATTACAATAAGCAAAGTAAACATGAGTTCAAAGTAAAGATCCATATGAGAGTGTTTTCATGGTCTATTAGTGATGCTCTGCTCTCCGACAGAGGTGCAGCAGCTACGACGTCAGTGCATTCTTAACCTGGAAAAGGCAGTGGAGATCAAACCTTCCTTTGTGATTGCACGGGTAGACCTGGCGCTAATGTATGGAGAGGAGAAAGACCTCAGCAGGTGAGATAAACACAAAGCCACACAATGTGTGCCTCAGTCTTTACCGATATGTGGATCTCTTTGCTCTCTGTCTACCAGGGCTGAGGAAATGTTCCAGCATTGCTTCAACAAGTCATCAGACAAGCGCGATCGTCTGCCTGTTCACGATCGTCAGCTTATTCACCAGCGATACGCTGACTTTCATCTCTATCACACCGGGAAGCAGGATGAAGCAGTTACTCACTACACAGAGGTCAGTTCAGAGCTGGAGCTGTTCCAGTTGGTTCCTTCTGCCTGATGTGAGGAGGTGGGACAAAGCTGACTGTCAACTACCCTGAAGCAGGTATTTGTATAGTGTGTGTGCTGGGGAGCGTCACCATCAGAACCTTAGCTCCTTTCTCAGCTCACCTCTCACCCCGTCTTCACTTCCTGTCTGAGTTCCCTGTGAATCCTCTTGGTATAACTCTGACTGGTTTGTAATGCCTCTTCGGGTGCGTTCACACTGTAGCCTGAAATGACCCAATTCCAATTTTTTGGCAATTCCGATATTTTTGCCGGGTCCGTTCACACTGCCAGTAAAATGCGACCTGTATGTGATCTGCAGTGTGAACGGGAAAACGACCTGAAAGTGTCCCGCATGCACAGTAGAGGGTGCAACAGCGTCAGCGTTCTCAGTGATCTGCCAACCGCCATAAAAAGAAGAAGAGCTCAGAGATTGCAGAAGTAAACATGGAGGCTAACGGTGGAGCTTAGCTACATATTTGAAGTTGTTATCCGGCCTGAGCAACATATTAACTTAATCCTCATATAGTCCATCATGGTTGTTGTTTTTCTTCCCACTTGCGCGTATCAGGACTCAGAACAGTGAGATTTGTTGAGAATCAGTGACGTTCAGTTCGGATGAATGAGACCTGGACGTTATGGTCGCATTTGAATCGGATACGTATCGGATATGGGTCACATTCTAAAAGAATCTGACCTGAGCTGTTCACACTGCCATGAAAAGATCGGATACAGGTCACATTATGTCAAAAAAAAAAATCGGAATTGGGTCACTTCAGGCTGCAGTGTGAACGCAGCCTTTGACTCCTCTGTTAATCCTCAGGCTCTACAACTGGTACCAAAAACATGGGAATGGAAGCAGTGTGTGAAGGTGAGCATCTGGTGTTACAAACATCACTAAATTTCCAGCAAAGCAAGATCAGATGTCTGGAAAGTTTGATGTCTGGAAAGTTTGAAGAAAATAGGTTGGTGTGAGTTTCCAGGACACTTCAGGTAAACTGTAGATCTGCATTAGAACATGTAATTGCTAACTCTAACATAGACCTGTCACCTGTACCTGAACGTATCAATCCAACACATTCTGCTCTGGGTAGTTTGATGGGTAGCAGTTCTTTATTGAGAAACTCTGATGGAGTTCAATTTAAACATACATCAAAACAAACTCTCCATGTCTAGCTGACAAGCTAAAGTCCTTCAAATAATCAAATACAGGGTTTCCCCCCAGTGTATTAAAAGCCTGGCGGGCCACCAGGCTTTACTTGGGTGCCACCAAGCTAAGCATTGCTTATATATTTATTTATTTATTTTTTATGTTTGCATTTTTTTAAGACTTTATAGTCAATTTTCAAGCATCAATCTTCCAATAACACATAATTATCAAGTGATATTTTCAAATATCGTGTGAACTTTAAATATTTTTTAACTAAAAAACGCACCATCGCCTGGCAACCTCTCAGCCAATAGAATGAAAATGTTGTACGGGTGCGTTTGTTTCCCTCTAGCAGGTCCTTTGCGTCTGCACAATGAGTTGATATTTTCATGGCCTTTTCCTGCAGAAGCTGAAGAAGATTGCAGATGATCGTCTTTCTGAAAACAAGGATGACAGCCTGTCTTATTCTGTTTTGGCTCAAGTGGCCAAAGCTGAAGGAGACAGGAAGAAAGCTGCAGAGCTTTATGAAAAAGCTCTGGACTGTGATGAAAACAACAGCCAATACCTGTATGCTCTGATGGAACTGCGAATGGAGCTGCACTGATTTATCACCACTTATTTAAAATAATTATTTATTTGGAGGTGAAATTAGCATGTTGAATTGAGATATGTGATATGACCCTAAGTAAACTGTTTTTTAAATTAGATCATTGTAGTTGTGTCTTTTCTGAACTGTTTTGCTGCAGATTTAATGTTTTTCTTGAATTGTGCTTCTTATAGTGGCAGCATGTTGGAGTAGCTCCGTACTTTAGGATTTTTTTTTTTCAAACTTCCAGACCTGTTTTTATGGGGGAAATTTAGCTTTTTGGAGAAGGGATGTTTACGTCCCTTTTTTTGGACAACAGCTCCTTCTTGTTTTGGATACTGTGATGTTTGGCAGTATTTTTCAGGGAGCAGCTGATTAAGACCTTCTGTTTCAAGACCTGACCAAAACCCCATTGTCCTCACCTTGAGAAATACTGTAATTAAGAAAACAACAGGCCTTATTGCCGAAAATGATCAAAAGTTGCAGGCCATACACTCTTAAATTTGACAAGTTGACTTTACTTAAAAAAAATCTTGGAAACCAGCGTTGGATGGTGAATGCCACTCTGTGTCTGCTCCATTTGTATGACTTGCATGGCTTGTAACATTTAATTGTTGTTCGTAGGACTGTATAATAATATTGATATCACAATATATATCGATATTTTCTTTCCTAGAAAAAAAATCGATATTCATCTGCAAGTATCGTAACATCCAACTGTCACCTTTCTCACTCACTGCTTGCTTCACCAGGTCATCAGGCTTAGAGTGATTCCTTCAGATGTTCAGGTTAAAAAGGTATCAAACTATTCAGAGCAGGAACTTGGTTCACTTTATTTACTTTACTAATGCATGTCAGCTACAGTTTGGACTGTTTCAATTAAAAGAAACATGTTTTCTCTCCACTTCTTTGATTCATTTTGTCCAGCTGTCCACTTTAAGTCTGTGTCCAACCAGAGCCAGGTATTGTGTAGTTGGTGCTTTTAGTCAGTTTTCAGTTAAATTAATTCAATCCAACTCAATAACAGTCACAAAATGTCACCAAAATCACTCTGTCCCTCTAAAATCTTTCAGAAAATCGCAAAAGTGTATTAAATTGTATAGTTTGCTGAATATCGCAATATATATCGTATCGTGGGCAGAATATCGTGTATCGTATCGTGAGATTATTGTATCACTACAGCCCTAGTTGTTCGGCATTAATAGCCTGTTTTATACTTAACCAAATCTCATTGTTTGTCAAGGTAATAACACTGAGGGGTTCTGGTCGGGTTCTGAAGCTGGTAAATGTTTCAGAACCCAACCAGTTCTGAAACGTGCACAGCAACAAAAATGAACAAACTACAACAACTGGGGGCTCGTCCAGTTACTCAGGTAAAAGTAAAAAGTAGGTGGTCAAGAAATTACTTGAGTAATTTGGTAAGAAGTCTACTCAAGTACTGAATAACTGATCAAATTATCAATCATTTAATATTTAAAAAACATAATTAGACTGAGCAAGTGGAATATCTTTTTGTAAAAAAAAAATAAAATTAGGAAAACCTTTTTTTTTAAATTAGTTTCTTTTAATAGAAAAAAAAACTCACAAAATTTTAACAAAAATTGCAGGTGTCTATGTCTGATCAATTTTTGGTTAAAATATATTTGTTTTTCATTCAGTGGGTAGAATATCCAGAAATTTGTACAGAGTACAAATAGTTACTCGAGTAACTAATTGAGTAAATGTAACTAGTTACTCCCAACCCTGCTGATGCTAAACCTTTTACCACCCAGACGCTTCCTCACCCACATACCTCCATCCCTCTGTTCCACAGACATCCTTTCACAGCTGGGATTACGCCTTGCATAACCTCCTCAACTGGCCCACTGCACAAAAAAAAGGAAAAAAAAGCAGATAATAAACCGTTATTAGTCTCCGTTCGCATGGTGGAGCGCATTAAGCTTCTTATGCAAACAGATTTCAGACAGATTTACATAACAGAAGAAGAAGAAGCAGACAGACAGACAAGGGAAGACGACTTGGAGTCCGATTCACCTAAGACAGGTGGGTGTGAACGTCTCCGCTCCGCGACGTGACCTTTGACCCTGCAGGGTTAAGAGTCGGGAATAAAAACAGTCAACCTTATAAACACTGCAGCAGATTACCGCACAATAGGATGAAAAATAAAAAAAGATGTCAGGGCCTGCGACCCTTTAATACATCGAAGATCTGGTTTACATTATTGTCTGTGAAAGGAGGAAGAGCCTCGTAAGCTTTTGTTGGTTTATAGTGACACATATCAGCTGGAGCATGAAAAGTCTGAGGCTTTAGACATTTAAGCTTCTTTAGTTGCTGCTTATTTTAGCCAAATGCGTAACAAATCTAAACAATCAACATAATACCTACGTAAAACAACATGTTTGTGGTAATTATGTAATTTAGTGTGATGGATTACCAGCTGTTGTAATCTGTTGGAGTATTTCTGGTTCGACGTTAGGTTAATTAAAACAAGGAATTAATTAAATAAAAATAAAAAATTTATCTTAACATATGAGTTTTGGAGAGTAACCCTGACCTTACTCAATATAGTTTTTGGTTAAAGCAAGTTTTATTTTTTATTCAGTGGGTAGAAAATCCAGAAATTTTACTCAAGCGTAGAAATAAACAAATCTAACTTAAAAGTTACTTTTGTGTTTGATTTGTCTTATTTCTAGTGTACTAACACATTTGCTCTAGAAGTTAGACAAAAATACTTGGTAAGATTGTGTTTTTGCAGTGTAATTCTGATATACTTTGCAAAGTTAGGATGAATTTTACCAAGTATTTCTGTCTAGTTTCTAGTGAAAATATCTTAGTTAACTTGAAATAAGACAAAACTAACTCAGAAATATTTTTCAAGACATAGGAGCTAGTTTAAAGTAAATAGTTACTTAATATTGGTAAAAGAGAAAAAGTTCTAGTTCCACTAACAGATCATTTTACTTGTAACATGGGAAAAATGTTTTGTTACAAATGAAACAATCTGCCAGTGGAACTAGAACTGGGTTGCTAAGTAACAGCTGGGCTTGGCAGGTGTTGCTAGGTAACGGCGCCAGTGGAACTAGAACTGGGTTGCTAGGTAACATCTGGGCTTGGCAGGTGTTGCTAGGTAACGGCGCCAGTGGAACTAGAACTGGGTTGCTAGGTAACATCTGGGCTTGGCAGGTGTTGCTAGGTAACGGCGCCAGTGGAACTAGAACTTTTTCACCAATATTAAGGAATTATTGACTTAAAACAAGCCTGTATATCTTACTGAAAAGTCACTTCTACGTTAATTTTGTCTTATTTAAATTGCACTAACATATTTGCAGTAGAAACTAAACCAAAAAATACTTGGTAAGATTTTGTGTTTTTGCAGTGTGATGATCTTACGTACTAATGAAGCAAAAATAATTTAAATATTTCAACCTGATAATGTCACCTATAATATTTTCTATTAATATTAAGGAATTATTAACTTAAAACAAGCTCCTATATTTTGCTGAAAATCTGCTTTTAAGTTAGTTTTCTCTATTTCAGGTGACTTTGAAATAAGATATTTGCACTAGGAACTAGACAAGAAACACTTGGTAAGATTTTGTGATTTTTGCATATTTTCTCACATCTCAAGACTGCAGACTGAATGTTTGATGCAGTGAGAAATCAGGACATCATGTTTGCTGCTGCCGTCCTCCAGACACGCCACCGACTGACTCCTCCCCCTCCACCTCACATTCAAACATCTCCGGCTCACACAGACTCCGGCTCACACAGACTCCCGAGCATCAGCATCATCAGCATCATCAGCATCATCATCAGCAGCAGGCAGACCACACCAGGTCGGGTCGCTGCACGCTGAGAGGCAAAGCTGTCTTGGCTGAAGAGGGACGGCTCACAGTCCAGCAGGAAGAGCGGGAAGCAGAAGAAGGTTCCCGCCGCTCTGCAGGTGTCAGACCAGGCCGAGGCTTCATGTGGGACGCATTTAACTGACGAGCAGAAATCACCAGAAGAAGGTGAGACACTTTCTACACAAGTGTTTTTAGTCTGGCTTAAAGTGAAAATGTCTTAGAACAGCTGACAAGACCAACTTACAAGTAACTTTTTAGCAAGAAATAAGAGCTTGTTTTCACAAAATTATTCCTTAATATGGATTAAAAAAAGTACTGCTCATTCTTTAAGACAATTTTTTTTTTACAAAATTATAGATGAACAAATCTGCCACAATTTAAATACTCATACTTAAAAAAAATATTCAGGTAAAGAAGCTCCTAAATGTTGCTTAAAAGTTACTTGTAAGTTAGTATTTTCTTTTTTCAAGTACTAAGAAACTAGACCAGAAATACTTGGTAATATTTTGTGTTTTTGCAGTGCATGACATATTTTAATCAGTTTTACCATTTTTCTTTTTATTCCATAATCCCTCCCACAGAAATGAGCTTTGGTGCAGCGTGCATTTTCCTGCGAGGAGGCAAAAACATTGTAAGTATGGAGTAATATTTCTTTCTGGTGGCGGTTATTGTTTGCAAACATCAGCTGCAGTCTGGATGGATTAAACAGAGACAGAAAATCTGCATCTGCTTTCTGCAACCACATGCCAGTGACGACTCAGGCCATAATCTATGTGTAAATCCACAACATCAGAACATCCATCAATTTTAATCTGGTTCCTGCACTGATTTATTTTTAATTCTGAGCAGCAAATTTTCAGGGTTTCCTAAATCAATTTGCATATTTAGTTTTTGTTTTCTGAATTTCTTTATATTGAATCCAGTTTTAGATTTTGTCTCTGTTTTTGTGCAGTCAAGAGAGCTGGCCGAGGATGAAATTGATGGTAAGTTCATCACTTTATGATCCTCATGTTTTTCTTTAGGTTTTTTTTGTAGAAATGCAGCAATCTGAATTTTACAGTCAATTTCCAGAGTCGATTAGTAACTAGATACGTTTACTCAGTTTCTTTACTCAGTAACTTGGACTTTTACAAGCACTTTTGCAATGTTGTACTTTTTACTATTACCTGAGTAACTTTTACTACCTTATAACTTTTATAAGGTAGTATAAAAGTATCACCACTCTTGTTTGAATAGCATTTTTGGATTCTCTACCAACTGTGTGTAACTTTACAAATAACAAAACTAATTTGTTTTAACCCAAAATTTACCACACACTTGCATTTTTTGCTGAACTGTTTTAAGTTTTAGATTGAAAAAAATTGATTTTGCCTCATTTTTGTAATTATGTTATTTATGTTACTTATTTTCATTTTTGTCATTAAAACATCAAAAGTTTCCTCATAAACTTACATCGATGTAATTTTTAAAATCTTAAGTTGCCTTTTTACCAAATTCATTTTTGGTAAAAAGGCTGCAGATTTCTAGTTTTTATAAAACTCAATAACTAGGGATGTGTCGATCAGGTTTTTTTCTGCCGATACCGATCACCCCTGAGGGCAGATCGCCGATTCCGATCCCCGATACCGATCACATAGTTATGATTTATTTATTTTTTATCATAAACACTACTGTTACATTATGTGAAAAAAGGAACCATTATTTCACCTTAATTTAGACAAAAACTTGTTTTTAATAACTTTTTCCAAAAAGAAAGCTAAACAAAACAGGTATTGTGCAAATTGAACTGCTATCAGTAATACTATCTTTAACAGACTGATAACATATGAAGGTTGTGAAGAAGCTAAATAATGCAAAGAGCCAAAATAAAACCTCTCAACATTGACAAAAGATTCAAGTATAAAACTTAACATTCAAAGGCAAAAACAGGATCCATTACAATAAACAATCCAGAGTTACTGAATGAAAACTTCCTGTTAGCATGGCGGCTAGCTGGTTACTGCTAGTTCTGATTGGCTGTTTCTGACTGAGAGGAGTAACAGGGAGGAGATCGATTATTTTTTAGAGATTATCTGTCTCATGTTAGGACAGAGAAAGTTTTAATACGTATGTAAAATGTATTTTTTTAGTTAGATGCTGCAGCTTTAAACAGGTTCGGTGTGAGTCTCTACCAGGTGGAGCAGAAGCGGCTCCTGTCAAATATTAATACTAAATATTAAATATTACTACCTGTAGCGGAGCAGCGGTTCAACAGCAGAACCAGCGTCTTACATCGCAGCTCCAAGACTTAAATCATTTTACCAGGTTATTAGTTTATCTTTCTGACCGTCATGCTAATCCGGGTGATGTTTGTAGCTGTGCTGCTTTACCTGCTGTCTGATCCTCCATGTCTTTTTACTGCATTGAGCCTCGATGTAGCCAAACTCCGTCATTGTTTTTATGTCTATTAGCTTCGTTGTGTTGATGCATTTTGACCTGCTTCTATTTTCCGCCGCAACACGCAAACGTCCTCATTCACTCAGTGGTTATAGTTACACATCGCTTAGCATTTGTTGCTGCGAGTTTGCGCTGACAAGGAAAGACGAGACCAGCTGGACAGACAGGCTGGGAAATGAGATGCAGGTGATCAGTATCGGTAACAGAGCCAACGATCGGCCGATCCCGATCATCACCGATTTCACGGAAATCGGCCGATTATGATCGGTTACCTATCGATCGGCACACCTCTATCAATAACTATAGGAACTATGACATGGGAAGATCTGAGCTCTGCTTTCAAAATATTATTTAATGAAACAGAAACTAAATTATTTGAGAGTTGACATTTTAAAATGTCTTTATAAATCACAGAACTTAACTCTTTCCAAATTTTCAGAAAGCTGACAACATTTTTAAATTCAGCAAACTCCAACACATTCAAAGATTACAAACACTCTTGTACTTTCCTCAGCCTTCCTGTTATCTGCTGAAAGTTTTTCTCTCATCTGCTTTCTCACAACTTGACATGTGATTAACTTCAATTATTCAAATATTATTCATGACATGCTTGTAAATTTACAAAACAAGCTAAACAAAAAGGTTTAGGGTGTTGTAGGGAAGTCAAAGACAACATATAAACTGTTAAATTTTATAATATTGACGTCCAATTATTTTTAAAAAAAGTTGATCCTAGGCTATAGGACTTTACTTTTACTTTCATTCCAATCTCTGTTTCCAAAACCAGGCTGCTAATCTCAAATTAAAGTGTTTTATTAAGCAGGATTCACATTTTGCTCATTTTTATGTTTTCATGTGGGTCTCAGCTGTTTTTGGCAACAAGTTTCTGTTTTTGGTGTCTGGAAAACGAACCGTTTTAAAAACCTCCCGCCTGTGTAGTCACAGTCCATGAGCCGTTACCTAGCAACACTAGCCAAGCCCAACTCTGTTACCTAGCAACCCCAGCAGAGCTCCAGCACACATCAGCTGTACACCATCCAGAAACAGCTTGCTGCATTCTAGTTGGCTTTGCACTTCTGCTTTTCAAAGATGTATGGCTGTATATTTGAGCATCTGTTTGCAACCATTTTCATGTGTGAGTGTAAATGTTGAGGTGGGGGGGGGGGGGCGTGGCCAGCAGCAGCTTATTTTGATTTAAAGCAGTGGTCTCCAAAGTGGGTCCTCAAGGGCCGGCAACCTGCATGTTTTAGTTCGCTCCCTGCTGGTAGTAACAAGCTTTTCAGCATGTCAATGTCCTTCTTAGGCCTCTAATGAGCCATTATTTGATCCAGGTGCGTTAAACCAGGGAGAGAACTACAACATGAAGGATGCCGGGCCTCAAGGACCCACTTTGGACACCACTGCTTTAAAGTGACAAGACCCCCTAGAACTGCTCAAAACAGGCAGAATTGAGCAAACTGAAATCTCATTACATAAGGATAATTTTGTGCAAAAATTAGGGCTGTAGTGATACAATAATCTCACGATACACGATATTCTGCCCACGATATGATACATATTGCGATATTCAGCAAACGGTACAATTCAATACAGTTTTGCGATTTTCTGAAAGATTTTAGAGGGACAGAGTGATTTTGGTGACATTTTGTGACTGTTAAAAATTTGGACTGAATTAATTTAACTGAAAACTGATTAAAAGCACCAACTACACAATACCTGGCTCTGGTTGGACACAGACTTAAAGTGGACAGCTGGACAAAATGAATCAAAGAAGTGGAGAGAAAACATGTTTCTTTTAGTTGAAACAGTCCAAACTGTAGCTGACATGCATTAGTAAAGTAAATAAAGTGAACCAAGTTCCTGCTCTGAATAGTTTGATACCTTTTTAACCTGAACATCTGAAGGAATCACTGTAAGCCTGATGACCTGGTGAAGCAAGCAGTGAGTGAACAAGGTGACAGTCGGATGTTACGATACTTGCAGATGAATATCGATTTTTTTTCTAGAAAAGAAAATATCGATATATATTGTGATATCGATATTATTATACAGCCCTAGCAAAAATGTAATGTTTCATGTAATGAAAATGTTTTGTTTAGGCCACAGATCTATATGCTAACCTGTTCAATGAAGCATAATAGGCCATCTGTAAGAGAGATATCACACTTCAGTGTCTTCAAAATTTCCCCTTAATATACAGGAACTCCAGCACATGTATAGCAACAAAACTACATTAACTTAAATTACTCAAATATTATTCATGACATGTTTGTAAATTTACAAAACAACAACCTAAACAAAAAGGTTTAGAGTGTTGTATGTGTTTTGGTTTTGCATTGTTTTCTTTCCTTTTATGTTTCTGTTTAGGAATTTAAATAAAAAAAAACAAAATGTTTTGAAGTTTTCATATGTTGCATTTATTAAGGGGTAATTTAGTTTAATTTGAACTTCTTTTCCAGTCAAGTCAGTTTTTTAAGAATGGAAAACAAATTATTTGATGCCTGACTGCATAAAAAATTACACTATCCCAGTAGAATCTTGTTGCATTTCTCATATTTACATAAATTGTGTATTCATTTCTGCAGAGCTGCGAGACGCATTCAACGAGTTTGATAAAGACAAAGATGGGCTGATCAGCTGCAAAGACCTGGGGAACCTGATGAGGACGATGGGCTACATGCCCACCGAGATGGAGCTGATCGAACTCAGCCAGAACATCAACATGAACCGTGAGTCCCACAGGGTTGCCAGATCTGACAGTTTACAGCCCAAACGCAACGCAAGACCCGCCCAAATCCAAAAAAAACAGCTGAAATCTCAACATCTAATGTGTCGAAGGGGATTAGAGCCACTGAGAAAGAAATAATTGTGACTTTTATGTAAGAATTCTGAGATTAAATCAGAATTTTCTCTTTTTTTCCTTTGGCCCAAATCCTCCTCTCTCTGCTGCATAAATATAACGTGGATAGTTAAGTCACGTTCAGTGGCCCGTTACCTAGCAACCCCAGCTGAGCCCAGCACCCTTACCTAGCAACCCCAGCACCGTTACCTAGCAACCGGAGCAGAGTTTTTATACAGTATATATTCAGAGGTGGGCAGAGTAACCAAAAATTTTACTCAAGTAAGAGTAACACTACTTCAACAAATTTTTACTTAAGTAAAAGTAAAAAGTACAGTGTAGTAAAAATACTCCTTTTTCATAAAAGCTATTCAAGTAAATGTAACTGAGTAAATATAACTAGTTACAATCCAGCTCTCTATGTATATTTATATATAAGACCCTGAATGTGTTTATAGACTTGCAATGTTTTTAGGTTTTGGTTGACCTCTATTATATTCTGATCAGAACCAGATCCATTTGGGACTCTAATGGACTCGACTCTTTGAACTTGATGAGAGTTTGTGTTTTTTGCAGCGATATGAAGTTGCTCTGGGAATTCTGTTTTACAGTACTTCTGCACAGTGACACTCGATTAACCAGTGACTAATCATTGATGATGTCACATTGCAGTGCAATACTAGTCTTTTATAAATGCTCCTGTGTTTTCTGCTACACAGTGACAACCATTTTCAAAAGATTTTCCTCTGAAAACTTTCTAAAACCTGTCAAATATCAGCCCAGACTTAACGACCAAAATCAGCTCAATCTGGGAACATTGGAGTTCCCTCTAAACCTCAGCATGAAGCTAAGGATTGTGTAATGAAATGCATAAAGCTGAAGAAGTATTTGCTTCCTCTGCAGTTGGCGGCAGAGTTGACTTTGAGGACTTTGTAGAACTGATGGCTCCGAAGCTGCTGGCGGAGACGGCTGGGATGATCGGCGTGAAGGAGCTCAAAGACGCTTTCAAAGAGGTGAAACCGGCAGAGATTTACCCAGAAGGGTTAGGGACACTGTAAAAAAGGAAATAAGTCTGACTTTAATCTCAAAATTCTGACATATTTTCCCCCCAGAATCTCACAATTCTGACTCTAATCTGAGAGTTCTTACTGTAATCTGAAAAATTCTGATTTTAATTTCAAAATTCTGGCATCCCCACCCTCTAGCACTCCCCACAGAACCTCAAAGGTTTGTTTGACTTTAATCTCAAAATTCTGGCCTTTTTCGCAGAATTGTGACTTGTTTTTCTCAGAATTCTGATATTTTTTTGTGATACATTTGACCTTAATCTCACAATTCTCACTTTGTTCTTGGAATTTTGATATTATTTAAACTTTGCATAGCTTTAATCTCAGAACTCTGACTTTTTGTAGAAGTCATTTTTTCAGTGTCACTAATCCTCCTCTGTAGAAGTTACCAGGAGTTATTCTGAACAACTCTCTGAGTTTTTCCTTTTTGTTTCCGCTGGGTTAGTTCGACATGGACGGAGACGGAGAGATCACGACGGACGAGCTGCGGCGCGGCCATGAACAAGCTGATGGGAGAGCACATGAGCCGCAGAGAGATCGACGCCATAGTGAAAGAGGCGGATGATAACGGCGACGGGACGGTAGATTTTGAAGGTACATGAGCACAACTCCACTCCGGGTAAATGCGATTCATGCAGAGCTTTACACGTAAGATAATTAAACCTCTCTTTGCTCTTTTCTTGTAGAGTTTGTCAGAATGATGTCCGGTCAGTGAGAATGGAACAAGATTTTTATCGCAGCTTTTACGATGATCCTGCACAGACGGCGTCTTTCTCCGAAGCTGAAACCTTCAGAACAAACCAGAGAAGAAGCTCCAGTTAATTCAGCACTGAAAATAAAACCATATCAACCTTTTCTCATTAAGGATTCTATGCAAACTAACAATGACAATTTAATGAATGTATTAAATTGAACAGCAGAAATATATTGTTTTGTATGCAAACTGTAAGTTATTTCAAATTGGTTTGATGAAATAGATTATTTTGGAAATAAAGGTGTTACTAATGAAAAACTGCCTCATTGTGTAATTATTACTGTCTTAAACCACAACATGGGGCTCTGCATAATGGATAAATTTACAGACCAATTGCTTGGTCTGTCAAGTTAAAATCAAAAGCCACAGCAACACTAGCATAATGAAAGCTATCTACAAACAAAGCTAAAGGTACATTTTGAATGATAAAGCATCTGTTGCTGATATGTTGGTAATGTGGAGCCCAAATTAAAATCTGTTTTTGTTTACTGCTCCTGTAAAGTTAAAATCAAAAGCCATAACAACAGCAGCATGATGTAAGCCAACTACAAACAAAGCTAATTATAGTAAGTATGCTACACGCATGGCTAAAGTGCATATATTGTTGATATGTTGGTAATATGGGGGCCCCCAATGAAAATCTGCTTAGGACCCCAAAAAAGAGTTGAACCGGCCCTGCATATTGAAAAACAAAACTAAACAGAAACATAAAATAAGTCTCAAACCTAGAAAATTTTATTTAAATTATATTTTACTGTAAATTAAGATGTTATATCAGACTTGCTAACTGATTTACCATAAATTAATGTTTATCATCTGATGTTACTTTCAAATAGTTAAAATAATGTGACACTTAAATACCACTCTGCATTTTAAAATCCTTTTTTTTGTTGTTTACTTCTCTTCTAAGGTTAAACTAAAAAGCCATGACAACACCGGCATGATGTATGATAGCTACAAACAAAGGTAAAGGTACATTACACGTAGATTTGGAACAATACAGTGTTTGTTGTTGACATGTTGGTAATGGGGGGCCTAAAATGAAAATCTGATTAGGGAACCCAAAAAGGCTTGGGCCGGCTCTGCATATTGGTTATATCATTTTATGGATTTTTCCCAAAATAAGGGATTCGTAAGTCAAAAACATCATGACAGCACAAATATTTTACAATTGAGCAATTACTGCACAAAATATTAAAAATGACATATCATACCTCTTGCATAAGAGAATTAAATCCATTAAAATAAAAACCAAAAAAAAAAAAATCTAAAAAAATGAAAGAAAAGCTCCATAATCTAATTATCCCATTTTTCCTGGTATATCACTGCATAAACACAGAGTCTTTACTTCCACTGCTGACCTGGGTTCAGAGGTTTCTGGTCCTTTATCTTCTAATACTTTGTCAGAAAGCTCCAAATCCTTTCCAGCGGAGATTAAATGCCTAGTTGGAAATTTGGAAAGTGGACAGGGACGCTCTGTGCGTTCCCATGTGGACTCGGCAGACATGTGGACAGATGTTAAAGCAGAGCGACGAACTGTGCTGAGCCTGAAACTGGCGGACAGATGGGGCGCCGGGGGCTTATAGTGCCAATTAACCGGAATAAAGCAGTTCTCTCAGTGAACAGGCTGAACCTAAAACACAGCTGTGAATCCCACTAAACAGACTGAACACAAACAATGATATTATTACCAAAGAAATACCCAAACTCCTATTGGGATATTTTAAAACTAATTTGTTGGTTTTTAATAATTTCTATTGGTGCCTTTATGTAAATTCTGTTTATGTTAATGAAGAAGGAAGAATCAGATGATGTAACGACGGATACCGTGCCGTTTATCTGATCCTTCCCTCATCCTAACATCGAGCATCAACCTTTTTTTTTTTTGTTGCTTTAATCCAGACTAATCTCCCTCTTGGTCACTCTCAATCCCGAGGAAGCCAGTCTGCCCAGAAGCCTGCTTTCGTGTCAGAGCTGCAGGTTTAACCCTTCAGCAATCTTCATCTGCAGCCATGTTTCATTTGCTTTATTGCCAGACTGTTAATCCTTCCACGTATAGGAAGCTGAACTCTGGCCAGATCCACCTCAGCACGGTCATCATAGTCGTCGTCTTTTTATGTTTAGTTTAATGTGGAGGTTTGTTCATAATCTTGTAATAAGTGTAACCTTATGAATTCATTGTAAATACTCATAGGTTTGTAATAAAAATGAAGTATATTAGCAGTAACTTTACAAAGATCTTTTAAATTCTTTATATTTAGATTTTTTTAAATCTTGTTTTAAAATACATGTTGTTAATAAATTTATAAACTTTCAATAATTTTAGATTTAAATCTCAACTGATAATGTTTTAAATATACAATTATTTAAATAATGAAGTACTTTGTTTTTAAATAGAATTTCTAAAATTAGTAAGATAACATTATTTGTAAATTTAACATTAAATTTTAAATTTTATAACTATTATTAGTCGTAATTTAACATATAAGGTGATAAAATAAAACTATCAACTAGTTTGTTACTTATTACACAGGAATAAGACTCACTACCTTGTATGGAACGGAAGCTGAAAGACTTTGAGATTTTTGCTAAAAGTGTGCTGTTCTGTTTCACTTTTCCGACTTAGATCATTTTAGAAACGTAACTTCTGAAGTCGTGATTTGTTTAAAACGCAGACCCGGGTAAGGTGAGTCCATTTCTGCTCACATTTGTTTGGCAACGTGCAGAGGTTGACTCTAGTCGTTAACTGCAAAGGAAATGCTAGCGTTAGCTCTGCTGCTAGCGTCTTGTCAATGGGCAGTCAGTGCAGCTAATGCTAATATTAAACTAAGCTTCCGCGCCCTGCAACACCCATAAGTTTTTCTGATGTTGAAAATGGTGATACCGAATATTAATGCCGTTTTAAAATGTATGCATTATTGTGACTCAATTTTAAAAAGTGAAA
This sequence comes from Poecilia picta, assembly GCA_033032245.1. NCBI lineage: Eukaryota > Metazoa > Chordata > Actinopteri > Cyprinodontiformes > Poeciliidae > Poecilia > Poecilia picta. The sequence goes on from CM065371.1 coordinate 22,778,563, forward strand.
CTTGCAGCAGAGTGGTAAAAGTCCGGTCCGAGGGCCATTTGCAGCCCTTGGAATTCATTTTTGTGGCCCCATAGTCAATTTGGCTGAAAGTTTGATGCAGGTTAAGTTTGAAATAAAGAAAATAAAAAAATCTAGGAAATATTTTTAAAGACAAAATCTTTATAAATGTGGAAATCTTAGGTACAGTATTTTTCTTTACACTTTTTGACTTAACTTAATAGTTATGGCGACCCCAATCATTTTGCAACTCAACAGCAGGTCTGAAGACACCCATTTGTTAAACTTTGCTAAATGCAACAAAAGTGACCCACAAGGTTTCAACCCAACACGTTTGTATGCCAGTAAGATAAAAAAAAATCTGAATATTTTATTTTCTTTAAAATATTTAATGTTTTCTTGTTGTACTAAATAAAATAAACCAAAAATTACAATATAGATTTTTACATTTTTCATAAATACATAACTGCTCTGTATTGTGGTGAGATTGGAGGCAGCTTGTCCACAACATCTGATGGCAGCCGTTACGTTCATGTATCTTTCTCTCGTATATTTGTGTTCAGATACTTCTGAACAATACTGAGTCTGCCTACTAAGATGGCGCAGATCACTTCCAGTTCAGACTGGTTGGAGCTATGCATTATTAAAGTAACAGCTGTTTTGTGTTTCTTTTCTTTTTGTCCTGACAGATCTCCACTTATGCTGCATGGATGGAGAAATCTCTCTTGGACTTTTTCCTTTCTGAAAAGCAGAAGACGTTTAATTTGTAAAATTTCAAACGTTAACACTTCAGCTCTGTTTCCCTCAGCTTCATCCGCCTCTCAGAGCAGACTGACCTCAGGTCGTCTTCTACGTTCCGCCCGCCGCCTCTCGGTTTCTGCCGGCCCAATGGAGCTGAAGGAGGTCCTGCAGGTTCTGGAGCAGCTCGCTCCTCTGTCTCTGGCCGAATCGTGGGATAACGTCGGCCTGCTGGTGGAGCCCAGCAAACCTCGGCCGATCAAAACCGTCCTGCTGACCAACGACCTGACGGACGGCGTCATGGAGGAGGCGGAGGCCCTGAGCTGTGACCTCATCGTCTCGTACCACCCGCCGTTGTTTCGGCCAATCAAGCGTCTGGCTCAGAAAGACTGGAAGCAGCGGTTGGCCATCCGGGCCGTTGAGGCCGGGATGGCGGTCTTTTCCCCGCATACGTCCTGGGACAGCATGAAGGGAGGGGTGAACGACTGGCTGGTTGGTGGACTGGGTGAGACGCCATGAAGCTTCTTCGTTTTGTTTTTGAGAGTTGTGAAGTAAAATTAGAAATCGTTTCCAAACCTTCTTTACAAAAAGAATACGAAAAAAGAAACTATTTGACAGACAGCATCAAAGAATAGCAATACTTATGTCTTATCACAGATTCTTAGTTCACTTGAGGTCTGGACTTTGACTAGGCTGCAAGTGGTCGAAATGCTGTAATCAGAAAATTGAAGTAAAAGCTGACAGCCAACAAAGATTGGAACAGAAAACTGATGCAGACACAGACAAAATTGCAGCAACCATAAAGTCGCTGCAATAGCAAAACCATTACTACAACCAAACTTTAACACTGGTTGAAGTGTTAAAGAAAACAACTGATGCAAGCACAAAAAAAATTACTGCAAAGGCAGCGAGTTTACAGCTTTTCATACTCACTTTGCATTTTGTGGCACTTTTCCTTTTACCTGTGTTTTTGCAGTGTGCAGTATTTTTACGCATCCTTTATTATTTTTGTTTGTGCTTTTTGGAGTTTGCATTATTCATGTTTTTGCAGTTTGTTTCATCATCTGTTGCTCCTGTTCTACACCACAGAAAATCCCAGTAAAATAAATTGAAGTTGGGTTTTTTCCCTCATCTTTGTCTGCCAGGCAGCGGCCAGGTGTCTGTGCTCAGTCAGGCCCACGGCGGCGCCTCCCACAGTCACAAACTGGAATTCATGGTGAGGAGTCCAGAGGAGCTGAAAGCTGTTGTGGAGGAGCTGAAGGCCAGTGATGATGGAACAGCGCTGCAGTGTTCGGACACCGGGTAGTGTCAATATTAAACATTTATCCTGCAATATGTGTGTAAGAACCTGCAGTTTATATGGTTTACATGATGCAAGATTTAAAAAGTCAGTCTAATCTATTGGTTAGGAATCATACACTTTGTGGGGATTTTGTTATTTATTCCAACAAAGCTGCAAAAAACCGAATTAAAACAAAAAGAAACCCTATAATTTTGAGTCCATTGCATTGAAAATAAAAGACTTTCTTGCTTCACCACAGACCAGATGGCAGCGGCATCCATGTCAGCTTAACCTGCAGTGCCTCAGCACTGACCCCTAATGTCCAGATACTGTTAAAGCACAGCGCTCCCTGCCAGTCCCTCAGCATCCTCAAGTTGGAGAAGGTACAATTTTAAAGTTATCATGTCTGCAGCTGAAGATTATTTTAGCAATCGATTATTCTGGTGATTAATCGGATTTAAAAAATGGACACATTTTTTATATTTAACCACATAAGCCTATTTTGTGTAGTATTAAAAATGCAAACAAACAATTCAATACCTTTTTTTAACAAAAAAAACACGTTATTGCCTATTTTATTGCCTAAAATGCAATAACATAGCATTCTATTAATGAAACCATGATTATTCGTAGCAAACAATGCATCTACAGAGTAAAGCTAATTATTTGGTTATGTTTTGGGTTAACTGAATAATAATTGGACACCAAAAGCAGATTTAAAATTAAAATTGAACCAGGTCTCTTGAGCAGTTCGGGGTAAAACATATTTACAGACGAAAGGTTATTTTTTTTTACCTTATAGACAAAAAAATACATATTTTTTGTACAATTTAGTCTTAATTATAGCTCTGAATGTGTTATTCTCAGCAAATTAACTTTGAGTCTGTAAACTTCAGTTAATGACTAATCGATTTTTACGATTAATCAGTTAATCACAATTAATTCGATAAATTGTTTTAACCCAAGCTGTATTTTAAACTATGGAGTTTAATGCATTTTTCCACAAAATGAAGTAAAGTTACGACGTCACCTGCAGGCTCCTCTCCCGGGCAACGGCCAAGGACGTCTCAGCGTTTTGGACCAGCCGGTCACCGTGGCAACAGCTATCCAGAAGATGAAATCCCATTTGGGATTAGCTAATCTCCGTTTGGCTCTGGGAGCAGGCAGGACACTAGGCGAGGAAAACTGGACACAAACACGTCACTAAGCAGCATATTTTCTAACATCTAAATCTTTATTTATTGCAGTTACCTTCTGTGAAGAACATATTTTTAACAAATCAGTCTTCTTAAGACGATAATAATGGGTCATTGTTGTGATTTACTTCAGAGTCCTCAGTCTGCACTGCTGCGGTTTGTGCCGGCTCCGGAGCCTCGGTGCTGAGCGGCGTCCAGGCCGACCTCTTCATCACCGGTAAATCTGGAAACAAACCGGAGCCGTAGACAAACATTTACTGCCACTTCGGGGAAACATGTGGAAAAAACAAGCTTTAAAATGATCCATGTACAAAATGTTTAAAACAACAGAAACTGTGACAAACGAGGACAAATGTAGAACAAAGTTAATCTCGCCACCACAGACTGAAGCTGCTTTTTCATTACAAATGTCCACAAATCTTTTTAATATTCTGCTAATGTTGGGAAAAAAGAAACATTGCCGTGTTTCCATTCAGCAAACGTGTTTTTGTAATTACAATTTGCTTAATTTTATGCTTAATGGGAACACAACAATTCAAAAATTTGAACCAATATCAATATATTTATCCAGTTTGTACACATTTTCCTATCTTTTTCATCATGTGACAACACAAATGGCAACAAGATAGAAATAAACTAAGTATGTAAATAAAACTCATCTATCACAACGATGTACCACAAAAAAGGAAACAAATCTCCTGAAGTAGCAACCACCTATTTTGCATGTTTTTATTCTTCCGCTTTGGTTTCTACTGCCTCTAAAACAACTCGAGCGTTTAAAAAAAAGAGACACTCAGCCAGTTTTTTACAGTAAGTTATGCTTTTGGTAACTGGAAAACAAGTCGTTTCAACATTAAGTCACATTCGACAGGCACCACACACCGTTACCTAGCAACCCCAGCAGAGCCAAGTCTTGTTACCTAGCAACCCAAGAAGAGCTCCAGCAGATTTGGTTTCACCGCTGCATGCGCTTTACAATGGCTGCTGGAAAAGACAAGTGTTTTGTTGCCGACATACCATTCAGAAACCACTTGCTGCTTTCTCTTGGGTTGTGCAGGAGGCTCCACTTCTGCTTTTCAAAGATGTACGGTTGTATAATTTGCAGCCAACGTGGAGTTGGGGGGGCGTGGCCAGCAGCAGCTTATTTGGATTTAAAGTGACTTTAGTAGGCAGGACTGACCAGATTAAAATCTCATTATACAAGAATGATTTTGTGCAAAAAAAACATAAAGAACATGTCATGTTTGGCATGTAGATTGATCCTAACCTGTTCAAGGAATTATACTGGGTCACCTTTAAAGCTTTTTCCACATCTTTACCATTTGATTCCCTTTGTTAAGTTAGGTTTGCGTGATAAGTCCGTGCCTGTGGTGTAATTAAACCTGACCTTCCAGGTGAGATGTCCCATCATGAGGTTTTGGATGCGGTGGCGAAGGGAACCAGTGTCATCCTGAGCGACCACAGCAACAGCGAGCGCGGTTTCCTGTCCGTGTTCAGGGAGCGTCTCGCCGTGCGGCTGCCCGACGCCGTGACGGTGGTGCTGTCTAAGGCCGACAGGGACCCGCTGGAGGTTGTCTGAAGGACTCCGAGTTACAAATAAATCATAAAACACAGGAACGTCGTCTACTGAACTTAAAAAGGCTGCTTTTTTTTTTTTTTTTTTTTGGTGAAAACAGGCTGTGATGGAAAGTACATTATTTTGATTAAAGTAGCTTTTATGCATGTTAGAAAAAAAAAACATCATCTTGCAAGTGAGAGCTGAAGATAAAGGAGATAATCTGTAATTTAAATGCATGGAGTAAGCAGTGGATCTATTTCTAACTGACACACAGGGAGACATAATCCCAGCAGGCAGGGGCTTCAGCCTTGGTGCACTGCAAAAACACAAAATCTTACCAAGTAGTTTTGTCTATTTTCTAATGTTAATATATATTTGGACACTACAAAAAAGTCAAAACTAATTTAAAACTAACTTTTCAGCAAGAAATATAAGCTTGTTCTAGGTCAATAATTACTCAATATTAATAAAAACATTCTAGTTGCAGTGGCACCGTTACCTAGCAACCTCAGCCAAGCCCATCCTGTCGCCTAGCAACCCGTTTCTACTGGCATATTATTTCACTTATAACGAGATGTTTTCCCCCATGTTTTAAGTGTAAAAACCTGTCAGTAAAACTAATAATTTTTAATCAATGTTGAGGAATTACTGACTTAAAACAAGCTCATAGAAGAAAAAGTAACATGTTGTATTTTTGTAGTGTTTCCTTCATATAATTAAATCTGTATACAGAATTTTTAAATTTGAACTTTTGCCACTTTCAGACAAGAATCTCAATTTATATCCAGAATAGAAACATCTGTAATATGTTCATCAAATTAAAGACAAGCTGTTACATGCAAAGATCTACATGTAAAAAATGTTTAATTTGTTAATTTTGAGGTTTGGCTCTTGCGTGTTAAGTAAAGCTGAAGGCAAAGTAAAGGAGGTTACTGGGTCTGTGCTCCAAATATGTTTCCTCACAAAGATGGAAAAAAACCTTAGACTCAGCAGTCACTTAGTGCTCACTTTGAGGGAAAATGTATATTTTGCTTCCAGGTCATAAATATTAATCACTTATTTTAGATCTCAACACTGAATCTAGTATTTTTGCTGTGAAAATACACTTTAAATAAGACAAATCAAACTTTCCCAGCAAGATATAAGATCTGGTTTTAATTCAGTAATTCCTTAACATTTAAGAACTTCTTCAATATTCTTCTCATTTTTAAAAACTTAAGACATTTTTTCCATAAGTGAAGTGAAAATAATCTGCCAATAAAATTAGTATTTTTTTTACTGATTTATTTTTAACAAGGTTTCTTGCTGAAAAGCTACTTGTTAGTTTTGTCTTATTCAAAGTGTAGTAAGATATTTGCACTACAAAACTAGACCAAAAACACCTGGTAAGATGTTGTGTTTTTACAGTGTGTGGGGGGTTAAAAGGAAATGCTTGGATCGACAAATTTTCTCTAAAAGGAAGTAATTACATAGAGCACAGGACCAAAAGTAATCCCGATCAGATTAAAAAGCTTGTTCAGTGGCAAAGTAGGGAATCAGAAATCTCATCTCTGCATGAAGGGTTCAATCAGAGCTCGACTCAGAGGATTTAGAGCCAAATAACGACAAACAGCGGATTGGGGATGTGTCATAAATTCCTCAAAGAATGACCTTTAAACCCTTCAGAGCAAACATAGGTGGACATCAAACCATTTAACACATCCATGTTAAAGTGTTGGGCTCTTAGTCCTGATGTTTCCAGCTGCCCCCAAACCAAACTAACAGTCCTCATCAGCGGCTTCACCTGTCCGTCCGTAAAAACATTAAGAGCCATCGAACGCCTCGCCGCTCCCATCAAGGTGGAACGACCTCGACCTCGGCTGGACGTTCGCACCTCCGCTTCCCCTCGAGCTGCGCTCACTTTCATCCCGACGACAAACACAAATGGCGAAGGAAAACAGCAACTAGAACAACAAGTATAGAGCTGGCTGGTGTAAACCGACTCCAGCTGTCGCTGTTTAATGTCGGCAGAGGAGGCTGGAAGCAGCCCGGTATGAGGCCTGGTAGTTTGCTTTCCCCTGCTAACCAGGAAACAGCTTTCTGCTTTAACGTGAACTCCTGGAAAATCTAGATATCAGGACAGGAGTAGGGACACTAAAAAGACAAGAAAAAGGAAGAGGAAAAAAGAGATAAAAATTGGTTATTAGGTGTTACATAAAAAATGGGAGATTTTACTTTTAAGCCATATTGAAAAAATTTGATTTTTTTTCCCTCAAAATTCTTAAATTTGATTTCAGAAGATTAAAAGGGAGATTAAAGTGAAACTTCTGAGAAAAAACACCCAGAATTCCAATAGAGAAAAATTACAAATTCTAAAAAAGTCCGAATTCCGATAGAGAAAATTACAAATTGTAAAAAAGTCAGAATTCTGATAGAGAAAATTGATTTTAAAAAAAAAAGTCAGAATTCCTATAGAAAAAATTACAAAAAAAAAAAGTCAGAATTCCGATTCCGAATTCTAAAAAAAAAGTCAGATAGTATGAGAGAGAAAAGTGCAAGGTCTAATAAAAAAGTCAAAACTGATTCTGAGGAAAAAATCAAATTCCGAGACAAAAGTCAGAATTATGAGAGAAAAAATGTCATCTTTCCCCCAGTGGCCCAAATCCTCTTCCTTAGAATATGGCTGAGAAGTGAAATCAATTATTTTTTTTACATTACACCAAGTTTCTGATTTTAATAGTTTTTTCTTTCTTTTCTTTTTACCTGCTTCCTTTTTTTCCCTAAAGAAATTACAATAACTTTAATAATTAAGAGATAGTCATATTATTAGCAGGAAATGACAATTTAACCAGAAAAACCCTTAAAGATGCAAAAAAAGTTGCTTTAATGACAAAAAGTTTCTCTACCCATTAGCCTAAAACAGCTGTGGACAGACAGGAAGCTGGTTTTCAGATCAATCTGGATCAAAATCAGGATACAGCTTTAAGATTTGGTGAGTTTTCTTACAACAAACAAAAATTCAACATTAGTTAAAACATTAGCAGCTCTAGATGACACTGAGCTTAGATGCTGAACAGCAAAGACAGGTGTTTGAGATAAAAAACTAAATAATTCAGATAGCTGAAGGTAGCTGTAAATACTGCCTTGATCTCCAGATCTAGGAGATGCACCTGAACTCAGACGCATATAAAAAGCTGCAGACACTCATGTTTATCTAGAGACCAAACTGCAGCTGTGAGCCAAACTGCATCCAGAGCCCGACCCCCTGCAGGCGTTTAACAGGCAGGAAGAAACGTGTCATCAAGCAGCTGCAGGGGGCGGCCGCCATTACTGCAACCAGACCAACCTGCATGCAGAAATGCTTCACATAATCTGGAATGAAACACAGCAGCTGCTTCATGTGCAGCACAGAACAACAAAACAAGCAGAAAAACTGAGAAGTTTGTATGATTTGGTGTCTATTGAAGATCCTCAAACAAGTTCAAAGATCTGCATAATGTTTTCTTGTCTTTTTTGTTGCATTTAAAGTTTAAATATAACTAGATTAAATTTCATTTAAGTCAATCTGACATTTTGATTCATTAAAATCTACATTGCAAAAAGACTAAATCTTACTATTACAAAAAACTGTTGAGTATGATGTAGGAGCTTATATTAAGTCACTAATTCCTTAATACTGAAGAAAAAGTACTTGTTCTACTGGCAGATTATTTCATTTATAACATGGGAAAAATGTCTTGTGTGGAATAATTTAATCTAAAATCAGTATTAAGGAATGACTGCCTTAAAATAAGCTTATATCTTGCTCAAAAGTTATTTATAAAAGTTTGTGTCTTAATTCGAATGTACTAAGATATTTGCTCTAGCAAAAAATATCTGTCCAAGAAATGACTCAAGTAAGAGTAAAAAAGTATTTGGTAAAATGTCGACTCAAGTACTGAGTAACTAATCAAATTATCAGTCATTTAATATTTAAAAATTACATCTTCAGACAGACCAAAATATTAAATTAAGTGGAAATTTTGATATTTAAATGACAAAAATTACAATAATTTATATAAGTAACAAAACAAAACAAAATCAGGCAAAATAAATTTTTCCAAATCAGTTTCTTTAGATGTAAAACTTATTAAACTTTAACAGAAACTGCAGGTCTGAGTCTCGTGGATTTCTGATTAAAACATGTTTATTTTTCATTCATTAGGAAGAAAATCCAGAACTTTTACTGAAGTAAGAGTAGAAATACTTCATAATAAAATCCCTGAAGTAAGAATAAAAAGTACAACACAGTAAAAGTTCTCCTAAAAGTATTTTTTTAAAGTTTCTCAAGTAAATTTAAATTAGTAAACCTATCTAGATATTATTGAACTCTGGATATTATGCTCTAAAATTACAGTTCAAACCAAGTTCTGGTTGTTATCTGACCTATAGAAATAATAAATAACTTAAATAAAATGTCCTTTATGGCTGAAGAAAAACAAAATCAAAGAAGAAAAACAAAAACTGTGGCATCAATCAGTCTTTTAAGGGACCCCAGAGAATTCGATCAATCCAAATTATTCCAAAAGCTCACTGATGATTCACCCTGGAGGTCAAAAAACTGCCTTAGTTAAGGTCAGAGGTCATGATTAACAATAAAAATAATCTGATTTGGGGCTATTTTGCTTCCTTCAACTTGCTTTCATTGATTAAATCTTTAATTTTCCTCTGTTATTTTGCAGCAGGACAATAAACCAGAGGATTAGAGGAAGCCTTAAAGTGGTCTAGTCAAACTCTAGACTGAAATCTGTCTTGGATATTGTAGATATTTTATCTTCTGAATTCAAGCATTTCTCTAAAGGAAACTGGGCCAATATTAAATTAACAGATTGATGGTCCCAAACTCAGATTTAAAGCAAGTTTTCTAAAAATCCTTTTAAAACTGCTGACATCACCCAACTACACTGCAAAAACAGAAAAATCTTACCATGTATTTTTGATTTGTTTCTAGTGCAAATATGTTAGTGAACTTGAAATATGACAAAATTAACTAAAACTTAACTTTTCAGCAAGTTGAACAAACGTTCCTTAACATTGATGAAAAAGTACAAATAAGTGAACTAAATTACTTTTTAATCAATATTCACAAATTATTTACATAAAACACGTTCCCATATATTGCTGAAAAGTTACTTGTAAGTTAGTTTTGTCTCAGTTCATATGTACTATAACATATTTGCACTAGAAACTAGATGGAAATACTTGGTAATATTTCGTGTTTTTGCTGCTTAAATGAGGAGCACACCTGTCACTTTTGTTTGACTAATAAACACTTAAGAAAACTCAGATTTTTCCAGTCAAATCCATGACGACCATTAATGTTAATGTTTTCCAAGCAGAGGCAGAAGTAAAGTTTAGAGGACAGGGAGGAGAAATGAGGAGCGAAGTGAAAATAGGACCATTTGGCCAAAGGTGTGAAGTCCGACACACCTATTTAACCGAACCGGCCGGGGAAGAGGGAGCTCTTACACCGAAGAACGGCGACAGAAACACAGACCGACCACGAGCAAGAAGCTAAATTAACAACTCTGAAACTTATTTTAGAGGAAAAAGGGGAAAACCAGGTGAAGAAGTGAGTTTATGTGCAGTAAAAGAGGAGGACAGGTGAGACGAAAGGACCAGGAGAATGCTGAATGTGGAGATGTACCCGGGTCTGACTCAACGGATGGGAGACTGCTTCTACAGAGGTGAGAGGCCTGGACGCATGAAGAGCTGTTCACACTGCAAAAACACTAAACATTACCAGGAATTTATGTCTGGTTTCTAATGCAAATGTTTTGGTTCACTTAAAATAAGACAAAACTAACATACAAGATATAAGAGCTTGTTTTAAGTAAATCATTCTTTAATATAGATGAATAACTAATAGTTCTGATCACAGATTATTTCACTTATAACGATTCATTTTTTTTCTACATCATAAGTGAAATAATTACCAATGGGACAAGAAATTTTTCAAATATTAAGGAATTATTTACTTCAAATAAGCTACCATACCTCACTGAAAAGTTACTTGTAAATTAGTTAGTTGCTCTAGAAAATAGACTAAAAAATATGTTGTAAGGTTTTGCGTTTTTGCAGTGTAAAAATGGAAACATGTACGACCTGAACACTGCAAAAAACTACATTTTCCCAAGTATTTTTGGTTTGTTTTTAGTGCAAATATCTTAGTTCACTTGAAATGAGGCAAAATTAACTTAGAAGTAACTTTTTAGCAAGATATAGGAGCCTGTTTTAAGTCAGTAATTCCTTTTGAAAAAGCAATTTCTTTCTCTCTTTATTGTTTATCCTGTCAAGTGTTAAATATAAACAAATACTAAACACTAATATTTATAGAAATGTACGTCCTCAGATGGGACTTAAACATAAAACGATTTAAAAACAATAAGACAAAACAGAAGGATAAAATGTCCTATGTAACAAAATCAACAAACAATGAAGGGAGTTTCTCTGTCAGGTTATTTTACTTATAACATGGGAAAAAGTTTTTGTTCTCAGTGAAATAATCTGCCAGTGGGTTGCTAGGTAACGGCTGGGGTTGCTAGGTAACGGCTGGGTTGCTAGGTAACGGCGCCAGAGGAACTTTTTCATCAATGTTAAGGAATTATTGACTAAAAACAAGCTGTTGTATATCACTGAAGACTGAAGAGTAACCTGTAAGTTAGTTCTGTCTCATTTTATCTGCACTAAAAACTAGACAAAAGAATATGTGGTAATATTTTGTATTTTTTCATGTTCTCTATTTTCTCACATCTCAAGAGTGCAGAAATGGTTATCAAACTTTAAATAAGAGAAAACTAACAAACTTACAAGTCATTTTTCAGCAAGATATAAAATCTTTAATATTAATGAAAAAGTTTTTCATAATTTTTCAAGTATTGACTTACGACAATTACTTACTTTAAAGTTACTTATAAGTTAGTTTTGTATTATTTTAGTTGTACTATAACCTGAACGAGAAACTAGAAGAAAAATACTTTGTAAGATATTGCAGTATTAGCATCTCAAAAGGGGAAAGATAAAAGAACAAGTTAGGTAAGTTCTTCAAAATTCAGAAAAATGGCGCAAATGGAGCAAAAATTAAAACGTTTAGAAGAACTGAAAAGCTGGAATACGAGTAGTTTATCTTGCATCCTCTCACTGAAACTGACGAGTTTTGTTTTGCAGACAGGGAAGCTCCTGCACGTTTACCTCTGCTTCCTCCCGTTTGCGACGCGGCGCCGAGGCTTCTGGGCGCCGGGGAGTCGTCCTCCAAACCCCACAAAGACGAGGTGAAGATGGAGCTGGAGAACTCGTCGTTATGGAAGCAGTTCAGCTCAGTGGGAACCGAGATGATCATCACCAAGAAGGGCAGGTCGGCACCTCTGCACACAACCAAAAAATGACACCTCTAAACACTAAAACACCGTTTTAAAGGACTTTATGTTCTCAAACAAACTTCTGAGGCCTTCACAGGTCAGTAAATTACAACATCTAGATACTAGTTAAGAGTAACAATGTGAAGAGCTGCTTGTGCTCTCAGTCCAATTTAATGAAACCTACAGCTTTTTAGGAAATTTGTCATTTTTTAAAATAATTATTTAGATTTTTAGGTTTTGAAATAGAGAAAAATGAAGAACGATCTATAACACGCAACTTGTGTAAATGACACAAAAAAGCAGGTAGTTTTTATATATATACACACATACATATATATAACACGGCATGTTTTATAACTGCAAAAACACATAATCATACCAAGTATTTTCAACTATTTTATGAATAACAATTGAGAAAGACACTTATTACCTTACAGAAGTATAAATCTTACAAAGTATTTTGGTTTAGTTTCTAGTGGAAATATTTGAAACATTTCAAATAAAACCAAACTAACTTAGAAGTAATTTTTCATCAGATGTAGAAGATTTTTTCAAGTCAATAATTCCTTAATATTGATTAAAAAAGTTTACCAATTCTACTTGCACATTTTTTCATTTTTCCTATAAGTGACATAATCTGTCAGTGAAACTATTACATTTTCATCAATAATAAGGAATTAACTTTTAACTTCTGCTGTGTTGAAAAGTTGTTTCTAATTAATTTTGTCTTAAAAGTCTAGTAAGATATTTGCTCTTCAAACTAAACCTTTTTTCCAGTTTTAAACTCCCAATAAAACAGTTTCATTTTCTATAGGATCTGCCTGCAGCTGTAAAAGACGGCAAACATTTTCTTTGATTTCTCCGTCTTGCAGGCGGATGTTCCCGGGCCTGAGACTGAAACTGTCGGGTCTGAACCCGTCTCTCCGCTACATCCTCCTGCTGGACGTCGTCCCGGCCGATAACTCCCGCTACCGCTTCCAGGGCGGCGGCTGGCAGGCCGTCGGCGGGGCAGAGGCCAGGCTGCCCGACCGCGTCTTCATCCACCCGGACTCGCCCGCCACCGGCACCCACTGGCAGAGCCGCACCGTCTCCTTCCACTACGCCAAGCTCACCAACAACACCCTGGACGCACAGGGACATGTGAGTGCAGGCAGGCTACGGGGGGCAACGTGTGACAGCATGTTAGGGCCGCTGTAGACACAGACAAAGAAAGAGGAGGAGTACATTCCTGCCAAGAAACACAGAATTTTCTAGATTAATCTAGGAAACTTTCCAGAAACAAACAAGGACATTTCTGAGCTCAAAGAGTCCAAAATTTGCAAGATAAAAACTGATTGAGATTAGTTCTGTTTTTTTTTTTAAAGTTTCAAAAGTAAAAAAAAATTCAACGTTTTTTTGGCAAGATTCAAAAATTGACAAAATTCGGCTTGAAGAATAACAAAATTTCTGAAATTTATCTCAAAATCTTAGTTTTTTTCTAGCAAATTCTTGACTTTTAGAACTACGATATTTCCTTGTTTTTCTAGCAAATTCTGATATTAATCTAAAAATGCCTGAGTTTTTCTCCAGCAATATTTTTAACTTTTTAAACTCAGGAGATGTTCTTGTTTTTGCTAGAAAATTTCTTGATCTCAAATTTTGTTCTTTTTAAGCAAATTCTCAACATTTTAAATGCAGAAATGTTCATGCTTTTTCTACAAAATTTGAGACTAATGTCAGTTTTTGGTGGAAATTTACTAAATTTATTTCTCTGTGTGCAATGGCTCCCATACTTTGTCGTAGCAACATGCTTCAATAGATTTTGATGTTTTTAGTGAATCTTCTTTTGGTTTTGCGTCAAGATAATCCTGCACTCGCTGCACCGCTACCAGCCCAGAGTCCATGTGATCGAAGCCAGAGACATGTTACGGTGGGGTGGAGGACAACACAGCTTCGTTTTCCCAGAGACCCAGTTTATCACTGTCACAGCTTATCAGAACAACAAGGTACGGCTTTTATTTTTAAATTAAACTTGATGATAGAGTATAATACAAGACTGACAACAAATGTATTCCACACCTCTCAGATTTTTTACTGCAAAAAGTTTGAAATCAGTCTATTATTTTCTTTGTTCATCACAGTAGTTGTGTTTTCATTACAAATGTACGGAAAACTTTGTCACTATTTTGCTAATGTAGAAAGAAAACAATTTCACAATTTTGGCGTTTCCAACAAACAAACTCAACTAAAATCACAGGTGAGTTAGTTTGTACACAGGATGAGTCATTAAAAAACATGCAGCGCCTCCTACCACGTCCTGTCATTGTCTTCTTCCTGGTTTGTTCCAGTGGCAACTTCCAGTTGTTAATCATGTGACTCTTGTGATGCAAAAAAAAAATCCATTCAGTTTAGCAAAATAAACCTATTTTGATATGATCAAAACAAATCACCTCAGCCTAGTGCTAAAACCTATCAAAAAACTATTTTTTTAACTTGATGCATTTCCATTAAGCAAATTTATTTTCAAAATGTCTAATTGTGTGATTATTTTGTCAATGTAAAAGATACTGATGCATTTTGTAGGCCAGACACAGAAATCCCAGTGAAATCCATTAAAGTTTATAAATTTATTTTGACAAAATGTAAAAAAAAAAGATCAATGCTTAAAAAAGGAACTTCATAGTTTCTGCGGAAATGAGTCAAAATAATAACTTTGTTTACAGATCACAGAGCTGAAGATCAACTCCAACCCTTTTGCTAAAGGATTTCGAGAGGATGGCATGAACAGCAAAAAGTAACCGGCAACTAATTTCCCTTAAAAATTAAAAACTTGAACATAAATGATCTAAACTTCACTTTTTTTCCTTCTTCTGCAGGCAAAGAGACGCAAGACAGAAACGCAAGATGGTCGCGCTAACGGAGACTCTGGATATTGGTGAGAGAAATGACAGGAACTATCATTTTAATTCAGTTTTTGGTGTGGAATAAACATGGATGATTGTATTTTTGCTCCCGTTTTCCGTGAAGTGAACTGTGATCCCTGTGAAGCCGCTGAACCTGCGACCTCCAGCTCCGACCAGCAGACTCTGGCGCTGGCCTCTCTCCCTCCGCTGCCCGACTCTTCCTGCAGGTTCAGACCCGAGGAAGCGTCCTATCCTGTCCAAGAGCCCTCACTGGACCTGAGCCAGACCTTCATGACCTCCCAGATGTCAGATATCAGCATAACGATGCAGGAAACGCAGGAAAACGAAGCGGCACACAATATAATCGAAAGGTGAGGAAATATACTGGTTATCTTTGGAACATTATTTGTAGAATCATGCAGATTTGTTAAAAATAAGAAGCTTTTTTTATACTAGTTTAAAAAAAAATGTCTCCACTTTAATATCTCTGATGAAATGGATATGGAAAGATAAGATGGCGTACTAAGGCCATTGTAAACGAAAAATAGGAGTACATTTTCACAAAAGCCTCAGACATTTTCAAGGGAAAAAAAGGAAAATTTCTGAGTTGAAAAATAAAATAATTGCTAGAGAAAACCCACAATTTGAGATCTCAAAACTTTTCTAGTAGAAAAGTTAGAAATTACTGAGATCCAAAAGTCAAGTTTGATAGTAAAAATCTCAAATTTTATCATTTATATCTGAGTTTTAAAAGGTGAAAGTTCTGTTGAAACTCAGAAAATTTTTAGTTTTTCTTAGAAATTTTTGGTTTTTTGTATGGCCCTAAAACGTATTCATTGTCATAAGGGCAAGTCCTCACGTAGATTTAACGTTTATATTTTTACTTTAAATAATGTTTTTATCCTTTTTAATCTTTTTCAAAATCTCTTTCTCATTTTAAGAAGTTTTAAAGTTTGAGTCCTTGTCAAATGGCGTTTTGACTAAAGAAGTTTTAAATGTTAAAGTTTTTATTTTTACTTTTTAATCTATTTTTATTTTTATTCAATGTCACATGCTGTTTTTATTTTAATTATGTAAAGCACTTTGAAATGCCTTGCTGCTGAAATGTGCTATACAAATTACATTGGATTGATTGATTAATGTAACCAGTGCATAAACGGTTTACTTTCTCCTTCCCAGCTCAGACATCATGGCTGAAGTGACCTTTGACCCAGCTTCTCTGCTGCTCCATCCCATCCCACCTTCCCTCCCATCTCCTTCAGCTTCCCCACACCTCCACCTTCAGACTCCTCTTCCTCCCCCGCTAATGCTGCCTTCATCCCGGAAACCATCAGCCCCAACACTCCAGCTGATCTCACCTGTCCGTCAAATCCACAAACATCTCCTCCCTCTCAGGCGCATCAGGGAGAACCGGATGCTGATGCAAGTAATGGCCGTTTAGCTCACACTTCGGCGGCTTTTACTTATCCAAATATCCTCCCTACCAACGCAGAACCTGGATATTCTTTAGCTACTTTACCTGCTAATGGTTCCTGCAACACTTTTGCGTTGCCGTCGCTTCCCCAACAAATTAAAACTCTCTCATTTCCAAACGTAACTCCAAGCGCTGCTTTGAATTTCCCCAACTTGACCCACCAAGCTCAGTTCGCGACTGCCCCCTATCGTCCGGAGGTGGTACTGCACCGCCAGGCCTTTATTCCTCAGCCGACCTCCACGCCTCCGCCAGCTCTTTACCCCGCCTTCCCATCATACCCTCTCCGCCTGCATCAGGACCCCCACTCCGCCCTCTCTGCACCCTTCAGGCATCTTTACAGGCAGCACCAGCAGAGCCACCCTCACTCCCAGGGGTCCTACATCAGCACAAGAGCAGTGTTTTAAATTAATGTTTGGTTTCAAGGCGCTTTACGGGAATTTAGCAATAAACAGACTAGAAGTAGCAGTCGTGAACTTTGCATGAGAGCCAAACTGTTCAGCTAATTGATATTGGTGATAATAATGATGATTTGCATATACTTTGAAGTACAGCTTGGTATGGTGGTGTATTAGAGCCATTGCAGATAGAAAAAAGGAGTAAATTCCAGAACTTTTCTAGAAACAAACAAGAATATTTCTGAGTTTGAAAAGTCAAACAATGGCAAAAAAAAAATTCAGAAATTTTGAGGTTAACCTCAGAAATTCTTTTTAGGAAAAAACTAGTAGATCTCTGAGTTTCAAAAGTAAAAAAGATCCAGACTTTTTCTAAAAAATATCTGTGATTAATATCATTTTTTTCCTCACAATTATTTTTGACTTTTTAGACTTGAAAATATTCTTGTTTTTCTAGAAACTTTCTGAGGTTAAACTCAAATTTTATCTTTTTTTGGTAGAAATTTACTCTTCCTTTGTTTTCTATGTACAAAGGATCTAATACGCCATCATAACTTGGTGACGTGGCTTAAAAATTAATTCTCCGATTTATTTCATTCAAGATCCGATTTTAACTGAATATTTTCATCTTGCTACCTTTCCTAAAAAAAATTAAACAGAAAATATTTTCAAAAAGTGGATTTTATTTCAATCTTCCCCTCCTGTGATTTGTACAGTGGAGATTTAGAGCAAGGCTGCAAGAATTGTGTTTAATTACGACATGTAGTCATAATATTAGAAAACTAGCAATGCATTTTATGAGTAGAACATATTAAAATCAAGAGAAAAAAGTAATTTTAAAGAGAAAATGACTTGAGTTATCATTCTTACAGAAAAGATTTTATTTATTATGGCTTCTTAAATTTCAAGTAAATGTTTGTAGCAAATATGCCTGCCCATAAACAGTGAAGGCATCATTTTAGAAGGTTTTAAATGTCTTTTAGTGTTGCTGAAGTCAGATTTAGATTAATTTCTCTATGTGATAAATGTCTTTTCAGTGATGAAAGAGTTTCAAGCTAATTTTTGGCAAAGTGAGACAATCTGAACAGTTCATTCTGACCAAAACTCAATTTAATTGAATTCTGATTTTAACATATTTTAATTCCATATAAAATATGTTGGTCCTACTATCTGTTTCTTTTATCTTTGCTCAACAAGTTATTTCTATTTTTTAAATTGTTAAACTTGAACTTCATATGTTGTAATTTTCTTCCTTTTTTAAAAAAATAAATATTTTATTTAAATAGATTTTTTGTCTTTTTTTAAATTGTGCGCAGGTAATTTTTTTTTCTGCTATTTTTCTGTAAGTCTACATTAACTGCAAAAAAGACAATCTACCAACAAGTATATTTTTGGGTCAAAATGTTAATAATAACACAAAACCTGGATGCAAGATGGGAAAACTTCACATAGAAACCACCTGGCTGCACATTAACGTGTCTCTGTGAACAACAACCAGTCCTGCAGTTCCCCTCTGCAAACCTCTGGGGTGAAGAACAAACAGACAAAGAGAAGCAGAAACAAACCAGAAAGGTCCGGCTACGCCGCACATGATGTGTCCAACAGCCCTGAATGATCTCATCTCTTCTAGTTTTGCTTAAATTGCAAAAAAGTATTAAACATTTTGGGGACAAACTATATTTTACCTCCAACACTTTGGGAATAAAATGGAAACCTTCCTTACGTTTATTTCTAAGACAATTTTAACTTTTAAAGCCAAATTTGTCACTTTAGGGCAAATATTTCTGAGACATAATCTTCTTCCATGAAGTATGGAGTAAACATATTTTGCATATTGTACACCAAACTGCAAGATGCAATGAAAAAAATACTGAGTGTTTCCCCACTGACTGTTTTAAAAGAGTAAACAGGGGCGACTCTGACATGACTGCCACCCTGGGCGGGCCCCAACAACATGGATCCCTCCCTCCTTCTGTGCCACTTACACAGGTTTCAAAAAGCTAATTGTTGGTTCAAGCTGTAAAAGAATAAAACACATTTAGAAAAGTTCTTAAAGTAAAGCAATATGCAGTGATGCACTTATATTTTACAATGAAAATCTCCTGATAAACATGTATGATAAAATCCTTTATATTTATGGCCATATTAGTGTCAGTGGATTGCAAACCAAGTGAAGATCTATGAGGCAATGCTACAGGTCAGACTGATGTTTACTCAAATGTCCCAACAGTCACTGATTAACCCAAAAGTCCTGCGCTTGGATCCTCAAACTGCAGCTGCCTGCTTTAATCATTGAGGTGAACTGGGAGGCATTTATGAGACGGATGGTAAAATTTTCTCTTTCTTTTCTGCTTCAGTTTTCATTTTTCTTGAATTTGATTTTATTCTGCAGTAGAAATATTTCTTGAGATGATTTTTGTACCTGTTAAATACTTGAGTCAAAGACACAAGAAAATAGATAAAAATACTTGGTAAGATTTTGTGTTTCATTAGTAATTCTACCAAAATTATTTACAATTTAGAAATACTAAGCAAAACTTTAGTAGATGTCTCATAAAATTAGAGAGCTAAAAAAAAATACACACTGCAAAAACACAAACTCTTACAACGTTTTATTTTGTTTGGTTTCTACTGCAAATATCTTAGTGAACTTTAAATAAGATAAAATTAAATTACAAATAACCTTTCATCAAGATAGTGGAGCTTGCTTGAAGTCAATAATTCTCTCAACGAGCTCCAATATCTTGCTGAAGAATTACTTATAAGGTGTTTTTCTCATTTCAAGTGAACTAAGATAAGTGCTTGAAACTAGACAAAAATACCTGATGAGATTTTATGTTTTGCAGAGTCCTATCTTATCTTTATGCTTCTCTAGAGCTCGTAAACAGATACCATCATGGTTTTGTAAAATTCAAACTTTTGTGCTTTTCTTCCTCCTATAGGATTTTTACCTAGAAAGGAAAACAACTGTCTAAAATTGAATATTCGGCACTTTAACATATATTTACACACTCTAAAGACATTAAATATTTCTATAACCTGGTTTCCAGCTAAACCTGAACACACCTGTGTTTCTCCTGGGACGATGCTGTGCTCTAACCTCCGCTCGGCCATCCCTCACCTCTTGTTGCGGAGGCTTGTTGGTAGCGCCACCTCCAGGACGGTGGCGGCGAAGCGGCCACAGATTGTGTCGGTCAGCCTGGCCTTTGAGGATCCGAGCGCCTTCAGGGTGAAGAGTCTGGGCGAACTTCTCCGAGCTCTCGGTGTCTTCCGCCTGTGTTCCTTCCCTGTGCTGGTCAACAACTGTGGCAAGGTGAGATCGAAGCTTTATGAAGTCTTTCCTGTCTTTCGTTCCCTTGACACTTAATATACCCACTTCTTTTTAGATTTAAATTTTGTATATTTTTTTTTGTAATTCGGTAATTTTTTCAAATTACGACAGAGTTTTAGGACTATACTAAGAAAATAAATAAGTAAGTAAAGCAATAAAATTATGGGAATAAAGTTATATGGAATAAAGCTGTAGTATGACTTTAATTCATGTTATCATGACTTTATTCTACAAATTTATCTTTCCAATATTATGATTATTTTCACAAGTAAACAAAACAAATTAAAAAAAATCAAAAGCAGGAAAAAAAAATCTAGACAAAAACTAAACAAATTGTAGCCTAAAAAAAATTAAGCAAATGCTTATCATACCTTCACTTTTTATATGCATACAGCATTACCAAAATAAAAACACCATTTGTCCTCCATGTTTTTCTAAAGCATATCTCCAAGAAATTGCTGCCGAGTCTGTAGACAAACACATAAAAGAAAATAAGCAATCATAATCAAAGCTTATTGTATTTGTAGCAAATGATTTGTATGCAATTTTTTTAATTTGAAGAGTGAAAAACACAGTTGAATCTCCTCACGATTATTTCACTCCGGAATCCCTCCAACTGAAGTGCAAGTGTCTCATCCTGATATTTAGTTTTTTTGAACAAACTCTTCTCTCATTGTGTTTTTAATTTAAAACCACTTCTGTTTAGACTCGAAAATGAATTTATTATAGGCTTAGGATATAATGAATACTACTAAATTATAACATTTTAAAGTAAATAAAAGAAATATTGAATCAGTTGTATAAAAATAACCTGATTCAGTTATAATTTTCATCTTCTTTAGCTGATGACAGCAGCATGCACCGTCCTGGGGAGGAGAGGGTTCTCTTTGCTGCTGCGGCCCACCGTCTACGCCCAGTTTGTGGCCGGAGAAAACGAGATGGAGATCTCCCAGTCCATGGGAAAGATGAGCTTGCTGGGACTGAGGCCCATGTTGGCGGTTCCAATTGAGGAAGACCTTGGAGAAAGCATTGGGTAGGCCGAAAATTCCTGCGGAGATTCTTAAAAATTATTCATACCCTTTAAGGTTTTTCATATTTTGTCACATTACAATCGCACACTTCAATATATTTCACAGATTTATTATGTAAACCAAAAATAAAGTGGTGCATAATTGCACCACTTTTTTTCTACTTTGAAGAATTTTACCAACACACAGCATGTTACTTCTACTATCTTATTTTCTTGGTGGAGGTTTTGTGTTGCATTAAGATCAGACTTAGTTTCTTTAGACAAAACAAAGTGCATTATTTTCCTTCCACTTAAAAAAATTGTTTTGGTGAATCAATTAGGGTTATAAAGTGAAAATTCTTGAAATAAATACTGTTACAAAACACTGTACATTCAAAAAGTTGGTTTTAAATCATTCATTAATGTAATAAAAACCCTTTTTGAGGCTTTGATGAATACAGTATAAAAGGTTGCAATAAATACACCTTTAACTTGGTCCCCAACAGCTGAAAGCAGTATTTTTAATGTTACACTCACTGATAGCTCACTGAAAAAGTGTTGACCTTTTACTAATGCTAGCTGGTCAGCTTAATTTTTGTTCCTCTTCTAAAGTTTGGTCAACTTAAAATAGACACAAAGCACAATTTTTCATAAAAAAAATATTTAGTGAAATTCTGTTGTAGTAATTCATGTTTAATCTCTCATTTTGTATTTCTACTCATATTAGAGAATCAGAATTTATCCCTGAGGGGAAACTGTTTATTTGTTGACAAGCTACTCCATCAAAATATCACATATTAGCAGATAGAAATATAATCATATGTGACATAAATACATTCATAACCGTGAACTTACATGTAATTTATCTATAAAATTAACAAATGAAATAGAATAAAAACAAATATCTACATGCAAATATGCAAACCTAAAGGATTTTAGAATAAAGAGAAAATATTAAGACTTGGTATTGACTTAGATTCGTTTTAATTACTGCATTAATGTCTAACATTAACCATTACCACTACATTTTTAAATTTAAACTTAATCAAAATTTAATTCACACAAGAAACCTTTAAACTTGACCCACAACATTAAAAATGGCTTTGGTCCTCATAAGGACAATGGTCTTCAGAGGGTGGGTGAATGTAGCAGGAAAGGTCCTTAACAGGCACTAAAGACAAGTACACACACACACACACACACACACACACACACACACACACACACACACACACACACACACAAAACACACACAACACATAACTCGACAACATTATGTTTAATATTTGGATGTGTGTTGAAATGTCATAGTTCTAAGTAAGCTTTATCCCCACTAGAGAAAAGAGATATGACGACAACATGGCGGCCATGTTGGAATGTGTGCGGATGTCCCACAGCAACGCCTGGAGCAAAGACCCGATGATGCAGCTGAAAGTCACGGCTCTGCTCAGCCCAGAGCTGTGTGTAAGGATCCTTATATATATATATACATATATTACATATAAAACATTTCTTTTTCCCCTTTAATTAGCTTTTTCTTTTGTTTTTTGAGGTTTACCACCAACACACTGACAGCCTTGAATTCCTACACGTATGAGGGGAAAAAAGACAAGATGCACGTTTTAGTGTTTGCGCTGTCAACAGCTGCTCTAAGCTGTTTCTGCCGAATCAACACTAATTTCTCCCGCCTAGTTGCCCTCCGTTTCCATCAGTCTGTCTCTCTGTCATGTTGATCTATTACTGAATGTCCTTCACCTACTGAGAATAAACTGTTTGTGTCAAAGGTCAAACTCACAACCCTGATTGCACAGCAGCCATACGACCTGAGCCTCCTTGTCCGAGGGATGGATGGAGAAGTAAGCCAGCAGCCCACTGAGTAATGTAGATTATACAATGTATTTTTCTAATTTTATTCACAATATCACCTGCATTTTAAATAATTTATACCTTTGTTTAGATGGTAACGTTTCCTGGATTGGAGGAAAAAGAGGCGGCTCATTTCTTGTGTGGCCTACAAAGACTGAACAAAATAGCGGAGGTAGCCCTTCCCAGACTTATCTATTTGTAATGGTTGTATTTTCACAATGCAGTTGCAGTCAGCAGTGTTGTGGTACTCGGATCCGGTCTTGGTCTCGAGTCCGGTCTCGAGACCATTTCTTGATGGTCTCGGTCTCGGTCTCGTCTCGGACTTGACCGCATTTGGTCTCGGTCTTGTCTCGGTCTCGGTCGCTGAGGACTCGGCATTTTATTTCAAGACCGGTCGAGACCGCGACTGTGAAAATATCACTAAACATGCAGCAGAATGTCTAGTTTATTTGTTAACATCTTTGTTTTCAGTGGAGGCAAAACGCACCGATAAAAACACAACCAATAACGTGACTTGCCAATTAGGTGTTTATATTTCTCCCTCCCTCACCTTTCACTCGCACGCGGCGCTCCGAGACATGCGCAGTGGTTTCCTATGAGCGACACAAGATCTAATAGTCAGTAATAGAATAAAGCTGCATAAATCATAATAAACCCGACGGCCACAGTAACTCAGCAGCGCTTCGCTTTCACAGACGGTGGGACAACTAACTTTTTTCGTCACATAGAAAAGTAGCTCAAAGAAGGCAAAGCTCCGTTGACGTGACGTTAGCAAAGCTATTTGTATAGAGACGCATAAGCATTGTGATGAAAAAAAGTTGTCACTCACTGCGCTGAATTATTGTGCGGAGATGTTGACTGACTTGTCACACATATGAGACAAGCTGTGTCCAAAAGTCTGCAACGTAGTGATGCGACATTCAGGAGCAGAACGATTCATCTGCACTGGTCTTTACTTATTAGACAGGACTGGAGTGTCGCTGAGAGCCTATCAGATTACAGCTGTCAGAATAGCATACATCAGAGGTTCCCAAACTGTGGGGCGCGCCCCCGCCGTGCCATTGCAGGGTTTGGGCACGAGAAGCCATCTGGATGAAAAGGAAAAACAAAAAAACATGAACTCTGTATGCACCGGGCTTTTACTTTAGAACGGCCAACTCTGTTATTCCTCTGTCAATTTGATACAGTAGTGGTTTCCACACATCCCAAATCCGTGTCCTCTGTAACTTTTATCAGCAGTTAAAACTTTAATACATTGTTAACATGTGGTAATCTGTTTTTCCGAGCCGCCTTTAAACGCAACATGACGCTACAACGCTGGGTTTACACCTGTGTGCCAGTGAAGGAGACCTGATGCTGGTTCTGTGCGGAGCTGCACAGGTGTGTTAGAATCATGGCAACAAACCAGCAAAACGCAAATAACTTTTCACAGTTTCCCCCCCAAACTAACCGACTGTTTAGTGAAGCTGTTTGATGCAGGTGAAGTTAAATAAAAGATGACTAGCTAGCTAATATCAATACATCACCTTAAGCTTGTTAACAAGTAGCTTATAGGCTAAGTTGTTGTCTATGTTCAGCTGCATAGATTCATTCTTGCTTGTTGCTCCTTGGTCAGTGTTCATAGTTGAGCATCAGGTCTTTGCCTCAATTGCTGTGTTTAATGGTGCAGACAGTGATGGTTTCTGACATGAGCAACATGGGTAAACACCCAGGGCGTTATCTTTTTAGGGGTGGCACGAGACCACCGCAGATTGTAGCATGGAGATGGAAGCAAAGCTGAACAAAGAGTTTGTTAAATTTAATATTGGTTAAATTTATTAAGTATTTAATATATATGTGTTTTTATGGGAATATGGATCTCTGAGATCAATTTGAGAAGTAATTTTGATCATATTTCACATTCTATCATCTCATGTAGAGCGTGGCGCTGGTCTTGGTCTTGACTTGGTCACGGACCCTAAAAGTCTTGGTCTTGTCTCGGTCTTGATACACTCTGGTCTTGGTCTTGTCTTGGTCTCGGGTTAGGTGGTCTTGAACACAACACTGGCAGTCAGAAGTAGTTTTTTAGGCAATCTGGCACGTAGGTATTGTTGTCATTGCTGTTCTGTAATATATTTGGTTTCCTGTCGGTCGTTGTGACAACAGTGACTTATTTTAGGATTCACCCACATCCATATTCCTACTGTTCAAATTATTTAAATGGTGTCCCATTTAAATAAATGTTTATCTTTTGTGATGTTGCTGTAATAATAATAAAAGTTACATTGTTAAATGCTGATTATTGTTTTTAGGCGAGTGTTAACAAAGTCAGAGTGCTGGTTGATGCCGAGTACACCTACATGAACCCGGCTCTCACTCTGGTCACCATGGCGCTGATGAAGAAGTTTAACAAAGATGGCGCCTGGATCTGGAACACCTATCAATGTTATCTAAAGGCAGCTGTCAAAATCGACGGTTCAAGAACTTCTACAAACATCTGAGCATTTCCACTGTTCCCACTCACTGATGGTATGTGACAAGCATCTCATCTGTCAACCAGGAGTCCAGGTCTCTGCTGTTGGAGGCTCTCCATCTGTCGCAGGCTGAAGGTTTCTGCTTGGGAGTCAAACTGGTGCGAGGCGCATACATGGACAAAGAGCGAAAGCTGGCAGAGAAGGAGAGCCGGGTGGATCCCATTCACCCGAGCTGGGAAGAGACCAACAAGAGGTTGGATGCATAGCAAATAACAAGGCTAAATATAAAGATGCACTTAAATTATAATCGCCATCTCAGTTTCAAAATGTCAATCCAAAAGTACAGCCTGGAAGAAACATTTGAGCCAAACATTTGACCAACAGAGTGACCCAAACTGGCTTTAGTGCACAAAATAATGAGTTCAGATTGACTGAATTAAGTGATTTACTGTTGAACTGAGCAGATATTTCAGATCTATACAGCTACATACTCCACTAAAAACTTTGTAAAAAATAATTTGGTGTAATTTTAAGTGTAACACAGCACAAATAATTTTGCCATAATTGCTGCTTTTCTGAACATCCGTTTTAAAGGACGCAGACCCTAAATTTGGACACAGCTGTTTTTGTTCGACTCCCTCTAGTGGTCTGGAGCACTTCCGTTTTCAGCACTTTTTGTTTGCTGCATTTCATTTCCTTTTTGTTTGCGTTTCTTTTTTTTGTTTGCTGCATTTTATTTGCTTTTTGTTTGCATCTTTTTTGTTTCCTGCATTTCATTTGTCTCTTTTTTTGTTTGCATGTTTTTTTTGTTTCCTGCATTTCATTTGTTTGCGTCTTTTTTTGTTTGCATCTTTTTTTTTGTTTTCTGCATTTCATTTGTTTGCTCTCTTTTTTTGTTTGCATGTTTTCTCTGTTGCTGCGCATTTGCACTTGTCGGCCACCATATCAATTTAACTCCATGAAATCTTTATAACCCAAAGGGCTGTTCTTGACAAAATCTCCTGATTGAAACTTGTCTTACTGTTTGTCTTAATGCGTATTAAGGTTGTATTTAGTGTTTAAGCGATCAATGTATGCAGTTGTAATTATTTTCATAGAGGTTCTCAAGCATTTGCGGATTTTAGCTATTCGTGGTCGGTTGTGAGTGAAAACCATAGAATGCTGATCTGAGATAATTGCGAAATCTAAAACTTGTCTCAGCTAAAAAGTGATTAAATATTCATTTAATTTTCATTTAGAAGTCAAAATCTTCATTAATTCATACGTTTTCACAGCAGAGTGAGAAATAAACCCGTAACTTTTTACGACTTCTTGTGGCAACAGTTATGACGGCTGCCTGGACGTGATGCTGGAAAACATCGCGCAGAAACCGGACCGCTACAGGATCATCGTGGCTTCTCACAACGAGGAGTCTGTGAGACGAGCTGCTAAAAGGTAAGGACATAAAAAAAGGAAAATTAATTAAGAATTTAAGGAAAAGATCATCACCTGTTTAGAAAACTAAATATATGAACTGTCCGAAGCTTACCGAGTTTTAAACAAGCAGAAACACAGAAAAGCTTTAAAGGGCATTGTTTGCCTTGGAGTATTATAAAGGAAAATATCGATATTTAAGCCCAATCGAACATCGTGATGAAGGCTAGATATTTTAAAGGGGATCTAATATGCAAATTTCACATTTTGCACGTTTTTGCACTTTCTTTTTATGTCTCAACTGCTTGTAAAAACAGCCCAACCGCTTAAAAAACACTAAACTGACGTTTTTGGTGTGTAAAATTAGCCGCTTTCAAAAAGTAACAATCCTAGCATTGTGCTGTCTCCTAGCAACCCAAGCTGAGGTCCAGCATGTTTGGTCAGCTGGTTTTACTGCTGTATGCGCTGTACTATGGCAATAGAAAAGACAAGTGTTTTGTTGACTTAGCATCCAGAAACCACTTCCTGTAGTGTTGTTTATGGTACACGATGCTCCGCTTCTGCTTTTCAAAGGTGCATAGCTGTATATTTATGGATGTCTGCAGCCATTTTCATGCTAGTGTAAAGTGTTGATTTGGGGGGTGAATCCAACAGCAGCTCATTCTGAAAGCAGTTCAAGAGGCAGAACTGAGCAGACTAAAATCTAATATAATAATTCTGTGCGAAACCATATAATGAACATGTTTTCTATAGACCACAGACCTGTTCAAGGAAGCATAATACTTAAGATAATTAAACATTCATAGGTTCAAACATGCTGGAGTGACGCCCAGGGTATCCTGATCTTTTCTCATGACTGTACAGGACAGGAATATTTAAAGTTTGAGTGTTTAAAATGAACATTTGTACTTCAGAATGGAGGAGTTGGGGATAGAAAAAGATGGAGGCTCGGTGTGTTTCGGCCAGCTACTGGGGATGTGTGATCACGTCTCCCTGACACTGGGTGAGATGAACTCATAGTTCCTTCGTGTTGTACAGAAGAGCATCACTAACGTTGACTATCGTTTTTCTTTTGGCCAGCAAAGGAAGGTTATCCCGTCTACAAGTCGGTGCCATACGGCTCAGTGGAGGACACGCTGCCCTACCTGGTGCGCCGGGCCCAGGAGAACCGCACCGTCCTGCAGGGCATTCGCAAAGAAAGAGACCTGCTGAGGCAGGAGCTCAGACACAGGATGAGGCGAAGCATGAGGGGCGGCAGCGAATGACGGATAACCAACAGAGACTGGGAACAAATCAGGAAACGGATGACATGGCGTTTTCTCCTGGATAAATTACCTATGAATTTTATGTAATTCTAAATAAATCCCATGTTTTACACGTTACATCCCACGGCGTTCTGCACTGTCTCCACTTTTTGTCGTTATGCATGTGAACAAATTATTCCAATGTATGCTGATCTTTTCTTCTTGGTAAAAGCAGAAGTTACTGCAGGCACGTTGACAAATGTTAAGTTACAAAGCTAGCATAGATGTTTACAGCTGAACACATCAAAAATAGTTCAAATGTTCTCCAGGAGAATGACTGAGTGTATTTAAAATTCCGTTAGCATAATTGCCCAAGTCCTATTTCTAGAAAACAGGGGTTAGGCTTAGCTAAAAGGACTTAGCAATTATGCTAATAGACTCAAAAGTTGACCTCAAACTGTAAATTTGAACGTACTAAGCTCCTGCTCTCAAACAGCTGTAAGTTGGTTTGGTTCATCAAGAAAATTAACCCAGTTTGTCTTTCTGAATAAACAAAATCAAGACACAGTGTTTTTTTCCCCTTTATTACTGTTTTCCTAAGTAAATAATAGTTAACATGTTCTAATTGACCCCACTGCTTTGCTACAGAGGAGAAAATCTTCACGGTTCGGTACTGAACGGTGGTATAGTTGAGACATTTCATAGAAGGAAGTTTCAGCTGATTCAGGATAAACTGAAACCATTTTTTCCATTGGTGGTTGTTTGTGTTGTGAAATGAAAATAACTCCAGGTAGAAAAAGTGACAAAAAAAATCCCAGCACAATTTCTAAGTTCAGTAGTTGCTCTGGTTTTGATTCCTGTAGCCTCCTCGCTGGTAGCCGCCCTGCTTCTGCTGGTAGCCGCCTTTCTGATCTGTTGAAAGGTCAACATTTAACTAATCAGTATTTAACTATAAACAAACAGAAAACCAGCTGCATTATTAAAATATATGCAGGGAGGAGCAGGAAAACATAGTATATACCTCTCTGGTATGGCTGCTTCTGCTGATATCCACCTTTCTGATCTGAAAATCAAAGCAAAACAATTTTTTTCTGAAGGCATTTATAGATGATATCTGTATAGAAATCATTAACATATTTATTATACATAAGTTATAAACTAAAATCTAAAGTTAAAACAGGAGGCTAACTCTCAAATAAAAACTCCTTTAAAGTTAACTTCCTTCTGGGAGTTCAAACATCATCTGGTTGTTCCAGATCTTTCTCAATCTAAGACAATTCCTCCATATCAGCTCAGATCAGGATTTGTCCCATTTTATTAAAAACAACAGGATCAAATCCACGTCTCCTGTCCCGCTCACCTCTGTTGAAGTATCCTCCGTAGACGCCCTGCTTCAGGTCGAAGATTCGCTCGTTGTTCTCCACCAGGCTGCCCAGTTTCTCGGCCAGCTGCAGAGCCATGTTCTGCAGGGAGGTGGGCTCTGTGCGGTGCATCACCACCGTCTGCGTGGGCTGGTCCAGCGACGCCTGTGGAGGGCGGAGCAAAAACCTCTCAACGCCTTTAATAATTAACCAACAGTTGGAACTCATCGGTTCAATACCAAGACGTTTTGATGCTGATAGGAAGACTAAAAACGAACCATCAGCTCCTCATTGATGATCATTTTGCTGATAATGCTGTGAACGGTTGGGATCTCCAGTTCAAACATCTCAGACAGAGTCTCCATGCTGCAGATCACAGACAGAAACAAACAAACATCTAATGTATTTTTTTGCAGATCTAAACATCTTCTAATATATTCTAGATGTCAGTTTGGAGATTTTATGGAGCAAATTAATCAAATTGCTTCCACAGACTAAACACAGACTTGTCCTTTTCTTCTCCATTTTTCTGAGCTGCTATGAAATAAATGAATCAAAGTCCCAGATATTTTTCATATCAAATTAAACTTTAAGCAAATTTTTTTCTTCCTTTCCTTTCTAGAAGAAAAAAAAAACCGTAAAAATGACAAAATATTTTTGGATTTCAGGAAACAATAATTCTAGGTTAATTACGAGAATATAGTCACAAAATGGTGGCTCTCGGCGCGCTGACATCACTCTGAGCCAAATAAACCCTAAGGAGGGCATTGTGGGGGGAAAAAAATCCACATTTTCCAAAAATTTAACCATAACAAAAGAAAAAAAGATGCGTTTACCTGATGGAGTCGTAGACACTGCTGTAGGTGAACAGGTACGTCCTCAGGGATTCCTCCTGGATCTTCCTGTTAAGGGTTTTAACAACATTAGGTGGACAATTGGAGCCATCATTAATCACATTAATCACACTATGATTTATCAATATCTCCGACTTTGTAAGCTTGAAATATAAATATGCGCACAGTTGTGGTTCTTGCAGGAGCAGAGCCCTTGGCGAGCCTTTCCTCCTGCTGCTCTTCAACCAATTAAAATGCAAGAAATGATCTGATTCGTTTTTGAACCAGGTGATGTCGTCAGCAGCAACAAAGGGAAACTTATCCGGCAAGACATTCATACAAACAGCAGCAAACTCGTACTTGGGACAACTGATAGATAAGAGCCAATGTATTTTAAAGATCCTGGCTGTGCCGCCCCCCTCTCTGATGTCACCCTGGGCATCTGCCAGTGTGTGCATGTGTTCAGAAGATGTTTTACTGTGTGAAACCAGGGATCAGGAGGGCGGAGTTACCTGACGAGCATCTCTCTGACTCGCTGCGTCTCAGGAAACAGGTCCCACACTTTACTGTTCATCTTCTCATTGATGATGAACGAGTGGCAGGTGCGCCAGTCGCCCATCTTCATGGCCTTGCTGGCTGCCACCACGTGTTCCCTCATGCTCTCCGGAGGTCCTGGGGGTCAGAAAGGTTAAAGTTCATCGTCCCCTGCCTCCAGAGTGAGGTGAATCCCCGACGGAGGGAGTTCGGAGGGTTGCTCCGTACCCAGCAGCGGCTGCCTCTCTCCCACTCGGAGCTGGTGGTGGAACTGCTTGCTGATCATCCTGCGCCGAGCGTCGAACTCGTGGGCCGCCATGTAGGGGATTTCCAGCAACATGGCCGACACCAGGTACACACACTCCAGCAGCTCCAGGTTGATGTGCATGTGGAAAGGAACCTGCAACCAAAAAAAAGGTGCCATCTTGGAGTCAAAAAACACAAATATCACCAAGAATGTTTCTAGTGCAAATATCTTAGTGCACTTAAAATAAGACAAAAATAACTTGGAGGCGACTTGTCAGCAAATTGTAGGAACTTGTTTTACGGCAATATTTCCTGAATATTCATGAAAATTATTTCACTTGTAACATGGAAAAATATACAGTTTTAGGTGAAATAATCTACCATAACATTAACAAATTGAAGAACGGTAATAAAAATAAACCATAATGACCGTTTGACTGCTGCATCTGTAGGGAAATCTGTTTGGATGTGTCGTCACAGCAACAAGTGACTGGATTGTGATGTGATGCATTTCAGAGACAAAGACTCTTTCATGACTTCATAATTATAACTTTAAGACATTGTTTACATCCAATGTGCTACATCTGTCTTTGTGGTGCAGAATTATAATCCATATCTCCCATTAAAGTCATTTATATGATTGCTCAGACTGCAGATGCTTTGTTGCATATGCATCCAAATCAGTGCCACCGATCTGATGCTTTGGGAAGTGAAAGATCGCAATTTGGTTGTCTAGACTGCCATAAAAAAATTGTTTACATTTTGTCTGCTGTGTGAATGTAGCCTAAGGTTCTTTTCACACCTGATAGTCCGGTAGTCTCGGTTCGAAAGACGACCAGAATTGTTTTTGGAGCGGACTCTGCTTCGTTTGGCATTCATATATGCATTCAAACTGCACCCGAGTTTGAAACCAGACCAGGGTTTGTAGAAAGACCAAAACTTTCTCTTTTGGTCCGCATCAGTGTGATTAATTACTCAGACTTTCTAGGGAACCGGACTGGAGTCGGATCAAAGGGAACTAAACCATGGATGGTGTGAATCCGTCCTCCTCGTCTCTCACCTGTCTTCTCTTCTCGATCTTCTCCTGCTCAGCGTTCCTCTCCTGCATGTTCCTCATCAGCAGCCCCTGACCCAGCAGCTCCTTGGCTCGGCCCGATGACTGGATGTCCAGCAGAGCGTTGTGAGCGTCTTTAATCATCCCCTGTCTGAAGGCGCAGATGCCCAGCTGGACCATGGTTCTGTTGTACAGGATCTTCAGGAGGAAAACGGAACAAAAAGCCGATTATTCCCATTCTCCTCATGCTGAGCTCCCGCTGGTCTTGAGGGGACCGACCTGCACGGGGGGGTCGGCGTGCTGGATGTTGTCCTGCAGGTGGCTCATGAGCATCAGGTCGCGGGCCTGGTACCAGCGCGAGTGCAGGGCGTGGTGGTAGATGTGGCACAGGATGGCGCAGGTCCGGATGCGGTCGGTGCGGTCCTTGGCGTAGATGAACTTGCAGAGGCGGTCCATGATGACGGCGCTGTCCTCGCCTTCGCTCTCCTCCTGGTCCTGCTCCGACTGAACGCAAAATTCAGAAAAACAAAAAGTTATTCTGCTCTGAGGAGCCGCAGTTCTGTACCACCTACTGCAATACACAATAAATCACTTAATCAAATTTAATTTGTATAGCACATTTCAGCAGCAAGGCATTTCAAAGTGCTTTACATAATTAAAATAAAAACAGCATGTGACAGTGGATAACTGTGAGAAAGAGATTTTAAAAAAAGACAGTGAGAAAGAGAAATAAAAGGAAATAAGTAAAACTAAAAACTTTAACATTAAAACTTAGACAGTGACAAAGGAAATAAAAAGAAGTTAAAAATATGAAAGACATCACGAGGAGTTACCCTTATGGGGTCTCCTCAAAGTAAGGGGGCCCAAGAGCCTCACCTGTCGCCTTTAGTTGAAACTCTGTCAACTGGGACTCTAACCTTCATTGCAGGATGAATTAAAACAGACTCAATAATTTCAATTTGAATGATTTCTTGCTTTTCTCTTTCTACCAAAAACTGGATGATAAAAGTCTTCAGTCTGGTGCTTCTCGCTCAACCAGACATTTTTTGGAAAACTTCACAGTTTAGTTCATTTGTTGTTTTGTTTATTTATTTAGAATATTTAAAGCTTTCCAGTTCCAGTTAAATGTTCATTAGAATTGCATTATTATTCCACTACCATTATTGAAAACAGTTTTAAAACAACAATATTATCATTTAATTGGAAAGAGTAAAAGATGCACTAAAACAGGTAAACAAAAATTTATTACTTGAGAAATGAAACCGTCTCAAAAACATCACAATTTATTGTTAAGCAAATGAAACATCATGGCAGGCCCAGAAAGGACACATTCAAAGAGATCAACATGTTTTAATTTCTCACAAACATTCAACAATGTAACTGGAAGGCATTTTAAATATTGTGACTTTACTAAAATAATGGCCATTTTTGGTCTTTTTCCCCCCCAAAAGTGATTTTCGGGGAAACAAAAAAGTAAATAAATAAATAGCTTTGGAGCTCAATTATGTTTGGAAGGTGACAATATCCCAAATAAATAAACAAAGCAACAAATAAAATTGATACTGAAGTCTGTAAACAAATTGCAATTTAAAAAAAGGCAAAAGAGAAGGAAAAAATAGCAGAAAAACAAACTAATGCAGATAGAAGTGATCAGGCTTTTGAAATGGATTTATTGCTGACTGGGAGCCCAGTTCCTGCCTCACCTTGGTTTCTCCCTGCAGGCCGAGGCTGCGGCGGTGGGCTTTGTAGTCGAACTTGTAGTAGGTGTGCATGATTCTCCGCAGGTAGACGCGGCAGATCTCCTCTGTGGATCCTTTGTTCTCCAAGTAGGAGAGCAGCCGGTCAATGATGCCGCAAACCCGACCTTCGTCTTTCAGGTTGTCCACGTACTCTGGAGCGTAAGAGAAACAGAAACGTGAATTTATGAAGGAAAATGTTTGTTTTTACAGACACAGCAGCAACAATGGTGGGTTTTGCACCTTGTGAATGAGGGTCGGTGTTCTGCATGATTTTGGTGAACTCTTCATCCATCCTCTCCACCAGCGTCAGGACACACCCGCGCACCCTGAAAGGCTGACGGACGGACGGACGGGCGACACACACACACACACACACACACACACACACACACACACACACACACACACACACACACACACACACACACACACACACACACACACACACACACACACACACACACACACACACACACACACACACACACACACACACACACACACACACACACACACACACACACACACACACACACACACAGAGCGGTTCATGGATTCGTCACACTGCAAGCTAAAGGACTAACTAAAGACATTTAAGGTCTCACCAGTAACAGGAAGGAAGAAAACAACAATAAAACAACAAAAAACTGCATTTCCTTTACAAATGTGAGCTAATCTGTGTTTATATTCCGTGTAAAGTAAGAAAAAAAATTCTCAATTGTTGTATTTTTCATCAAATATTTAGTTACTATTGAACAAGACTCTGCTATTCTAATAAGAAAAAATAATTTTATATCAATTTGAAAGGCTAATAAACTCAAACACAAAAACGAAGGACAAATGACATAATTCCAGTTACAGTTTTCCCCATTACAGTTTTAATCCTTTCCATTAGAAAAAATGTTTTCTCAAGTTGTTATTTTGTCTATTTTAGTTAACTGTAATAACCTGTTTTCTACTGGCATTAATATACGATAAACCTTTTAATTTAAAATCATTAAAGCCATAAATCAGTGGTTCTTAACCTTTTTTGAGGTACCGAACCAACCAGTTTCATACACAGATTCATTGAACCCTTCTGTAGTGATGAATAAAATATGATTTTTTCCCCCAAATTCAAGAATAGGGGTGACGTTGGGTCACTTTAAGAAGATCACCAAGTCTTCTTAAAAGGTAGAGTCTCTGAGAACAGTTCTTCAAAATATAGTCAGTGTTTTCAGCAAAGTTGATCTGACTGTCCAGGAACGACCCAAAGTATTTAAAATGTACCACAGTTTCAACAGGTTGGCCATCGAGAGAAACTGGAACCACTTTAAGGTTTAGGCAATTTAATTAGCTCTACATTCTTAATAGAATGAAAAACTAATAAAGAATTTGCTGTATTCTGATTTAGTAAATTAACTATATTAGTTGTGTTACCTCCCCCACGCCACTAGAGGCAGTAGCAGGCCCAAAAAGATACGACTAAGGAGCAGATTTAGAAGAACAACGAAAGCTACAGAGTTTGGTAAAAACTGTGAGCTTTGCTGAAGTAAATAAAGACAAAAGTTCAAATCCATGCTGAGAGTGAAGCTCCTCCAATCAGGGCTCCTCCGCATCACGACTTTACACAAGTGTCTTTACCTCCGTGGCAGAGGCTCCGCCGAACCCCTGAGAACCCAGGTTAAGAACCACCGTTTCAAATAAAGACTTCAGCTCACCTGATCGGAGATGATCAGACTCTCGCTGTCCTCTGCGATGTTTTCCCCGATGAAGATGTTGTTGTGTTCAAACAGGATGTCCAGCAGCTCGTCGATACAATCCAGGCATTTCTTCCACATGTCGGCCTGCAGAGCAACATGACGACAAAACACAAACGGCCTGAACCTCAAACTCACCAGAACCCTGGAAGAACCTGATCCGTTTCGCCTCACGGATCATTTCAAAATGTTTCGGTGACGTTGGACCGTTCAGAAAGCAGAGGCTCACCTTCATGAAGGCTGCCAGGTTGGGGTTGTAATCGTACAGAGAGGCGATGATGTTGAACTTGATCTTGACCAGGATGCCTTGGCCCAAATTGTTCTCAGCAGCGATGACTGCCAGCGCGTGGAGCAGCTCGATCTGAGCAGCCCTGTCCAAGGAAACAACGGCTCATCGCTTTAAACAGACCGACATTGATCTGAGCTACAACAGCTACACCAGCGGTTCCCAAACCTTTTCTTCTGCGCCCCCCACTGGTTTCCAAACATTCTCTGGGGGGCAAAATTAATGTACGTAGCTGAACATAGACAACATCGGTAGCCTAGAGGCTACTTGTTAAGTTTAAGGTGCTGTATTGACATTAGCTAGTCATCTTTTAGCTACTTTACCTGCATCCAACAGCTTTACTCAACTCAGTCGGTTAGTTTGGGGGAAAAGCTGAAAAGTTCTTTGTATTTTCCTGGTTTGCTGCCATGACTCTAACACACCTGCGTAGCTCTGCACAGCAGCAGCATCAGGTCTCCTTCACTGCCACACAGGTGTGTAAACCCAGCGCGAGTGTCATAGCGCTCATGTTGCGTTTAAAGGCGGCTCGGAAAAACAGGTTACCACATGTTAACAACGGATTAAACAGTTTTAACTGCTGATAAAAGTGACAGAGGACCCAGACATGGGAAGTCCAGAAGGCCATTCTAAGGTAAAAACCCAGCGCATACAGCGTTCATGTTTTGTTTTTTTTTTCTCATCCAGACAGCTTCCCGCGCCCCCCCAGGAATAGCACAGCGCCCCCCCCCTCTAGGGGCAGTCCCCCCAGTTTGGAAACCTCTGAGTTAGACCACATCATAGATCTACTGGAATCCAGTTAGTAGAAAATACAAACCGTGAAGGAGCTCAATCAGGTTTTGACAAGGTGGAAACTAAAGAAACTCTTGGTTTGTCACAGCCGTTTCCTCCTACCTGTCTGTTCCCTTTTTGCCTCTTGCTTGCAGGATCTCATTGAGTTTCTTCACCACCACAGGAACGTTTATCTCTGTGCCTTTAGCAAACATCTTTGGTTTCTCCTGGTGGACAGAAAACACCAGAACGACTTTGGCATTGGAGCTCAGTTATATTTGCTTTGTTTTAGAGACACATCTCTTAATGTGATCCATTATGCTTATCTTAAGATTAGTCTATGTTCATTACATTCTTTTGCACAAAATCATTCTTAGGTAATTAGATTTTAGTCGGTTCCTGTCACTTTAAATCCAGTTAAGCTGCTGCTGGCCACGCCCCAACTCAACATTTACCATCACACTTGAAAATGGCTGCAAGCAGATGTGCAATTGTACATCGGTCCATCTTTGAAAAGCAGAAGTGGAGCCTCCTGTACAACCAGTAAGAATGCAGCGAGTGGTTTCTAGATGGTAAGACAACAACATAACTGGTTGTTCAGCGTAAAACCAGCAGACCAAACATGCTGGAGTTCAGTTTGGGTTGCCAAGTAACGAGTTAAGCTCAGGTGCGGTTGCTAGGTAACGGCATAGTGCCTGCTGATTTGTTATGCAACATTACAGAGGTTTTTCAAATGGCTCATTTTCCAGACACCAAAAACACATCAACTTACAGCCTAAAGATGTGCAGAATGTGAGTTTAGATTTTTTTAAAACCAAAATAGACGGATGAAAACGTCCAAAATGTGAATTTCTACCTTGACCAGAGGGACGCCTCCTTTAACCTTCTCCCAGCCTTCTTCGTCTCCTTCGCCCTCCAGCAGATCCCCTCCTCGGTCTTTCTTCGTGTGCTTCTTCTTCTTCTCGCCCTTCTTGATGCTGGCTTTGTCGCCGCCGGTCCTGAGGACGGTAAACGTTCCCGTTAGCGACCCGTTTGGCTGCAGAGCGATTTGGGCTGACCGTCGGACTCCAGACTTACTTCTTGAGGAAAACGGTGGCCAGAGATTTGCTCTTCCCTTCCTCGTCATCCGAGCTCTCGCTGCCGCTCTCCTCGGTGTCGCCGCCCCAGTCTTCCTCATCGTCGTCTTCATCACTAGAAGTCGACTCGTCCTGTTGGAAGGAAAACTGACGTTAACGAAAACTTTTCTCAAAGGAAATTCAAGAACTTTTCAAACATTTCTAAGGTAAGTTTCAAACTTTCCTACTTAAAACCAAAACTATGTCAATTCACTATTATATGATGTCATTTAATGTCTAGTATTCTACGTTCTAGGTTAACTGAAATAGAACAAAATTTTAGGTTTTGAAATGCATCTCACTTCACTGGTTTGAGAACAAAACATTAATTTAACAATAAATTGCCTAATTTATTTTAATAACATTTGTTAACATAAAATACACAGTCCAGTCACATTAATGTGACCACCACGTACTTTCCACTTCAGAGTTAAATAACCAATCACAGAAGGCAGGTGGCAGCACAGTGCAGTTGAGCGTATATAAAGGGTGTGTGTGGGCTTCGGAAAACATTTCAATCGTTGGCGTAATGCAGAAACGAAGCGATTTATCCGACGTCCAAAAGGGCATGATCATTGGCTTTCGGGCCAAGGGTGGAAGCATTTCCGAAACGGCTGAGTTTGTGAACTGTTCGCGTGCCGCCGTGGTAAAAGTGTACCGTGCATGGCAAAATGGGACTGTCCAAAATCAACGACGTGGCAAATGTGGTGCACCACGGGCCATAGATGACAGAGGCGAACGACGGTTGCGGAGATGCGTTCGGGCAGATAGACGGGCTACCGTTGAGCAACTGACCACTAAAATGAACCAAGGGGCTACCACAAGTGTCTCCCAAACCACTATTCAGCGAACATTGCTGCGTCTGGGCCTCCGAAGCAGACGCCTGGTTCGTGCACCTATGCTGACTGGTGTTCATCGACGACGAAGGCTAGAATTTGCACGCCAGTACAGCAGCTGGACGTCCACTGAGTGGCGACAGGTAGCGTTTTCAGATGAATCGCGTTTTATGCTCCATCGGACAGATGGACGTTGGCGTATAAGGCGTGAAACCTCTGAAAGGAACCACCCTGCAACCATTGCAGGAACGGTCCAAGCTGGAGGCGGGAGCATTATGGTCTGGGGAATGTTTTCCTGGCATTCTCTGGGTTCACTGATTATTGTGGAAGGCACGATGGATCAATACAAGTACGCATCTGTCCTTGCGGACCATGTCCACCCCTACATGCGCATTGTTTTTCCTCAGGATGATGGCATCTTCCAGCAGGACAATGCGAGGTGCCATACAGCTGCCAGTGTACGTGCGTGGTTCAAAGAGCACCAGGATGAGTTTACCGTCCTCCCCTGGCCAGCAAACTCACCTGACTTAAACCCAATCGAGCATCTGTGGGACCATCTCGATCGAGTTGTTCGCGCCATGGATCCTCAACCGCGTAATCTAGCGCAGCTGGCCACGGCATTAGAGTCGGCATGGCTCAACATCCCAGAGAAGACCTTCAGGGACCTAAGTGACTCTCTTCCTGCACGTCTCGTAGCAGTTCGCTCTGCGAAAGGTGGTTATTCTGGCTTTTGACAGATGGTCACATTAATGTGACTGGACTGTGTACTATCTAACCTTTATTTCAACATATAAATAAGTCATTAGGAATAACAAATACTAACTACATTTAAATAATCCAAACAAATCATGTTAACGTAAATGACATTAAGACATCATAAAGAAAATTACAATCTCTAAAAAAACGTTCTTGGTAACTTTTGTGAAATTAAGCAAACAGAAATAATTATTGCTTAGTCTCGGTTGTTTTCTTGTTTTAGGTCCAACTGACCTAAAACAAGAAAACTTTAGTCTGATTTAACTTCAGACAGTCAGAAAAGAAATGTCTGTGTTTTCTTATTAGGTACATGTAAACATCTGGTTTCAGCTGTAAATTTCATTTTCCAAAGTTAGGCTTTTAATCAAACCTTAGATTGACTTTACTGCCAAACCGTGCAATTTGAGTGTCAAGAACTTTCAAGGACTTCATACAGAAATCAACCTGGATTAAAATCCAAACATTTTCAAGGATGTGAAGCGGTCAGACCACTGGCTGCCTCTCACCCCAGAGCCCTTGGCAGACTTGAGGAATTTGCTCGCTTCTGAGGGGCCTTCGGGTTTTTTCTTCAGGAAGGCTTTTGCCGACACTTCCTCCCCCACGTCGTCATCGTCGTCGTCGCTCTCAGACGAAGAGCCTGGGGACATAAAACAAGAGTTTTTCAGAATATCTTAACACTTCTAATTAGGCCTGACATGATACGAAATTTTTCTGGATGCAGAAATTGTTGTGATGAATGATATATTGTTGTTTTGAGACCAGTTTCCAGTAATTTAATGGCATAATAACGCAAGAACACATTCTGAAAGATAAATAAATCTTAAATTCTGGTGAATTTTTGACACTGGATCTGGAAGACATTTTAAATATCCGACATTAATAAAACAAATATCAAATAAAATGAATCATGAAGTCTATATAAACTGTCCTTCAATAAAAGGGCTGTTTGGGACAAAAGCACCAAACTGAAAACTTTTGCCATCCAGTTTTTGGTAGAAAAAGTAAAATTATTATTAAGCTCATTTTAATTAATTGATTTATTGTTTATTACAACAGGCCTATCTGTAATCCTCAAAAGTGCAAATATTTTTCACTACATATCTAAGTTACCGAGAACGATGTTTCTCGAGAAAATGACAGAAACATTTACCAGAATCCTCCTGCTCCTTCTCCTCCTCTTCATCTGCAGACTCCTGTGGGTTCTAAAAGGTGAAAAAAAAATAGTTTTATTCCTGTTCAGTGGTTTCTGTTTTTTTATCCCAACCATTGTTGTTTTTATTTCCACCTCACCTCCTTGTAAGCAGCAATTTCAGTTTCAAAGTCTCGGTTGTATTTGCGGATCTTCTGGCGCAGGGTGCTCAGGGCCTTCGCGTTGTTCTTGTTCATCTTCTTCTTGCCCTCCTTGTCCTCCCAGAGCTTCAAGGAAGAGAACAAACGTTTGTTTGATAAAAGAAACGTCTGGCTGCAGTTTGGTATTAACGGAGGCAGCCGACCTGGTTGAGGTAATCCTCCAGGTCGGCCAGCAGGCGGATGTAGAACTGAGGAACTCCTTCCTTGTCCACTATGTTCTTGCTTTTCAGGAAGGCCCGACACAGCTGCTCGAACTCCTCCAGACACTTGGACATGTCACGGATCTTCATGGCGTTGCGGATCGTCTTTATGAAGTTGGTCAACTCTTCAAACCTGACATTTAAATGGACATTATTTTTGCAACGATGGGCTTGATGGAGGATTTCTGCCATTTTGAGGCTGTTTAAAAGCACACCCACCTTTTGTCTTTGGCGCTACGCACCACTCTTTTAGTATCCTCCTCATCGTCACTAAGCAGCAGCGACCTGTAAAAGAAGCATTATTGTGTGAGACCTCAGCAGATGGACTTGATGCGATGACAAACTGGAGAGATGCACTGACTGCTTGAAGGTCGTCCCGGGCGCTTTAGGGGTGATTTCATCGGCGGATGACGACTCCTCTGACTCGCTGTCAGACCCGGTGGCGAAGAAACGAGACATCGCTGAAGGGAGCTGTCAATCTGGAACGATACGCATTACAACATCAGAGAGGTCAGCTGATGTACTGAACAGTCGGGTTGTAGTGATACAATAATCTCACGATACGATACACGATATTCTGTCCACGATACGATATATATTACGATATTCAGCAAATGATACAATTCAATACACTTTTGTGATTTTCTGAAAGATTTTAGAGGGACAGAGTGATTTTGGTGACATTTTGTGACTGTTATAAAGTTGGACTGAATTAATTTAACTGAAAACTGATTAAAAGCTCCAACTACACAATACCTGGCTCTGGTTGGACACAGACTTAAAGTGGACAGCTGGACAAAATGAATCAAAGAAGTGGAGAGAAAACATGTTTCTTTTAGTTGAAACAGTCCAAACTGTAGCTTCATGCATTAGTAAAGTAAATATAGTGAACCAAGTTCCTGCTCTGAATAGTTTGATACCTTTTTAACCTGAACATCTGAAGGAATCACTCTAAGCCTGATGACCTGATGAAGCAAGCAGTGAGTGAACAAGGTGACAGTTGGATGTTACCATACTTGCAGATGAATATTGATTTTTTTTTCCTGGTAAAGAAAATATCAATATATATCGCGATATCGATATCATTATACAACCCTACTGAACAGTCAATATCAAGATTTTTAATTATTTTCTGTTGCCTAGGCTCCACTTATACACAGTCCAGTCACATTAATGTGACCACCACGTACTTTCCACTTCAGAGTTAAATAACCAATCACAGAAGGCAGGTGGCAGCACAGTGCAGTTGAGCGTATATAAAGGGTGTGTGTGGGCTTCGGAAAACATTTCAATCGTTGGCGTAATGCAGAAACGAAGCGATTTATCCGACGTCCAAAAGGGCATGATCATTGGCTTTCGGGCCAAGGGTGGAAGCATTTCCGAAACGGCTGAGTTTGTGAACTGTTCGCGTGCCGCCGTGGTAAAAGTGTACCGTGCATGGCAAAATGGGACTGTCCAAAATCAACGACGTGGCAAATGTGGTGCACCACGGGCCATAGATGACAGAGGCGAACGACGGTTGCGGAGATGCGTTCGGGCAGATAGACGGGCTACCGTTGAGCAACTGACCACTAAAATGAACCAAGGGGCTACCACAAGTGTCTCCCAAACCACTATTCAGCGAACATTGCTGCGTCTGGGCCTCCGAAGCGGACGCCTGGTTCGTGCACCTATGCTGACTGGTGTTCATCGACGACGAAGGCTAGAATTTGCACGCCAGTACAGCAGCTGGACGTCCACTGAGTGGCGACAGGTAGCGTTTTCAGATGAATCGCGTTTTATGCTCCATCGGACAGATGGACGTTGGCGTATAAGGCGTGAAACCTCTGAAAGGAACCACCCTGCAACCATTGCAGGAACGGTCCAAGCTGGAGGCAGGAGCATTATGGTCTGGGGAATGTTTTCCTGGCATTCTCTGGGTTCACTGATTATTGTGGAAGGCACGATGGATCAATACAAGTACGCATCTGTCCTTGCGGACCATGTCCACCCCTACATGCGCATTGTTTTTCCTCAGGATGATGGCATCTTCCAGCAGGACAATGCGAGGTGCCATACAGCTGCCAGTGTACGTGCGTGGTTCGAAGAGCACCAGGATGAGTTTACCGTCCTCCCCTGGCCAGCAAACTCACCTGACTTAAACCCAATCGAGCATCTGTGGGACCATCTCGATCGAGTTGTTCGCGCCATGGATCCTCAACCGCGTAATCTAGCGCAGCTGGCCACGGCATTAGAGTCGGCATGGCTCAACATCCCAGAGAAGACCTTCAGGGACCTAAGTGACTCTCTTCCTGCATGTCTCGTAGCAGTTCGCTCTGCGAAAGGTGGTTATTCTGGCTTTTGACAGATGGTCACATTAATGTGACTGGACTGTGTATATGTCACAATAACACATTTTGCTGAACTATAAAGTTTCCTATAAGTTATTGTGATAAATGATAGTATTGTTGCTTTGAGACCATTTTCACATAATATATGGTGTAATAATGGAGGAACCAATTTTCAAAGATCAATAAACTTTGAAATCTAATGAATATTCAACACAAGAACTGGAACATATTTTAAATATCCAAAACAAACAAACCATACAAATAAAATTAATTATGAAGCCTGTAAACAAAATTGTCCTTCACAATAAAAGAGGCCATCTGCTCCACCTGTAAATATCCCACAAACATTCTAATTGATAATTTTCTCATCTCATTAAAATAATAAAACGCAGAAAAAAGCTAAATGTACC
Source organism: Poecilia picta (assembly GCA_033032245.1). Taxonomy (NCBI): domain Eukaryota; kingdom Metazoa; phylum Chordata; class Actinopteri; order Cyprinodontiformes; family Poeciliidae; genus Poecilia; species Poecilia picta. The sequence continues at coordinate 22,822,331 of CM065371.1, forward strand.
ATTAGAAGCAGAATGTTAAATTATTCATTCACCCTTATTTATATTTCTTCTTATACTTGCTAAAAATTACAAATAAGCCATTAACATCCTCTGCTGAAAAACTGTAATATTGATAATTTTTTCAAATATATATTCATGAGTTATTCATTCATCAGGATAAAAGGAGGATTTTTATTTCCACCAAAGGTGATAATTTAAAAAGTAATCCAAACTGTGCAGTGAATCAGTAAGAATCAGTTTTTATTTTATTACTTATATTAAGTCTCATTTACATAAGCGTTTTATACCACGATACCTGCCATAGCTGACTCAAATGAAACACCTCAGACGGAAACATTCAGGCCTTAAGAAACAACTAATCTTACCGTTATTTGTCAAGCCTTTCACCGACTGTCTATAGTTTAAACTCAATCTTTAAGTCCCTTATGCAGCCAAACTTTATTGCCATAAACTGTCTTTTGATAAACGCTAAATCATTATTTTTTTTTAGAATAAATTGCGTTTACATACGTAATTGAGCCACAACCTATGTTAGCAACTAGCTACCTACATGCCAACAGTCAGTAATGCAACGTATTCTTTAACATATGGAGTAGAATGAGCTAATTTAGCCAAACATTAAGATTGTATTTTCGCTTAATGTGTACACATTATCACAAACAACATCTTGTAAATGAATACCACAATTAAATACCAAGCAAAGAGCATTTTTATTGATACTGAAGCTCGCCGTTAATGTGGCGCGGCTAGCAAGCTAATGCTATCAGAGACTACGGTGAAAATATTAGGCCTTTACGAGTTTCCAGCGAATTAACAGCCTCCTTTCAAACTAGCAAAATACATGACCATTATTGCATTCATGGTCGAACTTACTTATGTCGTTCTGGAAATGTTATCGTGTGTTTGTTCTCGTTGAAAGCTTATAAAATCCAGGTTTGCTGAAATAGGGCCGCGGAAAACGTGTGTTGCAACCTCGCCGGTGCTTCGCGTCAGGGAAAGGGAGCCAACTGTAGATCTACACAATATAGGGATGGTGCAGCTGCAGATCTACATTCTCACCGACGGTGGGCTTTTCTGGGTTATACTGCCACCAAGCGGTAAAGCTTTATATTAGTTTAGAACCCGGAAAGATAACGTCATCTTCACGGTGAACAGTTGGGTTGTAACTAGTTAAAAAAAAATTTAATGTTAAATATGTTTTATTTGGTATTTCCAATAATACTATGTCTGGGAAAGAATATATTATAAATTTTCTTATTCTTTTCTGATATTGTTCCACATACATGCCTGAAAATTTGCTAAAAACAAACCCAACCTCACTGTCTTTAGAGCTTATGCAAGATGTTTTTTAGAATCTTTAAAAATATGCACCAACTCTAAAGCTACGAAACTTGTAAACTTGAGTGATGAATTTGATTTGTAATTTTTTTTCTTTCTTTTCTGATGAAATTTATGGATTTTTTGTCCAGCACCTCGAGCACATTTATGTATTCAATTGTATATTGTTTGTAAATAAAGTATATTTTAAAAAAAGTAACTAGTTACATTTACTCAAATGAGTAACATTTGGGAAAATGTACTTTTAGGTACTTTACCAGTGTTGTATAGTAACAATGTAAAAACAAACTTCACTACTTAAGTATATTTTGGAGTACTTCATACTTTCCTCGAGTATGAAAAGTTTTGATAACTTTCACTTTTACTTCACTATATTTCCGAACTTAATTGCATACTTTTACTCCGCTACATTTTCAATGTGTGGTTTAGTTACTTGTTACAAAAAAGCGAAAGAGAGAGAAACGCTGGTATTTTGACCCACCTACTGATTGGCTGCTACAAAGTTGGACACAAATGGAGCCCAATACGACATGAACCACATATTAATATGTGGTTCATGTCAGAAGCTGGTTCAGTTGTAAAGCAGGTTAAGTTAACCTTGTAGGTAAAGCACCTAATTTTCTTAACTAAATGATGCTGCAGGTTTATCTATTAGCAGGTTTAATTTTGCCTGCACTTGGTTGTGTTTATTACTTTAACTGTATTTGACAAGTTTACCAAAATATAAAAAATGTCATTCAAACTGCATTTTCCTTTACTTTTTATTTATACTTTTCATTACATTACTTGAGTACATACATTTTTACAATACTTTCCATACTTAAGTACATGAAAATTCAGATACTTTAAGACTTTAACTCAAGTAACATTTCAGTCGGTGACTTGGACTTTTGCCAAAGTCATATTTTGGAGAGGAACCTATATTTTTACTTGACTCTGAGATTTCAGTATGTTATACAACACTGATTATTACTTCGAGTTGAGTGGTTTTATTTTGAGGTATCATATCAATACTCTTATTTGTAGTAAAATTTTTCTACCCATTTTGAGTAACTTTACTGAATGATAAGCTTGTTTTAACCATAATTTCACCTGACACAAACACAAACCTTTAGCTTGTTTTTAAAGTTTGATATAAAGACAAACTGATTTGGAAAAATACTCATTTTTCCCGATTTTTTTGTTGCTGCAATTGATATAAATTATTTTCAAAAATTCCACACAGCTTTACAGTTTGGTCTGTTATGCAATTTCTAAACATTAAATAGTTTAATCAATTACTTGAGTAGCCGTTTACCCAATACTTTACTTTTTGAGTAATTTCTTGTACAGCTACTTTTTACTTCTGAATAAAAATATGTTGGAAATAGTGCTACTCTTACTTTAATGCCATTTTTGGGTACTCCTCCCATCTCTGGTTACTGTAGTGATCTGCATTTAAGAGGGTGATGAGCAAAGAGAATCTACTTTTAGCTTAGTGACAACGAAGAAGTCAAGAAAAATAAGGGAGTTGAATTTAGTTTATTTGCATAGAACAAAAATCACAAAAGTGGCTTTTTCCATCCTGTCACAGGCATTCATGTAGCTTTTATACATTCCCATCTGTCATCCGTCAGAGCCAACATGGCAGCCATTCTGAAAGGTTTAATCAATCCGACTGAAGGATATTTTTGCAGCCATTTGGTCGATGCAGTAAAACAGTCGATTCACTACAGGATAACCAGGTTCTTTATGATTCATTCCCAGCTGTTTGAGTTTATACTGTATAAAGGCAAATGAAGATAATTTTACCCCAGGTACAGTATTAGAGTGAACGCACAAGAGTTGGTCTAAATGTCATGGGCGTCTCTCAGCGTCGTAAAAAAATAAAGTCAGTATCAAAATATCAACAGTATCATTAAAACGACAAGATCAGAAAGCAGCAGTAACATGTGAAAAAGGTCATGGCAGCAGAGTGAAATTATTAAAAAAATAATGTTAATATTCAGGTCATTTCCATAGATTTCATTTCTAAGATAGATTCTAGCAATAAATTATATCACTAATCTTAATTAGTTAGGAATAATCTTTCAATTGTTAATATATCGTAGAGCTAAAAAAGCCAACAAAACTTTGTAGAACGAAACAAAATATTAAAAAATATATTTTTAGGTGAATTACTGCATTTCTAAACTAAAAAATATACAGTGCGGGTTAAGTATTTCTGGTCTTTGTGCAAGCTGCTAGAATTTAAGTGTTTATAGTTACACAATGGGTCACTTCCTGACAGGCAGGCTGAACTTTCAAGGGTCCCGGTTTACTAGGTCTCCAAACTACCCCCCCACCCCCCACACACTGGATAATTCCCTTCATACGCCTCAAACTCTTTCATTAAATTGAATTTAACCAACATGAGGCAAAACAAATAAAATGCAAAATTTTTAAACCATATTTCAAACATTCATGCTGCAATCCTCTTCCTCGGTTTCTCAGTACGAGGAGTGAAAACACTACGACAGTTTCTAAAATGGCACCATCAACGCCCCAGTAAGCATTTCTGAAAGTCTTTAATCTGTTTTTTCCATTTCCCATCACAGCTCAGCGCCCTCTGGTGGAGCGATGCGTTAATGCTGAGGAGATTCTGACTGAGCTGATCACAGATCAAGTGGTTCTGGTTTCTGCTTCAAACATCTGAACTCATCTATGAATCCAGAGGAAAATAAAATCAGTGGTGTGGGTGTTTTGTAGTGGTTATGGCACATTTATATAATACATAACCTCTACCTAATCATCCCCATACAATCAGAGCATAAGTACAATTTTTATATTGTATATATTTTTGTAGACTTTAGCTGATTTAAGGCAACAAAAATAGAGATAGAATAGAAAGGTGTTTTTAGTGAGATAAAGCGTAAAGCTTCTCAGCGCAGCGCTCCAGACGATCCCGGTACTCCAGTTTGGAGTAGTTGCGTTCAGGAACCCCTTTGGTGCCGTAGAGAAGACCCCAGCAGCAGCAGGCGATCACAGCTGTGCTGTCGTTGTCACCTGGACAAAACCACAAAGGTACAACGCCATAAAAAAACATGTTTAAATCCTCATCGTGTCTTCATGTGAAATAACGTAAAATCTGACAGTGTTAGAGGAAGAAACATGCAACAAAATTGGATGAATCAACCTCACCGACTCCAGATTCTACCAGTTCCAGCATGGCCAAAATCAGTTTTGTCCATGTTCAAACAGCCATTTGTGTCCAAGTCTCAAACCTCTGATCCCTGAGCTAATAAAGCCGATTCATGCAGCCAAGCAAAGAGCGAAACAATAGTCTGCTGCAGAGGATAGAGGTTTGAACTCTGTTTAATTGACTCCTTTAAAGCTGGTATTAATACACAAAAGAGACGTTTCTTGTTTGAACCTCTGACCTCCATGGAAAGCAGCTCTGTTCATCAGCTCCTCCCAGTCTGAACCGGCGCCCAGTAAGGCATCCAGCGCTATCATGGGAGCATCGTGGCCACAGGATCCCCCCAGCCAGACAGACTGAAGCTCTTATAGGCCTCGTCCCGCTCAGCCACACCGTAGGGGTCGGGCCAGGTCACCGGCCCCTTTCCGTCAGAGATTCCCCGCAGATCCAGGTACCTGAGGTCAGAGGGAAAAGCTCACCGACATTTACAACCCACTTAAGAATCAATTATATTCAAACATGGGATGCAGATTATGGATTAATGAATTAATCTGAAATGGATTAATCATATCTGCTTCATAAACAGCCATTTTGTCTGGTAGTGTTTTCTCTAGTATCAAGTTCAACCATTTTTCCATAATGGCTCTATTTTTCATAATATACAGATTTTTTTAAAGAAGCATATCATTATAGATTAGCAATTCTGCCAGCTTTATTCCATACAGACCGAATAAACAGAAAATTATTAAACATTTATATGTTGCTGGGGCATATTGTCCCCCCGAATATGAGCTGCTGCGCCCTCTTCCTCTTGCCCATATATGGAAGACGCTGTGACAGCGCAGCTGGCTTGTTAGGGAGACAGGTAATCAGCATTCACATTTAAAAGCAGGTAGATCGCAGAGGAGATCAGATGCAGGCTGATGACTCAAACCGAGGCATGTTTAACATTGATCGCAAACTGGGTTTAGAATTTGTCTCGATTCCACCGCTAGTTGTTGTAGGAAACGGACTTTAGAGAGTGAAGTCAAGAGCGCCGTGTACCGGTTTCACTTAGAGAAGGTAAGGGCCGTTTCTTATGTTTATCTGGCTGGTCAATGTTGTTGTCTAATTTGATTTCTTTTGTGTAGGTTGACCTGCTACTGTTTCAGTTTTTGATTTATTTCAATTTAATTTTTTTTGTTTTAGTTTATTTACTTTTAGATTGTCATCGTCGATCAGTTTTTATTGTAGCCTTCTGGCTTGTTTTAAACTCAGACCTATGCCATCCCTGGGTCTGAGGCTGTTTTACTTAAATTGAGACTAGTGGAAGGGGAGTTGTACTTCTTTTCTTATTCACCAGGGATTTTTGTGTGAATGTGCTTTTGTTGGGGACACTTAGGTGCATTTAGTTGTATTCGTGTTTTCTTTATTATTCCTCCCCCAAACAGTCTAATTTTATCTAATTGGGTTTTAATTATTTTTCAGCTTTAAGGATCCCAGGGCTAGCATAGACTCCCACTTATAGAGTGGTCACTTCATATAATAAAATAGTGACTTTTGCTCAAATTTGTGAATTTAATAAACTGTCATCTGCAGCAGTGCCTCTGTCCATTTTTACAAACTTATCTGTGTGATCTGGTAAAAAGAGGATCTAGAGCTGAACCCAAGGTCACAATAAAACGTAACAAGACAAGAACCTCTTGCTGAATAGAAAAATAAAAAGGTTAAAATTAAACATTTGAAACATTTAATGCCCCACAAAGTGAGACATTTTAATGACTTTTTCCATCACGGTCCAATTTTTCTGCTTCACACCTTAAGCTTCTCTGTCAGACATGGCTGTCCCGTTGTGCACCTCGGCTTAATAAGCGCCATTAAGGTGAAACTTGATTAGTTTGTCCGGTATTTAAATTTCCAAACAACCTTAGGAACCTGTCAAGAGTTTATATTTCAGAAAAGAACTGAATAAAGCTCAGTTTACGTCCCACACCGGACTCTGTTCGGACCGTTTCTCTACTGTCCTACCGGGCCTCCGCCATCTTGTACCAGCTGGCTCCGCTTAAAGATGACCAGCGGCGCCCTCTGTTGGATGGCGGCAAAACTACAACACCGATATAAGGTCTAACGGACGTTATTAGTCGTATGGAACTAGATTTAATCTAATCGTAATTGAATCGAACATCAGCACAGCTTCATAACAATATAAAGCTGAATCCAGCAGCTTGTACCGCTTCCAGTGCTTGGAGAAGGAGTCCCAATCCTTCAGATTCTCCTCCACAGCGAAGCCGCCGTCTGTAATAACCTTCTTGGCTATGGGACAGGCCTCTTCCAGCAGACCCCCCCCAGGATTCAAGCGGCCGCCGCTGGATGGCATAGGAGGCGAAAAGCGCGGACGCAACGGATCCCAGGAAACCGATTGGGTGATGGTGAGTCATCCTGCCCGTCTCCACGGCAACAAACACCAGAGAAGGCAGCTGGTCAGGGTTTGGATACCTGGAGCGTAAAATAAAGCAGAGTCTATGGAGTGAAAATAGTCTCAATATCTGTGTGTGTGTAACACAAATCTTTTTACACACACACAAATCCTCTTACGCACGCACAAATTTTGAGACTATTTTCACTCCATAAGAGTCCGGGTTTATTGGTGAGGATGTCGCAGATCTCAAAAGTGAACCTAAAAGTGTTTTGAAATCGCTCCAAAAATGAACTGATTCTGTGAGTCAAAGACAGAAACGCATCGTTTTTACACATTTTCCACATTTAAACACTTTTCAAACATTTTCTAGGCAAGTTTTGAGTTAATTTTTCCAGCAGCATTTTGAAGATAAAATCAACACAAATGAACCAAAAAAAAAAGAAAGCAAGAAAGACAGATTTAAGTCACCGTTAATATTCTACAGCAGGGACAAGGCAAACTAAAATATAGTTCTGTTCTGGTCCGAGACCAAAACACTAAATTTAATTTAAAGAATCCTGCAATTTCAATAATGTTTAACATATAAATATAAGCCAACTTTTATTTCAATTACACAGATCAATAAGTCATTGTGGGCATAATTGCATCGAAAGAAATTGTGTCTAGGTAAATGAGAACATAAAAAGAGAGTCAAAAAAAAAGTTCTAACTACATTTTCTGGGATTTATTTTGGAAAATTATAAATTTCGGAAATTATAAATGACATAAAATAGAGAGGTCTAATTTAATTTTACACACAGAAAATTAATGTGTGTTTTTATTAAGTGTATGAACAAGTCTGGTTTCAACTGTAAATTGTTTTCCAAATGAAGGCTGTGCAGTTTGAATATCAAACACTTTCAAAAACTTTATACAGAAATCAACCCCCCCCAAAAAACACCAAACAGAAATCCAAGCTTTTTCAAGGATAGTAAACTACTTTTCTTGTACAATTCTGCTTCCTGAAACCTGAAATATTTTGTCAAAACCAAACATTCACAATTGCCTAATTATTCTGTGTTGGAAGACTTTAGATACCCAAACTCTTTAAAGTCCAGAGGCCCCAGAGGCTCGTCTTACCGCAGGCCGATGCACATGGCCCTCATGGCCGCTCCACAGCCGGCACCCCGGCTGTTATACGGCACTCTGTGGCCCCCTTTCTGTCCAGGCTTCAGTCTGTCAACATCTAAGAGTATATTCACTTCTAAATATCTCTGCTACAAGTGGACATGATATCATTTAATGATTAAGACCTACTAGAAACGGTTGTATTTCCAGGAGCCCTTCCATTCATGTCTTTCATCCCCTTCACGTAACAAAACGCCACTTCATCCAGAAGCTTCTCCTCGGTCTTTCCTGCAAGGAACACAAACGTTTGCTCAACTTGAAGTCAGTAGAGGTGAACTATTATGCTTAGGGTAGGTCTGTGAGCTATGCAAAACAGGTTCACTACATTTTTTTGTTTTACACAAAATCATTCTTAGATAATTTGATTTTAGTCTCCTCACTTCTGCCTATTTTAAGCTCCTTTCAGAAGGAGCTGCTCTAATGCCTCTTGTCACTATACATCCAAGAAAGCTGAAAACAGATATGCAGCCAACTGTGCATCCTTGAAAAGCAGAAGTAGAGCCTCCTACACAAACAGGAATGCAGCAAGTGGTTTCTAGATGGTAAGCCAACAACTAAACAATTGTCTTTTCCATCATACAGTGGTAAAAGCAGCTAATCAAAGCTGCTGGAGCTCAGTTTGGGTTGCCAGGTGACGACCAGAACTCTGTGGGGGTTGCTAGGTAACGGCGCAGTGCATGTAGAATATGACATTCCATTAGGGCGAATTCCAAAGTGACTCATTTTCCAGACACCATAGACATTAACTTATTGCAAAAAACTGCTGCGTATTTAAAAAGTATAAACGCATTAAAAATGTGAATTTTACATAGTAAAATCTATACTATTTAGGTTCCCTAAAAAAAGATGAATATTGATTTCATCTGCACACAAAGTCAATATTATCAGGGAAAAGTTCAATTTCCAGTATCCATTTTTCTGTTATTCAGAGTTAATAGGACAGAAAATCAAGGCAAAGGTTAAATTAGATTTAGCTGGAGATCTAGAAGATGGTGGGGTGCAGTCAGTCAGTGAAATAACACATTTGACTGGGTTTTCTGATAACTCACCTGTTATCAGAGCTTCAGCTGTTGCAAGATGCAGAACTGTGTCGTCGCTCACTGGCCATTCAGGAAGCTGGACAGTGATTTTTTTCAACCCACCAAGCTTCTGCAGCTCCTAAAGATGAGAAAAATAATCACAAACGTGTTTCCTGATTCACTTGCCACAACTCAAAATTAAACTTAATGTATTTTTCTGAATTTTCCAGGTTTACATCCAGTCTGAATGTCAAGGTTTCTGGTTTGGGAATGTCAGGATCTCCACTGTGTTTTTCATAAATCAAACCATGAGGATGGTATATTAAGAAAACCTAATATACTCTTAGGTTCTTCAGATTCAATGTAGAACAGACCACTGCAGAGTTCCAATTTAAACATAGTTATAACTCTTTGAAGAGCCTAAATTAATAAGTTACAACAGCATTTAATTTCCTTTCAGGATTAATAAAGTACTTTTGAATTTTGAAGTAATGGAATTTTGTTGGCCATGAGTGCAAACATTTTCTCAGAAATTTCCAAGTTGTTTCTAGAAAATTTGATAGTTTCGAGTTTTGAAGTTTATCTCTCTCTTTTTATTTAGAATAATTTCTGAAATGAATCTCAGAATTTTTTGTTTTCGGTGGAGATTTATGGTGCGTTCACACTGCAGCCTGAAGTGACCCAATTCCGATTGTTTTTGACGTAATGTGACCTGTATCCGATCTTTTCATGGCAGTGTGAACAGCTCAGGTCGGATTCTTTTAGAATGTGACCCAAATCCGATACGTATCCGATTCAAATGTGACCATAACCTCCAGGTCTCATTCATCTGAACTGAACGTCACTGATTCTCAACAAATCTCACTATTCTGGGTCCTCTGATACGCGGAAGTGGGAAGAAAAACAACAACCATGACGGACTATATGAGGATTAAGTTATTAATATGTTGCTCCGGTTGGACAACAACTTCAAATATGTAGCTAAGCTCCACCGTTAGCCTCCATGTTTACTTCCTCAAACTCTGAGCTCTTCTTCTTTTTATGGCGGTTGGCAGATCACTGAGAACGTTGACGCTATAGCGCCCTCTACTGCGCATGCGGGACACTTTCAGGTCGTTTTCCCGTTCACACTGCAGATCACATACAGGTCCATTTACTGGCAGTGTGAACGACCCGGAAACATTTTTTAAATTGAGTCACTTCAGGCTGCAGTGTGAACGAACCCTTAGTCTTTTTTTCTTATCTATAGTGACCCTAAATTGCTCCTCAAAATCAACCGTCCCCTTTCCTCCACCATGCTACATGATTTGTCTCCTCCGCTTTTCCTCGCCTTTGTAGCACATCAGTACTTTTTGAAGTTGGCGTTGCTTCGTCATTCAGTTTGACTGAATGAGGCTTTTAATGTGGTTACTGAAGGAGTTTTCCAGTGTTTATATTTAAAAACAGAACCGAACAAAGTACATAATGCTTCCCAAACCGAACAATCCTCTGACTACAGCCGCCATCTTTGATTCTGCATCAATGTTTTAAGGATGGCCAGAGGCGCCCTCTGCTGGATGGCGGCCAAACTACAACACTAAAAGCAGGTGTAAGAGGATGTGGATAGTAATTTTGAAAGTAATTTTAACCTAATAAAAATAGGCATTAATACACAATTAACTGAAAGTAGCATGTCATCCGCACCTAAAACCATTAGGCTGGTGGTTCTAATGGTTCACTGACCTGGTGGATGTCTGGTCCAACATAATTAAACTCCCAGGTTCCGCCCCTGTAGCCCAGAGCATCACCAGCACCACTGAGCACCATGCCGGCCTTATAATGCTCCACTGTAGCAGCTTCAAGTCTGCAGACACAAAAAGATTAAACACTCCAGGTTAACTCTCCAGGAGCACAAATATTCAGGACTGTTCCTCATTTCATTTACAGATTCACACCAACTATGATTTATGAAAGCTTAAATTGATTTGTGAATGTTCAGTAAAGCTTGATAAAGGGCAATTCCCAAATCGGAAGCCAACTTCAGGTTCGTTTAGTGCAGTAGAGGCTTGCCACCCCCACAAATTTTATGTCCTCAAAATTATCCTCATGAAAAACAAACCTTTTTTCGTCTGAAAGCCTTCAAATTAAAAATTGATTCAGCAATATTTAATTTGAAGTCAATCTGACAGCAGTAGATATCCAAACAAATTGTCCTTGAGTAAAGGTACCAATACTTTGGCTTATTTTCACTCAAATAAAAATAAAAACCATTAGTCCAAGAAGTAAGTTAGAAAGAAACTGCTCAGGTAATAAGTTTTACCTGATTTAATATTTTGAAATTATGTCTTCAGACTGAGAAAGGTAGAAATTTGCTTGCACAGTCATTTATCAAATAAATGTTTGAAATAAATTACTTATTTATTTTAACAAGGCAAATAATATAATTGTGAAGTAACTATATATACTTTTTTTGGCGTGTTTTTGTTGACAATTTGTTTTTCACAGAGGAGCATTGAAACCCTTACCTCACCAGTTTCTAAATCAATTTATTCAATATTTTCAGCTTAGAATTTAAAATAAATCAGCCACAAGTTACCATACATTTCACTTTTCAGCACAATCAATTAAAATCAAGGTACAGCATATACACTTTTTACCCTGAGGCCATTATTGCTCGTTGCGCTTAAAGAAAAATCCTGCATTTTTAAAATCATTTAGACGGACTAAATACAACATGATTGGTTTTAAGCCACGCTTTATTTAGGATACATTCACATCGGAAGAATTATGTTAACTATTCCACGACACTGAGGAAGTTAAACCTGCAAGTACAAAAAACAAATAAGCACAAAAACATTTAATCTGCGGCCATATTTCCTCACTAATGTAAAACTCTTACCCGTCCATCGCAGAAAAGCTTTAAAATGAGGTCGAATCAGCACCTCTTCCTTTCTCTGTGCAGATTCTTCTTCGACGTTTATTTTGGCGGGTCTCAACAATGTGGCGCATTACCGCCACCAACTGGTTAGGAGTCGGGAGCGGAATGATGCTCGTACCAAACTAAAGAAATAAATAAACAAAATGTAACCCTCAAAATTTAATGCAAGTACATTCGCTTTAGAAACTAAAATTAAATCAAAAATGTTAAAATTATCCTTTGATTTCATTTTATTGCATTCAGAGTTTAAGAAAACTCCATTTAAGTACATCTTGTTGCTGACTTTTTAAATAAGTTCAAATGTGAAGTAGATGTTTTTGAAATCTGCAAGACAACTGAACAAATCTATTTTTTACATCTCAATTTTATTTACAAATAATTCTCTACAGTGTATCTAGACAAATAATTCAGACTTCGTTTAGATAATTTCAGTGACGTAAAAATATTTATTGATGTAAATGTAATAAAAAAAAGATTTCTCATTAATCAAAACATAAAAAAAAATCTAACGACTTTCAAACCTGAAAAAAATGCACTTCATTTTTTTAAATTAGCAGTTTTTAATTTCCATAAATACAAAAGAGTCTGAGTTGGTCTAATTCTCCAAATATGTATTGTTCTTTCCTCTGAAGTCAATACTTTAGTGTTGATATTACATGGAAAATTATTTTAAATATTACAAAATAAAGATCACCAGCACAATGTTATAGATCAATATTCAATTTAAGTAGTAAAATTCAAATATGCCCGCTTCACTTACAAGAAAAAAATGAAGACGTTGTAAATCCTTAAACTGTTTAAAAAAAAACATCATGTCTTTCAGTTTATCATAGAAATTCATTCTTTATTTGATAAATTCACATATAATCAAAAGCAAGAAAAAGTTTAAAAACTTTCATTATTTTTTAAAACTATGGAAGTCTTCATCCATTCAGTGGTATTTTATGCTTACGAAGCACTGTAGGGGAAAAAAAATATATATCAACATTTAAAACAAATGAGTAATTAGCATTGTTGATTATTAACTTCGGAAAATGTTTTCAATCTCCCACAGGGTTAATATAAAATACAGAGTAAAATGACATGTTACCTTCTTTTAGTCTTTCATTTTCTTGGGACAGATGCTCACATTTGATGCAACCTGCAGTCAAGAGAAAAGAGACAAAATAAGAAAAAACTTCTGTCAGAAAGTTCCTCACATTAATGAAGTTGGACTAGTGATTTAGTAGAGGAAGAGGACAATTAGATTTTTAGGAAAATTCAGTTTCCACACATTTTTAAAAGTAGTTACATTTTCAGGAATCAACTTTTCAGAGTTCTCAGTATGTTGTAGCAGACACAAGATTAATATCAATAGAATATAAGGCTGATAGAAATAATAAATACATTATTTTGCTGAACTCCAATCCAGAACCGCAAAGCATTCTGGGAGATGTAGGCAGAGGAAAGGCTTCAGCTGCTCAACCTCTGACAGTGGAATCAACCACTCACTCACCCTCTGGTTACCTAGCGACTCACTCTCTTTGGTTACCTAGCAACAACCTGAAGAGTAACTGCTTAAAAATAAATGGCGCGGAATGAAAACTGTTGATGTTTTAAATAACAGATTAATTATGTTATTTAAAACAAAAACAACTTAATAATTATCAATATCAACAGACCCGTTACAGTCCTGCTCGTAATTTTAACTCATTTTGTTATCCATTGGGGAACAAAATGAGAAATCTTGTGAACTTTGCTTTTGTTTTTAACTCTTATCTTAATAGCTAAAAAATTTTACTCAATTAAACAAATAACTTTTATTATTACTGTGTTTGAGAGTTTTTTTTAATTTCAGGTTTCTTAGATCTTAGATCTCAGTGAGACAACCTGTGTATATAAAAGTGAGATAAAACAAAAATATCTGGTTTTATTGTACAGTATTTGCTTCACCATCACCAGGTGACATTAAGAAATCCTAACAGAAATGTTCACATTCTTCATATGGTTTACCTGGCGTGAACATGTGACAATCAGGAGTTATCCATAAATAAATGAAATTATATTATCCTCTTCTTACCCTGGCTTTGCGGTTTAACATGGTTAGCTCTGGGATTGGCTGCCAGCCGTTTAAAGCCCTTCCCCCTGCTGATGGCATCATATGATGCTGCAGTTTTGGCAGCTGCAGCACCTGAAAGTTGGAGAAGAGAAACGGCTCAGATTGTTAAATCTACTCTGTTGCTGCTTGTTGAGCCTCAGTACCAAGTTACCGACCAGTTCTGGAGGATTTATCAGGGGCCGATCTGTGGCTGGCTGTTGGCTGTTTCCCTGGTTTTAACTCGCTGGTGGCAGCGCTGACAGATACGGGAGCTTCAGTTGTGCTGGCATCTAAAAGGATTAGTGAAAATAACTTTTACCCCACTTCAGTTCTTCAGTGAGAATGTGGAAATTAATTTCCCTAAAAAGTCTAATCAAGATTTGTGAATACAAGAATTTTTTTTCTTTATTTTTGCACCAAAAATATGGAACAAACTTCTGGAAAATTGTAAAACAGCCGAAACACTGAGTTCCTTTAAATCAAGACTGAAACAGTGAGAATAAATGTTACTTATTGTTGTGTTGACAAACTACTTCAATGCACTTTAATAGGAATAACCTTTTATTTGTTAAAGATGATGCAACACATTTTTATCTAAATTCGTGTAAACACCAAGTGTGGCTCTTTTACACAACATTTGCATAGATATCACAACGTGCTGTAGTTTTACTTCAATATTTACCTGTTTTCTTCCTCTTTGACACAGGCAAAGCATCTCCTTTAGCCAAAGGATGCCTCTTTCCTAGTGGCATCTTCATAACAGAGTTGGCAGCTAAATGGAGAATAAACAGACTAATTAGACAGGAAACAAACTGCAACAGTGAGTTCTCAGTGTTTCATTTGCATTCAGAGGGCTGGCTGGAACGATTAATCGCTAACTGGAGTCTAAACCCCCCTTAAAAAGCTAACAGCTAAAAAAACAAAACATATTCAGAGCAGTAATTAAGCCAAAAGGGCAAAAAGTTTAAATACATTTTGCATAAAGGTGTAAAAACAGCTGTTTGTCAAAATTCTTTACCCAAAACTCATTAGGTTGGATTTTTTTTTAGCTTCATCTGGCTCAAATTCACTAAAGGAGAGCTTTATATTACTACATTTTAGGCAATAAATGTCTATTTTATTACTAAAAAATAATTATTCGCATTTTTAAAGTACTTCTAATATTGTATAAAAAAAGCTTAAATGAAAAATATTTTTTATTCGATTGTCAGAATAATGGATAGAATTATTTCTAAAATAATTATTAATATTTAGAACCTCTGCAACTAACATTATGAAAACCAATTTTTGTACATGTAGAATGGAAGTTGGTATATGGGTTAAATATAAAATATCTTAAAGAAAAAAGAAGCAAAACATTCAAAAATCAACTAAAGTGAGTCTTTAGTTCTGATGTCTCTTCACATTAGTTCACTTGGTGATAACAGTTTATCAAATCAGGAGAAGATGGTCCAGTTCTACGGTGGCGCATCAGTGTAAAAAAAAACAAAAAACTGCAAGCAAATAAAACAAAACAAAGGCTTTAAAATCCTTATAAATCTAAAGGTTTATTAGAAAAGCCACAGGTTTCTTTACCTGCCGTCAGTCTGCTGGGTGTTTTAAGCAAAGTGAAGCATGCAGCCTGACCAGGTGTGAACATACCTGCAGGTCCGCTCGGTTTCTCTGTGCTTGAGCAGGGAGCTGCTCTCAGACTCGGTGGAGCCTTCGGCAAGCCAACAGGAATGCCGCTCACCTGAGGTCTCTGCAAGCCAGAGGGGGGCTTCAGCTTGGAAGCTGCAAATGGAGCAGAGGAACATTTTCAAAAATATGCAAAAATGTGTAATTTTTTTGCACATTTGGTCATATTAAACCCAAAAACATCTGTGTATTTTATTTGAAAGTTATGGACTGAGATAACGTAGAGAATAATTGTAAAGGAGAAAGAAGACAGTGCTTTCTACATTACATTTTAAAATAGCAATCCTATAACATGTAGTACATATTTATATTCAAATAAAATTCATAAAATATGGTGCAACTATCACCTTCAGAGAGCCAGAAATTAGTAAAAAAAAATACTAAATAATTTTAAATAGTTTAATAATGTAATTTCAAAGTCCTCTATAAAAGTAGCAGCATAAATCAGTTTGTTTTCTTCCTCAAGTGCCTAGTGTATCTAATTAGCATCATACCTAAATTTACACTGATGGCATCTGTCACAATAAGCAATTAATTAATCACTTGATAACTTAAAACCAGCTCGATAATTTCCATGCTAATGATAAATATTTTTTGAAGGGCAATTTTGTTTACACTGACATCATAATCCATTTTATTTAAGTTTTTGGTTGTGTGTGTGTGTTTAATGTCATTTTTATTCATTGTTTTTGGTTGTATTTTATTTGTGGTATTTAAAAGTGTATTAGTCTTTCAGAGGGGGAACTTACATTATTTTACTTAAAAATGGTCTCACAACTCCAATATTTTGTCTTATCTCAATAATTTCTGGGACAATTTATCATCCAGCAAAATCTGTTAGGGCAATGACAGACTGCTTTAGAAAACAACGCATTACTGTAAATGTATAAGAATAGGGGGGTAAAAGCAAATGCAAACCAGATGTTGGTTCAATAAAATATTGAGTTAGAACCTCTGCAACTAACATTATGAAAACCAATTTTTGTACATGTAGAATGGAAGTTGTAGAATGGAAGCTCACCTAAAGATCGCAGGTTGTAGGAACTTGAGTTTTTCTGGAATACAAAGGATCAGACATATAAAGATACAGCCATAAAGTTGAGAAAAATGATCAAATCAAAAGCAACATATTTGTTTTATAAACTCAGCAGCACCCAATGTTTTTACCTCCTGTTCCTTTGGAGCAGCAGAACTTTTCGCAGCCTCCCCATCAGGTCTCTGTAGTTTCACCGGCAGGCCTGTTGATGTCGCTGATGGATTACGTTTCAACAATTCAGAGGCAATTTTGGAGGCAGGGTGAAGGATTTTTGCTGTGGGCTGCTTGAAGAATGTTTTACGATCACCAATGATGTTTGACAGTTTGATGGTGTTTGACGGCTCTATAGGCGTTTTCCCATACAGTTTTTTCTGCACCGTTGGGATGTGGCCTGCCTCTCTCTTGGTCTCAGAAGGAAACAGTTTAATGGCCACCATTGGTGTAGAAGTCGCCAAGCACTGAGGTCCTAAATCCAAACTCTCATCAAAATTGGAAAGACCTGATTGTGAAAGATATATGGATACATTGGCTGGCTGTAGAGGAGCTTCAAATGTCATGTTTGAGATTCCATCCTTCTTGGTTTCTGGTTCTGCAGTTTTAAATGTCATGTTTGGGCTTCCACCCTTCTTTGTTTCTGGTTCTGCAGCTTCATTTGTCATGTTTGGGCTTCCATCCTCATGGTTTCTGGTTCTGCAGCTTCATTTGTCATGTTTGGGCTTCCATCCTTCTTGGTTTCTGTTCTGCAGCTTCATTTGTCATGTTTGGGCTTCCATCCTTCTTGGTTTCTGGTTCTGCAGCTTCATTTGTCATGTTTGGGCTTCCATCCTTCGTTGTTTCTGGTTCTGCAGCTTTAAATGTCATGTTTGGGCTTCCACCCTTCGTTGTTTCTGGTTCTGCAGCTTCATTTGTCATGTTTGGGCTTCCATCCTTCGTCGTTTCTGGTTCTGCAGCTTTAAATGTCATGTTTGGGCTTCCACCCTTCTTGGTTTCTGGTTCTGCAGTTTCAAATGTCATGTTTGGGCTTCCACCCTTCTTGGTTTCTGGTTCTGCAGTTTCAAATGTCATGTTTGGGCTTCCATCCTTCTTGGTTTCTGGTTCCGCAGTTTCATTTATTTGGAGATTTGACAAGTTGTTTTCAGAACAGTCATCTTTAAGGGTAAATGTTGCACTTCTTGCTTTGGAAGTGGAGAAGCTGCCCAATCCGCTTTGACTGTCGTTTGAGCTCATTTCTGCCAAAGTGATTGTGCCGTTTAGTTGTGAGGGAAGCTTATAATCAAATGTGCTGTTCTGGTGACTAAGTGGAGCAGGAGTTTTCTCTAAGGCGGAACCGATCTGGAGTTTAGATTTTTGAAGAACATCTTCGTCAACAGTAGCATTCTGAGCTACGGCGAATGTGGTTTCCTTTTCATCTGAGCTGCTCTGATGCACAACAAAGGAAGCTTCAGTTTTAAAGTCAACAGAAGTTTGCTGATCTCCGCTTTCCTCGACATCTTTTGCCTTGCTTACGTTGGTTGATAGAAGATCTAGAGTTTCGTTCTTGACAAAGGAAACAGTCTGCATAGAGGACTGCTCAACTTCAAACGTGCCGTTTGCAGACACGTTTGGTTTCAGGGTTTGTTGCGACTCCTTGTTGGTTGACTCGGTGTCACAGCAGGTTGGCAGCTCTTCAGGGGTTTTTTTGGGTTCAGATTCCAACTCAGGGGTGAATTTGCCCATGTCAGAAGACAAGTGTGCAGTCTGCACAGACGTGTCACAGCCAGGGTTTTTTTCTTGAGTAATATTACTAGCTTGGATACAGTGTGTGTCTGAACTCTGATACATCTCTAGTTTTTGTCCACCGGTCTCCGATTCTGAGCTCCGTTGCGACTTCTTTGTGACCATCTCACCCTCTATGCAATCAGGGTTTCCTCTCTGTTCAGGACAGACCTCATGGGTTGATCTTTCTATGCCAGAGGAAGAGATGTCGACAGTCTTAGAGGCATCACAAGAGGAGCATAGATCACGAGTAATATTGATAGCTTGAGTGCCATTGTCTGGATTTTGAGATTTCTCCACTTTTTGTCCACTGGACTCAAATGAAGACTTGCTGTTTTCCAAAGTAACATCCTGAATTACCTCCAAGGCTGACTTAATTGAGTTTTGCCTTGAACTCTGGGAACAGTTTCTGCTTGTGCTGGAGACTTCCTCAATTGTGATTGTGTTCGATTTCTCTGTCATAATTTGATCATTATGATCAGAAGTTGCTCTGACATCTTCCATGTCCATGAAGGACATGTGTCCAACAGGTGAGTCCCGCGTAATTTCAAGGAGACTAATGTCTTGTAAATAGTCATTAAAAATCCCTCGGAATGAAAGAGCACTCTGAAAAGATTCACCCACCTTTGTACAAAAGCTATTTTGATTATCTGAAGTTTTTGACTTTTTCCCATAAAGCTGAGGAGTTGCATGTCGTCTTTCAGGGAAGCCTGAATCATTCATTGTCGGGTGTATCATTGAATCTGAGGTAATATCGAACAGAGTAACTTCTGGCAAGCATTCATCGTTGATCATAGATGCATCCTCACCATTCTTTTGTGTCCTTGAGTCTTCGTTTGATTTTTGATAATTTGCAGCATGAAAACTAGAAGGAACAGCAAGATTAGGACTGTTTCGAAGTTTAAAAGGCTCTGGAGATCCACTTTTATTCCAGATATTTAGGTTTTTAGAGACAGGGCTTAAAGAATACTGGACACCTGACAGCAATGACTTTGCCTGGAAATCACTGGTTTTAATCTTTAAAGCAGGAGTGGAAGAGACAAAATCATTCACACCATCTTCTTGCAACTGTAAGATGAAATTCTCAGTGTTTTCTAGCTTTGAAGAGTCATCGGCTTTAGGATCTCTAGGTGGAACATTTTCACGGCATTCATCAGCCTGTGGATCCACTGTGATGTATGAGGCTGGAGTTGTTGTGGTATTTGCCATGAGACAGTAACTCCTTTGTTTTGCTTTGAGGAAGACTGAAACAGGACTTTCCTCTTCTTGGAAAAAAAAATAGTAGAGAGGCTTTAAGCACAAAGTTCTCTCACAGTCTTAAAGTAGGCTCTCTGTGGAAGAAAAGAAAATGATTAAAAAAACATTAATTGTATTCCTAATTTCTAACAAACATAATCCCACCATTCCACAAGTTTAATGAATAAAAAAAGAGTTTGGCGTTTGTTACTACAGTTTGATCTTATGCTGCTTCATTTTCATATTTTTACAATCAAAGGCCACTGAAGGGACTACAAAATAAAATCTGAATTATTTGCCAAAATCTATGATTATATTTCAGGTGCCTTTCATTCAAATTCAGCTGGCTGATACAATATTTGGCCCCACTTATAGACTTCCACTGACTTTATGTCAGACAAAGAGCTTAGGAAGCAAAATACTAAGTCTAGGAAGAGTGAGAACAAAAAATGGATTAGTTTACATTCATTTTTGCAACTCAGCATTACAACATTATGGTTTCCTAATATTTTTGAAACACTGAAAGCAAACAAAATTCTGATTATTCATAGAAAACTGGCAGAAATACTCATCTTAGCCACAAAAAATAAGCAAGTGTTGTTGGTATCAGATTTTTAACCATCAGTGGAAAAAGCCATGAAAAGGTTTCACCACCTGAAGGGGTCCTATTATGTTGTGGGTGTGGCGTGAATACCAAACTTTAAAAGTTGTGGCTAAACCAGTTGACCAGCTTATCCACATTCTCTACATAAAACAATACAACCAGGGTCAAAGAGAGGAAAAAATGGGGACAACCGATACTGACTTTGTCTGTCAGATGGTAAAATATGTAACTAAACATGGAGAAAACATTTCAGACGCTTTCTAAAAATAGTCAAGAATATATGTTTTACATCACTTGTACGTGGTTACTTGGTAAAAACGTGGTGTGACAAAAAGTGTAATTACCTTAATAAAGAGAATCAGCAGCGGACCTAGACAAACAACACTACAGTTTTAAACTGAGTCGTTAACCTCTCCCTTTTTCCTGAGTCAATAAACTTAATGAAGACGGTCTCAAACGTCTGAACATAGGCAAATACGTTTCTAAAAGTATTACTGCTTAACTGTTGCTAAAACACTGAAAAATAACTGAACGTACACATTTGAAAGTTGTTGCTATTGCGCATTATCTGTGGCAATTTCAACGGAAAATTAGCTTAAGAAAGCTTACCTTGGAGAAGACACGTGTATTTTATGTTTCAGGAGGTATTTTAACAGACGGCCTTTAGTTTTAGTTCAAAAGCATAAACTTGAAGCCACCGTGATTTCGGACGAAATGCCAAAATCCATAAAGAACAACACAAGCGTTGAAACGCCAGTCTGGTTTAAAAGTATCAGTTTACTCATTGGATAGTAATACCAGCCAATCACAGCCCGACGCTTCTTCTTCGTGACTCTTATCAGAGCACTTTATCGCCATCTACCGTTTGAACAGGTTTATAAAAGAAGAGCTCAGAAAATAACCGACAGATAGTTTTTGTAACAGTATTTTTGATGTATGAAAAATACATATAGAAAACAGTAATGGATGACCTTGATAAATGAAGACATAAAAATTCCCAAACAGAAACTAATAAATAAATAAATAAAATAGTGAATTCTGAACAAGCCCGTCATTTCAGTTAAACGACGCAGCCATATTGTGAGTGGCATTTTGTTGTAAAACATCAAGAATTAAGCAGTGTCAAGACCTTACTGAAGTAAGAGTGGCACTACTTCAACATATTTTAATTTACTACGTTGAAAATGTTTTTGGTAAAACGTCTGCAAAAGTACTGAGTAGCTCGCCATAACTTCTGATTCAATATTGCACAATAACATCATCAGACAGACAAAAAATTACAAGTTATGTTTGTCTCATTTTCACAGTGAGTCTCTGGTTCAAATATGGTTAAACTTACGTTTTCTTATTCAGTAAAATTACTCACAGTAGGTTGAGCATCGAGAAATGTAACTTAAGTAAGCATTCTAATACTTAATAACATTTCAGAAACAAAAATAAAAATGTATGTAGTAAAACTAATCCTAAAATTATTTTTTTCTTGAACAATTTTGTTTTAAGAATTAGTACAATTTCTATTTATTTACTAATCTTTGTTATTCCTTATTCTGTAAAAAAAAAAAAAAGATCAGTCTCTTACCGTTACCACTACTTAAGAGTTATAATAATAATAGCAATAATAATAATGGTTGACCCTCTCTTAATAAAGGTGTGTGTTAGACCAGCAGAGTCAGTATTTGTACAAAATAAAAAGGATGATCAGACAGTGTCATCATGGCCTCATGTGGCCAAATCTTTGCATGAAAGAAACAACAACTCTGTATTTGGTTTTGCTTTATTATAAATGCTAAATACCAAAAAAAGTACATAGCATGAAAATCTCGTCAGTGATTTTAGTTAGATAAAAGATAAAAACAGAGCAATATTTATAATATAGTGAGCTATTCACAGAAAGCATTTAAATGATTGTTTTCACTCTTTGGGAGTTTTCTTCAGCTTGGTCTTGAGTTCAGACATGAGTGGATTTCCAAATCTGTGGAGACATAAAACAAAAAACAAAATTCATTTTCTTTTGCTGAAAACAACAAAGTTTAGAGTGTCGGAACATTTTGTTGCTTCGGTTTTACCCTGGTTGTCCGGGTGGCATCCATTTGGGTCTCTTTGGTGCTTCATCCTTTTTGGCAGCATCACTTTTCTCTTCCGCTTCCTTTTTCTCCTCAGATTCCTTTAGATTTAGAGTAAAATCACATTTAACTTTCCTCGACATGGAGATAAATAGCGATGTATGATTAATGTAGGATGATTAATCTGACTCGCAGAAATAACTGTCAACAAATTGATTCATTAGTTAATCACTAACTGGGATGTAATTTGTTGAGGTGACAACACAGTCAAATCAGTAATTAATACAGAACTGTACAAGAATATACGCATTTTACATGCAAGTCCCCAAAAAACTGTACACTGAAGAAATGTGTTATTTACGGAGGAGGATTATGACGACTGGAAAAAAAATCTGACTTTTCCTCAGAATCTTGATTTTATTCTCAGAATTCTGACTTTAATTTCAAAATTTAGTCTTCTGAGAAAATAATCCAAAATCTGAGAAAAAGTCAAAATACTTTTATTTTTTTTCAGTGGTCCTAATCCTCTTCCTTAGCTTTTGCATGTTATGCATTAAAATATTTTAATACCCAATTGAATCATTTAATTTTTTTATTTGCATCTTTTAGTGTATTGTTAATAATGCATTAAAAATATTTAAGTGGTTAAATGAAAAATCTGAAATTTGAACTGTCAGAATAATCGACTAAAGAATCATTAGATTAATGCGATACCTGTGATTGTGTTTCTGGGCTGTCTTCATGTCTTGGGGGCCGTTGTGTCTTCTTTAAAACAGGAAAACCTGCTCCAATCCCTAAATTTAAACATAAATACATAAATAATAATAAAAATAGTTGAAAACAGGGACTGATGTGCTGTAGAGAATCAAACCTACCAGGCAGTTTGATCCCGATCCCCAAGCCGCCTAGAGGCAAACCCACAGGAACTTTACCAGGCACCGGCAGGGACGGGGTTGGATCCACAGATGGCTTATGGATTAAGGAGCGGGGGTCCGTCGGGGGCCGAACACGAGGGTTTTTCACCGCAATGCGAGACTTTTGCACTGCAAAATCAAGCACGGTGGCATCAACCTGCAAATAAAAAAATAATCTCATTCTATAGCTTATTTGGACACTAAAAAATTAAAAACTTACCAAGTACTTTTGATCTGTGTTCTAGAGTAAATATCTAAGCACACTTGAATTAAGACAAAATTAACTTACAAGTAATTTTTCAGCAACATATGGGAGCTTGATTTAAGTCAACAATTCATTAAAAAACTTCTAATTCCACTGGGAGATTATTTCACTTATAAAATGGGTAAAATGTTTTCTAATAAGTGAAATAATCTGCCAATGAAACTAGAACTTTTTTTAATCAACATTAAGAAATCATTAACTCAAAACAAGCTTCTATATCTTGATAAAAAGTTATTTTCAAGTTAATTTTGTCTTATTTCAAGTGTATTAAATCATTTGCACTAGAAACTAGACCAAAGCACCTGGTAGGACTTTATGGTTTTGCAGTGTAATTAAAAAAATTAAAGATGAATAGTTGGCACACTGCAAAATCACAAATCTTACAAAGATTTTTTGTCTAGTTTCTAGTGCAAATATTTTAATAGACTTGAATTAAGACAAACGTAACTTGGAAGTAACATTTCAGCAAGATACTACAGCTTATTTTAAGTCAATAATTGCTTAATATTAATGAAAATGTTCTAGTTCCACTGGCAGATTATTTCACTCACAACAAGACATTTTTACCAGGTGTTAAGTGAAATAACACATGGATGAAAATTAGAACATTTTCATCCATGTTAAGGGATTATTAGCTAAAAAGAAGTTCCTGTATCTCTTTGACAAGTTTTATCTTAATTCAAATGTATGAAGGTGTTTCCACCACAAACTAGACCAAAACTACTTGGTAAGATTCAGTGATTTTGCAGTGAATGTCAGAGAACAGATATTGCTTTGGTTTGTCTGAAACAATACCTCGCTCCAATCTTCTTCCAGCTCAGTCCTGCTTGGGGCTGGAAATAATTCGCCACAATCTTCTGAAGGTTTTTCCTCTGGTGCAACCAGGGAGACATTTCTCTTCTCAGGTTCATCCTGAGGTTTGCCTCCAGAAGGCGATTCAGTCAAAACACTTTCCTCCTCTGACAGAGGAGAGATCTGGACTTCACTGGAGATGTCGGACTCTGTTGCTTCTGTCATTGAAGTAACATCTGCTTCTTCATCGTCTCCACTCACTGCGTCTGTCTCTGGTTTAGTTCCATCCTGCTTCTCTTCAGCTGTGCCTCCTTCCTGATTCGGATGTTTTGGTTCTGGTGATGAAACTCCTGAATCAGGCCAGGATCCGATCTCATTGGATGCTCCCTCTGCTATCGGGTAAGGCTGAGGAGTTTCAACCATTTCTTCGATCAATGCAGATTCAGAGTTAGACGTAGGAACTTGACAGATGTCTTCTGAATTGTCATTTTTGTCGGGAAGTAATCCGGTATTTTCTGATTTATTTATCTGAGTCTCACTGAAAGTCTGGTCCAAAAACCCAGAGTCCAATGTGGTCAAGGAAGTTTGTGTTTCTTCTTCTGAAATTGCTTCCATCAGTCCCTCTTTCTTCTCCTCTGATGATGTTTCGCCTGATTCCTCTGTAAGTTGGTCTTCTTTAATCCCACCAGTGTCCTTTGACATCACTGTCTCGATCCACAAATCAAGGATTTCTTCATCAATCCCATCCTGATGTTCTTCAGCCAGATCTTCTGAGTGTTTCTCCGTTTCTTGTGGCTCATTTGTAATTTCACCAAGGGTCGTCTCAGATTCATCAGTGGTTTCTGCGTCTGTCATTATCTGACGCTGTGATAAGGATGATTGTCCTGTGATCAGATCAGATGCAGTCCCCACTAACTGAAGAGTCTTAATCTCATTAAAATCCAGGACTTTGTACTCCGGCTGACCTTTGTCTTGTTCTTCAGTGTCAAACCTCACCGGCGGAAGTTCAGTGGCACTTTCATCAAATAGTTTAGGTTTGATCTCACGGTCATCCTCCAATCTAAAAGCTTGTACAAGTTCTGGACCAAGACTTATCTGTGTCATCTTCCCTTCTTCACTCTTGGGGGATTCAGGAGTTTCATCTGCAGAATCAACTCCTTCATCAGCTGCTACAGTGTCTCTTTTCTCACAGACATCTTGGGACAGCCTGCTTGTTTCCCGTTCAGCCGTTTTGTCCTCATCCTCCAGTTCAGTCTCAAATTCCTCTGATTGTTTGATATCTGTCTTCATTGAAGTATCCAGTAACTTGACCTTTTCTTCCTCTGAAAAATGATCTAATTCCAGATTTACGTTGTCACTCTTTGGCTTCTCTGTATCTTCTGCAAATTGAAGCGTTTCAACCAGCAACTCCTTCTTGCTGTCCTCTGTGCTGCCTTCTCTCATCAGTAAATATTCACCTCCTCCTGCTTCGCTGCTTTTAAGGACCTCCACCTCTTCTGGTAAGTTAATGGTCTGAATTTCCTCTGAATTTCCCCCCTCGAAGAACCTTTGTGTGGTATTTTCATCTGACTCGAGTTCATTGTTGTGCTCAGGAACTGCCTCTGGAGTTTCCTCGCACGCCTTGGTGTTGAGCTCGTGAGACAGGCCAGCCTGGCCTTCAATTACCCCCGAGGGAACGTCGCTAAAGCCAATGTTTGTTTCCCGTTCAGACTCGCCTCCAGCTTTTACAGTAACTGGAGCGGTTGTGCAAACTCTTTTCATGCAGATCACTTTGTCGGGAAGCCTCTCCTCAACATCTGATGAAATTTCCTCCAAAGTAATTTCTTTCTCTGTGTGAATACTGGTGACATCGTCCTCTTTAAATGTAAACTCAGTTTTTTCCTCTTTGATTGTCCTTCTGCTCTTGTCCTCTTCCAACTCCTCGTCTGTTGTCTGATTCAGATCTTGAGTCATCTGGACATTGATGTCAGTTAGCTCATCTTTGCAGCCAGGGAGAAGAGTTTCTACTTTAGTTTTCTCATCTGAGAAGTTCAGTTGTGATGCATCTTCACTGAGGTTTGCACCTTCCAGCATTGCTGCAGAAGCTTTATTGTCCCTTTCTTCTTCTTGCATCTTGCTTTCCTCTTCAGAGTCTTCTTCAGCTCCTTCTTCATCATCTTCTGCAATGTCCGCCAAGGTTTCTGACACTTTCCAACGATCATCCAGTCTCACATACTCCTCTTCTTCACTTGATTCAATCCGGTCTCTCACTCCCTCCTTTAACTGTACATGTCCAGATCCAACAGTTGTTTCCGCTTCATCATTTCCAGGCGCCTCACTCTTTTTCTCAAAGTCTTTTTCACTTTCCTCTCCATCATATTCCTGGATTTCACTGCTCTCTTCCTCCAAGTCTTCTCTGGCTTCATCATCGGATTGGTCGCTGTCTGTTTGGTCGAACTGCTCCTCTCCTGTGTCTTCATCAGCCTCGCTGCTTGTGGCACTTTGAGATAAAATATTTTCCTCTTGTTGGATATCTTCAACTTCTCTGCTGCTCTGATCCTGCTCTTCCTCTTCACATGTGACAGACTCTTCATCCTCAATCACACCAGACAACTCTTTGCAAACAAGGTGTTGAGTTTCCACTTGTTCTGTTCTCTCTGCTGAGTTTTCATTTTCAGATTTCAGCTGTGATGCATCTTCACAGACGTTAGCATCTCCTAGCATGACTCCACCAGTCTCATCTTCCTTTTGCTCTTCTCTCTCTGCTTTCACGATGTGTTGTTTTACCTCAAAGTCTTCATCTCCATTGTCTTCCTGTATTTCACCTCTCTCTTCCTGAAAGTTTTCTTTGTTTTCAACCCTTTCTATTTCTTCACAAGTGTCCAACTTTTGGATCTTGGTTTTCTCTAGTCCAAGTTGGTGTGCCGTCGTGTCTTCAGTGATCAGCTGATCTGAAGAGTCGTTTCCTGTTTGGCTAAACTGTTCCTCTTCTGTGCTCCGATCAATCTTGCTGCTTGTGACACTTCGGGTGGAAATGTTTTCCTCTTCATTTGTCCTTCTGCTCTTATCTTGTTCTGACTTTTCTGTTGTCTGTTGGTTTGCAGCTGTATTCAGATCTTCTTTTTCAAAAACAGTCATCTGGACGTTCTCAAACTCTTTGCAGACAGGAAGAAGAGTTCCTACATCGCTAGTTTTCTCAAAAGGTAACTGTGATGCATTTTCAAAGATGTTGGTAACTCCTAGCATCGCTGCGGCAGCCTCATCCTCCCTTTGTTCTCCTGTATCTCCATCAGTGGTAAACTGTTCTACCTCACTTTCTTCCTCAAACTCTTCTTCATTTTTTTCTCTATCATCAGTCTGGATTTCATTGCTCTCTTCCTCCATCTCTTCTTTAGCTTCATCCACTTTTTGGACATCATCTTCTCTCTTTCTGCTCACAGACTCTTCCCCAACAACATCTCCATCACCTCTTTTCTCCAGCTCTTCATCATTTGCCTCATTGGCTGTATTTTCTTCTTTCTTTTCAATCACATCTGTTTCTGCAGAAGTGTGCAACTTTTTCTCTAGTTCAAGTTGATGTTCAGCCATGTTTTCATTTATCAGCTGTTCTGCAGAGTCGTTTCCTTTTAGACTAAACTGTTCCTGATCGTCCTTGTTGCTCGTGACACTTTGGATTAAAACATTTTCCTCTTGTTGGACATCTTGAACTGCTCTGTTACTCTTCTTCTCTACCTCTTCATGTGTTGCAGGTTCTTCCTCCTCAATCCTCTCACTCTCTGCTAAACCAGATAACTCTTTGCAGACAAGATGCTGAGCTTCTACTTGTTGCATTCTCTCTTCTGTGTTTTCATTTTCAGACTTCAGCTGTGATGCGTCATCACAGATGTTAGCATCTCCTAGCATCTCCTCACATTCCCTCTGATTTCCTCTCTCTTCCTTTGCACTGTGTTGTTTTACCTCACTTTCTTCTTTCAAGTCTTTGTCATTTTCTTCTTGTATTTCATCTCTTTCTTCCTCCAGATCTTCTTTGTTTTCAACATCATCTTTTTCTGCGGAAGTGTGCAACTTTTTCTCCAGTCCAAGTTGATGTTCAGTCATGTTTTCATTGATCAGTGGCTCTGCAGAGTCGTTTCCTTTTAGATCCTGTCCTTCCTTGCTGCTTGTGACACTTTGGGCTAAAACATTTTCCTCTTGTGGGACATCTTCGCCTGCTCTGCTACTCTTCCTCTCCTCTGACTCTTCATGTGTTGTAGACTTATGATCCTCTTCTTCCTCAACCTTCTCATCTTCTGCCACACCTGACAACTCTTTGCAGACCAGAGTTTCCACTTGTTGAGTTTGCTCTGCTGAGTTTTCATTTTCAGCTGAGAGATTCTTGCCTTCTGCCATCTCGTAACCAAGATCTGCTGATATTTCTTCCGCGCTCCCATCTTCCTCTGCAGTTTGCATAATGGTGACCAGCACATCCTCTTCTGTAATTGTAAACTTGGTCGTGTCTGGTTCTGTTTTTTGCAAATCTTTGCTGCCACTTTGAGTAAAAATATCTTCGGTTGTCCGTCTGCTCTTGTCCCGTTCTGACTCTTCTGCCATTGCAGCTTCTTCAGCGACTCTCATCTGGACGTTGTCATCCTCTGATAACTGTCTAAGCTGAGTTTCTACGTCTTTAGTTTTCTCATCTGAGAGGTTTTTGTTACCAGAGCTCAGCTGTGATGCATCTTCACTGATGTTTTCATCTCCTAGAATCGCTGCAGAAGCTTTGTTGATCTTTTGATCTGCTGTCTTTTCATTGCTGTTTTCCCCTGAGTTTTCTTCAGCTTCTTCCTCAATGTCTGCCAAAGTTTCCACCACTTTTTGATGATCACTTGGCCTTGCTTCTCTTGAATCCATGTCTTCAATCACCCCCTCCTCCACCCATACATGTCCAGATCCACCAGTTCCATGCTGGCCATCGTTTTCAGGAGCCAGACTTTCCTCACAAGTGTCACATTTCTTCATCTCAGTTTTGTCTTGACTGCTTTGATGTGCCTTTGCACTTTCTGTGACCAGCAGCCCTTCAAACTCATTTCCTGTTCGACATTGCTGTTCCTCTATTAGGTCCTCTTTGTTCTCACGATCTTCTTCTTTGGGCCTCAAGTCGATGTCTGCAGCGCAGCGCTGCCATGCAACAACCGGCGAAGACAAGCTAACAAGAGAAACAGTCGAAAGAGATGGTTCCTCGCCGACTTCTACTCCTCTGGCGTCGTCGTCTTTCTGGCTACGGTCAGCAGGCTTGCCGTCGACTCCAGGTTCATCTGAGGACGCTGGGTTATTATTGGTGGCTTCAACTGGTTGTGGCCTCAGGAATCTGCTCACAGCTTCACTTATGTAACACTGGGGAAGAGATGGGAAAGTGTTATTTATCTTAATGAGTGTGTTGTGCACAATCTGACTCAGAAGAGAGAGAGAGAGAGAGACATAAGGAGGCACTTAGTGCCACTTGTACACTAACAGTGCAAGAGGCTTTTTACACAATAGCGTCTCTGCCGCTTTGCAGGCTGATTGTTAAAGGCCCTTTCCTGTTTTAGAGCAACAATACCTCGTCACACAAACTAAGGTTCATTAGTGAGTCTGAAAGAAGTGGCCTTTACTGATTAAATAACAGATCTTACTTATGTAAGATTAAGGGTGTGTTGTTAAAATACGTGCATATTCCTGATATGTGCAAAATATGACAATGTCTTACAGTACTGTGAAAAAGTGATTTCCTATGTCCTTATGATTTGCTTGCAGACAGGTATTTTTGTAATCTCCTACTTTCTAAAGATCTTTCAATGAAATGTTGTCTGTTAAACCACTTTGCTCTGAACCTAAAGATCATTTATGTGTCATAAGACTCTTAGGGTGATTTCACACCTGATAGTCTGGCAGACTTGATTTGATTCAAGACCAAAACTGCATTGTCCATTTGTGAATACAGTTATGAAAAACACAAATAGTTAACATAAAGCTATTTATGTTAATAGCTAAAAGAGAAATGTCTGTTAAGCAGCGAACTGCAGGTACTCAGGCGGACAACCAGGCTACGTAACCAACTCAAGAGAAAAGCTTTGCCATTTTTAGCTACAAACAACAATAAAGGTCCTAATTAACATTTTTATTGTTGTAATCATAAATATAGTAGATAACTTCAGAAGCAAGAGAAATAATTTCTGCTTTTCAGTTGAAAACAAACCAACTGGATAATTTTTATGCCTTTTTGTTTACAACCTTTTGCATAAATACCACTAAATAGTGGTCGATTTTATTCAAAGTTAACATACTGTCAGTCATATAGTAGTGTAAGAAATCTGCCTATGATAATTCAGTTTAATTGGTGATAAAATAGCATTTTAGCAAAAAGAACTAGCAGCTAAAACCTGACAGTGAACATAAGTAGGTTTACAAAAGAGATATTTAAATATCTGAGGTCTTGTGTTCAGTGGCGCCACCAAGTGGGGTCAGGATGCAATTATCATGGCTGTAAAATTTGATGGCCCACCTCCAATCAGAGTCTGCATCCTGTTTGAGTATAATTCAGAAGAAAAGAAGGCGAATGCATGACGTTCAGAAATATTTTAAGGCCTATTAGTGTCTTTTTCTGTCCTTCATCATCCCACTCTGTTCAGTTTTCAAACAGCCTCTGCAAAATAATGATCGGAAATCAGGAGTGGGCTGAAATATTTTAGACACGACCCTGAGTTTTCAGCCATTTCATCCCAACATGCTTCATTAAGTCAGTTAATTGACTTTAGAAACAAATATATTCACATAAATGTATGTATTTATATGAATTATAAGTTGATAGTGAGTCCAGAGTTAAACCTTTGTTAAAGAAACAATATATTGTCTTGCTTTTATTCTCTTTCTGACTGTATCAAGAGTTTTGTGTTGTGTATGGGAGCGAAATCCTGCCATGTGTCAAAAAAAGGAAGATTTTTTTACCTCTTACTTATAAGACATACATTTAATTAGAATTGGATAAGTCAATATCATGAGGAAGTATGTAAAAACTTCAGCATATGAGATTATTAAGTATGGATGTGACAAAATGCACAACTATTGAAACTTCATGGACTGACTCAAAATGTACTGTTGCTAAAGTAGCTGATTATTATGAGTCCTGGATATAAAGGAGAATGATTTTAGATTGAAACTCAGTTATATGTTTGAGTCTTATGTTGAAGTGAGAAAGGAAGTACTTCTTGTTTTGCTGCACTGTTTTGACACATTTTTGACTTCAGATACTACTGATCAAACCAGGACTGGCTAACACTAGACATTCATAAGAATATTATAGTTTTATCAAACTTAAAGCTGTATCTTTTCATTAGAATGAATTACAAGATATTACCTCAGCTGAAATAATTAAATGATTATCATGAGATATCAAATTATACACTTTTCCCCCAACATGGTGGCAGAAATGGGCTTTCATATTTGTATCCCACCATACTTTATTGCCATAGGCTACAATTTGATTACATTGCAGCATTTTTTAAAGCTGTACTATGTAACTTTTATTCCAAAAACTGTTTTTACATATTTGTTAATATTAGACAGATAATCTGTGAAAAAACCAATCTTCCTCCAGGAGCTGCTACCATTTGAAGAAATGCACCGCTCCCGTTCAAAAACAACCAATCAGAGGCAGGAGGAGGGGCTTAGTGTTCTCCCTGCTAAATGTGCTAATGACAGAGAAACAACTGACTTTTACAGAAAAACCGTTTATCCTCCGTCATCAGTGGCTATGCTAACTAACCTAAGCCCCGCCTCCTGGCTCTGATTGGTTGTTTATAGTTAACATAGGCATAACATACTGTCACGATAAAGCGACTTTTTCAATAAATATGGAAATATATAAATATACATTTATATTTTATCATAATGTTTAAATAGAACCTATGTGTTTAAGCAGAGCAAATAACTATAATTAGTAAAGTTTTTAAAGGTTTGAGTCCTTGTCAAATGGCGGTTTGGCTAAAGAAGTTTTAAATGTCAAAGTTTTTATTTTTACTTTTTAATTTCTTTTTATTTCTCTTTCTCACTGTTTTTTAATCTCTTTCTCTTTCTCACTGTTTATTCAATGTCACATACTGTTTTTATTTTAATTATGTAAAGCACTTTGAAATGCTTTACTGCTGAAATGTGCTATACAAATACAATTTGATTGATTGATTGATTGATTTTACAAATAAAGAAGATAAAAGAAAAAAGCGGAGAAACGTGACCGATGCAAGTTAAAGACCAAATATAGATGCATAGAGGAGGGAGGAGCAGAAAACGGGATATGTATGTGTGTAATGTGTGTGTGTGTGTGTGTGTGTGTGTGTGTGTGTGTGTGTGTGTGTGTGTGTGTGTGTGTGTGTGTGTGTGTGTGTGTGTGTGTGTGTGTGTGAGAAACATCTAAACAGGAAGACACTATTAAAACATTAATGCTCATGTGGCAACTTTAAACTTTACCATCAAACCTGTGTAAAGTTGACCTGATATGCTCACCCAGACTGAGATCAGCGTCCTCTCCGCCCGCTGAAACGGACCTTCGGGGTCCGGCTCCATCTTTGCGCCTCCTTCCTTGTTTAACTCTTGACCATTTGAAGCAGAGAAACAGAAAAGCGCAGGAGTTTCTTCAGAAGCTTCATCAGAAAACCGCTTCCAGAGGACCTGCGTCCTGCAGGTGGACTCCTCTCTCCTGGCGTTTGTCCGGCGCTGTGACCAGGAAGAGGCTGATCCCAGCTGAGCGCCGCGTCGAGCCGATGCGCTGCAGTTTGCGGATGTAAACAGCGCTACTTTTGACACATCAGACCACTAAAGTGCATGTGATGAGTTGCTGAGCTGCAGAGAGAAAAGCTATTTTAAAATAACTTTGAGTAGGCCGAGTCACGGTGGGGAAAACTTCACCAGTGCATAAATTGTTCTGCACCTTTTCTCCCAGCGATGCATGCTTATCTATTTTTAATGTTTGCACGTTTAGGCTCAAGTAAAGCAGCATGGGAAGACGTTTGTAGAAGTTAGGAATTGGAGAAGTTCCTCAAGGTGATAAAACTAGACTGCACAGGGTTTATCAGCGGCAGTTTGACCTAAAGCACATTTCATCTGCTTCTACTTCTGTTTCTGTCACTACATGAAGAGAAGTGACAGAAACAGAAGTTACAAATCTTATTTCACACACAGAGCCGTGAAAAGGTCGTTGCCCCTTTACAGATTTCTGCTGTTTTGGCTTTATTGTTGATGCTTAAGGTTTCAAATCTGGAGAAAATGTCAGTATTAGACAAAAACTAAAAAAGCAACAACATAAAAACAACCTGAGTAAATTTAAAATTAAGTTTTCAAATTATGCACTGCAAAAAAACACAACTCTGGCAGATTACTTCACATGTACTGGAAAAAATGTCTTGCTATAAGTGAAATAATCTGTTAATGTAACTACAATTTCATCAATTATTGCCTTGAAACAAGCTCTTATCCTGCTGAAAACTTAATTGTAAGTTAGTTTTGTTTTATTTTAGGTCTATTGATATGTTTACACCAGAAACTAAACCAAGAGTACTTGTTTAGATTCGTGATTTTTGCAGTGTAATCTCATTTGTGAAGTGAAACGTTATCCTAACCAACCTGGGGGTGACATCTATGTGGCATGAGACAGATAATCTGAAAAAAATCAAGCTCCTCTGTTTTCTCCCAGCGCTAACTATAAACAGCCAATCAGAGCCAGAAGGAAGGTCTTAGCGCTGTCAATCACCTTCCAGCCCTCTCACTTTCCCACTTGCTCTCTGCTACTAGCAGCTAATGAGCCCATCATGAATGCTAGGCTAATTAGCATGACAACCGATAAACAGTTTTTATTTAGCACATTTCAAATAAATGAAATTGATTGACAGCGCTAAGACCTTCCTCCTTGCTCTGATTGGCTGTTTTTGTTGCATTTCCTCTGATGGCAATAGCAGCTGAGGGCAGAGGTGGAAGACACTGATCTTTTCACAGATTATCTGTCTCATAAAAGTTACATACTGCAGATTTAATGTTGGAAATATAAAATAACTTTCAAAACACAAAACTGCACTGCAAAAACATAAAATCTTACCAAGTATTTTTTTAGTTTCTAGTGCAAATATCTTAGCACTGTTGGAAATGGAAATCCCGATCGATGAATCACAATTTGTATTGACACACGGAGCATCAAATCAGCCGAGAAAAGCATTCAGACTTTACTTATTTTATTCACTTTCAGCGCTGAAAGGAGACGCTTTTACCATTACATTCGAGAAGAGTTTCTAAAAAAGTCTGTGCAGCGTCTGAGGAAGAGGAGGAGGGCAGCTGATTATATGAACTGAAGACACTCCCTGAAATCACACCATGTCTCTGTGTCCTTGATAAGTTTCTGTTTCATAAGAAATGGAATTTAGTGTCTAACAGAATCAAAAATGTAACTCTTTACTATGGGCCCTTTGTCTAACAGCATGTGACTCGTTCTCGACCTTGGTAAAGCGTCTCAACAGCACACTTGAAGTAAGACAAAATTAACTTAAAAATAACCTTTCAGTAAGATATAGGAGCTTGTTTTAAGTCAATAATCCCTTGATATTGATGAAAAATGTCTAGTTCCATTAACTGATTAGTTCAGTCAACTGGCACTTTGCTGTTACCTAGCAACACCAGCCAAACCCAGCCCGTCACCTAGCAACCCAGTTCAGGGTTTCCCTCAGGGTTCTATAAGTCTGGTGGGCGACCAGGCTTTACTTGTGCCTCCACCAGGTTAAGCATCGCTTATTTTTTTAAAGTCTTTTTAAAAAGATACGATTTTAAGGCTTTATAGTCAGTGTTCAGGTATTAATCTCCAAATATTTCAATAACATATAATTATGAAGTGATATTTTCAAATTTTCTATTAACTTCAAACATTTTTTAATTCAAACTGGGTGAATGACTGTCCTAGCACCCAACCACTGTGATTAGCAGTTCTAGTTCCACTGGCAGATTATTTAATTTAAAACATGAGAAATAATCTGCCAGTGGAAGCAGCAGTTTATTGTCAATATTAACAAATATTTGACTCAAAACAAGCTCCTATATCTGGCTGAAAAGTTTCTTGTAAGAAACTTTTTGTAAGACCAAACATACTGTGTTTCTGCAGTTTGTGGCAAGAAACCAAGAGAAGCTGCTCCTCCTTTCATTTAGGACACATCGAATCTTTGGACCGTCAACTTTACCAGACCTTTACAACAAACTAAATAAAAACAAATACTGTGAATAAAACAAGAAACAGACCTGAATATTTCTGGTGGAGTAACCCACCTGGATTATAACCTGGTGTGTTTAAAGGTTTTGTTCCCACAGACTTGGAGATGTTACAGTGGAGCATTGTATGGCAGGCATGGTGCTGAGAGGAGTCGGTGATGCTCTGGGCTACAAGGACGGGAAATGAGTTCAAACTGTCAGGAGAAACAATTCACCAGGTCAGTAACGTGTCTGGGTATGAACTAGAACAAAAGGCCTCTTGCAATAAGCAATGAACAAATCAATCGCATGATAGATTAAAACAAAGTAAATTACTTCCATTTGCATGATTTATTGTCTTCTTTAAAGTCTTCAGTCCGGTGCTTTGGTCTCAGCTAGCCGCATGCGCATTACCATAAGGTATGCTGGATTTATGGGTATGTCTGACAGAATACCTGTTTGCTGCCATGATTCTGAGCAGTTCTGCAAAGCAGCAGCAGGTTTCCTTCGCTGCTGCACAGGTGTAATCCCAGGGTGAACGTCTTAGCGTTCATGTTGTGTTTGAAGGAGGCTTGGAAAAACAGGTTACGACGTGTTAACAACGATTAAACAGTTTTATCTGCTGAAAAAAAGTGACAGAGGACACAGATATGGGAAGTGCGAAAGCCACTACAGATCAAATTGATATAGGAATAACAGGAGTTGGTCATTCTAAGGTAAAGACAACAAACAACTTCCAGTCAGGCGCATGTGGCGCAATGCCCCAATGGCCATGGCGCCTGTCCAGTCCCCCAATGCCCTCATGCCCAATGGCCGCCATGTTCCAATGTCCCGATGCCTACATGCCCCCATACCCCCAATGGCCCCAATGGCCGCCCATGTCCCCCAGTCTCCCCCAATGCCCTCCAATGCCCCCCAATGGCCGCCCATGTTCCCCAATGTCCCCCGATGCCCTACAATGTCCCCCAATACCCCCAATGGCCCCAATGGCCGCCCATGTCCCCCAGTCTCCCCCAATGCCCTCCAATGCCCCCCAATGGCCGCCCATGTCCCCCAATGTCCCTCAATGCCCTCCAATGGCCCCCAAACCCCCCCAATACCACCCAATGGCCACCCATGTCCCTCAATGCCCTCCAATGCCCCCCAATGTTCCCCAATGTCCCCGCAATGCCCCCTAATGGCCTCCCATACTGCCAGGTCTGTAAAATCACTGTAGAAGAAATTTGATAATTTTCTTCCCAGAGTTGCTTTAATTGAGGGTTTTTTGTTTAGCTTTTTTTAAATAAATGGCCTGTTTAAAGTCATACAGCAATACCTCAATTGTATTTAGGTATTTACTTCAACTAGGACACTCTAAAACCTTAATTTCTTGTTTGAAGAAAGAGGCTGAGATACTGGTGTGCTTTTTTCTCACTGGTTTGAATTTCTGTACCATCAAATGTTCTACTGAGGTGAATTCAGCTTTTTTTATTTACTCAGGTCATTTTAACTGATATCAACATTTACTTGATGATGTGAAATGTGTAAGAATCGAAAACAGCTGACCAGCAGCATAACAGAGTCTGATAACATGAAATAGGTCTGGAGGCTTCAGCAAATCAGCAGCTGAGAAGAGCTAGAGAAAAAAGCTGTTAGTGGTTTCATTCTGCTTAAAGCTGTGGCTGGCTGAAACCTCTGGTAGCGTGGCCTGCTTCCAGTAAAGTGAGGCTGACTGTGTGATTATTTCTGCTGCATCTCTGCTGATTTGCTTGAGAATTAACTTTATTTTCCATATTTCCAAAATTTAAACCTGAAATATTCCTAAACAGCTCGTTTATTTGTCCTTTCTTGTAACAAAAGGAATAAATTTGAAGCCTTTTTTCAGCCAACTGTCTGGTAGTGCACAGCAACAGGTGGGGGAGGGGAGGTGCATTACTCAGTGTTTCATACAGACATGAAAATCTAAAAAAAACCCAGAATTATCCAAAATATCTGAACCCACTGTGTTTTATCCATTACTGTTTTGTTGCCGTTACTGTTTCATCTGTTTAAACTGTAACATAATCTTCTGCTTTAAATCAATCAATTTTTGATTGATTGGATAAAAAGTACAGCTAACATCCGAGCATCACTTCCTGTCGTTCTAATGAGCACTTAACAGTCAGAGTGCCCAGATCGATGCCATGCATATGGCTCTGCTTCAACTTTGTCTTTTTTTTAAATACTGTATAAAAAAGTATCTTATTTATATAAAAGT
Organism: Poecilia picta; assembly: GCA_033032245.1. Lineage (NCBI taxonomy): Eukaryota > Metazoa > Chordata > Actinopteri > Cyprinodontiformes > Poeciliidae > Poecilia > Poecilia picta. The sequence goes on from CM065371.1 coordinate 22,860,193, forward strand.
ATAAAAAAGTATCTGCAACGTTTTACACTTTTATTGCTTTTTCAAATAAATCATAGTAAAATAAAAAAAATTCTACATGTATGCAATCTCAGGTATGCCTCACTGAGATTAAAAATATTTTTCAAGAGAGACAAAATACAGACAACAGAAAACTACAAATATCAAAACCTAATTAAAATACAAAACATACAATAAAGGAAGAAAAATAACAAAAGCAAAAAATATTTAGATTTTCGTAAAAACATTTTTTACAAAAATGAAATCTTCTATTTGCAACATGACATTCAAATAAAAATATTTGAAGCTGCAGTATTTAATTTTTATTTACCATCCATCCATCCATCCATCCATCCATCCATCCATCCATCCATTTTCTTCCGCTTATCCGGGATCGGGTCGCGGGGGCAGCAGCTTCAGAAGGGAGGCCCAGACTTCCCTCTCCCCAGCCACTTCTTCCAGCTCCTCCGGGGGAATAATAATAATTAATAATTTTTATTTTTATTTACTAAAAAATATTTTTCCATATTTATTAAAGCTGTCACCATGTTGTGACAGTGTAATGTGACACAGAAAATCTGTGAATCTGTCTCCTCCCATCGCTTCCATTGCCTTCTGAAGAAAAGCACAGCTCCCAGTCAGAAACAACCAATCAGAACCAAGAACAGGGTCTTGGTGCTATCAATCACACTTGCTTATGCGCTGCTAAATCCGCTAATGGTGGAGAAACAACTTATAGTTCCAGGAAAACTGTTTATCTGCCGTCAACGGTGGCTATGCTAACTCCAGCTGGCGTTCTGGGCGAGAGGCGGGGTTCACTCTGGACAGGTCGCCAGTCTGTCGTAGGGCAACACAGAGACACACAGGACAAACAACCATGCACACACACACTCACACCTAGGGACAATTTGGAGAGACCAATTAACCTGACAGTCATGTTTTTTGGACTGTGGGAGGAAACCGAAGTACCCGGAGAAAACCCGCACATGCACAGGGAGAACATGCAAACTCCATGCAGAGGGACTGGGGCCGGGAATCGAACCCAGAACCTTCTTGCTGCAAGGCAACAGCTCTACCAACTGCGCCACTGTGCAGCCTCATAATTAATTTGTAAACGCAATGAAACAGTAAAACAACCAAGGTGTTGAATACTTTGTGAAGTTAAAGTGGAACAGAACTCAAGGGGTGAATATTAATGCTACTTCTTTATTTAACTGTCATTAGTTTTCACTTTACGTTAAAGGGTTCTTCTTGTCAAAAAAGTCACATTTAGTTGATCACAGTTGATCTGTAAAAGAAGTTTTTGCAGGTTTAAAACTTCTTCAGTGAGACAGAAAATAAATTCCTTGTTTGTGACCCAAACTTGGTAAATGGATCCGATTCTGGTTAAAACTTCAACGTGCCTTAATACCAAAAACCACTTCCTGTTTCTAGTCCACTGCCTCATGAAGTATTGCTTCATGGCTTCCGAAAGTACAACTTACACCAAAATGTTGTAATACAGAATTTATAAACACAGTCCTGCAACACTGAGTCGCATTTAATAAAACAGTGCAAAAAGTGACATAAATCTGTAAATAAGGAGGCCGCGTCTCTGCAGCACATATGCAGAGATGAGTAATGAGCTGTCCCTGTGGTCAGAGCATTAAAAAAAAAACAGAAGTATATTTTGAAACAAGAACTAATCTTGACAGGTAACCGTAACGGCTATGACTTTTGCACATAACTTTAAACATGTTAGCTGCAGAAACGACAAAACTTTATCGTCACCTTAATCATACAAAAATAGGAACTTTTGTGGGAAAAACATACAAAGTTTAGAAGAAAGTAAAATACAAAAGACTAGAGATATAAATAGACCCTCGTCTAACAGCGGAAACATATGAGATGCAGCTGAATGCTGTAATTTTTGTTAAGCTTTAGAGAAGATGAATAATGAATACATCACATTAGAGACATTAGAAGGGATGTGAAATAAGGAGGCAGAGATGGGAATCTTCTTCATGCAGAGGATGAAATTTCCTCATTGGGCTCTGAAAGAGAAAAACACACAGATGAGCAAACTTCCTGTAGAGTGTGGGAGTTTCTTTCTTAACTGGTAAATATTTATTTAAGCAGCAACATTTCTTCATCTGAGAAATGTTTGTCTGTTAGTAGAAAAGTTTCACATTATTACGGTTGGTATTTAAAAGTAGAATTAAAATGCAAAAGTACAAAGTTTGAATAAAGTTTGTTGAATAAAATATATTGGCTGGAAGTCGAAATATTTTTAATAAATTCTTATATTTGGAAGAGATAAATAAGAGGCTCTGCTTCCCCCTCATGCTTCATTCTAATGTTTTATCTCTGTAGTTATGCACTGCAAAAACACTAAATTTTAATCCAACTACTTTTGGTGTAGTTTCGAGTGAAAATATCTTGATACACTTGAAATGAGACAAAACTCACTTTTCAGCAAGATATAGGAGCTTATTTTTAGTCAATAATTGAGTCTCTGTCTCTTTAAAAACTCCTGTTCTTTCTGAAGCTCCGCCTTCAGGAAGTCATCCCAACATGGTTCCTCTATTAACCCTTTAAACGTTTTTACCAGCGTTTCACTGGGAGGTACCACAACAGATGAGCAGTTCCACCAGGTGTTTGCTAATTGCTGCTGGCTAGTCTGTAGGAGCTGAGTGGGGGAGGAGCTGTGCCTCGAAGGCGGAGCTAGGTCCACCCATGTGTTTTGAATAGCTAAATGGTTGCCATGGAGACTAAAGGATTTCTCAAACATGCATGAAAAAATCAAGGCAACACTCCAGGAATGTTTTTGATGACAGAATAATATTATATGATCAAAAAAGTAAATTTTACGTAGCACTGCCCCTTTAAATGTAAGGTCTCACCTGTCCATGTCCGGTAAACAGGAATCTTGAGTGCCGGGTGTGTGATCTCCACACACACTCTCAGACGTTCCCTCTCTCCGTCTCTCAGACCCGTCCTCAGGATGACTTTGTTGATGTGAAGCGCGCCGGCGCGCCCCCCCCATTTCTTATCGCTGTCCTCTTCGTCCTCCGACTCGGATATCGTCTCCTGGTACCTGTCCTTGTCTCTGTCCACCTTCTCATCTATGTATTCTATGCCTTCAGTGTCAGGGTCTGTGACAGCCGCTTTTGTTTCTGAAAGACCAATTACATACCAGAAAATTATTATAATCAATAATTTAATATTTAAAAATTACATAACCAGATGGACCACAATATAAAATTGTGTGAAAATGTTAATATTTTAAAGGTCAAAAAGAAAAGAGCCCTGCTTAATGATTTTATTACATTGGGTTATAATTGTACATTTATGAAAATATACTATATTTCTAATATAGCTTAATTACTTTATTATATAAAGTGTTATGATTGTGCATTTATGTAACTGTTTCTGCAATAAACGTTTTGTTTATGATGTGGACCCCTAGAAGAGTAGCAACTGTTGGTCATTGAGGAACGGGGATCCAAATGAACAAACAAAATGAAAATTAGTTACATTAACAACACAATTAAAGTTTCACAAATTATAGAACTTATGAAAGCTGCAGGTTTATGTCTGGTGAATTTTTGGTTAAAACAAACTTGTTTTTCATTCAGTGAAGATACTCAGTGGGTCAATTATCCAGAAATTTCGCTGAAGAAAGAGCAGCGATACTTCACAATAAAAATACTCAAATTAAAATAAGTAATAAGTACAGCTTATTAAAGATACTCATAAAAGTTTTTTATGGGTATATAAAAATATATATATTTTGGCAAGTAAATAAATAAAATTAATAAAAAATAATAATAAAATTTCAATAAATAATAAAATCATGCAAAACATGACTAGGCTATTGTACACTCTAAAAAGTGTTTTTTGGGCTTAGGTTCATCTTATGGACTTATTTATATTAATTTAACTTAATTCTTTTGCTTTTGCTATTCCAACTTACTTTTTTGTGTTCATTTTACTCAAAACTTACACTAAATAGTTGAACCAACTTAATTGAATTGCTTGTTATCTATGGAAGTTTAACCAACTTAATTTATTAAGTTTAACCAATTCTATATATTCTAATCATCCAACTTATCATCCATAAACTTAATTGAATTGCTTGTTACCCATAGAAGCAATTCAATTAAGTTGGTTCAACTTTTTCTTTTTAGAGTGTATTATGATGGTGATATTATATAATAGACATTTACTTATTGCGTGGCCATTCTTGCGTTTCTCCGGTTTGTCCGGTGTTCTCAGCAGGTTCGCGGACCTCTCCAGGGCGCAGACACTTTTCAGTTCTCTCTGTCCGTCATCTCCGATCTCCTCTGTCTCACTGGACACTAACGGAGAGAAAGTCGGTCCCCCCGCTGACCAGAGTAGCCTGGCCTTGGGGTGACCTCCCTTCAGCAGGATGGAGAACACGCCGACGCCTTCGCTGCTCCAACAAACGGAGATCGACGGCGGAATGGTCGGGGAAGCTAAAGAAAACGGAAGGAAGTCGTCAAATGTTAAGCCTGAATCAGGACTTTACCCTATGTTCACACAGCAAGTCATCATGCTGTGATGACTTGCTGTCATCACATCCGGATGGAAATGTGCCGCCTGCACCGCTCATGCTACTAATTAAACCGTAATACGGAAGAGGATTAGGGCCACCGGGGAAAAAAAAAAGAATTCTGAGATTAAAGTCAGAATTCTGACATTCTGACTTTAAAGTCAGAAAGTCAAAATTCTGAGATTAAAGTCAGAAAGTCAGTATTCTGACTTTGAAGTCAGAATTCTGACTTTAAAGTCAGAATTCTGACTTGAAAGTAAGAATCTCAGAATTCTGATTTTAATCTCAGAATTCTGAGATTAAAGTCAGCATTCTGACTTGAAAGTAAGAATCTCAGAATTCTGAGATTAAAGTCTGAATTCTGACTTTTAAGTCAGAAAGTCAGAATTCTGAGTTTAAAGTCAGAACGTCAGAATTCTGACTTTAATCTCAGAATTCTGAATTTAATCTCAGAATTTTTTTTTTGGTGGTCCTAATCCTCTTCCGTTCCCTACAGCAACGAGATTTCTGTATAAATGGCTAACGGCCCTAAAGCAACCCGCATGCGCAGAAGAAGAACGTTGACGTCACACAGCAGCGCTTTGTATACGGAAGTAATAGTGAATTGAGCCGTTTTGGATTGATTTTAAAGTTTATTCAGCAATGAGAGCCGATAGAATTGTTGTCACATGATCATAAAAAAAGATTAATTGATAGCAATGGGCTTTTTGTGGAGCATTTACTGTAATGTATGTAAGAAAGTTTGCTTGGATGTGTAGTCAGAGCCAGGGACTGCGATTTATAAATTCATAACCATAATTCTCAGTCATTGTTTACGTCCTGATTTACAGCGTCTAGTCTTTTCTGGTCCAGAATTAAGACATGTTTCACCTCAGTCACGTAAAATTTGGATAAAATACCACATGATTCTCCAGACTGCAGAGGCTGTGAAAATACCGAATTACCACGTAGTAAATAAAGAAGGCAGGTTCTGTCCTGGGAGAACTGTGGAACCTCTGGAGATGATAATGAAAATGATTTGACATGAAATCAAAAAAACCATGGACAAACCTGACCATCCTTTCCATGTGGCTGTCTTAGAAAAACTGAGTGCTATAGTCAGAAGCCTTTTCAGATTTGCTGTAAGACAGACCTCTACAGGAGATCTGTCCTACCAACAGTCATAACTCTGAAGAATTTTTTATTAATGTGAGTTAAAACATTTAATTCCCTTTGGGATCAATAAAGTATTTTTGAATTTGAAAGAAATGAAGAAATAAATAAAATTATGTCAAAAAAGTGAATATTACGAAAATAAAGTCATAGTACTACAAAATTAAAGTTGTAGCATTAGAATAGTCATAATATTATGGTTTGATTCTCATAATATGAGTTTATTTTCATAATATTTCTCATATTATTGATACATTGTTGCTCATAAGGCTATCACTTCATTCCCTTACAAGCTTTTTACTCTTAATTTGTTTTTTATTTTTCTTAGTTTGGTTCAAATATTCTGTTGTAGAATTAAGTCATTCAGACTGCAGTACTGAAGTTGGATATAGGTCACATTTGGTAATGTGTGTTAATATGGCCATAATAACTGTAGATGTTAATATTTCCCACCATTGTCTCCGTTTCTCCAGTGTCTCTCTATCGGCTCCTTTAGGGAACAATGCTGGACTCGGCAGGTGATGCCGCCTCCTCTGTCCCTTTTCTCCTGCAGGATTGGTTTTGTCTTCAGAGTCGCTGTGGCCCTGAAGAGTCTGGGCTCAGTTTGTATGGGGCCCCACAGCTCTCCTCCCTCTACAACCTCCTCTTCTCTGTCATCCTCCTCTCCATCTCTAAGCTTCAGCCACGTGACGGAAATGTTCGGAGGGTAGAAATCTGTGATCTCACATCCCAGAGTGAAGCTCGGATCCGAGGCATGAGTGAAGCTGACAACATCAGACACGCACGGCCTTTTGATGAAGCCTGAAAGGAAGTAAATATTGCAGAAATGTGACGTATGTTACATGTAACGTTTCTTTTTATTAACTGTGTTTCCATTACAAATGTGCGCAAACCTTTAACAATATTCTGCTGATGCCGAAAAAACCCCTGTAATTTCGCAATTTCTGTGTGTCCATTAAATAGGAAAGTAAATTAAAATGACATGTGAACAAGCTTGTTTATAAGCCATTAAAATGGATGTAAACAGTTACATGAGAAATATTCATAATTCAGGGCATGGCGCTCATCGTCCATCAGCCAATCAGAGAAAACGTTGATGTCCTATTTAGTAAGGGCCGTGCTAATAAGAAAAAGTATGAAAATAAAGTCATAATATTTCAAGAATAAATTCAAAATATTACTAGAGTAAAGAGTAAATTTCTGTTTTTCTAAGCATGGCCCTAACATTGCACCGTGCAAATATCTAAGCACTTTTGAAATAAGACAAAACTAACTCGCAAATAACTTTTCAGGACAATTTTGAGGAATTTGTAGTTGGTGATTTCAAAGAAGAGCTATGGATTCAACATATCTGAATGACAACCAACTTCTTATGAACTGTGACGCTGTGAGAGCTCTGGTGGAATCCGCTCCACATTGTCTGAGAAAACAAAAACAAACCATCCTCCTCGTACCACTTCCTGTCGTCTTTGCAGTTTCTGGCAGTAGTAACATCCGATTGTTGATCACGGGATTCATGTGATGTGTAAAAAAAGTCTTTCGATATGGTTCTAGCACAAAATCGTTTTGCGGAAAAAACATGAATTTTGTCAAAATTGCTGGGTTTCTATTAAGTTTTTTTTTCTCTTAATTTCAGTTTGCACAATTTTTTGGTGAATGGAAACGCAGCTGGTTGTCTGTTGTGGGCACCTCGAGTTTCGCGGGTGACTGGTTGCTTCAGGGCGACGTGGTGTACGCTCACCCACACCTTGGTGGCGCCCTTCTCCACCTCGTGGCGGGGAAGTTTGCACTGACTGAAGGCGGAGAAGAAGCCCTCTGAATTGGGCCGAGGCGCCGAAGAGGCCTTGGAAGCCACCGGGCTGAGCTCCCCGCCCTGACAGAACCAGCGGAAGGTGATGACATCCGGATGGAAATGTGCCGCCTGCACTGTCATGTTGATGACATCTGGAAGAAAAGGACGCAGCTTTGAAAACACACTGGATGGTACATTTAATACACAAACCTGAATGTGTTTTAGTGGGACTGGCAGGCAAACACAAAGTGGGACATGATTCATTTATTTACCTCTCAAGTGAAAGTACCAAAGTAGCCACCCAAGAAATGACTCAAGTAAGAGTAAAAAAGTATTTAGTAAAAAGGAAACTGAAGTACTGAGTAACTGATCAAAACATCAATCACTTAATATTGAAAAATTACATAATCAAACAGAACAAAATATGGAGATTTTGGTGTTTTAAAGACCAAAATGAAGATATAAGTATCTTAATTACAAAAACAACAAAATCAGGCAAAATAAATATTTTTCCAAATCAATTTATTTTAATATTAAAATCAAAAACACTTGGTACATGTGACACTTTAACAAAAACTGCAGGTTGGTATCTGGTGAACTTTTGGTTACAGCATGTTTGTTTTTTATTCAGTGAAGTTACTCAGATTACATTTTACTCAAGTAAGAGTAACAATACTTCATAATAAAATTACTCAATTGAAAGTAAAAAATACATTAATAAAAACTAAGTAAATCTAAACAGTTACTCTGGGTGCCATGTATTGGTATTGATCAGCTTCCTTGTCTGTGCTGAAAGCATAATAGTTTATGTTTACTGACTCAATCTCAGAGGTTTTGTGGTCTAAACTCACTATTCCTACTAGTCCCAATGAAGTTTTTGGTTTTAATGTCAACAGATGTGGATATTTTTTTACATGAGGATTTTATTTACCTGGATTATTTTCCGTCTCTGCCAGCTGTATTTCAGACACCTCTGGAGCAGCTGCGTAAAAAACAAAGCATTGTTACAAACAGATTATAAAGAAAAATTAAACATTTTTGAAGAGAGAAAAAAAACAGGCTTCCTTACAGAGAATAGTAAGCCTCTCCGACACTCTTTCCTCCACAATCTTGTCCTTGCCCACATACGACACCTGACATTTAAACACAGCGCCCTTGTGCAGAGAAATCCGCGGGACGAAGGTGAGAGAAGAAACCATCTGCTGGGTCCCCTGTCCGGAGGAGAGGACCGGCCCCTGCGTGTGCAGCTTGTAGTACCCCATCTCGCCTCTGGGGGTCAGCAGAGGACCCTTCTCTGAAGCTGGGGAGGTGAGAGTTAGACCGAAGGGCAGATGGATGGTGGTTAGGGGAGTGGAAAGGCAGTTAAAGTTAGACCTGGAAGCTCCTATTTGCATGTAATGTTGTCAGGCGGGAGGATTATGGAGACGTTGGTGAGAAAACATTACAGGTTAGATTTGCAATTATTTCAGCATCACTTATTTAAAAGTTGTTGCACTGCAAGAACACAAAATCTTACTAAGTGTTTTTGGTTTCTAGTGCAAGTATAGGACGCAGTACAAGGGCTATACTAATAAAAAAACAATAAAGTAAAATTATGAGAATGAAGTTATAAAACCACAAGAACAAAGTAATAATATTATGAGAAAAATAGTATAATATATTACACAAATGAAGTTGTATGAGAATAAAGTTATACTATTCAATGACTTGAAATACAACGACTTTATTCTCGTATTGTTTTGGTTTCATTCTTGTACGACTTTATTCTATTATGACTTTATTCTTGTAATTTTACAACTTTTTTCTCGTAATCTTACACTATTCCAGCAATTTTACGATCATATTCGTGTAATTCTACAACTACCTTTTGTAGATTTATGACTTTATTCTTGTAATTTTATGGACTTTCTTCCATGTATTTTTATTAGTACTTGAAACTAACTTACAGGAAACTTTTCTTCAATAAACAGGAGCTTGTTTTAAGTAAGTAATTTCTCAAAATTATGAGCTGTAAATGAAATGATCTGCCTGTGGAACAAAACATTTTAATATGGGTAAAATGTCTTGTTGCACTGGCAGATTATTTCATGTATAACTACTAGTTTTTAATCAATATTAATGAATTGGTAACTTGAAACAAGCTCCTATAATTTGCTGAAAAGTTACTTGTAAGTTAGTTTTGTTTTATCTCAAGTGTACTGAGATATTTGCAGTAGAAACTAAACCGTTTGCAGTGTTGAATGATGCAGAAATGCTCTGATATTTCTTCTCTAAAATCCCAGATCAACCTTTTGACCTGCACTCATCCTTTTTCACGTTAATCTAAAATACACAACATTTTGCATCATTTTTTTTTTACTTTTCCTGTATTTACATTAAGAAAAAAACTAATTTATTCCTATCATTCAATCCAAGTTTAGCTCAGTTTGATGAAACCTGCTGCGTCTGCAGTGTCCCAACCTGTGAGCGAGGTGTCATTGATGGCGGTGTCGTTGAGGAACCACCTGGTCTGGACCCGGTCCACACGCCGGCCCTCGATGCTCACGCTCACCCGCCCCTTTTGGCCGACGACGACGCGCGGCGGCAGGATGATTCCTGACACAGTGAGCGACTTGTGTTTCTCTGTTTCAGGTGAGGCAGAGGAAATGAGAGCGTTAGAAAAAAATAAACTATTCCTTCATCTGGCCTTCTGGTACATTTCACCTCTAACCCAGTGGCGTCCAAACGTTTTGCATTGAGGGCCAAAATAATTTTATTATGGGTTTTCTAGCCACATGATAATTACTTGATTATTATAGCACAATTAAGTAAATTTATTATGTAACACAAATCTAGAAAAAACTTGCAGAAAACTGCAAAACAGCTGAAACACTGAGTTCCTTTGAATCCAGACTGAAACCCCTCCAGTTTAAAGTTGCTTCTGAAACATTATAAATTAAACATTAATCAACATTCTCATGTGTAACGATGGCAGTTAAAATGTGATGCTTCAATTATTTTTGTGTTTTTATCATGTAAAACATTTTGAGCAGCCTCGTTGCTGAATCACTCAAAAATAAACTTGACTGACTGATAAAAATGCTCTGTATATCAATTATGACTTAAAAGGAATGTTGGCTTTGTGAAATTGGGCCTTTGTTTCTTTAAGAGACCTTTGCTCTTTTTGAATTTCTGCTTTCAGGAAGTAATCACAACATAAATAAACTTTTTAAAAATTTTATCTGCTTGATAATAAACAAAAAATGTATTTAAACCAACAAAACAGATGTTTCTGTTCAGAAGATGAGGGAAATGTCAACATGGCTGAAACTGTTTCTCAGAAATGAACTCATTTAATCCACTCAGGCTGCTTTTAGCTCTAAATATTTTTATTTTTAAACTGTCCTGTTTAGGATGTGTTGGGTCACAGCAGCTCTCACAGCGGTTTCATGACATTTCCTGAGTGAACGTGTGAACACGCGGCTGCAGTGGTGCAAAAGGGATTTAAGATGTTTTTTACAGAATAAAAAAGAAACCTCTATCATTTTGAAGCATTTTTGTTATACTTTAAAAGAGATTTTTTCTCAGAAAACAAAAAAAATCTGTTATATTTTTAAAATATTTATTTGTCTTAAAAATATATATTGTATATATTGAGATTTTTTCTCAGAAAACAAAAAAAATCTGTTATATTTTTAAAATATTTATTTGTCTTAAAAAAAAAAAAAAAAAAAAAATATATAAGTATATATATATATATATATATATATATATATATATTAATATATATTTTGTATTATATATACAGTATATTTAATACAAAATATATTTGTATTTTGTTATAATATATATTTATATATATATATATATATATATATATATATATATATATATATATATATATATATATATATATATATAATATATATATAAAATATTTCATATTTGAAAGACAACAAATGACTGACCTACAAATGACAACAAATGACGTAAACTATGACTGACCATAGTTTAGGTCAGTCAACAAATGACTGACCTAAACTATGTTAAGTTTTTGCAGAGAATGTGATTATAATACTCTTTTTCTCTTTTTTGCTGTTTTATGTTTTTGTTCTATTATTTCTGCTGATGTGAGACATATTGTTTATAAAATCCATGAAAATAGAAAATAAATGATCAGCTCTCTTCCTACACTGCAAAAACAGAAAATCTAAATATTTTTGTTTGAGATTAATGTAAATATGAAAAAAGTTTAAATTCCACCAGAAGATTATTCCACTTATAATTTGGACTCTGTACGCGATCCGTACAGAGTCCGACAATTCTGTTGAGGGGGGTGCACTAAGGCAGAAGCCGTTACGCAGAGCGGATTGTAACGTAGGACTCATTTACTGGGCCGCAATGTGTCTCTCTTCCCCCTTTGCTGCTTGTGGCTCAATGTTGGCGCACAAGTAACCGAGAGAATCCGGTTACAGGATTTTCAAAATAAAAGATGCTCCACACTCAAATAATACATAAAACGGAAATATTTTATTATTTCTTGCGCCGCGGACTGGTACCAATTGGTCCGCGGACCGGTATCGGTCCGTGGACCGGGGTTGGGGACCACTGTTCTATATGATGCTAAAATAACTTGTAAGTCAGTTCTGTCTTATTTAAAATTTATCAAGATTTTTGCATTTGAAACTAGAAATTAATAAGCAGTAAGATTTTGTGTTTTTGCAGTGCCTGACTGTGTGCTTTACCTTTTAAAAGATAAACTCATGAATTATTTGTGTTTTACCCAGTTTTAAAACGTTCCAGCCTTATAAAGGCATCACATATTGATATAGTACTCACTAAGTCCATAATGTGCAACTCAAAACAGATCTTTAACAGATTTTACATTCCATCATGAGGTAACCATACACACTTAAAAAACTTTTCTGTGGTAAACCAACACAAGCACATAATACTCTGGTAGCAGAGCCTTTCTGCATCACCCAACACTGTGCAGATTGGACAGGATACATGGAAACTGTGACATGTTTTTATATAATCACCTCATGAGTTTTTACAGACGGACATATTTCCTCCGTCAGTCAGGCTCAGTCAGACTGACTTGAAAAAGCCTGCAAACACCATTTTTAAGTCTTTCCGTAGATTCTCAACTCAATATAGGTCTGGACTTTGACTAGGCCATCCTAACACATGAATATGCTTCAATCTAAACCATCATAACATGTCTGGCTGTTTAGGGTCGTATCTGTTTTAGCCCTTCCATAAGTGTCAGATTTGTCCTGCACATATTCACTCATTTTCCCACCTGAGCTATGGATCTCTGCAGCTCCTCCAGAGTCACCAATAAGTGGTTTCTAGGTGATAAATAACCAACAAAACTCTCAAAAGTTCTGGAGTTCAGATTGGGTTGCTAGGTAACAGGCCTTGGTTTTGCTGGGGTTGCCAGGTAACGGCACAGTTGAATGTGACTTAACAGTCGGGAGGATTTTGAAACAAAAAAACATTAAGCTATTACCAATAAAACAGCTGGATTTTTTTTAAGTAACTTTGATCATTTTTAGAAGCAGCAGAGACACAAATGAAAGAACAAGAAACTGAAAAATGATCATTTTGAGTGACAGATCCCCTTTAAACCTTCTGCATCTCAGGCTCTGACTCACCGTCTCTCCGCCTCCAGGAAAAGCCGAAGCAAAGCAGGAAGACCAACACAATGGAGATACACATCATGGCCACGGACGCTTTGGCTGACTTTGTCAACACAGGAGCTTCATCTGGCAGAGGGAAAAAGAAGGAAAAACTTAATGAAGAGCAAAAAAAGCAAAAACTAAAATACACTTTAAAAAATCCACATTTCAAGCAGCTCAAGATACCAGAAGATCTTATCTAATCTGGATGCTACAGATAAGCGAGAGCATTTCCAAGCTCAGATTTGCAGAAAAAAACCCAACTATCACATCTTAAAAATATTGTCTTAGAATCCACAAAAATGGAAAACAAATTATTTACTGTCTTCCTACACTGCAAAAACACAAAATCTTAGCAAATATTTTGTCAAATTTTCATGCAAATATCTCAGCACACTTGAAATAAAACAAAACTGGATTCAAAGTAACTTTTCAGCAGAAGTTTAAGTAAATAATATGTGAAAGTAGAAAAAAATTACTAATTCCCAGATTTTTTTCACTTATAATGTGTGAAAATGTATTTTGATGAGAATTATTTACTCAAAGCAAGCTGCTATATTTTTCTGAAACGTCACTTGTAAGTTAGTTTTATCTTATTTCAAGATTACTAAGATATTTGCAGTTAGAACTAAACTAAAGTGACTTGGTAAGACTTTGTGTTTTTGCAGTGCAGACCAGCATGTTGCGCTTTTACCCTGAGGGTCCAGCTTGTCCAGGTCTGCTGACGTTCTGGTTGGATCCACCGCCCCGGTTGGCTCACTGCACACTCCACCGTGCCGCGCCTGCGTCTCTGCTCCGGGCTCAACGTGAAATACCGCCTGGTGCTGTAGGTCTGATCCGGGTTCTGATCCGTGGCCGGGGGGTCCGGGAGCGCCGTGCCGTTCTGGAACCAGGACACGGACACGTCCTCTGGGTAGAAACGCTCCACATCGCAGGAAAGAGTAAGAGGAGCGTTGGAGGAGCGAGTCTGAACAACGGACAATCTGACAGAAGGTAGATCTGAGAAGACAAGCAAGAATAACCTTCAGACTCAAATTAATTTAAATCAGATGCGGCGGTTTATTAAGGTTACTGTGGTAAAAAAATGATGCCAAAAAACTAAAAAATGTATAATTATCTCAGAAATTCTCTAGAAAAAAATAATTTCTGAACTCTAAAAGTCCAAAAGTTGCAAGAAAAAAAAAACAGTTGAAAAAGTTCAAACTTTCAAACTTCTAGAAATTTTGATCTAAAAAAAATTCTAAAAAATTTTTTTTAGGAGAAACATGAAAATCTCTGAGTTTAAAATTCAACTTTTGAAAATTTTGACTTTCAAAACAGAAATTTTCCAAAAGTTTTTTTTTTTTTTTTTACTTTTGGAATTCAAAAATTTCTACTTTTTCTTCTGTTTTATGGTGGGGAAATTCGTAACTTTTCAAACTCAGAAATTTTAAAGTTTTTGTTTATTTAAAATTTTAAATTTTTGGAGTTCTGAATTATGTCTGAGATTAATCTAAAATTTTCAGTGTTTTTCTAGCAAATTTTTGATTTTTCAAACTCAGAAATTCTCAAGTTTTTTTTTTGAAAATGTATGAAACTTTACTGTGATCTTAACACTCTGTCATAATGAGCTTTTCATGCTAAGCCTCAGGCCATAGAGTCTTTTCTGTTGAAAACAAACTCACGGGTGACACTGAGCCGGAAGTCCAGCTCCTTGGTGCTGCCTCTGTGTGACACCTGGCAGCTAAAGGTCACATTCTGGTCCTCTTTGGACGGGTAAAAGGTCAGGTTGTTCACTGCCGTGTAGAATCCATCCGGACTCGGCTCGCCTTCCACCTGCAGGGCCGGCTGGATCACTTCTTCTTCTCTGGTCCAGGAGAAAAACACCGGTGGCGGGTAGAAGCCTCTGGCATGGCACTCAAGCTGGCTCTCTTTTTCTAACAGAACCCACGTCTGAGGCACGGACACTGAAGGGGGCGCTAAAGAGCAGAAACAAAGGAGAAAGGAAGCAGGCTTTCACAATGGAGCATTAGGGCCAAGGTAGATAGAAAAATTAGTACATTTCTGTCAAAAAGTTTAAATTTTTCAAAATGTAGATATTTTGGAGCTCAGAAAAGTTTTTTAAAATATGTTAAATTAATCTAAAAAATTCTGAGTTTTTGTTCCACAAATTTTCAAATGTTTGGAGATCAGAAATTTCCTAATTTTTCATGAAAAGAGTTATTCCTCATAATTTTTGTACTTTTTGAACTAGAAAATGTCCAAGATTTTTCTAGAAATTTTCTGAGATTAATCTAAAAATTTCTGCTCTGAAAAATTTCTAGCAAAACTTCGACTTTTGGAGCTCAGAAATATATATTTTTTATGTTTTATTTTTATTTTATTTATTTCTATTAATTTTTTAAAATAATTAAATAAATTTTTAAACAAATTTTTTTCCCCTCACTCATTTATTACCAGTAGCTTGAAAATGTAATTTTTTTTCTGGAAACTTTGACATTTCAGACGCTGAATAAATTCTGAGTTCTTTCTATCAAATTTTTGACTTTTGTATCTCAGAAATTTCCATGTTGTTTCTAGAAACTGAGGTAATCTCAAACTTTCTAATTTTTTTCTTACAAATTTATGATTGTTGTAAGAAAATCCCAATATGTTTCTAGAAAATTTCTGCCATATCAAAATTTCTGAGCTCTTTTGACAGTAATGTACTCCTTTTTTCTAACCACAAAATCTCTAATACACCGTTGTAGACTTTAAATTTTTGCTTCAGTTTTACAGTATGAATCCATTAAAAGGAAGTGAACTATAACACACCTAGAACAGTAAATGTAACATTTCTAGAGAGCAGGTCTGTAGAGTTGTAGCTGACTGTGCATTTATAAATCCCCTGCAGACTGAAGCTGGCGCTGAGGATGGAGATGGAAAAATCCCCGTTGGTGAAATCGGAGGGATCCCAGCTGAATCCCTCCTTTATTTCTTCTTCTGCTCCATCGAAGGAGGCGACAGTCGAGTTTTCTCTCGTCCAGTCGACTCTAATCAGAGAGACGTCCATCTTGTTTCCTGGTGGGGAGAAGCTGCAGGGCAGCGTCGCGTTTGTGTTCAGGTTCGCCTCGATTTCATCAGCAGACACTAAAGCAGAGCAAACAGAAGCACATCTCACTGAAGTTCATCCTAAAAGGAAAACTCATGTTGGTAATTTCACAGAGTGATGCGTTTAAGTTAATTTTGTTATAACTTGGAGGTAATGAAACAAAAAATTCAGTTTATCTGAAAGCTTGAATATCACATAAAACAAATAAACAAGAAGAGTAAGTATCTGGAAAGTTAAGTGGACAGAAAAAGATCCATCAAGTTAGAATATTACAAAAAAACAATAAAAAAGGAGGTCATTGCTTAAACTGTTGACTGTAGTATCTGAGTATGTTAATGGAAAGTTGAGTGGAAGGATAAAAAATTATAGAAAGTAAGAATATTACATAAAATCAATAATAAGAAGGGTAAAGTGCAAGAGGTCATTACTTAAGAAGGTTGGCTGTAGTATCTGAGTATGTTAATGAAAAGTTCAGTCGAAGGAAAAAATCCATAAGGTTACACTATTACATAAAACTAGTTTTAAATGATTTAAATGAAATATATTTTATTTAAATATATTTTATTAATGTCTAGTCCTTGTCAGTGTAGTTGACAAGGACTACACTGAGACAGTGTGGTCGTTGTCAATATTAAATTTATTTAGGTAGTACTTTAAAAACAGGTTTAAAACTGCACCAAAGTGATGTACAAAAACAATAAGCGGTTGGCTAATTGATGAAAAGAAAAGAAAAATAATACAAGAAAAAAATATATATGTATAAGGTTAAAATAAGAGTAATAATAATAAGTAAACAAAAACAAAAGACTGTTCACTGTCCTGTTTGTCCCTGTTTGATGCTCCCTGTGGGTCAGGAGTGGCCTAACTCAAGTAATGTGACAGTTTCAGTCCATGTGTGCTGCGGTTTCAGCTGCGGTCCAGGCCTTTTGGTCTCCCCAAAACTCCTAAATGTGCTTTTTGTTCCACTTGTCTTACAAAGATTCCATTTATCCGCCAATCTTTTTCCTTATTATATTCTAATTGACTGAGATGCAAATGTTTGTATTTTATTTGCAACAGGAAGAAGGAAGCTGCAAAATTCATAGAAAATTATTTAATTTTCTTCCTGGAATGAAAAGTCCTCTGTGCATTTGAAAGTAACACCGAATTCAAACAAACACTTTTTAAATCAAATCAGTCTTGGAACCTGGACTTTAACACAAATAGGCTGATTTTAATTTTATTTATCGCTCGTCTCCAGACTCCAGTATTTTAGTTTCACTCTTTTCCTCTCTAAAGGTAAATCAGTAATCGCAGTATAACCCACTCTCAATGAATTGGTGTAAATATAAAGTCTTCTAATCGGCTTAATTAGTAACCTGCACAATAAATACTTGCATGCAGATACGGCACCAAGTTACACGAAACTTTCCACACTCAAGTGTTTCTGTTTCACCTTCTGCAAAGTGTGACAAACGATCTTTTAGGACTGAACGATGCATTTTTGTTGCTTATAAGTGCAAATAAGGTGAAGTAGTTTCAACCTCAGCTGCAATCAATCATGTTGAGAAAGTTATTTTCCACACTGAGGCACAAATGGAAGTTTTTTTTTAGCGTAAGTCAATAATACTTCATGAAAATGTATGAGTTCCACTTACAGATTATTTTACCTACAGCAAGATATTTTCCCCATGTTACAATTGAAATAATCTGCAACTGGAACTAGAACTGGGTTGCTAGGTAACAGGCTGGGCTTGGCTGTGGTTGCTAGGTAACAGCGCCAGTAGAACTAGAACTTTTTCATCAATATAAGGGATTTTTGATTTGTAGGTTTGTTTGATCTTATTTAGAGTGTACAAGATATTTACAGTAGAAACTAGACCAGAAATAAATAGTTGGTAATGTTTGTGTTTTTGCAGTGTTTCCATCTGGGGAGTCATTTGTTTTAAACTGGTGCACTGCAAAAACACAAAAGTACAAACTAGAAAAAGTAGCTTTGTTCTGGTTTCCAGTGTAAATATCTTACACTTGAGATTAGACAAAACTAACTCACTGGAAACCTTTTTAGAAAGATTGATTTGAGTAAATAACTCCTTAATATTGGTGGGAAAAGTTCTAGTTCCAGTGGGACCGTTACCTAGCAACCCCAGCCAAGGTCAGCCCGTTACCTAGCAACCCAGTTCTAGTTCCACTGGTAGATTATTTCACTTACAACATGATATTTTCCTCATATAATAAGTGAAATAACCTGTCAGTGGAACTAGTATTTTTAATCAATACTATGGAAATTAAAACAAGCTCTTCTATCTTGCTGAAAAGTTGCTTGTGAATTTGTTTTATCTTATTTCTTGTGAACTAAGATATTTACACTAGAACATAGAACAAAAATACTTGGTAATATGTGTGTAGAACAACTTGTTTTCAGATTCCAATCTGTGACCAATTTATTTTTTTTTAACATGTTTAGCAAGGCCTCTGGAGGTGAGACGAGCCCACAGCATCATAGGTCGCCTACCGTACTTTAAAGTGTTTTTGTTTCACACCTCACCCACTGGAGTGTTTTGTTGCTGTAAAGCTCAATCTTGATCTCATTTGACCTAGTTAAAGGCCTGCAAAACCTCCATATGTTAATGTTTGTGATGGTAGGACAGAAAATGTTCTTTTTAGGAAGATTACTAATGTAATATATTTGAACGAGGAACTAGATTAAAAAGCTTAAGATTTACATTTTCTGCAGTGCAGGATAAAGTAGGGTCTTCATCTGGTCTCATTTATCACAGTAATTAAAATATATATATCTACAACTGTATATCGTATATACGTATATATATATATTATTATATATATATATATATATATAATATATATATATATACTGTATATTTCTTCATGTAGGATATTTTTTGCTGATCAACTTTTGTCAGATTAAAACTTGCGTTTTTCTTAATTTTCTTTTCAGTTTAAGTAAGTCACTGCAGCACAGTATTCATTTATTTCCCACACATTTGCCAGGATTTCCAATAAATGCTGAAGGACATTTTACCCAAAAGCAGTTATATTGTTCTATGTATTGTTTTAGTGAAGATTTTTAAAGAAGCTACATTTTTATTCTTAAAATAATTCAGTTTTAATGTTCTACTTATCCTGCAGCAGGAAGAGTCGGCCACACTAGACAATCATTTCATAAAACACAGCAGAAATCATGTTTCACCAGGGAACATGTGGATAAAAATTAACATAAAGTCCTAGAAAACATTGTGACAGCGCCTTACTTAGAGACTCTTTTTATGCTTTTTTGACATTGTTCCCACTTCCTTGTCCTCTTTTTATCAGCATTATCAGAATCAGATCATAAATAAGTAAATAATGGCAGTACTTATTACAAAAACTGCAATATCAGTGCTGATACACTGCAAAAACACAAAAATTGTACCGAGTAATTTTGCTCCAGTTTCTAGAGCAAATATTTTAGTTCACTTAAAATAAGACAAACTATCTTAAAAGTAAATTTTCGGCAAGATATGGAGGTTTGTGTTAAGTAAATAATTGATTAATAGTGATGAAAAAGTGGTAGTTTATTTGTTGATTTGATTTTTTTGTGTTCTTATGATGTTAAACACTTTGAACTGAATTGTTGCTGAAATGGGCCATAAAAAAATTATTTGATTTTGATTTGGCAGATAAATTAACTTGTAACATGGGAAACATGTTGTGTTATTAGTGAAATAATGTACCAATGGAACTAATAATTTATCATCAATATTAAGGAATTATTGACTTAAAACAAACCTCTATATTGTGCTGAAAAGATAATTTTAAGTTTGTCTTATTTGAAGTGCATTAAGATACTTGGACTAGAAACTAGGCCAATAATTCTTGGTAAGATGTATTTTTGCAGTGTATGCATTAACATAATTTAAATAAATAAATCTACATTTTTCTACTTTATCATCATTATGCATTAATGTACACCACTTTAATATTGCACAATCACAATATTAGAAAGCATAAATTCCCTTTGAGAGGTAAAACAGGAAGTAAAACTCTGTTAAACTCTTACAAACATCCAGTTTGAGCTGGAACCAGCAGATTAAGCCCCAGATTTTCCATGCAGGCCTGTGAGTGCAATAACACACAATACTCACCGGGCTTTATGAGAGCCAGGAACACAGCGAAGACGAGGACTTTACACCGCATGGTCTGGCTTGTCCTCACTGCAGATTCTTATCGACGGTCCGTTCTGCAGGCTGATGCTTATATAGAGGTCCGAGGTGACAGTGGGCGGGATCGTCCCGAAGGAACAAGAAATATTGTTCCTGGGCCTCACAGAGAGTGAAAGGAGGCTCTTTGATATGTGGACGTTCCTCCAAATAAAGGAGGAACGAGGGGCAAGATGTGCAGAGAAGCACAAGTGGAGGAAACGGGTCACTTAAAATTCACACGGGCCGGAGTCCAAGGTTTTCTGGGGGCTGCTTGACATTGGCGCAGTGTTGCCGTGAACAAACGGAGAGTAATCCCCACTGAGCTGGTGTGGGCAAACACTCAGCCGACACTACAGCGCTTTTCTGAGAGAGCAAAAAGTTACATTTAGGAGAGAAAAGGAGGTTCTGTTCTCCTTCACAGAGTTTAGTCCCGGCCGTGATGAGGGTTGACGGCTGGAGGAAAGTCTAACTATTCACTTAATTAGATGTTTATCTTGTTTCACTTTGGATATTGAAACCATTAGGGTCATCATAGATAGAAAACGGAAAAAAAGGAGGAATAGATTTTCATTTATTTTGACCCCCAACAGTTGAAAATTGGCAAGAATTTTTTTAGGTTAAGCTCACATATTATCTAGAAAAATCTGAAATATCCAGGTTATTTCCCTAAAATACATTTGAGATTAATCTCAAAATCTGAGCTTTTACTTCTGGAACTCAAAATTTCAGTTTTCTCTTTGTTTTTATTTTCTAGAAAATTTCAGAGATTATTCTTAAAATTTCTGACATAGAGCAAGACATTTTCCCAAGTTATAATTGAAATAATCTGCCAGTTGAACTAATACTTTCATCGATATTAAGGAATTATCAACTGCAAACAAGCTCCTCTGTGTCTTGCTAAAAGTAACATGTAAATTAGTTTTGTCCAGTTTGAAGTGTACTAAGATCTCAGCACTAGAAACTAGATGAAGTTAGCTGGTAACATTTTGTGTTTTTGCAGTGCAGACTGGTTCTGAAAGGTTTTAACGGATCTGGCAGGAATTTGGTTTGAGTGTTTGAAATCCAACTCAGATTTCTGGAAAATGTGGCTAATTTAAGAAGGACCTGCTGGTTTTCTTCAAATCACAATTTGATACAATACTTAGGTTATATTTATTCTATATTTGAATATGTTTAACAGTCAAATATTTTTTCCTAGCATAACACAGCGTACCTATGTCACAGAGTCAAAGTTTGTGTGAAACAAACACAAGGCTTGAAATGCTTTAGAAAGTGACTAATGTTTGTTCATTGGACTTGTTTGCATACTGTGCTTTTCAACACACTTACCCTTATTTAATGAAAGATTTTCTCTTTTCTCCTTTGACACCGATTAGTTTTGGTGTGAAAGTTTAAAAAGACGAATAACAGGAAGGAGAACTTTCACCTTTTACCTCATGATTTTATGTTTCTACTTTGGTTTGATCTGAACATCAACAAAATCTTTCTTTAGGCTAAAACGTGACATTTATTTTCCATGCAGACCGATTAAAGGTTGTGGCAGACAGGGAAGTAAATAAATGTTATGGTGATGGTGCAACTTTGGACAATCGACGTCAGCTTGATTACAGTTTAATTTTGCTTTTTTTTTAAATAAAAACTATTTTGTAGAGATTTGGCAGCATAGTAGAAGAATCCATCCAAACATCCCCCGTTTCTCATTTAGATCCACAAATTTGGTCAGAGTTCGGATCAAAGGTGATGGTTTAATGCAGATTGATCAGAAAAATCGAGACGCCGAACAAATCCGCCGATCGATTTTCTGCTCCGCTTTTACTCATTCCCAAAGAAATCTGACAAAAAAAACCAAGCATCCTATTAAGTAAACATTTCTATGACAGAAAAAAAAGAAGTAAATGTACCCCGAAAAACTCGGAAATTTTGAGATTGATTTCAGATTTTTCAAGGAAAAACAAGAACATTTTTGAGCTCCAAAAGCTAAAAATTTAGAAGAAAGCAGAATAGAACATTTTAAGATTAATCTCAAACATTTTCTTGAAAAGACTTGGACATTTCTGAGTTTGAATTTTTTTTAAGTTGCTAGAGAAATCTAAAATATTTAGAATAATTTAAGAAATGTTCTAGAAAATGTTTTGAAAATTTCAAATTTTGAAAAGTCGAAAATTTGTTAAAAAATTATTAGAAATGTTGGATATAATATCAAAAAAGTTCTTGAAAACTTGGACTTTTCAGTTTGAAAAGTCAAAAATTTTAAAACTGGAGCTAAAGCGGAAGTTCAAGCTGGAAGACTCCGCCCCCACCGTTCACCCATCGATGTCAAGCTCATCTCTGACCTCAGCGCTGGACGTCACCCGGCGCGTTCAATCAGCAATCAGGCTCTGCATAAAGGATCCACACCCAAATGTCAGCCGCTTCCCAGCTGCGTTCAACCCACCACCTCCTCTTCTCCACCCACAGCCTTCGGCTCTAGGATAGCACCTTTCCTGACCTCCACCACCAGTGTCGGACCCCGGGGGATAATATCCCTAATCGGTTATCGAGATGTTCATCGAGTTCACATCAAATCTCAGCTCAAATTAACTGCTGGGGTCCGAGCGCCAAACCACTGTTGTTCATTCTCGTCATTAAATCTTTTAATTGTTCCCCTTTTGTGCATCTGAGTCTTTCCAGATTGAACTAAATTTGTATTAAATTTTAGAGTTTGAAAAGTTTCTATTAAACACTCCAAAATCTTCATCTTAATCTCAGAAACTGCTGAAAAGATACCTGTAAGTTAGTTTAGTCTCACTTAAAGTACTAAAATATTTCCACTAGAAATTAAATCCAAGTTAATTGGTAAGATTTAGTATTTTTGCAGCTGCCATTTTGACGTCATTCATAGCATCACCTGCACTGTGTGAACGTCTAGAAATGGTGGTGTTGTTTTCCAGAAACCAAATGCCTTTTTGTCCAACAGAGGTGTGTCTGGGGTCAGATTACAACTATGATACTAACACACACCCTTACCAGAGTTGCTAGAAAAGAACAGGTTGGGCTGCTTAGATAATGGATGAATAGAAAACACAAGACATCAAACATTTCATGACGGCTTCATAATTAACTGTAAACTATTGTTGGTTTATCAGGCTTAGCATCCATGCAAAGTCATCGTGTCGGAGCTCACAGGCATGAAGAGAAACAGGTTTGGACAGGTAGTGTTCTCCTTGCTTTTTTACTGTACAGATACAACAAAGACATGAGGCTGGATAGAGAAGCTTTCACTACAGTTTGTGCGGACAGAAAGCAGGAGGCTTGGCTGCGAACAACATGGCGGCGGCTTTGACTCTGTGGGTGGTGTTGATGTGTACGATCCTCTCTGGCCGAGGTGGGATTAATTACTAATTATATTAATTATATTTACCCTGCTTATGTGTGTGTGTGTTATGTGGTAAACAGGTGAATATAAACTGTTTCAGTTTCAATTTTTAGTGTCTCTTTATAGTGAAATCTGTTTAAATTCTCAAGAGGTGAATTTTTGCGTTTAAAAGAATTCAAAAAATTGTTTTTCCTGTTCAATTGTACCTGTAAAATTTGAAATTATTACATTTTATATAAAAATGAACTGTAAAATCACAAAATTACCAAGTATTTCTGTCTAATTTTTAGTGTAAATATCATAGTACACTTGAAGTAAGACAAAACTAACTTACAAGTAACATTTCAGCAAGAAACAGGAGCTTGCTTTAAGTAAATAATTGATTAATATTGAGGATAAAGTTCTAGTTCCACTGGCAGATTGTTTCATTTATAACATTTTTCCCATGTTATGATGTTATGAAAAAATACTTGTATGTCAGTTTTGTCTTATTTCAAGTGTAATAAGATACTTGCACTAGAAACTAAACCAAAAACACTTTTGGTTTTTGAAATGTTTAAGCATTTATCAGGTTATTGTTGTGTTTTAATACATATGAGAAATATAAATAAATTGATCAAGGAAATATAAGCTTAATTTGTTAAATTCACGGTAGCACAGGTAGGGAACAATATCATGACAGTAAAAATGTTTATTACTCCGAATTAGGTTCTAAAAATAAAACATGGCGAAGTTCAGTACGAAGTTCACTGCGTCCTCAAAGAAAGCGCCAACGGCAGCGCCCTCGTGTGGTCATGTTGAGACACTGCGACCACCAAGCTGTCATTAACTTTCATTTTCTTTTCCTACAGGGCTGAAAGCTCAGGGTGAGAGCAATGCCGCTTTTTCCAACTCTTTAAAGTTGTAAATAATGAAAATTACTCTAGTAATTATTATTATCATTACTATACTCCTAGATAAATAATTATGATCTCTTTGCTTTGTCAGACTGCGGAGTCGCACCTCTAAACACGAGGATCGTGGGCGGTGTAGGCGCCACTGCCGGGTCGTGGCCGTGGCAGGTCAGCATCCACCGGGGGTCGAGCCACGTCTGTGGAGGGACGCTGATCAACAGCCAGTGGGTTCTCACTGCGGCCCACTGCATCTTGACGTAAGACCCACTCAACATGTCGTCCACTGTGGCAACATTTATGAGAAATTAATCAAGTAATAATCATTCAGACTTGATGATGATGATGATGATAATTTATTTCAGACAAACCTTTCACCGATAGTGTAAAATAAACACATAGTACATTGTAACTTTCTTGAAGACACATCACATCGGTGATTATGAGTCTAAAAAGGAGTATGAAGAAGTATAACTTATATAATCATACCCCTTTTCCAGCTGGAATTTGTCGTATTATTCTAAATTTCCAATGTCCTTGCTGACAAAATAAAATAATAATTATAGTAATATTTACTCAGCCAAATAAAAGTACTACATATACACACAGACACATTTGTACACCTAGATATATACATATTCACATATACATACACCAATACACATTTACATACATACACCCATATATACATCTGTACAGACCTACATACACTTAGTGAAATCATACATAGAGTTTTACTTCCCAGCCAGGGTTATCCCAGTTGTTCTTCCTTATACTTTTGAATGATAGCTATTTTGAGACCTTTCTTGAAATATCTCATGCTTGGACTTTGCTTCAGCTCTTTAGAGAGTTTATTCCAGATCTTCACACCAACACCAGAAATGCACATTATTTTCATTGTTGTTCGAGCCTTCAAAGTTCTAAAGTTTAGGTTTTCTCTATAGCCGTATCCCCCATTCTATCAGAAAAACTTAAAGCTAAAGGAGAAGAAAGCAAACAAAACAGAAGAGCATAAAGAAGAAATCAGTTGACAAACTTTAGCCTTCTAGTACCTCTGCTTTAACACACCTAAAAAAATAAAGTATATAACTTTTATAAAATAAATTTCTTTTTGTTTATCTTTTAAAATGTTTGTTAAATGTGTCACCATGTTGTATGGAAGAGGATTAGGGCAACCGAAAAAAAAAAAAAAAGAATTCTGACTTTAATCTCAGAAGTCAGAATTCTGAGATTAAAGTCAGAATTCTTTTTATTTTTATTTTTTGGTGGCCCTACTCCTCTTCCATACAGAATTCTGACTTTAAATTCTGAGATTAAAGTCAGAATTCTGACTTTAATCAGTATTCTGACTTTAATCTCAGAATTCTGACTTTAAAGTCAGAATTATTATTAAACTTTTTTTGGTGGCCCTAATCCTCTTCCGTAATGTTGTGACTGTAATTATGAGACAGATAATCTGTGAAAAAAAACTTCCTCCATCTCTTCCCTGATCTCCTATTTCCGTCTGAAGAAATCCACTGCTTGAAAATCAGCCAATCAGAGGCAGGAGTGCCTTAGCTACCAATCATCTCTGTGTAGCTCTACTAAATGTGCTAATGGCTAAGAAACAGCTCACCATTCCAGGAAAACTGTTCATCTATCATATGTGGCTATGCTAACTAGCATTAGCATTCCTGGAAGATTCCACTATCAGGAAGAATCTGCCACAACAATCACTGTTGTGTAGTGATTGACAGCGTTAAGACCCGCCTCCTGGCTCTGATTGGTTGTTTCCAGTTGTTAGCACTTGAAGAAGGCAGACTACCTTCAATTTTTTTCACAGATAATCTCTCTCATATCATACAGTAACAACATAGTGACCGTTTCAAGTTTTTTAAAGCAATATATTACAACTTTCATCAAATAACTACATTACAGTTCATTTATTTCACACAGACACAATGTAAAACATTTGAATAACCGTTTAAAAGGAGAGATGCTTGTTACCAGACAAAAAATGTTACTTTTCACATGGAAATGATGGTGCAAATAAGCATTAATGTACAGATTATAAATTGGTGAGAAGCCAGTTTAATAATTAATACCAGAGAAACTATGAAGGAAACTTAAGATTAGAGTGATGGTAAAGAGGTCCTCTAGCCTTAGAGAGTTGGGAGTTTACTAGCAAAGATAAAATCATCAAAGTGGAAAAGTTGAAAACGTTTCTGATTCAGGTTTGGTGACTTCAGCTCCCCCAACTGGAGAGAATAGGTAGCGCACCAGAAAAAACAAAAACGAAAAGGAAAGGAAGGGGAGTCAAGGATATGACGGATATGACGACTTCCTGACAAAGTCACTAGTTCAACAACAAGTATTTTAAATCTGAATATTCCAGATGTGAACTTTGAGCTGATCAAATACTGAATGCAGATAATGCAAAAACACATAGACAAACATTTTTAGTGCTTCAAACCCCTTTTCTGATTCATTAGTAGTTAATATTTACAGTATTCTCGGAACCTCAACTTTAGATTTTTATTACCTTTAAGGCATAATAATCAGGAATAAACTGTTTAAATACACATGATCTCTTTAAAGAATGTGTAATTATTGTAATAAATAAATTTTTCAGTTACATTTCAAAGACTTGAGTCACACTGAACCCCTCACTGCAAAAAGTGGCTGACTATTGCGCAATAACAAAATACAAAACCTTACCAAGTAATTTTGGTTTAGTTTCTAGTGCAATTATCTTATCACATTTGAAATAAGACAAAACTACCTTAAAAGTAACATTGTAACAAGATATGCTTGTTTTGAGTAAATAATTCATTAATATTGATACAAAAGCAGATAAATTAACTTATAATATGGGAAAAAAAGATAAATAATCTGCCAATGAAACAAGTACTTTTTCATCAATAGTAAGAAATTATTTATTTAAATCAAGTGCCTATCTTGCTACAAAGTTACTTTTAAGGAAGTCTACTAGACAAATATCTTCCATGGAGCAGACGAGCGACTTCCTCAGTGGTGAAACACCCGCCTTCAGCTGTGTGTCGTCGGCTGATACGTGGCGCCGGGCCAAATAAGGAACACGTCGAGTTTCCCACAAGTGTTTCTCATTCTGACTGGTCACCAGTGCAGAAAGTCACAAACTGACCAACTTAAGGACAGGAAACCTGAAATGACTGAATAAAACTTCACATATAATACGGTGGGAGTTTTTAAAATGAATGTTGTTTTTGCGATGGATAAAAGGGGATTGGGGTTTTTATTCTGTGGTGGGTTTTTTAAGGATCCAGTTTCTCATCGTTTTGACCTTTTAAGGTAATCAAAAACATGAAGGAAGTGTAGGAAGGGGTAGTGAAGTGTAAAACAAACAACTCCCACTGGTTCCCTCAGTTTACCACAGGTATGGCACCATGTCCCACTCCAGAGCTTCTTTACTTTATTTGATTAACCTGTAAAAGAGGAAGTGAAACATTGCGATTCATCATGAGACGGTTCATGGCTTAAATACAGGAACAATTATTACTAAGCCGCCTCTTCTCAGAAGGACACGCTACATTGCCATAAAATCATCACATTGGTTTTGAAACTGTGTAACAGATTAAGGTTTTACTTTCATGGAAAATCAAGAATCAGTACAAAGAAGGATTCTCCTCTCAGTAAACAATGACTTCACCTTTAAAACAGTGACATTAAAAATGCAGAACATAATTCAGATCAGTTCCAGTCACCAATCATGTGCAGCTGCTGGCCAAAAGTTTTTCTCATGGTATGATGCTAAATCAGATCAAACATTTCCTGCTTTCATGCCGACCTGAGTAAATACAAAAAGGTCTTTTTTTATCATCCCATTGTTTCAAATGAAGCTAAATATTGTAAAATCACAACCCAATATTGTTGTCAAAGTGACTGCTAAATATTCCCAGTATATCTATTGGTATGTGCTGAATGTGCATCATCCGGCATCTTGGCTGCTTTCAGATCAGAAAGAGTTTCTAAAGTGACAAACAGGAAATTCATTCTCTGAACTTTTAAATAACTCACAATGGGAATTGCAATAAATTATTTCTGCAGGGAAGAAAGACCCAAAAATTAATTCAAATCGATATAAAAAAAACTCAAGACAAGCCATCGCAATGCTCAGTGGCAGTTGTTGGTATTACTTTTTTTCTCCAAAGGCCTGGTTCTTTTGAATATTTTGCTTCCCTGAATAAATTAAATTATTTAACTGTAAAAAAGAAGCAAAAACACAACAAGTCTGCTTTTTTAAGGCAACATACACAAATTGTTTGTGGATGTTGCCAAGTAATTTGCGACAGAGGGAAATCACAATGATGATAATTGATTACATTTGAGTTAATTGGAAACACAAATTTAAATCGAATTACAGGGAAAACACCAAACATGCTGCTTCCTTATGTGATATTGTGAATTAAAAAGAAATGAGATATACACAGTTAAATACAGGTACAAAACAGAAGTTGACCAACCACTGTGTTGTTTGTAGAAGGTAAAGTATTCTGTGACGAGACAAGAGGACAAGAGGACCAAAAAGCTCATTCTGAAAAAAGCTCACAATAGGCAAAGCAAAGTAAAATCTCATTATCTAAGAATGACTTTGTGCAAATAACATGTTTTGCATAGATTACAACGTATCCTAACCTGTCCAAGGAAACACAATAGGTCACCTTTAAATATGTTTGCCACCTTAAATGGAAAGAAATGGTATTTGAGGCTTGCAGAAAGCAATACGTGAGATTTTTTTTTTTTGGGACAGAAAACAATAAAAAAAGAAAAGAAAAACATCAAATAAATTAGACACATGCCTAATTACGAGACTTTTCTTGTTTAATTCCTCTAAACGCAGGAAAACACTGAGTGAGTGGACCCTCTACTTCGGAAGAGAGACCCAGGCTGGCCCCAATGCTAACGAGGTTTCAAGCAAGTTGAGCCAGATCATCGTCCATCCAAACTACAACGACACGCTCTACAACAACGACCTCGCCTTGATGAAACTCAGCAGCTCGGTCTCTTTCACCAACTTCATCCAACCCATCTGCCTCGCCAGCAACCTCAGCCAGTTCTTCAACGCCACTTCATGCTGGATCACCGGCTGGGGAAAACTATCGAGCAGTGGTGAGGATCCTGTGTGGAGTTTTGTTCGTCAAATTGAACGTTATTATTTTTTAATTGGATCATTTAATGCTAATTGTCACTTTGTGATCCTCAGTGTCCTTGCCAGCGACCTCTAATCTACAGGAAGTTGAGATTCCTGTCATTGGAAACAACGAGTGCGCCTGTAGTTACACAACGACAGACGCAACCATCACGGGCAAAATGATGTGCGCCGGGCAAGTGAACAAAGGAGCATGTCAGGTGAATCCCAATAGAGTTAAAATGTCTAAAGTCGGTGTGATTAAATGAGCTAATACACAATTACAGCCTCAGCTCAAAGGCTCAACCCACATTATGTTTATGTCATAAATTAACACAAAGCAAAGTGAAGAGAAAGGAAAGTGATACTTAGTTTTGAGGGGTTTTTTTGCAAGTAAAAAAGTGTTGCATACATTCATGTTTTGCCTCAACAGCTGAACCAATAATTAGAGCAGAATGTCTCAACCAGACAACCACGTCCTTCTGAAACAGAAAAAGCGCTGCAGATAAAGCTCACCATGTTTCAGTACAAGGCCATACCAAGTATTTTTGTCTAGTTTCTAGGGCAAATTTTTTAATTCACTTGAAATAAAACAATACTAACTTACATGTAACTTTTCAGCAAGATATTTAAACTTGTTTTAAGTAAATCATTTGTGAATATTGATTAAAAAATACTAGTTCCACTGGTAAATTATGTCATTGGAAAATGTGTTGTTATAAGTGAAATAATCTGCCAGTGGAACTAGAACAGTGTTGCTAGGTAACGGGCTGGGCGCCACTGGTGTTGCTAGGTAACCGGCTGGGCTCCGCTGGTGTTGCTAGGTAACGGTGCCAATGGAACTAAAATCTTTTTTTAAAGGGATTATTTACTTAAAACAAGCTGCTACATCTTGGTTTTGTCTCAAGTGTACTAGGATATTTGCAGTAGAAACTAGAAAAAATACTTCCGATTTAGTTGTTTTGCTGTAATCTGACAAAATATCTAAAAGTTCAATGGTACAAACAGTTTTGCAAGACACCACATTGTTTTTTTTTACTGTTGTGTTACTTCACTCTGTGTATTTTGCTGTGCTGTGTTAGGGAGACTCCGGTGGACCTCTGCAATGCAAGCAGGGCTCCAGGTGGATCCAGGCTGGAATCACAAGCTATGGGATCCCTTGTGCCACTGCTGGTTTTCCTGAGGTTTACGCTCGAGTGTCGGAGTTTCAGGCGTGGATCACAGAGCAGATCGCTGGCACCACAGCAGACTTTGTGACGTTCAGCTCTAACGGCACTGACGCAGACACCAGCTTCACGTGTCGCAACTCGGCCGATCTTTCCACTCAGTTCTCATTTGCCGTCCTTGTGACTGTGATGCTCCATCCATTCATTACTCAATGAAAGTTTTGTTTTTTTACAGATTTGCTACACTTTAAATTATCTTACAAAATAATATTTTAGAATAAATAATGTTGATAAGAGTTGACTTTGTATAAATAGTTTCAGTGCATTTGTCATAATTTAGTGGTGCCATAAAGACCCAAAAGTCTAATTGAAAAAGGGAGACTGGAAGCCATGACAAGCGAATGGTTGTACTAATTTTTCAGTCTTGTACAGTTGAAACTAGATATCGACATACAGAGTGAAAAGACAAATATTTTTTCTGTCTGTCTTAAGTTAAATCGGATCAAACTTCTCTTGATGCTGTATAGATGTAATTACCAAATCAATGTATTTATGCTAAATGCAAGAAACCCATTTTCCACCCTTTTTAGATATTTTTAAAATTCAGAAGTTTACATAAAGTTGGTCAGTGTCAGACATAATTGTCTTTTAAAAGACCTGTGCAGTGCAAGTGATTGCGCACTAATGTGGCGCCGCGCCTCTGCAGGAAGGAAGCTGCAAGTCAGTGATGAAGCAAACTGCTGGGTTTCCTTACAGAGAAAGTTTGTCAAACTAATTTGAATTGAACATGATGTTTGGTAACTAAGAACTATTGCAATGACGGCGTGATTGAGCTGAAGTGACTTTTTTTTGTAAAATTCTGTTGTGAATTCACTTCACTTGTGAAGTGAAGTTATTTGAATCTTAATAAAAAAATACTGTATATTATGTAATAATCTATACTGTATATATATTATATATTGTAAAGTTTTGGCTTGATTACAGCTCCAAATGTTTTTGTTTCAGCAAATTTCTCTTTTTTGAGTCTGAAACTCCAATTAACTATTAATCAATTACTAAATTAGTTGACGATTATTTCAGTAATCCACTAATCACAATTAATCCGATTAATCGTTTCAGTCCTACTCATAAATTGCATCTGGTTGATTTTACTGTTTAACCCCAAGATCAAAATCTAAACTGCACTTTTTTCTGCATTAGAAATAAAGTTCTGTTATGTCACATTTATAATCCAGGAAAACAAAAAGTTGAGAATTACTAATCTGAAGTGCTTAAAAATGGGGATAAACTTACAAATTTCACATTTATTTATTTTAAATGGACCGCCTACTGTTTTTAATATCAATCAAATCATTTTTATTGTGAACTGAGATGAGGAGAAAACATTTTACAGCATTTTTCACATCTTCAGCAGGCAGAAAGTGCATCTGTGCCTGTTCAGGATTAGAGAGCAAAGCATGACAACTGTGGCGCAGCTGTCTGTGTGCACGTCCACAAGAGACGGGGGCTCGTGATCCAAATGACACTCTGGCCTTTTTTAGACCGAGGCCGGACATGACAGAGACGATGTTCAGGCCTAAGACTAAAAAGAGAAAGAAAACAAAGAATTGATCTCAAACTCTGCAGATAAAAGTTTCTGCAACAGTTGGGACTTTCATTACTTCTCTATCTGGTGTTCATTTTTGCATAAATTGTCTTGAATGTGTCACTTATCTATATGCGTAAGGAGGAAAGAGATAAGGAGTTTGACACTTCATCATATTACTCATGAGGGCGTGACGTTTTTGGTCATTTCAAAGACTTCAGACTCTAAATCTGGTGGTGTCCTCAACAGGACCGCTTCCTCTGCAGTGGCGAAAAGAAGGAACTCGTGAAATGTCACAGAAATTCATGTGAAAAGAGAAACCGAGCCCGGCAGAACAAAAGTACAAAGGAACATTAAATTACCCATTAAAAAAGGAGAACAGAGTTCAGTCTGGCATGAAGGAGCAGCCAATGCGTGAAGATGACTCAACGTGAGAAAATAGGGCAGAATTGAAGTTATTTTTCATTCATGGCGACAAGAAGTCCCAGTTATATGAAGCTCTAATATAATGAGAAACTACAGGTAAGAGAAGATCTCGTTACTGTGAATTTAAGAAGTGAAAGAATAAAAGGGAACAAGAAACAGAACAAAACTGTAAAAAAAAAGCATTCAAATGTTTTCACTGCTGATAAAAAGACATTTACTCTCTTGTGCTCATTATGTGCCTCATAAACACTTGGCTCCCCATCAGGGGTTTGATAAAAATGCTAAAGGTCACTGGAGGTCAAGAAATTGAACTACTGTGTTCTGGCTGATGGGTGGAGCTGCTTTGTAAACAGCTCCACTGTTTACAAAGAAATTTAATAACAGGTTTCCCAAATCTACAAAAACCATCTGTAACCCAATAACTAGAAAGGAAAATTTGGTCTTCAATGTTTTGATAATCTGTAATCTCTCTCTGGTCCTGTATAAACCAAGGCCTTTTTTCTTGCTGAAACTGGAGTTTTATGTCTATCATCTAATTTATTTATTAGATAATGGCTCCTTCATGGTTTAAAAATACTTTTACGTTTTTTTTTTTTTTTAGATTTTTCTAGATATTCTGGAGAACCTTGTGTCTTTGCAAGAAGCTGCTAAAAAATAAGGGTTAAACTGCTTCAAAAGAACAAGAGTAGCTGCATTTCCATTGACCATCTGATACCGGAAATTGGAATTACAAAAAATAAATTTGTTCAACAGCAACACACCAATTGAAAAAAAAGGTTTATTTAATAATAATCAGCTGGATTTTTGGCTGTATCAAAATAGCTGTATTTCGTAAATGTGCAGGGGAAAGAGTTTTTTCGTGTCACGAGTCATGTGATCAACAACAGGATGTTACTATTGAGGGAAAGACGAAGAAGACGACAGGAAGTGGCAGGAGGATGATTTTTTAAAAGACAACGCATGAATAAATGACTTCACTTGAGATTTCAACTGTGTTTCTGTTTTTAAAGGTTTTGTTGGCTCTAGTGGGCTTTGAAAGTAGTTTGACAGGAAAGTGGGTAATGAGAGAGGGAGAAGGCAAACGTCACCAGGCCGGGAATCGAACCAAGGCCTCAGTAGGTGGGTCGTGTTTTCCCCCCCGCACCACCACAGCACAGCTTCAATTGTTTCTAATTCAATGCGAACACATCTATTGGGAAACTGTTTTTTTTTCCATTAGCAAAATATTGACCCAGTTTTGTTTTTGCTGGCATGTATGTGAGAACATGTGTTTTTATTGAGCTATATGTTTTTTAAATTTATTATGGTGTTCACATGACTTATACTGTGTGAAATGTACTTAATTGCAGAAGCAGCTTTGTTTACTGTATTATGTGCAAGTCAAATTAAAGTATCTGTCTGTCTGTCTCGCATGCAAACAAGTGACTAAAACAAGATGAACCTCTGAACTGTAATGATGTCGTTTAGTCAGATGTTTGTTGTTCTGCTTTGACTTGTAACTGCGTAACAGCTGGTTACAGATCAGGAACTGTAATCTGGTAATCAATACATTTATTTATCATCTGAAACGTAATCAGAGTTTTCCTGAGGAGACAGAAAGGTACAGACATGGACTCATTTCGAGGAATCATGATGTTCATCGTGACTTATTCTGCTTTTCTTGTAAAATTTCCTGTTTCAGTTTTGGGAAGGACATTCCTACTAACAAAAGGGAAACTCAACCAGTTACAGTTATAATGTCAGACATGATCTGATCACTTTACAGCTCTACATTACTGCAGCTGAAATAATATATTAATTACATTTACGATTTTATTTAATTATTGTAGGTTTTCTTTAAGCTAACGATGTTTAGAAAAAGCTATTTGGATGAATCTGGAATAATCAGCCGCTCAGACTATTAGAAGTTTTTAAGTAAATACTGTATTATTATTGGGCAGAATATTAATGCTTCATAATGTTTCACTCTGCAAACTCAGTCAGAAACAACCAGAACCAGGAAGAGGGACTTAGCACTGTCAATCAAGCTCATGCTCAACCAGTCTCTGCTAAGCTATAGCTGGTTCACTACTACAAAGCCTGAAGCTAATGCTAAAGCTAGCTAGCATAGCCACTAATGATTTATCTTCCTGTAACATTAAGTTGTTTCTCCAGCATTATGACATTGAGCAGCATACATAAGGATGGTTGACAGCGCTAAGTCCCGCCTCCTGGCTCTGATTGGATGTTTTTGACTGGGAGCAGCTCATATTAGTAGCACAGGGAAGAGAGCTCAAACTTTTTAACAGATCATCTCGGATTATACTGTCAGGACACAGTGACAATTTTAAGAAATATAGAAAAAACTTAATTTCTTAAGTTACATATTGCAGCTTTAAGTTAATCTCCATTGTATTTTTCTGTAATGTTCAAACCACTCATTTCCTGCATTACAGATATTTACTACTTGTAAATTAAGTCAGCAGAGAAATCACTTTATTTGGACTGTGGTTCTGCATGAGCCACAACGGGCTGTGGCTGTTATAAAACTCAACCGCTGCCACATTTAGAGGTGACAAAGTGAAGATGACATTCTGCAAAAAGCCGCTGTGACTAAAACAGGTTTATCATTTGTTGCGACTGACGTCTGGTTGCCTCGTGATAGCACCTTTTTTCTTTTCAGCACCTTTCTTGTCACACATTGCAAAAACCACTGAGTTCTCTTCCTCTTTCCAAAACACGGTTAGACAATTTTATCTGCAGAAATGCAGAAGTTAATCATGGAACATATCTTTAAAGATGCTTCTTTTTGCAATTAGTGCCGCTTCTCTCACTTTGGCCCTGGTTCAGTTTATCACTGTTATTATGTGACATGCAAAGAGAAGAGAACTACAAACTGGGAGTAAAGCAACATGTTTGGATACAAACTTTATTTCATGGTATTTGTACACTGCAAAAAACACAAATCTCACATTTTTAGTTATGTTTCTAGTTGGATAATTACTTAATATTGATGAAAAATTATTATTTCCACTGATAAAAATCAATATTAAGGAATTACTTACTTAAAACAAGCTCCTGTGTCTTGCTGAAAAGTTACCTGTAAGTTAGTTTTGTCTTATTTCAAGTGTGCTAGAAGCTAAAGATACTTGGTAAAATTAGTATTTTTTGCCGTGTAAATGTTAAACTCTGTACTTGTCTGAAGAAGATCAAGGAACAAAATGTGTAAAAACAAAAAGGGAATCTTCACCTGTACAAAAAGGTGTTTAGAAATAAAAGGTAAGGGAATGGAGACAAACATTTTCCACTTCTTTCTCTTTGTCTTTCGGCCAAAGTGTCGGTGTTGCTCTTACTGGTGAACATAGGATGTTGAAGGCGCTCCTTTATGTAGGAAATGCCCTTTTCATAAATGGTGATGCAGTAATGGTGAGTAGAAGGTGGGGAGTGTATTTATGCTTAATAAGCATGATTAGCCACAAACAGTGACTCTCCACCAGCAGCGCTGGATCCAGAGGAGACGTATTTGCCCTGGCAGGCCAGGCTGTTGGCCTGAAGGAGGAACATTAAAAGTACATTAGTGGATTTATTCTGAGTTCATTCTGCAGTATTTCATATTCGAAAGCTTACCAGAGCTCTCTTGATGAACTCATCTTGGCATGCCTTTCCATTCTCCTTCTTGCCCCCCCAGGCTTTCAGGGCGGAGGCCTGCAGGGCGCGGCCGTATGAGAAGGTCAGAGCCCAAGGTCGGTGCAGAGGGCACTGGTTCATGGCATTCAGGTTAACAGAGGCCTCCTCCTCGCTCTGGCCGCCAGACAGGAAGGTGATTCCTGTACAAGGAATGGAAATACAGTCAAGTAACAACTTTTCCTGAAGATTTATCCAGAGCAGGTCCAACGCATATGTGAGCTAAAGGGCTGCTTAGGGCCCCCATCACCACCAGGGGGCCCCAAGAGCATCATTTGATTTTATGTTGTAGTGATAGATTACACATTTTACACTGTCTACGGTTTCTGGTTCACATTTTAAGAACAAAACTTATTAAACTTGCTAACTTGCTTACTGCAAATCAAGTGTTTGTCTGCAAATGCTACTTCCAAATAGTTAAATTAATACGTCACACTTACTGCAAACATCGCTCTGCATTTCAAAATGCAAATTAATTAGAGCATCTTTGCAACTCCAGTAAGATTAAAACCAAGAGAAATAATAAAACGAGTATGATGCGCACTGCAAAAAATACAAATATCATCAGTATTTTTGGGCTAAATTCTAGTGTAAATACCTTAGTTCACTTAAAATGAGACAAAACTAACTAAAAAGTGGCTTTTCAGCAAGATATTGGAGCTTGTTTTAAGTCAATATTTCCTTAATATTGATTAATATCCTTAAGTATTGGTTCTACTAATGCAGTGCTTCTCAACCCTGGTCCTCAGTCCTCCCTGCTCTGCATGTTTTAGGTATTTTCCTTCTGCCACACACCTGGATTGTATCTCTGGGTGATTAACAAACAAGTTTCTGCAGGACTTGATGGTCATGCAATCATTTGAATCAGCTGTTCTGGAATGGAGGCACATCTAAGACATGCAGAGCAGGAGGCCTGAGGACTGGAATTGAGAAGCACTGTACTAATGTGAGGAAGTAATATGATGACATTTCCTCATATTATAAATAAGGAAATGTCTCACTTATAAAAGAATTTCCTCTTACAAGTGGAAATCTCTCTTCATAAATATTAAATTATATAATATTACTGACTTAAAACAAGCTCCTATATCTTGCAGAAATGTTACTTGTGAGCTAAATTTGTCTTATTTCAAGTGTGCTGAGATATTTTTCTAGAAACTAGACTAAAAAATACTTAAGATTGTGTTGTGTTTTTGCAGTGTAAGTTAATAATAGTAGTTATGATTCATGCATAGTCTAGCGTAGGACTGATGAAGTATCTAGTAATTGACATATTAATATGAGGCACCCTAAAGTAAAATCTGCTTAGGGCCCCAAAAACGTTTGGGCCGGCCCTGTTTTTATCCTTTATATCAACAAATTAATCAAGAGCTGAGGACGTACAGAAGAAAGCTGCCTTTCTTTTTCCATTTTTTAAAGTGTTTAAAGGTCGTTTACCTGGGACTGCAGGGGGCACGGTGCGACGCAGGGCAGTGACCGTTGCCATGGCGATCTCCTGGTTGCTGTACTTGTGTGAGCAGGAGTGTCCGGAGGTGACCATGTTGGGCTTGAGCAGGGTGCCCTCCAGGTAGACGTGGTGGTCGGACAGGGCTTTGTAGACGGCGGCCAGGACCTTCTCGGTGATGTACTGGCAGCGCTTCAGGTC
Organism: Poecilia picta; assembly: GCA_033032245.1. Classification (NCBI taxonomy): domain Eukaryota; kingdom Metazoa; phylum Chordata; class Actinopteri; order Cyprinodontiformes; family Poeciliidae; genus Poecilia; species Poecilia picta. Next base: position 22,898,479 of record CM065371.1, read on the forward strand.
GTGGTCGCCATCAGGGAGGATCTCCGGCTCCACGATGGGGACGATGCCGTGCTGAGGTACACAGGGGCGAAGGCGAGAAGAGAGAATATCAGAGGAAAGACACTGCTGATGGTGACATTTATGCTTCCTTAAACAGCTCTATACTAAATGTCTTCATTGCATTTTTTGCACTAAATCATTCTTAGATGATGAGATTTTAGTCTGCTCAGTTCTGCCTGTTCTGAGACCTTTTCAGAATGAGCTGTTTTAGGGCCTCTTGTCACTTTAAGGGCAATGGTTACCCTCGCTACCCTCGCTACCCTCGTTACCCTGGAAAATGACCAGGGTAACCTGGTCATTTTCCATTAATTCCATTAATTCATTGGCTGGGTGTTTTTTAAGAACTTTTGCTGTTTTTAGAAGCAGTTGAGACTCAAATGGAAGTACAAAAACATACAAAATGTGAATTTTGGATAACATGTCCTCTTTAAATTCTAACTTCTTAACATTTTACTGACAATGATGAACATATTGTCTTTGAGTATTTACTACTTTTAAGGTTTGAGCTGTTTTTAAAGTTTAACTTAGCAACTATGCGATTAACGGATACAGAATCCTCAGTGAAACAGATTCTGAACCTTCTCAAGAGATTGTTCTCACCATCTGGCAGATGCTGGCGTAGCGAGCCAGGACATTGGCGTTCTCCAGGATGGCCAGCTTTGAGGGGGTGGTGGGCGTGATCTTCAGAACACAGCGCCACTTGGCGAAGTCAGCACCGTCCTTCTTGTACTGTGCGCAGCGCTCATACAGCCCATCGAGACCTGTCGGACAGAACGTATTGTAAAAGTGGCTGGTACAAATCGTTGGCAAAGGGTTCACTGCCAGCTGCTGTTCTACTCACCCTGGGTGGTCGTCTCGCCGTTGGTCCCGGCCAGAGGGACAACGCCCTTGTCTACCTTGATGCCGACCACCATGCCTCTTTCCTTCAGGTACTGAGGGAAGGTCTTTCCGTCGTCGGTCTTCTGGTACATGGTCTCGTGGAACAGGATGACGCCACCAATGCAAGGGACGATGCGGTCGTCAGCAGTGAAGAGGAGCTGGCGGTACAGCCTCCTGTTCTCCTCAGTGTTCTCAGCATTGATGCTCTGGAAGCGCTTAGCCACACTCCCTGCAGGTTATAAAACCACTCTTTGACTGATGCAGAAGATTCCACATTATTTTGATTTAAAGGTACATATATCTACGCTAAAGTGTCTCATAGTTATTTATTTTGGGCTAAAGAGTTATCCAGTTAGCATGGGTTTGGCTAATAACCATTGCTGAATCGACATTTCCAAATTGCTTGTGTGACACAATTTGTGGTTGTAGTTACAGTAAACAAATGGTAATTTAGTGAAAGATATGACACATGATCAGCTTGATACCACATCTGAGCTACTATTTACAGCTGGGATAGAAAATAATGTTCAAATCTCAACCAGACTACTGAATAACATTTAAATGACTATTTTGGGTTCTGTTTTTTTAAGGACAATGTTTTCTGTAATCTTATATACAGGTTATTATTATAATCTTGATTTTTTTTATCATTTCTTTTTAATACTAAGAATTTTTTGTGTGAACTTTAAATCTGTTGCTGCTATTTACCTGAATTTCCCCTTTGAAGGACATTAAAGGTTGTCTCTATTTCTAATGGTTGTTTGTTGTTCAAAATCTAAAGCTTAAAGGCTTGGCCAAAGCCTAGCAGGATAACTCTTTGGTAAACAGAGATTTATTAAAGTGCAGTTTGAAATTACAATGCTGAAGTGACAATGCGTGAAAGGTAAAACTCGCTACATTTACCTCGTTATCTGCGCAAAGTAAACAAGCGAAAGGCGCTGAAGTGTATGGGAATAAATCATCGGCGCGGGGTTTTGGCGCCCCCTCTGGTGCTGCGCCCCTATGCGTTGCATACCCTGCATACCCACTTTTTGCGCCACTGAGAAGTGAATCCTGGACTGAATTAAACTACCTCGATAAATGATCCATAGAAACAGTTTGGATTTGTTAACCATTTTCTCTATTTTTGAAAACAACAAAATAGTATTATTGGTGTTTAAAACAGCACAACATGGCAGTAGATCTCAATACAGCTGCTATTACGTTTATTATGTTAAATAGTGTTTAGCTCTTGGTTGCTATGATATAAATAGATTTTTAAGGAGGATGTTTGTTTAACATTCGTGGTGGATTCTCACTGCTCTCTCTCTCTCACCTGTGGACTCATCTGCAGCAAGGATTCCTTTGCCTGTAGCGACAATCTTCTGAGCAATGTCGCTGAGCTCCTTCTTCTGGTCAGGAGTGAGGAAAGGATAAGCGTGAGGCATCCTGACTCTGCGCAGAGAAAGGAAGCGCAGATGAAGTTTAGGACCAGCAAAAGCAAACAAAGGAGCTTAAACTTTACCAAGTATTGAACGAGGGAAAAGTTCAGCAAAACTGCAACGGTGCAACGTCTAAAGTCTGTGGTTTTGGTTTCTTCTAGATGAGTGGGAAAGTGCTAGATGAAGGGCGAAGACCGAAAGGTTGACAGTGCGAAGGAAGTGGTGGTAAGGAGTCTTTGCATATGGGTTTTTTTGTCTCTATAAGTTTTGGTAAAAAGGGAAACCTGCTAAAGTGCTTGGTACAGTTTTACGTGTATGAGTGTTTTCTGTTACTTCCCAGAACAATGCATTGATGATTACCAGGCTGTTGTAGATAGAAAAAACTGAGGGGTAAATTTCCACCAAAAAACTAACTAATTTTGAGAAAAATCTCAAAATCTTCTAGAAAAAACATTGAGATTTCAGAGTTTAAAATGTTTTTCCTACAAAATTTCATTTTTTATTTCTTTTTCAGTTTTTTGAGCTCATAAATTTCCTTGTTTCAATTATGAGATTGATCTAAGAATTTCAGGTTTTTTTCTTGTAAATTTTTGGAGCTCAGAAAAGTCCTTATTTTTATAGAAAGAGATTCTGTGATGAAACTCAAACTTTATGAGCTTTCTGGCAAAATTAACTCCACCTTTCTTTGTTTTTTTTCTTTTTTCTATCTGCAGTGGCCCTAACATGCCGTCATACTTAGGAGATCTACGCTCCACCCCCACACTTTAAAATCCCTCCTAGCATGTGGTTGACCTATTCCATTTTCCAACACAGTATCTCTGACCTTTCCCTTCATTTGCTGCCCTCTTCCTCTTGTCTTTGCCTGCTCTATGAATAGGCTGAGCTAAATTTACATGGTATGCCACTGCAAGGCTCCAAAGTCAAGGAAAAATCCTCACATGTTCAGCAGCCATGTCACTCTGGAGGAGGATTAACAATGCAAACAGCCCTACTGGATAAAACAATTTCTAAACAACGACTTGCTACAGTTTCCCACGCATCGAAAACAGACACGCCACCACACTAACCACAGTCTGATGCTCGGTCTGCTCACTCACAGCACCTATTGGACCGTAACAAGCTGTTATGTTCACTGTATAGGGGTTCAAGATAAAAAGATTTGCAGGCAGAAGTACCGTGATGATGTTATTCACCACACATTAAAAGTCTGTAATAAACACGTGAAAAACTTGTAACGAAGCATGTCATCTGCAGTGGTGAGCCTGTGGGTTGCATGCAGCACACGTATCTTTTTGCAGTCAACTCGCACTTACAAAATGTGACAATCGTCTTCGTTTTATCTCTGATTATTCAAAATATTAAATGAAAAGAGGAGATTTTACACTGCGCTCTTTTTTATTTTACCTTTGAGTTTGGGAGGAGAGCTGAGAGAAGAGTGGTAGGCAGAAGATCCGGTCTTCGTCTGCGACACCTCTCTGCCGCGCTGGCCCTTGTATTTATCCTCCCATTGTGACCCCTCACATTTCAGCTGCCCGGCTATAAAAAGAACAGGACGCAACCAGAGACGGCTTGTGACATTCAGCGAGCTCTCAGGCTGGAGTAGCATGCTAGTGAGCAGCCACTGAAAGGGCAAAGATGGTTTCGGTGAATGGCAGAGAACGCAACAAAGTTGGAACTGTTGTAGAGGTGAACAGGCAGGTTTGCTTGATCCCAAATTTTTTTACACTCCTGCACCTAAATTCAGCAATTTCCAACATTTTTTATAGTGTTTTAGTATAATGTGTAAAACTAAAACACTGCTCAAAGTGTATTACATAAAACAAAACAAGCCTCTTATTTCAAAGGCTGACTGGTAGAACATTGTTGTGTATTACAGTACCATGGATGTGACGTTTTCACAATTTGTAGAGTTAAAATCACAAACTATGATGTGTTTTATGGAGTTTCATGTGATGTAAAGTTAAATTAAAAATTGCAATAAAATCCAAAAATATTTAACTTGGCTGTTGTGTTTAATAGGCAAGTCAAATTGTCTACCATTTTATTTGGGTGTAAAATAGCTGATTTTATTTGGGTATAAAATCAGCTATTTTATACCCAAATAAAATCAGCTATTTATCCTGATGCAGTAAATTGAGTCATTTTCAGTACATGTTCTGTGAAGGTTTGTTAGAGAACATTAGAAAACAGTAAAAACTAAGGAAACTAGCAGACAGGTCAGGAAAGTTGTGAAGTTTAAAGCAGAATTAGCTTCTAAAACGTTACCCCAAGTTGTTCCATGCATGATCAAAACATTCAAAACGCATTGCACTACCGCATGGTCGTTCACCTAAAATGTTGTGAGGGAGCTTCAATAAGAGAAGCACCATAACTCTAGAGGAGCTGCAGAGAACCACAGCTCAGGTGGGAGAATTAGTTAACAGAAAAAACTATTAGCTTTGCACTTCAACAATTCTGGTCTTTATTGAAGAGTGATAAGCAAACCCAGCAAAAAAAGTGTATGAAGGTCCTCAGGGAATTCCTTCTCTGATTGAAAATTAACACTGCACATCATCCAGGACTCACTATTCACACTATGAAACATCTGTTCTAAATGCAATTGAGACATTCCAGATTGACTGAGCTTGAGCTATTTTGCAAAAGTAAATGGTTAAAACGTCTGTCTCTAGTTGTGCAGCGCTGGTAGAAGGGAACCATAAAACACTTGCTGCTGCAACCACTACCACAGTGCAGTGGTAGAAACACTGAGGGGGTTGGAGACAAATACAAGCTGCACTTCTGCATCTGTGACCACTATTCAAAACCTATGCATGACTACTGCGTCATATTTGTGATCTACTTTTGTTGGTCTGTCATATAAAATATAAATAGGTTGACTGAAGAATGTGACTGTAATGAGACAAAATGTGAAAGTTAAAGGGGAATTAAAACTTTTGCAATCACTCTGTAGAGTGTAGGAGCTAATGGTAAATTGGAGGCTTGTGCAGCAAGTGACATTGCAAACCTGCCTTTAGAAATCCAAACCCGACACGACAACACAGAGCCCTGATCCTTGACCTTTTTCCGACCTTTCTCGCCTGTCTTTGCTTGGCAGGAATGGGGGTCGATCAGCAAGCTCTAGAAAAGGTTGGACGCTTTATATCTGTGATACCCACCCCACAGCCGGGTAGTGGGTGAGGAGTGGAAGCCTATTATGACCTATTATGCTTCCTTAAGCAGCTTCAGATAGGGCAAACAAAACATGTTCATTATTATATATTTTTTTTTTTACATAAAATCATTCTTAGATAATCAGATTTTAGTTTGCTCAGTTCTGCCTATGTGGAGCTCCTTTCAGAATCAGCTGTTTTAGGGCTCTGTCACTGTAAAACCAAGTTAGCGGCTGCTGGCCACGCCCCCTAAAGCAATGTTTACACTCACGAAAAAAAAACATTTGGAATTTTAAATGCAGAATGGTATTTAGGTGTGCCATATTAATTTACATATCTGAAAGTAACATCAGCTGGTAAACGCTAAATTTACAGTAAACAAGTTTAATATCTTATTAGCTTAGATTAGCCTACTATTTGTATATGTGACAGAATTTAGTTTGGGTTATTCACTGTTATTTCAAATATATACATACATTTCATCATGCTAGCTTGATGCTCTTAGGGTTCCCTGGAGGTGTGAGACCCTGAAGCAGCCACTTAACTTGCATATCCCTTAGGCTGGCTCTGGTAAGTCAACAAAAAAAAACACTTGTCTTTTTCAGCAGTCATTGTACAGAGCATAAAGCAGTAAAACCGGCTGACCAAATATGCTAGAGTTGCTAGGCAACGATCAGGGCTTCGCTGGGGTTGCTAGCGCCTGCTGATTAAAGACAGCAGACTTTTATGCTGTCGCTTCCCAGACACCAAAACACATTAGCTTATTACCAAAAAATGTCTGGGTGCTGTTTTTTAAGCACCTGGCTCGTTTTTAGAAGCATCTGAGACTGAAATGGAAATATAAAAACTTGCAAAATGTGAATTTTGCATAATTCAACCCTTCAAAAGCAGAACAAAGTGAGTAAACTTTATCACTGATGACCAGCAGCCAGTGGGAAGGTTCACTTCCTGAGTTGGTGGCTAAATGAGTCAAAAAAAAAAAAAAAGGTGGTTAAGACATGACAGGCGTGAAACGGAACATAACCTCTAACAGCAGGCCGACTTCAACACTCAGACTGCTTTCTGTCTCACCCTGCAGCAAACCTCCGATTATTTTAATAAGACAGATCAGTCTTCATGTTTTCAAGATAGAATTCAGCTGAAACAATATCTTTAAACATGATTTTTTTCTCTTCATAAGCAACATACTTCTTTGTCAATTCATCTTTGATAACCAGCTGACATACAGAAATAGTTCATACTGTCTCACACACAAGATAAGACTATTCAGAGGAAGTCTGACAGAAGCAGAAATGTTCCTTTACATTTTTAAGTGAGTGTTGTGAGAAGACTTGAAAGACTTGTGTGATTTGACAGATGGCTACATGATAATATTTTCACACCTAGATGACCTGGACTTTTTCTGAATCAAACAAGCAGCAACTTCTCTTTATTTAACAGAAACAAACCTCACCTCCTCCTTTGGCAATGCCCAATTTATTCAAACTATCACAAAAAGAAAACACATAGCTTTGGATTAAGGATAATAAATAATACCACCTTTAAAAGTTGCAGTAGAGAATTGCTGTAGACTCCCATCTGTTCATGGAGTCACCATATTATTTTGTGGAAAGTAACTTGGCATATTGTAGCTATTCGCAGGCATGTTCTTGTTTCTTTAAGACAAGTGTAAGTAAAGTGGTGTTCAGCGAATTGCTGTTAATTAAGTTTGGCTATGAATTACAAGAATAGACTATTTTAATGTACTGACTTTAAAGTTTCAGTTTGTAACTTTTATTAAAATATTTTTTAACCTATTTGTTAAAACTGTCACTACGTCGTGACAATAAGAGACAGATAATCTGTGAGAATAAAAACAAATCAAGCATCAGAAGTGAGAACTAGAAACAACCAATCAGAGCTAGGAGGCGGGTCTTAGCGCTGTTAATCACAGCTGTTGCGGCGCTGCTCATCTCCTCTTCACCTCCCTGAAAGCTAATGGCAACTGATGATGTCGGATAGTTTTTCCGTAACAGTGAGTTGCTTCTCTGCCATTAGCTCATTAAGCAGTGCATTCACGAGAATGATTGACAGCGCTAAGACCCTCCTCCTGGCTCTGATTGGTTGTTTTTGGTTGGAAACTACGCATTTCTTCAGACGGCAATAGTAGCAGGGAGAAGGTGAAGAAGATCAAGCTCTTCAGAGACTATCTGTGTAAAAGTATTGGTGAATGTTTTAATAATATGAAAAAAAAAATTAAAATAAAAGTTTCATACTGTAGCTTTAGGGTGTAACAAAACCACAACCCATTAGAGGTTTGTACAACAGCAAAAAGAGCTTGCAGCAAATGTCAGGTCAAAATGTGGTTTGCATGTACAAGATTTATTTTAAGTTGGAGTAAATGGGGCTAAATACAAATGTATGTCACAATTTACATTTTAAAAAAAAAAATTTTCTCTTTAATGTCAGAATAATGTGCTACCTTTTTGCTTGGTTTATAACATAATAAAACGCAGGGGAAAGGTTCATGGTGGTATGAATGTTTCATAAACCAGTCAAAGCTGCTGTTAATAATTTAATGTTGTTCTGTAATGCATGTTAATGCTTATTTCTGGTTACATACAAAATCTGCTCCATATCCTTCTACTTGTATAACTCACTTAAAGAGGGGATGTTGCATAAACAAAGTTTCTGCAGATATCTCCTCCGACACCACACTTCACACACTGTGACATGAAAACAGACGGTATCAGAAAGCTGCGTGCAAGCAGCAGTGTGCTGACTTCCAGCTCTTTATCTTATGACTAGAAGAGACAAAAACACCAGATATTTGATGCAAAAGTAATCAGAGGTTATTAGTGAAATCAATAGCAGATTTACTAATGTAAATAAAGCAGTGAGACTATTTTAATTGCAGGATAAAAAAACTACAGCAGATCTGTCTGGCTTCTTTTAAGGATGTGACTTCACAGATTTTAGATAAAATACTAAACAACTCAAATCCGCAAAAACAAATGGCAGAACGATACCCTATTTGGACACAACCTGATTATTTCTAGTTAAAACAACAAAAACACAGGTGAGCAAACCCTGATCCTGTTTCCCCCCCATATTGATTTAACTTGAGCTAATTAATTAAAGATGTTAGACTTCACACTACAATTTTAGAGAACAGACGGGAAAAAAGTAGATTAAAATACTTCTGATCTGATTTTCAAGTGCCCCTGTCGTAACTCCTCCTACGTCACTCTTCCTCTATTTGCTTTGAGGAGTTTAAATTTCTGCAGTGTACCCCTCAGCACTTTCAGGGGGCAAAGCGACGCTCTCTGCCACCGTTTCCCGCTGAGGCTGGTTCACAGAGAGGATATCACACTTTTAGTTGGCTCTCCATGCCAGAAGCACAATGGACTGGATAATTACTCTGGCACTTTTCTGTTCAGGTAAGGAACAATTGTGTATCTTCATTTCATTCAGATGTCTTGTCCCAATGTAACAACTTTAATTTGGTCTGATTACTTGATGGAAGCTGCAGACAATAAAATAAGCTCTTGTTTTATCTGTTACTTCTTGAATGTTACTTAACATAAAGTCATAAATAACAGAACTAGCAAAAGACCTATGTTTAAAATTCCCTATGTCTATCATCTATAAGATTAAATGTAAGGAAAATAAAGTTTCTTATGCCTTAAGTCATTATATCCAATAAAGTAGAAACATTTTAATTTTTTCAACACTTAACTTCTTGCGGTGCCTTTTCTGGCAACAAAATATGCATATATGTAATGTTTATTACTTATATTTATGTATAATGTGAAAATATTTCATTTGCCTAATTAAACTGTTGAAAAACAAAAATGCAAGTGCAGCTTTTCTGTAAAAATATTTCAAAACATGATTTATTGCATCCTTACTGCCACAGTCTTACAGGTCACCACCTTAAGACTGTGGATGCTACTTGAGTAGCATCCACATGAAGCAAAAATTAATATGTTGACAAAAACCAAAAAGAAGCATAGAAAAACAATATTCAAGGTGCAAAAACGCTTAGACTTAAGATTATGAAAGGTTCCTGGTTTGTGAACAAACTGGAGGGAAAATGGAGGGAAGACAATGAGTTACGTAGGACAGACTAGCTGCAGACTAGCTGACTAAGCATCCAGCTGTGACTAAGAACCAAAGGGAAGCATTTAGTGAGAACTGAACAAGATTTATCTGAGAAACAAATGAGAGCTGTCAGAAAATTAACTGTAAAACAGGAACTGAACAAACAAGAAACTAATAAGCACCACAGGATTAAAACACACCTGGATATAAGACTCAAAACCAATAGGAGATTGGGAAACGCAGAAATAGTAGGAAAACAGGAAGTAAAGAAAATACAGAACAGAAAGGACCAAAAAACCAAAATAAAAGAGGAAGCTTCTAGTAAGAAATAACTAAATTCAAGAAACTCTCCACACCTGATGAATAAGGTTCAACAAAAGACTCTCACTTTGAAACAATGAACCAGAATGTCAACATCCAGATATCTGCAGAGGTTCGCAGCTTAAGAAAGTTATTTCAAAGCCCCCCCATGGTTTCGTGCATGAATATAATTCCCAAATACGTGGAATCTATACATTTTTTTGCTTAATTTGCCATCTGTAAATGAATCGATATTCATATCTCATACATTCTACAATTGAACGGACATTGAAAATAAGCAACGGAAAAATTGCCAGATGACATTTTCACATTTATTTACTATTTCCTTGTTTGCTGCCCCCAAAGTCATACCACCCCGAATGATTAACCATAATCTCAAAATCTTACCACAAATGATATTCATTTCAAAAAACTATGAAGTTAAAATGGGGCTCCACAGTGGCGAAGTTGCCTTGCACCTAGAAGGTCCTAGGTTCAATTCCCGGCCCTGGTCTTTCTGCATGGAGTTTGCATGTTCTCCCTGTGAATGCGTGGGTTCTTTCCAGGTACTCTGGCTTCCTACCACAATCCAAAAACATGACTGTCAGGTTAATTAGGTTCCCTAAAATTCTCCTTGGGTGCATGCGTATATGGTTGGTGGTCCTGTCTATCTCTGGGTTGCCCTGTGACAGCCTGGCCACCTGTCCAAGGTGACCCCACCTCTCGCTCGTTGGCCGCTGGAGATCGGCACCAGCACCCCTCCAGGACCCAATGAGATAAGGGTGTAAGAAAGTCAAGGGTTTGTGGGAGAAGATTCCCAACCTAAGATTTTGGTATTTAGTGCTCCCTAGAGGTTAAACACAGACATTGCCGAATATGTCAGCTCTCTCCCGCTATCTTCACCAAAATGGTACTGTGCAGTCATTAAAACAGAAAACATGAATAACAAATAAATGATAACAAAAACCCTCATGGCTCTGTTTTAAAGAAATTCAGTGAATTGTTTTCTTCTTTTTTTCCTCAGTGCTAAAAGCTGCAGTCGGCTTTAATGTTGATTCTGGGTCTTGGATAACTTTGAGTGAAGATGATGAAAGTTTTGGCTACCAGGTGGTGCAAAGACAATCAGAGTGAGTCATGATTTAATTTTTAAAAACTTTGTTTTGTAAAATGGTTTCTAAACATATTTTTTTGTGTTTCTCCCAGTGTGCTTGTCAGCGCCCCACAACTGCAGTATGAAAAGGATAAAAGAGGACGGATATATCGGTGCAACCCAAAAGAGAACAGATGTAGCAATATTCTTGCTCTAGGTAGGAATAATTTTACTCCTGATTTTAGGTGTGCACAAATTTCACAATAAAAATATTTAAACTTACAAATTTTATAAGTGGATCTCATGACCAGATGTTTCCACCAGGAGCTCCAAGAAAAGATTTCACACTAAATACTTAGCAATGTCAAACATGCAGTGCTATAAAAAGTATTTCCTCCATCAAACTTAGATACTCCATAGTCTGATCTAAATATTTTCAATAAGGCAAAAACACAAAATTGTATCAAGAAGTTTTGTCTAGTTTCGAGTTCAAATATTTTTAGTACAATTGAACTAACACAAAAATAACTTAGAAGTAACTTCTCAAAAAAAGATGAATAAGCTTGATTTAAGTTAATTATTCTTAAATACAGCCACAAACTGTACCACCAGCAGAATTTCTTGTAACACATTGCCAGTGGAGCTATTAGTGTTTGTGTCTATATTAAAAATTGTTGACTTAAAACAAGCTTTTATTATTAAATTATTTTGTCTCGTCTTTCATCAAACTTGTGATACAACAGTTGTGAGGGTATTTAGATGAAAACAAAGTGAAATGCTGCAATAGTATGGTATTTATTATATGGGAACCAGGTAAAATTGGTGATAGCATAGAAAAGTTGTCACCAATAGTGATTGTTTTTACAGAGCAAAGAGCTGCAGTCAACATGTCTCTTGGTTTGGCGATGGCAAATGATCCGTTAACACAAAACACAATGGTGAGAGGATGAGCTGCAGAAAATAATGAATAAATAATGGATGAAAATGTAAAGTTAAAGTGATCATCAAATATGAATTTGTTACATTATTGACACATTTTTCAGGTCTGTGGTCCAACCGTTCCCAGAGACTGCACAACTATCACCATGTCTAATGGTTTGTGCTATGAGATCGATCGACATGATACGATTGAAAAGTCTTATCCGTCTGCGACTGAAGGTAGGTATGGTGAGCTTGTTCCATCATGATTATGTCACTCCCTTCTGTAAACTGGAGATTAACTTTCTCATCAGCACACTTGAATAACGGTCAGGAAACCTGTCTGGATCTCTAATTTATTTTCACAGAGTGTCGAACCCAAGCTGACATTGCATTTTTGTTGGATGGCTCAGGCAGTGTAGTTGCTGAAGATTTCCGCACAATGAAAGAATTTGTGAAAAAGCTTATCGAAACATTCCTGGAAAGAGATACACAGGTGAGACTCTCATTGGTAATTTGGTCTATTGTTTTAGTAAACGTGTCTGCTGCTGGGCATATCTGGGAGGCCCACAAAAAAATATCCAGTAAGGCAAGTGGGAATGAAAAAATTTATCAGAATTTCTTCTTCTTCCTCAAAAAAGTTGTTTTAAAGTGTACATCTTGTTTAATTTATTTACTGTTTTTATTGTACTGTAGTTCTTTTTTTTATTGAAGGGAGTTTTAATTTAATAACCATGTTTTTTTTTTTACATTTGCAGTTTGCTATCACCCAGTTTTCTTCTTCTCCAACAACACATTACTACTTTAATACTTTTAGCCGTTCCATCTGGAAATCACAGATTGACAGCATCCGTCAATTAGCCGGAGGAACATATACAGCTAAAGCCATCCAAAACGTTGTGTAAGTACTGTGGCTTGTCAATGTATTGCATACTAAATTATTTCAAGTGTATTATACAGAAAGCTTAAATTAACAAATTAAAAGTTAAAAACTATTTTCAAAAGTAATCTTATAATACCACTTTTTATGTTTAAAGAAGTCAAATATTTTATTTAGCAGCTCATGTTTTTCACCCGCAAGAAAAATAATTATTGATGTAACTCCATAGAGATTCTAGATTGACTCTAGCCTGCACATTGCCTTTCTGTGCTTTTGGCTCAATTCAAATCTCACTTAAAGCACAATCTGGACATTCTGCCATTTACTTGGATTTTCTCCAGAAAAAACATCTACTGGGCCACCCAGCAAACAGAAGGAGAAGTTGTGAATGATTATGTTGATTTTCTGCAGTGTTTTGTAGTCTGCCTGTAGTTTAAGCAATGGTGGCGGAAGAAGTGAACAACACTCCATGTTGGCCATATTTCCCAATATTAAATGAACATTAACAGCCATCTCATTCGTTCAGACCTTCTCTTTGCAGAGGAGAATAGCTATCTTCTAACTTATGGTAAGCTTCATAGCGTTGAACTGGCGTGTTACATAAGTCACAGGAAAACGTTAACAAATGGGTCAAACGTTAACAAATGGGTCAAATTTAAAACAAAACAGACCACGCCTCCAGGAAGCAATTGTTTCTCTATTACCCCATGTAGTACGACATTAGACTCGCAAAATTCTGTCCCCATCTACTTTACATCATAAAAACACAAAGCCATGCAACATAGAATCAACAATTGAAACATTACATTCAGTAATGTAATGTTTTAAGGCCTTCAATAAATGGCTTATTTTAAAACTGTTTTATATACATAAGGCGCATAGAATAGACGCTTCAGTTTGGGTTGCCAATTTGTTCCGTACTCTATTATTACACATCCACATTTGTAAAGAAATGGTCCCTGAATACCTTATAAAGTAGGCTACCCCAGTCGTCGTTTCACTCACGGTGTTGCGATGTTGTGCTCAACTGCTTTCTGGGTAACACAGACCAATCGGCACGCTACCACCGCAGTCTCTATCTCTCTTCCCCCGCCCCTCGGCCCCCTCTGACTTTAAATGTATTATCAAACTTTATTAACAAACCAGCGTTCTGACAACAATCCCAGCATGCACCGCACACTTCTTCTTCTATGGGGGAAAATGAAGTCGGCGGCTGCTTATCGTAGTTGCTAGACCTGTTGTGGCTCAATATTGGTCCATATATAAGGCGCACTGGATTATAAGGCGCACTGTCGGCATTTGAGGAAATTGAAGATTTTTAGGTGCGCCTTATAGTGCGGAAAATATGGTACTTGGTGCCTCTGCTCAGACAAATGCAGCTTTACACACAGAACATTGCAGAGCTCACTTAATTTTTCTCATAAGAAGAAAAATTTCCTTCAGAGTATCATCTCTGATCTGGGCGCTATCTGAGAACTGGGAGCTTGAGGGTTCTGCCCAGTATCCCGGCTGTAACTAGTACTGGACATTTCTGGACTGAGATGTCTGATGTTGTTCCTGGGATCTGTTTTAGCCACTGCTCCAGTTTGGGGGTGACTGCCCCGAGGGCCCCGATGACCAATAATTTATATATTTATTTATTTAACATATTTTTTTTTCTTCTTTGTTTGGTAGGGATGATGTCTTCTCACCACAAAAGGGTTCCAGGTCAAATGTGAAAAGGATTTTGATAGTGATTACAGATGGAGAATCTCAGGATCACCAAAACTTACCAGCAGCAACAGAGTCAGCTGATAAAAAGAAAATAGCTCGATTTGTTATTGGGGTAAGTTGCATGTATTACTTCTTTTCTAATTCCTTGAAAATATTTATATCTTTTGTGTGTTAAAATTAGACACATTACATTTTCATACCTTTATTTTTTTTTACCTTTAAAACCTTTATTAACTTTGATACTTACTGCATTGTTGCATCCTCATTTGTAAGATGAATCTGTCAAAAGCATAAATCTAAAACATACAATTTTTTCTTTTTCCTCTCAAGATCTTGATATAAATTCTCACATATAATCCAAACTTTTAAAGTTTTTAGAACACATTATTGTACTGTACTAAAAGGTCAGAAAAACAGGTACGTTTTTCCGACTTTTTTTTTACACAAAAACATGGACTAAGAGAAAATTTAGATTAAGACAATTGTGACTACTGCTTTAAAAAACTACTGCAATATAATGTTTTATCCGCATTGTGTTTACACCTCTAGGTGGGGGACGCATCCAAAACTGATAAAGCAAAACAAGAGCTCAGAAACATTTCATCTCAACCTGCTGACAATTTTGTGTTTGAAGTGGGAAGCTTTGATGCTCTTGACAAAATACAGAACAATTTGCAGGCCAAACTTTTTTCCATCGAAGGTAAAAAAATTATAATTTTACAAACAATTGCTCCCTTTTTAGCATGATAAAATGCTTTTGACATCACATTTTATTTCATAACTGTGGCTTTTAACAAATCCCAACAATATAACAAATACATAGTTAGAAATGTTACTTTTTTATTTTGCAGGAACAAAAACTCAAAAACATCAGATTTCTGAGTTCTCTAATGAATTCAGAAACCTAATATCGTTTTTTGTTTTGCACAGGATCTCAAGGGACTGGCGAGACACTGAAACAAGAAATGTCTCAAGAAGGCTTCAGAGCAGCTTATGTGTCTGGGGTAAATAATATCAAAGTAAAATTTTCAGAGTATTCTTGCGTTAAAAACAACCCATATTTGAAATAAAGTGCTCTCTTTGGTTTTGCATTGCAGTATATTCAGATGACTATGGTTGGTGCTAACCAGTGGAAAGGAGGCTACAAGAAATACTTGCTTAGTAATGTTTTAATCAACGTCACATTTGAGCCGTCCATTGACATTGACAGTTACCTTGGTAAGAATAGATCAGAAATCTGATTTCTAAGGCTTTTTACTTGCACAATCTCAGTTTGATTTAACAAAGATAATTAACTGACCCAGAAAGCTGCTATATTTGTCTATTAAAAAGCTATATGTAGGTATTTCAGTTTGTTTAACATAATTGTCCAAAATGTTTAATGTTACGAAAACTATTTTCCCTGATGTCTCTGACTATTTAACTATTGAACTTCAGGTTATTCCATGGCTGTTGCTGAAACCAAAGCTGGTCCACTGACAATTCTTGGTGCTCCAAGAAATGAACACAAAGGATTTGTTATGACAGTTTTCAAAGAACAACCAAGAGATCAAATCAGACCTGTTGAACAACAGGTAGGTACAGATAAAACCAGACATTTACATGTACTCAACAAGAAGACAAAACTCATTTTTATCTGTGTCTGGCATTAAATTATACCAATCTATTCTTGGACAGATTGGCAAGGAAAACCAAAATTATTTCTGCTTGATAATGAGGAAATTACTTTCTTACTTTTTCCAAATTCAGTGGCTCAGATACATTTCCTTTGTATTTAATAGAAAAATACATGTTAACATTCTTGGGGAGTGATAGGAATTTGTAGGACCAGCAATTCATGAACCTTGATGGCCTTGTTGCTGAACATTATTCCCCCATTACTGTGATTACTCCTAATTAAAATTTATAAGCTAGATATTTCCAATCCGAGTTTCAGAACCTAAGAAGCTTTCAACATTAAGTTGTGCTGTATGGAGGACCAAAACCAACATAAGAAATAAAAGCATAAATATATATTTTCTTTTTCATTTCATTATGCATTTTTGTCAAGAAAAGTAAATATTTTGTTTTGTATTTTTTTGCTTCTCCCTTTTCTGCTTGCTTTATTTCTGCTCGCTGTATTTCTGCATTGCTATGTTAATGAGGAGAGCTGCCTTCTATGTCAAGCTCCTCTACTATTGGTCAATAGAGCTTTGGAACCAGCGTCACTGCGTCAGACGCTGTGGGGCCTTTAGGTCTCAGGCAGTCGCTCGGTGCCATCTTTGCAGGTCACAGACCAAAACAAACTTTATCCCGGTGGTTTTATTGCATTACCAACTGCAGTGCAGTTAGTTTAGAGTTGGATATTGGATACCATCCATCCATCCATTTTCCTACACCCTTGTCCCTTAATGGGGTCGGGAGGTGCTGGTGCCTATCTCCAGCTGGCGTTCCGGGCGAGAGGCGGGGTACGCCCTGGACAGGTCGCCAGTCTGTCGCAGGGCAACACAGAGACACACACAGGACAAACAACCATGCACACACACACTCACACCTAGGGGCAATTTAGACAGACCAATTAACCTGACAGTCATGTTTTTGGACTGTGGGAGGAAATCGGAGTACCCGGAGAAAACCCACCATGCACAGGGAGAACATGCAAACTCCATGCAGAAAGGCCGGGGCCGGGAATCGAACCCAGAACCTTCTTGCTGCAAGGCAACAGCTCTACCAACTGCGCCACTGTGCAGCTGGATATTGGATACATATGTGTTTAATGTGGAAAACTTTCCAAAATAAAGTGGTTGATTGACTGATACCAATATTCGCTGAGCAAGCGGTGTTGTACTAAACTGTATATTTGAGGCACATGCATTTTTATTGAATTTTAAAAAATATATTTTGTTACCTTTTTTTTAGTTTAAATTTAGTATTTATCTTCAATAGCTTCTAGGTCATCTGACCTATTGAGTCAAAATCAATCTGAAATTGTTATAGATCTATAACTCTAGATCTATAACTCCAGACTGTTCCTCTTTATCAGACTCAGAAGAATTTATTGTCATTGTCAGAAAGACAACAAAATAACAGTTTGAGTTACAACCATCCAGCCAGATTCCGATAGCAGAAATTTGGTTAGGTCAGGCTGACATAAATTTAATGTCTTCGTTAAATGTCTCGCTGGAGCTTCTCAATGGCAAATCCAAACAGCCAAATTTACAGCTAAATGATCCGAGTGAACAACGTTCTCCAACGTCACACCATATCCATTCTGAGTCCGAGATCCGCTGCTCGGCCACAGTCCTGTTCCAGGATCGAACCCAGTCTAGTCAGCTCAGCTCCCATATCATCTCAGTCTGAATGTTGATCGCTCTGCAAATCCCATCAACCGTACCTGGCAGCCTTGCAACAGCTGCCGGCATCTTCTAAAATTTCTGACAAGCCAGGAATCAGCCAACTCCAATAAGCAGAAAACCTGTTATCATGAATCCAATCTTGTACACATCTTCAACATCCTCAACTGACAGCATCGTCAGACACACGATCTTCCAAGTTCCATGTAGAATCCATCGTATATCCAGCGAAGAATGTCCCATCGGGACACGAGGGTTAAAAATTCCTTTAACAATTGTCTTGAGAGACCAGCTGACCAATTTGCAACTTCGAAAGCTATTCAAAAAGAAAGACTCTAAAACACAGGACACAGACCCTGAGCAGGGAAGATAGGGAGGGCAGGGAGACAGAGAAAATGTGCCCTCCTCTTTTGAAGGACAGAGCATAAAGGTCCAAAAATAATAACTTCAGTTTTGTTTCTGTTCAGCTGCAGAAAATTTTGGCACATTTATCTTTTTTAAGCATCTATTCAGTGACTGGAGGGGATCAGCATCACCTGGTGACATGGTAATGCAGAGCTGTGTATCGGCAGGGAATAAAAAGAGTCGAATCGAATAAAAATGAGTTTACCTCATCTGTACAGAGAAGTTAGTTACTGTTTAGTGTGGAAATTTGTTGACAGTCCCTCAGTGAAGTGAACCTCAGAGTGCTTGAGGAGCGAATTGTAGAACCGCTGGCTGAAATTAGCGTTCATAAATCGGATCAATCTTGAGCTAAATGCTGCTTGCTCGACGGATATTGGAATATCAAATATCCAACTCGAAACTAACTTCACTGCAGTCGGTAACACAATAAAACCACCAGGATAAAGTTTGTTTTGGTATGTGCCTGGAAAGATGGCACCGAGTAACTGCGCGAGCTGTAAATGCCCCACAATGTCTGACGCAGTGACGCTGGTTTCAAAACTCTATTGACCAATAGTAGAGGAGCTGGACATAAAAGGCAGCTCTCCTCATTAACATAACGAGGCAGCAGAAAAAGAGCAAGCAGCAAAGAGAGAAGCAAAAAAAAAAGACAAGACAAAATATTTACTCTTCTTGACAAAAATGCATGTTTAGGGGAAATGAGAAAGAAAATATATACATTACTTGATGGAAACTTGTGTAAGGAAAAGGAAAAACATAATATATATTTATGCTTTTATTTCTTATTATGTCGGTTTTGGTCCTCCATAGTTAAGAAGTCACCTTCAAACTAATTTTCTAATATTCTTAGTCATAGTATGTTAGGAAGACAAGCTTTAGCTTCCTGGAAGATGCATTTTGACATTTTTCAGACAATGATGGCATCTAGTTTGAGAAGTGTATCAGAACTTCAGAATTATGGTCATTATAACTTAAACTTAATTTCCTTAGTTTCATCAGACCAGAGAGCACGTCACTAGAAATGTGCCGATCAAGTTTTTTCCTGCCGATACCGATCATCCAGGAGGGCCAATCACCGATTCCGATCACAGATACCGATCACATAATTATTATTTTTTTAATCATAAGCACTACAGTTACATTATGTGGAAAAAGGAACCATGAATTCACCTTAATTTAGATAAGAGCTTTTAAATAGTTTTTTCAAGAAAGAAACAAAACTAAACAAAACAGGCATTGTGCAAATTGTACTGCTATCTGTAATACTATCTTTAACAGACTAAAAAACATATGACAGCTCTGAAGCGGCTAAATAATGCAAAATGTCCAAATAAAACTTCTCAACTGTCATGATTTGGTTTTGTGCTGAGAGAGACGCAGGCAGGCCAGGATGAATGTGAAAATTATTAATTTAATGAAGAACTCATGGAACAACAGGGAGCACAGGGAAACAGAGTGGTTCACACAACGTTACGCGACGAGGATCCGACGCAGACAAAGACAACAGGTGGACTTAAATACACAGGGAGGGTAATCAAGAAACTAGACACAGCTGGGATCAATAAACAGGGAGGACAGGACAGAGACTCAGGGAAACAGGACTAAACACAGAAAATCTCAAAATAACTATATTGAAAAACACCGATCACAACATCAACATTGCCAAAAGATTCAAGCATAAAACTTCACATTCAAAGGCAAATACAGGATCCATTACAATAAACAATCCTGAGTTAAAGAATGAAAACCTCCTGATAGCATCGCGCCTAAATGATTACTGCTAGTCCTGATTGGCTGTTTCTGACTGAGTGTAGTAATTATGCAGAACAGGGAGGAGATCGATTATTTTTTTTATAGATTACCTGTCTCATGTTAGGACAGCGAAAGTTTTAATACGTGTGTAAAATGTATTTTTAAGTTAGATGCTGCAGCTATAAGCAGCGGCTCGGTGTCAGAGTCACTACCAGGTGGAGCAGAAGCAGCTCCGTCTGAAATATTACTACCTGTAGCGCGTAGCAGCGGTTCAACAGCAGAACCAGCGTCTTACATCGCAGCTCGAAGACTTAAATAATTTATTTATTGTTTAGCTTTCTAACCGTCATGCTAATCCTGGTGAGTGTTTGTAGCTGTGTGCTGCTTTACCTGCTATCTGATCCTCCATATGTCTTTTTTTACTGCAGTTAGCCTCGATGTAGCCAAACTCCATCAAGTATGGCTACATTGTTTTTATGTTGCATTAGCTTTGTTGTGTAGATGCATTTTCACGTGCCTCAATTTTTTGCCGCAACACATAAACATCCCCATTCACTCAGTGCGTTATAGTTCCACATCGCATAGGATTTGTTGCTGCGCGCTTGCGCAGTGTGAAGAAAAGAGGATATCAGCTGCACAGGCAGGCTGCGAAATGAGATGCAGGTGATCGGTTTGTGTGATTGGCAACAAGAGACTGTGATCGGCGATCACCGATCATACACTTTTCATGAAAAGCGGCCGATTATGATCGGTGGCTGATCGATCGGCACATCTCTACAAAAAAAGATATTTGTCCCCGAGTACATTTCCAAACTGTCACTTAGACTTTATATTGTTTCTAGAGAAAGGGCCTCCTTCTTCTCTGAGTGTTTTTTTCAATTCATGTAGGTACAGGTTTGTTTCATCCTTGATAAGGAAGCAGGAACTTTGATCTGTGTCTGGCATTAAATTAACTGTTTATGCAGCTAATAATGGCTCTCTTGAAAGAAATTGATTGTCTCTTGTTAATTTCTTCCTGTTTTTTCCAGACTGGTGAATATTTTGGGGCTGAGGTTTGTGCCATGGATGTGGATTCTGATGGTGTGACTGATCTCATCCTCATATCCGCTCCGATGTACAAAGACATTGACAGAGAAGGACGAGTTTATGTCTGTGAATTAAGTGATTTGGTAAATGTCGAGTGATTTATGTCTTTTTGATTTGATGTCCTGTTATTATTTGGATAAAAACACATAACTTTTTCTTATCTCATCCACATATTTTTCCAGGATGTGCAATGTCACTTTAATAAACCTTCAGAAATAACCACACTAATAGGTGATGCGTCTGACAGAGGGAGGTTTGGGTCGTCTCTTGCTGTTGTGGCTGACATAAATGCAGATAAACTCAATGATTTGGCTGTTGGAGCTCCTTTGGAGAATGATGGCCAAGGCAGCATCTACATATTCCAAGGAGAAGGAGGAAGAAAAATAAATCCTTCTTACTCACAGGTGAGCAAAACACAAACGTAAACCATTAAATGCTGTTCTCCAACATGAGTTGAACCTTCACAGTTGGTAGGGTCACTATTGAATAGAGTTTACTTGTTCTTCACATTATTCTATAAGTTCTCTCCAGGTACTCTGACTTTCCCCCTCAGTCCCAAGATGAAACTACTAGGTCAACTGGTTATGTTCAGTCACCCTTAAAAGAGTGTATGTTTGTTGCTTCATGGTGGGCTGCTGACCTTTACCCCCAGCCACCCTTTGACTCTGCTCAGACAAGCTGGTATAAAAAAATTGATGGATGAACTGGATAAAGCAAGATGTTTCTCATTACACAGAGAATTGCTGCATCTGCAGTCCAATCAGGTCTGAAGTTATTTGGCATCTCAATCAGTCAGTCTTCCTACGATCAGAGTGGTGATGGACTTCCTGACTTAGCAGTGGGTTCAAAGGGAAAAGTTATCATACTGAGGTAAATCCTCATTATGGCTATTTATTAACACACATCTTTCCTAATTCAACAAATTCTTCTTCATTTGCAACCTAAATATGTTTACGCGATAAATGTGCTAATTGCTTCACAATCTCAAAACAAACAAGGTCTTTTCTGTTTCTAGATCCAGACCAGTTGTAACAGTGACTGCCACTGTGTCGTTCTACCCAGATCTGATCCCAACTCAAAACCAAGACTGTTCAAAACCACTGCCAAGCAAGGCTACTGTCTGTTTTATGATGACCAAGTTGTCTCACATGAATGAAGGTACCTACCTGACTTTAATTTTTAATTTATATTTTTATCAAATCACTTTCATGAAACAAAACACGTCTTGCAGCTCAAGCACAGGTTAATTTCACTTTAACTTTGGACGCAAATCGTAAGATACCAAACAACAGAGCTGAGATCAGCAAGGATGTGAGGCACAAGAGTGGATCGATTCATCTTGATTTAAGTAGGGAAGCATGCGCTGATGTGGACTTCTTTATCAAGGTAACTTCTAATGCAATTTATGCAGTATTCTACTACAACTACATTAGATTCTACAGTTTTTTAAATTATCTTTTTTATTTCATGTCTCCATTGTCTTGAAGCCTTGTCCAGATGATTCTTTCAATCCACTCAATAATGAGCTCAGATTCACATTTGATGGTTTAAGTTCTGGCTCAAACCCAAGACCAAGCCTTTCTCCACAGGTTCAAACCACAACATCAAATTCTGTGAGTAACTCTTGTACACCCTTTACCTGATGAGCAACATTTTCATGGTTCACAGTTCCTTTCATGGTTACTGCTATTCCATACAAAACATTTATGCAGTATTAAATGACAAATCTATTTGAAAATCATATGACTGACCTAAATATTAATTTAGTCTGAGCAGATCTCCTGAATAGTTTGCTTCTCATTCACAGCTTGGCTTTGAGATCACTTGTGGAGCTGATAAAGTTTGTGAAGATAACTTGAAGGTGGATTTCAACTTCACTAGGTAAGAGAGTTGTTTCTGGAAGTAAAGCCTTTATGTGTGAACTTTTTCACATTATGTCTACAAAAACAACACATCTGCATATTTTTTGGCAAAAGCCACAACTAAATGAGACTGAAAATCTTCAAGTTCAGCAAACTTAAGTTACAGTTTACTGAAATTAGGTGTTGACTAGCCTGGTAAAAACCATCCTCCTGTTCTGCCTTGTGCCTCATATAAAGGGTCTAGACCAGGGGTGGGCAATCCTGGTCCTCGAGGGCCTGTGTCCTGCAACTCTTAGATGTCTCCCTGGTCCAACACACTTGAGTCCAACAGCTGATTCACCTTCTAATTGCAGTCAATTTCTCCAGAGTCCTGCTAATGACCTCATTATTTGACTCAGGTGTGTTGAAGTTGAGGCACATCTAAAAGTTGCAGGAGACCGGCCCTCGAGCCTGGAGTTGCCCACCCCTGGTCTAGACCCCTGGCTATGAAGACAATTGCTTACTGGTGGACGCTGGTGAAGTTTCAAATTTTTCCGCCAATCACCAACTTTTAACTGCGATGCATGTAATGCACCAGTTCAATGTGAAGCTTACCAGAAGTGACCTGCCCTGTAAACAGCCATTCCCCACTTCAAAGTGCCAAGCTGAACAAGGCATCTCTTAATATTTAGAAGCATAGCCAGCATGTTCTGAATGACTATGTTCACTTCAACCGCTGCCATTACTAAACTACAGACAAACAATAATTCCAAAGTCTTGCAGAAAATTGTAGTCATTGTTCACAATTTTTCCTTCTGTTCGCTGACTGGCCAGGTTGAAATGGCCAGGCAATTTGTGACAATGTATAAAAACAGTTTTTTCTCCTGACTTTGCCTGTTAAATCAGACTGTGCTTCTCCTGTTGTATGTCAGGTAAAATTACCAAATGATTTCTACTTATTAAATCCCACCATAATGAAAGATAAAATTATATTCCCTCAAATTCAGAAGGTTCCATACGTACATCCATTTTCTTTACACCCTTGTCCCTTACATCTCCATAGTATTTGGTAGAGTTGCATTTGAATGGGCTTTTTGATAACTGCTTCAAAACCTTAACTTTGTTTTCCTCAAATCACTTTTTAACTAATCTAGTAGTGGCTTGGTTACAATCACTTCCATATTTATGAAATCCATTTTTGCCCAAGGTTAATGTGTTTAACAACATTTTCAGATTATGTGCTTCTCTCAGGATACTGGTGTATTTTGTGAAATACACTAGCCCCTCCTGCAACAGTCTGGGGATGTTCTCAGGTTTGTAGCAGGCTATTTCAACCACAAGCTACATTTCAGAGTCTTGAGAGAGGATACGTCTCCACATATTAAGTTCCCTGCCCTGATGGTATTTGAGAACCGTGATCTGTTGTTTTGAGTTGCCCTTGGAGCAATTGCTTCATCCTCACTCCATCCATGTTTTAAAGTGTTAAAAGGTGGATAATTAACCTCTCTTTCCAGGTTCAGTCAGCATCTTCACTAGGTCTTATGCTTCTGTGCATAAAGAGAATAAAGAGAATGGTCTCCAATTTCCGGGTGTTCACTATGTTTTAAGATTTCCCTTGAGCAATATTCTGCAATACTGAGATCAGAGAAGCTGTTATTAAATAGTTTTCACACACTTGGGTTCTGTGCTGACCATCAGTCCAGGTTTATATTCCACTTTACAAGCCTGTTGTGATTTGGTTTCATCCTTTTGCTCCTGTCACTTATGTTTTTTCAGATCCTCAGTGGTTAAAGTTGGAATAGATGAACTTCTGAATGTGACTGTCTATGTGGAAAACAGAGGGGAAAACTCGTACAACAGTCACATTATTCTCACATACCCAGTTGGGCTCTCCTACAGGAAGGTTAAATCTGAGAAAGTAAGGCACTTTATATATATATATATATATATATATATACACAGTCCAGTCACATTAATGTGACCACCACGTACTTTCCACTTCAGAGTTAAATAACCAATCACAGAAGGCAGGTGGCAGCACAGTGCAGTTGAGCGTATATAAAGGGTGTGTGTGGGCTTCGGAAAACATTTCAATCGTTGGCGTAATGCAGAAACGAAGCGATTTATCCGACGTCCAAAAGGGCATGATCATTGGCTTTCGGGCCAAGGGTGGAAGCATTTCCGAAACGGCTGAGTTTGTGAACTGTTCACGTGCCGCCGTGGTAAAAGTGTACCGTGCATGGCAAAATGGGACTGTCCAAAATCAACGACGTGGCAAATGTGGTGCACCACGGGCCATAGATGACAGAGGCGAACGACGGTTGCGGAGATGCGTTCGGGCAGATAGACGGGCTACCGTTGAGCAACTGACCACTAAAATGAACCAAGGGGCTACCACAAGTGTCTCCCAAACCACTATTCAGCGAACATTGCTGCGTCTGGGCCTCCGAAGCAGACGCCTGGTTCGTGCACCTATGCTGACTGGTGTTCATCGACGACGAAGGCTAGAATTTGCACGCCAGTACAGCAGCTGGACGTCCACTGAGTGGCGACAGGTAGCGTTTTCAGATGAATCGCGTTTTATGCTCCATCGGACAGATGGACGTTGGCGTATAAGGCGTGAAACCTCTGAAAGGAACCACCCTGCAACCATTGCAGGAACGGTCCAAGCTGGAGGCGGGAGCATTATGGTCTGGGGAATGTTTTCCTGGCATTCTCTGGGTTCACTGATTATTGTGGAAGGCACGATGGATCAATACAAGTACGCATCTGTCCTTGCGGACCATGTCCACCCCTACATGCGCATTGTTTTTCCTCAGGATGATGGCATCTTCCAGCAGGACAATGCGAGGTGCCATACAGCTGCCAGTGTACGTGCGTGGTTCGAAGAGCACCAGGATGAGTTTACCGTCCTCCCCTGGCCAGCAAACTCACCTGACTTAAACCCAATCGAGCATCTGTGGGACCATCTCGATCGAGTTGTTCGCGCCATGGATCCTCAACCGCGTATTCTAGCACAGCTGGCCACGGCATTAGAGTCGGCATGGCTCAACATCCCAGAGAAGACCTTCAGGGACCTAAGTGACTCTCTTCCTGCACGTCTCGTAGCAGTTCGCTCTGCGAAAGGTGGTTATTCTGGCTTTTGACAGATGGTCACATTAATGTGACTGGACTGTGTATATATACTGTATATATATATAATTCCCGTCTCACCCTCTGTGCGTGGTCTGTTTCATCCTCTGAGCTCGGGGCCTCTACCAGAGGCCTGAGAGCTTGAGGGTTCTGCACATTATTGTGGCTGTGCTTAGAACTGCACATTTCTGGACTGAGAAGTCTGATGTTGTTCCTGGGATCTGTTCTAGCCACTGCTCCAGTTTGGGGGTGACTGCCCCGAGGGCCCCGATGACCACAGGCACCCCTGTGGTCTTCACCTTCTGAGCCTGTGTTTCTCAACCCTTTTTGGGCCCTCACTGCCCCAAATCAAAGAATTTGTAGGCTACTTTGCACTGAATATTATTATTAAGATTAATATCACTGTTGTTGATTTTTTGATTTTTTATGCTTGTTTTTGGAGTTTTCAAAAATCATTTCCCAGAGAACAAAAAAGGCTGTTCCTTGAAATTCTATCCATAAAAGTAATGAACAGAATCGGTGACAAAGGTCAGCCTTGGCAGAGTCCAACCCTCACCGGAAACGAGCTCGACTTACTGCCAACTAGACTCTGACACCGGTCATACAGGAACCTGACAGCCCATATCAAAGGGCCCGGTACCCCATACTCCCTTGAATAGACCTTACCAGGGAGGCTTAAGAGTGTAACACTCCAGTAATTGGAGCACACCCTCCAGTCCCCCTTTTTAAACAGAGGGAAAACCACCCCAGTCTGCCAATCCAGGGGAACTGCCCCCGATGTCCATATGATATTGCAGAGTCACGTGAGCTAACACAACCCTGGAACATCCAGAGCCTTAAGGAATTCTGGGCGGATCTCATCCACCCCCAGAGGAGCTTCTCAACCACCTTGGCGAACTCGTCCCCAGAGATTGGAGAGCCCAACCCAGAGTCCCCAGGCTCAGCTTCCTCAACACAAGGCATGTTGGTGGGATTGAGGAGGTATTAGAAGTATTCCACCCATCAGTCCACAATGTCCCGAGTTGTGGTCAGCAGCACTATAAACGGTGTTGGTGCTGCACTGCTTCCCCCTCCTGAGATGCCAAAGAAAAATAGTCTCGAAGCCGTACGGAAGTCTTTCTCCATATCTCCATGTTCCCCCCGACGCACCGAGCGCCAGGCTTAGCAGGTTGTCTGGGGGAAACCCTGATATATATAAATATATATATATATATACATATATATATATATATATATATATATATATATATATATATATATAGGGATGTGCCGATCAGGTTTTTTTCTGCCGATACGGATCACCCCTGAGGGATGATCGGCGATACCGATCCCTGATACCGATCAAAATAATGCAAAGAGCCAAAATAAAACCTCTCAACATTGACAAAAAATTCAAGTATAAAACTTAACATTCAAAGGAAAATACAGGATCCATTGCCAAAACAATCCAGAGATACTGAATGAAAACTTCCTGTTAGCATGGCGGCTAGCTGATTACTGCTAGTTCTGATTGGCTGTTTCTGACTGAGAGGAGTAACAGGGAGGAGATCGATTATTTTTTAAAGATTATCTGTCTCATGTTAGGACAGCGAATGTTTTAATATGTATGTAAAATGTATTTTTAAGTTAGATGCTGCAGCTTTAAACAGGTTCGGTGTGAGAGTCGCTACCAGGTGGAGCAGAAGCGGCTCCGTGTCAAATATTACTAAATATTAAATATTACTACCTGTAGTGTAGCAGCGGTTCAACAGCAGAACCAGCGTCTTACATCGCAGCTCCAAGACTTAAATCATTTAGCGGGTTATTAGTTTAGCTTTCTGACCGTCATGCTAATCTGGGTGAGTGTTTGTAGCTGTGCTGCTTTACCTGCTGTCTGATCCTCCGTGTCTTTTTACTGCAGTGAGCCTCGATGTAGCCAAACTCCGTCATTGTTTTTATGTCTATTAGCTTCGTTGTGTTGATGCATTTTGACCTGCTTCAATTTTCCGCCGCAACACGCAAACGTCCTCATTCACTCAGTGCGTTATAGTTACACATCGCTTAGATTTGTTGCTGCGCGTTTGCGCCGTGTGAAGGAAAGAAGACACCAGCTGGACAGACAGGCTGGGAAATGAGAAGCAGGTGATCAGTATCGGTAACAGAGCCAATGACCGCCGATCCCGATCATCAACGATTTCACGGAAATCGGCCGATTATGATCGGTTACCGATCAATCGGCACACCTCTAATATATATATATATATATATACATCCAGCACATAACAGCAGGGTGCAAGATGCTGGCAGGGAAAGCGTACATGGAACAACATAACCAGGTGGCGGGCATAGTGTACAGGAACATCTGTGCAGAATATGGACTGGAAACCCCGAGATCGAAGTGGGGAACACCCCCAAAGGTGGTGGAGAATGACCGAGCTAAGGTCCTGTGGGACTTCCAGATCCAGACAGACAAGATGGTAATGGCAAACTAACCGGACATTTTGGTGGTGGATAAAGAACAGAGGAAAGCCGTTGTGGTGGATGTAGCAATACCAAGTGACAACAACATCAAAAAAAAGGAGCATGAGAAACTGGAGAAATACCAGGGCCTCAGGGAGGAACTGGAATAGGCCTGGAAGGTGAAGACCACACTGGTGCCTGTGGTCATCGGGGCCCTCGGGGCAGTCACCCCCAAACTGGAGCAGTGGCTAAAACAGATCCCAGGAACAACATCAGACATCTCAGTCCAGAAATGTGCAGTACTAGGCACAGCCAAGATACTGCGCAGAACCCTCAAGCTCATATATATTATATATACATATATATATATATGTATGTATGTGAGAAGCTGTTGTGACAAGCTGATGATCCGTGTTTTATTGCAGGGAAGAATTAAGTGCAACTCTGTGGACAGTGAGAATGGCGTAACAAAAGGAAAGACAGTCTGTAGCATCGACAAGCCGATATTCAAAACCAACTCTATGGTTAGTTTGTGCTGCTGCTTTATTCATTATTTAACTGGAAGAGGAAGTCTTCTGATCCCTCTCTTTCATTTCCTTTTAAGGCAAGCTTCATCGTCTCCTATGGTCACAACACCTACAGTGATCTTGGTAGAAAGATCGAAGTGACTGCAAAAGCCATCAGGTACAACTCAAGAGTTAATAGTGCAGCTCTTTGATGCTGAAGTTTTAGTTAATTTTTTATTTGATCTTTCCCATTCAGTGACAATAAGCATCACTCCCCTTCTAGTGAAGTCGACAAAAACAAAGACATTGATGTCAAGTACAGTGTTTTTATTACAATTGAAAGGTCTGTTAATTCTAGAAAATTATTATTTTTTTATGGTTAAAAGATGTCTGACTAAACAAATCCATTAAATGTATGCTCAGCTCCCTCAGCTACAACAATTTCACATTTGGAGAAAATACTGTTCAGAAACCACTTGAGCAAAAAATAAAGGTAAAAGAAAATTTTATTTTGATCAGTAATACATTCTACATTCTGGTTAATTATCATATAATTTGTGTTCTTTGTGTTTTATTCCCACTTATCTTAGGTTTTTAACACTATCAGACCACTAAATTTTACTGTAGTGATCAAAGTTCCTGTAAAACTTGGTGACAAAGACATCTGGATGGACATGAACAGTTTTCAGGTGGATAAATCTACAAACTACAACTAATTAAATGTAAATAAGACTTGAACTGATGTGATGGAGCTCTGTTTTCAGATTCCAGGCTGTCAGAGCAGCAGAGATGAAGAACCTACTGTCACTGATTTTGTTGATAAGATAAAAGAAAGAGAAATATTGGTATGCATGTAATGCTTTTCAGAAGTTTACATATTTCATATATATTTTTTAATTAAAAATGTGACTTTTATAAGTAATTTCAGAATAGTTTCCACACAATGTGCCATGAATCCTGAGCATTTCCACTTTAAATTCATGAGAGGTTGTATTGTGTTCACGTCACAGTACTAATTAATACTTTGTTAAACTGTCTTTTTGATTTAGGTTTTGCATTTAGTCTTCTGAAATTAATCAGCATTATGCAATTTTACCTTTGGTACAGGACTGCACTGTAGCAAAGTGCAGAGTGTTCAGGTGCTCCGAGTTCATGGAAAGGAACAAGGACACAATGTACACCATCTCTGCAAACATCAGTTCAGGATGGATAGAACAGGTAAGTGATGCCTTAATGTAGATACACTGACTAGATTTTAAAATGTAAAAAATGAATAAAAAAACACAAAAAATCTCATTGTCCCTGATGTGTTTCTCTCAGATCGGACTTTCATCTGCTAAGTTCCTCCTGACCAGTACAGCCAGTCTAGAATACGATGAGAACCAGTACATCTTCTTCTCTACAACCTCTAATAATGATCCTCCTGTTCGCAAGGTGACAGCATATTGCTATCAACGTCTTAGTATCAATCAGACCTTTAAAGGTTTTATTTGAAACTTCTAAACCTCTCATTTTCAGATTGAAGCAGCAGTAGAAGTGTTTCCTAAACCAGATTTCACTAAAGCGATTATAGGAGGAATTGTGGGAGGGTTGCTCATTCTGGTTTTACTTACTATCGGTCTGTATAAGGTGAGTCAACCAAGGTCTTCTTAACATCCCAAAGCTCCCCAGTTGAAAGTAATTGACAAAACATGATCAGTAATTTCTAAAAAGCAGATTTTTTTAAAGGGGACACATTATGCAAAATTTACTTTTGCATATTTTTATACTTTCATTGGTAAAATGAACTGAACCTATATAGCGCTTTTCCAACTATTTTTACCAAATCAACAAACTTTACACTAAAGTCAGCATTCACACATTTAGACACAAATATGCAGATTGGTGGGCAATTTAGGGTTAGGTGCCTTGCCTAGAGGAAGCTGGAATCGAACCTTCCGATTCCAAGACAACTTACTCTACCCACAGAGCCATAGTCTCCCTTTGAATCATTGGCATCTCAACTGCTTCTAAGCACTTAAAAATCCAAGCACTTGGGGGGAAGAAGGGGGTACCCAGCCCAGTTACCTAGCAACCCAAGTGGATCTCCAGCATGTCTGATTAGCTGGTTTTATTGCTGTACATGCTGTACAATTGCAGCTGGAAAAGACAAGTTTTGTGTGATGGACCAATAAACCAGCATTTAAAAATTACTTGCTACATTCTTGTTTGATGCGCAGGAGGCTCTTCTGCTTTTCAAAGATGCACAGTTATATAATTGCACATCAGTTTGCAGCCATCTTCATGTGCAAGTGTATATGTGCTGTTGGGGGGTAAGACTAGCAGCAACTTATTTAGATTTAAAATTACAGGAGGACCTAAATCAGCTTATTCTGAAAGAAGCTCTAAATAGAACTGACCAGACTGAAGTCTCATTATCTTAATGCTGTGTTCACACTGAACGTGCTGTACATGTCAACATGCGTCTGAGGTACACTTTGAATTCAGAAGCTTGACATTTTGCTGTAGGCACGCATCAAAATCGCTGTAGTGCGCACTGGGATAAGCCGTTCCTTTCAGTTGCCGATTGATTGGTTGACGCTCTCCCATCTAGTGGCAAAATTTCAGATTTTCCAACTCCATCATTGGTTGCGTTTAACTCGTTTGACTATCGAAACCCTTTAACGCGCAAAGCATGTAACATAGACTTTGAATGTAAACAAGACGCCGCTGACGCTCAGATCGTTCGAATGCAGCATATTATTATTATTTTGTGCACCATGTTTTGCATAGCTCATAGAACTATCCTAACTATTTCAAGGAAGCATAATAGGTAACCTTAAAATGTTTATCTTATGTCTTACAGCATTTATCTTTCCACACATAATTTTCATTCCACTCTCTTTACTGTTTTTCCTCTCAGGCTGGATTTTTCAAAAGCAAATATAATGAGATGATTAATGAAAATGCAGGAGCCGAAGGAGACACACCATCAGAGGAATGAAATTCCCTCTTACTTGTCATGTCCATCCAGTACATTAGTAATGACAAATGTTTCTATAAAATGGCCTTTTAATTTAGAGCATGTACCAAACACAATGTGTATTTCTCAAACCATACTAGTTTGAACAACAAACAGTAGTAAAATGTTTACTGTTGTACACACAAAGGTATGTATAGAATAACTAGTTAAAATTTAGTTTTTCTTAATGTTAGGGAAGTGTTGAAAATACATTTTCTCTTTTAAAATGGCAACTGAAGACACAAAATAGAGCTTGGCTGTGCTGCTCGCAGTTAATGGGGATTTAAGGGGTTTAATAATGTCGATGTGTAAAGGATCTGAAACACAAAATGAACTATTGACAAATGCTGTGGTTTCAGAACAGTGTTTCAGAAGCTTTACTATTAGTGTCTTAAAAATGACATGAATTTGTTTTGCACTTTGAATAAAACCTTTTGTATTTAAATGTTTTATCTTTACCAGGTGATTTTATGGTGGACAAAAGAAACGTAATGGTCAGGGATTTTCAAATAGTTAGAATAACAACATGCTTTAAGCTACTTGAAGGCTAAAATAGTGTCTGTGCTTGACAAAAGTATGTAAATAACTTTGTGTATAAATAAATAACATATGCAAGATAAACATGTTTCTTGTGCCGTGTTATTGACAAAAAACAGATATTTTATTTAAGAAAATTAAAGATCAAATATTCTTGTCTTGTTCATCTTTTGTTGTATTAATGTGTAATATAATGGATGGAAACAAATAGCCAGACATATTTAAATCTTTAAAGGCTGATGGAAGAATTACTCCAAAGAAACATTTATAAATATAACTGCTTGATGGATAAAAATCCAACAAAAATAATTATCACCTAGATATCTGGGTGACATCCAAACTATTTGCGGAATATTTGCCAATTTGCAGATTATTCCGTAAAGCAAATCAAAATAATCTTAAAAAAAAAAAAAAAATACAGCTTAGCAAGTTGAAATACTTAAGCCTATAGCTTCCACTGGCTCTTATTTGCAAATTTCAGCTCTTCGAAGGTGGCTGTACATGTACTAATGGGGTGGCACTTTAGTTCAAACGGTCACTTTGCAGGTGACTTTGCAAGGTTGTAGGTTTGAGTCCCAGTCTAGGGACCTTCTCCATGGAGTTTGCATGTTCTCTCTGTCCATGCAGGTTGAGGTGTTTTGGGCTTGTTTTACAATGTGAAGTTGCTCATTTGTGCTTGGAAATAAGTAGAAACACAATAAGCCCCAGATTTTGTCAATCATCAATCATCAATCATCAGTTTGAATCAGGCTCTCCCTGTCTATAATTTTCCGGATGATCTGTCCCGCTGTGTCTATGTTATTGTCAAGGTAATATATTTGCTGTGAATGACGTCAAGCTTTGTGTTACGCTCCAGAAAAATGCAAATATCGAGACTAATATGATAAGCACAATAAACGTGGAAACAGCCACAAATGAACGTGTCCATGAAGTTACACAACTAAACACCATTATAATCAGTAATATTAAGATAAGTGTCACAAATCTGTGCAGTAGGCCATCTGAGTTGTGGTGCCACAGTAGGAGCGCTGTGCACTGGGTTGTGACAGCAAACATAGGGCCGTAATGCAGAACCTGGAGGCTGGGAGAACGAGGGAGTCTAAAATCCTATACTTAGAGATTTATGGACAATAGAGGAACACACAAAAATTTACAAAGTTTTTCTTGACAGTTATAACCATTAAACCATCTCCCTTTTATTTCTAAGTGATGTTATCACAAGAAAATAACTTGCAATTATGTAAGCATCCGCAAGGTTCAATGTAATTTTTACAGGTGTCAGAGAGTTGTTGTCAGCAACTGCTTCAAGTAACTAAAAAGGTGATTCGCAATCTAATTTAGTTACTCTGCAAATCAAGTAACCAGTAATCTAACTGTTATTTTTCAAGAAGTAATCAGTAATTCGATTATTGTTTAATAATCGAATATTATTATATTCGATTATTATTCGGACTATAAGTTGCACCCGGCTCAAAGACGTGACGCCCAATTTTTTTGTCCAGCTCTACTTTTTACAGTTAAAAAAAGGTTTAAACTCATAAAAAGAATCCATAAATATGTAATATATCTCCTCCATAAACACCTTCTTTAACCTTTCAAAAGCTGTTCTTTTTTGGCCATTTTTGGGGGTATTTGAAGGGTCAAAATCTCATGCGGTGCAACTGTCCAAACTCAATTACAGTTTCAAAAATGTATTTAAAAATACATTAAATCTGTTCAAATATATTTTATTTCCTGTTTAGCATGATTTTCTAAGTCTTTTCTTCATCTGTACACATTTTCAAATCATTTTTAGTTATATTTCCATTGTATCAATTAAACAAACTTTGTCCGAAAATGTCATTTAACGAAATATCATGTGGGACGACCAACAAGAAATTCAGATTTTTGGACTTAAATTTTGAAATTCGATCAAAAACAGGAGGTTGAATCATCCAAAAGTCCGCCAAGAATCCCTAGATACAGCAAACAGGTTTGTTTATTTTTCTTAAATTTCAGAAAAAGTGTCAGTAGGTGTGTAGTTGCCATATTTGGGTGTCATGTGGGGCGACCACCAAAAAACTATTAATATTTAAATATACCCACTATTTTCTGTTTTGATTATAAATGTTATATTTGCCTTGTGTTTGAAGCTAGGTTGTTTTTTTAAAGGAGGCAAATTATTTGCCTGTTGATAATAACCGAACATGAAAATATTATGTGGGGCGACCAAATATCATTTGGTGCGACCAAATATCATTTGGTGCGACCACTGTAATGATACATTTATGTGTTTGAAAAGGAGTTTCTGTGCTTTTATTTTTAATTTCAAGACTCAAATGCAAAAGGAATACTTTGTATTATTATTTTCAGAATAGGTTTTTGTACAATTTTTTATTTCTTTGCATTGTATTGTATGATAAACATACAATGGATCATGTAACATTATGGGAATAGTTATAGCATGTATTTCGTCATTTATTGTTTTTATCTATTTTACTAGATCCCACTGTCATCAAACTGAGCTATGATGAAGAACCATATGTGGCCCAGGTACTTCAAGATGTGAGAGAAGAAGTCCAAGTTAGCACCATATGACAGTCTGATGACAAGAACTTGGTCTCATGGTTACATGCTTATCAGAACCTGAACCAGCAAAACCTCATAGGTTTTGCTGGCTTGGCTGTTAATAGTTTAACAGCCAAGACTGGGCCAAGTTCACAAATGTCTGGTTCTAAAAACTGCTTGAAAATAAGCATTTTCCTTTGTTCACTTGGCCATTAAAGTACCCAGGAGTAGTGGTGAGCAGATCAATCGGCCACCGATGGTGCCATTGGTCCGATTAATCTGGCAGAATGAAACCATTTTTCCAGATCACATGGTGTCATTTATACCTAAAGTGAAAAATTAACAGTCAATCCAGGTGATCAGTTTTGGTGATTGGCAGTGATCGGCCCTCATTGATCAGAATTGGCAGGAAAAAACTGAATCAGAGCGTCTCTACCCAGGAGTAACATGATGGTTTTTAAGTTCATTAAATCTTTCCATTTTGAAATAATTACTTATTATATGGTTCTGTTTAAAATGGTTAAACTTAAACTGAATTACTATATTTTCATTAATGCATAATTTGGGAGATTGAAAATGTCTTTTCAGTTTTTTAATAAAATTAGGAAATTAAAGCAATCTCCCGTACATTCTGATTTTATGAGGGATATGTTTGAAATGTTTACTACAAAGTTGATTACTGTATTAATTTTTAGGCAAATTAAATTTATGTGTTCTATTTGTTTATTATTTTTGTAATGTACTGTAAATGAATCTAATTCTATTTTCATGTATTAAAAGGATTTTGACCTGTTTCCTGGCCTACATTTATTGTAAAACTCATGTGGGGCGACCATAAATCCTGTGATGCGACCGATTAAAAATTGTACATTTATTGAATTCAAAAAAGAATATATAGTATCTGGAGCATAAATATTAACTACTAATACAGTACCCTTAAGTGACTGGTATTTATTTATTATTTTAACACTTTTTGATAAAATAGTGAAGAAAAATAGCGGTCAAATCAATTATACATGAAATTTCACAGGTTTTTTGGGGGGGAAAACTGTCATAATTGCCAGAAAAATAAAAAGAAATTTAAAAACTTTGTTTCTAAACACCTTAAATAAATGGACACTTATAAAACAAATGCTTATTACATTATGGAAAATACCTTATTTTTAGATAAATCACGGTCGCCCCACATGACATTTTTTAAGACCACAGCCAAATCATATTGATAAAAAACCCTTGAAAAGGCCCAATTTGAATGTGAAATTATAATTTCTGTATGCACAACATTTCAAATATTCTAGTAATTGCAATGGATATAAATATTATTGACATCTTTAATTTAGCTTGGTGGAAATCCTTATACGTCAATGACCCCCCATTTAAAAAAACAACAACAAAAAAAACAACAAAAAAAACAGTAAACATACACGTCTAAGCCGCACCAGACTATAAACCGCACCCCCAAAATGTAAAAAAAAAAAAACAACCCCTGTACACCCAAAATTTTAGTCAAACAAGTGAATTGAACATCACATTTATTATTTGACAAAGAAAAAGTTGGCAAGTTAATGTTATTTAACTGATCAACAACATTTGCGGTCACAAAAATCTATCCTTGCGCGGACATGTCCAGGATATCCGCTTTGAGTCCACGGCTGTGCGGCAGCATATCGGTTAGTGTGTTTTACCCAGAAGGCAGTTGGGCACAACACTGTGAGTGAAACAATCACTGGGACAGGCTACTATACAAAGTACTGGTGCGTAAATTGCACACTTGTATAATATGGGACGAGTCCGTATTCTATGGCAGTGGTCCCCAACCCCCGGTCCGTGGACCAATTGGTACCGGTCCGCGGCGCAAGAAATAATTAAATATTTCCGTTTTACTTGAGTCTGGAGCATCTTTTATTTTGAAAATCCTGTAATCGGATTCTCTCGGTTACTTGAGCCAACATTGAGCCACAAGCAGCAAAGGGGGAAAAGAGACACATCCTGGCCCGGTAGGTGAGTCCTACGTTACAATCCGCTCTGCGTAACGGCTTCTGCCTTAGCGCACCCTCCCTCTCCCCCCGTCAACAGAATTGTCGGACCCTGTACGGATCGCCCGCACCCCACCGCCCACCCCCAGTCGGCAGAAAAATATCGGAGTCTCCTTCTCGCACCCACCCACCGGTCCGCCGAAAAATTTCAAAGTCTCAACCAGAGACTTGGGGACCACTGTTCTATGGGACGGGTGACAACCACCTCCGCCTAAAGAGCCCCCCCTAGTGGTTGAAGAAAAATCCAAGTATTAGCTGCACCTGACTGACTATAAGCCACATGGTCCAAAGCTCAGGAAAAAAGAAGCGGCTTATAGTCTGTAAAATACAATAAATATTTCTTACAGAGTACAATTTATTAAAAAAAAGTAACTAAGAGGAAATAATCACAGATAAAAGGAGCAAAAGGTTTAAATTAGGA
This sequence comes from Poecilia picta, assembly GCA_033032245.1. Lineage (NCBI taxonomy): Eukaryota > Metazoa > Chordata > Actinopteri > Cyprinodontiformes > Poeciliidae > Poecilia > Poecilia picta. The sequence continues at coordinate 22,935,986 of CM065371.1, forward strand.
CTTATTAATATGATAAAATGGCCCATCAATTGATACAAAAATAAATTGCAAAAATAAATGGTCAAAACTTCTGTCTCTAGTTGAGTAAAGTATAGGGAAACCTAGAGGACTTCCTGCTGCAACCACAGTAAAAAGTGGCTGAAGAACTCTGAGGGCTGAAGACAAAGCTGAAATTATTGCAGTGAATACTTTCCAAAATATATGCATAAAGATTACATCCTACTTCTGCCCCATACACTGCAAAAACACAAAATCTCACGAAGTATTTTTAGTCTAATTTCTACTGCAAATATCTTAATACACTTGAAATTATACAAAACTCATTTACAAGTAACTTTCAATAAGATATCAGAGCTTCCTTTAAATAAATAATTCCTTAATATTGATGCAAAAGTTGGATTATTGATCTGTCCAGAGTGTGCCCCGACTCTCGCCCGTTCACAGCTAAAGATAGGCAGCTGCAATGGTTGCAAAAGATGTTTTTGCAACCATCTTTACAAGATTCAGTTCTGACCCCAATGGGACAAGGGTGTAAGAAAATGGATGGATGATGCAATGGATGGGTGATGGAGTGTACCAGTTCCACTAGTATTCCAACTATAACATGGGAAAAATATGGTGTTTCAAATAAATGGTGTTTTTGCATTCTAGTTGAGTCCTATTTTTGTGAGTTGTCATATAATTAAAGTAGAATAAGATAGAGATTGAAGATTAATGAAATGGGACGAAATGTGACAGACACTATGTAGAGCAAGGTCTTCATCTTTGGTCCGCAAGCTTTACATGTTCCCCACTCAGGCCCAACTGATTAAAATAATTACACTACCTCTTTAGCATGCCAAACAAACAAGATGAGAATATTGAGGAAGTCTAAGAAAAGCAGAAATGTTCCATTTTATTTGTTCCATTTCATTTTTACTTATGTGTTGTGAAGAGGCTTGAAGGACTGATGTATGACTGGACAAATGGCTAAATGATAACATTTTCCCACATAGATTATATAAACACTGTGGTTTATAAGGATCATAAAACATTAAAAAATAAAAATCATTACAAAAATACAGTGGATATAAATATTTGTGGATCAATATTCGCAGATTTTTTTGTTTAGCATATCTAAAATATTTGAAAGAAAATTAAGCTTGGTAAGCAGAGATCCAGAGGTATGATGATACTTGGCATGCTAATGGCTACCTTGCAATCTAGAAAGACTGTAGAAAGCCTCCACTGTCCATACTAATGCATATTAAGGTATATTAAGTGTGTACACAAACACGCGCGCACGCGCACACACACACACAAAGTTATTTATAGAAGTGGTGTATTTGGGGAATTTAATGATTCCCAGATGGTATATGGGGATGTTCATAATGTCATTGTTTCTTCATGGTACTGTAAGGAAAACAGTTTTAAGAAACTCTCCTCCAAATATGGTTGATTCATTTTTGCTCAGTTGCCTGATTAAAGCAGTTTTAGTCCATTTCATTACTGCTGACTTTAAAGTGTAACCAAACAACAACTAAATGGGGGATTTCGAAATGGTAAGAAGACTGCTTTGTTCGGTCACATCAACACATGCACTGGATTTTTTTTATTAAGGATATCAGAGTAAAAAGGCTAAATACAAATTCATGTCATGCTTTTTACATTTTACTTGTACTACCATTTTTATTTTACAACAATGTACTTCTTTTTTGTTTGGTTTATAACATAGTAAAACACCGGGGAAACTTTCAAGGTGGTATGAGTGTTTTGTTTTGTTTTTTGCCAGAGATTGAATGAAAATAAAAAGTGCAAAAATATGTGTTCAGTCAAATGGCTGGAAATTATTTTATGTTGTCCTGTAGTGCATTAAATGTTTACTTCTGCTTATTTTGTGCAAACTTTGCTTAGTAATCTTATCTTTGTATGACACACATAAAAAGAGGATGTTTTTTCGTAAAGGTTTCTGCATGGATCCCCACCTTCCCCTCTTGCACAAAAACACATAGCATCAGAAAGCTGCATGCAAACAGTGTGTTGATTACTATCTGTATATTTTATGATTAAAACAGACCAAAGCACCAGCTATTTGATGTAAAAGTAATCAGAGGCCATTAGTGAAATCAATAAGCGATACACTGCAAAAAACACAAAATCTTTCCAAGTATTTTTGGTCTAGTCCTAGCACAAATTTCTTAGTACACTTGAAAGAAAGAAAAAAAGCCAACGCTAACTTACAAGTAACTGTCCAGCAAATTAAAGGAGCTTATTTTAAGTAGATAATTTTTAAAAATCAATAAAAGAGTACTAGTTCTACTGGTACATTATTTAACGTATGATGAGACATTTTTCCATGCTACAAGTGAAAACATTTGCCTGGTGGAACTGTTGCATTTGATCACCATTAAGGAATTATTTACTTAAAACAAGTTTCTGTACATTGTGTCAAAAGTTTTGTGTTTTTGCACAAGGTAAACTAAGCAGTATCAGTAGTTCAATAAAAGGACAGTAAAAAGATTGTACTTACTTCAGGAAGTAAGTGAGGTTGAGTTGAGTTGAGGTTTACCCTCAACCAATTTAAAGCTACTAGATTCCACATTACAATTTTAAAGGCCAGAAGAGAAAAGGGTAAATGAAAATATTTCTCATCTGAATTGAAAGTGACCCTGTTGTAACTCCTCCTACATCATGGAAAAAGTAATGCTCTCCCTCTCAGTTTAAATTGGTTGACCAGAGTGGAAATCACACTTTTAGTTTGATCTCAATGCCAGAAACACAATGGACTGGATAGTTACTGTGGCACTTTTCTGTTCAGGTAAAGAAAGTTTGTGTCTTCTAATTTCATGCAGATGTTTTAAATAATCTGTCAACGTGAAAACTGTAAGAGCGATTACTTGATGGAAGCTGCAGACAGTAAAATAAGTTTCTGTTTTACCTATTATTTCTTAGACGCCTCAAAACAAAAAAACAAATAACCTAGAAGTGCAAGAAGAATGTTTAATAGCTTTTGTATATCATCCAAAGACAAAGTGTGAAGTTTATGATGTTGTGACTGAGTTTTCTGGTTCAAATCCCAGCTCCTAAGTCTGCATTCAGGGAGCGTTTACACGACAACAATCTAATTACAATCTGTGTTAACACAGTAACGGTACACATCGAAAACGTATAATGCTCTCGCTGCGCCTAGTTGGTGCTAGATTCTTTGAAACTGAGTGAGCATGTGTTTTAAAAAAAGTTGTACTTGAAGGCATGTGGATTCGCGGTTCCCCTCAGGTACCGTTCTTCCATAGATTGGGAGAAAACACACATTGTGTGAGTCTGATTAGGGCGCATGCAGTTGGAAAAAGTGGGATAACATTGCTGAAACACCTTGTTTGAGCTTTCACGGTGTCCATAGCAGACCCCGGACTGGAAGCTGTTTGTTTTTACCTTGGAATGGCCAACAGTCTGTTAGTCCTATATCAATTTGATAAAATAGGAACTCCCGCACTTTCCATATCCGTGTCCTCTGTCACCTTTTTCAGCAGTTAAAACAGTTTACTCCGTTGTTAATATGTCGTAACCTGTATTTCCAAGCCGCCTTCAAACGCAACATGAAAGCTGAGACGCTCGCCCTGGGTTTACACCTGTGAGGCAGCGAAGGAGACCTGCTGCTGCTGCGCAGGTGTGTGTTAGAATCATGGCAGCAAACCAGCAAAACGTAAATAACTTTGCACAGTTTTTTTCCCAAACTAACTGACTGAGTTGAGTAAAGCTGTTGGATGCTGGTAATGATAGCTAAAAGATGACTAGCTAATATCAATACAGCACGTTAAGCTTGTTAACAAGTAGCCTGTATGCTACTGATGTTGTTGTCTATGTTCAGCTACGTAGACTCATTCCCCTACTCCCCCCAAAATAAGTTGTCTGGAGCCGGGCTGGTCAGTAGTTCTCTAGATAAGAGCTGAACAAGAAGCCGTGTATTTTCCCACCTGGGCGGTGCGGAGCGGTGAAGAGACACTGAGGGAACCGTATCTGATGGGGAAACAATAACACCAGCATTGTGAGTAGTTTTTTCTTCTTCTGTGGATTATAGGAAGAAACTATGTTTTGCGTCATACTATGCATGAGCTGGGGATTCTCTGGAAAGATCTGTTTTCTCTGTTTAAACAACAATGGAAAAGGGTACGTTTCAGAAACATCGCACTCTGGAACCCATTTTCAATCTGTGCCGTTGTCAGAGAAAACATTCGGTGGTGTCGTGTAAATGCACACTACAAACGCAACAAAACTCTTCAGTTTTCCCCCGAAATTGTTGTCGCGTAAACGGGGCCTCAGTGTGAATAACCAAATGTATATGGAGGAATTTTTCTGCCATAATCCAAGAGCACACATTTTCAGTCTGAAAGCAGGATTTCATGTCTTTTGTTTTCAAAACTTTTAATACTTCTTACATTTTTATTTTGAAAGCAGAACTTTATTATCTTTCTTCTCAAAACTTGCAACGCTTGTACTTTCCTCGTGCTCAGACTTGGTCTCTCTCTGCTTGAACACTCTGCTTGCTTACAAAATATTTTCAGCTTGCTTCTGGAACAAAAATACACCATCACCTGGTAACCTCTCAGCCAATAAAATTGCTGATTTTGCAGCCATCTTTATAAGATGCAGTTCTGACTAAATCACTACACCAAGATTTTGGGCTTCATCACTAATTTCTCCCTGAAACTAATAACTGAAGCTATGAACTGACTAAATTGTTTCACTTTGGGTTCAAAGATAATAACTTCAGTTTTGTTTTTGTTCAGCTGGAGAAATTTAAGGCATATCCAGGCATTTTTCTGTTTCAACAATCTGTTTAGTTGGATAGCTTCAGAGTCGCCAGGTGACACGCTATGTAGTGAATCCGAAGAGCCAAAACCCATTGAGTGAGAGCCAGCTCCTCCCTTTTTTCTCCCATTTGCTGCTCAGCTCTCACTCTCAGCGACTTCACCCTGCTCCCTGCAGAGCTTTCTTTTGATTGGCAGGACGCTGGTCTAATTAAGACTATAAAAAGGATGTAAATCTCATCCCAGGTAATATTACTTATTTTAAATATATGAAGCTAAATTGATTGTGGATAAAGAAAATCCAATAAATAGAATCTGTTACAGAGGAAATGTCCTTCAATATTAGGCAAAGACATCTTTGGGAGCAAAATCTATTTCAATTTTTACAATAAAAGCAATAACAAACCAATTTCATGATGCAACTTAAATATTAAAATCTGACTGCAATATTCAACTTACTGTTAACTTTATTGTTCCTGTTTCTTGTGACATTTGAAGTTTGGTCTTTAGTGCTCCCTAGTGGTTAAACACTGAAACTGCAGAACATGTTAGTTCTCCCCTGCAGTCTTTGCCAAAAATATTACCGTACTGAGTCATTAAAACAGAATAATTTCATAAATAGTAAGAGAAAAACCATAATAGCTTTGAATTAAAGAGATTCTGTGGATTTTTTTCTTCTTTTTTTCCTCAGTGCTAAAAGCTGCAGTTGGCTTTAATGTTGATTCTGGGTCTTGGAAAACCCTGACAGAAAATGATGAAAGTTTTGGATACCAGGTGGTGCAAAGACAATCAGAGTGAGTCATCTTGATTTAATTTTAAAAAAACTTTTTAAAAATGTTGTAACCAATGTTTGTGTTTCTCTCAGTCTGCTTGTCAGTGCCCCACTGCTACAGCATGAAGGGAATAAAAGGGGACGAATATATCAGTGCAACACAGGAGGAAATTGCAGAAATCTTGATGCTCTAGGTAGGAATAATTTTACTCCTGATATTTTTAACGCACAAATTTCACAAAGACATTTAAACTTACAAATTTTAAAAGTGGTTCTCATGACCAGAGGTTGTTTGCACCAGCAGCTCTAAGGACTTTGCACTAAATACTGAACAATGCCAAACATGCTGTCCTGTAAACAAGTATATCCACCATTAAACTTATTTATATGTTTCAGCTGAAGTTTTAATATCAGACAAAGGTAATGTAACATCCAGTGAACATTCAGTTCTTAGGTTTAGGGAGAAATTACTCGGTCCTCTACTTACACAGGTACTATGTTGTTGACCCCAAAAAAAGAAACAATCTGTAAGGGTGAAATAATCTTTCTTATCCAAGGTCAGCTTTCACTTCTCATTTTTATATCTTGTTTCCATTTGATTAAAAATATAGCAGACATGTCCCCTTAACAGCTTCATTTTCTTTTTATGGTTTAAGGTTTCTGAAGCAGCATTTCACCAAACTGGTGTTATAATAGCTTCAGTTGGGAGAAATTGAGATTTAAACAAAATTAAATGCTGCAAATTATCACTGTATTTTATGGGAACAATTCTTAATGAGTGATAATTCTGACAAGTCGTCATCACAAGTGATTGTTTTTACAGAGCCAAGAGCTGCAGTCAACATGTCTCTTGGTTTGGCGATGGCAAATGATCCGTCAACACAAAACACAATGGTGAGAGGATGAGCTGCAGAAAATAATGAATAAATAATGGATGAAAATGTAAAGGTACATTATTCACAAATTTTCCAGGCCTGTGGTCCAACTATTCCCAGAGACTGTAAAAGTATCACCATGTACAACGGTTTGTGCTATGAGATCAATCGATCTAATACGTTTGTAAAGTCTTATCCATCTGCGACTGAAGGTAGGTACAGTGAGCTTGTTTCATCATGATTAAGTCACTGCCTCTGTAAACTGGAGGTTAACTTTCTCATCAGCACACTTGAATAACGGTCAGGAAACTGATCTGGATCTCTGATTTCTTTTCGCAGAGTGTCAAATCCAGGCTGACATTGCATTTTTGTTGGATGGATCAGGCAGTGTATATGCTAATGATTTTTTCAAAATGAAAACATTTGTGAAAAATCTGATCGAAACATTCGTGGGAAGAGATACACAGGTGAGACTAACATTGATAATTTTGTCAATAGTTTTAGTGAACATCACCACTGTTGAACATAGATGGGAGGTCTTTATTATCTAATGTCAAAAATGTGAGTTTCTAAAAAAGACTTGGCATGGCTAGTGAAAAGTAACACATTTATCAAAACTTAATCAAAAATCTTGATACCTTTTGAAATGAACATCTCCTTTCAGGTCATCGCTGCCTTTGATTTACTAGACTCAAAGGCAGCGATGAAGTTAGAAAACCTTTGTTTTCTAACTTCATTTCCATTTTTTCATTTTTGCAGTTTGCCATCACCCAGTTTGCTAATTCTCCAACAACGCATTACTACTTTAATACTTTGAGCACTTCCAACTGGAAATCTCAAATTGACAACATCCGTCAATTTGGCGGAGGAACATACACAGCTAAAGCCATCCAAAATGTTGTGTAAGTATTTCTGACATGGTAGTGTGCAATATACTACATTAAGTCAATATTATTATAGAAAAAGCTTAAATGGACAAAATGACATTTAAATCTGATCATGAAGAGAATTTAGAACAGGGGTGGGCAATTATTTTTTCCATGGGGCCACATGAGAAACAGAAAATATTGTGGAGGGCCAGCCAAAAGGCTGATCTCAATTCTGCATATTAACTGTACTTCTTTGTAAAATCAGTAAATAGCATTGTTTTACAAGCTGGTAAGAGTATATGTTATAATTAAGCAATGAAAACATGAGGTTGCTTTCCAAAAAATGTAATTTATTCAAGCGAATTTCACAAAACAATGGGAAAGACAATCACTAAAACGGCATCATAAAAACACGCTAAACATGCAAATAAAAATAACCACAATACAATTAAAATCATGCACAACTCAACCATTTAAAACTTTTTACATTTTTAAGTTATTTTTTCTTGTTCAGTGTGAGAAATCTAGTCTCTGCTGGGCTTCAACGAGTGCATCAAAATCAGGTTGAATGTCTGAGGTGGAGATGCGAAGCACAGTTGACAGATGATCCTCCTTGAGAGAAGAGTAGAAATCCAGCAGAGATCCTGATTTAAAGAGCTCTGCTCAATTACTTGATTTATAAATAAGTCATTGTCAACCATTAACTACATATTTTTCTTACTTTTTTCCCAGATAATAAATATTCATTACAGTATTTCAATTGACAGCAGAGGGAAAATAATTCTAACAGAGTAATTAATTTTTATTTCATTACATAAGCTACATTAATAAATTAATACTTTAGATTGAGATATTTAAAAATACACAAAAAGTGAAAAATAAAACATGTATTGATTATACTGGGATCATCGGAAAACAGTATGAAAACATTAGCTGCTATGCTAACAACCAGCGGTTATTTCGGGCCAATTTAGCTACATAGGAAATATTTTCCGGTTGTTTAGAAGCGAATTTCTGGCTGCAAAGTCAAGTAATTCTGATCTTTCATCCTTACCTGGGGAAGGTAATCCTAATGGATCCAGTTTGTTTCGTAAGACGGTTGAAATAAATCCACACAGCACAGGACTTAAGAAGCTCCGATCGCCCTGCTGCCACATGCAAGATGGCGGACGCTTTTACGTACGACTCAGCCTCCATTAGGGGTCTACGTATTGATGTCAATAGGGGCACAAAGATCAAATCCCATGCCTCAATATACATTTTGCTTCATCATGTACGTAAATAAAAAAACAACTTCAAAATAAAAGCAATGCAGCTTCAGTCCATGCATCAGGTAAAATAAGAAAATATGTTTATTTTGTAATTTCCAATTAACGTTACACGGGCCGGTCAGAGTCAATCAAAGGGCCGTATGCGGCCCGGGGCCCATACAATGCCCAGGTTTGGTTTAGAATGTCACTTCTTCTGTTTAAGCAGACAAATATTGTTTCAGCAGGTAATGTGTGTTTACTCACTTGGAAAAATAATTATCAATGTAACTCAAAGATTCTAGATTGATTTTGATGTGCACAGAACACTACTATCTTTTTGATGTTAAATAATTTTTTACTCAGTTTCTATAGATAAAAATAACTATTACTCTTGTTTTTAAGATATTGTAAAAAAAACTAAAATATTTAGTTTTCTCTACTTAATAGTTGTACAAATAATAAAAAAAATTAAATCAGATTAAACTACTTAATAAATTATGATAAGAAAACTAGACAACATAAACTACTGTCATGCACTTAATGTATGCCATTAGTTTAAAATAAAGATGTTCGTAGTCAAATATTATTGCAGACCCGATGAGCTCAGGAACACTAAATGAAGTCATTTCCGCCTCAGGTGGTCAAACAGCCGTTCACACTGCCGGTAGTTGTTGTTTTTCTTCCTGCTTGCGCGTATCAGGATGCAGAATAGTGAGATTTGTTGAGAATCAGTGACGTTCAGTTCGGATGAATGAGACCTGAACGTTAGGTCGCATTTGAATCACATATGTGTCGGATATGGGCCACATTAGAAAAAGAGATGCTTAAAAAAGAAAAAAAAAAAAACTTTTTTATTTTTGTTATTATTTTCCTAAAAACATAAACAAGAAACGCTTAGCCTGGCGGTGGCACTAGTAAAGGATGGCGGGCCGCTATGCCTATAATACACTGTCGGAAACCCAGCAAAAAATCCGAAGAACAGTTCTGACTGAGTCAATTTCTACCATTCAGCGCATAGAGCCATTCAAAATAACCCAATTGCTAGTGAACGACACATCAACACTCTTGGCAGCTGTGACTTATCTTTTTCTGATCATACAATATTCCTGAAGTTGTTTTCTTTTCACCGGTATCTCCAGCTTTTCTTGAGTTACTTGGTTTTAAACCATTTGGCGGCAGCAGCAGCACAAACACCAGCTTCTTTGGTCAGTTCTGTTCTTTTCCTGCATTTGGTCCTCCTAATCTACATTATTCCTCACGATTTCTACATTCCCCCATCAATTTTAACGCACTCTGGTTCAAAATAAAAGGGTTAAAGACGTCAGTCTTTTCTGTTTTGGCTGGACGGAACTCAGAGCAACTGGACCAAGCATACATCATTTACCCAGAATAGATTGCAGCGTATTGAAATTTATATAAACTAAACAGCTTGAAATATTTATTCTGTTGTTTTTGCATATGAAATAAATATTTCTCACTAGGGGTGTAGTGATACAATAATCTCACAATACAATATACGATATTCTGATCACAATACAATATATATCACGATATTTGGCAAGTGATACATTGGACCTTACCACAGCGGCCGTGTTTCATTGGCTAATGCCCATTTTACGTCACAGCGCAGCTATCATGTGTGTTACCGTCTCACAAACTCATGCTAATGTACATTATGGACTACCAGACCAACAGAAAGTTTTTGCGTCGGGACTCGGAAAAAAAATGGTTCTCCATCAGTGGGGTATCTGTACAGGCGATGTCAGGTGTCCTGATTGCGTTTGTGGAACTAAAATTCACAGATTTCCAAACTCTGAAACAGAAAGCCTTGCTTGGATCAAAGCTTGTGCACAACCGCATTTGCAGCTCAACCGTCGTAGGATCAATTAAGAACAAAGGATTGTCAGCTGGTATAAGTATTATTGCTTTGCTTTCTTTGTGTTTAGTGCATGAAAAAAAGAGTCAATAATAAACATGTATTATGAAAACCTTTTAGCCAAGTACAGCATAACGGCAGTACCGATACAACTTATACATTGTGAAGCCTGTGTGTTACAGCCTTGCATTAGCTGAACAGATCAATATGCAACATGTACCTTATCTGACATACATTAAAGATTTTATTTTACCTGAAAAGGCTTTACTAAACTGTAATCGTGATAGCCACGCTAATCGTGTTAGGCACCGAGCACCGTGTATCAGTCTTAGGCACATTTGCACCCTCAAAACCATGAATTTCCGACTTACCCAGTCTTGCAAGAACAATAGGCATCAGTGATCTTGTCCACAACTATATTTATGTTGAGGGTGTGAGGATTTGCTGTGGTCCTCATCGACCGTTAGCTTTTCGCTGTGACGTGCACAATGTTGGAGGCATCGCGTGGCTCAAACACCTTGACATTTATTTATTTTTTATTTTTTGGATCCCGTCCAAAAAAGATGACATGAACTTGTTGGTTCCTTTGTCCATTGTCGTGGCTGATATTTTGTGAAAATACGGCAGAAATACTCTGCAGAGAGTCAGTGGAAATGAAAAATGCCATGTTTAGACATAGGAGCTAAGCTGTTAATCTGAGACATGTAGTCACGTGGGACTTTCGAAGGGCATTTCTGGGCGGAGCTTGGTAAGGTCCATTCTATACGATTCAATGCACTTTTACAATTTTCTGAAAGATTTTAGAGCAGTGGTTCTTAACCTGGGTTCAACCGAAACGGGGGGGTTCGCGCGTGTACAGTCAGATAAGCTTCTGCATGTTGATGTTCTCCCTAAATCCTGAATATGCCCAATTTGGGTTGTCTTGGCCTTTTTATCGCAGCCTGTGGGGTTTTCTCTGACCGAGAATACAAGCTGCTGAATGTGACAGGTGGCCAATCAGAAAGCGTGGTGACGTAAGAACAGAGGGGAATCCCAAACAGCTGACATATCGCGCAACTGAGAGTCCGGTGGATATCGGAGATGATATGTGGAAATGTTTATTATATGTTTATTATATGTAAAGGTCATTATGTTTATTCAGTTAAAAATGTTAACTATGAAAAAACATTCACCTCCAAATCATAGTGCAGCATATAGAGCGGCTGCTCTGGTTGCTATGGTGACGTTTACATATCCCTTCAAAATAAGATACAGATGCGCCACAAAAATGAACATTTTACTTTCGTGAAAACTTTAACTCACAATAATGACTAACGGAGCCCTGAGCTTGTTTCTCTGCAACCAGACGGTTCCATCTGGGAGTGATGAGAGACAATGACACCTGAAGTTTTCCCCTTTGCAAAGAAACTTTCCAAAGACATCTGACCTGTTTCTAACTCATTTTGCTGCTTGTGGCTCAGTGGCGTGCAAGTAACCGAGAGAGGATTTTCAAAATAAAAGATCCTCCAGACTTAAATAATACATAAAACTGAAATATTTAATTATTGTGCGGCCGGTACCAATTGGTCCACGGACCTGGGGTTGGGGACCACTGTGTTAGGATCATGGCAGCAAACCAGCAAAACACAAGAACTTTACACAGTTTTTTCCCCCAAAACTATCAGACTGAGTTGAGTGAAGCTGTTGGATGCAGGTAACGTAGCTAATAGATGACTAGCTAATAACAACACAGCACCTTAAGCTTAACAAGTAGCCTGTTGGCTACCGATGTTGTTGTCTATGTTCAGCTATGTACATTAATTTTGCTCCCAAAAAAGTCACGCCTTCTCCCCCTCCCCAGGGGCTGGGACAGGGGGGGCCCAGAAAATGTTTGGAAACCACTGGGGGGGCGCAGGAAAAAAAGTTTGGGAACCACTGGCTTAGCCAATCAGTGCTGCGGAAGATCACTGATTGAAGGAGCTCCACTCACAGCAGGGATTTGAACTTTTGTCTTTATTTACTTCAGCAAAGCTCAGTTTGTACCAAATTCTATAGCCTTCGGTGTTCTTCTAAATCTGCTCCTTAATCGCATCTTTCCGAGCCTGCTACTGCCTGTAGTGGCGTGGGGGTGGTAACACAACTAATATAATTAATTACTAAATCTGAATACCGCAAAGTCTTATTTATTATTAATTTTTCATTCTCTTAAGAATATAGAGCTAATTAAATGATATAAACAAGACCTTAGATCATTCCAGTTTCTCCTGATGACCAACCTGTTGAAACTGTGGCAAAATTTGAAATACCTTGGGTCGTTCCTGGACAGTCAGCTAAACTTTGCTGAGAACACTGATTATATTTTGAAGAACTGTTCTCAGAGACTCTACCTTCATAGAAGGTAGAGTCTTCTTAAAAGACTCTACTTTCTAGTGACTCTAGTTGGGTCACTCATGTCTTAAATTTGAAAAAAAAAAAAAAAAAATAAAAAAAAAATTTATCACTGCAGAAGGGTTCAGTGAATGCACATATGAATCTGATGGGCCGGTACCTCAACAAAAGTTAAGAACCACTGTTTTAGAGGGACAGCGTGATCTTTGGTGACATTTTGTGTTCCATAGACTTGGATTTAATTTACTGAAAACTGCTTAAAAACACCAACTACACAATGCCTGACTTTGATTATGAAGAGACTTAGAATCTACAGCCGTAAAAAATGAATCAAAGATGCAGTAAGAATATTTGTTTCTGTAATTTTATTCATGTGCATTTGACATAAAACTCAAAGTTTCAACAGTGATCCAGGAGCTGAGTAGGGAGATTATCAGCCTCTGTAGACTCTCAATATGAAATGATTGTACTTAATGTTTTTCTTTTGGACATACTGTGGTTGCATTTTGGACCTTGAGTCACAAAAAATAAAACCCAATTTGGAAAAATGTTATTTTTTTCCATTGTGAAACACTCAAATATTCATAACAAATGGTTTTTTATAATTTAGAATAACAGTATATACCGTACATTTCTTAAACTGATGTAAAAATATTGCAAGCAACACAATTTTATAACATTAGCATGAAAATGAAGGCAATTCCTCATTTGTATGCAATTTTTAACAAAACATCAGGTCAAAACAAGATGCCAAAAAATTTATTATTGTGTGTTGGGGGTAGGGGGAGTAAAAACAGGTCTTTTGGACTATGGGGAAAAGGGTTTTCTACCTTGACTCCCGCAGTTAACCGTGGCTGTAAGCTGTTTACTACTACCTGCTGGGGAGTGGCTCTGCCTCACCCCACAGTGATCAACTCCTGGCAGCTGTGCAGCGCCACCATTCCCCTGCCTGGATCTCTGAGTAGCTGCCTCTCGGACTCATTGTTCTCTCAGTCTCTGATATTCTTTGTCAGTTGCTAATAAGTATGATCGATCAGCCATCGTCATCTTGGAAATCCTCGCTGCCCATAGACTCCGGCTGCGAGTTTCCCCTTTTCGTCTTCCAGCTCAAATAAGAGCGCCACCACCTGCTGCGCGTTGATTCTTCGGGTAATCCTTTACATACAGAACAGAAACCACTAAGCTGAAAACACATTACGAAGTGGATGCCACGGATCGCTCCAATATCCAAACTTTTCATTAATTTCGCAATCTCACTGCTTTTGCTGCAATTCCATTTGCACCGCTACACCGCTCCGCTTCTCTTTCACGGTTACTTGGGCAACGTTACTTTGTTTCTTAGCAACAAAACACAGCACATTATTTATTGAACATTTGAGATCTCCAAAAACACAGGAATCGAATGTTGCATTTCGTATTTTTTATTTTTGCTTTTTTTTTTTTACATTTTTAAACTCATTCCCTGTCACGTAACTGGAAAAGCCGGTTTTTGACTTTCTCTGACATTCAGAAAAATACAATTTACTTAGTTTATCTTAACTCCAGTTTTACTAGGCCTATTAAAAGAATTTTAAAACTGGTGCGTAGTTTATAATGTGCACTCTTAAGTACAGGTTGAAAGTGAGATAGGGGGAGGCGGAGTCTTGCTGCTATGCAGTCACATATCAGAATTGCTAAAAAGATGTAGAAACCTATGGACCCCCCTATGGTTTAATGTATCGATACTCACGGATGAAAAATCGATACCTTCTGAGGGGGGACATTAATAAATATCGTAGAATCAACATACACAGCCCTATTTCTTATATACAGTCCATTTAAGTGATGTGTAGTCAGGCATGAAAAAATAATATATAATAATAAAATCATTTATATTGCTATTTTCACCCTGTGGTTTGTACTATAAAGTACCTATTTTTACTTAGCTTAACCAATTCTGATGATTTTTTCTTCAAAATCACTGGATTTTCGCATTTTCCCATTCAAATACTCAGAAGTGAAGCCAGTGAGGCAGCAGCAAGCTGGGCCTCACCTGGGATTGCGCAACCTCTCGCTAACTGCACTGGCTGCCTTTCTATGGGAGCATGTTCGTCATGTCTGTACGCCGGCAATAAAATGGCTAAAAACATTTAATATATGTACTAATTTTCCACAACTTAGCTTATTTATATAATGTACAGTGTTGTTTTTTGTTGTTGTCACCAACTGTGTGTATCGTGTTTTGTGTGCGGATCAGCAACGGCAGAGAACAGACTCGAGGTGAGGCCAGCAGTTCTCTTGCCTCACTGCTGGGGGCGCTCATGTTCTTGTGGTTGTGGAGTCAAATTGTGACTCCACAACCACAGAGTAAGACACAGTGAGCTAGCCATACAGTAAATAAGTAAAATACAGCGATATATTTGTTTTCTCCTCTTTTCCGACGTCAACATGAAAGACTACATTTCTACACTTAAACAGTTTTCTAAAGCTCTTTGAATTGCCTTGTTGCTGAAAATGTGCTATTTAAATAAAACTACCTTACCTTAAAGTGGATTTTTAATTGAAGCAGGAGATAACTAAAGGACGACCAACACCGGAGCTGAAAGTTTTGCTTCGAGAGTTTGATGATTCTTAAATGGAGTAAAAAAGACATGTCGGATAGACTTGGCTTTGGATGAACGGATATTTTTGTGCAGAATTAGGTGTGCATAGATTTCATTGATAAATAAAGGTATGACAGCAATGAGATGATTTTGTTTAGTTTTTTAATAAAATGTGCTTTTTGTGGGCTACATTGTGGGCTCTAAATAATTCAGTAAAGTGGAAGCGGTAGCTAATCTACCACAGCAATTATTTATTAATAAAACATTAAGCCTAAAACGTACTACAACAGACTGAATGTTCTGTTCTGTGTGGAAAATTCTTAAATGTTTTCTTTTGGTGTTAAATCCTAAAACATGAAGTGGCATTATAGTCAGTTGCTATGGCAACGAGTCTGTGTGTAGCTTGGCGGATACAAGGAAGTGCTTTCTCGCTCTTTCCCTTTGCTGTGGATCATAGCACGAAATTAATAACTACATTTATAAGTTTCACAGAGTTAACGTGGATATTGATGACATATAAAAGATTAAGTCTTTTGCCCTGCAGCGTTGTATGCCTGCACAAAATTTCTGTACATCCAATAACATGCATGGTGAAAGTCAGTGCCTCACCAGCAATGAACCTCACCGCATGTCACTGGTCCATTGTTATAATTAATTGTGGATCCCTTTAAGAGAGAAAGAGAAAACAGTGGCAGTATTGGAGGAACAAAAATACTACTAATAATAATATATTTTTAACAGGAATGACGTATTCTCAACACAAAGGGGTTCCAGGCCAAATGTGAAAAGAATTTTAATAGTGATTACAGATGGAGCGTCTACTGATCCACAAAACTTACCAACAGCAACACAGTCAGCTGATCGAAAAAACATTCTTCGATTTGCTATTGGGGTAAGCGGAATCCTTTTTTTTTTCACAAATACATGTAAATGTCTATTGTCTGCTAGAGTGGAACAAATTGTAATTTCATTCTGCAAAAAGTGTTATTAGCTTTGATTGTAACTGCATTGTTATATATTAATTTATAAACCGAAACTGTCAAATATACAACTATAAAAACACGGAATTTTTCTTTTTTTCCCCGAACATCTTTATATAAAATTTCACATAAATTCTTAACTTTTATTTTATGTCTAAAACAATTTATTGTAACTGTGTTACACACTTTGAGTGTAACACAGTTACACTGTGTTACACTGTGTTACGCTAGTGATCTTGACTCAAAAACATTTAAATTATGATGTGTTTTGAAAAGAACTACTGCTGCAATATTTCTAACATTGCATTTACATCTCTAGGTGGGGAACGCATTCACAAATATTTATGCAAAAAAAGAGCTCACAACGATTGCATCTCAACCTGCTGACAATTTTGTGTTTGAAGTGGGAAGCTTTGATGCTCTTGACAAAATACGGGACAGCTTGCAAGCCAAAATTTTTTCCATTGAAGGTATATATAATTTAACATCTGAAACATTTGTTAATTTTTCAACAAAAAAAACATGGCTGACAGAGGCTACTTGCAAATATAAATCACAATTTTATTAAATTACAAGTAATTGTAATTTATAATTTATATATTACATTAATTATATAATTAATATATATTAATATATTTAAGTTGTGCTCTGTGGTGTTGGGGAACTTTAAAGAACTCTGTAAATTAATATTTAATGTGTTTTGAATTTACAGGATCGCAAAGTGATGGAGAGACGCTGAAACAGGAAATGTCTCAAGAAGGCTTCAGAGCAGCTTATGTTTCTGGGGTAAATAAAATCCAAGTAAAATTTTCAGTCTTACATTGTTAAAAACTTTATTTGAAATCAAATGTTCTCTCTGTTCTTGCATTGCAGTATATTCAGATGACTATGGTTGGTGCTAACCAGTGGAGAGGAGGCTACAAGAAATATTTGCTTATTAATGTTTTAAACAATGTCACATTTGAGCCATTGTCCATTGAGCCTGACAGTTACCTTGGTAAGAACAGGAGAGCATTTTCACTTTTTCTCTGCGATTTCAGAAAAAGTCAGACCCAGATAGCTGCTGTTAGTCCTTTAAAAAGCAAAGTGTAAATATTTCAATCTGTTTCATAACTTTACTGCCCAAAACATTATTTTCTCTGATGTCTCTGACTATTTAAGTATTAAACTCAAGGTTATTCCATGGCTGTTGCTAAAACCAACGCTGGTCCACTGACAATTCTTGGTGCTCCAAGAAACCAACACAAAGGAGTCGTTATGACAGTTTTCAATGAAGTACAGGAAGATCAAATAAGACCCTTTCAATCACAGGTAGGTACAATACATCCATAGAATATGTTACAAGTAATGCGTTACACATCGGACCACTTCTTTTAGTAACAAATAATCTTCTGCGTTGCTATTTCAAATACAGTAATCAGATTAAAGTTAATTGTCCAAATCACTGTGCGTTACTTTTTTTTTTTTGTATTTAGTTTTATTTCATCTGTGTCTTGGGGAGTGATTGCTATTTCTATGCGACAATGAAGGGAGGAAAGACATTCGCATTTTGTTGCTGGAAAAACAGGAACTATTTTGAGTTTCTGTTACTAAGTCCCATTTTGGGTGTAGTCATTTGAGTTTTCTGTCTGTTTATTTAGATCTGTGTTCTGTAGAGTCAGTGTTGTCCCGTCTACACATTGATTAGTGTCACCTGTTCATCGTTTCCTCGTGATTGTCTCCCTTTGTATTTAAGTCCACCTGTTGTCTCTGTGTTTGCCGGATCCTTGTCTACCCAGTTGCAAGCCGTATGTATGAGTCGTCACAGTCATACTGGCTTGTCCTGTGACAGCGTTTGCTCTCGTTTTTCAGTTCTGTGTTCAGTTGCTACCGGTGCTGAGCTTTAGCCTTCCGCTCTCCTGTGCTGCCTGCTTCCTGGACTTTTTTTGAGCTATTTATCATCATTAAAAGCACCATTTTTCATCCACAGTCTGGGTCGCCTACGTTCTGCCTTACCGCCATCACACCTCTTCATGACATTGGACTTGTTTTTTTCTAAAGTCGCTAGCAAATTTAATGAGTCGCGGGTTAGTTTTGGACCTGTTTTTGAATGCTTTTTTGGACTTGGAAATAAGCATTGACCATTGACACATAAGCCCCAGAAGTTAATTTGTCTGACATGAAGATAGTCTTAGTCAGACCTTCAAATTCCATCTATTCCCAGATGATCTGTCCCACTGTGTCTTTAATGTCAAGTTAATATATTTGCGGTGAATGAAGCTTTGCGCTGCACTACAAAACTACAAACATCGAGACTAATATGAACACCACAATAATTGTGAAAACAGTCATGAATGATCGTGTCTGTAGTGTTGCTCAACTAAACACCATTATAATCTGTAATGTTAAGATAAGTGTCAAATCTGTGCAGCAGCCATCTGAATTGTGGAGCTGCAGGAAGAGCGCTATGGGCTTGGCTCTGACAACAAATACAGGGCTGTAACAGAACCTGGAGGCTGAAGATGGGAGGTGTGGGGGGTGTACTTAAGAGTTTTCCAGACAATAGTGGAGCACACCAAAATGAAAAAAAATGATTAAAGTTCCCTTTCAGTCGATTCACTCAGTACAACACAGAGTATGGGATATCAAGTCCCCATGTGGCCTAACTGAAGACACTTTTAATCATCCCTTTAGGCAAATGACGTGTGATGACGGGTGGCAGGCCCTGCCTGCATATAAATACACCCCATCACAGTCATTATTCAGTTCTTATGCTCTTCACCTCACTTCACCTAGTTTCCAACGTGTGTTTTCCAGCTGCTGCTAGCTAGTATCACTCTTGTTTTTCCAAACTAGCTTAAGTGCTCCAGTTGGTGTTTGCTACTGCTGCCTGCTGGTTAGTGTGTCTGCCCGCTGAGCGCTAGTTGTATTTTCTCATTTATCTATTTTTATTGTCTTTGGTTTTATAATTCAGGATGAGCATGAAGCAAAAAATGGCAAAGCAAAAGTCTTCCGTTCGCCCCTATCCTCAGGAGTGCGGTTTTACGCTTCACGAAAAAGACCAGCACGAAGCATGCCCCGTCTGCCTTGGAATTGTCCACCCCAGCAGAGTGTTGTTGGAGCCGGACGCTTGTGCTTTTTGTAGCCAGCTTCAGCACTCCACGCTTAAACGGGGGGTCAAGTTTGTGCAGAAAGTGCTGGGAGACGCTACCGTGTCACAACAAGACCCCATGCTCTCCGAGTCTAGGAATCCAGTTTTGTCTGACACGGTTAAAAACCGCCTGCCCATGTTTCCAGATTTTGTCTCGGAGCCAACATTGTCCTGGAACAAACCGTAGTCCACGTGTGTTACGGTGTCTGGCTACAGGCAGTATGTGGACCTGGAGGGTGCCGAGAAAGCGGGTCTGGTTAATTTACCACCAATGGAAGCTTCCTTGGCAGCTTATCTGGCGCCATCATACAACCAGAGTGGGGGCGGTTCTGCCACCCTGCCCTCAAAACAATGCAGGTTTTCTGCATCCCAGTTGGAGAAGACCTATCGCGCTCAAGCAAGGTTGGCCACCATGCTTCAAACTTATCAAGCTATGTGCTTGTCCGAGCTATTAGCTCAGATGCCTACACCTACATCTTTGGCGTGCATGTGCACTTTCCCCATGGATGGAAAAGACCGTTGCTACTAGGGCTGTAGTGATACAATAATCTCACGATACGATACGATACTCTGCCCATGATGCGATATATATTGCGATATTCAGCAAATGATACAATTCAATTCACTTTTGCAATTTTCTGAACGATTTTAGAGGGACAGAGTGATTTTGGTGATATTTTGTGACTGTTATAAATTTGGATTGAATAAATTTAACTGAAAACTGATTAAAAGCACCAACTACACAATACCTGGCTCTGGTTGGACACAGACTTAAAGTCGACAGCTGGACAAAATGAATCAAAGAAGTGGTGAGAAAACATATTTCTTTTAATTGAAACAGTACAAACTGTAGCTTACATGCATTTGTAAAGTAAATAAAGTGAACCAAGTACCTGCTCTGAATAGTTTGATACCTTTTAAATCTTGACCCTTAACATCTGAAGGAATCACTATAAGCCTGATGACCTGGTGCGAAGCAAGCAATGAGTGAGAAAGGTGACAGTTGGATGTTACGATACTTGCAGATGAATATCGATTTTTTTCTAGGAAAGAAAATATCGATATATATTGCGATGTCAATATTATTATACAGCCCTCAGCCCTAGTTGCTACAGGTTGGTTGCAGTTCCAACTAAGACCCCCCCGGTTCCAATCAGCTATAAACACAACTGTAAGGAACGAAAGTTCTGAGAGACGAAATAAACACATCAGCAAAAGGTGCAGTGCATGTGATTCCCACTTCGAAAGCAAACAGCCGCTATTGTGTTGTTCCGAAGCAGGGAGGTGGGCTACATCCCATCCTGGATTTAAGAGTGTTAATCAAGAACCTTCACATGTACAAATTCAAAATGTTGATGCTGAGAAAACTTTTGAACGCTGTCGGTCCAGGGAATTGGTTTGCAACAATTGATCTGACAGGTACACTGTCACATACACCCTGTATCTGACAGTATCTGACTGTCAGATACAGGGTGTATCTGACTGTGTTCTGGCAATACACCCAGAACACAGGTGTTTTCTGAGGTTTGCTTTCAAGGGAATATCGTACGATAACATTTTTCCTCTGGTATTATTTTTGTTGGTATCCAGCTGCATATGCTCCGAACGAATGGAGCGCTCTACACATACATAGATGGATAACAATAAAAACAATGGCGAATAGCATTGTATCATGTGTGCTACTTAACCTGCTCAGTTTTACATAAATTCTGATGAGGAATATATTTGTGTCACATAAGCATTTGTTTTTTCACAGACTGGTGAATATTTTGGGGCTGAAGTTTGTTCCATGGATGTGGATTCTGATGGAGTGACTGATCTAATCCTCATATCCTCTCCAATGTACAAAGATGTTGACAGAGAGGGACGAGTTTATGTCTGTGAATTAAGTCGTTTGGTAAATGCCAAGTCATTTATGTTGATTTATTTAACCTCCTGTTAAGTTTTAGCATAAATAAAGTTTTCTCATCCTCTCATTTTTCTAGAGTGTGGTTTGTTATTTTGATAAACCATCACAAATAACCACATTAAGAGGTGATGCGTCTGTCAGAGGGAGGTTTGGGTCGTCTCTTGCTGTTCTGCCTGATATCAATGCAGACACATTCAATGATTTGGCCATTGGAGCTCCTTTGGAGAATGATGGCCAAGGAAGCATCTACATATTCCAAGGAGACGGAGGAAAGAAAATTAATCCTGCTTACTCACAGGTGAGCAAAACGCAAACATAGATCATTAAATGTTTTGTTTTTCAACATGAGTTGAACCTTCACAGTTGGTAGGATCACTATTGAATATAGTCTACTTGTTCTTCACATTATTCTGTAAGTTCTCTCCAAATACTCTGGCTTCCTCCAATAGTCCAAAAACACGACTGTTAGGTTTATTGGTTCCTCTCGATTTCATGTATGAGTGTGTCCATTATGTCTTACCTAATACCTACATTAGGTAAGACATTAGTCCTAATGAACCAGCCCATTCTTAAGGAGAGCGGGGGGCTAATGACCTTTACCCCAGCCACCCTTTGACTCTGCACAGACAAGCTGGTAAAAAAAAAGATGGATGAACTGGATAAAGCAAGATGTTTCTCATTACACAGAGAATTGCTGCATCTGCTGTCCAATCAGGTCTGAAGTTATTTGGCATCTCAATCAGTCAGTCTTCCTACGATCAGAGTAGTGATGGACTTCCTGACTTAGCAGTGGGTTCAAAGGGAAAAGTTGTTTTACTCAGGTAAGTCCCCATTGTAGTTATTTATTAACAATATTATATTATTATTATCTTCCATAATTCAACAAATTCCTCTTCATTTGAAACCTAAATATATTTACAGGATAAAAATTCTGAATGTTACTGAAATAAGTTGTTACTTTCTTCACAATCTCAAAACAAACAAGGCCTTTTCTGTTTCTAGATCCAGACCAGTTGTAACAATGACTGCCACTGTGTCGTTCAACCCAAATCTGATCCCAACTCAAAACCCAGACTGTTCAAAACCACTGCCAAGCAATGCTACTGTCTGCTTTACTATGAACAAACTGTCTAATGTGAATGAAGGTACATTTCTTACTTTAGTTTCTCTATTTGTCCATCATTTTATTTAAGAACTTTTATCAAACAAAACACATCTTGCAGCTCAAGCACAGATTAATTTCACTTTAACTTTGGACGCAAATCGCAAGATACCAAACAACAGAGCTGAGATCAGCAAGGATGTGAGGCACAAGAGTGGATCACTTAATCTTAATTTAAATAGTGAAGCATGCACTGATGTGGACTTCTTTATTGAGGTAAGTCCTAAAGCAACCATTACAGTAATTTTATACAACTATATAAGATTCAACAGTTTTTTCATTAATCATCTTTCTATCTCATAATGTCTTTCAGTCTTGTCCAGAAGATGCTCTCAATCCACTCAATAATGAGCTCAGATTCACATTTGATGGTTTGTCTTCTGACTCAAAACCAAGACCAAGCCTTTCTCCACAGGTTAAAACCACAACCTTTCATTATGTGAGTAACTCATGTACATCCTAAATATGAACAAAAAGATCTTTACTGAGCTTTAACCTTCCTACAGCTGATTGACCTTTCATGGTTACCAGTATGACCGTTTCATACAAAACATGACATCACAAAGTTATTTCAAAACATAGGATTGACCTAAATGCGAATTTTTCTCTGAGTAGATTTGTTTAATAGTTTACTATCATCCACAGATTGGGTTTGAGATCAGTTGTGGAGCTGATGAAGTGTGTGAAGATAATTTGAAGGTGGATTTTAACTTCACCAAGTAAGAAATTTGTTTCTGGAAGTAAAGCCTTGATGTGACCGGTGAACTATACACATTACATTTGCAAAACTTGCACATTTGTATTTGTTTGGCAAAAGCAAGATTTACAAAAAATCTCAGACTATGGTTCTCCTGTTTAATGTTCCAGAAATATTTCTGTTGACACATACCCAAATGATCTGACGGTAGAGGCCTTGTTTTGATGTGGCAAATAGCAAAAGTCACATCTACCATACATAAACACAACTATAGCCACATTTTGCAAAGTAATGAGGATTTACTTTAGACTAAGTTTCAGTAATTCTCTTCAACATTAAGATCAGAGAAGAAGCTATTAGGGTTTCACATCCTTAGCCTCTGTGCTGACTGTAAGTCCAGTTGTGAAGGCCTCTTTGCACTTGGCTTCATCTTTGTCATGAAGTCGAGTCACTCATGGGTTACAAACCAAGAACATTTGTGAGTTTCTTAATAGATACAAACACAACACATTCTCCAGATCAGCAGCTTCTCCATCATATTCTGCTCTGCCCTCCTAGTGGCTGGAAACAGAATTATAAGTAAAACTGCTATCAACTCCCCCATTTCACTTCTTCAGTGCCTAAACCCTATTTTACAGTAAAACATCATTATAATGCAACTCCCACAACACATCAGAAGCATAAAACAATGTGAACTCCTGCGACTGGCGACCTGTCCAACGTGAACCCTGGCTCTCACCTGGATCGTTAGCTGGAGATAGGCACCAGCAACCCTCCCGACCCCAGTAGGGAGAAGGGTGTAAAGAAAATGGATGGATGGATGTTTATGTTTTAGAACAAACTGTTAAACATGACATTAAATTAAGAATTAACTCTGAAGTATCTGCCATCAAAATTGCCCCTAAAAATGTCAATCATCACAATGGAAATTATATTGATATCATTTTAATTTACCATGAGATTACTTGCATATTGCGACAGGCTAACTGAAACCGACTCCTCACTCTTCTCCTGTTACTGGGTGAGTCTGTGAAAGCATGAACTTTCATTGTGTTTCTTTTAGACAAAAGTCGCTTCATAATAGTCTTATTTATCAACTGCTGTGAATGTGAAGGTGCTAAATATTAGCTCTGCTTTTTGAACCATCACATAAAAACGTGTATTTACTTGTACTTCACCATCTTCCTGGTCAAGCATTGTAGCGATCTGATCCTTGGAGAAGAAGTGCTTCTTCCAGGCAGGCCACGATGACGGCTGGGTAAAGTCTAATGCAGTGGTTCTTAACATTTTTCGAGGTACCGAACCCACCAGTTTCGTATGCCCATTCACTGAACCCTTCTGTAGTGATAAATAAAATATGATTCACCCCCTCACCCCAAATTCAAGACATAGGGTTGACCCAACTAAAATTTAGTAACAAATAAATAACAAATTTAAAATTTGCCACAGTTTCAACAGGTTGACCATCAAGAGAAACTGGAACCACTTTAAGGTCTTGTTTAGATCATTTAATTAGCTCTACATTCGTAAGATAATGTAAAATTAATAATGAATAATAAGGACTTTGCGGTATTCTGATTTAGTAATGTAATTATGTTAGTTGTGTTACCACCCCACGGCACTAGAGGCAGTAGCAACCCGGAAAAGATGCGACTAAGGAGCAGATTTAGAAGTACACCAAAAGCTACAGTATTTGGTAAAAACCGTGAGCTTTGCTGAAGTAATTAAAGACACAAGTTCAAATCCATGCTGAGTGGAGCTCCTTCAATCAGTGCTCTTCCGTAGCACTGATTGGCTAAGCAATGTAACATGATCCTTGCTGCAGAGCAAGTGATGGTAAAGCGGGGCGCGTCATCACGACCTTACACAAGTTATTTAATGAGGCTTTACCTCCGCGGCAAAGCTCCGCCGAACCCCTGAGATGGACTCATCAAACCCCTGGGATTCGGTTGAACCCAGGTTAAGAACCACTGGTCTAACGGCTCCGGCGCCTGACACGCCGCCATTTTGATGCTTAAATCTTTCCTTTGACTGACTTCTGACATCATGTCAAGAAATCGAGCAACTGTTTAGTTTGCATTCAGGAACATCCATCCATCTTCTAACACCCTTGTCCCTAATGGGGTCGGGAGGGTAGCTGGTGCCTATCTCCAGGTAACGTTCCGGGCGTGAGGTGGGATACACCTTGGACATGTCACCAGTATTTCGCAGGGCTCCAGGAACATTTATTTGTGAATTTCGTTCTTTAAAAAAGAATAAAACACGATGGCCATTAATCTCAAGCTCAAATTCTTCTCCGTTTTACATCTCTGTATTGTATTCTGCTGTGCCCCCTAGTGGTTAGGAACAGAACTACTATGTATTCGTCTTCTTAATATTATTATTATTTCTTTTTATGAAGGCTGGCAAGCAACTTTTAGATGTGCATTACTGCCGTCTATTGGATCTTTAAATAAGAAAATAAAAACAGAAAAAGAAAGAAAACAAAATAACCACACTCCATCTATTAATTTTGTCTTCCTAAGGTACCCTAACAAAAAACAAGATTCAAAAGAGAAAAGTTTATACAAAAATGTTTGTATATTCAACTGCAATTGGTTTTCCTGTAATCTACATACTAGTTCCTTTCTCTCAATTGAAAAAATTTGGGTAGAACTATAAGACATGTTTGACTGTCTCTTCTTGAAAACAAAAATCACATTTTTCTGTAGGATGTTTCCCATTTTAAATAATATTAAAATGTTTAACATTGTCTAACCAAAATGTAGGCTGGATAGCAAATGATATCACAGTCTTTATGCACCTGTCATTTATCATGTTTTTTCAGGTCCTCAGTGGTTAAAGTCGGCATAGATGAACTTTTGAGTGTGACCGTCTTTGTGAAGAACAGAGGAGAAAACTCGTACAACAGTCGCATTACTCTCACATACCCTGTTGGGCTCTCCTACAGGAAAGTTACACCTCTGGAAGTAAGGCACTAATATTAATCTGTGTTGGTGAAGCTGCTGCAACAAGCTGATGATCTCTGTTTTATTGCAGGGAAGAATTGAGTGCAACTCTGTGGACAGTGAGGATGGCGTAACAAAAGGAAAGACAGTCTGTAGCATCGACAAACCAATATTCAAAAGCAACTCTACGGTTAGTTTGCGCTGCTGCTTTATTTATTATTTAACCAGGAGAGGAAGTCTTCTGATCCCTCTCTTTCATTTCCTTTTTAGGCAATTTTCATCATCTCCTATGGTTTCAACATAAACAGAGACCTAAGTAGAAAGATCGAAGTTACTGTGAACGCCATCAGGTACAATTCAAGAGTTAAAGGTGCAGCTCTTTGATGCTGAAGTTTTAGTTAATTTTTTATTTGATCTTTCTCGTATAGTGACAATGAGCGTCACTCCCCTTCTAGTGAAGTCGACAAAAAACAGGAGATTGATGTCAAGTACAGTGTTTTTATCACAATTGAAAGGTTTGTTAATTTAAGCACATACATTTATTATTTAAAAAATCCCCAATGGTTTAAATATATCTCAGTAAATGAATGCATGAAATGTATCCTCAGCTCCCCCAGCTACAACAATTTCACATTTGGCGAAAATGCTGTTCAGAAACCACTTGAGCAAAAAATAAAGGTAGAAGAAGATTTCACTCTGTTGGATCAGAAATATCTTCTATATTTAACATTAGTCATATAATTTGGGTTCTTTTGTGTTTTATTCCAACTTCTCTTAGGTTTTTAACACTATCAGACCACTAAATTTGACTGTTGTGATCAAAGTTCCTGTAAGACTTGGTGATAAAGACATCTGGATGGACATGAACAGTTTTCAGGTGGATAAATTCTACAAACTAGAACTAATTAAATGTAAATAAAACCTGAACTGATCTGATGGAGCTCTGTTTTCAGATTCCAGGCTGTCAGAGCAACAGAGATGAAGAACCTACTATCACCGATTTTGTTGATGAGATAAAAGAAAAGAAAACATTGGTAAGTATGCCTTTATGCAGTTTCTTAATAAAGGAGTAGCTCTGAAACTTTTACATAAATATTATACCATTTCAAAATATTTTCCACACAATGTGACATTTCAAACTTTAATCAGAAGTTTAATTATGTTCACTTTTAAGAACTAATTATTACTTTGCTAAATTGTCTGTTTTTTATTTAGGTTTTACATTCAGTCTTCTGAAATTCCCACATTTAATCAGTATCTTGCAACTTTAACTTTGGTATAGGACTGTACTGTAGCGAGGTGCAGAGTGTTCAGATGTTCCGAGTTCATGGAAAGGAACAAGGACACAACGTACACCATCTCTGCAAATATCAGCTCAGGATGGATAGAACAGGTAATTAATGTGAAGTTCATGTAGCTTGTGAAGTTCACTGACTAGCTTGTAAAAAAATAAAAATAAAGAAAAAAATAATATAAAAGCTCATCATCCCTGATGTGTTTCTCTCTCAGATCGGACTTCCGTCTGCTAAGTTCCTCCTGACCAGTACAGCCAGTCTAGAGTACGATGAGAACCAGTACATCTTCTTCTCTACAACCTCTAATAGTGGCCCTCCTGTTCACCAGGTGACAGCACATTACTGTCAACATCTTAGTACCTATCAGACCTTTAAGAGTTTTATTTGAAACTTCTAAACCTCTCACTTTCAGATTGAGGCAGAGGTAGAAGTGTTTCCTAAACCAGATTTCACTAAAGAGATTATAGGAGGATCTCTGGGAGGATTGGCCTTTCTGGTTTTACTTACTGCTGGTCTGTATAAGGTGAGTCAACTAAGACTTTCTTAAAATCTCAAGGATTTCCTGTTGAAATAATTGACTAAACATGATCAGTAATTACTAGAATTTTTTTAAAGGGGTCACATTATGCAAAATTAACTTTTGGCCCATTTTAGTCTTTCATTTGCATCTCTACTGCTTCTAAAAAACAGCCCAAGCACTTGAAAACATACCCAGCCCAGTTACCTAGCAACCCAAGTGGATCTCCAGCATTTTTGGTTAGCTGGTTCCATTACTGTAGAATCTGTACAATGGCTGTTGGAAAAACAAGCATTTTGTTAACCTAGAATTTAAAACCCACTTGCTACATTCTTGTTGGTTGTGCAGGAGGCTCTTCTGCTTTTCAAAGATGTACCACTGTACATCTTTGTACAGTGGATGTACACTGTACAAAGATGCAGTTTGCAGCCATCTTCATGTGTGAGTGTAAATGTTCAGTTTGCCAGTATGGCTAGCAGCAGATTATTTTTATTTTTATTTAATTTTTATTTAAAACAGCTCATTCTGAAAGGAGCTCTAAATAGAACTGACTAGACTGAACACTCATTATCGAATGCTGCGTTTAGACCAAACGTGTTTTGCATGCCAACAACACATCTGACATGTGCTCTTTGAAGTCAGACGCTTAATATTTTGCTGTAGACGCTTGTTGAAATTGTGGTAGATGCATATTGGGACGAGTCGTTGTTTTCAATTGCTGTATTTGTACAATGACGGATAGAATTGAGAGTGGCACCAAAATGTCGTGAAATCTTCTGCAATCTTAATGGAGGCTCAGACGTCTGCTGAACATTTTGTGTTCAGTTTTTATTCAACAAAAGTCGCAACAGATGGTAATGGCATGACGCACATTAGGAGGAGCCTCTTGTCTTTTTGCCTCTCCCAGTTACTTTGAACAAAGGCAGCTGAAAGGTTGAGGGTCTTGGTTTTATTTATGGAAAGCAACAGAATGTTGTTGTGAATTCACCAGATAATTCAAAGGTGTTGTGAGGTTGGTGAGTTTCATGAGCTAGCTGGATGCTGATGAGGGTCGCCATCGGCACTATTTTTGTCTCACCCGGACCCAGTTTGATGATAACCCATAGCGGTGCCTTCATCTCTTGGCAGGACATCAACTGCAGGCCACCAAGTCGCATAGCAGAGTCTCTTTGATTGGTTGACTCTCTGCTCTAGCGGTAAAATTTCAGATTTTACAACTCCAGCATTGGCTGCGTTGGACTCGCTTGACACTCGAAAAGCTTTAACGATGCAGTGTTAGACGCGCATCACATGTAAAATAAACTTTGAATGTAAACCAGACGCCCCTGATACTCAAATCATGCTCATTCTGAATGCAGCATGAGAATGATTTTGTGCAAAGTTTTGCATAGCTCATAGAAATATCATATGTTCAAGGAAGCATAATAGGTCAGCTTTAAATGTGTATTCTATATCTTCCAGCATTTATTCTTGCCACACATAATTTTCATTCTACTCTACTTCCTGTTTTTCCTCTCAGGCTGGATTTTTCAAGAGCAAATATAAGGACATGATTAATAAAAATGCAGAAGCTGAAGGAGACGCACCAGCAGAGGGATGAAATTCCCACTTACTTGTCATGTCCATCCAGTACCTTTGTACAGAAACTATTGCCAATCAATTTATTCAGGTTTTTCCTTCAACTGTTACACACTCCTTTACTTCTCCGAGTTATTTAATGGACAATTTTATTTTTAAAATTGAGAAAGTTGACATTATTGCTCCCGTTACAACAAAAGTTATCTGCGAATCATAAACCACCTAGGAGAAATTTTGAGTTGAAGAGTGCCGAAAAGAAGAACATCAGTGGGGTGAAAATAAACTACAAGCCCATTTAGATATCTACAAACTCAACATTTTTAATTTTGAACTGAGAAATGCTAGACAGCTTTTTTTCAAACATAATTTCTACCTCTATCAACAAATCTCGTGCTCTGTTTTCCATTATTGACAGGTTGACAAATCTACCTCCTTCTGCTAAACATGATTTTGTTCTCTTCTGAGGACTGTCACAAATTTTCCACCTTTTTTATAAGCAAAATTGTGAAAATAACAACAAGCTTTAAGCTGCTTGGAGGCTAAAAAGGTGTCTGTGCTTGACAAAACCATGTAAATAGCTTTGTTTAGAAATAAATAATATATGCAATATAAACATGTTTCTTGTACTGTGTTATTAATCAAAAACTGATATTTTATTTAAATAAATTAATGATTAGATATTCTTGTCCTGTTCATCTTGTGTTGTACTAATGTGTAATGTGATAAAAGGAAACAGCCAGACATATTTAAATCTTTAAATGCTGATGTAAGAATTACTCCAAAGAAACATTTAAGAATCTGTTTGATGGATAAAAATCCAACAAAAATAAATTCCACCAGTAGCTTCTAGTAGATATACTTTATGCTACGGTTGTTATAAACAAATATTTTAGTAATCTAGTAATCAATTATTCTAATTATTGATCAAGAAATCGGATAAAAAGTAAAATATTAGTAAATCTAACATAACAGCAGTGTTACTATAAGATATCAACATCAGTCCATTTTTTCATATTTGAGCATCCCTACCAGTTACGTTTGTAGTTTAGAAAATTAACCTGCAACAATGGTAGCTCACTTTCTAAGTTAAACTGAAGACAAAAATCTGAAATTAATATCAAATTTAAAAATTAAGAGGCAGGCTCACAAATGTCTATACTCCAGCTTTTATTTCACGTATTCATCTTCAGTCAATATAATAGATGAACTCTCACTTTGCCCAGCAATTTATAGCTTTTATGTCCATGTAAATGACTGGATTTGACCCCTTCGTTCGTCACACAGAAACACATCTACCAGCTATGAACCATGATGCACTCTGGCACTCATTGGCTGAGACCAGGATATTAAATGTATTTTTCCGGTTTGTCCATAAAGCTACCCTTACGTTAAGCATCAACTACAGTGCATCCGCCCTCGGTGTTCCGTTTATCAACTCACCTCTATAAACACACCTGCAGTGCTCCTCCATGCCGTTCACTCTGAACCGGCCACCAGGCAGCAGCTCCGGGAGGAGAAAGGCAACCGTACTCCAGGTATCGCGCCAGTCATTTTACGGATGCTTATTGGTCCACCGAAAACAATAAAACCCAGACATTATTATAAATCGATAAAATCCTCCCAGACCGGCCTTGGAAGTTGGACATTATGCTGCTAACACTTAGTACTTACCAGCAACTCATTGGAGGAAGTGAGAGTGGTGCCCAACGCAAATAATGACCCGGCTGGAACACGGTGCACTAAACAGTAAAACATAATTTAATGAAACTTTGAGGCAGATCAATTTTAATAATAAAGGTGCTCCAATCATTCGAGGAATGGTTACAACCCTACTTTATACTTTTAGTTAAATAACTTTCTAAAAATAATACTCTGACTTGAAATGGCGCAATTAATTGAATAACTCTAATTATGCAGATATACTTCTACTTGAGTAACAGCTTTTCAGTAATCGTTTTACCTCGGCTGACAGCTTGAGGAGTCCAGGAAGTTGCTGAATATCTGTAAATAAATAACGAAAGAGCAGTAGCTAACAAACTTAACCAGTATGTAGAGACAGCAATTCTGCCATCAAGTTGAGCCACCTCCGAGATACTCCTTTGCTTCACACATCTTCTGTCATTAAACTAACCACTTTCATAAACCATAACTATAAGAAACGTGTAACGTCAAACCCACACTGATGTCAGCCATTACGCCCTAACAAAGTCAGAGTGAAGACGTGCCATAAATAGTTGGTGCCAAACAATTCTGAACACGTTCATGTGAACACTAACCACAGTGCTACAACATTCCATTAATGACTATTTTACATTAAAGCATTTATCCTTACGATTTAAACAATCCACCGCAAAGAAAAGAGCAACTGTAGTCACTGATTCAAACTTTCTGCTTCAAATACGTAAATAGTACATTATATAATACACTCTAGAAACTCTTGTGAGTCGTCAAATAAGTCAACATTTATATTAGCGACACAAAACAAATAGTAAATAAGAGTTTTACTTACATTTGCCATGGAGGCTCCAGTGTGGCGGTTAATGTAAACCAGAAACCTACATTCTGGCGCATGCGCAGTACCACGACGGACGACCCAAAATAGTTGGGTAGATTTTATTTTATTGCAATTTTTACTATTCACAAATAGGCACTGTTAACAGCATTTACCAACTATAATATAGTCGATTTGATACCTTATATAATTTTAACTGATTTAAAATAGATTGTCTTTACAAACCTCAAAATCCGTTTTCTTTCAGTGTGGTCATCAGTAGATTTATGAAGGTTTTATGAAGAACTTGGGTTACAGCCATGTATTCTGTTACAGAACAGACCAGTTTCTGAGAAAACAATAAAAAAAACAGTTATTTACTACCGTAGTAAATGAAATACAGAAAATAAACACGCGAATAAATAAACCTATTTCTCAGTATTAACTCCACTGTTTTAGCCTGAACAATGTCTGGCTAACGGCTCAAGTTTAATGGCTCAAGGCTAACGGCGAAGTTAGCTTTTATGCTAAATCACGCCCATACTAACAACAAAAAGACATGCTAAAGACTACAAACATACACCGGCAGCCAAACAGCACCGTCAGAAGTGATAATTCACATTAACACATTCATATCACATGATTACTAACATTCGTCACGTCGTCAGTGACCGCTTCTCCGCCATTATGCAGATCAGGTCTAGAACGTGAAGAAGGAAGAGGAAACTGCAAAAAAAAAAAAAAAAAAAAAAAAAACTTCAAAATAAAAGCATGAATATGGAAACATTCACAGCTTGAAATTATTAACGTTACTTGTTACTCTCTGCTGTCGAAACAACCAATACAGGTGCACCATTTATTGGCACTGACTGACGGTACGCCCAGGAATGAAAATTAGGGAAACTATTATCTTTCTCAATAATAATAAATTTGTTTACACAGTGTTTATTCAAGAAAATTAAGGTATACTTTATGTTTAAAAAGTTATAAGTGTTTTCAAGAGGGGTTTAATGTTTTTGAAAACTTCAACTATTTGTGGCTGTGGTCTCTAAGCCCCACAAGTACCTCAGGTTGCACTTTAATTTCTAACTGTCACCTTGCAGGCAGCAAGAAAGTTTTAGGTTTGAATCCCAGTCTGGGGTCTTTCTCCATGGAGTGTGCATGTTCTCCCCATTCATGCATGGGTACGCTCTGGATGCTCAGGTTTCCTCCCACAGCTCAAAAAATACAACTCTTAAGTAAATTGTTCTCTCTAACTGCAAGGTTGTTTGTCTTGTGATGAACTGGCAACCTGTCCTGTTGTATACTGTTTCTCGCTAAATGACTACTGGAGATAGGAGATAATAAATTGAAGTAATTACAAGTTACAAACCAGATTAATTAATTTGTGAAGAAAAAAACTAAGTGCTGCCTCTCAATGTTTAGTTTCTGTTTGGATTTAAAGCAGACTTGAATCAGAAGACCTGAATGGTCTGGATGGTTGGTACAGATTAAGGTTTTGTTGCCCATGCAGTGCAACACAGCAGAATGGTTTTCTTTTTAAAGAATACTTAAAACTGACACTAAACAGAAGGGATGTCTTTAGTTTCATCTCTCTAACACCTACAGTGCAGCCTTGACTCATTTCTTTGGGGGGAATTTACAGCCATTCACGCACTTCACATGTAGGTCCCTTAGGTGACATCTTTCAATCCAAGAGACAATGACCCAAACATTTAAGGTCAGAGAGTAGTTAAACTTTAGTGGCTATGTTATTATTATTATTATTATTATTATTATTATTATATACACACACACATCTAAAGGGTAGAAAATTAGGGCTTATTCGTGTGTTAAAATGGACCCATCGAAGCCCAGACTTAAATGCAGTTGCGACTCCTCTCTCCATGCTGACTGAACTTGAGGTGTTCTGCAAAAATAAATGACTAAAACTTCTGTATCTGGTTGTACAAAGCGTGTAAAGAGGAAACCTGAAAGACTTCCTGCTGAAACCGCAGTAAAAAGTGGTTGAGGAACTCAGGGGACAGAAGACAAATACCTGCTGCACTTATTAGATTTGTTGTAGTGAATATTCTCCGAAATAACTTTCCAAAATATATGCATAATTACATACTTACAGCTTTCTTCTACCACATACAATGCCAAAACACAAAATCTTAAAAAGTATTTTTGGTCTAGTTTCTAATGCAAATATTTTAATACATATGAAATAAGACAAAACTAATTTACAAGTAACTTTCAGCAAGATATCAGAGCTTGCTTTGATTCAATAATTATTAATATTGATGAAAAGTTCCAGTTCCACTGTAAGATAATTTCAGCTATAACATGGAAAAATTTTCTTGCTTTTTTTAAATAGTGTTTTTGCATACTACTCATTGTCTATTTTTTGTTGGTCTGTCATATAATCTAAGTAGAATCGGTTGGGGATTGAAGATTAATGTAATAAGACAAAATGTGACAGACACTATGTAGTTGCTATGTCACTATGTCATCCTTGGTCCACATGCCTTACATGTTCCCCATTCTGGCCCAACTGATTTAAATTACTACATTACCTTTTTAGTAAGTCTCCAGTTGCTGCAGAAGCCTGATATTTATCCAGTAGGCCAAGTGTGCAGCAGCACTGAAACATCTAAAATATGCAGGACAGAGGGTCATGAGGGCCACGGTTGAAGAGCTCTGATGTAGACCATGCACTAATATTCACAGGGGGGCTTGTGGAGCATTTAACATTTAAAATCTGCACTTAAAGTTTCACTATTGAACATTTATTTAAAAAAATGCTTTGTTTTATATATGCTAAAACTGACTGTCATGAAAGTTTGTTATGACGCAGATAATTTGTGAAAGAATCAAGGTCACCCACCTCCTCTCAGTGTTGTTATTGTCATCTGAAGAAATGCACCCCTTCTGGGAAAACACAACCAATCAGAGCCAGGGGAAATGTCTTAGTGCTGTCAATCATGCTCATGTAAATACTGCTCAGTGTGTGACTGGCAGAGAAACATTTTACTGTTAAAGGAAAATCTTTTCTCTGCCTTCATCACCAACTAGTGCATACACACTTATGATTAGCTGCACTGAGATCCTGAGTTTTGTTTTCAGGTTATCTCATACTGTACCGTCGCAATATGGTGACAGTTTTAACAAATATGTAAAAAGTATAAACCGATGATCTCTGACATTTCTCCAACTTTTCTTGCCCGTCTTTGCTTGACAGAAATGAAACAGCAAAGAGGAAAAAAATTGGACGTTATATATTTGTCATGCAACCCTCACAGCTGGGTGATGGGTGAGGAGTGAGAGTCTTGAAACCGAAAAAAAAAGTGAGTAAGCTTTATCACTTATGAGCAGCAGCAAGTGGGGAGGTTCACTTCCTGAGCTGAGGGCTAAATTAGTCAACAAAAGTCTGAGACACGACCGAGAAGTTAAACGGAACAACATATCATCTACCAGCAGATGAACCTGCTGCAAGCCTCCAGTTATTTAGGCAAAATCAGTCTTAGTGTTGATATTTTTATCAAAATATAATTCAGCTAAAATCTGTTGGCTTATTGTAGCTGAATGCAATTTATTTTTTCTTTTCTGCTTCAACAAGAAAAAAGCAACATATGACATGCATCTGATAACCAGCTCACAGGGACTGAACTAGCATGTCACAAACAGGATGAGAGTATTGAGGAAGTCTAAGAAAAGCAGAAATGTTCAGTTTTATTTTTTACTTTTTGTTGTGAAGAGGCTTGAAAAACTGATATATAACTGGACAGATTGTTAAATTATACATTTTCCCCACGTAAATTATTTTAACTCTGGTTTATGATAAGGACAATACAACATAAAAACTATCAGTACAGAGATACAGTGGTTATAAATATTCGTCGTAGATAATTCAGCTTGATGAGCAGAAATACCTCATGCTACTTGGCATGCTAATGGCTAGCCTCCAATCTAGAAGGACTGTAGCCTCCACTGTCCATATTAATGCTTATTAAAGTATATTAAATGTATACATGAAAAACAAATTATAATTTATAGAAGTGGTGTATTTGGGGAATATCCTTGTTTCTTCATGGTACTTTAAGGGAAGTTTTTCAGAGACTCTCCTCCTCCCACAAATATGGCTGTTAATTCAGGTTTTGCTAAGACTTCCCCAATTAAAACAGTTTTAATTGGGGAAGTCAGTTTAATTTTACTTTTAATCTTTTTAAGTCTTTTTCAAACTCTCTGTCTCTTCATGTTTTTATTTTTATTTTTATTAATTAATCACTGTCTCGTTCTGTTTTTATTTTAATTTTAAATTGTGTAAAGCACTTAGAAATGCTTGAATCCTTGTAAGATACAAAAACTCTGAGGTTTGAGAATCCTTGTATGATGTCGAGGTTTGAGATGTTTTAAAATGTTTTTACTTTTACTTTTTACTTTTAATAATGTCTCTATCTTTTTCTAATCATTTTCAAAATTTCTGTCTATTTCTGTTTTCATTTTTATTTTTATTTTAAATTGTGTAAAGCACTTTGAAATGCCTTGCTGCTGAAATGTGCTATACAAATAAAATTTGATTGATTGATTGATTAATCCATTTCATTCGGCTGACTTTAATGCGTAACCAAATCACAACTAAAAAGAAGATTTTGCAATGGTAAGAAGACTGCTTTGTTCTGTCACACCATGTTTTGCTTTCTATGGAAAGAAATATCTTTCATAATAAAAAATATCCAATGTTGGATTTTTTTATTATGAAAGATTTCAAATTGATATTAATGGTTTTTTTTTTATTTCTCCAGAGACTGAATAAAAATAAAAAGTGCAGGAAAATGTGTTCAGTCAATATGACTGGAAATGATTTTATGTTGTTATGGAAGTAAATATGTGCCATCAGATTTTGAATAAAAAATGCATCCGAAATTTGAATGTTGTATATTTGCGCTTACTTTTTCAATTTCAAAATTAATTCAGAATATAATTTTGACCTAAAAAAAATTCGCTGTCATTATTTGTACATGTTTGCAATTTTCCTTTGTTAAAAAAATTCACATTCCTATTTCAAAGAAATGAATTTTTCAATATATATATTTTCTGTGTTTAAAAAAATTCAGCATATAAAAAAATTCAGCTTTTAAAAATTCAAATGTAATATTTTCAGTGTCCTAAAAATTCAACTTGCTCAAATTCGCCGTCTCAAATTCAGCGTCTAAAAATTCGCTGTACAAAAATGACAAGGTTACTTCAGGTCACAGACATGAGCAATCGATGTCTGATTCCAACATTTAGCCAATCACGTGGCCCAAGCGTCATGTTGAAGAAAAGCAGCAACACGGAGACCAGCGACCATGGAGGCGAACCCAAACACTACGGTGAGTCTATGCTTTCATATTTCTGTAGTATATTTTATTTTGCGCATGAAGTTTGATACATGATATTAAAGCTTAATTTAAAACACGGGTTTGGGCCGTTGATAATCTTACACCATGTAATGTTGGCCTATTAGTTCTCGCAGCCTCCTAGACACCCCTCCGCCCTCCTCCCCCTTCTCTTGTCCGTCCCACACCCATTTTTCCCGTGTTTTATTTTTCAAAAAGAAATATCACTTGTTCCAAGTCTAGAATCTTTAAAGAGAACTGATGGGTGGCGACTTTCTGGGCTGTTTGTATGTTGTCTTAGGTGAGACAGAGACAGCCGGTCTTGGTAAAGTCGTAATTTTCCAGGAGATGCTACCGCTAATGTAGCAGCTAACATGGCTGCCTTGTGATTCAAGGAGGGGCTGTGAACTAACGACATTAATTATAACCACAACAACATTCTGTTCATCTACTGTAGTGTTTATGTGACTTCATTTATGAATTAATACATTTATGGTCATTATAGCGTCATCCAAACTAACAGTTGTTTTCTTTTTATTGTAGGTGCGTCTTATAGTAAGGTGCGCTCTATAGTCAGAAAGGTACGGTTTGTTATTTGACAACTTCTCGCTACGGAGCAAACATTCAGATAATCCTTCCGCATTGGCAATGAATGCAAATGATTCGGTCCAAGAATTGTAGAATCTCTCCTCGGCTATTTCTCTTTTCCCCTTTGCTATCCAAGGCCCCCCACACACCCACCGGTTTGTTTACAACAGCCCCCTGCCTCGCGCCCTGCCCAGCTGGACGAAACATGTCACAGGATATGACGCAAATCTTCGTTGACAGAAATGTTGAAATTTAATATTTATGCTACACATTTTTATAGCGTAGGAACGTTAAGAATGACTGTGTCATGTTTGTCCTCCTACAGAAACTATATTAAGACAAAAAATATATTTCCCACCCCATCCTTTTCCATTTTCAAATATTTTTGAAGAAGCTCCAGAGCCACTAGGGCAGCAGTAAAGAGCCGCATGTGGCTCTAGAGTCGCGGGTTGCCAACTGCCGGCCCAGTGGAACCATTAAGGAATTATTTACTTAAAACAAGTTTCTATACATTGCATCAAACGTTTTGAGTTTTTGCACAATCTAAACTAAGCAGCATCAATAATTCATCAAAAGTACAATAGAAAGAATGTGCTTAGTTATGTGGGCAGGCAGCAATAAACACCCACAGAGGGTTGTTTTTTAAGGATGTGACTTTATTTTTTCATTTCCACATTAAGCAAAATTACCAAACCCACACAGGAGGATGGCAGAACAACACCTTATTAGGACATGGCCTGATTATTTCAGGTTTTCTAGTTAAAACAACCCAAACACAGATGACTAAATACCCATTGGTTTACCCTCAATCAATTAAAGCTGCTAGATTTCACATTAAAATTCTAAAGGTCAGAAGAGAAAAAGGGTAAATGGAAATATTTCTCTTCAGAGTTGAAAGTGACCCTGTTGTAACTCCTCCTACATCATGCTGCCTCTCAGATTAAATTGGTTGACCAGAGTGGAAATCACACTTTTAGTTTGATCTCACTGCCAGAAACACAATGTACTGGATTGTTACTGTGGCCCTTTTTTGTTCAGGTAAGCAAAGTTTGTGTTTTCTGATTTTCATGCAGACGGCATGAAATCAGCAGCGGTTTAACAGCGAGAGCAGAACCAGCGTCTAGTTCGATGACAAAACATTTTTCGGGTTATTTGATTAGCTTTATGACCGTCATGGTCTTCCTGGTGAGTGTTGGTAGTTGTGCTGCTTTACCTGATCGCTCCTGATGTCTTTTTTACTGCAGCACCAGCCCAAACTCCTTCAAGTGCTTGTTTTTAAATGTCATATTAGGCTGCGTTCACACTGCAGCCTGAAGTGACCCAATTCCAATTTTTTTTTGACGTAATGCGACCTGTAGCCGATCTTTTCATGGCAGTGTGAACAGCACAGGTCAGATTCTTTTAGAATGTGACCCATATCCGATGCGTATCCAATTCAAATGCGACCATAACGTCCAGGCCGCATTCATCCGAACTGAACATCACTGATTCTCAACAAATCTCACTATTCTGTGTCCTGATACGCAGAAGTGGGAAGAAAAACAACAACCATGACGGACTATATGATGATTAAGTTGTTAATATGTTGCTCCGGCTGGACAACAACTTCAAATATGTAAGACAGGGTTGCTCATTACGTCGATCGCGGAAAGGTTTTGAGTAGATCTCGGCAGCAGGTGACATAAACTGAATGCCGCCATGATGCTGAGATCAGCACTTCCTCATCTGATAGGCGTATCAAAATATTCACTAAGATCCTAAACGTTTTTAGCTTCATTAAAAAATAATAATTATAAAAAAATCAACGAAACATATTAAAATTAATCATCTCAGTAATTATTGTTTCAAAAAGGTGTTGCGCAATTCAGTGCGTTTCGGTTTTGTTAACAAAGAAAAGTGACTCAAAGACCGACAGAGATCAGAGCAGGAGTTTAAATTAGCTACTCAACCACCGCTGTGTTCATGAGTGGCTTATTAATAATAATCGGACGAACAACTACTGACATTGATACACCTTTCTCAACAGGCGGGGGCGCACTTTCTCACTTTCTCGGTCTATAGTCCGACATTCGAGCGACTTGAATCCATTCCTCCCTCCCTGGCTCCTCCAGACCCGGGCCCCCACCGGCCTGGTTCGGGGGGGCAACCGACCCCCCCCAGCCCACCCTATAGCTCCGCCCCTGCGTTTATGCTTTTAAACCCCACAGTTCGCGGACCAATCACAGTTGGCGCCTCTGCGCTTTGCCTTGCGCTGCGGCTGCTTTACCTCAGCGGATCGCGCTGCCGCCTCCTTTCACTCAAACTGGACTCAGGCTGACCTGTATGGATGTTTACATCAACCTACTGTGAGGAATTATGATCCTTTGGAGAACTCTAGGTAAGAGTTCTCCAAAAATTTCTCCATTGATAAGGTAAGAGCTCCAAAGAACGAGTTAGCTCTGGTGGCAGCTCCATGTGAACCGCAGGAATAATTTGTAGGAATTCAGAGGCGCGTTGTGAAGTGATGAGAATGATTTATCTTTGTGAACGAACAATTATATGCAGCGTTTACATCTCAACACGCTGCCCACCGTGTGGCTCTGTGTCGGTCTTCCCTGTAAAGTTTCTGTCTGTGGTCCCGGTTGACCGGAGCGTCTGTGGATAATGAGCAGCGCTAACCTCATCATGCAGGTTCAGCTTTCGCGCTCTCCTCGGAGTCACACATCACGCTGATTTTATATTATTTTATTATTATTATGAGGGACGAAGGGAGCGGGAGATCGACAGGCGGATTGGGCACCGTCTGCGTGAAGCGGCGCTGTACCGGTCCGTCGTGGTGAAGAGAAGCTGAGTCAAAAAGCGAAGCTCTCGATTTACCGGTCGATCTACGTTCCCACCTCATCTATGGTCATGAGCTTTGGGTCATGACCGAAAGAACGAGATCACGGATACAAGCGGCCGAATGGGTTTCCTCCGCAGGGTGGCTGGGTCCTTAGAGAGAGAAGCTCGGTCATCAGGAGGGACTCAAAGTAGAGCGCTACTCCTCCACGTCGAGAGGAGCCAGTTGAGGCTCGGGCATCTGGTCAGGATGCCTCCTGGACGCCTCCCTGGACACGCTGGAGGGACTAGTTCTCGCGTGGCCTGGGGAACGCCTTGGGACTTCCTCGGAGGAGCTGGAGAAGTGGCTGGGGAGAGGGAAGTCTGGGCCTCCCTCCTGAAGCTGCTGCCCCCGCGACCCGACCCCGGATAAGCGGAAGAAAATGGATGGATGGATGGATTATGATTTTTAGTATTATTTTTCCGGTTACACGGTGCATCAAACCATTTGAAATGCGTTGTCTACAATCAGTGGCGCAAAAAGTGGGTATGCAGGGTATGCAACGCATAGGGGCGCAGCACCAGAGGGGGCGCCGATTTATGTTTTCCCATCCACCTGAAAAATGTGTAGTTGCGCCACTGTCTACAATACTCGGCCGCGCGGAGATCTGAGAAAGTCGTCCAATAAACTCGACCAACCAGAACTATGTGATGATTATTAAAAACTTATCAGACACGGAATGGAAGAGCCACTGAAGCCACTAAACCAGTGTTTCTCAACCTTTTTTGGCCCAGCGCCCCCCTAGCCCTTATCCAGGTCCCTCAACGCCCCCCAGTTGCGCAAAGAGTGGGTTTGCAGGTTTCACCTCGCGCACATTACGAGGTACAGGTAGCGAGTTTTACCCCTCACGTATCGTCGCCTGGGTGGGGGGATGGGGTGGGGTGTAGGGGGGGGGGGGGGGGGGGGGTTGAGTGCGTGCGAGTCCTACAATTCGACGGGGGGAAAGACGTGCAGCGCAACTTATGCGCCGATGAATGTGTAGTTGCGCCACTGCCCCCACCAAGTAACTTGCAGGCTACTTTGCACTGGCCATTACTTTATTATTGACAATAAAGTTTACCTTCGACCAAACAAAACGCCCCCCAAAAGGCATGCCAGCGCCCCCCTTTTGTAAAAATGTCCGCCAGCGCCCCCTGCCGTCCTCTGAACGCCCCCTGGGGGGCGGCACCGCCCTAGTTGAGAAGGTCTACACTAAAGCCACATTAGCAGCATTGAATTAAATCTCCAGTTTGTTGCGCATCTCTGTGTAGCGCAGCAGATTACGTCATCATGCAGGGCCGGTCCAAGGCTGTATGAGGCCTGGAGCAGAATTTGATTTACGGCCCCTTTTTTCCTAAAAATATCAGCACCTTTAACAACTTCTGTGTTTGATTTAGTGAAATATGGGAGAAGGGAGTAGTTTAATTGGCCAGCCTAAAAAGGTATTTGTAAATTCAAAGATCAAACTCCCAGCATTAGATTGTTGCTATGGTAATAAAACAATCTAACTATAAATATTGTTCTTTGAAGTTTTACAGAGTAAACTTGCCAACTCCTTAAAATCTTGGATCTAATTGTTAAACAATTTAAAATCTTTTAATTTATGTATGCCTAAACAATTCAATAAAATTTAACAGCGTTGATAATCTCAATAAACAAGTGTTACATTTATGTATCTGTGGTCTGTTTTAAAATATTAGTGTTAATGGGGCCCCTGAAGCCCTGATGGAGCCGCTGACTTAATTTGGATTAAACAGAAGTTCAAATTTGTTGTTTTTAGACTAGTTGTGTGTTTAAATAGCATTTCACTGGATATATTTTCTCGTAACATATAATTACACAGTAATACTTTTGCATTTCCTGTCAACTTAACATCTTTTAATACAAAAACACGGTGGACGCCGGTGGACCGACTCGACGCCCCGACCAACGGGCTTAAAGTTTTCTGGGGGAAACCCTGGCAACGACTAAATGTTGTGTTTTTAACGTAATCTTTGCTTGGCTTGCAGGGTGCAGGCGGTTGCCAGGACAACGGGTGTGCTTAAACAAGAAAGTGTGAAAACTTTCAATAAACGACAAACTTGGACTAATTACCTCGTTCTTTTTGAGCATACGTCACAATATCAAATAGGACAAATATATCTAATTAAGTTTTAGCAAATTCTACCACGATAATTAGGTGAAATTAAATTAGTTATATCCCGTTACCTTCACTGGGCTCTTTGGTTCCTCCTATCAGTCTGTAGTTTCTCATACTGAGGTCATCAAATCAAAGTTCAGATCCACCATGACTGACTGACACCTGCTGGTTTGCAACCAGCTTCTGACTGAGAAACCAGTAAAGCTGCTCCCAGTGTCAGAATCTCACTGAGAAAGAAACTGAATTACGTTTTCTGTCACTTTATTATTTCTGCCATAACTGATATTCGGATTTAAAATAAGTCAATAGAGTTTAATTTGTAAGTTTTGTGTCTTTGTTTCATGAGGTAGATCTCAGGCGGCTGGTGAGAGAAAAAGTAGATCTTGGTCTCAAAAAGTTTGAGCACCCCTGTCACCGTTAGCCTCCATGATTACGTCCTCAAACACTGAGCTGCTCTTCTTTTTATGGCGGTTGGCAGAACACTGAGAACGCTGACGCTATTGGGCTATTTACTGCGCATGCGGGACACTTTCAGGTCGTTTGCCCGTTTACACTGCAGAACACATACAGGTCGCATTTACATGCAGTGTGAATGGCTCGGCAAAAAAATCAGAATTGTCAAAAAATTAGAATTGGGTCATTCAGGCTGCAGTGTGAACGGACCTTTAGACTCGTTGTGTTGATGCATTTTGAAGTGCTTTACCCCCGAGGTATTTTTCCGTCACAACATGCAAACTTCCCCATTCACTCTGAGCGTTACAGTTCCACACCACATTGCTTAGCGTTCATCACCGCATGCTTACGTTGTGTGAAGGAAAGAGGAGATAGATGCACATACAGGCTGCGAAGTGAGATATAGTTGATCGTTTGTGTGATCGGCAACACGAGACAATGATCAGCAATCACTCATCATACACTTTGTCATGAAAATTGGCACAACTCTACTCTGTGGGGTCAGAACCTGGTTAAATAAAGGAAAATGAAATAAAATCAGATGAAAAGATTGCTTTAAGTGGCAAAAGCAAACAAAGAAAAGCTGAACTTTGAATTGTATGTCTTGAATGGAAGCTATTAAATGCAGGTCTTATGTAAACGTATTTAAACATTTTACTGCCACAATCTTTGTGGGGTAGATGAGTAACACCCAAATACAGGCAGAAGGGAGGCAGAAGAAAAGCAAAATTAAAATATTTAATGAGACAAAAATAAACTTAGAAATAGTATGGGAACATAAGTAAAGAAAACAGAACAGAAATGACCAGTCTACAGACTTTCCAGTACTTCGTTAAAAGTGTTGCAATAAATTCTAGCAGTTTAAGTCATGTTTATCTGCGTAGCACATTTCAGCAACACTTCCTTTACATCACATCA
This sequence comes from Poecilia picta, assembly GCA_033032245.1. NCBI lineage: Eukaryota > Metazoa > Chordata > Actinopteri > Cyprinodontiformes > Poeciliidae > Poecilia > Poecilia picta. The sequence goes on from CM065371.1 coordinate 22,980,369, forward strand.
TATAGTCATCAATTATGAAACAAGCAATACACATTACATTTTGTCAAATGTCATCAAAATCATCAAGCAAACACTTATCAAATATGTTGACCAATGATTAACTTACTACAAATGAAAAACAACTTTCAACAGGTGGAGTTTTAGTGTAGATTTAAAGCATTCAGTGTTTCAGGTGTTTTGCTGTTTTCTGGAAGTTTGTTCCAGATTTGTGGTGAATAGAAGCTGAATGCTGCTTTTCAATGTTTGGTTCCAGTTCTAGATGCACAGCAGAACCAGAACCGGAAAACCTGAGAGGTCTGGAAGGTTGCTATGACAACAGCAGATCTTTAATGTGTAGAGTTGCTAAACTGTTCGGTGATTTATAAATTAACATCAGTATTTTAAAATGTATTCTCTGAGCTACAGGGAGCCAGTGTACGTACTTTGGAAGTGGAGAGATGTGCTCCATCTTCCTGGTTTTAGTCAGAACGCGAGCAGCAGCGTTTGGGAACTGATTGATTTTTTCAGACAGACTTGTGAAGACACTGTTGCAGTAATCATTGCGACTATAAATGCATGGTTGAGTTTCTCTAGAGATCTTGCTGTGACATTAGTCCTTTAAGTCTAGATATGTTCTTCAGGTGATAGAAGGCCGAGATTGCAACTGTTTTTATAAGAATCTGAACGTTCAGATCTGACTCCATCACCACATCCAAATTTGAAATGAAATGAAATGAAATTTTATTCGAACATGATACAAGTATAAAAATAAGATAGTGCACATTAACAAGAAGTGTTACTGGTCTAATCACTAATTTCTAGTTGTAATAACTGAACCTATGTGCTGACTGTAGATTGTTCCTCATTGGGTCCAAAGATAATAACTTCACTTTTGTTTTTATTCATCTGGAGAAAGTTATGGCACATCCAGGCATTTATCTGTTTCAACAATCTGTTCAGTGCTTGGATGGGTACAGAGTCACCAGGTGACAGTATTTGTAGTGAATCAGAAGAGCCAAAACCCATCGAGTGAGAGCCAGTTTCTCCCCCGCCCCCCATTAGCTGCTCAGCTCTCACTCTCAGTAACTTCACCCTGCTCACTGCAGAGATTTGTTTAGTTTGGCAGGACGTTGGTATAATTAGGCTCTAAAAGGATGTAAATCTCACCCCAGGTAACATTACTAATTTTAAATATCTGAAGCTAAATTGACTGTGGAGAAAAAAATCTAATAAATAGAATCTGTTACACAGGAAAAGTCCTTCAATATTAGGCATAGACATTTTTGGGAGCTAAATCTCTTTCAGTTTTTACAGTAAAAACAATAACAAACCAATTGCATATTACAACTGCAATATTAAACTTACACTGTTAACTTTTGTCAAGAGTTCAACACTGTTCCTGTTTCTTGTGACATTTGAAGTTTGGTCTTTAGTGCTTTCTAGTGATTAAACACTGAAACTTTAGAACATGTCCGTTCTCTCCTGCATTCTTCTCCAAAATATTACCGTACTCATAAAAAGAATATAACTTAATAAATAGTAAAAGAAAACCCTTAATAGCTTTATTATGAATTAAAGAGATTTTGTTGAGTTTTTTCTTCTTTTGTCCCTCAGTGCAAAAAGCTGCAGTCGGCTTTAATGTTGATTCTGGGTCTTGGAAAACCCTGAGTGCAGGTGATGAAAGTTTTGGATACCAGGTGGTGCAAAGACAATCAGAGTGAGTCATCTTGATTTAATTTTTAAAAACATTTGTAACATGTTGTAACCAAAGTTTGGGTTTCTCTCAGTCTGATTGTCAGCGCCCCACTGCTACAGTACGAAGGGAATAAAAGGGGACGGATATATCGGTGCAACACAGGAGGCCGTTGCAGCAATCTTCTTGATCTAGGTAGGAGTTATTTTACTATTGATTTTAGATGTGCACAAATTTCACAATTAAGACATTTAAACTTAAAAATTTTAAAAGTGGATCTCATGACCAGAGGTTGTTTGCACCAGCAGCTCCAAGGACTTTGCACTAAACACTGAACAATGTTAAACTTGCTGTCCTGTAAACAAGTATTTCCTCCATCAAACTTATATGTTTAAGCTGAAGTTTTAATATCAGACAAAGGTAATGTAACATCCAGATTTAGGGGAAATTATTGGCTTCTCTATTTACTCTGTTGGATACCAACATTTATTTGATGCCCCAAAAAAGGAAACAATCTGTAAGGGTGAAATAATCTTTCTTATCCATGGTCAACCTTCACTTTCATTTTTATATCTATTTGCCATTAGATTAAAAATATAATAGCCATTTTCCTTCAACAGCTTTTTTTCTTTTTATGATTTAAAATTTAGGGAGCAACATTCAGCTAAGTCAACCTTTGACCCAACTGGTGTTATAACAGCTTCACTTGGGAGAGATTGAGATTTAAACAAAATTAAATGCTGCAAATTATCACTGTATTTTATGGGAACAATTCTTAATGAGTGATAATTCTGACAAGTCGTCATCACAAGTGATTATTTTTACAGAGCCAAGAGCTGCAGTCAACATGTCTCTTGGTTTGGCGATGGCAAATGATCCGTCAACACAAAACACAATGGTGAGAGGATGAGCTGCAGAAAATAATGAATAAATAATGGATGAAAATATAAAGGTAAAGGTATATTATTATAAATATATTATTCACAAATTTTCCAGGCCTGTGGTCCAACCATTCCCAGAGACTGCAAAACTATCACCATGTACAACGGTTTGTGCTATGAGATCAAGCGATCTAATATGTTTGTAAAGTCTTATCCATCTGCGACTGAAGGTAGGTACAGTGAGCTTGTTTTATCATGATTATGTCACTGTCTCTGTAAACTGGAGATTAACTTTCTCATCAGCACACTTGAATAACTGTCAGGAAACTGATCTGGATTTCTGATTTCTTTTCACAGAGTGTGGAAACCAAGCTGACATTGCATTTCTGCTGGATGGATCAGGCAGTGTATATGCTAATGAGTTTTCCAAAATGAAAGAATTTGTAAAAAATCTGATCAGAAAATTCCTGGGAAGAGATACACAGGTGAGACTAACATTGATAATTTTGTCAATAGTTTTAGTGAACATCACCACTTTCGAACATATCTAATGTCAAAAATGTGAGTTTCTAAAAAACACTTGGTATGGCTAGTGAAAAGTAACACATTTATCTAAACTTAATCAAAAACCTTGATGCTACCTTTTGAAGTGAACATCTCCCTCCAGGTCATTGCTGCATTTGATTTACTGTATGTAGTACCTTTGTTTTTATACTTCATTTCCATTTTTTCAGTTTGCCATCACCCAGTTTTCCTCGTCTCCAACAACACATTACTACTTTAATACTTTTTGCACTTCCAACTGGAAATCTCAAATTGACGGCATCCCTAAATTTGGCGGAGGAACAGAGACAGCTAAAGCCATCCAAAATGTTGTGTAAGTATTTCTGACATGGTAGTGTGCAATACACTGCATTAAGTCAATATTACCTTAGAGCTTGAATGGACAAAATTAAATTTGATCATGAAAAGTTTAGAAAGTCCCTTATTCTATTAAAAGAGACATGTTGTTTTAGTTGGTAATGTAGTTTTTAACTAGTTGGAAAAATAATTCTCAATGTAACTCAAAGAAGATTCTAGATTGACTTTGATGACCAGAGAATACTACAATCTTTTTGAAGTCAGATTATTTTTTACTCAGTTTGTATAGATAAAAATAGCTATACTACTACATTTGCCTTTGAGATTTTCTAAGAAAACTGAACATATTTACTTTTGTCAACTTGATAGTTGCACAAATGAATTTTTTTTTAAAGCAAATCAGATGAAACTACAGTACTTAATATGTCAAAAGTAGATTTAAAAGAAGATTAAATCTGTGCACTTAATGCATGACAGTGGGTTAAAATAAAGAAAATGTTTTTAGTCAAAAATATTTGCAGTCCCAATGAGCTAAGAAGAGCTAAATAAAGTATTTTCTGGCCAAGTTGGTCAGACTTTATACATATGTAGCCTCTAGAGTGGTGGGACTTAAATTAATATATAATAATATCGAGTGTCCTTACGATTATTACTGCTACTTGTAAATATTGTGGTTTATGTTTTTTGCTTCATTATTTTAATTTTTAATCTTGAACAATATTAAATATTTCCGAAAACAACATTGGTAAAATAAAAGCTACGACATTTAGGATGGAAACAAACTAACACTGTTCACACCACATTTCTTAAGAGAGAAAACAAAAGCAGTGTTGGAGGAACAAAAATAATAATAATATATTTTTTAACAGGGATGGCGTCTTCTCATCACAAAGAGGTTCCAGATCAAATGCGAAAAGAATTTTAATAGTGATTACCGATGGAGAGTCTCAAAATCGCCAAAACTTACCAGGAGCAACACAGTCAGCTGATCGAAAAAACATTATTCGATTTGCTATTGGGGTAAGCGGCATCTATGATTGTTTTTACAAAGACATGTAAACATATATGCATATTGTCTGTTAGAGTACAACACATACATTTTTAAACTGCAAAAATCCTTATTAGTTTTGATTGTTACTTATATCTTCAACCAAAACTGTCAAATGTATAAAAGTATAAAAACACAGAATTTTTTTATTTCCTTCTCAAGATCTTCATATAAAATTTCACATAAATTCTAAACTTTTATTTTATTTCTAAAACAATTTCTTGTACTGTATTTAAAAGCAATGTTAAGGACTGAGTGCCAGCTTTTAAGACTAATCTTGACTCAAAATTATGAACTAAGAAACTTTAGATTACAACGAGTGCTTTGAAAAGAACTACTGCAGTATAATATTTCACTCACATTGTATTTACACCTCTAGGTGGGGAACGCATTCACAAATTATTATGCAAAACAAAAGCTCAGAATGATTGCATCTGCTGAGAATTTTGTGTTTGAAGTGGGAAGCTTTGATGCTCTTGACAAAATACGGGACAACTTGCAAGCCAAAATTTTTTCCATTGAAGGTATAAATTTATAATTTAACATCTGAAACATTTGTTAATTTTTAATTAACATGAACGCATTTTGTTTCATAGCTAACAGTGGCTAGTTACAAATATGAATCACAATTATATTAAACTACTAAGTAGTGACTATATTAAAGTTATTGTTGGCTCTGTGGTGTAGAGGAACTCTAAAGAACTCAGTAAAATAATATTTAATTTGTTTTGAATTTATAGGATCCCAAAGTGGTGGAGAGACTCTGAAACAGGAAATGTCTCAAGAAGGCTTCAGAGCAGCTTATGTGTCTGAGGTAAATAATCAAAGTAAAATTTTCAGAGTATTACGGCATTAAAAACAACCCATATTTGAAATAAAATGTTCTCTATGTTCTTGTATTGCAGTATATTCAGATGACTATGGTTGGTGCTAACCAGTGGAGAGGAGGCTACAAGAAATACTTGCTTAGTAATGTTTTAAACAATGTCACATTTGAGCCATCGTCCATTGAGCCTGACAGTTACCTTGGTAAGAACAGGACATAAATGTGATTTCTAGGTAATTTTTATCTGCACAATTTCAGTTTGATTTAACAAAAATAATTCACTGACTTATAGAGCTGCTGTCTTAGTCGATTAGAAAGCCACTTTTAGGTATTAAAGTCTGTTTAGCAACTTAACTGTCCAAAACATTTAAAATTTAAAAAGACAATTTTTCCTGATGTCTCTGACTATTTAACCATTAAACTCCAGGTTATTCCATGGCTGTTGCTAAAACCCCTTATGGTCCACTGACAATTCTTGGTGCTCCAAGAAACCAACACAAAGGAGTCGTTATGACAGCTTTCAATGAACTGAGAGATCAAATCAGACCCTTTGAACGACAGGTAGGTACAGCTGAAATTTACATCTATTCAATGAAAAGACACACAACTATTTTTCCTCTTTTTTTCAAACTATTTTTGTTGTAAATCAGCTATGAAAACCAAAGCTATTTCTATTTGTTAAATGCCAAATTGACGAAATGATTTAGAAATTATTCTTCCAAATTCAGAGGCTCAGATACATTTCCTTTGTACTTATTCAACTAAACAGCACACACGTTGACATTGTTGGTAACAATGACTCTAAAGGGAATTAAATAAAGGGGAAGGTAAGAGTTTCTTCTGACTTGTGGCCCATTAGGTAACAACAACATTCTTATTACTGACCACTATTGCTCTATTATTGTGGTTAGATTATAAGACCAACTGTATAAAAAAAATGATGTCCGTTCTTGTTTTCTCACAGACTGGTGAATATTTTGGGGCTGAGGTTTGTGCCATGGATGTGGATTCTGATGGTGTGACTGATCTAATCCTCATATCCTCTCCGATGTACAAAGATGTTGATAGAAAAGGACGAGTTTATGTCTGAATTAAGACGTTTGGTAAATGCAGAGTCATTTATGTTGATTTATTTAACCTCCTGTTAAGTTTAAGCATAAATTAAGTTTTCTCATCCTCTCATTTTTCCAGCGTGTGGTTTGTTATTTTGATAAACCGTCACAAATAACCACATTAAGAGGTGATGCGTCTGTCAGAGGGAGGTTTGGGTCGTCTCTTGCTGTTCTGCCTGATATCAATGCAGACACATTCAATGATTTGGCCGTTGGAGCTCCTTTGGAGAATGATGGCCAAGGAAGCATCTACATATTCCAAGGAGAAGGAGGAAGGAAAATAAATCCTACTTACTCACAGGTGACTAAAACGCAAACATAAATTACTAAATGTTTTGTTTTTCAACATGTGTTGAACCTTCACAGTGGGTCACTATTGAATAGAGTTTACTTATCTTCACATTATTCTGTAAATTCTCTCCAGATACTCTGGTTTCCTCTCTCAATTGCCCTTAAAGTGTGTCCATTATGTCTTACCTAATGTTTGCATTAGGCTAAGTCCTAATGAACCTGCCCGGTCCTAAGGGGCGGTGGGATGGTGACCTTTACCCCAGCCTGACTCTGCACAGACAAGCTAGTAAAAAAAAAAATTATGCATGAACTTGATAAAGCAAGATGTTTCTCATTACACAGAGAATTGCTGCATCTACTGTCCAATCAGGCCTGAAGTCATTTGGCATCTCAATCAGTCAGTCTTCCTACGATCAGAGTGGTGATGGACTTCCTGACTTAGCAGTGGGTTCAAAGGGAAAAGTTGTTTTACTCAGGTAAGTCCCCATTGTGGCTATTTATTAACACACATCTTCCATAATTCAACAAATTCCTCTTCATTTGTAACCTAAATATGTTTACAGGATAAGAAACTCTGAATGTTACTGAATGAAGTTGTTACTTGTTTCACAATCTCAAAACAAACAAGGCCTTTTCTGTTTCTAGATCCAGACCAGTTGTAACAGTGACTGCCACTGTGTCGTTCAACCCAAATCTGATCCCAACTCAAAAACCAGACTGTTCAAAAAAAACTGCAAAGCAAGGCTACTGTCTGCTTTACTATGAGAAAACTGTCTAATGTGAATGAAGGTACATTTCTTACTTTAGTTTCTCTATTTGTCCCTCATTTTATTTAAGAACTTTTATCAAACAAAACACATCTTGCAGCTCAAGCACAGGTTAATTTCACTTTAACTTTGGACGCAAATCGCAAGATACCAAACAACAGAGCTGAGATCAGCAAGGATGTGAGGCACAAGAGTGGATCGATTCATCTTAATTTAAATAATGAAGCATGCGCTGATGTGGACTTCTTTATTGAGGTAAGTTCTAATGTATGCATTACAGAAATCTTATGAAACAATAATATATTCCAACAACATTGTAATTAATATTTTTTTTTATTTCATAATGTTTCTATCATCCTACAGTCTTGTCCAGAAGATGCTCTCAATCCACTCATTAATGAGCTCAGATTCACATTTGATGGTTTAATTTCTGGCTCAAACCCAAGACCAAGCCTTTCTCCACAGGTTAAAACCACAACATCAAATTCTGTGAGTAACTCCTGTACACCCTTTACCTGATGAGCAAAATCTTCATGGTTCATAGTTCCTTTCATGGTTACTGCTATTCCATACAAAACATTCATGCAGTATTAAATGACAAATCTATTTGAAAGTCATATGACTGACCTAAATATTAATTTTGTCTGAGCAGATCTCCTGAATAGTTTGCTTCTCATTCACAGCTTGGCTTTGAGATCACTTGTGGAGCTGATAAAGTTTGTGAAGATAACTTGAAGGTGGATTTCAACTTCACTACGTAAGAGAGTTGTTTCTGGAAGTAAAGCCTTTATGTGTGAACTTTTTCATATTATGTCTATAAAAACTACACATCTGCATATTTTTGGCAAAAGCAAAGACTAAATGAGACTGAAAATCTTCAAGTTCAGCAAACTTAAGTTACAGTTTACTGAAATTAGGTGTTGACTAGCCTGGTAAAAACCATCCTCCTCTCTGCCTTGCTTGCCTCATACAAAGGGTCTAGACCAGTGGTTCTTAACCTGGGTTCGATCAAACCCCAGGGGTTCGGTGAGTCGGTCTCAGGGGTTCGGCGGAGCCTCTGCTGCCGCAGAGGTAAAGACTCACTTGTGTAAAGTCGTGAGACGCCCTGCTTTGCCATCACTTGCTGCAGAGGATCATGTTACATTGCTTAGCCAATCAGAGCTGTGGAGGAGCCCTGATTGGAGAAGCTCCACTCTCGGCATGGATTTGAACTTGTGTCTTTATTTACTTGAGCAAAGCTCACAGTTTTTACCATAGTCTACATCTGCTCCTTAGTGGCATCTTTTCAGGGTTGGTTCCGTGATAGGCAGCGTCCTACTAAAACTGTAGAGGTTGAGTACCCTGGCAGCGTCCTACTAAAACTCTGTCCATGTATGATGTCGAGGTTTGAGATGTTTTAAAATGTTTTTACTTTTAATTTTTACTTTTAATAATGTTTCTATCTTTTTCTAATCATTTTAAAAATCTCTTGTCTATTTTTGTTTTCATTTTCATTATTTATTTTAAATTGTGTAAAGCACTTTGAAATGCCTTGCTGCTGAAATGTGCTATACAAATAAAATTTGATTGATTGATTGATTGATTGATTGATAGTGGTGTGGGGGTGGTAACACAGCTAATATAATTACTTTACTAATTCAGAATACCGCTGTATTTTGTGTGTCGGGGTTGAGGGGAGGGGAATAAGAAGGGTTCTGTGAATGCGCATATGAAACAGGGGGGTTCGGTACCTCAAAAAGGTTAAGAACCACTGGTCTAAACCCCTGGCTATGAAAACAATTGCTTACTGGTGGACGGCGGTGAAGTTTCAAATTTTTCCGCCAATCACCAACTTTTAACTGTGACGCGTGTAAAGCACTACTTCAATGTGAAGTGACCTGCCCTGTAAACAGCCATTCCCCACTTCAAAGTGCCAAGCTGAACAAGGCATCTCTTAATATTTAGAAGCATAGCCAGCATGTTCTGAATGACTATGTTCACTTCAACCACTGCCATTACTAAACTACAGACAAACAATAATTCCAAAGTCTTGCAGAAAATTGTAGTCATTGTTCACAATTTTTCTTTCTGTTCGCTGACTGACCCGGTTGAAATGACCTAATCAATGTGTGACAATGTATAAAAACAGTTTTTTCTCCTGACTTTGCCTGTTAAATCAGACTGTGCTTCTCCTGTTGTATGTCAGGAAAAATTACCAAATGATTTCTACTTATTAAATCCCACCATAATGAGAGAAAGATAAAATTATATTCCCTCAAATTCAGAAGGTTCCATCCATCCATCCATTTTCTTTACACCCTTGTCCCTTACATCTCCATAGTATTTGGTAGAGTTGTATTTGAATGGGCTTTTTGGTAACTGCTTCAAAACCTTAACTTTGTTTTCCTCAAATCACTTTTAAACTAATCCAGTAGTGGCCTGGTTACAATCACTTCCATATTTATGAAACCCATTTTTGCCCAAGGTTAATGTGTTTAACAACATTTTCAGATTATGTGCTTCTCTCAGGATACTGGTGTATTTTGTGAAATACACTAGTCCCTCCTGCAACAGTCTGGGATGTTCTCAGGTTTGTAGCAGGCCATTTCAACCACCAACTACATTTCAGAGTCTTGAGAGAGGATACGTCTCCACATATTAAGGTCCATGCCCTGATGGTATTTGAGAACAGTAATCTGGTGTTTTGTGTTGCTCTTGGAGCAATTGCTTCATCCTTGCTCCATCCATGTTTTAAAGTGTTAAAAAGTGGATAATTAACCTCTCTTTCCAGGTTCAGTCAGCATCTTCACTAGGTCTTATGCTTCTGTGCATAAAGAGAATAAAGAGAATGGTCTCCAATTTCCGGGTTTTCACTATATTAATATTTCCCTTGAGCAATATTCTGCAATTACTGAGATCAGAGAAGCTGCCAAGTTTACATTCCACTTTACAAACCTGTTGTGATTTGGTTTCATCTTTTTGTTCTTGTCACTTATGTTTTTTCAGCTCCTCAGTGGTTAAAGTTGGAATAGATGAACTTCTGGATGTGACTGTCTTTGTGGAAAACAGAGGAGAAAACTCATACAACAGTCGCATTATTCTCACATACCCAGTTGGGCTCTCCTACAGAAAGGTTAAATCTGAGAAAGTAAGGCACTTTAAATTTCCTTCTCAACCTCTGCGGGTGGTGATCTCTCTCTCTCTCTCTCTCTCTGTCTCTCTCTCTCTCCCTCTCCTCTCTCTCTCTCCTCTCTCTCATCCACAACGGCTTTCCTCTGTTCTTCATCCACCACCACAATGTCCGGTTGGTTCTCCATTACCATCTTGTCTGTCTGGATCTGGAAGTCCCACAGGACCTTAGCTCGGTCATTCTCCACCACCTTTGGGGGTGTTTCCCACTTCGATCTTGGGGTTTCCAGTCCATATTCTGCACAGATGTTCCTGTACACTATGCCCGCCACTTGGTTATGTCGTTCCATGTACGCTTTCCCTGCCAGCATCTTGCACCCTGCTGTTATGTGCTGGACTGTCTCAGGGGCCTCCTTGCACATTCTACACCTTGGGTCTTGTCTGGTGTGGTAGATCTGAGCCTCTATTGCTCTGGTGTTTAGGGCCTGTTCCTGTGCAGCCAGGATGAGAGCCTCTGTGCTGTCCTTGAGTCCAGCTTTGTCCAGCCATTGGTAGGATTTCCTGATATCAGCCACTTCAGTTATTTGTCGGTGGTACATCCCATGTAGGGGCTTGTTCTCCCATGATGGAACCTCTAGCACCTCATCCTCTGTTCCCCATTGCCTGAGACATTCGCTGAGCATATCGTCTGTTGAGGCTTTGTCCTTGATGTATTTATGGATCTTGGATGTTTCATCCTGGACAGTGGCTCTCACACTCACTAGTCCTCTGCCTCCTTCCTTACGGCTCGTGTTCAGTCTCAGGGTGCTGGATTTGGGGTGGAATCCATCTCTTCCATTGGCCAGCTAATTATTCCTGCAGGGTATCTGATTACTGGTAAGGCATAGCTGTTTATTGCACGGATTTTGTTCTTGCCATTGAGCTGGCTTCTCAGGACTTGCCTTATTCGTTGGAGGTATTTGGCTGTGGCTCCTTTCCTTGTGACCTCATCGAGGTTGCCATTTGTTTGTGGTATTCCCAGGTACTTGTAACTGTCCTCAATGTCTGCTATTGTTCCTTCTGTGTGGATGACCTTCCCTCTCTTTGTAACCATCCGACCACACTTCTCTAGTCCGAATGACATTCCAATGTCAGTGCTGTATATCCTGGTGGTGTGGATCAGTGAGTCGATGTCTCGCTCACTCTTAGCGTACAGCTTGATGTCATCTATGTAGAGGAGGTGACTGATTGTGGCCCAATTCTTGAGTCTGTATCCGTAGCCAGTCTTGTTGATGATTTGGTTGAGGGGGTTCAGGCCTATGCAGAACAGCAGTGGGGACAGAGCATCTCCTTGGTATATGCCACATTTGATGGACACTCGTGCAAGTGGTTTGCAGTTGGCTTCAAGGGTGGTTTTCCATAGTCCCATTGAGTTTGCAATGAAGGCTCTTAGAGTCCTATTGATGTTGTACATCTCTAAGTATTCAATGATCCAAGTATGTGGCATTGAGTCATAGGCTTTCTTGTAATCTATCCAAGCGATTGATTATATATATATATTTAAAGAAGCTGCTGCAACAAGCTGATGATCTCTGTTTTATTGCAGGGAAGAATTGAGTGCAACTCTGTGGACAGTGAGGATGGTGTAACAAAAGGAAAGACAGTCTGTAGCATCGACAAACCAATATTCAAAAGCAACTCTATGGTTAGTTTGTGCTGCTGCTTTATTCATTATTTAACCAGAAGAGGAAGTCTTCTGATCCCTCTCTTTCATTTCCTTTTTAGGCAACCTTCATCGTCTCCTATGGTTTCAGCCCCAACAGTGATCTTGGTAGAAAGATCGAAGTGACTGCAAAAGCCACCAGGTACAACTCAAGAGTTAATAGTGCAGCTCTTTGATGCTGAAGATTTAACTAATTTTTTTATTTGATCTTTCTCTTACAGTGAAAATAAGCGTCACTCCCCTTCTAGTGAAGTCGACAAAAAACAGGAGATTGATGTCAAGTACAGTGTTTTTGTCACAATTGAAAGGCCTGTTAATTCAAGCAAATAATTTATTATTTAAAAAAATCCCCAATGGTTTAAATATATCTCAGTAAATGAATGCATGAAATGTATCCTCAGCTCCCCCAGCTACACCAATTTCACATATGGAGAAAATGCAGTTCAGAAACCACTTGAGCAAAAAATAAAGGTAGAAGAAGATTTCAATCTGTTGGATCAGAAATATCTTCTATATTTAACATTAGTTATATAATTTGGGTTCTTTGTGTTTTATTCCAACTTCTCTTAGGTTTTTAACACTATCAGACCACTAAATTTGACTGTTGTGATCAAAGTTCCTGTAAGACTTGGTGATAAAGACATCTGGATGGACATGAACAGTTTTCAGGTGGATAAATCTACAAATTAAAACTAATTAAATGTAAATAAGACTTGAACTGATGTGATGGAGCTCTGTTTACAGATTCCAGGCTGTCAGAGCAGCAGAGATGAAGAACCTACTGTCACTGATTTTGTTAATACAATAAAAGAAAAGAAAAAATTGGTAAATATGTCTTTGTAGGTTGCCTCTCACAAGTTTACACATTAATTTTTTTTATTAAAAATGTGACTTTTATAAGTATATTTAGTTTCCACACAATGTGCCATGAATCCTGTGCATTTCAACTTTAAATTCATGAGAGGTTGTATTGTGTTTATTTCACAGAACTAATGCTTTGTTAAACTATCTTTTTTGATTTAGGTTTTGCATATAGTCTTCTGAAATTAATCAGCATTATGCAACTTTACCTTTGGTACAGGACTGTACTGTAGCAAAGTGCAGAGTGTTCAGGTGCTCCAAGTTCATGGAAAGGAACGAGGAAACAACGTACACCATCTCTGCAAACATCAGCCCAGGATGGATAAAACAGGTAATTGATGCCTCGCTGATGTAGATGCACTGACTAGATTTTAAAATGTAAAAATAAATAAATAAATAAATAAATAAATAAAGGACAAAAAAGCTCATTGTCCCTGATGGGTTTCTCTCAGATCGGACTTCCATCTGCTAAGTTCCTCCTGACCAGTACAGCCAGTCTAGAGTACGTTGAGAACCAGTACATCTTCTACTCTTCAACCTCTAATAGTGGCCCTCCTGTTCACCAGGTGATAGAATGCTGTTATCAACATCTTAGTATAAAATCAGACCTTTAAGGGTTTTATTTGAAACTTCTAAACGTCTCACTTTCAGATTGAGGCATAGGTAGAAGTGTTTCCTAAACCTGATTTCACTAAAGAGATTATAGGAGGATCTCTGGGAGGATTGGCCTTTCTGGTTTTACTTACTGCTGGTCTGTATAAGGTGAGTCAACTGGGGGTTTTCTTAAAATCCCCATAATTTCCAGTTGAAAATAATTGACAAAACATGACTAGTAATTTTTAAGCAACAGATTTTTTTAAAGGGGATACATTATGCAAAATTATCTTTTGCACATTTTTATACTTCCATTGGTAAAATGAACTGAACTTATATTGCGCTTTTCCAATCATTTTGACCAAATCAACGCACTTTACACTAGAGTCACATTATAAGCTCTCACACATTTAGACACTGATGCACAGGTCTGTAGGCAATTTGGGTTTAGGTGCCTTGCCCCAGGGCACATCGACATGTGGCAGGAGGAAGCTGGAATTGAACCTACAACCTTCTGATCTACAACCAAGACAACTACTCTACCCATATAGCCACAGTCTCCCTTTAAATCTTTGGCATCTCAACTGTTTCTAAGCACTTAAAAAGTCAAAGCACTTGGAACAAGAAAATACCCAACCCAGTTACCCAGCAACAAAAGTGGATCTCCAGCATGTCTGATTAGCTGGTTTTATTGCTGTACACACTGTACAATTGCAGCTGGATATGACAAGCTTTGTGTGATTGGCCAATTAACCAGCATTTAAAAACCACTTGCTACTTTCTTGGTTGTTCAGGAGGCTCTTCTGCTTTTCAAAGATGTACCACTGATGTATAATTGCGCATCAGTTTGCAGCCATCTTCATGTGAGTGTAAATGTTCAGTTGAGGGGGCAAGGCTAGCAGCAGATTATTTGGATTTAAAGTGACAGGAGGCCCTAAAACAGCTCATTCTGAAAGGAGCTCTAAATAGAACAGGCCAGACTGAACACTCATTATCTAATGAGCGTTCAGACCAAACGCATTTTGCAACGTCATGCACAAGTGCACAAAGTGCACAAGTCAACGTGTCTGACTTGTGCACTTTGAAGTCAGATGCTTGACATTTTGCTGTAGACGCGTTAAAATCGCTGTAGTCTGCATTGAGACGAGCCGTTGCTTTCAGTAGATGATTGGTTGATGCTCCCCCGACAAATGGCAAAATTTCAGATTTTCCAATTCCACCGTTGGTCGCGTTGGATTCACTTGACGCTCGAAACGCAGCGCTAGACATGCAAAGCTTATAACATACTTTAATGTTAACCAGATGCCCCTGATGCTCAGATCCTGTTTGCTCTGAATGCAGCATAAGAATGATTTTGTGCAACATGTTTTGCACAACTTGAACAATTATCCTAACTTTTTCAAGAAAGCATAATAAGTAGCTTTAAATGTTTATTCCATGTCTTCCAGCATTTATCTTGCCACACATAATTTTCATTCCTCTCTCTTTACTGTTTTTCTCTCAGGCTGGATTTTTCAAGAGCAAATATAATGAGATGATCAATGAAAATGCAGGAGCAGAAGGAGACACGCCAGCAGAGGGATGAAATTGCCTTCTATTTGTCATGTCCATCCAGCTCATTAGTAATGATCACTGTTTCTATGAAATGGCCTTTTAATTTAGTGAATGTACCAAACACAACTGAATGTACCACTACTACTGTTTGTTGTTCAAACCATAAGTTTGAACAACAAACAGTAGTAAAATGTTTGCTGTTGTAAACATTAAAGGTATGTATAGAATAACTAGTAAAAAAAATTTGTTTCAGAAGTGTTGAGAATACATTCACTCTTTTAAAAGGCAATTGAAGATAAAAAAGAGAGCTTGGCTGTGCTGCTCACAGTCACTGGGGATTTAAGGGGTTTAGTAATGTCAATGTGTAAAGGATCTGAAACGCATAATGAAATATTCACAAATACAATATAATGTTTCAGAAGCTTTACTAATAGTGTTTTAAAAATGACTGTTATGCTCCAAAAAAGGTTGGACGTTTTATATTTGTCATGCACACTCACAGCTGGGTGAGGAGTAGGAGTCTTGAAACCGAAAAAAAGTGAGTAAGCTTATGAGCAGCAGCAAGTGGGGAGGTTCACTTCCTGAGCTGAGGGCTAAATTAGTCAACAAAGGTCTGAGACACGACCGAGAAGTTAAACGGAACAACATATCATCTACCAGCAGATGAACCTGCTGCAAGCCTCCAGTTATTTAGGCAAAATCAGTCTTAGTGTTGACATTGTTATCAAAATATATAATTCAGCTAAAACCTGTTGGCTTAATGTAGCAATTTATTTTTTCTTTTCTGCTTCAACAAGAAAAAAGCAACATATGGCATGCATCTGATAACCAGCTCACAGGGACTGAACTAGCATGTCACAAACAGGATCAGAGTATTGAGGAAGTCTAAGAAAAGCAGAAATGTTCAGTTTTATTTTTTATGCTTTGTTGTGAAGAGGCTTGAAAGACTGATAAATGACTAGACAGATGGTGAAATTATAAATTTTTCCCACATAGATTATTTTAACTCTAGTTTATGATCAGGATAATAACACATAAAAAATATCAGCACAGAGATATAGTGGATATAAATAGTCATGGTTCAGTATTCGAAAAATATTTGTTTAGTATATCTAAAATATTTGATAGATAATTCAGTTTGATGAGCAGACATACCTCGGTATTATGCTACTTGGTATGCTAATGGCTAGCCTGCAATCTAGAAAGACTGTAGAAAGACTGTAATCTCCACTGTCCATATTATCATATTTTCCAGACTACTGAGCGGACTTCACTATAAGCCGCACCCACAAAGTTTAAAAAAAAAAACAAACGATGCAGCCCTGCGTCTCCAACGCAGAACCATGGATTCGTTCGCAGAGTTTACGAACAGTTGCTATCGATCTGTACTGCCAGATCAATAGCCTTCAACTTAAAAGCTGCATCATATGAACTTCTTTGTGTGGTTTCCATGATGAGGGGGAAAGAGTTTGAAAACATTTCTCCATCGTGCCTGCTGCTAGCTGGTGCTTGTTCTAAATGCAAATTAGCGCCTTCTTTGATTTTCAGTTTTGACTTCTAATGATTCACTTCCTGCTAAAGAGCCCCCTGGTGGTTGAAGAAAAATCTGCAGAAAGCGTGGGCAAAAAGTAGAGGCTTATAGTCCGAAAGATATGGTAATGCTTATTAAGATATATTAAGTGTGTACATGAAAAAAAACATATTTATAGAAGTGGTGTATTTGGGGAATTTAATAATTTACAGGTGGTATATAGACATGTTCTTAGTGTCATTGTTTCTTCATGGTACTGTAAGGAAGACCGTTTTCAGAGACTCTCCTCCTCAACCAAATATGGCTGTTGATTCATTAATTTTTGCTCAGAGTTGCCTGACTAAAACTGTTTTAATCCATTTAATTTCTGCTGACTTTAAAGTGTAACCAAACCGCAACTGAGAGGATTTCACAATGGTAAGAAGACTGCATTGTTCTGTCACACCAACATGTTCTGCTTTCTATGCATTTGAATTTTTAACTAAAGATATTAGAGTAAAGAGGCTAGATACAAATGCATGTCATTCATTTCAGATTTTATTTGTATTTTACATTCCATTTTTAAGTAATTAGCTTCTTTTTTGTTTCGTTTATAACATAATAAAACACCGGAGAAGACTTTCAAGATGGTATGATTGGTATTTTTGTTGTTGTGTTTTTTTTTTGCCAGAGATGTTTTTTGCATAGTGAACCATCAATGTTTACTTCTCCTTATTTTGTACAAACTTTTCTTTTGTTATTTGCCAAATTCACTTAAAGTGAGGATGTTGCGTAAAACTTTCTGCATAGATCCTCATCTCCCCCTCCATACACACGCTCTTGCACAAAAACACATTGCCTCAGAAAGCTGCATGCAAACTGCGGTGTGTTGATTAATATCTGTATATTTTATTATTAAAACAGACCAAAGCTCCAGATATTTGATGCAAACGTAATTAGAACCTATTAGTGAATAGCAGATATTTACTAAAACACAAACTCTTAGGATTTTTGCTTTAGTTTCTAGTGCAATATCTAAATACACTTGAAATAAGTCAAAGCTAACTTATAAGTAACTTTGCAGCAAAATAAAGAAGCTAGTTTTAAGTAAATAATTTCTTAGTATTAATAGAAAAAAAAATACTAGTTCCACCGGCAGATTATTTTACCTATAACAATAAATTTTTCCTATGTTACAAATGGAATAATCCGCTCTTGGAAATAGTACTTTTGATCAATATTAAGGAATTATCGACTTTAAACAAGTTCCTACATCTTGCTTTAAAGTGTACTGAGATATTTCTGCTAGATAGACCACAAACACTTGGTAAGATTTTGTGTTTTTGCAGTGTATTGATGTAAACTAAGCAGGATCAGTAATTCATCAAAAGTACAATAGAAAGAGTGTGCTTACTTCAGGAAGAGAACTGCTGCTGGTCTATGTGGGCAGGCAGCAACAAACACCCACAGATGGTTGTTTTTAAGGATGTGACATCCATTTCTTCATTTCCACATTAAGCAAAATGACCAAACCCACACAGGAAGATGGCAGAACAACACCTTATTAGGACATGACCTGATTATTTCAGGATTCTAGTAGTAACAACCCAAACACAGATGACCAAACACCGATTCTGTTACCTCCACCCATTGGTTTACCCTCAACCAATTAAAGCTGCTAGATTTCACATTACAATTTTAAAGGTCAGAAGACAAAAAGGGTAAATGAAAATATTTCTTAGCTGAATTGAAAGTGACCCTGTTGTAACTCCTCCTACATCATGGAAAAACTAATGCACTGCCTCTCAGTTTAAATTGGTTGACCAGAGTGGAAATCACACTTTTAGTGTGATCTCATTGCCAGAAACACAATGGACTGGATAGTTACTGTGGCACTTTTCTGTTCAGGTAAGGAAAGTTTGTGTCTTCTGATTTCAAGCAGATGTTTTAAATAATCTGCCAGTGTGAAAACTGTAAGAGTGATTACTTGATGGAAGCTGCAGACAATAAATTAAGTTTCTGTTTTACCTATTATTTCTTAGACGCCTCAAAACAAAAATCACAGATAATCTAGAAGTGCAAGACATAAGAATGTTTAATAGCTTTTGTATATCATCCAATGATAAAATGTAAAAAAGTAAAGTTTATTAAGTTGGTAGGAGTTTGTCTTGTAACCTGTGGGTTGTCAGTTCAAAACCCCGCTCATAGGTCTGTGAATGTGTGAATAACTAAATGTAGTGTGAAGTGTTTCAAGTGCTCTAAACTTAACAAAGCACAATGCAAGTACAGGCTATTTCCCTTTTAAGTCTCTTGGTACAACAGAGCAGACAGTCACTTTTATTCCTTAAGATGCTGAAATCTTGGTCATTTTTCTGTTTGCAAAGAGACGTTTTCTACTTGCATTTGGCTTTGTTTCCCTTTTATCAATTTATCATCAGTATGCATGTTAAAAATGGTCAAATGTAACTGTGTTAACTGTAACTTTATTAAATTCCCTTCACAATTTTCTTATTATGGCAGATATTTTCTTTTACTTCGTCCAAACAGTTCTCAAGATGTCGGATTTTATTTCTTTGGAATTATTTTGAACTTTTCTTAAGAATAAGCAACGTGAATCTATTAACAAGAGTCAACGCTGTTAATTATCTTTAATGGTCTGTTTAATATACATCTTTGTTCTGTGTAAGCATTTCAATGGTTACACAGATTCCTCTCGCAAATGAGATTTTTATGTGTGTTGGGTTTGAACCTGGTTAAATAAATATTGGTTGACCAGAGTGGAAAAAACACTTTCAGTTGATTCTCAATGCCAGAAACACAATGGACTGAATATTTATGGTGGCACTTTTCTGTTCCGGTAAGGAAAGTTTGTATCTTCTGATTTCATGCAGATGTTTGGAAAAAGTGAAATCAGGTGAAAATGTTAAGATTGCCTGAATGAGCTGGTGGCAAAAGCAACCAGAGAAACGCTGAACTTTTAGTTGGGTCTCTTGGATAAAGCTTTTAAATGCAGATTTTCTGTAAAAGTAATTTAAAACATTTTACTGTCACAATCTTCGTGGCGGTGGTTGAGTAACACCCCAATACAGGAAAAAGGGAGGAAGAAGGGAAGTGAAAATGTATGTGTTCAGTAAGATAAAAATAAAAAATAAGACAATGAAACTAGTTAAATTTATAACAAACCAGAAAGAGGAAGATGATGAGTTACACAGGGCAGGGCAGGTGACAAAGAAGATGAAACAGAGGTGACTCAAGAATCAAAAGGGGAACATATTCTTAGATGAACTGATGAGTGGAACAAGAATCAACCAAGTAGCAAATGAGAGACCTGTCAGAGAATGAGCAGCAACCAGGAACTAATAAGCGGTGCACGACTACAACACAACTAAATGTAAGAGACTCAAAACCAACAGCAGACTGGGAAATTTAGAAATGGTACAAGAACAGGAAGTAAAGAAAACACAGAACAGAAATGACCACACACTTTCCAACACTTCGTCTGAAGTGTAGAAATCGGTTCCAACAGCTCAAGTCAAGTTTGTCTGCACATTTCAACACCAAGGCAGTTAGAAGTGTTTTACAAGTCATCAATCATGAAACAAGTAATTAGGGATTCCTTAATTTTTGTTAATTTTGTGAGATTGTGATCAATTGATACTTACATGTGAAGCTGATCTAACCCACCGATCTCATCTACCTCAGCTAAGGTCTAAAAGTCAACAACTGTCCTCATCTAGACTGAGCCACCAAGTCATGTGAGCTTGTTTTCACTTAGCAACCATCAACCCCCTGTTGCCAACTCAGCGACTTTATGGTTATATTTAGCAACACTTCAGACATAAAAAAGGAATCAACAAAAATCTGAATAGTCAGTGCCAAACTGCAATCAGTGCCCCTACAAACAGTAGACATTACATTTTGTCAAATGTCCTCATCAAAATCACCAAGGAACAACATCAGATATGTTGATCAATGTTTCACTTTCAACAAATGAAAGGCAACTCTCAACGGCTGGGTTTTTAGTTCAGATTTAAAGGCACTCAGTGTTTCAGGTGTTTTGCTGTTTTCTGGAAGTTTGTTCCAGATTTGTGGTGAATAGAAGCTGAATGATGCTTCTCCATGTTTTGTTCTGGTTCTAGATGCACAACAGAACCAGTACCGGAAACCCTGAGAGGTCTGGAAGGTTGCTATGACAACAGCAGATATTTTATGTGTAGTGGTGCTAAACTGTTCGGTGATTAAACATCAGTATTTTAAAGTCTGTCCTCTGAGCTACAGGGAGCCGGTGTAAGGACTTTAAAACTGGGGTGATGTGCTCCAACTTCCTGGTTTTAGTCAGAACATGAGCAGCAGCGCAGTGGATCAGCTGCAGCTGGAGGATTGTTATTTTCATGCAGAACATTGTTGCAATAATCGATACAACTGAAGATAAACATATGGTTGAGTTTCTCTAAATCTTGCTGAGAAATTAGTCCTTTAAGTCTAGATATGTTCTTCAGGTGATAGAAGGTCGAGTTTGCAACCCTCTTCATGAGACTCGGAACGTTCAGGTCTCACACCATCACTACACAGATTTTGGGCCTGATCACTAATTTCTAGTTGAAATAATTGAAGCTGTGTGCTGACTCTGGATCGCTTCTCATTGGGTCCACAGATAATAACCTCACTTTTGTTTTTTGTTCAGCTAGAGAAAGTTATGGCACATCCAGGCATTTATCTGTTCCAACAATCTGTACAAGTGCTTGAATGGGCTCAGAGTCACCAGGTAACATGATTTGTAGAGAAGCAGAAGAGCCAAATCCCATGAAGTGACAGTCAGCTCCTCCCATTTTTTCCCCCCATTTGCTGCTCAGCTCTCACTCTCAGTAACTTCACCCTGCTCACTGCAGAGCTTTGTTTTGATTGGCAGGACGTTGGTATAATTAGGCTCTAAAAGGACATAAATCTCACCACAGGTAACATTACTAATTTCAAAGATATGAAGCTAAATTGATTGCGGAGAAAGAAAATCCAATAAATAGAATCTGATACACAGGAAAAGTCCTTCAATATCAGGCAAAAACATTTTTTTGGTTGAAAATCTATTTCAGTTTTTACAGTAAAAAAAAAAATAACAAGCCAGTTGCCTGATACAACTTAAATATTAAAATTTGACTGCAATATTCAACTTACACTGTTAACTTTATTGTTTCTGTTTCTGTGTGACATTTGAAGTTTGGTCTTTAGTGCTCCC
This sequence comes from Poecilia picta, assembly GCA_033032245.1. Taxonomy (NCBI): domain Eukaryota; kingdom Metazoa; phylum Chordata; class Actinopteri; order Cyprinodontiformes; family Poeciliidae; genus Poecilia; species Poecilia picta. Next base: position 23,002,389 of record CM065371.1, read on the forward strand.
AAGTGGTTAAACACACATTGCAGAACATGTGTGTTCTCTCCTGCAGTCTTCTCCAAAATATTACCGTAGTCAGTCATTAAAACAGAATAATTTAATAAATAGTAAAAGAAAAACCATAATAGTTTTGAATTAAAGAGATTCTGTGGATTTCTTCTTTTTTTCTCAGTGCTAAAAGCTGCAGTCGGTTTTAATGTTGATTCAGATTCTTGGCAAACCCTGAATGCAGGTGATGAAAGTTTTGGATACCAGGTGGTGCAAAGACAATCAGAGTGAGTCATCTTGATTTAATTTTTAAAAACATTTGTAACATGTTGTAACCAATGTTTGCGTTTCTCTCAGTCTGCTTGTCAGCGCCCCACTGCTACAGTATGAAGGGAATAAAAGGGGACGGATATATCGGTGCAACACAGGAGGCCGCTGCAGCAATCTTGGTAGGAGTTATTTTACTATTGATTTTAGATGTGCACAAATTTCACAATAAAGACATTTAAAAGTACACAAATTTTATAAGTGGATCTCATGACCAGAGGTTGTTTGTACCAGCAGCTCCAAGGACTTTGCACTAAACACTGAACAATGTTAAACATGCTTTTCTGTAAACAAGTATTTCCTCCATCAAACTTATATGTTTAAGCTGAAGTTTTAATATCAGAAAAAGGTAATGTAACATCCAGATTTAGGGGAAATTATTGGCTTCTCTATTTACTCTGTTGGATACCAACATTTATTTGATGCCCCCAAAAAGGAAAAAACCTGTAAGGGTGAAATAATCTTTCAGTAACACCGTAATAAAATCGTCATGACACCGTCATAAACATGACATAACACCTGTGAACATTTTCATGAATATTTATGACTGTTGTCATAAAGTGTAATTCGGAAAAGCATGACACTTTTAATACAAAGTTGACATTATTCAAAATGTCTGTTATGACAACTTAACATTACATTAACCAAGAAATCATGATCGGACATAAATTTGTTATAAAAGTATTACTGACGAAACTTTAGCTGTGATTTACCAAATGACACTTTAATTCAACAGTTATCAATCGTTCTTATCCAAGGTCAACCTTCAATTTTCATTTTTATATCTTGTGGCCATTTGATTCAAAATATAGTAGACATTTCCCTTTCACAGTTCCCTTTTTTATATAGTGTTAAGAGAGGTAAATTTCTAAAACTTTTAAAATACCTTTTGACTCGTTATATCCTCTCTATGCCCGGGTATAGAAAAATGCTGCGCGCAAGTACCGAGATCACACAGAGATGACAGCGTCACAATAATCAGCATTTATTCAAGACAGATGCAACTATCACCAGAAAAGCACATCACAAAACATCAGAAAACCTCAGAGCACAAACACATAAATTTACCTGAGAAGAGGAAAAAGACAAACAGAAAGCAAGAACGTCCTTGGAGAAATTGCAAGCGCAAAATCTGATTTGTTACTCTGTGTGGAAAGTTTTATCTTCTTTTCTTTAATTTATTCAAATAAGGCGATTCTCTGCTCGACCAATTGGAAGCTGTCTCTGACCGTTTTTGAATATAGTACCGCCCTGAAACCTGTTCGGACGACCAAAAACAAGTTTCTCTTTTTTGTTTGAAGAAGAGGAGCTGACTCCTAAATTCCTGCTGTTTTATGGCCTTCGAAGTCAAGAGAAAGATAACTGGTACTCCCTCCTAAAAAGAGCAGATGTGTACTCTTAAATACTTCAGTTCACTTACAGCTCAATATGCCAGAATAACTTATAAATTTTAAAACTATACTCAGGCTATTTCACTAAGTCATGTTACATCTTATCACATAATGTTTTCTGGAGATTTTCTTTATTCTAAAGTTGTTTTCTCCCACTATCTGGCTTCATGCCTTTTGAGCAAGGAGAAACAAATTAAGGAATTTCACAGATAGTTGTGAAATTCTGGTTTTCTCTTCTGCTCTACCAGGAACCAACCTTTAATTCTGTATTTTAATTCAATAAAAGGTTATCTTCCAGAAAGTAATCTTTTTGTTCAGTTTCTCTCTCCAAAGTCCGTCCTGATGTTTCATTAAAACAATATACAACTCCTGTTTTTCTAATCTAATCTTCAAGTAAGAGTTAAACAATCCTAAACATTTTCTAATAGAGAACAAAACCTTTTCAAATACATTCATGATCGACTAAGTTAATTTCTAAGCTAAATAATACAATTTTCAGTCAGAGCATGCAATACTAAGCTATATGATGTTAATAGTTCAACAGTTTAAGGGTTCACTGAAAACTTTTCTCCTCTCCATGACCTGGTACCTCCCATACAAAGATGTTTTAGTTTATGACCTCCTGTCTTATGTGATAAAGGCCACAAGGACCCAAGCTAAAAGCTTTTGCCCAATCCATCACTCTTTGGTATTTTGAACCCAGTCATGGCTCTTCCTGCTTTTTAACTCAGTAACACAACTTCTTCAAAATTTAAGTAAAAGTTTCAGCTAATATTTCCTCAACAATAGTTTAAGGTTTATGGAGCAGTATTTCACCAAACCGGTGTTATAACAGCTTCCGTTGGGAGACATTTAGATTAAAACAAAAAGAAATGCTGCAAATAATTACTGTATTTCATGGAAAAAATTCTTAATGAGTGATAATTCTGACAAGTCGTCATCACAAGTGATTGTTTTTACAGAGCCAAGAGCTGCAGTCAACATGTCTCTTGGTTTGGCGATGGCAAATGATCCGTTAACACAAAACACAATGGTGAGAGGATGAGCTGCAGAAAATAATGAATAAATAATGGATGAAAATATAAAGGTAAAGGTATATTATTATAAATATATTATTCACAAATTTTCCAGGCCTGTGGTCCAACCATTCCCAGAGACTGCAAAACTATCACCATGTACAACGGTTTGTGCTATGAGATCAATCGATCTAATACGTTTGTAAAGTCTTATCCATCTGTGACTGAAGGTAGGTACAGTGAGCTTGTTTCATCATGATTAAGTCACTGCCTCTGTAAACTGGAGGTTAACTTTCTCATCACTTAATATTGGTCAGGAAAACCTGTATGGATCTCTGATTTCTTTTCACAGAGTGTCGAACCCAAGCTGACATTGCATTTTTGTTGGATGGCTCAGGCAGTGTAGTTGCTGAAGATTTCAGCAGAATGAAAGAATTTGTGAAAAATATGATCAGATCATTCCTGGGAAGAGATACACAGGTGAGACTAACATTGATAATTTTGTCAATAGTTTTAGTGAACATCACCACTTTCGAACATAGATGGGAGCCTCTTATTTATCTAACGTCAAAAATGTGAGTTTCTAAAGAAGACTTGAAAAGTAACACATTTATCAAAACTTAATCAAAAACCTTGATGTTACCTTTGGAAGTGTACATCTCCCTTCAGGTCATTGCTGCATTTGATTTACTGTAGTACCTTTGTTTTCTAACTTCATTTCCATTTTTTTCATTTTTGTAGTTTGCCATCACCCAGTTTTCTTATTCTCCAACAACGCATTACTACTTTAATACTTTTAGCACTTCCAACTGGAAATCTCAAATTGACGGCATCCCTAAATTTGGCGGAGGAACAGAGACAGCTAAAGCCATCCAAAATGTTGTGTAAGTACTTCTGACATGGTAGTGTGCAATACACTACATTAAGTCAATATTACCATAGAGCTTGAATGGACAAAATTAAATTTGATCATGAAAAGTTTAGAAAGTCCCTTTTTCTATTAAAAGAGACATGTTGTTTCAGTAGGTAATGTAGTTTTTAACCAGTTGGAAAAATAATTCTCAATGTAACGCAAAGAAGATTCTAGATAGGTAGATTATTTTTTACTCAGTTCGTATAGATAAATAGATCTACACTACTTCAGTTGTCTTCTAGATATTGTAAGGAAACTAAAAATATTTACTTTTGCCTACTTGATAGTCGCACAAATGATAAAAAAATAAAGCAAATCAGATGAAATTACTTAATATGGCAAAAGTAGATTTAAAAGAAGATTAAATCTGCGCACTTAATGCATGACAGTGGGTTAAAATAAGGAAAATGTTTTTAGTCAAAGATATTTGCAGCCCCAATGTGCTAAGAAGAGCTAAAGAAAGTATTTTCTGACCAAGTTGGTCAGACTTTATACATATGTAGCCTCTAGAGTGGTGGGACTTAAATGAATATATAATAATATCGAGTGTCCTTACGACTCAAAAAACATAAAATATTGTGGTTTATGTTTTTTGCTTCATTATATCAATTTTTAATCCTGAACAATATTAAATATTTCCAAAAACAACAACATTGGTAAAATAAAGGCTATAGCATGTCGGATGGAAACAAGCCAACACTGTTCACACCACATTTCTTAAGAGGGAAAACAGATTCAGTGTTGGAAGAACAAAAATAATAATAATAATATATTTTTTAACAGGGATGATGTCTTCTCATCACAAAGAGGTTCCAGGTCAAATGTGAAAAGAATTTTAATAGTGATTACAGATGGAGAATCTCAGGATCGCCAAAGCTTACCAACAGCAACACAGTCAGCTGATCGAAAAAACATTATTCGATTTGCTATTGGGGTAAGCGGCATCTATGATTTTTTTTTTACAATGATATGTAAACATGTATGCTTATTGTCTGTTGGAGTACAACACATTACATTATAATCCTCAAAAAGTGTTATCTTTGATTGTAACTGCATTGTTATATTTTCATTTGTAAATCAAAACTGTCAAATGTATCCTCAAGATTGTCAAATAAAATTTCACATAAATTCTAAATCTGTATATTATTTCTAAAACAATTTCACCGACTATTTAAAAGCAAGTAATAAGAACTGTGTGCCTGTTTTATAACTAATCTTGACTCAAAAACTTGAAGTAAGAGAAAATTTAGATTAGAACGACTGTTTTAAAAAAAACTACTGCAGTATAATGTTTTACTGACAGCCTGGATCATTTTAAATCGCTTCTTAAAACTAATTTTTACTCTTTGGCATTTAATTGATGTAATGTCTGTGCTCTGTTTTGTCTTTGTGTTATCGTTCTTGTACAGCACTTTGGAGCAGTTTTATGCCCGTTTTAAAGTGCTATATAAATAAATTTGACATTGACAATGACATACTGACATTGTGTTTACATCTCTAGGTGGGGAATGCATTCACAAGTCCAAGAGCAAGACAAGAGCTCAGAAACATTGCATCTCAACCTGCTGACAATTTTGTGTTTCAAGTGGGAAGCTTTGATGCTCTTGACCAAATACGGGACAACTTGCAGGCCAAAATCTTTTCCATTGAAGGTGTAAATTTATAATTTAACATCTGAAACATTTGTTCATTTTTCAGCAACATGAACACATTTTGTTTCATAGTTAACAGTGGCTAGTTACAAATATAAAGCACAATTATATAAAACTACTAAGTAGTGGCTGTATTAAAGTGATCGTTGGCTCTGTGTTGTAGATAAACTCTAAAGAACTCTGTAAAAATAATATTTAATTTGTTTTGAATTTATAGGATCCCAAAGTGGTGGAGAGACGCTGAAACAGGAAATGTCTCAAGAAGGCTTCAGAGCAGCTTATGTGTCTGGGGTAAGTAATCAAAGTAAAATTTTCAGAGTATTGCGGCATTAAAAACAACCCATATTTGAAATAAAATGTTCTCTCTGTTCTTGTATTGCAGTATATTCAGATGACTATGGTTGGTGCTAACCAGTGGAGAGGAGGCTACAAGAAATACTTGCTTAGTAATGTTTTAAACAACGTCAAATTTGAGCCATCGTCCATTGAGCCTGACAGTTACCTTGGTAAGAACAGGACATAAATGTGATTTCTAGGTAATTTTTATCTGCACAATTTCAGTTTGATTTAACAAAAATAATTCACTGACTTATAGAGCTGCTGTCTTAGTCGATTAGAAAGCCACTTTTAGGTATTAAAGTCTGTTTAGCAACTTAACTGTCCAAAACATTTAAAATTTGAAAAGACAATTTTTCCTGATGTCTCTGACTATTTAACCATTAAACTCCAGGTTATTCCATGGCTGTTGCTAAAACCCCTTATGGTCCACTGACAATTCTTGGTGCTCCAAGAAACCAACACAAAGGAGTCGTTATGACAGCTTTCAATGAACAACTGAGAGATCAAATCAGACCCTTTGAACGACAGGTAGGTACAGCTGAAATTTACATCTATTCAATGAAAAGACACACAACTATTTTTCCTCTTTCTGGCATTAAATTAAATGAAACTATTTTTGTTGTACATCAGCTAAGAAAACCAAAGCTATATTTGCCAAATGCCAAATTGACGAAATGTTTTAGAAATTATTTTTCCAAATTCAGAGGCTCAGATACATTTCCTTTGTACTTATTCAACTAAACAGCGCACATGTTGACATTGCTGGTGAAAATGACTCTAAAGGGAATTAAATAGACGATAGGGTAAGAGTTTCATGTGACTTGTGGCCCATTAGTTAACAACAACAGTCTTGTTACTGACCACTATTGCTATATTATTGTGATCAGATTATAAGACCAACTGTATAAAAAAGATGAAAGTTTCTTTCTGATGTCCATATATTCTTGTTTTCTCACAGACTGGTGAATATTTTGGGGCTGAGGTTTGTGCCATGGATGTGGATTCTGATGGAGTGACTGATCTAATCCTCATATCCTCTCCGATGTACAAAGATGTTGATAGAGAAGGACGAGTTTATGTCTGTGAATTAAGTCGCTTGGTAAATGCAGAATCATTTATGTTGATTTATTTAACCTCCTGTTAAGTTTTAGCATAAATAAAGTTTCCTCATCCTCTCATTTTTCCAGAATGTGGTTTGTTATTTTGATAAACCATCACAAATAACCACATTAAGAGGAGATGCGTCTGTCAGAGGGAGGTTTGGGTCGTCTCTTGCTGTTCTGCCTGATATCAATGCAGACACATTCAATGATTTGGCCGTTGGAGCTCCTTTGGAGAATGATGGCCAAGGAAGCATCTACATATTCCAAGGAGAAGGAGGAAGGAAAATAAATCCTACTTACTCACAGGTGAGCAAAACGCAAACATAGATCACTAAATGTTTTGTTTTTCAACATGAGTTGAACCTTCACAGTGGGTCACTATTGAATAGAGTTTACTTGTTCTTCACATTATTCTGTAAGTTCTCTCCAGGTACTCTGGCTTAATCCAATAATCCAAAATCTCGATTATTAGGTTTATTGGTTCCTCTCGATTTCACTTAAAGTTTGTCTGTTATGTCTTACCTAATATTTACATTAGGTTAAGTCCTAATGAACCAGCCCAGTCCTAAGGGGGTTGAGCTGGTGACCTTTACCCCCAGCCACCCTTTGACTCTGCACAGACAAGCTGGTAAAAATAAAATGATGGATGAACTGGATAAAGCAAGATGTTTCTCATTACACAGAGAATTGCTGCATCTACTGTCCAATCAGGTCTGAAGTTATTTGGCGTCTCAATCAGTCAGTCTTCCTACGATCAGAGTGGTGATGGACTTCCTGACTTAGCAGTGGGTTCAAAGGGAAAAGTTGTTTTACTCAGGTAAGTCCCCATTGTGGTTATTTATTAACACACATCTTCCATAATTCAACAAATTCCTCTTCATTTGAAACCTAAATATGTTTACAGGATAAAAACTCTGAATGTCACAGAATGAAGTTGTTAGTAGCTTCACAATCTCAAAACAAACAAGGCCTTTTCTGTTTCTAGATCCAGACCAGTTGTAACAGTGACTGCCACTGTGTCGTTCAACCCAAATCTGATCCCAACTCAAAACCCAGACTGTTCAAAACCACTGCCAAGCAAGGCTACTGTCTGCTTTACTATGAGAAAAGTGTCTAATGTGAATCAAGGTACATTTTTGACTTTAGTTTTTCTATTTGTCCATCATTTTATTTAAGAACTTTTATCAAACAAAACACATCTTGCAGCTCAAGCACAGGTTAATTTCACTTTAACTTTGGACGCAAATCGTAAGATACCAAACAACAGAGCTGAGATCAGCAAGGATGTGAGGCACAAGAGTGGATCACTTCATCTTAATTTAAATAGTGAAGCATGCGCTGATGTGGACTTCTTTATTGAGGTAAGTCCTAAAGCAACCATTACAGTAATTTTATACAACTATATAAGATTCAACAGTTTTTTCATTAATCATCTTTCTATCTCATAATGTCTTTCAGTCTTGTCCAGAAGATGCTCTCAATCCACTCAACAATGAGCTCAGGTTCACGTTTGATGGTTTGTCTTCTGGCTCAAACCCAAGACCAAGCCTTTCTCCACAGGTTAAAACCCCAACATTTCATCCTGTGAGTAAATCCTGTACATCCTAAATATGAACAGAAAGATCTTTACTGAGCTTTAACCTTCCCACAGCTGATTGACCTTTCATGGTTACCAGTATCAACCTTTCATACAAAACATTACATCACAAAGTAATTTCATATGATTGACCTAAATGTGAATTTTTCTCTGAGTAGATCTGTTTAACAGTTTACTGTCATCCACAGCTTGGGTTTGAGATCAGTTGTGGAGCTGATGAAGTGTGTGAAGATAATCTGAAGGTGGATTTTAACTTCACCAAGTAAGAAATTTGTTTCTGGAAGTAAAGCCTTGATGTGACCACTGAACTATACACATTATGTCTGCAAAACTTGCACATTTGTATTTGTTTGCAAAAGCAAGATGTACAAGAAATCTCAGACTATGGTTCTCCTGTTTAATGTTCCAGAAATATTTCTGTTGACACATGCCCAAATGATCTGACAGTACAAGTCTTGATGTGGCAAATAGGAAAAGTCACATCTACCATCAAACATAAACACAACTATAGCCACTTTTTGCAAAGTACTGAGGATTTACTACATAGTAAGATTCAGTAAATCTCTTCAACATTAAGATCAGGGAAGAAGCTATTATGGTTTCACATCCTTAGCTTCTGTGCTGACTGTAAGTCCAGTTGTGAAGGCCTCTTTGCACTTGGCTTCATCTTTGTCATGAAGTCGAGTCACTCATGGGTTACAATCCAATAATATTTATTTGTGAGTTTCTTAATAGACACATAAAACACAACACATTCTCCAGCTCAGCAGCTTCTCCATCTTATTCTGCCATGCCCCCTAGTGGCTGGAAACAGAACTATGAGTATAATTACTAGCATCTCCCCACTTCACTTTTTCAGTGCCTAAACCCTATTTATACCTGCCGTCAAAATTGCCCCTAAAAATGTTAATCATCACAATGGAAATTATTGATCTCATTTTAATTTATCATGAGATTACTTGCATATTGCGACAGGCTAACTGAAACAGACTCTTCAATCTCTTCAACCCTGTTGCTGGGTGAGTCTGTGAAAGCATGAACTTTCATTGTGTTTCTTTTAGGCATAAATCGTTTCATAATAGTCTTATATATCAACTGCTATGAACGTGAAGGTGCTAAGTATTAGCTATGCCTTTTGAACCATCACATAAAAACGTGTATTTACTTGTACTTCACCATCTTCCTGGTCAAGCTGTGTAGCGATCTGATCCCGGGACAGGAAGTGCTTCTTCCAGGCAGGCCACGATGTCTAACGGCTCTGGCACATGACACGGCGCCATTTTGATGCTTAATTCTTCCCCCTGACTGACTTCTGACACCATGTCAAGAAGTCTAACAACTGAGTAATTCGCATTCAGGAAGATTTATTTGTGGTTTCGTTCTTAACAAGAGAGCAAAACACGTTGGCATTATTGTCCAGCTCAAATTCTTCTCCGTTTTACATCTTTTTTGCCTTATTCGGCTGTGCCCCCTAGTGGTCAGGAACAGAACTACTACCTATATTTCTTCTTTTTATTGTTATTATTCCTTTTTACGACGGTTGGCAAGCAACGTTTAGATGTGCATTACCGCCATCTACTGGAGTGGAGTTTGGATCGATACGCAATTTTTAAAACTAAAATGACAATAAAAGAAAAAACAAAAGAAAGCAGTAAAAAGAATCCAAACAAAGCAACCACATTCTCTATTAATTTTGTCTTCTTAAGGTGCCCTAACAAAAACCAATAAGATTCAAAACAGGAAAGTTTATTCCAAACAGTTTGTATATTCAACTGCAATTGGTTTTCCTGTAATCTACATACTAGTTCCTTTCTCTCAATTGAAAAAATTTGGGGCAGAACAATAAGACTTGTTTTACTGTCTCTTCTCGAAATAAAAAACACATTTGGCTGTAGGATGTTTTCCCATTATAAATAATATTAAATGTTAAATGTTCAACATTGTCTGACCAAAATGTAGGCTGGATAGTAAATCACATTACAGTCTTTATGCACCTGTCATTTATCATGTTTTTTCAGGTCCTCAGTGGTTAAAGTCGGCATAGATGAACTTTTGAGTGTGACCGTCTTTGTGAAGAACAGAGGAGAAAACTCGTACAACAGTCGCATTACTCTCACATACCCTGTTGGGCTCTCCTACAGGAAGGTTACACCTCTGGAAGTAAGACACTAATATTAATATGTGTTGGTGAAGCTGCTGCAACAAGCTGATGATCTCTGTTTTATTGCAGGGAAGAATTGAGTGCAACTCTGTGGACAGTGAGGATGGCGTAACAAAAGGAAAGACAGTCTGTAGCATCGACAAACCAATATTCAAAAGCAACTCTATGGTTAGTTTGTGCTGCTGCTTTATTCATTATTTAACCAGAAGAGGAAGTCTTCTGATCCCTCTCTTTCATTTCCTTTTTAGGCAACCTTCATCGTCTCCTATGGTTTCAGCCCTAACAGTGATCTTGGTAGAAAGATTGAAGTGACTGCAAAAGCCACCAGGTACAACTCAAGAGTTAATAGTGCAGCTCTTTGATGCTGAAGATTTAACAAATTTTTTATTTGCTCTTTCTTTTACAGTGAGAATAAGCGTCACTCCCCTTCTAGTGAAGTCGACAAAAAACAGGAGATTGATGTCAAGTACAGTGTTTTTGTCACAATTGAAAGGTCTGTTAATTCAAGCAAATAATTTATTATTTAAAAAATCCCCAATGGTTTAAATATATCTCAGTAAATGAATGCATGAAATGTATCCTCAGCTCCCCCAGCTACACCAATTTTACATATGGAGAAAATGCAGTTCAGAAACCACTTGAGCAAAAAATAAAGGTAGAAGAAGATTTCACTCTGTTGGATCAGAAATATCTTCTATATTTAACATTAGTTATATAATTTGGGTTCTTTGTGTTTTATTCCAACTTCTCTTAGGTTTTTAACACTATCAGACCACTAAATTTGACTGTTGTGATCAAAGTTCCTGTAAGACTTGGTGATAAAGACATCTGGATGGACATGAACAGTTTTCAGGTGGATAAATCTACAAACTAGAACTAATTAAATGTAAATAAGACTTGAACTGATGTGATGGAGCTCTGTTTTCAGATTCCAGGCTGTCAGAGCAGCAGAGATGAAGAACCTACTGTCACTGATTTTGTTGATAAGATAAAAGAAAAGAAAATATTGGTAAATATGTCTTCATGCACCCTGTCTTTATGAGAGGATGTTTTTTTTAATTCACATCTCAGAACTAATACTTTCTTAAAGTGTCTTTTGATCCAGTTTTTCCATTCAGTCTTCTGAAATTCCCACATTTAATCAGTATCTTGCAACTTTACCTTTGGTACAGGACTGTACTGTAGCAAAGTGCAGAGTGTTCAGGTGCTCCGAGTTCATGGAAAGGAACAAGGACACAACGTACACCATCTCTGCAAACATCAGCTCAGGATGGATAGAACAGGTAATTAATGTGAAGTTCATGTAGATGCAGATAATTGATGCAATGTTGATATAGATGCACTGACTAGGCTGTGAAATGTAAAAGAATAAACAGAATAAAAAAGCTCATCATCCCTGATATGTTTCTCTCTCAGATCGGACTTCCATCTGCTAAGTTCCTCCTGACCAGTACAGCCAGTCTAGAGTATGATGAGAATCAGTACATCTTCTTCTCTACAACCTCTAATAGTGGCCCTCCTGTTCACAAGGTGATAGAATGTTGCTGTCAACGTCTTAGTAACAATCAGACCTTTAAGATTTTTTTTAAAACTTCTAAACGTCTCACTTTCAGATTGAGGCAGAGGTAGAAGTGTTTCCTAAACCAGATTTCACTAAAGAGATTATAGGAGGATCTCTGGGAGGATTGGCCTTTCTGGCTTTACTTACTGCTGGTCTGTATAAGGTGAGTCAACTAAGATTTTCTTAAAATCTCAAAGATTTCCTGTTGTAATAATTGACCAAACATGACCAGTAATTTCTAACAAGCAGATTTCTTAATTTTTCTTTGCAAAATTCCAATTTTCAATATTTTTATGCTTTCCTTTTTGTCTCTACTGCGTCTAAAAACAGCCCAAAGCTTCACTCAGTAATTTTCTGGGAATAACTGAGTGCCTCTTAGCGTTTGGATAATGAGCCGTTTCAAAAACAGCAGATGCTGAGTAATCCTGCGGTGCTACCTAGCAACCACAGCAGAGCCCAGCCCATTTAGTCAGCTGGTTTTACTCGCAGTACAATGGCTGCTGGAAAAGACAAGAGTTTTGTTCTTGACTTACCATCCAGAATCCACTTGCTGCATTTTTGTTGATTGTGGAGGAGGCCCCACTTCTGCTTTTTAAAGATATATGTTTGTAACTATAGCAAGTGTCCCAAGTGGTTTGATGTGGCCAGATGCCACTTATTTAGATGTAAAGTGACTAGAGACCTTAAACCAGCTAATTTTGGAAGGAGCTCAAAAAAGGCAGAACTGGGCAGACTAAAATCTTTGATTTTGTGCAAAGAATGTAATAAAAATAGTCTGCATCACCCACCATATTCAAGGAAGCATGATAAATCACTTTTAATGTTTATCTCAAGTCTTCCCTCACTTATCTTGCTCTTCTTCCCTGCGTTCCTCTCAGGCTGGATTTTTCAAGAGCAAGTACAGTCAGATGATAACTGAAAATGAAGGAGGAGAAGCAGCACCAGGAGCAGAAGATGCAGCCCCCACAAATGGATGAAAGTTCCAGTACATTTGCAATGATACCTGTTTCTAAGAAATGTATCTGATGGCCATTTAATTTAGTGAATGTACCAAACACAGTGTGTGTCTATCAAACCATTCCCTGTGTTACTTTGTACATATGAACTTCAACAACAAACCAGTAAATCTATGCAGAATTACTGGTAATAATGTAGTTTCTCTTAATATTAGGGTGATATTGATGATATACTTGTTTTTAAAAAAAAGACCTGCGATTGAGGACATATACTGTAACAGTGCTGCGCTGCTCAAAGTTACAGTGGATTAAAGTGTAATAATGATGTAAATGTGCAGGGATCTGAAATGCAAAGTGAACAATGTAATGTAATGTTTCAGAAGCTTTAAAGATAAAATAATGTTTGTTTGCTTTGGACTTTCTGGTGAAATATTTGTTTTATATGACAAGGTGATTGTATGGTGGACAGACAGCATACCAATGTTCAGTGATTTTTAAATATTTTAAAACACAACATAATTAAAGTTGCTTGTAGGCTAAAAAAAGTGCTTGACAATGAATATAAACTGCTTTACTGAGAAATAAAGAATAATTTATATTATTGAAACATCTTTCCTGTACTGTGTTAAGTAAATAATCCAGACATTTTATTTTTGGAAAAAAAAAATGTCTGATTTTATTGTCCTGTGTCACGTTTTGTGATTTAAATGTGTTTAAAAAATAAATGTCTACTTATGAATAGAATTTTTATGGCTAAAAATGTATTTGTATCAGAACTGATGAATTAAGAATTACTGGTGATGCATTAATCCTTCATTTCCAGCTAAAAGTATAAAATCAAAGCCATAAAAAAAGTTAACTTTTTTGAGCTTTACATCATGTTGTAATTAGATTGAGTCATCAAACCTGGAGTGTTGCCTTGATTCTTACATGAACGTTTGAGAAATCCTTTAATCTCCATGGCAACCATTCAGCTGTGCAAAACACCTGGGTGGACCTAGCTCCGCCTTCCAGACACAGCTCCTCCTCAGGGCTGCAGATTCACAGTGACTTCCCCACTCAGCTCCTTACGACTAACCCACAGCAATTAGCCAACATCTGGTAGAACTGCTGAGCTCATTATAGGAGAGAAACCAGTATAAAAATTAGTAAAGGGCTAATAAAGGAGCCATGTTGGGATGACTTCTTGAAGGCCGAGTTTCAGAAAGAGCAGGAGTTTCTTAAAGAGATAGAAGCGCATTTTCAAAATGTTAAAAATGGAAATCAAACCTAAGTCATATTCGAAACATATGGCATTTCTATAACAACCGAAGGTAACGGTCAACTGATTGTACTATAAAACAGCATTATGTGCCTGGAAGATGCATAAAACTGAAACATTGTTTGGTCAGATGATCAGTGTTTTAAATTCATATCCCACTGAAAATGTACATTTACTTTAATCCAAGTAAAACATACATTTTGAACTGTATATGAATTAAAAGTGATATTAGAACCTAGTCTTATTGAAGTCAATTTGCAAAAAAAAGAGAAAAATAATCACAGATACATGGAACAAAATAAAGCAACATATTTAAAATATTTAGTTTATTTGGATAATCACAAATGATAAAAAAAACACTTATGATGAACAGCAAAATTTTCAGTCAAGGTGAGAGCTGTGTTCCAAATAGCAGTTTTAATCAACACTTTCCTAACATAAAGAGAAACTACATTGTTACCAGATAGTTTGCATTTCAAGGTAGCAATTAACAGGGAATGATCTGGAAAATACACATTGTGTTTGGCCCATTCACTAAATTAAACGGCCATTTCATAGAAACATTGATCATTACAAATGTTCTGGAAGGAGTTCTCCTTTGCCCAGTCTTCTCGTTGAGTAAATTTGATCAATTGCATTGAGAGACCAGTTGACCAGATCCATAATTTGTAGATTCAGAGGATAAACAAAGAAAAGCTCCAAAAAGTAGCACACAGACAGAGCAAGCAGAACAATGATGGATAGGGAGGGAGCAGGGGAAAGACGTCCAAATACCTCTTTAGGTCTAATTTATCACAGCTAAAACTAGTGACGAGGTCTGAAATCTGCAGTAATTGACTCTAACCTGAACCTTCAGATCCACATAAAGACAGTTATAAAGTCGGGCTTCTGCCTGACATAAAGCAGGAGAAACACAGACTAATTAATGGGCAAAATGAGAGAAAAATCTAAGCTTTTAGGTTTTGGCAAACTATAACTTAAGTTTGATGACCATTAGAAATTTCTTCTAGATCCTGCGTCTGCCAAAGATATGCAGAGATGTAGGTTTTGCAAACATGTTATGTATAAGTTCACATATCAAATCAAATTTTATTTGTATGGCAGATTTCAGCAGCAAGGCATTTCTAAGTGGATTACATCATAACAAACACAAAAATATATATTAAGCTTTTACTTCCAGAAATCATTAATTTACTTGGTGAAGTTCAAATGCATCTTCAAATCATCTTCACACAATTTTCATCAGCTTCTCATCTGATCTCAAAGCCAAGCTGTGGATGACAGTAAACTATTCAGCAGATCTGCTCTGAAAAATGATTACTGTATTTTCTGCACTATAAGGCACACCGGATTATAAGGCGCACCTTCAATGAATGGCCTATTTTAAAACTTTTTTCATATATAAGGCGCATAGAATAGACGCCACAGTTATGTTGCCACCCATCCGGTATTGAACGGGACATGATTTGTTCCGTTCACTACAAATATGGATGTCTAATAATAAAAAATTGGTCCCTGAGTTCTATATATAGCATCTGCACTAGTCATTGTTCACTCACGGTTTTGGTGTTGCGATATTGTGCCCAACTGCTTTCTGGTTAGCACAGACCAACCGACACGCTGCCGCCGCAGCCTCTGTCTCTCTTCCACCGACCCCCACGGCTTTAAATGTATAGCTGCTGGTCCCTTGGTAACTCTAGCCGAAGCTCCCGGATAAATGTCTAAAGCTACTTTGTTGACATAAAGAATGTCAACAAAACAGTCCGATTCCGGTCGGCGAGGAGAACCTGGAGAGCGACTGGAATGGGGCGTCTGGACGATGGTCACCCTTCTCCGTTCGCGCACAGCATGTTGGTGGAAAAAGTGATGCTAGATGACCTGCAGATGACCTGATTATTAGGTGGGTAGGTAGATACATAGACATGTCTATGGGTAGATCGGTCAGTCAAACTTTATTAAGAAACCAGTTTTTTGACAACATCCCAGCATGCACTGCGCGCTTCTTCTACGGGGAAAATTAAGTCGGCAGCTGCTTACCGTAGTTGCTAAACCTGTTGTGGCTCAATATTGGTCCATATATTAGGCGCACCGGGTTATAAGGCGCACTGTCGGCTTTTGAGGAAATTCAAGGTTTTTAGGTGTGCCTTATAGTGCGGAAAATACAGTATATTCAGATCAATCATATGTTTTTAAAATTACATTGTGATTTAGTTGTACATTAAAGTTTTGTATGAAACGGTCATTGGAGTAACACATCAAATGTAACGGAAAGGTTAAAGCTCAGTAAAGATCTTTCTGTTAATATTTAGGATGTACATGAGTTACTCACAGGATGAAATGTTGTGGTTTTAACCTGTGGAGAAAGGCTTGGTCTTGGGTTTGACCCAGAAGGCAAACCATCAAACGTGAACCTGAGCTCATTATTGAGTGGATTGAGAGCATCTTCTGGACAAGACTGAAAGACATTATGAGATAGAAAGATGATTAATGAAAAACTGTTGAATCTTATATAGTTGTATAAAATTACTGTAATGGTTGCTTTAGGACTTACCTCAATAAAGAAGTCCACATCAGTGCATGCTTCACTATTTAAATTAAGATTTAAGTGATCCACTCTTGTGCCTCACATCCTTGCTGATCTCAGCTCTGTTGTTTGGTATCTTGTGATTTGCGTCCAAAGTTAAAGTGAAATTAACCTGTGCTTGAGCTGGAAAATGTATTTTGTTTGATAAAAGTTCTTAAATAAAATGATGGACAAATAGAAAAACTAAAGTGAGAAATGTACCTTGATTCACATTAGACACTTTTCTCATAGTAAAGCAGACAGTAGCCTTGCTTTGCAGTTTTTTTGAACAGTCTGGGTTTTGAGTTGGGATCAGATTTGGGTTGAACGACACAGTGGCAGTCACTGTTACAACTGGTCTGGATCTAGAAACAGAAAAGGCCTTGTTTGTTTTGAGATTGTGAAGCAAGTAACAACTTCATTCAGTAACATTCAGAGTTTTTATCCTGTAAACATATTTAGGTTTCAAATGAAGAGGAATTTGTTGAATTATGGAAGATGTGTGTTAATAAATAACCACAATGGGGACTTACCTGAGTAAAACAACTTTTCCCTTTGAACCCACTGCTAAGTCAGGAAGTCCATCACCACTCTGATCGTAGGAAGACTGACTGATTGAGATGCCAAATGACTTCAGACCTGATTGGACTGCAGATGCAGCAATTCTCTGTGGAAAGAGAAACATCTTGGTTTATCAAGATAATTTTTTATACCAGCTTCTCTGTGCAGAGTCAAAGGGTGGCTGGGGGTAAAGGTCACCAGCTCTCCGTCAGGCCCTGTAATAGTTGCATTAAACTTAGCAGTAATGGCTTTAGACTATCAGAGGAAGCCAGAGTATCTGGAGAGAATTTACAGAATAATGTGCAGAACAAGTAAACTCTATTCAATAGTGACCCACTGTGAAGGTTCAACTCATATTGAAAAACAAAACATTTAGTGATTTATGTTTGCGTTTTGCTCACCTGTGAGTAAGTAGGATTTATTTTCCTTCCTCCTTCTCCTTGGAATATGTAGATGCTTCCTTGGCCATCATTCTCCAAAGGAGCTCCAATGGCCAAATCATTGAATGTGTCTGCATTGATATCAGGCAGAACAGCAAGAGACGACCCAAACCTCCCTCTGACAGACGCATCACCTCTTAATGTAGTTATTTGTGACGGTTTATCAAAATAACAAACCACATTCTGGAAAAATGAGAGGATGAGGAAACTTTATTTATGCCTAAACTTAACAGGAGGTTAAATAAATCAACATAAATGACTCTGCATTTACCAAACGTCTTAATTCACAAACATAAACTCGTCCTTCTCTGTCAACGTCTTTGTACATCGGAGAGGATATGAGGATTAGATCAGTCACACCATCAGAATCCACATCCATGGCACAAACCTCAGCCCCAAAATATTCACCAGTCTGTGAGAAAACAAGTCCTTAAGTCGCATGTGTGCTACTTAACCTGCGCAGGTTAAGTAGCACACATGCTATCCACCATTGTTTTTGTTGTTATCCATCTATGCATGTGTAGAGCGCTCCATGCGTTCAGAGCATATGCAGCTGGATCCCAACACAAATAGTACCAGAGGAAAAATGTATAATAAATATACATTACTGATTATTATACAGATACTCGATAAAAAGTTACTTTTATTCAATCAACTGTTCCTACCTGTGATTCAAAGGGTCTGATTTCATCTCTCAGTTGTTCATTGAAAACTGTCATAACAAATCCTTTGTTTTGATTTCTTGGAGCACCAAGAATTGTCAGTGGACCATCAAGGGTTTTAGCAACAGCCATGGAATAACCTGGAGTTCAAAGGTTAAATAATCAGAGACATCAGGGAACATAGTTTTGGACATTTAGATTGTTAGACTGAAATACTTGAATGTGACTTTCTGATTAACAAACATAGCAGATCTCTGGGTCAATGAATCATCTGATATTATTCAGATTAAAATCCCTACAAGGCCCAGATCCTTCAGATTTTTGTTCTTGTCTACAATATTTACTCAGACAATGGTCAAAACTGTTTAGGGTGTTTTTGTACTCTTCACTGTATGACCAATGTGCATCGAAATAGAAAACAGGTTTTAAATCTCACCAATATGGTATTTCTTGTATCCTTATGTTAGTATAACCATATATCTAATATACTGAAAACAGTAGAGATACATATTATATATATATATATATATATATATATATATATATATATATATATATATATATATATATATATATATATATATATACTGTATATACCTTGAACTTACCTTGACAT
The DNA here is from genome assembly GCA_033032245.1 of Poecilia picta. Lineage (NCBI taxonomy): Eukaryota > Metazoa > Chordata > Actinopteri > Cyprinodontiformes > Poeciliidae > Poecilia > Poecilia picta. The sequence goes on from CM065371.1 coordinate 23,021,490, forward strand.
TATTTACCCCAGACACATAAGCTGCTCTGAAGCCTTCTTGAGACATTTTCTGGTTCAGTATCTCTCCACCACCTTGAGGTCCTGCAAATTCAAAACAAATTATATTTTAGTTTTGTTACATGCAGTTCCTTTACACCATGGACTTAAAGACTTTGCCAAAAACATAATATAAAATTATGTAACTCTCTTACATTCTTAAGAGTCAAGATAAGTTTGGATATTTTCATCTAATAATCCGGTAGACTTGGTTTGATTGGGGAACAAAGTTGGAACATTTGTTTCATATTCAGCCGCGGTTCTCTTTCACACTTAACTGTGTCAAACAATCCAAACTTGTTGAAAAACCTTTTTATGTATTTATTAATACAATAATCTATCAGCACTGTGATTTATGTTTGATTTATGCCACTGTTAGCTATGAAATAAAATGTGGAGTCAAAACATTTCCTGTTGTTTAAACTTTAAAAATCGTTTCAGAGATTGTAAAATCATAAATTTGTACCTTCAATTGAATCAATTTTGGCCTGCAAGGTCTCCCGTATCCTGTCAAGAGAATCAAAGCTTCCCACTGAAACACAAAATCCTCAGCAGGTTGAGATGCAATCGCTCTGAGCTCTTGTTTTGCACTTGAACTTCTGAATGCATCCCCCACCTGGAGGTGTAAATACAATGTTAGAAATTATGCTGCAGTAGTTCTTTTCATAACCGCTGTTATAATGACAAGAATCAGTCATGAAAACTTGTACTTATGTTTTTTTCAACACTTTTAATACAGAAATACAGAAAAAGAAATTATTTTATAATTGAACTAAAAATTTAAGGTTTTTATGAGAATGAAGATCTTGAGTGAATACATTTTATGCTCAATGTTTATATGTTTGCTTTATAAATAGATAGATAACCATGCAGTTAATTTTAATAATGATTTTTGCAGTATTAAAATGCAATGTGTTGTATTCTAACACGCAAAAGACACATAAATATTTACATGTGATGTAATTAATAAATGCCACTTACCCCAATAACAAATCTAAGAATGTTTTTTCGACCAGCTGATTGTGTTGCTGCTGGTAAGTTTTGGCGATCCTGAGACTCTCCATCTGTAATGACGATCAGAATCCTTTTCACATTTGACCTGGATCCCCTTTGTGGTGAGAAGACGTCATCTCTATTAAAAAAAGGTCATAATTATTATTTCTGTTCTTGCAGTTGACAGAGTGGAGCTGGATTGTTTCCATTCTAAATTATCTAGACTTAATTTAACCAATGATGTGTCTATCACTGAAACCAACAAATAACATTTTTGGGTTCTTTGAAGTGAAGAAGCAAAAAACTTAACATGCCTTCTAGTAATCAGTTTACTCTGTAATAATCTTAAAATAATGTAGTATAATATGCTGACATGTCATAAATACTTACACAACATTTTGGATGGCTTTAGCTGTCGCTGTTCCTCCGTTTAATTGACGGATGTTGTTAATTTGAGATTCCCAGTTGGAAGTGTTAAAAGTATTAAAGTAGTAATGTGTTGTTGGAGAAGAAGAAAACTGGGTGATAGCAAACTGCAAAAAAAAAAAAAAAGAATATGACGTAAAAACGGCTTTCAATAAAAATCAACTACAGTAAATTAAACGCAGCATAGAAATTAAAGGGGATGTATGTTTGGAAAAAACAACATGAAGCTTTTTGATGAGTTTATGATTAATGTTTTCGTTACCTCTTGCTGTACTGGGATTTATTTTTATCAACAGTCATTTTTTCTGCATTTTTACTGAAATAATTAAACAAATTATCAATGTTAGTCTCACCTGTGTATCTTTTCCCAGGAATGATCTGATCAGATTTTTCACAAATACTTTCATTCTGTGGAAATCTTCAGCATATACACTGCCTGATCCATCCAGGATAAATGCAATGTCAGCTTGGCTTCCACACTCTGTGAAAAGAAATAAAGAAATCAGAGATCCAGATTAGTTTCCTGACCGTTATTCAAGTGTGTTACCTAGAAAGTTAACCTCCAGTTTACAGAGGCAGTTACTGTACCTTCAGTCGCAGGCGGGTAAAACTTCACAAGTGTATTATTTGAATCGATCTCAAAGCACAAACCATTGGATGTGGCGATAGATGCACAGTCACTGGGAATGGTTGGACCACAGACCTGGAAAATGTGCGATAAGTAGGTCTATTCCTTTACTGTGTCCTGATTTTACATTTTCATGTTGCATTTATTCATTATTTTCTGCAGCTCATCCTCTCACCATTGTGTTTTGTGTTGAAGGATCATATGCCATCGACGAACCAAGGGACATGTTGACTGCAGCTCTTTGCTCTGTAAAAACAATCACTGGTCATGATGACTTGGTAAAGTTATCACTCGTTAAAAATTGTTCCCATAAATTACAGAGAACATTTGTTTCTAAGTCTAAGTCCAAATAAATGCGACTTTCATGTGATTTCCAGAGTAAATCGCAAACGACCTGAAAGTCTCCCGCATGCACAGCAGAGGGCGCAATAAAGTCACACATAAAGTGCATGCTCAGCAAAATGTGATCTGGCTGCAGAGACTCAGGTCACATTTCAACAGATCAGATTTTTAACCACATTTCCTGGGTCACATTTGAAAAAAATACAATCTGTGTTGTTCAAATTGTAATTAAAAGATCCGACATAAGTCACCTTAAGGCAAAAAAGAAAAAAAGAACAATCTGATTTTGGTCACTTCAGGCTGCAGTGTGAATGTAGCCTAAGTGTTTTCTCTCATTGTGCTTTGGATGCTAAAACCTTTTGTTATTCTTCCCCACCTGATGACAGGTAAACACGTTTTTTCTCACCTGTTGTTTAGTTCGGTTCACTATAAAACACCTCTTAGCCTAATTCATGATGTTGGATTGGAGATAAAATGTCCTACAAGTCAGTCAGATTTCTGTCCTATCCAAACTTGTTGAAAAACCTGTTCCCCTCCTCACCTGTGGGGGCGCTGCAACAAAGACCACTGAAGGAAGTGACATGGAAACTTTTGAAGATGACACTGAGCGCAACTTCCTTCTTCACAAAATGTAAACATAAATTGAGTGATTGTACAGGAATTATCTGTAGTCTTTAGCTAAAGACCAACAGCCATTTCTCCCTTTAGGGCTAGACTCGACAGATTGGAGTTCAATTAAAGCCGACTAAGTCGCAATGGTGCAAATGCACCTTTACACCCCAAAGGTTTATTACTTTGTGCGAACCCCAGACCATCTGTCTGACTGTTACATTTGCTGTGCTCCTCCTGATCGCTGCGGTAACACTGCAGGAGTGTTAAATATGTATTTATTAACACAATAATCTATCAGCACTGTGATTTATGTTTGATTTATGCCACTGTTAGCTATGAAATAAAATGTGGAGTCAAAACATTTCCTGTTGTTTAAAATTTAAAAATTGTTTCAGATATTGTAAAATCATAAATTTGTACCTTCCACTGAATCAATTTTGGCCTGCAAGGTCTCCCGTATCCTGTCAAGAGCATCAAAGCTTCCCACTTGAAACACAAAATCCTCAGCAGGTTGAGATGCAATCGCTCTGAGCTCTTGTTTTGCTCTATCATTTCTGAATGCATCCCCCACCTGGAGGTTTAAATGCAATGTTAGAAATTATGCTGCAGTAGTTCTTTTCATAACCGTTGTAATAATGACAAAAATTAGTCATAAAAACTTTACATGTTTTTAAACACTTTTAAATACAGAACAAGAAATTATTTCATAATTAAACTTAAAAATGTAAGATTTTATGTGAAAATGAAGATTTTGAAGGGAACAAAAAAATTTTATGCTCAATAATTGCTTTATAAATAGATAGATAACCATGCAGTTAATTTTAATAAGAATGATTTTTGCAGTATTAAAATGCAATGTGTTGTATTCTAACACGCAAAAGACATAAATATTTACATGTGATATAATTAATAAATGCCACTTACCCCAATAACAAATCTAAGAATGTTTTTTCGACCAGCTGATTGTGTTGCTGCTGGTAAGTTTTGGCGATCCTGAGACTCTCCATCTGTAATGACGATCAGAATCCTTTTCACATTTGACCTGGATCCCCTTTGTGGTGAGAAGACATCCTCTCTGTTAAAAAAAGGTCATAATTATTATTTCTGTTCTTGCAGTTGACAGAGTGGAGCTGGATTGTTTCCATTCTAAATCATCTAGACTTAATTTAACCAATGATTTGTCTATCACTGAAACCTACAAAGAACATTTTTGGGTTCTTTGAAGTGAAAAAGCCAAAAACTTAACATGCTTTCTGGTAATCAGTTTTCTCTGTAATAATCTTAAAATAATGTAGTATAATATGCTGACATGTCATAAATACTTACACAACATTTTGGATGGCCTTAGCTGTAAATGTTCCTCCAGCTAATTGACGGATGCTGTTAATTTGAGATTCCCAGTTGGAAGTGTTAAAAGTATTAAAGTAGTAATGTGTTGTTGGATAAGAAGAAAACTGGGTGATAGCAAACTGCAAAAAAAAAAAAGAATATGACGTAAAAACGCCTTTCGATAAAATCAACTACAGTAATTTAAAGGCAGCAAGGAAATTAAAGAGGATATATGTTTGAAAAAAACAACAACATGAAAATTTTTGATGAGTTTATGATTCATGTTTTCGTTACCTCTTGCTGTACTTTATTTTTATCAACAGTCATTTTTCCTGCATTTTTACTGAAATAATGAACCAAATTATCAATGTTAGTCTCACCTGTGTATCTTTTCCCAGGAATGATCTGATCAGATTCTTCACAAATACTTTCATTCTGTGGAAATCTTCAGCATATACACTGCCTGATCCATCCAGGATAAATGCAATGTCAGCTTGGCTTCCACACTCTGTGAAAAGAAATAAAGAAATCAGAGATCCAGATTAGTTTCCTGACCGTTACTAGAAAGTTAACCTCCAGTTTACAGAGGCGGTTACTCTACTTTCTGTCGCAGGCGGGTAAAACTTCACAAGTGTATTATTTGAATCGATCTCAAAGCACAAACCATTGGATGTGGCGATAGATGCACAGTCACTGGGAATGGTTGGACCACAGACCTGGAAAATGTGCGATAAGTAGGTCTATAAGTATGTCTAAACAGAACTTCACCGGATTATCTGAAGGATCTTCTCATTCCACTTTCATCCACCAGATCTCTACAATCACAAGACTGCAACTTCCTCCACCTTCCTCGATCCAGATTAAGAAGATCAGGCGTTCGCTGTGGCTGCCCCCCGTCTCTGGAACTCTCTCCCGGATTATTTGAGAGCTCCGCCACCACTGGTTGACTTTAAAAGAGGCTTAAAGACTTTTTTATTTAAGCAAGCCTATTCTGCCTCCACATGATTTTTATGTTGTTGATTTTATCTACGATTATAGTTGCACTGTGTAGCACTTTGAGATTTTTTCTAATGAAAAGTGCGATACAAATTAAATTGATTATTATTATTATTATTATTATTATTATTATTATTATTATTATTATTATTATTATTATTATTATTATTATTATTATTCCTTTACTGTGTCCTGATTTTACATTTTCATGTTGCATTTATTCATTATTTTCTGCAGCTCATCCTCTCACCATTGTGTTTTGTGTTGAAGGATCATATGCCATCGACGAACCAAGGGACATGTTGACTGCAGCTCTTTGCTCTGTAAAAACAATCACTGGTCATGATGACTTGGTAAAGTTATCACTCGTTAAAAATTGTTCCCATAAATTACAGAGAACATTTGTTTCTAAGTCTAAGTGCAAATAAATGCGACTTTCATGTGATTTCCAGAGTAAATCGCAAACGACCTGAAAGTCTCCCGCATGCACAGCAGAGGGCGCAATAAAGTCACACATAAAGCGCATGCTCAGCAAAATGTGATCTGGCTGCAGAGACTCAGGTCACATTTCAACAGATCAGATTTTTAACCACATTTCCTGGGTCACATTTGAAAAAATACGATCTGTGTTGTTCAAATTGTAATTAAAAGAACTAACATAAGTCGCCTTAAGGCAAAAAAAAAAAAAAAAAAAAAAAAAATCTGATTTTGGTCACTTCAGTCTGCAGTGTGAATGCAGCCTAAGTGTTTTCTCTCATTGTGCTTTGGATGCTAAAACCTTTTGTTATTCTTCCCAACCTGATGACAGTTAAACATGTTGTTTCTCACCTGTTGTTTAGGTGAGAAACAACAATAAAACAATAACAATAAAACACCTCTTAGCCTAATTCATGATGTTGGACAGGTTCTACTTTATTCTAACAGTTGGTTAATCAGAGTTCACTTCCTTTTATATTCACTTACATTAGATGCCAAAAAAATAGGGAAAATACTTTTTTTCAGGACTGGATGTTTGGCATAGCCACAATAGTTATTGAAGCTCCTGGTATATATGTCTGGTCATGAAATCAACTTATAAAATTTGTAATTTTAAATGTTTTTCTGTTTATGTGTGTGTGATATCAGGAGGAAAATGATTCCTACCCAGAGCAGGCAGATTGCTGCAACTGTCTGTTGAGCACTGAAATATCCGTCCCCTTTTATTATGTTCATACTGCAGTAGCGGGGCGCTGACAAGCAGACTGAGAGAAACACAGAAAACATTAGTGAGAAACCATTTTATAATCACTTTACAAAACAAAGTGTTTTAAAAATCAAGTGGACTCACTCTGACTGTCTTTGCACCACCTGGTATCCAAAACTTTCATCAGAGTGACTCAGGATTTTCCAAGAATCTGAATCAACATTAAAACCGACTGCAGCTTTTAGCACTGCGGAAAAAAGAGGAAAAATTCACTTAATTCCTTTAATTCAAAGTCATGATGTGTTTTTTTTGTTCATACAGTTTCTCTTTTTAATGACTGTACTGTTTTTGGTGAAATGACATCCTCTGCAGTTTCTATGTTTAACCGCCAGGGAGCACTAAAGACCAAATGTCACAAAAAAAAAAACAGAAACAGAAAGCAAGAATTTCAATAACACATTGAGTTCAATATCATAATCAAATTTGTGATTTTTTTTTTAAATACTCAGTTTTTATCATGTGATTGGCTGTTTGGTTTGTTATATTAAAAACTAAAATGTATTTTGTGACAAAAGATGTTTTTGCGTCAATGCAGCTGAAAATGTGCGATACAAATAAAAGTACCTTTACCTTTGACCTTTAAGACATACAACACATTTTATTTATTCACTTTTATACATAAACAATTTAAAGGCTTTCATATCTTGTGTAAGGATGATTTTGGATGTTGCCTCAAAATAATGTTTAATGTGTAAAATATGCAAATATCACCACAAATCTGAGCCACACCGGTACATGTTTCAAAAATGTCCTGCGTGAGACATTTCTGCACCTGGCAGTTTGGCAGACGGAGCTCAAAAGTTTTCTGTATGTCTGAATTACTTTTTACAAAACGTCTAATCCTTGTCCTGTTCTTACTGACACATATGTGAAAGAGTGGCTGTGAGTAGCTATATCGGAGTACAAACCAAACCTAAAGACACTTACAAAAATGTAAAATGATGTCCCACTAAAGCCTTAGAGACTAAGAAAAACAGTTTCACCAAGCTATGTGGCATAAAACTAATCTTGAAATTGCTGTGTGGCTCTGTGTGGTGCTGATTAACTTAATTTGGCTCACCGCCCCTTAGACCAATCAGACTGACATCACTGGGTGCAAGACATCTGAGTAAAATCAAAAAGCACTTATTTTTCTTACCTGAACAGAAAAGAATGACATTAATTATCAAATCCATGGTGCTTGTCTCATTGAGAGCGAACTAAAAGTGTGATATCGTCTCTGGTCAAGCAGATTCAACAGGAAACGGTGGCACAGCCTGATTTTATACTTTCCTGGGAGGTTGAGAAGAAGGACCTCGACCTGCGTTACATAACAGTCATCCGGTCGTTGATCTCATTACGCGTGTGTAGGCATGTGTAGAGCGGGGCCAGAGGGGGCTAGAGCCCCTACCCCATTTATCCTTGATGCCCCATTTTGAGTTTTTTATTACATATTTTGTATCTGTGCTTCAGGAGCCCTGCTTGTGCCCCTCAACAATAGCGTTTAGCTAAATGCAACAATTTAGCAAAAATAAATAAGTTTGGCTGCCTTCGTTCTAATAATGACTGAACCGATTCTCAGTTCTTCTGTCTTCATGTTGTTCAGACACAGAGCCCAATGTAAGGATAGGGTGGAACTGATCTGCTGACTAACAGATTATCGGCACAAATTTGTATTTTTTTATTGCATTTGTTCATGGCTACCTGGTGATACCCACTTGCTAAATCTATTCTGTGGAAGAATTTAGCTCCTCTCAGTGCATCAAAACTTCCATCTATTCTTGGCATCACGTCTGGTTTTGGAGTTGAGCTTTCTGTAGCCAACACATAACCTCAGACTACCATCGGCTTTTCTGACCAACACAACTGGAGCTCTCCTTGATAACTCCTTTCCTTAACAACTTGCCAATGTGTTCTCTTGCTTCACTGTGTGGTTGGAGTCTGTTGGTAAGGCTGTGCCACAGGTGTGTCATCTGTAAGGTGTACTTCATGTTGTACTTTGTGTAACCTAGGTCTTCATCTTCTGCTGCAAATACAAATGAGTATTTCCCCAACAGCAAAGCTAGTTGTGGTTTTAACCTTTAGCTTATCAAAAATGGACTGGACATCTGTTGGTGGTTCAGGCTGTCTGCTGATGCTGCCTTCATCCATGTCTGCTGACATTCTCTGAAACTGAACTGTACACAGCTGGTCACTGTTTACAAAGTCAACTTCAGTCAAAAGTCCAAGTCTAATCCTGGGTTGCATCCTCATCAGACAAGTTCATGACCTGGACAGAAAAAACATGCGCATCGCCCAGGTAAAGGGCCAGGGTCCAGTAAAGGACAGTTTTCACTGAGTTTAAAGTCCTATTGCTGTAGCACATGAGGCTTGGCACATGAACTGAATCTTTCCCAGCCACCCTGACAAACAAAAGCCATTCTGTCTGATAAACTAACTGTCTGCAGTCATTGAAAGGCCTACCTTCGGTTACAATCAATTTCATTGTTTCAAATTTGCTATGCACTAGTTCCTGGCACTTTTTTTCATTACATTCATTCCAAGGAAACAAGGCACAGAGGAGGACTAAGCTGAATCTCTAGCTACAAGAAACCCTCTTTCCAGACCCATAGCCTCAACTTCAACCTCAACATAACCCATGCCAGGTATCTCTAGTTCATTAGCGGTTAGGATTTCTAGCCATTCAAAAGCAGGATGAATGGTGCTGTCTTTTGCTGACCGTTTGTTGAAAGAACCCTCTGACATGGTACTCACTGGACTGCCAGTGTCAAGAAGTCATGAAACTTTCACATCCTGTAGTTTTATTTCCTCCGTCTTACATTCACCAACTGCCCTCTCTAAAACTACATCTCTGCCCAGGGATTCTGTTAGAGAGCCTGTTGTTTCCCTCCGATTTGTTTGGCTCATGACAACTTTTCTAGTTGTCCTGCCCCCCAGGACAAACAGTAGCAACATCAGTAAAAACAACTTTGCTTTGTGGACATTTTCTGAAATATGCCCAACCCTTTGATGTTTAAAACAGACTGACCATCATGTGTGGTTTAACTCTTTGACTGAGTCCTGGTGCAGTCAGATGGGCACACAGTTCACCTACAGCAGTTGATGACGCAGTCAATGATTTCCCTAACTCCACTAACTGCTCCCCCTGGTGGCAACAGCCTGTTGCACCTCATCTAAAGCTGAAGAGGGATCATTGCGTGTAGTTGTTGTAGTCAGAGAGCACTGGGCTTTGAATGCTCCGGACTGAACCATATCATTTCTCACAGCTTTAGCAAATTGTGATTGGTTATCCTCCATTTCCCACAGAAGAGATTTATTTCTCACATCTAGCCAACTAGAGTTTGGTTTCTCTAACCACTTTTCTTAGTTCACGTCTGAGAACAAGCCTTAAAGCAAATTAAATAGAGGGTGGGATCAGAGTTTCATGTGACTTATCTCATTAGGTAATAACAGCCTGGTTACTGAATGCTATCGCCCTATTAACGTGATTTTACCTTATTACAATTTGCTTGCCTGATATTTCTGATCTAAGTTTTAGAACTGAAGAAGAAATCAACCATAAGCTCATGCTGTCCTCCAGACACTTTCTAATTAATTTGCTGATACTCTTAGTCATGGTCTTGTTGTGTTTTAGACTGTGCAATCCTGAGATCTTTATTCGAGTTGAGACCAGACCTGAGTTATATTCATTCATTCAATCTTAAGGAATAATAATTATTACTATCTCTATATTTTAAAAAATTAATGGAATATTACTTTTGGAGAAATGAGTGGACTTTGTTTAATTTGCAATAAGAAATAAGTGCATTTCAGGTGCAGCTTTTAAATTCATTCTAATTAATGTAAAATTACCTTTACCTTTGACCTTTAAGACATACAACACATTTTATGTATTCACTTTTATACATTAACAATTTAAAGGCTTTCATATCTTCTATAAGGATGATTTTGGATGTTGCATCAAAATAATGTTTAATGTGTAAAATATACAAATATCACCACAAATCTGAGCCACACCGGTAAATTATCATATATTTCAAAAATGTCCTTCGTGAGACATTTCTGCACCTGGCAGTTTGGCAGACGGAGCTCAAATGTTTTCTGTATGTCTGAATTACTTTTGACGAAACTTAAATACGTCTAATCCTTGTCCTGTTCTTACTGACACACACGTTAAAGAGAGGCTGTGAATAGAATATTTAGCCGCATTTTTATGCAGTTGTGTTAATATTCACCTAATTGAATCCAGATCCCATCACACATAAAGCAGATAAATGCATCTAACTTTTTCTCTGTAGTGACACAAACCACTGACTGTGGCTCAAATCAGTGGCGCAACTACACATTTTTCAGGTGGATGCGAAAACATAAATCGGATAACTTATAACAAATGAAATTAAGCGACTCCACTTCAATTACCAGCACTAAACGCGCTGGGGGTCTGAACGCACAGCCTCACAAATTCTTCGCATCTGCAGAAAAACCTGCGCTGGTTCATCGACAGTTGGATCTGTCTGAACCAAACCGAACAATTGAACTCTGCGAGATTTTTTTCCTTTCTTTCTTTCTTTCTTTCTTTCTTTTCTTTCTTTCTTTTCTTTCTTTCTTTCTTTCTTTCTTTCTTTCTTTCTTTTCTCTCTTTTTTTTTACCCTGTGCGCGGTTCGGGCGTGCGTTTTTGACAGGACTTTTTTTTTTTATTTTTATTTTTTTGCATGGTTTCCTTCTTCAAAATGGGCAGATGTTTCGTCTGCCGCGCTCCTTTTGAGCAAAGCTCTCCTTCTGTTTGCGGAACGGTAACGTCTTCATCTCCAGTGGTTAAAACTGCAGGGTGAGTTAAATTTAATTATTTGCAGCGGCGGAGCCCCGTCCGCATTGGTTCCGCGCACTGCGCATGGGTCTAATTAACTTCTGCGCCTTTACTTATTTCCTCAAAATAAACTGCTGGCTCCTCTGTTTAGGCTATAAATGGATTAAAACAACATTACATTCTCTTTAGTTTTCTCTGTTCTGTACTGGAGACTGGAGTTAATGGAGCCATTTCAATTAAAGATTTGCAATGAGCTTCCTAACCAAGGTTTCCTGTCCGTAACTCTTCAACACGCTGCCAGCTCCCGGTCAGAAAGACACATTCAGTTCAGTGTCCTTGAGATGATATTCAGAAAGGATCTTTTATTGATTGATTTTAGTTGCCTCTGCGATGAACTCTTTGCGTAACGTCTGTCATGTCTCCATGTGCACCAGTCAAAGGTGTTAATTATAACCTGTCAAATGAGAGAGGGATTAAAAAAATAAACAAATATTCAGTTTGGATAGATAGATAGATAGATAGATAGATAGATAGATAGATAGATAGATAGATAGATAGATAGATAGATAGATAGATAGATAGATGTGCGTGCTCACATTTTAAATTTTGCCCCCCCCCCGGAGCTTGTCCTTGAACCCCCCCCCCCCCCCCCCCCCCCAACTTTCCAAGTCTAGCTCCGCCACTGGCGCCACAGCTTTATAAGCTCTCTAGTCAAGCAGTTTCAATGGGAATCTCAGTCTGATATTTTACTTTCCTGAGAGAGCGAAAAGGATCTCGACCTGGGTGTTTCCCCTGTTCGCTCTCAATAGGAGAAGCGCCATGGTTTTGATCATTACTGTGACTCTTTTTTGCTCAGGTAAGGATTTTCTTTTCATTCAGATATGTGTCTTGAATCCTGTGATGTCAGTGTAGTTGGTCTTATTGTCAGTCACTTTAGTCGGACCACTTTTTTCAGTAACGAGTAATCTAGCTTAAGTAATATTCTCCTTCGAGGTATAGGCTTAGATAACGTTAGAATACATGCAATGTAGATTGTGCAGGTAAGGAAATTAGGAAATCGGATTTATAACCAGGGCCGTGCAGAGACCACTAAAGCGGCAGGTGCTCAAAAAATGAAAAATAATAAGGGCACATCTAACCACAGAATATTAACAAAGCCACGCATTTTTCAGAGTTTAATAAACAATGATAAATAACGAAATTGTGAGATATACAATCAAAGCTAAGGAAAATCTCTATATAAAGCATACAGATTATGCATATGTAAGATATTTTATTAGTAATTTCTTTCTGCAGGTCTATTTTGTTATAAGACATGTGCCATATTCAAACCCGCAATTTAGCAGGACATGTAAATTTGAGTTAGACCACCAGACATATTTTCTTTACAGAATTACACTATTAAAAATGTAAACAATGGCACAATGCAACCTTTTAGTGGATTATAATCTATAAAAAAAGAGCAGCCTGTTTGCTGTAGTGGAGATGAAGATGGTCCATTCAGGAAAGCAGAGCTGCATCAAACTTTAGCATGGAACTGCAGTGAAAAGAAAAAAAAACAAAAGCAAAATTGAATTGTTAATGCATGTCACCATGAGAAAAGCCTACTGAGTTTTGCTTAAAAAACTTTTTTTCCTCACATGACTTTGTGGGCAAGGCCCTAAATCGCAACAAAATATTTCTGATGTGTGCAAATAAAAGTTTGTTTGGCAAATAATTTTTTAAGTTCACGAGACAAAAATCAGTTATTTAATTTAGAAAAAAGTTAAACACAACGTTTTTTTTTTAAAAAGAAATCATTACAATTCCAAAAGTTTTGATTACAATTTTATTTTCCTTACCTGATGTTAATTTTTTTTTCATTGAATAAGTGGGGGAAAAAATAAAAATAACTTCATACTCTGCGAACCAGACCCTAAACTTGAAATCTGGATTGAGTTTTTTCCCCTTAATTAATGACACTTTAATTACATTCATTATATCTATCATGGTAGTTCAGGGTGAGTTATTTTTAATTCTACATGAATATCCTTGTTGGACTTTTATTTAAGTACTATTTTCCTTCAAGATACATTTACCTAACGCTAGAATAAATGCCATTATGCAACAAAGGAAATTAGAAAATCGGACATATACCGATGATGGAGATGATCGGTTTTGGATGGGTGATGTGCCCCTATTGCATAGGTGATACTGAAGAATGACTGCTATCATTAACGATACAGGGAAGAAGCTTTTCAGCTATCTTGCTTTGCTAGCAAAGTCATTAGCCATCACCTAGCTAATAGCACATCAACAACAGCCTAATGTCTGTATGATAAAAATACTGAATCGATAGATAAGAACAATTTTTCCTCACCTTGCTGTCTCCTCCCGCTCAGTAGTTCTTCAGAGAAAGGTAGACGCAGAGGCCTGTCAGTGTCTGTTGTATTTTATTACCTCTCTGTCTGCTTAAACCAGGGGTGTCCAAACTTTTTGCAAAGGGGGCCAGATTCGGTGTGTTAAAAATGTCGGGGGGGCGACCTTGGCGGACAGCAATATATTTAAACAAATTTCAGCAAGCCATTCTGTGTTTTACATTTGCTTTTTTTATTTTAATTTCAGCGATCTTAAGCATGTCTTTTGGTTCATTTGAAACATGCATATCAAATGCAATTGAATATTCACTTAACTTCACTTTTTTAACTTAACTTTTTTCTAACGATATTTATAGAATTTTTAAATAAAATAACAGAAAAAGGAGCTAGTAATAGTCATATCAACAAGTGGAGGGCTCATTTGAAAGATGGCATATTAGTAAATGTTGATTAGATTTTTAAAGCTTATTATTCTGGAGTGAAAACTGAAAACTTTTCCGAATTTATGACTTATTTTGATCTTAAAAAACAAAAACAAAATTTATTTAGAGATTTATTGTAAATGACAAATGACTTGCCTGCATTAATGTGATATTGAGATCTGGACTGTGCACATAGGCCAGGTCTGGCTCAAAGGCAGTGGTAGTGATGCGCAAGATGTCTCCTAAGTGAGAGTCCATTATTTAAGTTCACAACTGAGAATGTCTTCACACAAATACGTCCCATAAAATACGGAACCATCCTGTATTTGACTGTTAAATGTAGCGTCCCATATTGAACCGAAACGGGACGCGATTTGTTCCGATTTCTACAAATATGTACGTGTAACAATAAAGACGTGGTCCCATATAGTAAGCTGCCCCCAGTCATTGTTTCACTCACAGTGTTGCGATATTGCGTCCAACTGCCGCAGTCCCCCACCCACAGCTTTAAATATATAGGGACTGGTCCCTAGCTAACCCAGCTGTGTGAAGCTGACACCCCACCCACGTCAAAAAATCCAGCAAATAGTCTGAATGTTTAGTGCTCCGTATGTACAGGTTTGTGCCCTTAAAATTTTCGTTTGTGCAGTTTTGATTTCTGAGAAATTAAAAATTCTTTTTTAGGTCATCCAGAGTTCACCATCCCCCCCATATTGCTCCAAAACAAATCAAAGTGGGCTAGTTTGTTAGTGCTCCGTTTGCGCAGGTTTGAATAAATTTACAGCAACATAAATAAAATAAAATAAAATAAACACCCATAGTGTGTGAATGTTCGGAGTGAACATCTAGACAACGTTTGGTGAACGTTGGGTCCAAACATTAACACATTTGACTTTTAGACCACGTTCACGGAACGTAGTGTGAACATTTGCTTGCTAGCTAGGGAGTATTTTATTATACAGCTCCCCCCCCCCCCCCCCAAATGAAGGGTTTAGGCTTTATTGGTGAACAGTGAAGTTTATTGGAAATAAACCCTAAGTTTCACAAGAGCTGTATGCAGGGGTGAAAGTAGTTTAAATTTTTGGGTGTACTATGACAAAAGTGTTTGTGTGTGTGTGTGTACAGTCATGGCCAAAAGTTTTGAGAATGACACAAATATATTTTCACATGATCTTCTGTCCTCTGGTTTTCATGTGTGTATGTTATATGTTGTCATCACATACAGAAATACAATTGCAATCATATTATGAGTAACAAAAGCTTTTATTGACAGTATGAGTTAATGCAGCAAGTCAATATTTGCAGTGTTGACCCCTCTTCTTCAGGACCTCTGCAATTCTCCCTGGCATGCTCTCAATCAACTTCTGGACCAAATCCTGACTGATAGCAGTCCATTCTTGCACAATCAATGCTTGCATTTTGTCAGAATTCCTAGGTTTTTGTTTGTCCACCCGTCTCTTGATGATTGACCACAAGTTTTCAATGGGATTAAGATCTGGGGAGTTTCCAGGCCATGGACCCAAAATCTCTATGTTTTGTTTCCTGAGCCAGTTAGTTATCACCTTTGCTTTATGCCAAGGTGCTCCATCATGCTGGAAAAGGCATCGTTCATCACCAAACTGCTCTTGAACGGTTGGGAGAAGTTGCTCTCAGAGGACATTCTGGTACCATTCTTTATTCATGGCTGTGTTTTTAGGCAGGACTGTGAGAGAGCCGACTCCCTTGGCTGAGAAGCAACCCCACACATGAATGGTTTCAGGATGCTTTACAGTTGGCATGAGACAAGACTGGTGGTAGCGCTCACCTTGTCAACAATATTTTGTTGTTTGCCTGGTACTCAGAATTCTCCTTCTGTAACCGACGTTCAGTGTCAGACGAAAACATGGGAATGGGAAAGTTGGCTGGCCATTGTTGGGTTTGCGATGACAAGAATTCAGGGGAGGAGAGGAGTATGGTGTCATTTGAAGTTAAAGAACTGCTGTCATCTGAATGAACTGCAGAAGAAGATGGAGCTGTTTCAATGAGATCAACAAAAGGTTGAACTGCTTCTTCTTGAATCACCTTGACTGTTCCCAAGTCATCAAGGTCAGAAGTTGAGTTGAGGTTGAAGAAGTCATTACCAAAGTCTTTGTCCATATATTGCAGTCTGATGTGGGTCTTTAAACCAAAGGTATCCTTCAAGTTACCGAGAAGCTCAATAGCATACCAGAAGGTCTGGTATGCCATTTGAAAGAGTCAGTTTTTCAGTGTTGCTCTCTCCTAGAATGACCTTCAGTCTTGCAGGTTTTGAACTTACCATGACAATCTGAACAAAGGGCATAAAACAGTTAAGTAATGTTGGCTGCTATTTTAATTCTTCACAATATATGTTATATATTAGTTGAATGTTAGGACATTTGCTTGTAGAGGGAAAGACAAAATAAAATAAAAGGTAGTTTCAGCCATAAAGAACAAATAAAATCTTTGTAACATGCATTACATTTTTTGTACAATCTTATATTACCATAAAACATGGACATATCTTTTCACTGTCATAAGACTCCTCAATTCCTCGAATTTTGTAGTCTACCAGCGGGTACACATCCATTAGGTCTTGTAGCTCAACCAGTTTCAGTTCTTTGTCTGACGATGTTTTGAGATTGTAAGATCTGTAATGCTCAAGATACCACCCCTCAAGTTTTTTGACCAGAATGAATAGGAAATAATAATTACCTATAGGTAATAGGTTGACAATAGATAGGTTTACAGTTTATGCATTTAAACCCGACAGTTCGCGGACCAATCGCCTCTGCGCTTTGCCTCACGCGCTGCCCCTCCTTTACCTCAGCGCGGATCGCGCGCTGCCGCCTCCTTTCACCCAAACTGGACACAGGCTGACCTGTATGGATATTTATTATGATCCTTTGGAGAACTCTAGGTAAGAGTTTAAAACCCCCCGCGTTAGCTCTGGTTGTGCAGCTTAATGTGAACCGCAGGAATAACTTGCAGCAAATTCAGAGGCACGTTGTGAAGTGGTGAGAATGATTTATTTATTTACATCTCAACACGCTGCCCAGCATGTGGCTCTGTATCTGTCTTCCCTGTAAAGTTTGTGTCTGTGGTCCCGGTTGGCCGGGATAACGAGCAGCGCTAACCTCATCATGCAGGTTCAGCCCGGTGAGGAGCTTTCGCGCCCTCTGGTCTATAACGCATCACAGTGATTTTATATTATTTTAATATTATTTTTAGTGTTCTTTTTCCGGTTGGCATCAAACCACATCAAATGCGTTGTCTAATTAGAATTAATGCGCGGCCGCACAGAGATCTGAGAAACTCGTCCCATAAACTCAACCAACCAGAATAGTTTCTGTGACAATTATTAAAAACTCAACAGACACGAAATGGAAGAGCTACTAAAGTCACATTAGCAGCATTGAATTAAATCTTCCGTTTGTTGCGCATCTCTGCGTAGTGCAGCAGATTATGTCATCATGCAGGGCCGGTCCAAGGCTGTATGAGGCCTGGAAACAGAATTTGATTTACGGCCCCTTTTGTTCTGAAAAATATCAGCACCTCTAACAGCTTCTGTGTTAGATTTAGTGAAATATGGGAGAAGGGAGTAGTTTAATTGGCCAGCCTAAAAAGGTATTTTTAAATTCAAAGATTAAACTCCCAGCATCAGATTGTTGCTAACAAAACAATCTAACTATGAATATTGTTCTTTTACGTTTTACAAAGTAAACTTGCCAACTCCTTAAAATTTTGGATCTAAATGCTAAACAAATTAAAATATTTTAATTTATGTATGCCTAAATAATTGAATAAAATTTAACTGCATTGATAATCTCAATAAACAAATGTTACATTTATGTATCTGTGGTCTGTTTTAAAATATTGGTGTTTATGGGGCCCTGAAGCCCTGATGGAGCCGCTGACTTAATTTGGATTAAACAGAATTTCAAATTTGTTGTTTTTAGACTAGTTGTGTGTTTAAATAGCATTTCACTGGAGATGTTTTCCCATAACATATAATTACACAGTAATACTTTTGCATTTCCTGTCAACTTAACATCTTTTAATTCAAAAACACGGTAGACCACTGGTGGACCGCCTTGATGTCCGACCACCGGGCTTAGCAAGATTTCTGGGGGAAACCCTGGCCAGGATCATCATTTGGATGATTTCAATGAACTCTGTTAATCCTCCCAATGAGCCATGGATCAAGATCATCTTGCATCTATACTTCAGTCCATTAAATGTTGCCCTTTTAGTCATGCATGCTGTGGCCAGATTTGAAAACTTTTGTTTGAGTGCATTTACAATTCCCTTATCAAGAACATCAGTTGTTACTCTAAAAACATTTGTAACTTCCAAATGAAGTTCTGTAAAACCACATACATGCAAATGATGTGCAATCTGATACTGGTGTCTCTCTGCAAGAGTACAGAGGACATTTTTAAAGCACTTGATATTTTGTGCAACCCTTTAAAAAAAACTATGCTTAGCTTCGAAGTGCATGGACCATAAGGCTACTATAGGACCAAACTGGCGAATCAACTGTGGGTAATGTTCCAAGAAATGGTGTTTTGGTTTAAGGTCGCAATTAGGAAAAACCTCCTGGAATTGTGCTCTGTGCTCTGAGATCTTAAAGTCAAGGTATGCAATAGAGTCCTCTGTGTGCATGAGAGAGACCACAAGATCAACAATGTCCCTTAAGATATGCCAAGCTGGCTCTTCATGTTGCACTCTGTGTCCAATCAACAAAAGTAAGAATCTGCGCAAACTCCAATTCTCATGTGCATTACCTCCAACACATTTTTTGGATTGTCGTTAAAGAGATCTCTTGCAGGATAAAATTGATACAAGTCTAACATTAAAAAAATTAAATTTAATGGAGGGAAATTTGTTGAGGTCGATTAGTTCCATCAGTACCCTTAAAGTTGCAAGATGCTATTGCGTCATTCAGTGATGCCAATGTGAAATACTTTTTCTTAATCAAAACACCCAGACACAAAGCTAGTTCAAAAGGAACAATACCTTCAAACAGGTCATGTACAATATCTGGAGGTAGACCTGTGGTAATGTCAAAATACAACAAATGCAATAAAATGGAAGCTGATTTCATACCCTGATAACTTGGCAATTCATGTTTCTTGATCATTTTTAAGCAATCCACATGAATACTTTTGGTTCTCAAGGTAAATCCACCAGTTTTAACCTCTGTAGTTTGAAGGTCTGTTTTAACTGCAAGACAAAACCTACAAATGTATGACCCTGTGAAGTTTTCTACAAAGTCACCAATACTGTGGGCAGCAAGATTATCTGCAACCACGCACTGAACTGTGCCTTTTACAGCTCTCCCCTACTTTGACACAAAGACCCCTTTTTGTTCCAAAATCACAAGCTCATTAAGTAAAGGTTCTAAATTCTTCTCATAACCATTGCACTTCAAATCATTAGTTTTGATTAAAGAAGCCAGGTAAGCATCACAGAATCCGTAAATTGCCAAGAATCCAGTATAAACCACAAATTTTATGCTTCCGTTTAGATGTCCCGAGAGGGTTGCATATTTTGAAATCATCTATAAATAATACTAATGAAATGCTCTCCTCCTTACTCAAAAGCTCATTCTAACTGAAAAATGACCCATCGTAGAAAGACCTATATGCATGAACACTTCTTCTTTGTGGTACTTTATTAAGACATTTTACTGTAAGTTATCAGTCTGATCCAAGATAACCTCACAATCAAGAACTTGCTGCAAAGACTTTAGGCTTGATAAATACTGGAATGACTTTGTATTTTTTTTATCAAGAATATGTTCTTCAGGAGGCTGCACAGTGGCGCAGTTGGTAGAGCTGTTGCCTTGCAGCAAGAAGGTTCTGGGTTCAATTCCCGGCCCCGGCCTTTCTGCATGGAGTTTGCATGTTCTCCCTGTGCATGTGCGGGTTTTCTCCGGGTACTCCGGTTTCCTCCCGCAGTCCAAAAACATGACTGTTAGGTTAATTGGTCTCTCCAAATTGTCCCTAGGTGTGTGTGTGTGTGCATGGTTGTGTGTCTCTGTGTTGCCCTGCGACAGACTGGCGACCTGTCCAGAGTGAACCCCGCCTCTCGCCCGGAACGCCAGCTGGAGATAGGCACCAGCAACCCTCCCGACCCCACCGAGGGACAAGGGTGTCAAGAAAATGGATGGATGGATGGATGTTCTTCAGGTTCTACCACTTTCAAATATCTTTTATAGAATTTTTTTAATCTCCAAGCACTAGAAAGGGAGCCTTTATCTCCTATTGCTTTGTTTACAGCGTTTGATTCACATAGGGCCTTGGCAAGTTTTTCAACAACTGATGGGTCAAACTGGCAAATATGATTGTGTAGTATTTGGGTTATAGTTCTGCATTTAACTGGCAGGGACAAAGAGCCAATTAAATAGTTTAACTCCTGCGATAGATCATCAATAGCTACATTTAAAACAAGCTTTCCAACTTTAGAAGAACTGATGCAAGTTTAAGTTCAATATCGCTCTCTAAGTTTTCAGAATCATTCTTGTTAAATGTGTGATTTGGATTAGCTTGTACAGTACTTTCCTGATCAAAAATGTCAGTGCCTAAACTAGCACACAATTCTTCACCACAGTCTAATTGTTTTTTTTCAGTAATGTATCGTTAGCATCCGAATGTTTTCTGTATTTATGACTTTAATACTTCTCGTAATTATTTGTTTTATAAACACAGTCCGGAAAAACACATGTGACTGTTAACTTGTTCTTGAGATGTTGAAGTATATGCTGAAAAAAATCTCTCCCAGTGGAAAGTTGATTAGAATCACGAATGGGGCATCTGAAGGTGGATAAGTCATTGGTAACTGTTTGGTGAACTGGATGATGTCTTGATAAATGGTTTAGTAAACTTAAATATGTGTGCAACTTAAATATGTGCATGGATATGAACAGCCCCGTCCATAATGCCTGTGGTTTAGTTTGTAGTGCTTGAGCAATTCAGGTCTTCTGGTCTTCGCAGTCTTTGCATCTCCACATGAAGTGCAACACTAGAAGGACAAGACAGGAACTGTGTTACATGTATGTTGCCAAATTTGAAGGCAAGGAAGATGAACAAATATGGATGCAGACTCAATTTTGAATACTGTTACAACCCTACCCCCATGCAATACTTGAGATCTTTGTTTCACTGCTTGTTAGATTCTGAATACATTTTTAACCATCACTATTTCGTTATGTTTTTAATACCCTAGAAAAACATTCTCTGTGTTAATAAATGTCATATTCTTAGTATTGCCAATATTTTAGGCAAAATTGCACATCTCTTAAATTGCCCTTCTCTGTTGCATATTTCTTAGGATGGGAGTAAACTTTAAAGTCTACCCAAGTATTTATAGGTTGTAATTTTGCCCTGACTGCACAGTATGTTTCTCTTAATTCTCTCTGTGTGCATATTTATAAACACACATTTGCATGTTTGTGTGAACAAATTGCCTGTCACTTTCTGCTGTTGCAATGTAATTTTCCCAATGAGGGACAACAAATGACATTGCCATTCTTTTTTTTTTATGTTTGTCCACTCTTTAGTGTTAGAAATTAAAATAATGTTAGATATTGGTGGGAAAACAAACTGTTGTTTGACTATAATTAATTCTTAACAGCTTAATCAAAGGTGGGGTTGCTAGGGCAGCTTCCCTCTCCCCAGCCACCTCCCTACTTTTTGGAATCCTAAAGACTTCGCAGGCCAGCTGAGTGACATAGTCCCACTACAATGGCCTCCTCCTGGCACTCCGTGCCCAAAAATCATCACCAAGGAGGCTTCCAGGAGGCATCTTAATCAGATGCGCGAGCCGCTTCAACTGGCTCCACCGGATGTAGAGGAGCAACAGCTCTAAAATCAGCCTCTCTGAGATGACTGAGCTTCTGACCCCATGTCTGAGGGAGAGCCCATCAACCCTTTGGAGGAAATTCATTTCATCTCGTTCTTTGACCACCTATTATTCCTTTTACATTAAACTGCCTAAATTATGTTATTTATCAAACCTATTTTAAATTAGTTTAGAGCACGTGTTTTTCATATTATCAATACAATACAGCATATTAACTTCTAACTTAACTTTTTTTTTCTAAATTAAAAGCTTTTTGAAGCAAATATGGCTTACCGTCTATGGTCTAATGATGCTTAGTTCCAGGCCTGGAAAGTGGGAAAGAGAAATTAACTCAAAGTTCCTACAAACATAATTTGCTTTTTTAAGAGAAATGACGGCTGATGGATTATTAGCGCTGTCAGGATATTATGTGTTTTATATCATGTCATCAGGAAGCAGCCTGACAATTGGAACAAATGGCTTCCCTGACTGCAGCTCATGGTGATGAGCAGAGTGCAGTTGCGTCGCATTAAATTAGTTTTGCGTATAACACTAACACTTCTGTAATTGTACGTTAAGCTTACTCATAAAAAGACAACCTGTCCAGTAGTTCCTGTTACAAAGTCTGGCCACCACGGCAACGCATTAGCTGCTCCCACACTTTGACCCAGTCTAGCTTCCGACCGGAACCCTCCAGCAGTCCTCGGTCCACCTGCACCAGCACTGAAAGTCTCCAGTCTAAATCACATTTAATGTTTTTCACTACATACACGGCTTCCAGCTCTTTAAATTCTTTAGGGTCAAATTAAAAGTACACACACAAAATAAACGTTCACTAAGTTAAGTTCAAACATACTAAGATTTGAAGCCGCCAAACAGCGCGGCTAATTACAATTAGCAAATGTGTTCAAAGCAAATAACTGATGATACTCAGACGTTAAACACAGTTCACTTTTTCAAATTAAAGGTAGAAAAAGTCATTAAAGTTTTTACACCGTTTAAATAATATTTTGTCATGGTGGGTAGCATACTTACTGTTTTATCAGAATCCGGTGGACGATGGTCAGAAGAAATGGCGGCTGCACACGCAGTTGATACACGAAGTTGATCTGTCTCGGGCAAAGCTTACGTAATGAGGTATTGACCTCAGACGTAAAACTGCATTCAACTTAATTGTTTCACTTCAACTCAAAGTTAAACGTTTGTTTTAGATAAAATGTCTGACTTTTAAGTTAATTTAACTCATTAAAGTAAGTTGTCATAACTAAAGCCAAGCAATTAAGTCAGGTTAATGTAAATAAGGCCATAACATTAACTACAGCCCAAATACACTTTTTAGAGTCTGCAGATGGAGAGACACTTGAGAATGTCAGAGTGGGCACTGATAAAAGTAAAGTTACATCCCAGATTTATAGTCTTCCAAACACGCAGGGGTGAAAAGGGAAATTTTCTGTTCCAAGACATCCACGTCAATCGATTCCAAAAACATCTGACAACCAGGTTATTTCAAAAACCCCAATGAAGAAGATGTGATGTACAAAGAAAGGTTAAAAGACGGTCAAAAGGGTGAAGATGTGAGTCAGAGACGTATCTCTAAGTTTGTTGTTTGTTTTTCAAGAGCGGATGTCAAAATTTCCCCTATGATCCTCAAATGATCTTTTAGCTGACATTTGTTTTGTCCTTAGGTGTTAAAAGGCTTATACTTTAACTAATATCAATCAATCAATCAATCAAATTTTATTTGTATAGCACATTTCAGCAGCAGGGCATTTCAAAGTACTTCACATAATTAAAATAAAAACAGCATGTGACATTAAATAAACAGTGAGAAAGAGAGATTTTTTTAAAAAGAAAAAAAAATTAAAAAGATAAAAACATTAAAACCCGAACCCCTTTTAGGACTTCAGTTAAACGCTGTTTAACTAGGACTCTAACCCGCTAAGCAACACCCTGCAGACTGAAGCGAAGTAGGCCTCTTCCTGTCACACACCCTCTCAGCTGCTGCAGGTTCCATTTCCTGTTAAAAATGCTTCTGAGTACAGACACTTCCTTGCTATAATCTGATTTAACAAGTATGTATCAGACTTCAAATAAAAGTAACACCTTGATTTTGTTGTTTATTTAATATGATGCTAAAAGTAATTCTATTTGAATATAAGTATATGAGCTTCATTTAAGCTTAAGAAACTATATGGTAAGCTTACTATAATTTTATGCAAAAAGTGATCTTGTTTCTTTAAGAATCTCAAGGTAGCTCCATATGATAAAACTAAGCAAAAAGGAATATATAAAAGAAAAATATTCACACCCTCATAAAAGGTTTGGCACCCTGATTAAGTTTGATGCTTCTGAGGTCAGGAAGGTCAGAAAGAAAATGATCAGACATGATTTTAATTTGACATCTCCTAATGCCGACATTGACTCAAAACCTTCCGTGATCGACGTGTTGCAGCCCTGCTCTAGCAAAGCACGAACAGTTCAGAAACAATATGAAACGAGAAAAAAGCTTTAGATTGTTTTTGAAAAACTAATCAGTCACGGCCGCACAGTGAACCCACTGATTTTTTACAGCAGACAGCCGCTCCCCTCTCTTGCAGGTACTGCGTACCCCACTAAATATTTTGGGATACGCAGTACCCAACCGTACCCCCTTACTATCACCCCTGGCTGAATGTACAAACACAAAAAAGACAATGCAAGCTACAAACCACACTCTAACTAAAAATATCAATCAATCAATCAATCAATCAATCAATCAATCAATCAATCAATCAATCAATCCTTTATTTAGGTAAATTGCTCACATTAAACACATGGCACAAACAAAACAACAATAAACAAACCCATAATTTACCAAAAAAGACGTAGGAAGGGGGGAGGGGGGGACGGGGGGGACATATCCCCTCCAATATTAGAGACAGTCACGTTCGTCCCCCCAATAATTTCACCGCAGTTGTGAAGAATTTTAAAATTTTCCATTCGGGTGCTTTTATTTTGAAGGCGCACCACAGCGCATTTAGGAGAGCACTTCCTGCCCCTCCCCCTCTTAACGCTCAGAGCTTAGAGGCAGCAGCGTCAGAATGAGGGAAACCGTCTGTCAGGAATGTTGCCATGAATATTTATAACATCTTGTTGTCAGTTTACTTTCATATATAGAACTAAATCTTTTTGGTTAAGCCGTTTTAATTCTGGAATAGTTACATGTCCAAAATTTTACTGCTAACATTGTTTAAAAGTTAGCTAGGCTAGATACAATGATTTAGAATGAGACTGAAACAGCAGCGAAATTAGCCTTTTTATTATTTAATGTGAGCAACACCTGATCATACTGACCATTTAACATGTATTTATATTATATTATATTATTTAGATATTTAAGAGAACAGCAGTGCTAAAATAATGTTGAAGAAAGGTGAAGAAGCTCTGGTGAGATCTTCATTTAGTTTATTGAAATATATATTAACTGTTTTTAAATTTTAAATGAACTAAACTATTTTATTATGAGATGAGCAGGTCAGGTAAAACATGGGAGAGCCAGGTGGAGTTTCAGAGTGTGAAGATTTAAAAATTATATTAATTTCAATAAAACCAGAAAGGAGAACAGGTGGAGACTGATGTCTGGTTGATTTCTTTCAACGTTTCAATATTTTGTTCTTTATATCCACTCTGTAAGGTTAATGGTTAGGAAACATGAAAAGAAAAGCGCTTGAGGAGAGGTTTAAAAATAAATGAGTGAAAATTTGTGTTATCGGAAATAGGTTACACAGTAAATAGCTGAGATCTATAATAATATAAAAATGTCAAATTTAAGTTGTTTAAATTCTCATTCTGTATGATAAAAACATACTTTTTGCCTCGATGTTTATATGGATCATGTTTGGTAAGTCATTGAATGCAGGGCTGGAAAGTGAGACTGAGTTAAGTGAGGAGCCAAGATGTCTGTTAGAAGTGAAAAGTATTTTTATTTTGTAGATCAAACTGCTGCACTAATGTAGAGAGTTGTTCAAGAAGAACAAAACTTGGTTTTTAGATTTTATTTTTGTTGGTCAAACTGCTGTATTGAGTTTAAAACTGCTGGTTTTAGAAAGAGGTAGAACCAGTTCAATTACCAGTCAATTTATATCAATGCATTCTGACCAATAATCTAATGTCTTTTGACCAATAAGATATTTCAGAATCTGGTAGTCTGTGTGCTACCGGAGTATGTAGCTTGCTAGTTGTGAGGCAAATTCTAAAGTGAGTGTTCATCCTGGAATGACAGTCATTATGGTACACGGATACATAACTTTAATCTGATTATTGGATTGTAATCTTGGTTTCAGTAACAAGATCACTTGTTACTGAAACCAGGGTCAGATTAGAGTAACACATTAGTGATGTGTTGATGGCGCAATAGTTTATGACATTTCTGCTCAAGCTATTTACTGATCTGTCAAGTTTCCGATATGCGTCCCCCCCAATGACACTCATTCCTACGCCCTTGCCTATTTATACAACAACCTACCAAGATATATATCTTCACAATATATATATAAATTTACTTTACAGTGTAAGATGTTATCATTTTACATTTTAGAGCTCTTTTGAAGCTCGCCAAGAAAGGACATAACTTAAAATTATCATTCAATTCATTCCACACTTTCACACCAATAACTGAAACACATCTTGATTTTACCTGGCTCTTCTCCTTTGCACATAAACAAACCCCCCAAATTATATTTATAAGGTAAATTATAAAATAACATTCATCCACTAAAAAATTACAACTCTAATTCAAAAACTATACCTTAGTGTTTGATTACAATAAAACAAATTCACACTTTCAACTGATCAATATTAGAAATATCATTATTGACAAAATAAACACACCTTGTGCCTCCATCAAGGAGAATAACAAAATACACTGAACAAAGATATAAATGCCTCATTGACGTGTAGTTAACAATTATAAATGAGCATTTGCATTTTATTGTGAAAAAGTAATATTGCTCTTGATTTGTGTATAAATTTAAATCCAACTTTAATCCATTACTCAGTGAGTTGTTTTTAACTCAGTACATGGATGTGGTGTGGTATGTCCAGCGGGTGATCAGACAAAATGAGTAACAGCTGGACAATCCTTGGACTGAGGAGAATAAAAGGCCAACCCAAAATGTCAAATTTTGTCACAAGTCATAAATTGCAAGTTATTTGTGATACTGAAGTCAACAAATGCTTTTATTTTTTATAATACATATTTTTGCTTAATGCAGTCAAGAAAGACTGTTTTTTTTATTCTGAAATAGTTTTTCAGTTCAATTTGTCAGAGAAGACATTATGATGTTACTATTTAAATGCACTTATAATAAAGTAAGTATGGCAATGCTCAATGTAATTTTTATATTGAGGTGGTGGAGGACAGTTGTCTGCAGCTGCTGAAAGTAACTAAAAAGTAACTTGTAATCTAACTTAGTTACTTTCCAAATCAAGTAATTAGTAAAGTAACTGATTACTTTTTGGAAATGTAATGTTTATTGCTTATTTTGGAACAGTAGGATGTTTTTATGATGTAAAGCACTTTGAGCTGCCTTGTTGCTGAAATGTGCTAAACAAATAATCTTCACTTGTTTGACATTAATTGTATGCCTTTCTGTTTCTGTTTCTTGTGACATTTGTTGGTTTGGTCTTTACTACTCCCTAGCGGTTAAACACAGAAATTGCAGAAGATGTCATTTTCTCCTGCAGTCGTCACCAAAAATTGTAAAAAAGAGAAACTGAATAAACAAACAAAAAAAAAACATCATGGGTTTTGAATTAAATAAATAAATTCTGTGAGTTTTTCCCTCAGTGCTCAAAGCTGCAGTCGGCTTTAATGTTGATTCTGGGGCTTGGAAAACCCTGAGTCATTCTGATGAAAGTTTTGGATACCAGGTGGTGCAAAGACGATCAGAGTGAGTCATCTTGATTTAATTTTTAAAAACTCCTTTGTAAAATGTTGTAACCAATGTTTGTGTTTCTCTCAGTCTGCTTGTCAGCGCCCCACTGCTACAGTATGAAGGGAATAAAACGGGACGGATATATCAGTGCAACACAGGAGGCCGTTGCAGCAATCTTGTTGATCTAGGTAGGAATCATTTTACTACTTAGAGCAGTAATAAACTGATATTATACATGAATAAATTTCACAAGGAAGACATTTAAACTTACAAATTTTATAAGTGGATCTCATGACCAGACATATGCACCAGGAGCTTCAAGAGCTACTGGACAACGCAAAACATGCAGTCCTGTAAAAAAGTATTATCTACATCAAACTTAGATTTTTTGGCATAGATAATACAGTATAAGTGAATATAAAATGAAGTGAACTCTGATAACCATATTTATTTAGACACTCGGCCTGTTCACTCCTTGACTGTTAGAATAAAGAAATAATTTAAGTGGAAGTTGCCTGACATCATGAATTAGGCTAAAAGATGTTATATTGTTTTTAAACTAAAAGAATCCATGAACAGGTGAGAAGCAACGTGTTCAGCTGTTATCAGGTTGGGAAAAATAATAAAGGGTTTTAGCATCCAGTTAGACCACAATGAGAGAAAACACTTTGGCTACACTGCAGCCTGAAGTGACCAAAAATCTGATTTCTTTTGCCTTAAGGCGACTTATATTAAGGCAAATTCTCAACAGATCTTTTAATTACAATCTGAATAAGAAAAATTTGATCTTTCCAAATGTGACCTGAGTCTGTGTATGCAGACATTCATCCGACCTAAAAGTCAATTATACTCGACAAACATCATTATTCTACATCCTGATACTCACTAGCAGGAAGAAAAACAACAATTATGGCGGAGGATATCGAGGATTACTTGAATGTGCTGGCAGCAGTTGGACACCAACTTTGAAATCGTAAGCTATGCTGTATGGAGCTAAAACTCTCATAATTCACAAATATACAGATCAAGATTCACAAATGCACAGGCTGAGATCCACTCTTGAATTTTTGATGCAAGCACTAATATATCTTGATTTACAAGCTGCTTCTGGCCTGTGAGTGGAGCTGCATTTGTGTGTGAATTTTGAGACTCTCCTGATGTCTCACTGAAGAAATGTCTTTTTTTTAAAGAAATGGTCTATCTGATTGGATGATCAGCAAACAATCAGGCAGCTTCCTTGTTTCAGCCAATCATATGAACGGACCCCCAGTCAAGAGAAGATAGCTTCCTTGCTGGAAGGTACAATGTAGTATTTAAATTGTTTAAAAATACAACTAATAGTATACTTTAGTATATTACACCAACTTTTTTGGAACAACTTCAAGTATACTTCGACTGTACTTAAAGTATACTTCTTTAATTTATATTTCAGAGCTTAATTATTACATTTTGATATAATTATTATATTAGTGTCATTATTAATTATATAATTATGTCTCAAAATTATATAAAATATCTATATCTATATATAATATACTTCAAATATATTTTAAATATACTAATTTAATAATTTATTTAAATTAAAATTAATTGTTGTTTTTTATTTCCTGTTATTGATAATAAACTACAACTTTAATTATTTGTGAAAGTCTTAATTCCTACGTACCTATTTTGTACATGACATACATAACTATACTACTGTACTTACATTGTTTTAGACTAAAATTACATGGAAAGATTAATTACATAAGATGCCCAAGGTAATTCAAATATTTTTTATTAGAGGCATTTTCAAATTGTCCAATTTTACTCACAACTTTATGAACTTTAAATAAATTATCAGTTTACACATCAAAAGTGAACACATGAACATGAAAATTTAAGTGTGACAATAAAACATGAGGATCAACGACAGAACATTCCTGTTCACTTAACCTTATAGAAACCTACAAAAAAAGAACAATAGAGCAATTAAACAGAGAAAGCATTTGTATTTAAAAATACCGAGAAAAATGGCAAATAAAAAAATCATACTTACAATTTCAAGACGTTGTGGACTCGCCATGTATGTGTTGCCATGACATCATAAGAACTGATGATCATTGGGACCGACTGCCTGGGGTGGAAAAACATTTCTGGGTGTCTTTGCCTGTTTATGTTGGAAGTAGAAAAAAATGGTCAGAAATGTCATAGAGTCAGTTGATGTTGGCATTAACTATGAAGCTGTTTTATGTGTGGACTTAAGGAGACAAACTACCTTAAAATCTGTCTATCCATGATCTGAACACACTGATCCTTGCAAGGTGATGAGGGGGGCTGGTGGTGCCAATCTCCAGCAGACATCAGATGAGAGGCAGGTTCACCCTGGATAGGTCACTTACAGGGTCCTGAAAGTCAACTACAAATAAAAAAAGAAAGATAAATGTTAAATTAACAAGAAGAGAAAAATTCTTTCCAGTTACCTTTAAATCAAATCATGTTTATTAAGCACTTAGTGTTGGTAACACAGCAGTTTTTGTTGTTGAAAATGTAGCTTACACCATTAAGACAATGTGGAGGTTCATCCTCAGAGCTGGTTGGTGATCTGGTGGAGTCAGAGCTTCTTCTGGGACAGAAAGTCTTTAGGTTTCCTAACACCTGATTTCTCTGGCTTCCTCTTTCGTCTTCATTTGCTCAGTTAGACTGCAAACATATGTTGAAGATAAAAACATTGATGAACAAGTTAGAACAACAACCTCACAATATCAAAGTCTCTCTGTCTTATGGAGCTTAATTAAAACCAGGTTAGTTTATGAATTAAAATATAAGTCGCAACAAACAGCCTCCATGCAGTTATAACATGAAACTGAATTATTACTAAATAATAATCATACAAGTCACAATAAAATTGATAAAATAATTATTTAAGGAACCAACATAAGTTATATATCTTTACTGCACTGATTATAATTAAATGAAGATAATTAATAAGCAAACTTACCACCAGTTAGCAACACTTAGCAGCCTTTGTCCCCCCGGGCTCCTTTTGTGACACATATTTCATTTCCATCGATTGTCCCGTTGTGTTGTCGTCTACCTCGGATTAGGACGTCAACAGCTTGAATTTAACTAAATTATTAACTAATGCCAAGGCCTTCTCTACTTTTAAGGCAATATTATGCGAGTAAAAATGGCGAATTTGAACAGCGTCTGTTATCTTCCCTGCTTCAAGTTTTTTCTTCTCTGTGGCGTTTTTTTAAATAAATGAAAATTTGCAATACCGCCACCATCTGGTCTGGAGTGTGAACTGCAGCTAATGCCGTTTTGTTTTTACATCACACATCTGAAAATTGATTGGGTACTTTCTTAATGTTTTTATTTTTAATAATGATTTTAACCCTTTAAATCTTTTTCAAACTCTGTCTTGTTTTGTTTTATTTTTATTTCAAATTGTGAAAAGCACTTTGAAATGCCTTGAATCCTTGTAAGATACAAAAACTCTGAGGTTTGAGAATCCTTGTATGATGTCGCTCTGCTAAAACTCTGAGGTTTGAATCCTTGCAAGATGTCGCTCTGCTAAAACTCTGAGGTTTGAGAATCCTTGTATGATGTTGAGGTTTGAGATGTTTTAAAATGTTTTTACTTTTAAGTTTTACTTTTAATAATGTTTCTATCTTCTAATCTTTTTCAATATCTGTCTATTTCTGTTTTCATTTCCATTTTAAATGGTGTAAAGCACTTTGAAATGCCTTGCTGCTGAAATGTGCTATACAAATAAAATTTGATTGATTGATTGATTGATTAAAAATTACATCATGATTTTATGGTGTGCAATTTTAATAAATAGTAAAAGATTATTAAGGCACTTAAAAGTTAATATATATTCATTCATATTTTGTTCACTTAAAGCATACTTTTATTTAATATATTAAAAATGTATTTTTGGTACAATTATGTTTAAGTGTGTTTAGAGTACTAATTTCGAAATTGTTACAAGTGTTTTTTTAGTATACTTCAGATATACTTATAGGTGGTACACTTAATAATTAGCATACATAAAGTGTACTTTCACAAATGAAAGTATGTTTGAAGTATACTAAAGTATATATATATATATATATATATATATATATAATATATATATATATATATATATATATATATATATATATATATATATTTTACCAGGGAATAGGATAATAGGATAACATTTTAAGCTCACTTGGTTCAGATGAGACCAGTTATCCCGATTAGAATTAGAATCCTAATTGCTTGTTGCAATTAGTTGAACCATGAATTCTGCAATCTAGTAAAATATGACAGAAAAGGTTCATCTGCCTGCCAATTAATGACATTAAACCATAATGTTTAACTAAGTCTACCTTTTACCAAACTGACATCAAAACAGCTTCAGATTTACCTATCACCATTAGTTTTTCTGTTTATCCAAATGTTCACTGTAATTTATGGGAACAATTTTTAACGAGTGATAACTTTATCAAGTCATCATGACCAGTGATTGTTTTTACAGAGCAAAGAGCTGCAGTCAACATGTCCCTTGGTTCGTCGATGGCATATGATCCTTCAACACAAAACACAATGGTGAGAGGATGAGCTGCAGAAAATAATGAATAAATGCAACATGAAAATGTAAAACTCAAGGCACAGTAAAGGAATAGACCTACTTATCACACATTTTCCAGGTCTGTGGTCCAACCATTCCCAGTGACTGTGCATCTATCACCACATCCAATGGTTTGTGCTTTGAGATCGATTCAAATAATACACTTGTGAAGTTTTACCCACCTGCGACTGAAGGTACAGTAACTGCCTCTGTAAACTGGAGGTTAACTTTCTAGGTAACACACTTGAATAACGGTCAGGAAACTAATCTGGATCTCTGATTTCTTTATTTCTTTTCACAGAGTGTGGAAGCCAAGCTGACATTGCATTTCTCCTGGATGGATCAGGCAGTGTATATACTAGTGATTTTCTCAAAATGAAAGCATTTGTGAAAAATCTGATCAGAACATTCCTGGGAAAAGATACACAGGTGAGACTAACATTGATAATTTGTTTAATTATTTCAGTAAAAATGCAGAAAAAATGACTGTTGATAAAAATAAATCCCAGTACAGCAAGAGGTAACGAAAACATTAATCATAAACTCATCAAAAAGCTTCATGTTGTTTTTTCCAAACATACATCCCCTTTAATTTCTATGCTGCGTTTAATTTACTGTAGTTGATTTTTATTGAAAGCCGTTTTTTACGTCATATTTTTTTTTTTTTTTGCAGTTTGCTATCACCCAGTTTTCTTCTTCTCCAACAACACATTACTACTTTAATACTTTTAGCACTTCCAACTGGGAATCTCAAATTAACAGCATCCGTCAATTAAACGGAGGAACAGCGACAGCTAAAGCCATCCAAAATGTTGTGTAAGTATTTATGACATGTCAGCATATTGTACTACATTATTTCAATATTATCAGAGAGAAAACTGATTACTAGAAGGCATGTTAAGTTTTTTGCTTCTTCACTTCAAAGAACCCAAAAATGTTATTTGTAGGTTTCAGTGATAGACACATCATTGGTTAAATTAAGTCTAGATAATTTAGAATGGAAACAATCCAGCTCCACTCTGTCAACTGCAAGAACAGAAATAATAATTATGACCTTTTTTTAATAGAGATGACGTCTTCTCACCACAAAGGGGATCCAGGTCAAATGTGAAAAGGATTCTGATCGTCATTACAGATGGAGAGTCTCAGGATCGCCAAAACTTACCAGCAGCAACACAATCAGCTGGTCGAAAAAACATTCTTAGATTTGTTATTGGGGTAAGTGGCATTTATTAATTATATCACATGTAAATATTTATCTTTTGCGTGTTAGAATATAATACATTGCATTTTAATACTGCAAAAATCATTGTTAATAAAATTAACTGCATGGTTATCTATCTATTTATAAAGCAAACATATAAACATTGAGCATAAAATTTATTCACTCAAGATCTTCATTCTCACATAAAATCTTACATTTTTAAGTTTAATTATGAAATAATTTCTTGTTCTGTATTTAAAAGTGTTTAAAAACATGTAAGTAATGTAAGTAAGTTTTTATGACTGATTTTGATCATTATAACGACTGTTACGAAAAGAGCATAATTTCTAACATTGCATTTAAACCTCCAGGTGGGGGATGCATTCACAAGTGATAGAGCAAAACAAGAGCTCAGAGTGATTGCATCTCAACCTGCTGAGGATTTTGTGTTTCAAGTGGGAAGCTTTGATGCTCTTGACAGGATACGGGAGACCTTGCAGGCCAAAATTGATTCCATTGAAGGTACAAATTTATGATTTTACAATATCTGAAACGATTTTTAAAGTTTAAACAACATGAAATGTTTTGACTCCATATTTTATTTCATAGCTAACAGTGGCATAAATCAAACATAAATCACAGTGCTGATAGATTATTGTATTAATAAATACATATTTAACACTCCTGCAGTGTTACCGCAGTGCATCAGGAGGAGCACAGAAAATGTAACAGTCAGACAGATGGTCTGGGGTTCGCACAGAGTAATAAACCTTTGGGGTGTAAAGGTGCATTTGCACCATTGCGACGTAGTCGGCTTTAATTGAACTCCAATCTGTCGAGTCTAGCCCTAAAGGGAGAAATGTCTTTTGGTCTTTAGCTAAAGACTACAGATAATTCCTGTACAATCACTCAATTTATGTTTACATTTTGTGAAGAAGGAAGTTGCGCTCAGTGTCATCTTTAAAAGTTTCCATGTCACTTCCTTCAGTGGTCTTTGTTGCAGCGCCCCCACAGGTGAGGAGGGGAACAGGTTTTTCAACAAGTTTGGATAGGACAGAAATCTGACTGACTTGTAGGACTTTTTATCTCCACAATTTCAGATAATTCATTGACCCAAAGATCTGCTATGTTTGTTAATCAGAAAGTCACATGTAGGTATTTCTGTCTGTTTAAAAACTTAACTGTCCAAATGTCTAAAAAGACTATTTTCCCTGATGTGTCTGACTGTTTAACCATTGAACTCCAGGTTATTCCATGGCTGTTGCTAAAACCCTTTATGGTCCACTGACAATTCTTGGTGCTCCAAGAAATCAAAACAAAGGATTTGTTATGACAGTTTTCAATGAACAACTGAGAGATGAAATCAGACCCTTTGAATCCCAGGTAGGAACAGTTAATTTAATAAAAGGAACTTTTTATTGAGTATCTGTAAATATGATCTGTAATGTATATTTATTATAAATTTTTCCTCTGGTACTATTTTTGTTGGGATCCAGCTGCATATGCTCTGAACGCATGGAGCGCTCTACAACAAAAACTTTACTGCTCAGGTTAAGTAGCACACATGGTACTTAAGGACTTGTTTTCTCACAGACTGGTGAATATTTTGGGGCTGAGGTTGGTGCCATGGATGTGGATTCTGATGGAGTGACTGATCTAATCCTCATATCCTCTCCGATGTACAAAGACGTTGACAGAGAAGGACGAGTTTATGTCTGTGAATTAAGTCATTTGGTAAATGTCGAGTATTTTATGTTTATTTTATCTAACCAAAGTTTTTCTCATGTCAAGTTCTTCTAAAGGTTGGAAAAACACAGTTAAGAATTTCCTCATCCTCTCATTTTTCCAGCGTGTGGTTTGTTATTTTGATAAACCATCACAAATAACTACATTAAGAGGTGATGCGTCTGTCAGAGGGAGGTTTGGGTCGTCTCTTGCTGTTCTGCCTGATATCAATGCAGACACATTCAATGATTTGGCCGTTGGAGCTCCTTTGGAGAATGATGGCCAAGGAAGCATCTACATATTCCAAGGAGAAGGAGGAAGGAAAATAAATCCTACTTACTCACAGGTGAGCAAAACGCAAACATAAATCACTAAATGTTTTGTTTTTCAATATGAGTTGAACCTTCATAGTTGTTAGGGTCACTATTGAATAGAGTTTACTTATCTTCACATTATTCTGTAAATTCTCTCCAGATACTCTGGCTTCCTCTGATAGTCTAAAGCCATTACTGCTAAGTTTAATGCAACTATTACAGGGCCTGACGGAGAGCTGGTGACCTTTACCCCCAGCCACCCTTTGACTCTGCACAGAGAAGCTGGTATAAAAAATTATCTTGATAAACCAAGATGTTTCTCATTACACAGAGAATTGCTGCACCTGCTGTCCAATCGGGTCTGAAGTCATTTGGCATCTCAATCAGTCAGTCTTCCTACGATCAGAGTGGTGATGGACTTCCTGACTTAGCAGTGGGTTCAAAGGGAAAAGTTGTTTTACTCAGGTAAGTCCCCATTGTGGCTATTTATTAACACACATCTTCCATAATTCAACAAATTCCTCTTCATTTGAAACCTAAATATGTTTACAGGATAAAAACTCTGAATGTTACTAAATTAAGTTGTTAGTAGCTTCACAATCTCAAAACAAACAAGGCCTTTTCTGTTTCTAGATCCAGACCAGTTGTAACAATGACTGCCACTGTGTCGTTCAACCCAAATCTGATCCCAACTCAAAACCCAGACTGTTCGAAAAAACTGCTAACCAAGGCTACTGTCTGCTTTACTATGAGAAAAGTGTCTAATGTGAATGAAGGTACATTTGTGACTTTAGTTTCTCTATTTGTCCATCATTTTATTTAAGAACTTTTATCAAACAAAACACATCTTGCAGCTCAAGCACAGGTTAATTTCACTTTAACTTTGGACGCAAATCGCAAGATACCAAACAACAGAGCTGAGATCAGCAAGGATGTGAGGCACAAGAGTGGATCGATTCATCTTAATTTAAATAGTGAAGCATGCACTGATGTGGACTTCTTTATTGAGGTAAGTCCTAAAGCAACCATTACAGTAATTTTATACAACTATATAAGATTCAACAGTTTTTTCATTAATCATCTTTCTATCTCATAATATCTTTCAGTCTTGTCCAGAAGATGCTCTCAATCCACTCAATAATGAGCTCAGGTTCACGTTTGATGGTTTGTCTTCTGGCTCAATACCAAGACCAAGCCTTTCTCCACAGGTTAAAACCACAACATTTCATCCTGTGAGTAAATCCTGTATATCCTAAGTATGAACAGAAAGATCTTTACTGAGCTTTGACCTTCCCACAGCTGATTGACCTTTCATGGTTACCAGTATATCGTTTCATACAAAACATTACATCACAAAGTAATTTCATATGATTGACCTAAATGTGAATTTTTCTCTGAGTAGATCTGTTGAATATTTTACTCTCATCCACAGATTGGGTTTGAGTTCAGTTGTGGAGCTGATGAAGTGTGTGAAGATAATTTGATGATGGATTTTAACTTCACCAAGTAAGAAATTTTTTTCTGGAAGTAAAGCCTTGTTATGTGAACTTTTACATTACATATCTGCTAAACCTACATCTCTGCATGTCTTTGGCAAAAGCAGGATCTAGAAGAAATTTCTGAAGTTCAAAAAACTTAGGATACAGTTTGCTGAAACCTAAAACCTTAGATTTTCCTATAATATAAACAGTCTGTGTTTATATGGACAGGGCAGTAAATCACATTACAGTCTTTATGCACCTGTCATTTATCATGTTTTTTCAGGTCCTCAGTGATTAAAGTCGGTATAGATGAACTTTTGAGTGTGACCGTCTTTGTGAAGAACAGAGGAGAAAACTCGTACAACAGTCGCATTACTCTCACATACCCTGTTGGGCTCTCCTACAGGAAGGTCACAGCTCTGGAAGTAAGACACTAATATTAATATGTGTTGGTGAAGCTGCTGCAACAAGCTTTAGCTTCACCAACTGCTAGTTTGTCTTTTAGACTTTTAAAAGTTCAAAATTTGATAACGTTTTGTATTTATTTTGCTCCCACTGTGATTCACCTTAACTGCACCTTTGTTCGATGAGCACATCACGATGACTCATCACTTAGCTAGCTTATCTCTTAAATGGCAAAAACATTGCTTGTTTTAAAAAAAAGAATTCTGGTACAACAGACCAGAATTCTGTTCTGAGATTCTGAGATTTGGCTATCTCACTGTATAGCCAAAGAAAGCAAAGGCAGAAGATTCAAGTTACTAAGCTGATGATTGAAGCTTTCTGTTTGCAAAACAACAAAGGAAATGTCACTTTGCAGAGACAAATTATAATCACATTATTCTAAGTTGTCTTAATGTTCTTTTATTGTTTGTCTTAATCTTGTTTTTGACTTGCTATCTCCTCACAAGTGATTCCACTGGAAATTTGGTAAACTGAGATTAATCAGATGTGCTGTAAAAATGCTGCTTATGCTCGATGTAGAAGACAATCAAATAAATAATCTTAAAAATCATGCAAGATTCTGTCCCTGTTTTTGTAAGACATAACAGCTCACATGTAGCTGTAGCTGAAATATGTATCTCAGGTATGGAGATGCATTTCCATTACAAATGTACAGTTTTGTGAAATACACAAATTGATCTGTGTTTTATTGCAGAGAAGAATTGAGTGCAACTCTGTGGACAGTGAGGATGGCGTAACAAAAGGAAAGACAGTCTGTAGCATCGACAAACCAATATTCAAAAGCAACTCTACAGTTAGTTTGCGCTGCTGCTTTATTCATTATTTAACCAGAAGAGGAAGTCTTCTGATCCCTCTCTTTCATTTCCTTCTTAGGCAATTTTCATCGTCTGCTATGGTTTCAGCCCTAACAGTGATCTTGGTAGAAAGATTGAAGTGACTGCAAACACCATCAGGTACAACTCAAGAGTTAAAGTGCAGCTCTTTGATGCTGAAGTTTTAGCAAATTTTTTATTTGCTCTTTCTCTTAAAGTGAGAATAAGCGTCACTCCCCTTCTAGTAAAGTCAACAAAAAACAGGAGATTGATGTCAAGTACAGTGTTTTTGTCACAATTGAAAGGTCTGTTAATTCAAGCAAATAATTTATTACTTTAAAAATCAACAATGGTTTAAATATATCTCAGTAAATGAATGCATGAAATGTATCCTCAGCTCCCCCAGCTACACCAATTTTACATTTGGAGAAAATGCAGTTCAGAAACCACTTGAGCAAAAAATAAAGGTAGAAGAAGATTTCACTCTGTCGGATCTGAAATATATTTTATATTTAACATTAGTTATCATATAATTTGGGTTCTTTGTGTTTTATTCCAACTTCTCTTAGGTTTTTAACTCTATCAGACCACTAAAGTTGACTGTTGTGATCAAAGTTCCTGTAAGACTTGGTGATAAAGACATCTGGATGGACATGAACAGTTTTCAGGTGGATAAATCTACAAACTACAACTAATTAAATGTAAATAAGACTTGAACTGATGTGATGGAGCTCTGTTTTCAGATTCCAGGCTGTCAGAGCAGCAGAGATGAAGAACCTACTGTCACTGATTTTGTTAAGATAAAAAAAGAGAAAACATTGGTAAGTATGTCTTTATAGGTTACCTATATGTCTTTATGCAGTGTTTCTTAATAAATGAGTAACTCTGAAAAGTTTACATAAATGTCCTAATGTTTTTCACACAATGTGACATGTATTCTGTGTATTTCAACTGTATTCACATCACAGAACTAATGCTTTGTTAAACGTTATTGATTCAATTTTTGCATTCAGTCTTCTGAAATTAATCAATATCTTGCAACTTTACCTTTGGTACAGGACTGTACTGTAGCAAAGTGCAGAGTGTTCAGGTGCTCCGAGTTCATGGAAAGGAACGAGGAAACAACGTACACCATCTCTGCAAACATCAGCCCAGGATGGATAGAACAGGTAATTAATGTGAAGTTCATGTAGATGCAGATAATTGATGCAATGTTGATATAGATGCACTGACTAGGCTGTAAAACGTAAAAGAATAAACAGAATAAAAAAAGCTCATCATCCCTGATGTGTTTCTCTCTCAGATGGGACTTCCATCTGCTAAGTTCCTCCTGACCAGTACAGCCAGTCTAGAGTATGATGAGAATCAGTACATCTTCTACTCTACAACCTCTAATAATGATCCTCCTGTTCACCAGGTGACCACACATTGCTATCAACGTCTTAGTATCAATCATACCTTTAAAGGTTTTATTTGAAACTTCTAAACGTCTCACTTTCAGATTGAGGCAGAGGTAGAAGTGTTTTCTCAACCTGATTTCACTAGAGTGATTATAAGAGGATCTCTGGGAGGATTGGCCTTTCTGGCTTTACTTACTGCTGGTCTGTATAAGGTGAGTCATCTAAGATTGTCTTAAAATATCAAAGACCCCAGTTGCAAGTAATTGACAAAACATGACCAGTAATTCTTAACAAGCAGACTTCTTAAATTTTCTTTACAATATCCTGATTTTGAACATTTTCATGCTTTCCTTTTTGTCTCTACTGCGTTTAAAAACAGCCCAAGTGCTTCACTCAGACATTTTCTGGGAATAACTGAGTGCCTCTTAGCATCGGGATAATGAGCAGTTTCAAAAATAGCAGATGCGGAGTAATACTGCGGTGTTACCTAGCAACCACAGCAGAGCCCAGCCCATTTTGTCAGCTGGTTTTATCCCTGTATATGCTGTACAATGGCTGCTGGAAAAGACAAAAGTTTTGCTAGCCTTTATGGCTTTACTTAATGTTGGTCAATACAAGGTTGAATAATCGGATTTCTAGAAATCCCAAAGATTCTCGTTGGAAATATTCGGCAAAAAATAACCAGCAATTACTAATAAGCAAATTTTTAAAATGCTTACATCAAGTCTTCCAGCATTTATTTTGCCACACTTGTGATTTTCATTCAATTCTCTTTCCGGTTTTTCTCTCAGGCTGAATTTTTCAAAAGAAATCACAACAATGTGATGAGTGAAAATGCAGGAGGAGAAGCCGGACCTGAAGAAGCACCACTCAGAGAGGGATAAAATTCCCTTTCATCCGTTATCTCTTTCCAGAACATTTGTAATGATCAGCATTTCTGTATAAAAGGCTCTTGATTTTTTCAGTATTTTATTTAGTAATTATATTGGTTTAGAGATCATTCCTAAGCCTGAGTTAGTACTGAGCTAGCGCTCATGAGAGCAACCTAATATTCTTCCGGGTCTGTTCGTTGCATATTCCACATGTGAGACAGCATTCCCGGTGTAGTCCTGAGAAGTGATGCTCCGAGTGTTAAGTTGAAGACAAAAAGTAAGTTACCGCATTTAGCGTTCTATTTGTTTATTCTAGATTCAGTAATATGTGTATTTTGGTTGTATCTGTTATTGATTTACATCGAGTTATCGCGGCAGATAGAGTAATTAGGGGCATGCGCTGCCGGTTGCCGCCATTGCTGGCCACACGATG
Source organism: Poecilia picta (assembly GCA_033032245.1). Taxonomy (NCBI): domain Eukaryota; kingdom Metazoa; phylum Chordata; class Actinopteri; order Cyprinodontiformes; family Poeciliidae; genus Poecilia; species Poecilia picta. The sequence goes on from CM065371.1 coordinate 23,062,727, forward strand.
GCCAGCTAAATCTTATGTTAAATTCGGCAACAATAACAATGTAGTTTATCTCATTAGTAGGGAAGTATTGATGGTACTCAGCATTTTTAAAACTGCTGTTTGTAACACAGCTCTGACCTTGAGCAAAAATTTTGCTGTGGCTTTTTTTAATCATAAATGTTTTTTTTATAATTTGTGATTATCCAAATAAACACACAATATTTTAAATGTCTCTCTTTATTTTGTTCCATGTATCTGTTTCCCTCTTTTTATTTTATTTCCTTTTGCAAATTGTCTTCAATAAGACATTTCCTAGGTCCTAACATTACCTTTAATTCATATACAGTTCAAAATGCATGTTTTACTTGGATTAAAACAAATGTACATTTTCAATGGAGTATGAATTTAAAACACTGATCACCTAGCCAAACAAGGTTTCAGTATTAAGCGTTTTCCACGCACACATTGCCCTTTCAACCTGGAGAGATTCAGATGGAGAATAACAGCGATTAAAGAGTTTTAGAGTATAGACATAAATGAATTAAACGTTTATTGGTGCTCAGACCCTGGCAGAAGACACTGTGAATTGCAATAAGCTTGGTTAAGCATTAGGAACACTGATTTGAAACATCTCTCCAAAAGTGAATGCTCAGGCAGAGACTGCGACTCAGTGAAAAGGGAGAGAAAGGAACAAAACACTAAGCTAATGTGAGACCTTATGGACTGGAAATTAAGGGTATGGAGTAAATGGGGTAGATAGTTGTGATGATACAATGTTGGAGAGAGGCTAGCGCAGGGGTGGGCAGCTCCAGGCCTCGAGAGCCGGTCTCCTGCAACTTTTAGATGTGTCTCTACTTCAACACACCTGAGTCAAATAATGAGGTCGTTAGCAGGACACTGGAGAACTTGACTACATTTAGGAGGTGATTCAGCTGTTGGATTCAAGTGTGTTGGACCAGCGGAACGTCTCAGAGTTGCAGGACACCGGCCCTCCTGGACCAGGATTGCCCACCTTTGGATTAGGGAGTATGAACGGAAATTGAGAAGGCATGAGACAATTACATGCTTATAGACAAAGACCAGATGTTAGGGCAGTGCTTCTCAATTCCAGTCCTCAGGGCCCCCTGCTCTGCATGTTTTAGATGTGCCTTCCATAAGAGAGGCACATCACTTCTGCAGCCATCGAGTACTACAAAAGGTTGTTAATCCAGGTGCGTGACAGAGGGGTTTAATGCACCTGGATCAAATGATGGCTCGTTAGAGGCCTAAGGAGAACATTGACATGCTGAAAAGGTTATTTCTACCACCAGGGAGAGAACTAAAACATTCAGGATGCTGGCCCTCGAGGCCTGACTTTGGGGACCACTGACCTAAAACACACAGGACAGGGGGGCATAAGGACCAGAATTGAGAAACACTGTTTTATGGAGACTGAGATGGCATGAGATGGAGTGATGCAGGAAGATGAAGCTCCAGAGGAGGCAGCAATGATGTGAAATGATATGATGCAAGTCAAGGAAGGCCAGCTACTGGCGATGCTGTGATAACATGAACAATGCCATGCTGGAAAATGAAGGCCAGCTATTCAAGAATGAACTGAGGTGTTAGAAGACAACTGCCTACTACTAAAGGGGGAGCAATGACATGCTGGTGGATGAAAGATGGTTGGTTAAGGAGAAAACTCACAGGTTAGAGGAGAAGGTCGATCTGAGGCAGGGGTGTCCAAAGTGGGTCCTCGAAGGCCGGCAACCTGCATGTTTTAGTTCTCTCCCTGGTGGGAGTAACAACATTTTCAGCTTGTCAATGTTCCTCTTAGGCCTTCTAATTAGCCAACATTTGATGCAGGTGTGCTAAACCAGGGAGAGAACTCAAACATGCAGGTTGCTGGCCCTCGAGGACCCACTTTGGACACCCTGATCTGAGGAATAGAACCTGTTGGTAAAGAAATGGAATGACAATGAAAGGAAGGAAACAAATAGATATAATTTTCTAGACCAGTGGTTCTTAACCTGGGTTCAATTGAACCCCAGGGGTTTGGTGAGTCGGTCTCAGGGGTTCGGCGGAGCCTCTGCTGCGGAGGTAAAGACACACTTGTTTAAAGTCGTGACGACGCCCCGCTTTGCCATCACTTGCTGCAGAAGATCACATTACATTGCTTAGCCAATCAGAGCTGCGGAGGAGCCCTGATTGGAGGAGCTCCACTCTCAGCATGGATTTGAACTGCTGTCTTTAATTACTTCAGCAAAACTCACCATTGTTACCAAATTCTATAGTCTAAATCTGCTCCTTAGTCACATCTTTTCGGGGTTGATACTGCCTCTAGTGGCGTGGGGGTGGTAACACAACTAATATAATGACATTACTATATCAGAATACCTCAAAGTACTTAAAGTGAAGTAGACCAACCACCACCATTCAATTGCACAGTACTTACCTAGGCACTAAGGGCACGATAAAGCTGCTAGAGTGACATTGAGGGAATTCCCTGAATGACTGTGGAAGTGGCTGCCCTTATCCCGATTGAATGGGCTGAGGCAGAGTGGGCCATTGATATGAGCTCCCACGATGGTGTGTGTGCCTTTCAATTTAAATGCCAGTGATGGGCAGATGAGGCCTCACTGGGTGTGTGGCACATTTCCCAAACTATGTCGACACTGTGTTGCTGTGTCACTTACAGTGACATCTGCTGGATTTAGAAAGTCATTCCAGGCATATTCAATAAATTGGGGAGTGTTAACCGGTTCTTCCCTTCATGCATGTTGATGCCTCAACATTGTGGAAGTGCTCCGGTTACAGTAAGGCAAAACTTGGGAGGAAAGCCTACATTTTTCCCTTACAATATAAATAAAAGTAAATCAATGTAAACTAACTCAAATATCCCATGAAAGGAATTTGAATAATCCGAAGAAATGATCAAGTGGAAATGAGAACGTAATAATTATTTTCGCTATAAATCAAATGATCCCACACGGGAGGAACTTCCTTTTCCTTGTGATCCATGCGCTATTCAAAACAAGCCAAACCAACGCAAAGCAAGACCACAAAGTATCTCCACCCAACAAAACCCACAAACGTGTCGACACAGTTTCTCCTTCATGCCAAACATGCCACAATTAGATGAATCAAAATGACCCCAAACCATCGGTGGACTGACATAAGGGCCACTGAGGAATTCCAGGTAGATTCCAGGTAGGTTTTAGAGATGTGCATAGCAGCAGCTGTTCATTCAGCCCCGGTCCAAGGTAATATGGGGCCTTAGACAGAAACCTCTCTCTGCCCCCCGAAACCTTTCCTACTAAGAACCTCAGCATCAACATGTATAAATATAGATAAGGTGAAGTCTGTGAGCGGGAGACCAGGTTTATTGGCTGAGGTTGAAATCAATGACTGATTATTGGTTATTTGCTATGATGTATTTGTGAACATACCAACTCAAACACAAAGATTACAACATATTGTAGCCATGGTAACACAACGATCAAACTATCAAGATGATTCTTTAAACATTTACAAAGTAAACTTCCTAATTAAATGCTAAATGTACAATTTCTTTCTCAGTTGAATGCATTAAATACAATTTAATAACATTGTCATTCTCTATAAATGATGCTACAGCAATTCAACCATTTCTAGAGGCCCCTGAATGTCTGAATGGCCCCTACCAACAGCTACTAAGTTTTCTTTGCCTTGATATCTCAGTCTTACAATTCTTGATCTCAGAGGTGCCAAAATAAAAAAATTACATAGATTTACCCCTTTGAGCTTTTTTGATCTATAAAGCAGTCTGCAGCAACCAAGTTGTTGTAGAGGTTAAATAAATATTATTAGGGCTTAATTAGTAAAATGACAGCAAATTTGCTTATTTCATAACTTCATAACCAGAGACCTTCTCTCCTCTCGTCTCTTTAACAGCTACAGGCTCAGATCAAATCAGCTCTCCAGCAGAAACAGCAACTTTATACCTGTTGGGGAAAATATACTACATTTGCTTTGCATTGTGCCCACATGATGACAGTGATATAGTAGGATCCAATTAAAGTCTTGATTAACATGGGTTGTTGCTATGTTGTTGTACAGTGTTTTAAGATCTTGTTCTATGTGCCCCTCCTTAACTTTGAGCCTCTGCCCCTCCGTAGGTCTCTGCATGGCCTTGCTCCAGAGGTTCCACAGTCGTCCCCAGAACAGAACCAGACCAGGACCAAACAGAACCAGCCTTCTTCATCAGGTTGTTGAGCCTTTATAAATCCCTGCTGTGATGTTACTGGCTCAACAGATGGCGGTAGAAGAGATGATGCTCTCAACAACAGAAGATCTTGTAGAAGTTGGAACCCTCACCTCGTTCGTCTGCTGTTGCCATTGGGCAAGAGACTAAATGTGACGAAGGAACAGCGTGATGTGGAGATATGGAAGCAGCAAGTCATGACATCAACCAGCAATATGTGGTGCAACATTAGAGTAGTTTAGAAATATCACAGTGCGTTATGAGATATTATCTAACAATTATCACTCAGCTAACTCGTTAGTATGATCCATTGTTCATCAGGGTGGTGAAATGAGCTGCTTTCCTTATTAACAGGCGGTTTGTCTTGATGACAGGTGTGCAGAGATCCTCAGAGAAACAGGATGACTCACTCAAACCTTGGCACACTAACACAGCAGGATTACTACAATTTCCAGCACGAAATTAAAATTAAGCTGATGATATTTAAATATAAATCACTTAGTTGGTTTTATCATAAAGCATTTTACATTGAAACTACTTTCAATGTCACAAAGTGACTGGAATATCTGGTAGTTATTTAATTTTTTGATTAATTACATTTGAGCTTATGATAAATTAAGCTTTACTGTATCAAAATTACATTCCAGGTGGATTTAATTTATTATTACATGATTGTGTAGCTAAAATAAATCAAACATTTGCAGTGGAAAATTACTCTTGAAAGTCATTTTACTTTGGAAAAAATCAAAATGTACCAACACTAGTTTTTATGTTTTTCCTTTTTATTTGATACAGAATTAGATGACAAAAATCTATTTATAAAAAAGTATTTTAGCTAATTTAATACCTTAAAGAAATTCCTGTGCAGTGACTAATGCTACTGACTGTTAAGATTATAATTAACGAGACAGTAATTCCAGGATGTGGAAATAAATGTAACGCATCACATCGTCCTGGTTAGTCAGTAACTCATGTTGTTGGTTTAATCTTAACATCTTACTGGCAAAGTTGAACCAAAAATAAGAAAAAAAAAACTGGTTTCCTGTTGGTGGTTTTGTTTCACAGAAACACACTGATGAAACCTTTCAGAAAATATGTTTTTACACAAACTGAATCATTTTCTGCAACGTATTTATCTGTTATGTGATACCCTTATGTTCTAAGTTTTCTTTACTTGAATTAATACCACCAAAAATACACAAAACTGAGCTAATCAGCTGGTATTTGTTGTCAACAGTAATATATGCTGAAACACAAGTCAAGTTTAAGTACCAATGCAGTCCAAAAGGTTTAATTTACGTTTTACTCATTAAATATCTCTAGAAATTCTTGGTTTTGAAACTTGCAAAGTGGGGTTATTCTGATTAAAAATAAAAACATATTCAGTACAGCAGCTCCTGTGCAAAATAAAACACTAATTAAGAAAGTAGCTTGAAACAAAGTTTCAGGAACTTGAAAAATTGATTTTTGGTTGGATATAAAATCTAATATTTAACCAAGATCTGTTACAGGAAAACATTTCATCATGAATATTTCCCTGTTCCTCATCAGAAATGACGTCTGTGGTTTTATATTATGTAGATTTTCCTGAAAGACATTCAGTGTTTTTCACATGCAGCTTTTTGTGCTGCATCCCAAGAACAAGAAAAATAGAAATTTGATTTAAAACATACAAATACAGGAATCAATCAAATGTGTAAAGGAACATAGTAAAAAGGCTCTAAAAGTCAAAGTTTGTTTTGGGTATTAAAATGAGATTTAAAACAAAATTTATGGGGGAAAAAATTGAAAAACAGTTTAAAAAAATTAATTTTTACTTTCTGCAGGTGAAAAACTTTATTTAAAGTAGTTTTAATTGATTTTACTGAAAACCCTGTTTAGTAGTTTTAAATTACAGCAGATTCAACTTTAGAAATGAATGTTCAAAAGATGGATAACATTTAAATTAAAAAATCTTAGCATTTATTTTTTTAGATATTGACGAACCATATATAAATACCAAAAATAAATGTAAAAACATCAGTGCCTGGCATAATCACGAGCTCTTATGAAACATGTATCACAGTTTAATCTCTTCATAAGAAATCTGGCTACTAAACCACAGGGTAGCTGATTCACTGTGACTAAAGCTAAAGCTGCATGTTTTGCACACAGGATGGGGAGGAAACGTCATCCTGCACCTTTAGGAGGGACTGGGTGACTTATGAACCTCAGATATAAAAGTTGACAGGAGGATTATGCTGCTACATTCACAATGGCTTCGTGGAAACCGCTGCAGGTTCTGGCTCTGCTGAACCTCCTCTTTGCAGGTAAGACTTTCTTTTGTTTAGAAACATTGGAAAAAAGGATAAAGTTGAACTAAATTCAAAACATTTCATTGCTTAGAAAGACAAATAATTCAAAACTAGCTGCAAAATCTAGTTTAATATGCACACAACTGAGTGTGTGGGTTTTTTTAAAATAAACGCTTTGGTTAAATATCAAGCTAAAATATATATTTTTTGTGCACATAAAACTATCTTATTCCACATGTTTGATTTATTAAAACATAACCAAACTCTATAACTTTAAGAAACTTGAGATATGCGTAGTATTGTTCTTACATGTTATTACTATGGAAAATAACAGATTTTTAATGTTTTTGATGTGTTTTCTCTTCTTTTCAGAATCACACGCACAGCTTGGCGGTATGTAGACGATTGAGTTTCTGATTTTTATAAAGAATGTTATAAATAAAATAAATTGAAACGATTTCTCTTTCAGAGTGCGGCATCACTCCTAGAAATCCCAAAATAGTTGGTGGTCAGGATGCGTCCCATGGGATTGGCCTTGGCAGGTCAGCCTGCAGAGGAACGGATACGGACATTATTGTGGCGGCTCCCTGATCACCAAGAACTGGGTGCTGACTGCAGCTCACTGTGTCAGTCGGTTAGTAGAAAAATGATTTGTCTTTGAGAGCAAACATTACTTTACAAATGATTTACAGTTGAGTAGCTGACATTCCTGAAATATTTGACTTGAAGTGTTGCTTACACTGTAAAACACTTGAGCTGTGTTTAGTTGTGTCTACTATCTTTAGCTCTTTAAGTCAAATAAATTTAGCAAGTTTTAGATTTTGAACCTAAATGTGAGTTTGTGAAAGGTAAACTTATAGCAGTAAGTTGTGTTCACACTAAATGTTTCTGAGCTGAATTCATTCAGATGTTTAATAAAATTCATCATCAGATCAGAAATTTGGTTCATGTTATTTGAATTTAAATTATTCTAAAGTAAAAAAAAATGTTATTTTAACTTGATAATGTGAGTAAAATAACAGAGAAATGTGTCTCTATAACTGGGTGAGGACAGTTTCTTTTCTTGCATGTGGTGAAATAATTATTTGGCTTAAATTGCAGCATTAAGTTAAAACTCACAATTCAAGATTAATGAACTTAAAAACAATGTTTAGACAACTTGTCTCTGTTGTTAAATCAACTTCATGAACTTTAATTTCTGAGTTAAAACATAAACTATTTTCTTGTTGACTTAAATGTCATTTTCAAGTTAATACATCTTTAAATGTTTTACAGTGTTTTTACTTAAAATGTCACATAGTTTCCTAAAAAACACAGCAAAGCAGCAGGAAAATCTAAATTAAATTATAAAATTACAAAGATTAATTAAAGAAGCTCCATGTTCTTAAATGAAACCTCCTTCCTTTTTCTGCAAGTCCAGACCTTCAGAGTGGCAGGTTTTACTTGGTCGGAATCAGCTGCAGGGCGGCAGCACAGACACCCAAGTAAACGTGGGAGTTGCTGAAACCTTTGTGCATCCTGGATATGACAGAAGGACCTCCAACAACGACATTGCGTTGCTCAGACTCTCCTCACCAGTGCAGTTCACAGACTACATCAGACCGGTGTGTTTGGCAGCGAGTGGCAGCCGGTTCAACAACGGCACCGATAGCTGGGTCACCGGCTGGGGAAACATAGGAGAAGGAGGTGAGATTCACTTAAATAAATACTGTTTGATTTTATTGTGATTTGTTTGGCTCTCTGCCCAGAGTGGCATGGCCAGAGGGGCGGCATGAACACTTAAAAAATGGGTATCAAATGTCACAGCTGTGCCTTAATAGATAAAACCTGCAGGTACTTGAGACCCCTTCTGAAAACACTTACAATTTCTAGAGATGGTAAAGTACCCAGAAATTGTGTTCAAATGACAGTAGCACTACTTTGGCTGTTAAAAATTATTAATTACATCAAGTTTTTATTAATTTAAAATACATTTTCTGAGAGTTTGGACTGAAAACTGGATTCTGATAACAGATGTTTTCAGATGTTGAGTACGCCTTGTGTTGCGTTGGTTGTTTGGTAAAAGTTGATCAATGTGTGCGCCTCCTCTTTTTGCTCCACAGTGCCTTTACCGCCTCCTCAAACTCTCCAGGAAGTGAAGGTGCCAGTTATAGGAAACAGGCAGTGCAGGTGTTTCTATGGAAACAGTTTAATCACCGACAACATGATCTGCTCCAGTGTTCTGTCAGGAGGAAAAGATGCATGTCAGGTAAACTCTTTGGTCCGATTTAACTTCAGGGTGATGAACCTGACCATTGGCGACTTTTTACATTTTGAACTCGTCCTTCCTGTCGCTGCAGGGTGACTCAGGAGGTCCGATGGTCAGCAAGCAGCGCTCACGCTGGATCCAGTCTGGGGTTGTTAGTTTTGGCAGAGGCTGCGCTCGGCCCAATCTGCCTGGCGTCTACACCAGAGTGTCCCAGTATCAGTCCTGGATAAACTCCGTCATCCCAGACAATAAACCAGGATTTGTCCGGTTCACCTCCAGTGGAGTGGATCCTGACAGCAGCTTCATCTGCCGACGGCGGCCATTTTTACCCAAATAACAAGAACAACACTGAAACCAACAGCTCCTGTGAAAACGGGTTGGTTCAACTGTTAAATTACAAATTTAAGTAACATAATTCAATGCAAAACCACAAAATCTTATCAAGTATTTTCTTGTCTAGTTTTTGGTGCAAATATTATCCCTTAATATTGATGAAGTACATGTTCCGTGTTATACGTAAATTTATCTGCCAATGGATCTAGTGTGTTTTCGTCAATAGTAAGGAATTATTTACTTATATATTGCTGAAAAGTTACTTGTAAGTTAGTTTTGTTTCTATTAGACCACAAATACTTGGTAAGCTTTGTTTTTTGCAGTGTTCTTAATGATAATGAAAAACTGTTTTCTTTACTTCTTCTCTCATTTTACTAATGTTTCTGTTTCTGTGAATCATTTATAGTGATTTTAACCATTCAATAAACTCATTCTAGCATCACACCACTGCTTTTGTCCTTATTTAACACACACAGCATCAAATTTTAACAAATCAACAGACTGACACCAATATGGATGATATTATTGATGTAAAGAATACAAACATAAACCAATGATGAGCTTTACTGATTGGTTTAACTGGATGTTGAGTTTTTATTTTGTTATTTTGAGAGATAGGTGATCGGCTGACATTTACATGTGAATCCGATCTTATTCACTGATCTTATTTATCTCAGAAAATGTCTAAAAATCATCCACTGTCCTCTTCTGCTCTGCAGTGAGAGGTTTTATTGACAGACCGGACCACCAGGTCACTTCAGTCGCCCCACTGTTACCAGCTCAGAGACTTTCTTGCTATATTTATTGACATTTCAGACAAAAAAAAAAAATTGGTATCGGCCAGAATCGGAATCAGCAGGTCAGACTTATTAAAGATTGATAATCTGTGATCGGCCAGAAAACCGCAATCGGTGCACACAAGTATTTTATTCAGGAGTGGAAATGAAACATTTTCAAAAAATTCTTTACCAGCCACTGTCATTTTTTTTTCCTATTACAAACCCCACAAGTACAAGCAAATTATAGAAAATGTATGATTTATTCTTAACTCTATGAAAACCGATCTACTGACAATAAGGTTACCATATATATACATATACAGAATAATTTAACGTAAAGCATGGACACCTTAACAGGGTTGTAGTGCAATACGTTCATTTAAAGTAATTACTGACAGCAAACTTTAACTATAAAACTCTAACATTCTTGCAATCATATGTTGAACATTTCCACATTTTGGCAACAACTCCCCCTGATAGTATTCATTAAAGATGTGTCTAGTCATATTTTAAAATTGTATCAATAGCTGTTTTCTAACTATTTCATTTATTTTCCTTATTTATTACGTTTTCTATTTAAATTCACAATTATTATTACTAAAACATCTCAGAACGTGTTCATTATTAGTTCCATAAGTCGTCATTATTCCTGTTTATTACCCGGAGCTTAGTGTTAGCTTCCTCCTCTCACACACCTGCCTTCCTTCCTGCATGAAACATTTTCTTTATGAACATTTTCACTCCTTTTTCCGGAGTGAAAAGCTAATCTGAACTCTTCCTCAATCTGTCCCTCATAATCCTCCTCATC